>JAUPFN010000006.1:2767500-5167500 GCA_036924255.1 Apodemia mormo | reverse complement strand
TGTTAAGTAAAAAAACCTTCAAAAAAATTCCACGCATATTTTCAAAAGTTTCCAATTCAGAATTATGGTCTAAATCTCATGGTCATGGTCAAAGCAGACGGCTCTCCTCATGTAAAGAGACAATTATCGCCTATAGGGAACAATAACGGTATTTGGCTTGTAGCTAGGTTTTAATGCCACATGCATAAGTTTACCGGCTACCTTACCCTCCAAGAAAATGACAAGCATTGATGCTATTGCGGCAGGAATAAGTAAAACGGTGGTACCTTATATCTAAGCAAAGTTGCGGAACTCTATCACCTAGCAGTCACGACTCACAATTGTAGTGACATGTTTTTACATCATTGTCACTGCTTGTTTTTACATTGGCTCACATTGTACAAATTTTCTGGAAAAGTAACAGATGGTCAATTTATTTTTAACTTCCCGCTACGTATGTAGATAATGCAGTAATTGATTTTGCCCCGAATTTCAGAAATCGAGTTTTACTCTTCCAAATATTTTCATGATGACGTTAGTATGTCTCTATGTATGTATGTATTTGTGTATATGTGTGTATGTAAATATCTCATAACTTTTGAACACCTTGGTCGATCGAAACGCGATTGATGGCATTCGATTAAATTCTGCTCAACTTAGACTTCCTGAAAATTTAAACCAATTTCATCGAAGAGATTTAAAAAATATATGAAAATACCCCAAAAACATTTTTGTCGAAACAAAATTTTTTAAATATAACTTCCAGATTTATGTACCCATTGAGTATAAAATCTAATCAGCTCTATTCCTCACAAAACTGCGTTTAATGCATAAATTGCATCAAAATCGGTTCATCGGTTCGAGAGTAATCGTCGACGACACATTTTGAAAAAAGTTTTTTTTCGATATAGTTTTGAGATTTCTTAATAAATTATTATTCGACCTTCTACAAATTTTATTACTTTCGTCTACATCAGTAGTAGTACTTATTAAATTCAGTTTCAAACATCAAAATCAAACCAAGTTTACAAAAGTTGGAGCTTTTCAAATATTAATATTTTTTGTTTACAGCAAACTTTCTTAATACGAGTATTTTCAAAAATAACTTTCAGGCTAGTATATCGATTTATTTTATATACAGCAGGGAAAACATTTTAAAGCTCAAAAATTGGTTTGAATGCCATTCGAATGATCAAAATCGATCATTTTTCATAATATACTTTTCAAAAATGTTATTTTAAAGTTAAAAAATCTCAATATTATGCTATATTTTATGTTTCTTTGAGTTTAAAATACCTTAACTTAGCGGGAAGTTACAGGGATAGCCTGTAGAGTCAACCAGTTTCCTTTTTTTTTAAATTTAATACATATTGACTTTTATATTAGCTTACGACACGAGTCAATTACTTAAAATCAACTGATGGAAAATACAATTCAGTGCAATTTACATCTTAATGTACATTAATTACACGTTGTTTGTCCGCAACCAACTCCACCAACAGAACTAACCAACATGAAATTATGTAGATATTTACGGTTTGGTCCATCTTAAGAGATAGGATAGTTTAAGATGATGTTAAGGATAGTTTTTATCACACACACGTACGTCGTCATCGTAAAAATAGTCGGAAAAGGTCACTAGGAGCTCTAAACGTGAAGATCTGGTGAATACTCAATTTTCGAAAATCGGGGCATAATCAGTAACTTCCTTATCTACATGCGTAGCCGATAGTTTAAAACAAAATGGAACCCAATTCAGCCTACGCTCCAGCGAAAGTCATAGCACTGATTTTCAGTGATTTTTCAATTTTAAGTATTTTGTTCTTAAAATATATATTTTTTGTTCTAGATCCAGTTCACGTGCGCCCTTATTTTGGGCATTAATGGAATAAGGACAGGCTGTGAGTTTCCCCTGTGGATGCACTACGTCCTCATATTTTACATGATATCCTTCATCGTGCTCTTTGGAAATTTCTACATGAAGGCTTATATTGCGAAGGTATTATTTTTATAATATATACTACTAGCTGCAGTTTGCATCTTGCCGCATTACAAACGTTTTTGGCGAATCCCGTGGGACAATAAATTTTCTGGGATAAAAAGGAGCCAAATGTTGTAATCAAGCGCTTCCCTATCGATAATAAAAAAGCCTATTCCAGGTGATGACCTGGAATAGGCGATGCTTTCTTCATAGGTAGGTGATGACCTACCTGTGAAGAAACCATCGCCTAAAGACACCAAAGATGTTAATGTTGCGTTACTATTCGTGTTACGAGAGGTAATATTATACGCATAAGTTTAATGACGACTTTACCCTCCAAACAGCGCGGCTAGAACGCTGTATACATTCTTGGAAACAATCTATATTTAAGATAAAGATAAAGAATAACGTAGAATAGTTACGATGAAATTAGCATTTTCTTTGTATAAAAAAATCTATATTAAATAAAAGAATTTAAAAGAACCCTCCATCAGAAATACAATAGGTAAAGCGGTGGTATCATACCGGGGAGAGACGTTGCCGAACTCTAACTTTTGGCCCCGGTTAAACTTTGTTTAGTGCGAGTGCGACACTTTGATTATAACACTGATTACTAATCACTCGCACTTGTTAACGGCTGTCTTCACGTATTTTTTGCTTAATACTAAGCACCTGCATTAAATACTTGCATTCGCACTAACCAAAGTGTAATGAGGCCTTAAGCCCCGTTCTCACTTTTATTAGTGCAAGTGTGAGTGTTTAATGCAGGTGCTTAGTATTCAGACAAAAATACGTGAAGATAGCCGTGGATCAGTGCGAGTGATTTGTAATCAGCGTAGTAAAAGTGAATAGATGCTGATTACTTATCAACGGCTGTCTGCACGTATTTTTATCTTACAACTAAGCACCTTCATTAAACACGCACACTCGTACTAATCAGAGTGAAATCGGGGCTTTAAGCCCCGTTTTCACTTTGTGTAGTGCGAGTGCGAGTGTTTAATGCAGGTGCTTAGTATTATGCTAAAAATATGTGAAGACAGCCCTTGATCAGTGCGAGTGAGAAGTATACAGCGTATTAAAAGTGAATAGACGCTGATTACTAATCACTCGCACTGATCAAGGGCTGTTTTCACGTATTTTTTGCTTAATACTAAGCACCTGCATTAAACACTCGCACTTGCACTACACAAAGTCAAAACGGGGCTTTAGGCTACGTTTGCACAGGCAGGCGGCTTACTTAGCGCCTAGAGCAACGGTCAGCAACAGGCGGACCGCGGTCCGTTTGCGGACCGCGAAAGTTTGAACCGCGGACCACGAAATATGTATTGTATACTAAGTACGAATAAATATATGTAGATAAAGTATGCGTACTATACATTTATTTATTGAAATAAATTGCAAAAAACTAGCTATCAATTTGATCACATGTTTGGCGCGACATATGTACGTGAAACAGCTTTCTCAAAGATGAATTTATTGAAAAACAAAATATAACATTCGAGATTAATGGACGCCCACCTAGAAGACACTTTTAGAATTTGCTGTTCCTCTCGAGAACGAAACCTTAGAAAACTGACTCAATACCACCGGTGTTATTTCTCAAATTAACTTTAGGTCTTGTGTTTTTATAAATCAGTATGTGACTTGAAACCGTTCTATCTAATACATACGAGTATGTAGCACTTAATTATTATGATTTATTTTTTCTAAATCTTTTAAAAATTTTGACAATTGTATCCGGACCTTATCTAAAATACTCGCCAATCCTTGGCCTAGAGCCTATCGACGAACCTACTCCCTAGCTTAGTAAAACGAAATGTTCTAATTCGTGACTGACCGCACTGTGCGCCAAGCGTGCACTGCACCGACCACACAACCCATAGACCCCTAATAACAGGCGAATGGCTTCTGTCAACACATCTGACTTATAGTTCCGATGTAAATGTCCATGCACCAATACCCAACAGTGTCGACCAATCAGATTCTCTGTACATCACTATCTTTCACTGTGGCCTTGAGTAAGCCAATCACGATGTTGCAGCTCAGCTCAGCTAGTTGCCAGAATGCATTCAATACGGGAAATCGAACATTAGGCGTCTATGGGCTGTGTGGTCGATGGCGCACTGCGACCGACTGCTATCATTCTAGAACGTTCGTTTTACTACGCTACTCACTAGGTGGTTCGCTAGATTCTAGGTGCTAAGCAAGCCGCCTGCCTGTGCGTACGTATCTTAAAAGTATTTCTTTTCCTTAATATTAAAACTACCTCAATTATGGACTAGTTAATTTGCGCGGCATAGATCACGAATCACAGGATTCAATTCCCGAAAAAGGTCGTTTATACAAGTTGACTGATATAATATTATGCATACCGAAAAAGAGTGTTCAAGTAAGAAAAGTGTGTATTCAGTTCAGACATCGAATATGTAAATTAATGTAATGTATTTTTAATGGGTATAATTTAAAAACATTAGATTTCTACAGTCCTCCGCAATGTGAACTCTAACTGTGTCAAATATCATATTTTTTTTATATCATAAGATAGCAAACAAGCAGATGGGCCTCCTGATGGAAAGAGTCAACCATCGCCTATAGACACCAAAGATGTTAATAGTGCGTTGCTATCTTGTGGCGAGATCTAAGCCACATGCATAAGTTTACCGGCTACCTTACCCTCCAAACCGGAACACGACAGCAACAAGCACTGACGTTATTGCGGCAGGAATAGGTAAGGCGGTGGTACCAGATCCGGGCGAGACAATGCAGAATTCTACCACCTAGTAGCCAAATCACACTCCATCATTCCCGCAATTATCCTAAAAAGATTTCCAAAGTTGACCCCATGCACAGATATTGTGATTCATCGCACCGAACGATTTACCGAAGACGTGACTAGATTTGTTAGTAGGCCACTATCGCCCAAGTGAGAAAGGGCATCCTCCGTTGATTCGGATGTGTTGAAAAAATGGCAGATGAACGATTAACAAAACAGACATACAATGAGAATGTGGATGGATGTAGATACCGGGGGAGACTGACGTGTCATGATCAAATTGGTCGGGTGCTATCCCAAAGTAGT
Source organism: Apodemia mormo (assembly GCA_036924255.1). Lineage (NCBI taxonomy): Eukaryota > Metazoa > Arthropoda > Insecta > Lepidoptera > Riodinidae > Apodemia > Apodemia mormo. The sequence goes on along the minus strand of JAUPFN010000006.1, from coordinate 5,162,461 downwards.
GACAAAAGTCTGTATGAAAAGAGTTATGAACGGGCAGGAAGCAAGGCAAGTCTGACTGGACCGTGATATATGGCACTCAATTCTCACTGCCTACCCTGTAAGGGATTTGGCGTAGATATAAAGTGTTGAGGTTCACCAAACCTCAACAAATACTGAGTTATTCCCTTTTAATGGACTCAAGTTTTACCACGCATACTTTTGCAAAATCGTAATTATTCATTGCTTGCAGTTAGTTGGGCAAGAGATAGTAGACATTTAAAGACAGTAAATCGCCTGAGAATAAAATTTGACATTCGAACAAACTATAGATATAAATAAAATTGAAGTTTATATCTGTGATTTAAAAATATATATATTAATATTATAAATGCGAAAGTTTGGATTAATGGATGTTTGTTACTCAATCACGCAAAAACTAGTAAACGGATTTGAATGAAATTCCACAAACAGGTAGATGATGATCTGTAATAAATAGCACATAGGCTATTTTTATACCGGAAAAATTAGGTGATCCCGCGGGATTCGGCAAAAACTTTTATAATGCAGCGGGCTGTACGTTGCAGCTAGTAACTAATAATTTCAAGTACAGTATGTTATTTTTCGGTTATATTAACTAAACTAACATTGAAATTTCTGCCTGTCTTCATTCTGTATGTGCAGGCTAATCTCTAGAACGGCTAGACCAATTTGATGCATATTTCATTGAAAGATAGAGGAGTATATAGGGCAGAAGGAGATATAGGAGATATAGAGAGATAGGAGAATAGGCTACTCTTTACCCGAGTGAGCAAAAGAAAGTAGTAATTTTGGATATTATCCGCGAACAAAGTCGCAAGTAATAGCTTAAATAGGCTTAAATCCAAAAAAAATAACCCTTTTACAAATAATAAAAATCTTAAAATATCAACGTCGACAATTGATACTCAACAATTCGTTTTATATTTCATGAAAAGAGCTCTTCGTAAAGAGCCTCTTAATAAAGAGATTAAATTAATGCCACAGAGCGGTTTTTACACAAAAATTCACGTAATAGAAAATGGAATTTCGAATATTTAAAAGTCGTTTACAAAATGACTTTATCATTGGGCATTTTACTACAAGGTAATCAGGTTACTGCTCGAAGGTTGAAAAGCGAACTTACGTAAGGTCGAAGAGAAAGCTATGATATAAGCATGTAGCAAGTTACATTGCGTTGTGTAATTTACGGTACTTCCGGTGCATACTTGTCTCCATAATTATGATTTTTATTTTAGCTTTTGATATCAATAAATGAAAGGTATTGTATTTATTTGAATATTTGATAATTCAACGCGGATTTAATCAATATTAATAATTCGATTAAGGGGTACGACAGACTAGATTGAAACCTTACCTGAACAACAAAAACAAAACTTCAAAATTCGGATTATCAAATATTCTAACGGTGCAAATGACAGTCAAAATGCAAATATTTTTAACAGCTCAATCAACGTCAATGTATGTATGACACAAGGTTATTCATTGGAGACTGACGTAAATCGCGTAGGTATCGTCAATTTTCCATAGAAAATATTTAGGATTATTTCTTAATTTAAAGGCCTTTGGCAACTTCTCGGGTGAGTACTTATTCTATTATGATTTTTGAAATTTCCAATTATTGTTACTTACCAAAGTAAAAAAAAACATCTTGAAAGCTATTTATTTTATTAATTTATGTTAATTTGTTTTGAAAGCTGATTTTAAATAAAAAATATATAGGTAAGTAAAATCTTTTGCAGTTTTATGTTTTATAATAATTATTGAAAACAATGAACGATGATAAATATCTTTGAGGTGATAGTTGTCTCTTTCCTACAAATAAACTGCTTACTGTCTTTACATAACTTATACTTACATATAGGTATACTTACATGATACTGTAACTTTGAGGCGCGGTGATTAGTGTCCAACGTCATTTTTTACACCCTTTTTATTAGCTCGATCGTATGTTAGTAAGTAACGAAAAGTTTGAACATGATTTAGACGTATGGAATGAATGATTTGACGTGGAATCAATTGGCGACCCTGACTACGCAATCGAAGGGGCTCGGGTTCGATCCCCGACGGGGATAAGCATTTGTGTGATAAGCATAAATGTATTTCCAGGTTTGGGTTTTATTAAATATATTGCAGTTTGCAAGCAGTTTGCAGCAACAAAAACTGAAAAATCCACGTAATGTTGTTAAAGTACAATAATTATTATAAGCAAAGTATGAATATTTTTTTAACTTTTATGGCATGATATTGTTAAGTATGTATATAAGAAAGGCTCCACGAAGTGAACAATTTTACAATTATTTAATCCTTTTTTTTTCATTTACGATTAAGACGGAAATACGAGAAAATTTTGTTAGTTAACAATTGTTAATTTGTTGAAAAAATAATTTTAAGTGAAATTTCCAACGGAAATAAATTATTTATAGTGTTTAGAATACATCTTTTTTTTTTTTAAATTTAAAAAAGAATATTTAATACCTTAAATCAATTGATTTATGTGTCGTACTCGCTTTTGAGGCCGTGCGCGCAACCTAAAAATGTCGTGCGGAGACTTATTTTCAGCGTTAAATTAAAACTATAAATAATGGAGATAGAGTTTTTTCTTGGAAATATCCTCCTCTTTCCGAATCTTTTTTTAAAATTTCTTAAATCTTAATAGTTTATGAAATATTAGCAAAAAGCGAAATGCCATTTTTTGTCATGTTTAATTGTTTATAACTTTTGCAATTTTTTATGTGCTTTTAGCACAATTTTCTAGGCGTCATTCCGGATCCAATGAGCTATCGCACGTAATTTTAAAAACAGTATCTCTATTTTAGACGATTTTCAACTTGTCGAGCAGACTATTGCTACCACTGTCTAACCTATTCTTACCGCAACAGGGTCATTATTTAATACTGCCAAATTCTGGCTACGTTAACTTATGTTTCATTACCATCTTGCTACAGAAATAGAAATGACCTATTTATATTTTTGGTATCTATAGACGATGGTTTTCTCTTCCCATCAGGAGAGTTATGTCCTTGTTTCCTATCATGTGATATAAAACTACAATCCGTTCAAAAAGTATCTTCACGCCCGTGTACCCGAGTAGGTAGAGGTAGGCAGAGGTACAACCAGTGCACCCACGATTAGCCAAAGATTTTTTTATCCCCATTTGAGATTAGTCCCATAATATGATAAATGGCCAGTATATTGCCAACGGGGCGATTTCCGATCCCGAGCAACGTTTTTTTTATCAGAAAACTGAAAAAAAAACATTATTGAAATGCCTGAAATCGAACCCGGGACTTTATGTGATTAATGCCGACACCGGACTACTCGACCATAGAGGCGATATAATCACTTTGAAGACCAAAGTATTAGGAAAACTTTTAGAGGACATAATTTACGTGAACCCTCGCATATTGCTCTCAGCGCCAATAACCCTCAGGAAATCAAAATAGCCGCTTGAGCACCTATAGACCACTTTCAAAGCCTTTGTCATGGATAAACCTTTTGAACGGTATTATGTATGAGAGACCTTTTCTTACTGATTTGTAATCGTTGTTCTTACGAGTATGTTGTCTCCATTTTGTTTCAATTAGATTTTTCATAAGTATATTTGAAGTGTCATCATAATACTGTATAGATTACTGATTACTGTATCCATATATGTGAATCAGCGCCTAGGGAATATTTTTTTTGACTGAACACAAAAACCCAATAAACTCTTTAAGAAAGTAAAAAGCACTTTAAGAAAGTAAAAAGTACCATCACGCCCGGTTCCCTTACGGGGTAAGCAGAGCGAACCGATCATCTATAGATATCCCGGTTCACCACAATTCACAGGTTGTCGGTTGGGGATATGATTCACCTGTTTGTCGGTTGGCGAAATGAGTGGTGATCCCTATCGCTGCATTTCACCGACCTTATAACGATTATCGAATATTTCCAGCGATAACCGGGTCGACGGCAATACGTGCACATCCAAGGCTTGGGAGTGGTTACACCGCCAGGCTCCGAGCTGCTACTAAGATTTTGGATTTTCGAGAAAAACTCCGAAAAAGCATCAATAATAATTTTTGCACGATCCGGGAATCGAGCCCAGGACCTATAATCTGAGCCTAATAGGCTAAGCCCTAGACTACGAGTTAGTCAGACAGTCTCAATTGTTGAGACACAGGATATTTCTTACAATTTTATAATTTTTCAACACGCTGTATATAATGTTTAATAAACGTTGTCATTTTGTATCAATTTATTAAGTATCATTCGTAATAGAATGATAATAAATTGCTACAAAATAGTATTAACCAAATCAAAATAATATCTAGTGCTACGTCATTTTATCAATGACATTTTAATTCTTTATCTTATAATCCAGTACTCTGGCGACCGAAACAATGATATTATAGTAAACTAGCTATGATGCCTGGCTTTGCTCAGGAGTTGATGTGAGATTACGTGGTAGTTGAAATATAACAAATGTAATTTAAGACTTTATTGAAATTGGAATTTTAAATTTCGCGTCATTACTTCACGTGCTGCAGTTGCTCGCAGCGCCTTTCAAATTGCAACTCAAATAATCGTTATTCTGAATGAAGTTCAAATACTCGACAACAGATGGCACCACTACACTTAATTTCCAAGTTGAAGGGTTGGAAAAGCCCTTATATCTTTAAAAACACCCCCTTTAGGTTAAAAAGGGAACCTTCTAAGGGATAAAGGGCTATGTCCCTTTATCGTGCCGGGACTCCTTTTGAAGTTTTATCGGCACGCACATTTTATCAACTTAGTTTTATTATATATAATGATGATAAGGAATCGTGCGTGACGATACTACATTTAAAGTTAGTAAACAAATATTGCTAAGTTTTTATGATATAACAATGAATTAGTTTGTTTTAGATTATTTATAATATCAATAATCTCATACTAATTCTTTATATTTTTACTTAAATTATATAATGGTTTAAATCGTGTATTGTATTTACTTAAGTTATAAACAATAATTATAATTTTACTTAAATTGTAATTATTGTTTTTACTTAAAAATGTATTATATTTTTTAACTTTAAGTAAAAACAATAATTTCATTATTACGAAGTATTATGGCCTATTCTGCTATACGACTATATGATTTGCATTAGTCCATAACTAATGCAAGCCGAGTTAAAAATTAATCTGTAAGTCTCAACGACACTTTATCTAAATTTGAGGTGTTTCTAGGTGCTTATAATCAATTTTTTGTTGAATATAATGAATAGGTTTGTTTATATCATAAAGGAGCAAACAAGCAGATAGAAATTAGAAGGAGAGACTTTCGCCTACCGACACCAAAGGTGTTAATGGTGCGTTGCTATCTATATGACGGGACGGAAATGCCACATGCATAAGTACCGGCTACCTTACCTTCCAAACCGGAACGTGACAATGAAAAGCGTTGAAACTATTGCAAAGGAATAGATAAGGCAGTGTTTCCAAATGCCCAGATGAGGCATTGCAGAACTCTTATCACCTAGTAGGCACGATGGTATCGACACGTATAGCCAATCGGTTGCATTTTACGACCTGCGTAGAAGAATGGCAGTTGTCCTATTCTTAAAAGGAGCCAAGACCAACGTGGGGGAAAAGTAGTGACTACTTTTTATAATATCTTGAATAATCTTGAGTAATGTTTTAAATGGTTACAAGTTTGTAAGTAATAAATATGTGTCAAAAATTAATGTCTGGTCGTTAGTCTCACAATGTGATAGGTGGCCAGCCTATCGCCAACCAGACACGATCTAAACCCGGGCAACGTTGTGTTTATCAGACAACTAAAAAAGCACAATTAATGATTTGCCCGATCCGGGAATCGAATCCCGGGCGTCAATGTGGTCAACACCGATACCGGACCACTAAACCACAGAGAGGATCACAATATAAATTATTAAATGGATTAATTGTAACTCCTTTATTTATTGTTACAGGGAAGCAAATGTATGGAAGTAAGATACGGCGAATGTCTGGATGACGAAGAAACGATACGAAAAAGAAAATTGAAGGAACAATAATTAATAATTAGGTGCACATTATTGGTGTTATTAATAAACCTATTTAAGAACGTGAAGATTAGGACTCATTCTATTACAACAACTATGACGTAGCAATACGTGATAATTAACGAGATAAAACGAGCGCTGTCTTACAAGATACCAAGGAACTTATATACGAGAACTGAAATAATTACGAAGCAAAATATAAAAAATAAAAATGTACTTTATTTTGTTACTAATAAAGCTGAAATTTGTTTCTTACTTAACAGAGGGAAATATGTTCTGTGCAAGACAATGAGAACGGTGGATGTTGTCCCTTTCTTGCAATTACCAATGTAAATAAAATTCTCGGATGGTAGATTTTTATATATTGAATAACCGTTAAATCCTTTTTATTCATACACGTTGATAGATACATTAGCATAAAATGTAATTAACACATTGTGCTCTAAAATGTGCTTATTTTAATTATTATGTAATTGTTTATGCAATGCAAAAACTGTTTTCTCAAATTAGTAGAATTAGTAGTAATTTGCAAACTACGCACGGCCACGCTTATATATGGCGCTTTATTTAGTAGAAAGAGACACACTCCACCAATATCGTTGTACTCTTCGGAACGATTTTGAAGCGCATGTGAACATTTCAGGTCTCCAGTACATACAAATTGTAGTCTTTGATTTCAGGGAGTATGTAACTTCCTTGCACGATACACAATCGTGCTGTGCATCAAATTTGTTTGTTAATAAAACCGTATATATTTAATTGTAATTAAAAACATACTAATACTAGTTTCAATTTTAATGAAAGCCTTCCATTTTCGTATATTAACCGATTCGTCGTGGCGCATATTTTCCAAAACTTATAGTAGTGGTAGCGTACAAATATTTTGAGACGCTGCTGCCGTGTCAAACGCCTTATAAGTTGATGACACGGAGGTATATACTCAAAGATGACACGGTTACTGTGTCACCCGCTATTTCAAAAGGTTCTACCCTGAACTTTTGTTCAGGGTAGAACTGCATTTTAAAAGGTTCTACCCTGAACTTTTGTTCAGGGTAGAACCTTTTAAAATGCAGTTTGAGGGAGATATAATCTATTTAAAAATGACACGACTCCCGTGTCATACGCCAAGTCGTGACACGGCTGCCTTGTCATCTGTAACGAATCGGTCACCGAATAATTAGCGCTGGTTATGAGTCTAATTATTTCAAATAGAAACCAGTACAAGTATATTTTTAATAGTAATTAAAGTGTAGTTACACCAAGTGTTTAACATTTACAGTATAAAATATTATTTATTTAGACATAGTAACACCGAAGTTTTGTAACGTTTAATAAATATTTTAAAATTTTGTTGGGAGATAAAGTTTTTTACTTTTTAGATGTCTTTACTTTTAGTATTTCTATATTTTAGTATCGTTAACTAACACCCATACCACAAGCAAATAATTTGCTTACTTTGAGGTTAGATCGATTTGTGTAATTTTTCTAGTGATATTATTAATATCTCTTTATTTACATTTTCTTTTTTAGGTAAATTTATAATTATAAAATTTACTTTAATTTTAAAAAATAAAAACTACTTTAATTTTAAAAAATACAATATTAAATATATAAAAAGAGATTTCCCGCCGACGGAGTCTTGCAGCTAAGCCGCAGGTAATCAGGGCGACATAGAAAGAAACCTCCTCACAATACGTGCCGTTCCTAACACTGCCACTTTTCGTTTCCAATCCAGAGATTTCGTAGATGTTGGTCGAGACTCTTCGCTACAAGATCTTTTACAGAAATGACTATCGAAACAATCATTGTTGAGTCCACACCCCACATATCGGTAATCTCATGAGTTAAGTCTAAATATTTATTTATTATTATTTTATTTTACATTTAAAGATCATTTATAACGCAACGTATTTCAGTTGTATTAATTATGTAAGTTCAGTGCGTGCTGTTAAAGTTACGAGTAACACGATCCAGTGTAAATTATTTGAAAATCAGCATTTAGCTTTAATATTTCTGTGCAAAGCATATCGCACTGTAAGTTCCGAACCTTTATCTGGTTAATCACGTATCTTACTATTAGGTTTAGAATCTCAGCTTCGGGTTGCAATGTACTATATTTCTAGGAACTGTACTAGCCCAAAATGTATCAACCCGCAAGCTGATAAAGAAATACGTCACCTTTTTAATCCAGTGATAGATCCCGTGATAGATACATCAGTTACAAATCGCAGTCGCGTTGGTACTGCTCAACCAAAAGACTCCATCTGGGAATGATAAAGTAAAACATGGATAGAATAGATTGTGTTCCACAGATTTTTACTAGTTACGATCATTTACGCAGTCATTAATTACCGTAACTAGTAAAAAAACTATAAATTACGCAAACACACGTCATGTTTCACTTCGAAACCGAAGCATCTTCAGGAGAAAACGAACACAACCTCACTCGACGCGAGTATTAGTAATACTCTCCCTTTCAACTAAAATCAGACGCGCCGCGCCAGTTCGAGAGACGTATTTGTCTATTTGGCACTAGTATAGTAGGAGCGCTAATGCCCGTGTGAATACTAGAGTGAGCGAGAGTGGTTCGATTTTTATTCGGCAGCATCCACTTTTCTGACATTTTAATAGATTAATTTGAGTGAAACGAGTTATCACTAACGATAAATTAGTATTTGGTCATATCACTAAACATTTTCAGTAAGAAGACGTAATAAACAAGAATATTCGACATCTACCGTAATTTCGTGATATCAATAGAGATTTCGTGTAATCCCTGATATTCTCATTTCCCTGTGACATATATATTGCATGCAATAATTTTAATTATCGAAGTTTTGGAACACGTTACATTGGAATATTCGAGGTTTAAATTTTTATTAAACCCATCTTATCCTCTTATCCAAATTTCGTTTCGTAAGCCGCAACGAAAATGAAAATTTATTGACGTATTATTTAGATAATAATGTCGATTTAAAAATGAGTTTTTTATCGATTCCTTCTTACCTTAAATACTGAATTATGTTTTCCCTTCACTTTATACATCAAAATCCCTTGCACTTTATACATATATAATGAATGTCAATAAAGGAGTCTTTTTTAACTGTCCGTTTCAGGGAGTTGCTGATTTCACATATTCCGTTTCCGTCCTCTAATACATGTAATACTAGGTCCATGAATTGTAAGATTTCAATGGATCATATATGTGTGTGTATATAAAGCTCTCATAACTTTGAAACTGATTGACTGATTGAAACTCAGTTGATAGCTTTCAATTGCATTAAAATATGAAATTAATATTTTTCTGAAAATCTACTGAACTAGGAAGAAGAAATTTTAAGGACAACTCAAAATAAATTTAGGCGAATCAATAGTTAAATAACTTAACGCTTAAATAACTTCGGTTTTATTATACCAATTTATGCCAAAAATCGAATCAGCTCTTTTTCTTAAAATACTGCGTCCAATGCCGAAATTGTATCAAAATCAGTTTATTTTTTCGAGAGATATCGTTGAATAAAAATTTTGAATGAAGTGTTCGACATAGCTTCAAAATCTTGATCATTTTTTAAGTAACAAGGAAGCGAAGATTATCACCTATGTGGTCTAGTGGATCGCTTCTGACACTGGAACATATCTAGTGTTTTATGCCCCGTTGGCGCTAGGCTGTTCACCTATCACATTGTTGGACTAAGTATCTTCGAATAATCGTGGGTGGACTAGTTATACGTCTGCCTAATTCTTCGGTGATGCGGGTGTGAAGATACTTTTAAAATAAAATGTAATTGTGTAATGTAGTGAATATAATACTTCTAATAGCATTCTAATACCAAGTTTATATTTTTAAATCATTTTATTTCAAAAAAAAAAGAAAATCGGACCCTGAAAGCCATCAAAGACTAGATCATTCATCAAGACAAATCCAATATAGAATTTCTCTACAGAGTGAATCGATATTTTAATGTCAATTAGCCCAACGCTTTCCACTCATCAATCTCTTTAACTCGATATCCATGTCAAAGGGGTTACAGTGTAATGAAAAATTGACATTTTACAACGTCCATAAATTTGGATTCCGAATAAAATCAATTTGCTTGTCGTATTTCGTTTATTAAACACTTTTATTAAGCACCCACGTTATAGGGGTCGCTGAGGAAATATATTATCATTTTGTAATGTGTGTCATAATGTATTTAGAACAACGGAGTTTGGGTTAACGAGCGTTTTCATGAAAATCAAACTTTTTTTATAGTATATTTATATTACTAACCAATTGCAATACAATGATTATCAATGCAATACCGGCTTCTAATAATTTTATTGACCCTCCTCTTAAACATTCTAATATCAAAGCTGTTCGGATAAATCATGTAAGGTCAGCTGTTCCAGAATTTGTTCGTGTAAAAAAGGTATGAGTTAATTGGACAGTCGTAGACTTATCGTCAGTTTAGTGAGGACGGAATCTCTGCATAGTGCGATGGCGGAACTTGAATTCCAGCACTAAATTAAATAGCTCATTCCCTATAGAGACATAGAGATCCAGTGTCTCTTCGGAGACTAAGTGGTTTAAGGTCGCTGGTAAGAGAAGACTGATCTAATTGGAGGATCTGATGATGAGGTGCTCCGGCTCAAATGTGCGAACAATACTTCATTTACAAAATACGGAAAATATTACTTAAATGATAGAGACAAACTTGGACCTAAATAATATGATTTTATAGTAGCTGTGTCCGCAACCCACATTGAATTTTAAAAATAAATTAAGAAATCCTTATGAAAATTTTAAACACAGCAAACTGCATCCAATTGTAAGCATTAGCAAACATACACACATATATCTACACCTATATATACAGAAACTTTTGTATTCTTAATAATAGTGGGATAAGCTATAGAACAAATTTATTTTTTATTGATACAGGCGTAGAAAAAAATGGCGCATATTTATATGAGGCACAGATGATAGGTAATAAAGAAATAAAAGACAAGAATAATTACATCACCATTTATTTTTAAATGTAATTAATTAGAGTGTTGTAATTTTAAATATTTCTTAAATTTTTTAGAATCTTAATATTTTATTTTCTTAAGATACATATAATTTATTAATGCAAACAATATTCTCACATAATTCTACAAATGTTCTTAAGATATTAAAATATGCAAAAGTTTGACGTGAAAAATAATATTTTTTTTTTAACATTAGATAGCAAGCAAGCACATAGATCTCTTGATGGAAATACAAACCATCGCCTATAGACACTAAAGATATTAATATAAAATATTACACGTTGCAAACAAATAAAACGCTCCAAGCGCTGGATGCACCATTATTATTTTTTTGAGCACGATCTTGCCTGATGGTATGCTAAGCTTACTCCGTATTCATAATATATATAGCCAATAATTTAAAAATTTCATTGAACACAATATTGAGTTTAATTTATACACCTTCGTCGAGTTTTTTCCATTCATTACGCTACTATGTCACCATGGTTGTCACATTAAAAAACCACAAACATTGGCAAATTAGACTATCTTCATTTTTTTATTAAAAAAAGGTTGTACCTATAATCGAGTCCCTTTCGGGTCATATGTGTCCTAGTTGTACATAATATCGTATACATTTAAAAAAATAATTACGTACGAAACATATTTTATGCAAATGACTTTTAAATGAAAAGGAAGGCATTCCAATTATAGTTATGACGAAGAAACCTGTATCTTAGAAGCTTTTTTCTTTTACAGCAACAGAAAATCATTCGCTGTATGCTTTTTTAAGTTGCACACGTTGTACCAATTTTTGAAGTGAAAACTTCTTAAGCCACGCCAAATGTTTTCTAGCAGGTAAAAATCGCACCAATTCATGTCAGCAACATGCATAGATTTTGGTCGAACAATTATGAAAAATAAGCACGAAATCAATGAGGTTAGGGTTCTATTTCTACTGAGGGCTAGAATTTTTATGATGAATAATTTTAGTATTTATTCTTTTTATCAACATTCATTTCCTTCTGTGGGTTTTATTCATTACAAACATTATTTCAGTAATTGTATTTAACATTATAGTTGAAATAATGTATATTAAATATCCATTAAAAACTAGTCATCTGTCTGTGTAAGAGAAAAAACTTTGGTTATCGATACTGTCATCATCCGTTATCAATCGTCGTAGTTCATAAAACTTTGAATAGGCCCTCTATTCAAAGTCTTATGAACTACGACGATTGTGATGCGAATATTGATAGATATCTATGAAATCAACGAAGCTATATAGTTCGATTCCTTGATCTTAACTGGGACAAGTATTTGTATGATTAATATTTTGAGTATTATATTTTCTTTTGTATCTTTTATTTTAACATAGTACGGAAGATACAGGCAATTAGGAGGAGAGAGGGGGTTATTAGGCAATGATTAGGGTCCTACGGGATTAGAAAGAAAACTGGACTGTATTTCAATAGGTACTGGTACATTCGCTAACAAAATTAAAAAATAACAGAAATAGTCAACCGTCAGCGATGAATACAGAAAGCGAGTGGTGCGGGTGTCGCCCCGCGGCGCTTACGACGGCCTCTCCGTTGACACCCTCCTCTGGCGCCCTCCCGCGCAGCTAACGCCGCTCGCAACACTCGTGCGGCGAATTAGTTATGTGAACAGGGGGTGACAGACAGATTAAAGTGAGATAGACATAAAGGGAATCAGAGAAAAAGGAAGCTAGTGGTAAAGATAGATAGAGATGAAGGGAGAAAGAGATAAAGGGGAGATAGCGATTAAGGGTAAAAGAAATGTAGAGGTAAATAGATATAGAGATAAAAAGCGATAAATTGAGGAGATAGGTGATGTGAGAAATAGAGAAAAAGAGAGAGAGAGAGAAATAAAAGGAGATAGCGATAAAGAGATATAGAGGTAAAGATAATTAGGACAATAAGATATAGGTAAAGACAAATGGAGATAAAAAGTGACCTATCTCTAATACAACAAAAACAAAGGGATGCAGAGAAAAGGGGAGCTAGAGATACATAAAGATAGAGATAAAGAGAAATAGAGATAAAAGGGAAATTTTAAAGGGAAATAGCGATAAAAGGAGATAGAAATTGAGGCTAAGCTAACCTCAACAAATCTGGCTTTTGATTAAAAGTAACCGCAATCTGGATCCGCTTGCCACAGATAGACACACAAATGCACTCCTCTGCGTCAGGATAGAAAATAAATGATATTTTAATAGAACCAATTAATCAGCGAACTAAATGGAACTTTGCGACTTCGCCTGCATTGTTTGTTTATATTAACTTACATCGCTGAACGCGTTATGATTATACAAATCTGCTGTCTGCTACTGTCGTACGCTCCGAAATTGCTGGGCCAATTCAGTACAAATTTGGTATATACGATTTAGTATATACTATGGTGGAAATTTGGTAAGTCGGTGACTCAAACATAGAAATGCATTTGCGTATGTAAATGAATTTTAAACAAGGGGGCTACTAATATTGGCCTACAAATAAATTTAAAAAAGTTTTGCAAACTGTGATTAATACCACATCATACTTCTATGCTTGTAAATCAACAATCTAATGTATACAGATATCAGTGTCCTTAATATAGCATATACACCCAGTAGATCTCATTATAATAAATCTATCCATTTAAATACAGTTTGAAGTTTCCATTTCTCGCGGTAGTCCTCACTGCCTCCGATATTTTTTCTACTTCCCACAGGCTACAGGCAATAATTATTCTTACAAAAGTAGCTTATTATATCCTTATTAAGGTTAAATACATCTCCATGTTAAATTATTTTCATCATTGCTAATGATTTTGTAAGAAATAAAATATTGTAGCATATAGTGCGCGAGATATCACGCATATATTTCAGTGATGAACACAAATTTTAATCTTCGTGCGTGGATTTCTTTTGACATGCTACATAACATAAATCTACAATTTTTTTCGAAAGCACTACGTATTTTCATTGAAATCTATATAATTGTCTTCGTTGATCGATACGTTTTTAGTTTTAATGCATTTAAAAAATAATTCAATCAGTAATAAAAAAAATATTTTGTCCAGCAAAAATAATGCAGCGATGACCTTGTTTGCCATCGCGAAAATGCCGCACATAATCATTTATTTTTTTAGACAGGAATCAATACATATATTATAGTTAATTTTTACTGAATTGCTTGACAATTATGTTAATGTTATAAATAAGTCATAGTGCCAATAAATTCTTTGCTGCGTTCCATGTAAAATCTTGAAAAAAGTCGTAGTTACAAAGTTTGTTAGACTCGCCAAACGTAAGCCACCCTCGAAGTTTCGAGAAGGTTCATATGTATACATTATTTAAAAATTTATACCGCGGAATAAATAATTGTATATATTATAGTTCTTCCATAATATATGGGATTGTCAAAATTTAATAACATGCGATAAATTTTATCGTTTAATAATAATTTTTACATTTGTTGACATTGTGCGCGGGCCATATATGCAACTTTCTGAGCCCGTTGCACCACATCTGGACAACGTTTGCGGCGAACCATCCTACAATCTTGAAAGAATCCTTCGTTCTTTGGAAAACCATTGCTGCCATCGTTGAACGTCACAAGACCTGAAAGAAGAAACACTATTTTAAGTAGTGTTCTCATCCGTCTCTCGTAAGGTGGAAAGTCCAGTTTCAATGGCGTAAATTATGCTTACAAATAAAAATAAATTATGCGATGTGTATTTGTAGGACGCTAATTGTCTCGCTATAAGATAAATCTGAGCAAGGTTGGATGGAAAAGTCAAGATGATACACCCTATTTAAAAAAGTTATGCCGTGGTCTAGTGACAATAAAATAAGCATTGATGTTTAAAATATAGTGACATAAGATCAAACAAAACCAGCATACGGTAATAATTAATAAGTTTAATAATGGCGCTAATAGTCATGGGATTACAACGAATAAAATTGTATTCGTTATAATCCCATGACTATTATATCGTTACTCATTATATGGAAACGGTCATCTACATTACAATGGAACAAAAATTCATCTAGAAGTGGTCTGTCGTACAGATATCGACATCTTTAATATTCTTTTCGTGTTGTTGATTTGCGACTCTAATAAAGAATAAACCATCAGTCCTCCAATTTAGCATTATTTCTAAAAGATGAATATATGCACAATCCTCTCAGCTACTAATTGTTAAAATTTTGCACCGCCTTACATGAGTTTTGTACTACAACGCGACATAGAGTTTGATGCATTTCGAGTGTAAGTTGTACATATAAAATAGTTCGCAGAAAATAGCAAACTTAACTAATTTTACCTTTTGCTTTTGTTATTTGCAAAATTTCAACTTAAATTTCAATTAATACACACTTAAACAATGAAATATAAATATTTACGCTCGTCACACAAACACGTGTATAATATTTACTTTACGATTAAAGTTTGTTGTCAAACTTAAATTATTATTATTGTTAATTATTATTATTATTGTTAATTGTATGGCCGAATTTTAATGACAGGGTGATAGATAAAAACTAAACCCAGAAGTACAAACACCGCACTTTCTCACACGGGTTTTGGACTACCGTGCAGAGAATTTAATGTACCATGAGTGTGAGTAGTTCATATAAAACATTTCGTGGAAAATAGCAAATTTGATTAATTTCACCTTTTCTCTTATATTAAAGTAATGTAAGATAAAAGGTGAAATTAATCAAATTTTCAAGACCAATTTGAGCTTGAATACAAATATTTATGTCCGTTACGCAAACAACGTGTATTTTATAAATAATATACACTTGTTTGTGTGTGATGGGCATAAATATTTGTATTTCTGCGTTTAAGTGTGTATTAAATATATTTCAGTAAATATTTATACATATACAGGGTATAACAAAAATAAGCACTAATACTGAAGGAGCGTTCAGGATGTGTGGTTAGCTCTTTAATTATACATTTTTAATAAATAAAAACTATGAAATTTCTGAGAAAATGAATGTCAAAGTTTTTTTTCAAAATAATCTGTGGCAGCCCTGAAGTATAGCACGCAGTAACGTACGCGCACGGTTTACGCAGCTATGAAAGGTCACAATCATATGATAGATGTCAATGAACTGCTAGACGCACAACAAAGTACTAATTACTTGACAGAGTAAATACCTAATGTAGATATTATTTAAAGAGTTTTTTTATATTTTTTTCTACCAGGACTGATGTTGGAATAAACCCATGAGGGTCTTTAGTTTGATTACCAGGCTGGACAATTTGATTCATAGGTAACTTAACTGGGTTTTGATAGCCATAATTATTACATTATGTTAAAAAAAACACTGTCCGACTATTGGTGTCACTCGATAGCATATTACGATCATATTAAAATAATTATTAATTACTATACTCATATTCAATAAAAAAAATCTCATAAAATTTTATTAATCGTAAATACCTACCTAGTAGTCTCATACCTAGTTTACGTAAGGCAAACCTGCGGCTATTAGGCATTTCATGCAGGAAAATCTCCCGCCTGGCAACAAAATTATATCAGCTGTGTACCTAAAATTTATTGTGACCTGGATTATTATTTCTAACTCTGAGTGAAACTATTAGTTTGGTACATACATTCTAAAACAATCGTGGCAAATAATCCAATATAACTAATTAAGGTATCTTTTTGTTATGAAAACACATTACATAAATTACTTCATCACACAATATCCACCTTCAAAGTCAACTATTCGACATGTGTTTTCAGTGTAGGTACCTAAATCTATTCCGTGATTCATAGGCATTTTACAATGTATTATCTGGCATGGTTTCAACTTACAAACTGTTTTAATGGCATAATACTTACCTCTAGTACCTACCCTGTTTGCTTCTAACTTCACATAACAAGGTGTCTAAATAGGTAATTAGTTTTTGAGCAGGTAAATCATAGCTATTATCACTTTTTTTACACACAATTCTAAAAACTTAGTAAAACTTTCTCGTTGATAACACGACACTTCGCAAAATAAATATGCATTATCATTAAGAATTAAGACACAACACAACCTTTTATAAGCATTTTTGACAAATAAACCTACGCATTGATTAGCCTAGAAGTCCTTTGATTTGAAGTATTACCGACATCGCGCTAGGCGTCTCAACGCGGAAAACCAAGCGCCCGACTTAAGGCCTTGCTCACACACACTACTGAATATTTTCCGCGGGAATTTTAATTGCGCAAATTAATTTTCGTTACATATGAAATTTGACATGGCTAGCACTGCTAAAAAAATGTCAAGAATCGGAATGTTCCCGGTGAGTTGATAGGCTCGTTTGTCACTATCACTACATGGCTGATGGAACTTAGTACCTACCTAAAGTTTGTTTTAGGTGCGCCTCTTCTTACCTTTTTTTATGTTATTGAGATAGGCAAACTAGCAGACGTGCCACCTGATGGTAAGTGGTCGACGTCGCTAATGAACAAAAATGGGATACCTGGGCTGGAACTAGCCCAGGTATTCCATTCATGTGTTAGAGACATAAGATGTTAAGATCCTGAGACATAAGATGTTAAGTCTCGGTGCCAGTAATTACAGTGCCTGTCTTGCCCTTCTCTCCGAAACACAGCAAAGCTGTTTCACGGGAGAAATTGGCAAGACCTTTCTAAGTAGTAGTTATTTCAGGAAAAAGATAATTTTTGACTACGTTTTTTTGATTACATTTTAGATCAAAGATTTTATAAAATACTAGCCGTTGCTCGCGGCTTCGCACGCGTGGTTAGAGTTTTTTGTGAATGTCAAAAATAAACCACGCAAGCGAAACCAACGAAAACTATTGCTAATTTTAGCGATTGCCGGGATTACATATCAACCTGTTCATTCATTCAGAAAAATTAATCTTTTTCATCAAAATATTGTTTATCATACTGGAAATGAAAAAGTATTAAGTTAACTTTAAAGCCGCCGCCGGTCGTTTGTACAGGCCTTTAGAACTTACACGTGTTTTGCGGCTTATACAAAGTGCAACGAAACGCTTTGATTGGCGAAAAGACCACTTTCGGAAAGAGACAAGACACTCCCTTTTTTCTGCCATTTTGTTTTTATGTAAAATCATACTAATATGTAGTTCCGTATAGTTTTAGTCAACATTTTTGTCACTTTTATGATAAGAGTGATGCCGGTTTAGGCGTTTCTTCGTAAGGTACTGGGTTCGATTCTCAGTTCGCCTGGTAGAATGGAGGGTAATTCTTCTTAAGGCACTCAAACTAACACGGGAAATGATTTTTTTTTATTTATGGTGCAAGGGGTCCCACCACCACCTTCGGGACCCAAGACAACCTGACTGCTGTACAATGAAAGAGGTCCTGGCACCGGCTTCCTCCAGAGAGGTTCGGAGGTTAGACGACAGTCGCTACGGCAAACTCAAACTCGTTCCTAGCGCAAGCGTGGAGAATAACCGGAATAAACTCTAAGATGAAGAAGATTATTTTTAAATTTGTTTCACTGAACCCTAATTAGTTCGGAAAAGTACCTAGATAATTGTAAAGGAATTTTTATTTTATTTTTTTATTCAGTTGCCGTTTGTCTTTGGAGAGCGTAACTATTGCTATTATTGCCGATTTTTTATGAATCTTACTTAATACCCATTGATTGGAAATCGCGATTTTAAAAATGCCACGTAGAAATAATAATGACCGTCACCTTTACACTAATAGTGAATTTTACGAAATGATGCTATGTGTTGGTGCTGCTAGGAATGGTAGCATTAATGAAGCGAGGGAGATTTACCGACAACGGTTTATTGATGGAAGGCCACCAGCAGAACAACGTCATTTACCTCCGTACTCAGTATTCCGTAACATGTGTTTACGACTTCAGCGTACTGGTTCCTTCCACCGCGAACGAAACGTTGGACGTCCTAATTCAAGAGTAGGTACTGCTATTGAGACTCGAATTCTAAATCATTTTGACGAGAATCCTCGGACCAGCACACGCCGATGCAGTGCTATGTTAAATGTAAACCATATGGTGGTGTGGCGTACTCTGCAGGATGATGGACGACATCCCTACCATTTTTCAAGGACTCAGGAGATAGGACTTGCAGACCATATGCCCAGAATGGACTTTTGTAGGTGGTACCAGAACCGTGCTGAAGCAAATCCCGAATTTGCTTTTAATATTTTATGGACAGATGAGGCTTCTTTCACAAGAAATGGTGTGCTCAATTTGCACAACGAGCATGTGTGGGCACATAATAACCCGCATGCCTCGAGTGAAAGTAGCTTTCAGCACCAGTGGAGAATTAATGTCTGGGCAGGCATCGTTGGGGACTATGTTTTGGGGCCGACTATTTTACCTCAGGGTCTTAACGCTCAAAGGTACCTACAACACCTGAGAGAGGATTTAGAAGAACATCTGGAAAATCTTCCACTGAATGTATACCGTAATATAATTTTTCAGCACGATGGAGCACCCGCTCACTTTGCACGCCCTGTGCGTGATTATTTAAACGATCGATTTGCAGAGTGGATAGGTCGAAGTGGCCCGGTGCCTTGGCCACCTCGTTCTCCAGATCTCACGTGCCTAGACTACTTTTTATGGGGTTATGTGAAAAATAAAGTTTACTCTGTGGAATGTCATACACGTGAAGAGATGGAAGGTAAAATTAATGCAGCATTTAGGTCCATAACCCCACATATGTTGCATAATGTAAGGTTATCAATGTTACGCAGAACTGCTCTTTGCATTGAGAAGGGTGGTGGTCATTTTGAACCTTACTTATAAATTAATTTGAAGACAGTGTTGTTTTATTATTGCCTGTAAATAGTGAATTTGGATTAATGTATAATAATTAATCAGTGACGAAAGTGATATGTAAAAAATTGCTTATTAAATGTGTGTAAGTACAAGTACGCGGTATTCTTCATGTCTATGTGTGCGTCACGCTATTCATTCAACGTGTTGCTGACGTCACATCACTTCCATCTTCAAGGTAGGGGTGTGAAAATAAACTTTAATTTCTTATTTTACTAAATTTATATGAAACAAAAAATGTGTGCCTTTTGGTATAATATTTTACCAGGTGTTTGTTTAGTTCATGTACACGTATACCCTTGAAAGTTAGTGCTTATTTTTGTTATACCCTGTATATCTAATAACGTGTATATCTATATATATATATATATATATATATATATATATATATATATATATATATATATATATATATATATATATATATATATATATATATATATATATATATATATATATATATAATTGCTGTTCGTTAGTCTCGCTAAAACTCGAGAACGGCTGACCGTATTTTGGTTTTGAATTAATTGCTGAAGTCCAGGGAAGGTTTAAAAGGTGAGAAAATATAGAAAAAAATAAGAGTAGTTAAAATGGCAGAACAACGTTTGCCGGGTGAGCTAGTAATTTATAAATAATACAAACGTGTTAGTGTGACGGGCATAAGTATTTGTATTTCTGGGTTTAAGTATGTATTAAATATATTTAAATAAATATTTAAACATGTTATCTATGTTTTTTATTATAATATAGCAAACAAGAGGATGGTTCTATTAGGTTAAAGTCCATTGTAGAACTTAAACGAGATATTTGTTTAGTCTATGGTCAAATTTCAACGACAGGGTAATCGATATACCGATATACACTAAACCCAGAACCACAAACATCAGCACATTAAATAAACGTTTTTCCCGATCGGCAATCGAACCTGTACCCCATCGATCGCGTAGTCAAGGTCGCCAAGCGTTGAGCCAATCAGGTGATCAATCGCAATACTGGTCATAATGAAATGGTGTCCGCTCAGACGTATTTTTACAGCATTGCATTTTTGTATTCAGATTCGAAAAAGTACCTTCGATTCAACTCGGCTTAAGATCTGAATACTGACAAATCCGCATTGATTTACGGATTTCTTAAATAAAGAGAGAGTTTCCAATTTCAGTCAGAACTGTTTTATGTAAGATAATTTGTGTTTCTTAACATATTATTTCTTAAAGAAAACTTACTCATTGAAGTAAAGCTGGAAACGCAACCTCTGGTATTAGTGTATTTGTCCATGGGCGGCGTTGATTACTTACTTTAAGGTGAGCCTCCTGTCCGTTTGTCCCATCTTCTAATTTAAATAAAATATTTAATAAATTGGAGCGATAGGGAAAGGAGCCTGTTTATATTTTATAGCTTGTAGGTTTATCGCGTGAACTTCAAGGCATTCAGGGAGTTCGCACAGAAGTGGCTGAAGAGAGGAGAAACCTTGGAAATAGTAGAAAAAATATACCGTAGAGACTCGGTGAACGAACAGCATCTATATGTGGTCCGCCTCTTCAGGGGAGACGTGACATTAGGGGCAAAAATAGGGAGATAAACAACTTGTAGCGAAAGGAGAGTTGCGCGAAGAACATAACCTAAGATTAATCGTTGCTCAACGTCCCATTAAACCCAAAGATACAGCCCATTAAACCATGAAATGGTAGACAGGTCCATGGTAAGTGGTGGGTTTGTTCCCTCTTCTATAACAAAAAAGGGTATACTTTTATGGTCTCATTCAAATCTTGCAAGGATGTGATCAAAGATTTCAGGCATACAGGAGTTTGGACGTCAATTGTTCCTATTTTACTGTATCGAAATTACATGAACTATTGTATGAAGCTATCGTCTCTGTGGTCTAGTGATGTGGTAATGGTTTGACCACATGAGGTCCCGGGTTCAATTCCCGGGTCAGACAACTTAGAAACGTGTTTTTTCAGTTTTCTGATAAAAACAACCTTGCCCGAGATTGGAAAGTGTCCGATTGATGATAGGCTAGCCACCTCACACAGTGGCACCAGTATCTTCGGCTAGTTGTGGATGCCTTTGCCAACCTCTTCGGGATAAGGGCATGAGGATGCTCTTTTTTTTGAAATAACAATACAAATTGATTTGATCACTTCAAATAAAAAATGCGATAGTCGTTATTATGCCCCCAAAAATCAAAATCAAACTCAAAACTGCTTTATTCAATCAAACCTTTTGAGGAGTCGACATTTTCAAAATTATTTAAGTCTGATAAATGCTTGTCCCGATGACATTCTTACTTTTAACTTACTTAAATCACTGTATATTTTGAAAAAGTAAAAAAATATGCCATGTTGTGCTATCTTATCGTGCCGAATAAGAAGCCGGGGGTTAAAATATACCCGAGCAGGCTTATGATAAACAATGCGAGATACGTCGCGATTGAGAAAGTGACTTCAGCTCGACTTTGACTAATACCTCGATATTATTCTAATGTGTATATCACGATAAATATTAAAAACGTCAGAGATAAATTATTCAAAATTTACTCGAATAGAGAAAACAATGTTCAATAGCACATAATTTTAATATGGCACTGCCATCATTATTAAATACGTATACTTATAGACTGGACCGAAATCTCAAAGTAACCTTACTAGGTTATCAATAAAACGAGTGAATTTAATTAAATGAAAAGAAGTTTATTACTATGAAACAGTTGCCAATACCAATAACAAAGTGTCAAATCGATAAAATGACAGCAAGATTTTCGAAGAATAGGGAAAAGAACTACTGTCGAGTAATATATAATACTAATCGTAAATAAGTTACTGTAGACGCTATTTTTTACTCTTATGCCACAAGTGATAAGGTTATGGCATATCTATACAATATGGCATATCTATTCGGGTAACGGTAGCTATTATTTATCAATAGAAGTAGCTATCTCTTTCTTTTATTTCTAGATCTCTCCAGCGCTCCAACTCTTATCGTTTCTAAACTATTTTCAACAATACTTTTAAAAATATTTGTCAAGAGTTATGTAAAAAAACTAATTTAAAATTTTTAGTTGACGCCCAAATGTCAATTACTGCAACCCTGTTTTTAAGCCCCCAATTCGATATTATAATTCTACAGACTTCTATATACTAACGTGCTAGACAAGGCAAGAACCACGCCGTTTGTATTTAGGGTTGTCACCTTTTAGGGTTCCGAAGTAAACTAGAAATCATTATAGTTTCGCTATGTCTGTCCGTCCGTCCGTCTGCACGATTGCTCAGAGTTCCTTATTACTAGATAGCTGTTATTTGGCACAAATACATATATCAGTCACGTCAAATGGTAACATAAAATCTTTAAAAATTTTTTTTTTTCAGGGTAGCTCTCTTACATGTTAAGTGGGGATGTGATTTTTTTTCTCACGTACCCCATTTGCGGGGTATCGTTGGATAGGGTTTTAAAAAATATTGCAGGTTTGTAAAAACAAGTTTTCGATTAAGGGATTCGTTTGTAAAATCTTAAGCTTTTAAGTGCTAATTTTTGTTAGAGTCAATTGTCATCTCCTAATGACACTTGACTATAACAAAAGTAAGTATTTTTCCCCGTGTTGGTCCCGGGTTCCTTTGTAGAATAGGCTAACTGCCGTTCTGCCAGGCAGGGCGTAAAAGGCGACCGATTGGCTATATAACAAAAATGGGATACCTGGGCTAGTTCCAGCCCAGGTATCCCATTTTTGTTCATTGGCGACGTCGACCACTTACCATCATGTGGCACATCTGCCAGTTTGCCTGTCTCAATAACATAAAAAAATGCATGTGGTATAAGACCTTACCACAAGATAGCAACGCACCATTAACACCTTTGATGTCTATAGGCGATGGTTGACTCTTTCCATCAGAAGACCCATCTGCTTGTTTGCCATCTTATAATATAAAAAAGAAGTATTTTTTTATATCACAAAGCAAACAAGCGATTTGCTTGTTAACTTTTTATGATATAAAAACACTTCCCAAAAGAATTGGCATGTCTATTATTTTATTTTTTATTTTATTATTTGCTGTAATAAATACCATAAATCACTTTATAGACAAAAGCATAAATCACTATCTAAGTTTGATAAAGTTTTCCTATAAGTAAGATTAATGACACAAATTTTCAAGCAACTTTACTTCTCTGCGCCTATAAATATATATGAAGTATATTACCTAATCCCCACACTCTGCCTCCACGAAATTCACCTTCATATTTCATTCCATCAGCTCGCCAGAAGACTCCGTGGCCATGGAACCAACCTTGCATGAACTCCCCTTCATATCTGTAAGCATTATTTTATATTAAAGGTATTGGTGCGTTACTATCCATACGGTGGGATAGTAATGCTACATTCACACATTTACTGATTACCTTACCCTCTAAACCAGAACACCACCCAAGCAGCAATCAAGCATTTTTAATACCCATAAATCAGCTCATATAGAACTTAAAGTTTTATTGCAGCCGTACAATGGTGTAAAAAGATGCTTTTATCGGTATAAGAAACCTTTATGAGTTTTTATACAGCCTAATGCTGTACAAGGCCTTTCTTAGAGTTCCGCGTAAGCTTTAGGCGTTATATCTGAATATTAATACACTACTGTACAGCTTTAAGCAATTTGTAACTATTTAGGCTGATTTTAATCCTTAAAGCTGTACATTAGCTGTATTTTATTTAGCACGGGAATTTATTACAGCTTTAAGTGTTATTATAGTATCACTTAACGCTTGTTTCTGTAAAATGGGACATGCAATCACCGTTCTACAGCTAATATTTATGGCGTAATTGTAGACTGCTATGCAGCCAATGGTGTTAAAAAATCTGCATATACAGCTATAGTACAGCTCAAGGCTGTATTACTGAGAAAATTGTTGTTTGCTGTTTTTATATCTGCATAGTTGATATCATGTGGAAAAAATCAAGAGGAAGATTGAAAAGGAATATTTAAATATTATAAATTACCAACCAAGTAATCGTAATGAAGATAAAGCTGAAAAATTACTAATTCAGGTAAACCTACAATCGTCATTTTTATTAATGTTCAAGGAAAAGGGTTCCGTAACAAAAACATTAAAAAATGATTGTAGGTTATCTGATTTATTATTTTTTAGGCTTATCTTCTTCATTAAGGTTACTTGGTTGGTAATTTACAATAACTGATTTTTTTTAATGTCATAAGATAGCAAACAAGCAGATCAGACTCCTGATGAAAAGAATCAACCATCGCCTACAGACAGCAAAAATGTTAATGGTGCGTTGCTCTCTTGTGCCGAGGTCTAATGCCCCATGCATAAGTTTCTATTCTTCAAAGAATATATAAAAAAAGAGTTAAAAAGAGAAATAAAAATCATTACACTGAGAAAATTTGTATTTTTTTATTTTTAACTTCCTACTATACGGAGTTTTACAAAAGCGGTATAGTAAGTCGAAAGGGGGTGACTCAGAGGGTCATTTTGAACAACTTTTGTTCAACGATTTGTGAAAATTCCCGAAAAACAATTTTGTTTTTCCATTGTGAAAAGTCACGTGACCAACAAAGTTTCTATGGAGAATCAACATTTTTTTCGCGAATTTCCAAAAGTCGTTAAACAAAAGTTGTTAAGAATGACCCCCTGAGCCACCCCCTTGCGGCTTACTGTACCACTTTTGCAACACCCTGTATATATGTATACTTAAATCGTTTTAAAAATATTATATACTTAGATACAATTACAGGCAAAAGAGTGTGTGTTTCTCTTTGAAGAACTAATAATATTAAATCACAAGCACGAAATAACGTATTCTTCTTAAAAATATTTTTGTGATAGACCAATATTTAAAGGGCTTGATTTTTCGTTCTTGATCAACTTAGTTATATCAAGTTGTTTTCTTGGTCATTATAATTCACCTTTATCCTCCCACAAACTGGGTACGATACAAATACGGTTTTGGCTTCTCTCAATTGTTTTTATTATTTTATAAGGCATATTTCCCTGAAAAATAAAGTAAAACATGATTGAAATACATGTCCCATAAGTTATAGTTAACAATAAGTTGGTTTAGTTGTAAAGTCAAACGACCGACATCAATACAACACAATAGCGAAATCAAGTGACAAACATATGTTTTGTATTTAGGGTTCTTCAATTTTTGTACGCATCTCTAAACATAAGTTAAGTGATTAAAAGCCAATTACTGTACAATAGATTTATATAGGGACTTAGTACAGCCTAAAGTGTATTTGGACGGTAATTAAAAGCCAATAGCCGTATAATAGAACAAAAAAGAGATTCAGTACAGCTATTTGCAGTATATCACCCTCCAAATACACTTTAGGCTGTATAACAAAACGCCGCCATTATTGTGTATTAAAAACAACATTAAAGAAATATATTGTTAAATAAAAGATATATTTAGCAATAGCTAAAGCTATATCTTGACAAGCAACTTATATTATGCTCATTATGCCTTTATATACAATAATGTACCATAAATATTTGTATATTCTAACCTTAAACACAAACACTTACCTTATTTTGCAATGATTTTATTTGTGTTATCTTGATTATTTCGTTGGCGCGTGAATATTTTGAGAGAAATCATATATGATTTCTCAATAAATTATAATTTGCACTTTGAATACACCGTTTCATACTGCTCCAAGTCCAAGAATTTATCGTTTATTAATATATTTTTAATTATGGCGTCTGCAGATACCAATATGTGATATAATTAATGTTATACAATATCAAAAACCGATTGTTACTTTTTATCATTTTCAAACACCTATTAAGAACGTTTAGCTGTACAAGAGAGTATATTTTGTGTTATAGTTTCTTTATACACCGAATAACAGCCTTTGTACAGGCTATAACAGCTTGTACAGCTATTGTGCAGCCTATTTAACTCTTAGCTGTACAAGACAGTTACAAGAGAGTATCCTTAGTGTTATAGTTTCTTTATACACCAAATAACAGCCATTGTACAGTTTATAACAGCTTGTATAGCTATTGTGCAGCCTACATAACGCAATAAGCTGTATAACTTGGGGCCCTTTTTGGTGTTATATCGACTGTAGAAGCGCTTCTACAGCCTTTATACGGCTTCGTATACAGCTTTAAGTTTAAAAATCATCTTTACACATACACTTTATTCCAGGCCAAACTATTCTCTCATTTCAACATTACCAACTCAGTCCGCGAGTGTTATGCCACATATTTTTCGTAGCGACCTTATTTCAGCCGCATTAATTCTACTTTCATGTCTTTTCTGAGTGAGAGTTGGGCTCTCACTTCCGTACAACGTTGGGATAATCAAATAATTACGCAAGACCCTAACTTAAAAGTATGCTTTTCGGTAATCTCCCTAACGCTTCATTCACTCTGTTACCTGTATACACAATTTTTTCAACATCAGCAGAGTACATTAAATCCCTGCTAAAAGTTCATCCAAAATTTACTAATTCCTCCACTTGTTCCAGCACTACATTATCGACCATAACTCTTATATCTTACAACTAATCCTACCTAACCTAATCTAATTATATTCTAGCTCAATGATACTAGGTTAATGTAGAATTATGAAAGGAGAATGCTCAAAAAAACCCACGCCCGGTGCAAAAGAAATGTAATTGAAATTATAAGCAAAAATAAGTAAAATCTACATAGGGGGCATCACCGAAATCGATCGCGCAAGCTGTGAAATTGCTATACGAATTTTGACAGTGGACAATATTAATTATATTCGTAAAAGTTGCATTAAAACTTACAGTTGCGGTTTAGAAGTGTTTAATATTTCAAATAAGATGGAACCCTTTTACATTTACAAGACTAACACTTAAAATAACGCGCTTATCTAAAATAAGTACGCTTAGATGTATTCGTAAATATAACGTTAACCGAAATGAAAGACAACATGACAATGAAATTGTAGGTACTTGCTTAAGCTATGCAGTGAGCGCATTAAAAGAAAAACAGTTTATGAAATTTTTTTGAACATCCGGAGGACATCTATTTAAACGAAAACTGTATCCACATTAGGTGTCACATACGATCGAGGCATGTGAGAAGCAAGATGGTGTACTACATCCTGCTTCTGATTTATAAAAGGAAAAATTGTAGAAATACCATATCTGAATATTGATGTTCCTGCATTCACGAGAGGCTGTTGCGTCCATTTCATGAGCATATTATTATATTACTTAGGATAGACTAGACATGAGGAACTCTGCATTATTTTTGTATCAAACTATTTTAGAAAATCACTAAATTGTTAACAATAGCAATTAAATAGTAATTAAAATAAACTTTTGTTTTTATTACCAATTAATACTAAACTTTTAAATGAAAATAGCTACGTCATATTTGTGATATTGAACTCTGTTAAATAGCAACTGTAGTATTTAATGTACCTTCTACAAATACTATAATAGTCCCCTGTCAAAATTCGAATTTATCACTCGCTTTTTCACACCTC
The DNA here is from genome assembly GCA_036924255.1 of Apodemia mormo. Taxonomy (NCBI): domain Eukaryota; kingdom Metazoa; phylum Arthropoda; class Insecta; order Lepidoptera; family Riodinidae; genus Apodemia; species Apodemia mormo. The sequence continues at coordinate 5,134,146 of JAUPFN010000006.1, read as the reverse complement.
AGGCCATTGATTTCGATGACACCCCGTATGCAGAATTTATTTACTGATTTTCGCATGTAACTTTAGTTACATTTCTTTTGTGCCGGGTCTGGGTGTTTTTTCCATACTTCATGAGCCGGTTGCTTGTCATCTATCATTCTTTCTTCATCTCTGAACCAACGAAGCATGCCCCTTCTCATCTTTACACAGACACTTTCTTTCAGGCCAAACCATTCTCTCACTTCCGCAGCGATCTCATTTTGACCGCGTTAATACTACTTTCATGCCTTTTCTGACATACCCAACTCCTTTCGCATTTTCCTTTTCTTTCGCAAGCACATGTAAAACGTAAACCGAAAATTTTTACTTACATCGCAAAAAACACACGTTTATACGGAACCCTTGGTATGCGAGTTCAACGCGCATTTTACCAGTTTTTTTAACTAAAAATCTTTTTTACAAAAAATCCATCTCACTTTTGGATTTGTGCTTCACAAGTTGAAGTGAGATAGACTATGATAGACGGAGTATATTTGGCCACTTAGTTTTCAATAACAAAACAACATTTTAACACGACAACTCGCCACAAATCTCTGCATGACAATATAGCCCCGACATAATTAAGGGCTTTTTCAAATCCTAATCTAGGGAAGCAAAACAAAATTAAGCGCTAGCATAACGCCTGGTAAAAACTATTATAAAATAAAATAATCACTTGGCTCCATCAGGAAAGGCCATCACGCCAAGTCCAGAACAAAGACCAGCGGCCATTGCGCCATCATATCTCGTCCCATCTGGGAGTACGAGGTGTCCCATGCCATGCTTCTGTCCTTTTCCGTTCCAATCCCCCACATAACGTGTCCCGTCTTCGTATTTATAGGCTCCTGTTTTTACTACTGCTGTGTCTCCTGTAAGAATTTTAAATTTTTGAGGTATTGTCTGAGTGACATAGTTTATTTATTTATTTATTTATTTATTTATTCAATAATTTATTGTACATAACAGAACATCAACAAAAAATTACAGGAAGCGATATTTTTAAAAAGGTACAAAAGGCGAGCTTTTTTTCGCCGTGTTGGTCCCGGCCTCCTTTGAAGAATAGGCCAACTGCCGTTCTGCCAGGCAGGTTGTAAAAGGCGACCGATTGGCTATCGAGTCATTACCATCGTGGCTACTAGGTGGTAGAGTTCTGCATTGTCTCGTCCGGGTCTGGTACCACCGCCTTACCTATTCCTGCCGCAATAGCGTCAATGCTTGTCGCTGCCGTGTTCCGGTTCGGAGGGTAAGGTAGCCGGTAAACTTATGCATGTGGCATTAGACCTCGCCACAAGATAGCAACGCACCATTAACATCTTTGGTGTCTATAGGCGATGGTTGACTCTTTCCATCAGGAGACCCATCTGCTTGTTTGCTATCTTATGATATAAAAAAAAAACTCTAAAAAGAGATTTCTTACAGCCAACCCGGTAAAGTGAAATACTTGACCATAAATATAAGTCGAAGTGTACATACAATACACTATATATTTATATTATAACAATACGCCTTTTTTATTAGTGGTTATATGCTAGAGCTATAAGATCTTAAATTTGATTATTGGTTTGGATAACGTTTCGTTATTCTATACTGTTAATCGTCAGCACAAATGGAGAAACTGAATTTTAATTTTAATTACAAAAAAACCCTTGTATTTGTTTCATTGTAAATATTTTTATTAAATACTAGATGACCCGGCAAACTTTGTTCTGCCAGCTTTGTGTCTACTTTCCCGTTTTTTTTCTACATTTTTTTACCTTTTAAACCTAACCTGAACCCCCATGAATATTTTAAAACCAAAATTAGCCAAATCGGTTCGGCCGTTCTCGAGTTTTAGCGAGACTAAGAAACAGCAATTGATTGTTATATATATAGATTTAAAAGACTACCGGTTAACATATACAATAATAAATACAATATATGCTAGCTTGCAGTAAGCTGTTTACCTTCTAAAGCTAAAAATAACAGTTGTTTTTTTTACTTCGTGTTGGTCCGAGCCTCCTTGGAAGAATAGACCATCTGCCATTCTGCTAGGCAGTTCGAACGAGCGGCTAATCGTATCACTACCATCTAGACCAGTGCTCTCCAACCAGTGATTGTGCGGCCCGCGAAGTTTTATTAATCTAAACATACTTAAAAATTTACTGTCTTCTTCGCGCGCGTAAGATGTAAGAAATCTCACTACGAGATAAGCTCGCGGTTCGCCTTTAACAGAATTATGTTTTACTAGCTGACCCGGCAAACGTTGCTTTGCCTTACGTATTAGGAATCCATAGCGGACAAACAACGTGACACGTAATTTAAATAAGACTACGGGATTGTCCTTCCACGCAGCCAAAATGGCATTAAACTTTATATGGTAGTTAAGTATTCTTAAATTTTCTAATTTTTCGCGCAATTTTCTTAATATTTTCTTTTATAAGAAACTTCTCCTTACAATTACAAATACAACAAAAAAAAATACCGAAATTGGTCCAGCCATTCAGGCGTGATGTCGTGACCAAGGGGAACATAGGGATTTATTTTTATATATATAAATTTAATAATTTTCCTTGACTGTACTTATATTTGTGTGTTTTCCTATTTTAAAAGTGAGGTGCCCTTGCGGCCCCCTAATCTCTTTGGCAGTCCATATTAGCCCAGGATGGTCTCTGGCTTGCACAGCCCTGATCTAGATACAAGGTGATAATACTCTGTAATGTCTCGCCCGTTTTTGATACCGTCGCTTCTCCTATTCCTGTTGTAATAGCATCAATGTTTGTCACTGCCGTGTTTTAATTTGGAGGGCAAAGTAGCTGATAAATTTATGCATGTAGCATTACCCGCCACACGGATAGCAATGCATCATTAATATCTTTGGTGTCTATAGGCGATGGTTTCTCTTTCCATCAAGAAAACCACCTAATTGTTATAATCTTATATATAAAATTCCCGTGTCACAATGTTCGTTCCCGTACTCCTCCGAAACGGCTGGACCGATTTTGATGAAATTTCGGATGCATATTCAGTGGGTTTGAGAATCGGCTAACATCTATTTTTCATCCCCCTAAATGTTAAGGGTTGTCCACCCCTAAAATTTTTTATTTATATATTATTATGGACAAAAATTTTTATTTTTATTTTTTTATGATTCAGGATTGAAAAATACATACAACTCTAAATTTTTACCCTTCTATCACCAACCCTTATTTTTTTATTAAATAATTTATATGGCAAAACAACGTTTGCCGGGTCAGCTAGTATTACATAAAAGAAGATAATTTATGTTTATTAAATGTGGAAATGGAGATCACCAATCATCTTTTAATTGACAAACTGTTGAATCGTGGAAAGTCTATATCTGTTCGTTTCACTCTGTCTACCACGCAAAGAAAACGGCATGATGATACTGTGATATAGGTATAACATATTCATTTATTCAGTAGGTACTACGTCTTAATTAACGAGCTTTACTTAATTATAATAATAATGAAGTAAATTATTACTTAAATTATAGTAATAAATGAACAACAATTTTAATTAATACATGGAAGCGTAATAACTCCATTAAATTAATTTGTATCAAATTTATAATAGCATAGGTCTACATAACATTGAATCATTACTTATCTACTCAAAATGATTATGTCATATAATGAGTAGATTTTTATCGGATACACTTTGGAGAGTGCGGTGCGGAATTGCATGACTTAATTCCGCCATCCCTATTTTTCTATCGATCGTCGAGGTACACAGATACTAGGCATCGCCATATTATGATGGACGTTCCACGTACCCGGACAAAGCGGTCCGATTCGACATTCTTGATCTGAACCGCAAGGGACTGGAATATGCTTCCCATCCAGCATGGTCAGCAGCAAGTCTGTATTCCCCGAAGGATACAACCTTGGGATCTTCAAGAGAAGAGGGAACAGGTAAATTCTAGGCAAGCGCGTTCTATCTTAGGCCGCATCTTAGCTTACCATCAGGCGAGATCGTGGTCAAGCGCTTCCTTACCGATAGTAAAACAAAAAACGGGTTGTGGCTGTGTCATAGACACACCCTTGTATGTTTTATGTGAATACGTCTACGTACGGATTATATTTTCGTAACCATTTTTTAGTGTTCCGAAGTAAACTAGAAACCCTCATAGTTTCGCTATGTCTGTGCGTCCTTCCGTCCGTCCGTCCGCAGTCTAGCTTAGAGATTCTTAGTACTAGAAAGCTGTAATTTGGTTTTAATGTACATTTAGTAACGGCAATACTTTTTTTTGGCTAGCTCCTCTACATATAAAATGGAGATGAAATGTTATTTTTTTTCTCGTATACACCGTGGAATGGGATAGCATTAAACACGTTTTTAAAAAATGTCGGTTTGTAAAAACAACTTCTCGATTAAGGAAATTACTTCTGAAATATTAGGAGTGCTAATTTTTGCTAGGGTTAAGCCCCCCCCCCCCCCTCTGCCACCTAACAGTTGGTTTTGGGGGTGGGGAAAAATTCACGGTAGTAGTAAATATAATGAAATTAATAGCAACACTATTACCACAGAATACTTAGAGACTAACAGACGACGCGATATCTGGGACTGGTGCGGAACAAACTGTACCGAACCATTCCGAGATATCGCGTCCGTGAGAGGTGTCTATGTGTGCGTTGCTCGAATATCACATGTATGTAGATTGACTACTTAGTTTCCAGTATACTATGCTATTACGGCTTAGAACGCTTTACAAGTATTTGAGTAATAGTTGACCTACTTATAAAATGTACCTACTTGGAGAAAGATTTGTAGGCGATAAACTTGTGGTAATTTTCACAATGGACGTTAAATAGGCTGAATGTTCATAGTACAAAACCATCGTACAGAAGTTTGGTTATAAGATGTACGAATTGATACACGTAATGAATGAGATGCTCGGATGTTTACGCTTAGTAAAGGTAGAGAAACCACTGATCTCCCCGATAACAAGATGGTTCTGTGGTCTAGTGTGCCCACCATCGTGCAGGCATTGGAGTAAGTATTTTTCTATCGTCACCATTAGTCCTTGGTGTAAAAAATTATAGTATGGTTAATGATTATAGTTGATAATGGTATGGCTAGGAGTTGGGTAGTCGATAACATATTGCCCTGGTTCGATGTCAATATTGACGTCAGGCAGAGTTCTGTGCTGTTAGCTCACCTATTTATCCTATATCTGGATAAGTATCTCCAAAGATAAAGGAACGTCGATAACATATTGCTCTGGTTCGATGTCAATATTGACGTCAGGCAGGCTTGTGTGCTGTCAGCTCGCCTGTTTATCCTATATCTGGATAAGTATCTCCAAAGATAAAGGAACTAAAGCTATAGCACTTAAAAGAGAAGCGACCAAAACGGATGTAAAAGTTGTGGTCGATGATGTAGTGCTGGAACAAGTGGATGAGATTGTATATCTTGGATGTGCTTGTAGTAGGGATGGAGGGTACACCGCTGATGTTGAAAGAAGAATTGAGCGTTAACGAAACTGCTTAAAAGCACAGTTTTAAGTTAGGGTGCTAGACGGGCACCCTGCATAATTATGTTCTTAGCTCAACGCTATTGTACAAAATATTATTACAAAAGCCCTTTTTTTTAGTCCGCCTTATTGTGGTGGGCAACTTCGGAAACCTTCATTGCACGTGGGGCAATTCGTACTTTACCAATTTATCCTTCGTCGTGCAGTTGCCGTCGTTGGTCGGTTCGGGCACCTTCACATTTTTACGTTCTAGGGACTTCTTCACTTTTTCATATAGGGGATCATGGGTATCATTATAATGCTATTTAAAGTCCCGTTTAGATGGTATATGTCCCTTCTGTCTTGATTTGGCGTTTGAAACATTTTTTTGACCTATAATTTTTTTCCTATTTTTTCACTTAATCGCCATATATATCTACTATAAGCATTTAAAGTTATATCTTTTTTCCCACATAATCGATAAATCTTTAAAAGAGCTGTCGAACAAAACTTAATTAAATGTCATAATTGCTCCTAGTAAAAATATATACTATATGCAAATTCTGTAACGCAGCGAAATAATCCAAAAATGGCGGCATTTCTTCCTCTATCCTCCACGTAGCATCGTGGTTCACCCGCGGGCAGGTCGCTAGTTTGATTATAATTTAAAGCCTCTGTTTGCACTTGCCCTTATTACATTGTAATATATATTTTTTTATATGATAAGCTAGGAAACAAGCAGATGGGTCTTCTGATGGAACTAACACCTACAGACACCAAAGATGTTAATGGTGCGTTGCTATCTTGTGGCGAGGTCTAATGCCGCATGCATAAGATTATATATATATATATATATATATATATATATATATATATATATATATATATATATATATATATATATATATATATATATATATATATATATATATATATATATATATATATATATATATATATATTAGGCTGATTCAAAAAAATCGACTATTTTTTTTTTCGATACTGAAACTCAAAAACCTTCGGAAAGGTGTAAAAAAACGCCTGTAAAAATCTGAGCTCTTAATATTAATATTTAAGGGTCGCGCACTGCGAATTTCTATTTCCTATCTAAATAACACAGGCAAAATTTTTTACAAACTTTAGAATTTTATCACTTCCGAGTGGCTTGCTGGACGGCTAAGATTATAGCTGATTCTTGTAGAGAATTTGACGCTCTATAAAAAAGGTCTCTTGTAAATTTTCGATTATTCGACTCTTTTAAAAGATATTCAAAGTCAAAGATAAACCTAGAAAAAATTAAAGGTTTTTTTCTACTTTTTGGTTGATCTACCAGACTTTTCATAAAATTTTGCTTTTAGCGATATTTTCTGAAGCATCTTAATATTAATATTTAAGGGTCGCGCACTGCAAGCCACTCGGAAGTGATAAAATTCTAAAGTTTGTAAAAAATTTTGCCTGTGTTATTTATATAGGAAATAGAAATTCGCAGTGCGCGACCCTTAAATATTAATATTAAGAGCTCAGATTTTTACAGGCGTTTTTTTACACCTTTCCGAAGGTTTTTGAGTTTCAGTGTCGAAAAAAAAAAATAGTCGATTTTTTTGAATCAGCCTAATATATATATATATATATATATATATATATATATATATATATATATATATATATATATATATATATATATATATATATATATATATAAAAACTTATAACTTTATTACTCTACATAAATAAAGTTTTTCCTGAACCGAGCTCTGACGATCTACACACTTATTTTTGTATATTTTGTTGCTTTTTTATGAGTGTAAAGAAAAAAAGCACGTATATTTGTGTTAAAAAGACTGATTTATTATTTATGTAATACATGTTATTTAGGGCATAGTATAATAATGTAAATTAACTAATATTTTTATAATAGGAGCAATAATATAAAAGGCGATCAATTTGAATAATTATTAATTTATCTAATTAAAAACGAAGTAGGTACCTATCGGTAATATATTATTTAAAAATTACAAGCCAAATTAACACAAAACAACAAATGAATACTAAATCTCCTCCCAACTATCGTTCGTTCTATGCTACAGGGTTCAATATACCAGTAATCGTAAACCAGAGTACGAGATACAGTACACTTATAATTTTTCTGTCAGTTTCAACAAAAACAAAGTGTTTCATTTTTCTATATCAATAAAAAACAATAAAAAGCTTTGGTTGCTTAGAAGTACACAGAACAATATATAAACCTTTGAAAAAACTTTTCATGGAAACTCAATTTCATTGTAAGGTAAAGTACTTTATTATTTTAACAGGCGCTTCTTTAAAAATTACGCTATCTACGACTATGCTCTACTTTCATTTACAAAACAATAAAACATTAAAAATATATGTTGAAACCAAGATACGATTCACACCGGCCGGCTCGCATCAGCCCGTGCCGGAACGGATCCGTATTTTTAAAAAAATTGTAAGTGGTTGACCCTGCAGGCTATCCCTGAAACATCCCGCTAAATTTAAGGTATTCAGTTCGAAAGAGTAAAAACTATAAGTATGGATTTTTTCAATTCAAACATCTATTTAGTTAAAAATAGCAGTATATTGATTTTTGAAAAGATGTATATTTTGTAAACGATGATCTATTTTGAATTTTCTAATGGCATTCAACTCAATTTTTGAGATAAATAAAATATTGCTTAAGCTAAATAGTCGATAGGTTGAAAAATTTCGAAACAATGTCAAAAAACATTTTTTTTTAATTTTCATCATTGATAAATCCCAAACAAATCGAACGATTTTGATCTAATTGACGGTATTTGATTCAGTTTTTAAAGGACAAAAGCTGATAAGATTTTTAACTCAATCGGGGTATTATCCTGAAATTTATTTCAAAAATATTAAGTAAGTTTGCAAAAACAGCGTAATTTTATTATTTGAAAAGCTGTAACTTTTGAAAATTAGAATCAATTTTGATTTTTGAAACGGTATTCGACGTAGTTTTTTTCGTACTAAAATATCGTAAATTACCAAAAAATTATTGGTTAAAAAATTTGGAAGTTATGTCGAAAAAACGCTTTTTTTAAACATTTTTCGTCAACGATTACCCCAAACGGATAAACCGTAAAAACGGATTTTGATGCAATTTATGCATTAGACGTAGTTGTTTGAGGAATAGAGTTGATTAGTTTTTCTACTCAATCGGTACATTAATTTGGAAGTTATATTAATAAAATAATGTTTTGCCAAAAAATTTTTTCAGGTTTTCTCAAAAATTTCTCAAAATCTCCTAGACCGACTTAGTTCACATTTTCAAGAAATCTAAGTTGAGTGGAATCCAACCGAATGTCATGAACCGCGTTTCGATCGGTTCAGCCGTTAAAACGTTATGAGATATTTACATACACACACTTACATACAGACATACTGACGTCATTGTGAAAATAGTTGGAAAAGGTTCCTAGGATCTCAAAACTTTGACATACGGTAAAAACTCGATTTTTGAAAATCGGGGTAAAATAAGTAACTTCCTTATCTACATACGTAGCGGGAAGTTAAAAAACATTCATGAAATATAGGTGTTAACTGAACAAAATCAGGAGTTAGACTGTTATAATCATTTATATTTAAAGATCAGTTTTATTTAAGTTATATAATGCTTAGATTTCATTTAGTAGGAACAATACTCGCTCATAACAAACAGTACGCATGCTGCGAAAGCCATAGGCGTGTCGCGGAAGCTGCCCGTGTACATCGGTCACCCCTAGCAACCGATTTAACTCCCTCGTTGGTCTAGACTCTAGTCGCCTTATTACAAAAACAGGCCTAGATCTGGGTTTAAACCAAGATTAAGAAGTCTAGGCTTGTTACGGTATTGAAGTTAGTTTCAGTACTACAATTCATTCTTATTACAAAAACAAGTCTAACCGAAGACTAGCTAATACCGAAGATAGAACTTGGATGAAATGTATCCACAGATTATAAGCTAAAATGACTCTAAACCATTCATTCATTCACTCGGCGTAACATGCAACGTTCCGTTACAACAAACATACTTATATGAAAAGAAAGCAAATTGTTTATTAAAAAGCAATTTATGAGTTCGAATGTGATAATAAAATAAAATATAGGTACAATTTTGCTATGAAAAATATCTTAAATCTGAAAACGTTGAAATTATATGAAAATTGTTTTTATTTCCACTATATACCAACATATGTACACGTATCGAGTTAGCATACAACGAAATAAACTAAAATAAAAACGAAAAAAAAGTGTGCGACGCGCATAATATAATCCGAATGTTTATAATAAATACTATATGCGAAAGTAAACTTTCAAAAATATATATACAACAGCACTTCAAGTTACTTATTTCTGTATTTCCATAGCTAGTCTGTTTTTATTTATTATTGAAGCACAAAAACCTGAGTGCCTCAAGTAGGTACGATTAGGTTTTAGTTCTACGAATCTAAAATGGATCAAACTAAGAAAAAAAAGAGGCGAAAATTGGACATCTGAAGAAAAGATAAGTCAATCAGTGATTATCAGTCAGTGCAGTCTAGAGCACCTATAACTTTCAAAAATTAGCTATACGGCGAAACTTCCTCATTGCTTCTTCTTGCTGATTTAAAGTAGCTGGCATCTTTATTAATCTATGGGAAAATCCAGCTAAAAGCCCTGCTATTTTCTTACAAGTTTTGCTAATGGTCGGTTGGGATACACCATGTAAGTCGGCAGTATCGTCTTGAATCTATAGAAACAATAATAATATTTCAGTAAGTTCTCCAACAATTGAAATATCCTGGCATTGCTTGTAATGTAAATTATCAAGTTTATACACTTAGCTCATGACGAGCCCAGTTGCATAATGCGCAAACCATTCGCAACTTAGGACTGAGAGCCTGTCCCCGAGGGTCATGAACTAAATTCTCTCGCAATGAATCTTACTATTTTGCTGGCGAACCTTTTTGTGAAATAGATTCAAAAAATATAGATGTTTTCAAAAGCCTCCGTCATTTAAGTGAAACGGATTCACTCGACCTTGGGGTCTATTAAGCCTCAGGTATGTTTCCAATACATCCAAATCTTCCAAATCCATTATATCAATTACGTTTGTCTGTTTTTAATTATTTTAATTGCAAACAATTATTTCACAAAAAATTCGACGTTTATGTCAACTTTGAAGTATGACGTTTTAAGCTTTGTATTAAAATTAAACTAGGGGTCGCGGAAGTTTATCTTTAGAACCATAGAAAATACTCGGACTAGCGCTAAACCCGGTTTTATAATAACGTTTCATCTAGTACTAATAATAAACCTGGTATTAAGGTCGGTACTATATTTAGACCTCGTTTTGGAATAAGGCGGTAGAGGTTAGCGAACCTGACTACGCAACAATGGGGCTTGGGTTCGATTCCCGACAGGGACAAACATTTGTGTAATAAATATAGATGTTTATATTTCTGTCTTTGAGTGTTTATTATGTATTTATACATATTCTATGTATTAGGGTCTATTTTTTAAAGGAGCCCGGGACCAACACAGAGAAAGAGGAAATAGGAAATATTTTTAAATACAGCAATACCCCGACTTACGCTACCTCGACTTACGCGAATTCGGAGTTACGCGATTTAATTTTCTTCGCGATTTAACCTTCTACATCAAAATAACTTCAGATTGTGTTTATACATTTTATTAATATAGTTTGTCATATTATCTAGAATTAAATTAAAATTTATTTCCTAAATTATTGTTTTATATTTCCTAAATTATAGTCTCCGGTCCCAATTAAACGTACTTTGTATGACTTTATAGGTATATGCAAAATTGTACCCCGACTTACGCGAATTCGACTTACGCGGATAGCGCTCGGTCCCACCTATCGCGTAAGTCCGGGGTATTACTGTATAACACACTACATTACCTATGCTGTAATCTTTAACTAATTTCAATAAATTGTAACAACTATAATATTCTTGCAAATAAACATTGTTATAAGAGTCTGGACCAGTACGACTTTGAATCAGATAGTAATTTTCTAAAAGAAACAACTCCGTGACATACTGAAACTGTAAAAAAGTGATACCGACATTTTAAGTATTTTTAATTTTTTTTTATAAATTATAGTTCTTATGTGTTTAAAAAAAATAACAACATTTTTTGTATGGAAAATAAAAGAAATAAGAAAGTAGCAAATAAAGCTCTGGTAATACATAAACTAGAAACTAAACATCTTTCTTTCAAATATGAAGAAGAATTTAAATTATAAAAAATGGAGTAAAGCTGTGAGGCAATATATGAGTATTCCAACGAAGATGAATTGATAACCATTTGAGCTTGATGTGAAATTCAGAAACATTCATTTCTGTGCAGACTAAATATAAATCGTATACATCGATTTTGAAATCGCTCAAATTTATTGATCTAAGGAGAGATTTACATAACTAGCGTCCGCGTAATTTAAAATAGTAAGTATATCCCTGTATGTAGTAAGTATGTCCGGGCTCCTATGAAGAATATACCATCCATTATATCAGGCGGTTCGTAAAAGGCGAACGATTGACTATGCTAGTCACTAGGTGGTAAAGTTCTGCATTGTCTCATCCGGGTCTGTTACCACCACCTTACCTATTCCTGCCGCAAAAGCGTCCATGATTGTCACTGTCGTGTTCTGGTTTGGAGCGTAAAGTTGCAGGTAAACAAATGACGTTAAGACCCCATCGCAAACATTACAACGCACTATCAACATCTTTGATGTCTATAGGCGACGGTTGACCCTTTCCATCAGAAGAGCCGTCTGTTTGTTTGCTATCATGTGATATAAAAAAGTAACGAATCGTAGTAGCGCATTTCGTTCGTGTTTTAAGATCCTTAAGGTGGCCTTCTTAAAATGTGTTTTCAAACCTTTAACACAGTAATACTTTAAAGAAAATTTCGAGTTTACTTATCCATCTCGTTTCCCATATCGTAAAATTTGTTTCCATTTTTTTGCATGTATGCATGCATGCACAATTCCAGTAAATACTCGTATATTTTCTTATTCTTATACATACGCTGCTATAAGACTTTGAAACTCGCTCCCACATCACATCCGTAGTAACAATATATTCTACTCTGTTAAAAACAATTGAAATAATGTTATCTATCTTCTGGTCAAAGTAACTTAAATTAATTCTTATTTTTATTATCTGTACATTAGAATTAGCATCCATTATACTTTTTGATAACTTAATTTATAAGTACATATATTTTAAATATTTAACTTTGAATTAGTTTTTTGTTTTAAATAACACTTTATAAATGCTTACTTGTTTTTTTTTAACATTGTATTACTTTGTCTTGGGTTTAAGCTGTAAATATCTCTTATTAGTAATAAGCTCGCTTTTTATTGTTCGTACGATTATTCTGTTTTGTAACTTGCAGGTGTTGGATAAATAAATAGGCTTAGACTAACAAGTGACACTTAATCTTAGACCACACTGATTCGATTGGTTTACAGGTGTCGTGTGCTTTTAAATATAAAAACCGTTAAAGCATTAATTAACGAATTTAGGATACATGATGTTACTTGTGTTGAGGGTTAACTCTTAAATTAACCTTAAAATTGTTAATGAACTCAATAATATCCGTTAACTTTTAATAAATCCATGAAACGTTTATTAAGTGCTAGCCAAAAACACACCGCACAAACTGCACTGCGTCACATAAAACATGACAAAAGAAGGTGGAATATTTCAGTTTAGACGAAAAATTTATTATCAGATTAAGCCAGCCGGTAATACAAAGTGCCGCGAGTAAAATGAAACCTTTTTTGACGCGTGAAAACTGGAATATTTTTTTTATATAAATAATATCTTTAAATACAAACTCTTTTGATAATGTTTCATAAACTGCAATATTCTGTTATAACATTATTTTATTATTTATAATACAAGGTAACGGTTAACGGTTAACTTAAATCCGTTAAATATTTGGTTAGATATTTCTCTTTAAAGATATATATTTTACCCTTAGGGGATAGAACACGTTCATGTGTCATTAAGACTCTGTCATAAGGATAGCAACGCACCTATTATCTTATGATATAAAAAACATTTCAATATTTAAACTTTTAATTTAATATTTTCCCCCGTGTTAGTCCGGGCAACTTTAAAGAACAAACCAACTGCCGTTCTGCCAAGCGGGTCGTAAAAGACAACCGATTGGCTATGCAAGTCACTACCATCGTGGCTACTAGGTGGTAGAGTTCTGCATTGTCACGCCTAGGTCTGGTACCACCACCTTATCTATTCCCACCGTAATAACGTCAGTCCTTGTCACTGTCGAGTTCCGGTTTGAAGGGTAAGTTTGCGGGTAAACTAATGCATGTGGCGTTAGACCTCGCCACAAGATAGCAACGCACCATTGACATCTTTGATGTCTATAGGCGACAGTTGACTCTCTCTATTAGGATACCCATCTGCTTGCTTGCTATCTTAAGATTTAAAAAAAATAAAGATTTCATTAATAAATAAGTGAAATTAACTATTTGATCGACAGTGCCCAGCAATGATTTCAAAAAACAATATAATTATAAAAAAAACTTACCTTCCATAATGACGAGTAATCTGCACACTTTACGGGACCGAACTAAAAGGCTTCACTTTCAGTGGCAACATAATTGAATTATGTACTTACTGTATTATGCGTAACGCTGTTACTATTATGAAGAAGTGTTGCGATAGTTTGGTAATAACGAATGTTATAAAACTACTGACCCAGTCGTTGCTTCAAATAATAACCCGATAACTGAATTAAACATATTACTTAAAAATGATTACTTTCACTTGACGTTAGTTCTTTAAAAAAATAGTATAGTATATTTAGAGTATATAATGTATAGTATATTATACTATACGCGGTGTAAGGGACGGTGCACTGAAAAATTAAGAAAACAATATTTTTACTTTCTAGTCATGATGGCAATTCCTTATTTTGTGGGAAATGCAAAATTCACGTTTTGTGATTTTTTTCTTTTTTTCACGATACGCAATGTAAAGCGTACCGTGCTAGGACTCGTGGCGCCCGCGGAACTCTCGAACCAGTCGCTTATTTGGCACGATATGTGGCGCATATTACATTGCTTATTTTGTGTATTTCCTTAAACTTATGATCGCCTGTGGCTGAAATTCAACCATAGATAAAACAATAAAATCTCCTTTAATTTTAGCAACTGACTATCACCTTAAATAAAATTGTAAAGTATATAATATGTTTGTATATAGCATGTATACCACTTGAATGTAGAGTGAATAATGTTTGTTTTTATTAATATAATGTATATCTTATACATTTTACTTAAAAACTAGCTGCGGCGTGCAGCCCGCTGTGTTATAAAGGTTAATTCAGGGATCACTTAATTTTACCGGGATAGAAAGAAGCACAGGTAGATGATGACCTCATCATCTACCTGTGTGCTAAATTTAATTTAAATCGGTTCAGTAATTTCTGCGCGATTGAGTGAGAGCTTTTATTTTTATATAAATTCTATGCTCTTGACTAACTGGAGTTAACAATTTTGCTCGTAATTTACCCACCATACCTTAACCTGACGCGCATCAGTGTTTCCATGTCACTGTTTTTTATTACCTGCCTAGCAGAATGGCAGGTGATCTACTCTTCAAAGGGAGGGGGAGGGAGAGGTCGTATCAGCAATATTGTCATTTACTACCATATAAAGTGTTATATGATCAAAACAACGAGAGAAGCTAGCGCCGCCGGTCTAATAAGGATATGCCGTCGCACGAAGACTATTAAAGTGCAATTACAATAACTGCTAATCAACGTGGGCTCTGCAGTCGTCATGCCATTGTTACATGATTTACTGTCCTCTGTGACGTCCATATCTCACCCAACTGTGCGAAACAAATGATTATTTTCGAGGTATTTCTCTAAGCGCAACTATTTTCAAGCGCACCTAATGAAACGCAAATAAACTATTGCTCGAAACGCACCTTTTAGTTGCGCTAAAGAAAAAAATATTATAATTTTATTCCTCGAAGCGCACCAATGGTAAAAAATAGGAAAGATCATAAAACATGTAGGGTGAATAATAAAAAAGAAACAATTATACAGGGCTACTTTTAATTTTCAAGCGCACCTAATGAAACGCAACTAAACTATTACTCGAAATGCACCTTTTATTTGCGTTAAAGAAAAAAATATTATAATTTTATTCCTCGAAGCGCACCAATGATAAAAATAGGAAAGATCATAAAACATGTAGGGTGAATAATAAAAAAGAAACAATTATCTATACAGGGCTACTTTTAATTTTCAAGCGCACCTAATGAAACGCAACTAAACTATTACTCGAAATGGACCTTTTATTTGCACTAAAGAAAAAAATATTATAATTTTATTCCTCGAAGCGCACCAATGATAAAAATAGGAAAGATCATAAAACATGTAGGGTGAATAATAAAAAAGAAACAATTATCTATACAGGGCTACTTTTAATTTTCAAGCGCACCTAATGAAACGCAACTAAACTATTACTCGAAATGCACCATTTAATTACGCTAAAGAAAAATGATAAAAATGATAAATGATAAAAAATAGGAAAGGTCATAAAATATGTAGGGTGAATAATAAAAAAGAAACAATTATCTATACAGGGCCACTTTTAATTTTCAAGCGCACCTAATGAAACGCAACTAAACTATTACTCGAAATGCACCTTTTAGTTGCGCTAAAGAAAAAAATATTATAATTTTATTCCTCGAAGCGCACCAATGATGAAAAATAGGAAAGAGCATAAAACAAGTAGGGTGAATAATAAAAAAGAAAGAATTATCTATACAGGGCTACTTTTAATTTTCAAGCGCACCTAATGAAACGCAACTAAACTATTACTCGAAATGCACCTTTTAGTTGCGCTAAAGAAAAAAAAAATTATAATTTTATTCCTCGATGGTGCGCTTCGATTATAAAAAATAGGAAAGAGCATAAAACAAGTAGTGTGAATAATAAAAAAGAAACAATTATCTATACAGGGCTACTTTTAAAGGTCCGGACAAATTTTCAGAGGCTGTTTAGAATCGATATGTTCAATTTATGTAATAAAAAAATTTAAAAAAATTCTCGACTCTCTGGTCTAGTAGTCCGGTGTAGGAGTTGACCACATGAGGTCCCGGGTTCGATTCCTGGGTTGGGCAATTCAAAAATGTGTTTTTTTCAGTTTTCTGACAAAAACAACATTGCCCGGGATTGGCGGTTGGCGATAGGCTGGCCACCACATTGTGGGACCAAGTATCTTCGGCTAATTGTGGGTGCACTTGCTATACCTCTGCCTACTCTTTCGGGGATACGGGCGTGAAGATACTTTTTTATTTCATATTCAAATCACAGGTTTGTTTCCATCACACGGCTAAAAAACAGCTTGTGTATACAGACTGACTGGTAAGTTACCTTCGATACTTCTAGAAATTACTCGGTATTCGATTCTCGTTAAAATGAAATAATAAAATTAGGGGCTTAATTTTTGACCAATATTTCTCTAAAAATAAGTGAAATGTGCATAATATACTCTCCTAAGCACTCCGCGCTAGTCGAGTAGTAGATAGTTTAGATGCGCTTCATTTGGTGCGCTTCAAAATGGTCGCGCTTTGATAAATACCCCTTATTTTCAACCGACAAAAAATTGGAATTTGTCATCTCCGTTTTTCCATTGGTTTGTTTTGGTTTTATCGTAATTTGATATGTATGTATGTATGTAATATTATTGGAATTATGGCACCGTTGATCCATACCGCTGTAGGGTCATATAGTGATGGAACTAGCGGGCTTACTTTGGTCGGAGTGACGTCATAACTGTGGAAGTTGATGATTTCACACAAGAACAAGGAAGGGGAAAGAAAGATCTTACCAGCCAAACAAGGTTTACTTCCTGGGGACCGAAGTCCATTTGAGAAGCGTTGAAACTTGTATATAGTGTGTACAAGATAAATAATTGTGGTATCGCGATTCAAGATTTTAATTTTGATTTCTTTTTTATTTTCTATTTTTTATTATTTTTTCTTGTAGCATTTGTGTGTCATTTGTCCAGCATTATTATTATTATTATTATTATTATTATTATTTCATTAGATAATATTTGAATATATAGGGACACAGTAATGTTATAAGGTGTGAAGTTAGTTAGCGTGTACAGCCAGCAGTCAGTCGCAACCAGTCGTTTGTGACACCGAACCGTAGACGCACGTAGGGTGACGTATATTATATACCCACTGTGCCGTAATTTCTTTTATTTCCATATCATCTCAGGCAATAACTCTGAACATTAATTATATAAGTAGTGATATCCCCGGAGTCGGATATTACCTACAAATATTATGACCTATTTAGGCGTCCAAATTCGTGTCCTAAATTTTGTGAGTGTATGTATGTTTGTATATTTGTATGTTTGTCCATGGATTTCTCGGGAACTAAAAGACATGTGGAGATAATTCCTTTTGAATTAAATTTGTTTTCCAAGTTAGTGAACTATTTAAGTTTCATCAAAATCGATTGAGTGGTTTTCGGGATATGAGTATCCAAAATCCTTCCAAAATTAGTGATCATATTTCAATACACATATATATATATATATATATATATATAACGGATACGACTTAGGGACCTTCAAGAAACAAGCTTATTCATTCTTAAAAGGCCGGCAACGCAGCTGCAAGACCCCGGTATTGCAGTTGTCCATGGGCGGCGGTGATCACTTACCATCAGGTGCACCACCTGCTCGTTTGCCCTCTCTGCTATAAAAAAAGAGACTAAAACTTTTTGATGTTTACGAATGAAATATTTTTCTTATAACGATTTACGCCTTTTTGCATAAAATAATCCACTTTGCTGTTATTTACCACTTTGACGGGTCCTACGTATGCTAGTGCAAGTGCAATGACACAAAAAGTTGTATAAAGACAGGAAAGTGGATTAAACGTTCTATAATTTGAAATTTTGACATAAATTGATAGAAGTATTTGAAAATTTGTACTTTTGTACAAATTTTCAAATATTTTACTATATTACTTTACTACATTAGAACAAATATAAGGTAATTTTAAGGCTTAAGACGTAGCGGAACTCTACAACTTAGTAGTCATGACAGCAGTAGCATGTATAGCCAATCGTTCGCATTTTTACTGTCTGGGGGAATGTGCCAGCGACCAACAGCGTTGGAGGACAAACACGTGTTCGGAACCCTAAAAATAATAAATATTAGTTTTTTATATCATAAGATAGCAAACAAGCTAATGGGTCTCCTGATCGAAAGAGTCAACCATCGCCTGTATATATATTAGAGCGTTTCAAAAAAAAAAAAATCTACTCGGGACCAGGCTCAAAAGTTTCGTTTCGATACCAAAATAGGCCTCTGAAAACATGAGCCCTTAATATTAATATTAAGGTTGTGCGCATTGCTCATTTCGATTTTCCATAAGAATAACACTTCTGATTTTTGTAAATAATGAACCATTAATTGTAATGCAATTTTCATCAAATATTTTTGCAGAAAATTGAACGTTTAAAAAATGCAAATGGGCATTGTCATCCATTGTACTGTAATTGTGCATAAATTTAAATAAATAAATAAACGTTCTACCCAATTCTAATATCATTTTTTGAAGAATCAACTCATTCAAAAGTTAATCGAAGTCAGAGTTTAATTTAATATCAATTTAGCCGTTTATATCAATTTTGCTTTATATCGGAAGAAAACGGCTTAATTCAACTTTGATCTCGAATAACTTTCGAATGAGTTGATTCTTCGGAAAAAGATATGAAAACTTTTTTGTAAAGCGTTCAATTTTCTAAAAAAATATTTGATGAAAATTGTAGAGCAAAGTGTTATTCTTATGGAAAATATGGAAAATCGAAAAGTGCGATGTGCGCTACCTTAATATTGTTAAAGAGCGATACCTGAAGCGATCCGTGCGAAGCGAGAAGTGTTTTATTGTGTAGTCGGTTAAGCTTAGTGATAGTACAGTGAGTGACTAGTGTTAATCAGAGTATTTGAGTATTACATTGTGTTGTCTCGTGTATTTGTATTTAAAATACACAGATTTAATATAAATGGTGTTTTCTTACAATTACGAATCCGAAGTACGTAACAATATTAATATTAAAGGGCTATATTATTATAAGAGCTATATTTTCA
This sequence comes from Apodemia mormo, assembly GCA_036924255.1. Classification (NCBI taxonomy): domain Eukaryota; kingdom Metazoa; phylum Arthropoda; class Insecta; order Lepidoptera; family Riodinidae; genus Apodemia; species Apodemia mormo. The sequence goes on along the minus strand of JAUPFN010000006.1, from coordinate 5,114,491 downwards.
GAGGCCTATTTTGGCATCTAAACGAAACTTTTGATATTAGTCCCGAGAAGAATATTTTCTATTGAAACGCCATAATAAATATATAAACCATATTTGTCTTCTTTACTATAAGAAAAACCTTGAGGGTTTCCGTAATAAGACCATACTATTATTACGACATATTTTACTAAATTTACGCTTTCGTGAATACACAATAATATTCCTACTGTCAAGTTATTCATACTCATTACACGCTTGAGAGAGCGTAAATTGGGCGACTTCATCGAGCCCACGCAACAATAGCGACGATATAAAAGATAAACCCCAATATTTTTACTTATTTATATATTTTTACTTATGAATAACAGCATTTTTAACCCTCACCAATTCATTATCATTACATAGTATAAAACAAAGTCGCTTTCTCTGTCTGTCCCTATGTCCTTATGTCCCTATGTATGCTTAAATCATTAAAACTACGCAACGGATTTTGATGCGGTTTTTTTAATAGATAGATTGATTCTTGAGGAAGGTTTAAGTTTATAAACCTTTCCGATATTCCCACGAGAACAAAAGCTGCGCGGGTGAAACCGCGGGCAGGTCGCTAGTTTGTAATATAATATGATTCTAATTATCGCCTCTGTGGTCTAGTGGTACGGTGTCGGTGTTGTCCGCATGAGGTCTCCGGTGTGATTTCCGGGTCGGTCCGTTCAAAAAAAATGTTTTTTCAGTTTTCTGATAAAACCAACATTGCTCGGGATTGGAAAGTGCCCGGTTGGCGATAGGCTAGCCACCTATCACATTATTGTGTGACCAAGTATCTTCGGCTAATCGTGGGCGCACTTGTATGTAGGTTCACTCTGTGTCTTCTACCTTATTTATCATGGGGAGTGTTCCGACGAGTTGTTTGGAATAATTCCTGCCACTGAATTCCATCATCGGACATCGTGTCAAAATTTGAAGCTCCATCCTTTGTGGTGTGGACGTGGTGGTCGACAGACAGAGACGCCATGTGGTGGTAGCTTCGTGGATGGTTGTGGGAAAGACAAAAAGAAGGAAGTCTTGACCAAATTTATATTTAATTGATATCCATCGTGATCAAGTATTAAGTGTTCTTAAGCTAATGGTTACACATATATTTATTATAACCTAAATCCATGCGTCAGTACATTGATGTTACAGTAAGATACTAAACGCAACCTGTAAATCACTAATTAAGAAAATTTTACATTATACCAGACCTCACCATCTCGATGTCTGGAAATCCACAACTGTGCGTTTCTCCCGACATTTTTTGCCTCGCACTACGCTGTTGTGGAATCAATTACCAGCGGGGTTGTTTCCGAACGGATCCGACTTAGGGACCTGTAAGTTTTCTTAAAGGTCCCTTACTCAGTCTTAAAGGGCCCGCACCTGCAAGACCTCTGGTGTTGTGGCGGGGATCTCACTTAACATCAGGTGTACCTCCTGATCGTTTGCTACCTCTTCTATAAAATAAAAACTTCTACCTCTGTCTACTTCTTCGGGGATACGGGTGTGAAGATACTTATTTTATTTTTACTTATCCATACATTTACTAGCTTTTTTCCGTGTTGGTTTCAGTCCCTTTTGAGGAATAATAGATCTTTCACGTCACGATAGGCTTTGAAAGTCATTACCATCGTTACTGCTAGGTGGTAGAGTTTTGCAACGTTTCACCTGGATACGGTACTACCTCATTTTCTATTCCTGCTGCAATATCGTTAGTGCTTGTCACTTTTGTGTTCTGGTTTGGAGGGTAAGGTAGCCGATGAACTTGTACATGTGGTACCTCCCTTATACTATTTTTATTTTTTGCTAGTATCCACACTAAAAAGTAAACAGTAGAAAATTCTAAGTGTCAAGAAGCCATTCCTTTGGAATTATTTTAGTAGGGAACCCTAAAAATGAATTTCAAAAATACACACGGAATCATTTAGTAGAGGAGGTGTATGCAAAAATTGCAAATTGTTTTCAACTTTAGTGATTTAGCCATGTAAGTGTAACAGGCAGACATATTTTTGCATTTACAATATTAGTATGGACTAGCTGTTGACCACGACTTCGTCCGCGCGGACTTCGTTTACTCCGCACAGCTCCTCCCCGTAGCTGATAGCGTGATAATATGTAGCCCATATGTTGACCCGACCTATTAGTAATATTCATGCTAATTTTGAAGTAAATCCATGCAGTACTTTTGAGTTTACCCCGGACATACATACAAACAAACAGACAAACAGACAAAAATTCTAAAAACTGTATGTTTGGTTTTGATATTGATTGTAGATCACGTCCCAAGTATTCTTTTAAAAAAATATTCAATGTACAGTTTTGACTTTCCTACGATTTTATTCTATGTATAGATTTGTTTAAATTTATACACAATTACAGTACAATGGATGGCTTAATGCCCATTGGAATTCTCAACCCCAAGTAATAGCGAAAAAATTAGGGTGCAAGTATTAGTATTAACTAGCAATTGAAAAAACAACAAAGAAATTATCGACACGCAGGGATTGAACCTGCGACTGTCTCCCTAAAGCCGGGACGCTATACCACTGAGCTAGTGTCGACAGGCTCGACGTGGTGAAATTCTTCTTTGCTATATGATCGATTACGCCGATTTTTCTTTGTTGTTTTTAAAGCTTTTCAAGTTTTCCCAAGCATGGGGTGAATGTTGTAACACAAAAATAATTAACTAGCAATTACCTGTGCTTGAAATTCGATAACTCTTTTACTATTTGACCATAGACTTGAAAAATATATTTTCTGAGTTTGACAACAGACTTTGACCTTAAACAAAATATTATGAATGTATACAATATTATGATGTGTGTCAATTGAATAATTTGTGTGTGTAATATTTATTTTAGTTTATGTAATGTGTTCCTAATGTATATTATATAAAAATTTTGTAATTATGTAAACTTTAACTGTGGCAAATTCATACTCCTTTCTTTGCGTAATTTTCGTAAAAAAGATACAAGGTTTTTGCTTTACGCAGTAATATGTAGATTTCAGCTACCTCATGTTTAATTTACTTAAGGCAAATTATGAATTCTGGGGATCGATCCCAAGAACAAAAATGACACAAAGGTTTTTTGGGAAGAATAGACCAACTGCCGTTCTGCCCGGCAGGTCGTAAAAGGTAGCCGATTGGTTATACGTGTCACTACTACTACTACACTGCAAATAAATATATTCTTTCTTTCGTTCTTTCGTCCTTTCGTCCTTTCGTCCTTTCGTTCTTTCGTCCTTTCGTCCTTTCGTCCTTTCGTCCTTTCGTCCTTTCGTCCTTTCGTCCTTTCGTCCTTTCGTCCTTTCGTCCTTTCGTCCTTTCGTCCTTTCGTCCTTTCGTCCTTTCGTCCTTTCGTCCTTTCGTCCTTTCGTCCTTTCGTCCTTTCGTCCTTTCGTCCTTTCGTCCTTTCGTCCTTTCGTCCTTTCGTCCTTTCGTCCTTTCGTTCTTTCGTTCTTTCGTTCTTTCGTTCTTTCGTTCTTTCGGTCTTTCGTTCTTTCTTTCTTTCTTTCTTTCTTTCTTTCTTTCTTTCTTTCTTTCTTTCTTTCTTTCTTTCTTTCTTTCGTTCTTTCGTTCTTTCGTTCTTTATTTCGTTCTTTCGTTCTTTATTTCGTTCTTTCTTTCTTTCTTTCTTTTTTCCTTGTTTTTTTCTTTTTTCTTTCTCCCTTTCTTTCTCTCTTACTGGCGTAACTACTAGGTGGTAGAGTTTTGCTACGCCTCGGCCTGTTATTTGGTACCATCGTCCTACTTAATACCGCAATAGCGTCAGTGCTTGTCATTGTCGTGTTCTGGTTTGGAGGAGTTCCGACTTGGAGTGAACACCATTAACATCATATGTTTGTATAGGCGGTGGTGGAAAGAGTTCACCAGGAGAGCCATCTACTTGTATACATAACGATATAAAAATGGATCACACCGCACTATTTCATCTTTAGTGCCTATTGGCGACAACTGTCTCTTTACCTCAGGAAAGTCATTTGCTCATTTTCTATCCTATAATATAAATAAAGAGATAGATCCAATAGTGGAACGAGACTATCGCCTTGCTACCTTGCTATACTTGCTAACTTACCTTCCAAATTGGTAAATGACAGTAACAAGTATTGACGCTATTGTATAACAGTTTAGAAATTGATGGCCGCATATAGTCATTTTAAATATGTTTGTGTAAAATATTGACAACATTATAGGTATGTATTCTATATTTTTTTACTTTCCACTACGTATGTAGATAAGGAAGTTACTGATTTTACCCCGATTTTCGAAAATCGAGTTTTCACCAGATATCCACATTTTGAGGTCCTAGAAATCTTTTCCGACTATTTTCACGATGACGTCAGTATATCTGTATGTATGTATGTATGTGTGTATGTGTGTATTTAAACATCTCATAACTTTTGAACGCCTGGACCTCAACTTAGACTTCCTGAAAATGTGCACCAATTCAGTCCAGGAGATTTGGGGAAATTTTGAAAAAACACCAAAAAAAAATTTTGGCGAAACAGTATTTCTTTTAATATAACTTTCAGATTTATGCCCGAAGAAGTAAGCAGAGGTACAGCAAGTGCACTCACGATTATCCGAAGATACTTGGTCCCACAATGTGATAGGTGGCAAGCCTATCGCCAACCGGGCACTTTCCAATCTCAGGCAACGTCATTTTATAAGAAAACTGAAAAAAACCTAATATTTTTTAATTGCCCGGCCTGGGACCTGGTGTGGTAAACTCCGGACCCTAGACCTGTGACCCTGACCTAGAATGTTTTCTATTTTAAAACTACCTCTCAGTCAAATTTTATGTTCTTATGTCAAGTAGTTTCTGAAGAGGTAGGCAAGATGCAACTAGTTTTAAACACTTGTATTAGTACCAAGATGAGGCCTATGACCATATCGACTAACTAAATATTCAGCCTCGGAAAAATCATGAATGCCGGAACAGTAACGAATTATTAATTGATACAGCGTCTTGGGAATCTCTTCCATAGGGAAGGTGAAGGAAGGGTCCGTAACCCTGAAAAAATTAACCCAAGAAACTCAATTGACTGCTTAGACATAGGATATTTTTGAACCTGTATATTCTGTTTACAAAACTATTTTGTAGTAATTCTTTCAATAAAATCTAGTACTACTTCGGTTATTCAATGACATTGTAATTCTTTGCCCTTTGGCTTATAATCTAGTATTAGGTACGCAGTACCGGTTTTAACACTACCAGCGCCCTGGGCGAGATTTCTTTGGTGCCCCCTAACTGCAATTCAATTACATACGAAAAAAGGCAAGGGTTACAATGAAATAATTATCCATTTAAAAAAAAACATTTATTAAAAAAACTAGTAAAATTTCACTTTTCTATCTTTTCTGTCGGCGAACTCTTTTATTAGGCATCTAGTCTATGTTTTCTGTAATTTAAATTTCGATTGACAACGTTGCTACGTTTGTTAATCTAGATTGAGAGATTGTCGATCGCAGATATGTTTTTATTCGTTTCAACTTGGAAAAACTTCTTTCCCACTAACAACCGTTACAGGTATAGTCAATATTATTCGCAATGTTATCCATACATTTGGATACAGTTCTTGTAAGTTGCGATCTTTAATAAAATTCAACGGCATAAGTTTTGGGAAACTTACAAGTAGACCTTGCGCAAGAAGCAAGGTATAAAGGGGCGCCCGTGGTTCTTCATAATTTCATAAAGAATTGTAAAGAGGCGCCCTTTTTTATCCGGCGCCCCTGGGCCGTCGCCCAACCGCGCCCTACCCGCCGCTACTGTAGGTACGCAATGTCATCGTAAATGATAACGTATCATGCGTACCTAGTTACAATTAAAAGTAAGCAAACGAGTATTACATAGGATGTATCAAGTTTTTTATACACCAAGGAATTAACATGTTTAAAATTTAATTTTATATTTTAATTAGACAAAATATTTTATTACAACGAAATATTTATATTTAAAAGTGCATAAAATGAAACTGATAGTATGAAGTTTTTTCCCCGTGTTGGTCCCGGGCTCCTTCGAAGAATAGGCCAACTGCCGTTTCTGCCAGGCAGGTCGTAAAAGGCGACCGAGTGGATATGCGCGTCACTACCATCGTGACTACTAGGTGGTAGAGTTCTGCATGGGCTCGACCGGGTCTGGTACCACCGCCTTACCTATTCCTGCCGCAATAGCGTCAGTGCTAGTCACTGCCGTGTTCCGGTTTGGAGGCTAAGGTAGCCGGTAAACTTATGCATGTGGCATTCGACCTCGCCACAAGATAGCAACGCACCATTACCATCTTTGGTGTCTATAAGCGATGGTTGACTATTTCCATCAGGAGACTCATCTGCTTGTTTGCTATCTTATAATATAAATAAAAAAAATGAACGGTTCTTAAATTACCGACAATAACTTAATATTTAGAATAAAATTCCTGGCCCGGGAGATCAACCCAGGAACTCATGCGTATATACCGAAGACTATTGAGGCGCTAAACCTTTGACGTATACATATCTTGAATTCGTGATTATGATTTTAGTTATTGCTGATTCTAACTATACCTTAATACGCATGACGCCTATGAGAGACGACACGGCAATCAGCATTTCCCGTCGGTTCAATTCCTTGAGTAAAATGGCGGACGGAACAAGTTCAAGGGCATCCATTGTCACACTATTAATTCTCATAAATAATCTGGCACAGAATTACATTCTTTATCCTGAATGTATAATATGTAGCTTCTTTTAACTTTATTTTTTGTGTTTTTACACTAACCAGTAAATTTAATAAAAATAATTTAAAAAAATTTAATCGGCTACAATATCTGTCAACAGCTGGAATATGGATATACTATATGTCAAAAACTTTTTTTTATATCATAAGATAGCAAAAAAGCTGATGGGTCTCATGATGGAAAGAGTCAACCATCGCCTATAGACCAAATATGTTAATGGTGCGTTGCTATTTTGTGGTGAGGTCTAATCTAATGCATAAGTTTACCGGCTACCTTATTCTCCAAACCGAAAGACGACAGTGACAAGCACTGACGTTATTGCGGCAGGAATAAATAATCGGTGGTACTAGACCTGGGCGAGACAATGCAGAACTACCACCTATAACATTAGTCATTGATATAAAACCCAAGATACACAGTCTCGAACAAAACTGACACTCAAAAGTGTCCCTAATTTCATTTCAATTGTTATAGGTATATATGGCAAAAACATATCTCTTTGCATATTAAACCTTAATCGCAAGATTTATAGCTGATTTTACAAAGCGATATACAAAAATAAATAAAAATGATAGTTTCACAACCGACGCGATTCTATTTGAAATGAGCGCACAATTTATAATTGTGCGCTCATTTTTGCAGGACGTGTTTGAGACATTGATTGTGTATCTTGGATTTTTTATATCAATGACATTAGTTAAAAAAACCAAAGTATAGAACTTAGTTATTAATATAAAAAAATGTTTATTAGTTTTTGCTTTTCAGTTTTGTCGTCGCCTTAATTTTTTTTTACTAAAACGTTATTATATTTGTTATATATGACAATTTGAATGCCATGTTCTTCAATATACACAGTATTTTACCAGTCAACCTGTACATGACCTTTGGGAGCTAATTTATTAACAGCAACGTGAGTAACCGATGCCAAGATGGCATGGTGGTTGGATCGATTGATACCAAGGCCACACCGCAGTCATTTACCGCTAAACACACGAATGGATGCGGCATAATTATCTAAACTAATATAGAAAAGAGGAAAGATTAGATTTTTTTTTATTACATAAGGTAGCAAACAAGCAGGTGGGTCTCCTGATGGAAAAAGTCAACCATCGCCTAAAGATACCAAAGGTGTTAATGGTGTGTTGCTACCTTGTGGCGAGGTCTAATGCCACATGAATAAGTTTAACGGCTACCTTACTCTCCAAACCGGAATACGACAGTGAGAAGCACTGACGTTATTGCGGCAGGAATAGGTAAGGCGGTGGTACCATACCCGGGCGAGACAATTCAAAACTCTACCACCTACTGAAGTGTTTGTTCGTCTGTAACAATTTTACTCACAAAATACTCTACCGATTTAAAAAAATATTTTTCCTTTGAAAAACAACAATAACCAAGATTGACACAAATTACTTTTTACCCGATTGACTAAAGAAAAGTAATGATTTTCGGTCACTCGATCAAAGTCCCGAGTAACTGCTAGTTTTTAGTAGTTATGAACCCACAAGCCTCTGTGCTTCATGATCAGGAATCACGAACAGTCGTTTATCAACCGATAAAAAAAACTCATCGAGCTCAAAAATCTATGCTTAGGTATAGTTTTTGCTTATTTGAGCTTTGAATAGCTCAATTTAGAGGGAAGTTTCAGGGATGGCCTGCATGATCAATAGGCTTACATTTTTTTAAATATATTATAAGATAGCTAACAAGCATATGGATCTCGTGATGGAAAGAGACATTGATCACCTATAAATATAAAAGGTGTTAATGGTGTGTTGCTGTCCGTGTGGCGAGATGCTAATACCAGTTGTATAAGTTAACCGGCACTGACGCTATTGCGGCAGGAATAGGTAAGGCAGTGGTACAAGACCCGGGTAAGTCAATGCAGAACTCTACCACCTACTCTACCACACATTGCTATGCGGATGACAGTACTGGTGATGTTACATACTCCGGCCGAAGCGGTATTTCTCGGGAACACGTCGAAGAGTGCCGAAACAAGCTTGTGTCTGAATTCGAGAATCGACTTACCGATGTCTCTGAATGGGGTCGTCAAAACCTGGTCACTTTTAACCCCAAGAAGACACAGCTTTGCGTGTTTACCGCAAAAAAGACACCCTTTTTCATATCACCTCGATTTGGGGATACTCTCCTGACACGGTTACGATATAGGGACCTTCAAGAAAAGAGCTTACTCATTCTTAAAGCGCAACTGCAAGACCTCTGGTATTGCAGATGTCCATGGGCGGCGGTGATCTTTTACCATCAGGTGCACCTCTCGCTAGTTTGCCCCCTCTTCAATAAAAAAAAACCTATTAGCCACGATGGCCACTCACATAGCTAATAGTCCGCTTTTTATGAACTGCCTGGACCCTGGAGCCCGGACCAACGTGGGGGAAAACAACTATACAAACAAGTAATTTTAAAAAACTGATTACCAAAGGAAAAATTGCTTTGCTTTTAATTTAAAAAAATGTAAGACTATCTTATGTTATAAAATTTAAATATTAATCGATTGTTTAAACATCCGTGGTTTAAACAGTTTATTGAGTAATACATACAAAGCAGGAAACTGGATAGTCAGAGACTAGTCGGCACATCTTTTATATAAACCTTTCTATATGATTTATTGCGATTTCAAAGGAGAATCAAAGCCTTTGTTACTTTCTGTTAACCTAGAGTTATGAAATTTGGCGAGAAGCGATGTCTTACAGCATAAAGGCAAAAATCCGAAAATGTAAATTTTTCAAGTATATATATATATATATATATATATATATATATATATATATATATATATATATATATATATATATATATATGGGTGATTCTCAGATAACTGTGATTTTTTATGTCTAGTACTTTATTTATCATTCAACATAACTTTTTTTTATCAAAAAACTATAAATATGATAAATTTGATAGTATTCTACAATCTACATGAAAAATTAGGACATAAGTGGACATGGATCACATATAACTTACGGAAATACACTCAAAATGTCAGTACCGTGGCATGTCCGATTCTCATTTTTTAAACTATATGTATAAATTTCTATTAAAATTCGTTTGGTAATTTAAACTTTATCTCTTGTAACTAAAGTATAATGCATAGACCATAAAATTATATTGCAATCATACCAAAATATTAATTGGTAAAAAGAAATAATCATCATTGATTCATGTCCGAGAATTTTGTTGAATTTTTAATTTTAAAATGTTTGCCGCCTAAGCTCCATCTTTCATTCAGTTTCATGCGCCCTCTCTGGTGGCATTTTAAAGAAGGACTATTTGTATACTATTTGCAGCTGTGTCTTTATTTTATAGTGTCAACATTATGATAAGAGTAATATGTTTTGTTTTGAAAAAGGTAAGTCATAAAATTACAAGTCAGTACCATGGTATTGAAATTTACGAGTGTTAATGCGATGTTTAAATTAATTATACTAAATTTTCATTCATTTTTACGTGAAAGATTAAAATTATTTGAAAAAATTTTTTAATTATCTGCAATAAAAAAGTTAGGTTAATTATTAATTGAAATGTCAGTACCGTGGATGTCAGTACCATGGTAAAATTAACAAATAATTTTGTAATTTTTTTCCCTTAAAGTTTTAGTTTATTATTATGTTTAGTTGTTCTAGTTTAATCAAAAATGACTCCAATACTCCGGACAAAACTCAAAGAGATACCTGGGATCCAAAACTTGTGCGTCTGCGAATATGACGTCTACGAAAAGCAAAAAACGTGAATTTAAAACAAAAAAAAAAAGTTACTAAAATTCAGCAGGATGAAAGATTAAAGAAAAAGAGAAGCGGAAAGATAACGAAGACGGAAGATAAGAGAAGATCCCGAAGCTTATGAAAAATATTGTCAAAAAGAACGAGAGAAAGAACAAAGTGAAATTTGGTAACGACAGATCTACTTTTGACATGTTGGTATCAACTTTGCGTTGCTCCGTCAAAAAAATTGACGTTGTAACTACTCCACAAATCGAAACTATTGATGCCTTACTGCCGGAAAAATTTCCTTCTTTTACTGGTACCATGAAAATGCACCAATACACTTGGAGTAAGAAAAACCTTGGTCTAATATTATTTAATTCATTAAGTTGTCTTGATTGTCTACCTGGCGTAATATGTAAACATTTCTCGATGGGAATAATAAATTACGATGATAATCGATTTCCATTAGATTCTCCGAAAGTACAGAATGATAAAATGTTGAAAAAATCTCAGAAAGACACCGAAGTCAATAATGAAATTAAAAAACCAAAAGTGACTCCGACTGTAACCCTTCGGAGGAGTGTACGAAATAAAAAATAATTTACCAAATATTGTGATAAAATACTCTAAGTTGTAAAATAATATTGAATTATAAAAAAAATATGTATTATTGTTTTTTACATTCATAATTGTTAAAAATTGTAGTAGATTTCATTTATCAACTTATGTTAAATTTAGTTTTGTTCTAATATTATAAAAAAAATTTTCTTCTAATTCCATAATTAATAAATTTTAAAGATTGTTAATATCAAGAAAAAAACTTTAAAAATTTCTTTGGATTATTATGATCTCTAATTTATTTTGCTACTTTAAGATTTTGATAAAATTTAGGTAAGTAATTTGAATTTTTCATTTATATGTCAGTACCTTGGAAATGATGTCAGTACCGTGGCATTGAAATTTTCAATTTTTGTCATAGTTTTTGATTTGTTGTAGTTGTAGTAAAACTACATTACAGGCTTAATTCTGTGGGTAATTAGATATATATATATATATATATATATATATATATATATATATATATATATATATATATATATATATATATATATATATATATATATATATATATATATATATATATATATATATATATATATATATATATATATATATATATATATATATATATATATATATATATATATATATATATAGGTTAGGTTACCTACAAGTATATACGGAACCCTTGGCAAACGAGTCCAATTCGCACTTGACCGGCTTTTTAAGTGAAAGCTGTATTTGTTTATCCATACTTCCATACTAATATCCATACTAATAATATAAACGCGAAAGTCTGTCTGTCTGTCGGTTACGCTTTCACGGCTAAACCGCTAGACCGATTTTTATGAAATTTGGCATGGAAGTGGTTAAAGAGCCGGGATCAAAGATGGGCTATTTTTTTTTCAACAATTAATCCTTAAAGGGTTGAAAAGCTATCTTGACATGTTTATCTACTCGCGGGCGAAGCTGCGCGGGTCAGCTAGTTGTGCATAAATTCAAAAACTACAAGAGCTTTAAAATTCCATTTACTTTTACAAAATTAGTAAAATATGCAATTTAATATTTAAATATAATTTAAATAAAAATATGGATCTATTTCACGTAAACAAAAGTACGGGTGATAATTAGTTTTAAATATCACGATAATAAAACTAGAAACTAATAGAATACCAAAAGCATACAGTCCTCGAGACAATAATTAGCTCTGATAATTGTATTTTAATAAATAACATATTTGTGAAAGGAATTAATATTGTTCTCCATCAAATAGTAATAAAATAGATATATAATATTTAGATCAAATCTTTATAAATGAGCTTGGTTCAATTCTTGGAAAATTTTTAGTCTATAAAGTATTTTTAATAGGATTGCTGTCGTTTCGTTCACAAAATTTTCGTCCACAGTGGACGAAACGACTTGACTTTTCTTTTCCTTTTTATTATTTTTTTCACTGACGATTCGTTCATTATCAAATTATTGAAGCTGTTTGGTACAGTCAGATGATAAAGTTTTATGATACCATAATACTATGTTGTTATAAGATTTTATAATTACAACTATTTGACGGCGGTTTGGTTAAAAATTGCTTTATGACGTCACCACAAAGCAATTTGTATCACTGTTAGTTATAAGACTATTTATTATGCAAAAAAAAACAAAAATCAATCATAACGTATATTTAGTATAAAAATGTAGAGTAATTAGGTGATTTTAATGTATTAATTTATTTTCTGTAAAATAAATAGATTTTATCGTATAAGTTAAAAACATATAAATAGATTGCTTTATTTTGTTAAAGTTCTGTATCTGACTGTATAAAACAACTTTTTTGATTGGTGGACGAATAGTTAGTGAAAAAAATAATAAAATGAAAAGGTGTCGTTTCGTCCACTGTGGACGAAAATTTTGTGGACGAAACGTCAGCAAGCCTTTTAATAAAAACCGACGAAAAGTTATACATGGTCATTCATTAAAATCAGTCAGTGAATATTCTATGTTCGTACCCTTTTGTGTATTTTTTTAATAATTATATGAGACAATCCTTCGAATACATTCTATCAAATAAAAAAAAAAAAATCGGATCAATCTTTAAAAAATTATGCGTGATCAATGGTCATACATTAAAATCATTGAGTGAACAATCAGTCATCCCTTGTTTACAATTTACATAGCCTTACGCTTAGAATTAAAAAATAAAAATAAATGGAACTACCCTCGGAATATACCCATTTCAATATAAAAACAATTAAAAATCGGACACATCCTTTTAATAAAGTTATACTTGGTCTAATTAAAAAAATATACGCGTTGAATCGAGAACCTACACTTACTCCAATAGCTACCAATGGCTCTCCAAATAAAAAGAGATAACCATCACGTATAGACAACAAAGATGTTAATACTGCGTCGCTATCTATGTGACGGTGTGTTAATAAAGCTTACACAAAAAACTTTGTAAAATGTTGAAGGCTTCTCATTTGGCAAAAATTTTCGGCCTTATAGCCACGACTTGTCAACTTGAAACGAAACAAAATAACATAAAATAAAATAGAATAGAACAGAACAGAACAGAATAAAATAAATGAATAGGCTAGTTGACTAGATTAAAAAAAAAAACTGTTTATTAATATTTTACCTGATTATGTATACTAGTGATCGTCAGTTGCCGAAATTCGGCCATAGACTAAACAACATAATCACTTTTAAGTTTCATAACTGATTTTAGCCTGAAAGAAAATAAAATAGTATAGATGTGTGTATAATGTATCATATGCATCTATGTGACATGAATTTGGTGTGTGTAACGTTTTTTTTATTAATTTAATGTATTTCTAATGCATATTATTTAAAAATATTAAGGTGGAAACATACTACTAAAACGCGACGCCATATCAGGCCACGACACGTGTCAATACTTATCAAACCCATATATTTTATTTGGTCAGATGCACATAGAGAACACACGCCATGTGATCACACGCGGTAACATCCAATCGATTTGGATCGGCGTGTTGTCGGGAGAGGGCGCACACACGCCACACGCAGTGTGTTCCTAGGTAACTCCCGACGCCCTCCCTGACACTAACTACCTGAGAGCCACTGCCAGACATGTTCTCTTCTTGTAGATATCGTTTTTAATAAAGTCATGTAAAACTTCAAATTCAGTTTCATTCATCCGAAAATATATGTGATATCTCTCACTATCTTTAGGCAATTGATTGTAAAGTCTATGATATTTTCCTACACAGCTGCCTTTATTTATTTCATAAACCCAGAATTGTCTACGCCTTTTTTAATTAACTGCTTCAGTACGAAAACATTCCCAAAATTTGCAATACATCTTTTTAAAAATCTTCATCCAGATCCTTTTCAAACAGTCAGTCCAAATCTACGTCACGCGTCAATAAACTTCCGTCTTTCGCGAAGCTATGATACAAACTATGCAAATACATGTCGTAACATCACGTGGCGTGTTGCATATGTACACGACATGCGTCTGAGTGCTAAGTGTGAGTTTTTCTTTTCGCGTTCGATCGTGAGCGCGTTTGGAGTTTACTAGGAATTTGTATGTGATTTGTACAGCGCCACCTAGTGGTAAACGTGAGAAACCAGTTTACCACTAGATGGCGCTGTACAAATCACATACAAATTCCTAGTAAACTCGAAACGCGCTCATGATCGAATGCGAAAAGAAAAACTCACACTTAGCACTCAGGTGTCGGCACACGTTGAGACGCGTTTTAGTAGTATATTTCCTGCACTCTGCAACTTTTATTGTGCCAAATTTCATACTCCACCATTCGCGTAATTGTCTTAAAAAGGGATTCAAAGTTTTCCTTCACGTATACGTACGTATATACATATAGATTACGTACACGTATATATTTAGATTAACCAAAAAACAATTTATTTTTGTTAAATAACGTACATCCGTACTAATATTATAATTGCCAACGTGACTGTCTGTCCGCCTCTTCTTCACGCCTAAACTCAAAACTGCTGAAACGACTTGGATTTTTTAATTTTAAATTCTAATTGGAATTTAGTAAGTATAAAGATAGTTTGAGACCTAAGAAAGGACAGAGAATTTTTTTATTTTTATTTTTTAAACCACGGGAGTAAGGAGTAACTTAGGCTACTTTTATACTACTGTCTCCTGTACCACAGTTTACACTAGCACAGGAGACAGGGTTAAACCTGTGCTTTGATTTTCCCTGTACGAATGCAAATAAAGTTTATTATTATTATTATTTTAGATATTTTTCCATGCAGACGAAGTCGCGGTCACAGCTAATAAGAATTACTGCAACAACGCTGTGGACGATCATGGCGTTCTAATAAGATCACGCAATGGTAATATATATGTATACTTTACATACGCTGTGGTTTCTATGAAAATGATAAGATAAAGATTATATTTTACCACGGCGTAAGGTAACGCTCCCAAATTTGCACCAAAGATATCAAAATTTAAAAAAGAAATTTAAAAAACCTACTATACTACGTTTCTACTTATTTTGACCGCCCCGTTGGTCGAGTGGTTAGCGACCCTGACTATGCAATCGACGGGGCTCGAGTTTGATCCACGACGGGGACAAGCATTTGTGTGATAAGCATAAATGTTTGTAATTTTCGGGTTTGGGTGTTTATTAAATATATTCTAGTATTTATATATGTATTTCTATGTATTAGTATCGTTGATTAACACCCATAACATAAGCAAATAATTTGCTTACTTTGGGGTTAGATCAGTAAGTATAATTTGTCCCGTGAATATTTATATTTATTTATTATTTATTTACATATCTACCACACCTATCGGGATGTTAGAAATTAAATTAGATCGGTTCCGCTTTTGGCATTTATGTACGGCATCGTGAAAATTATATTTTAATTGCTATTATAGAAACTTCGACGCCTAGGTACAAAGCAAGTTGGTTAACCCGGAAATGTCGTAAATTAAACTAATAACTCGTTAAATTGTTATTTCACAAAGCTCTCAAAAGCACTCGAATTTATTTGGCAGAGTAGATTCGTTAACTTATACAAAAGGTTATCTTCAACAAATTTGTTATTTTTAGTTTTACTGTCAATAAGATTTATCAAGGACTTAAATTTTATGATTTAAGTATCGCTAAATAATAATTAGAGTTCCATAGTAAAAAGACAAAGATTGAAATATTGTAATCGCGTTTTTCCGAGGTACTTTCTTTTCGTTTATTATAATTATTTTGCACCGTATCTGTACGAATCCTCATACAACTATTTGTTTTCCATCTACTTTTAATTGATGCTTTATATATATGACCACCCCGTTGGTCGAGTGTTTACTGGTTAGTGACCCTGACTACGCAATCGACGGAGCTCGGGTTCAATCTCCGACGGGGACAAGCATTTGTGTGATGAGCATAAATGTTTCTATTTCCGGGTTTGAGTGTTTATTAAATATATTCCAGTATTTATATATGTATTTCTATGTATTAGTGTCGTTGACTAGCCCCCATAACACAAGCAAATAATTCGCTTACTTTGGGGTTAGATAAAGTGTAATTTATCCCGTGAATATTTATTACTAGACGAAAATCCGGCTTCGCTTGGAAGTCTCATAATACGCAATCTTATATACTAAATCAAATAGTAGATATTAAAAAGTAGCAACACTGTAGTGACATCTTCTTTCAACTATTACGTTGGTTTAATAAAGAGAATATAGCGTTTCTATTTTTTAATTTCATCTCTTTTATGAACGAAGAGTTCATAAAAGAGATGAAATTAAAGAGACAGTATGTTCTATGACACTGTAATAAATGCTCACGCCATTTACACATATTTGTAACATTTAAAGAAATATGGCCGATTTATCTGTCAGCACCGTTAGAATTTTCAATCACTATTTTAACAAAATACTCTACAATCCGAATTTTGTCGATATATGTTGTCGACTCAAAATTAATATTTTTTTGCGCTTTATAATTTAGGTAAGTTTTCGATTGAGTCTACCGCAATCATTGACGAAATTATTAATATAAATTATTATTATATATGTCTCCCTCTCTCTCTTCCATTACACACACACAGAAACAAAACATTCGCACTATGTGCGACCACGATCTAACATAATATGTTATATACATATATATTATATACATAGGTACGCTAACGTATTTCTGATGGTGGAGTTGTTTCTTTTGTTTTTTGTTATTTTACTGCATTATCTTATCTTTAATAGTATAAATATTTTATTTTGTTTTATCATTTTTACTCTTACTGTTATTATTATCACTTTTTTAAGTATATAATTCCCAGCTTTGTGACTTTCCGCTTCTATCAATAATTTCTTTACTACCTAATTAACTATATCATATGATCAGAAAACAAAGAGAAAATCCGTAATTGGCTAATGTTTAGTGAATTATTGTATTGTAAGTATTTTCTGTAAATCAAGCTGTGGATTTTTTATTTATGTAAAATAATAATAATAATAATAATTCTTTATTTACTGCTCATGAGGAAAATATACAGAGGAAAGTATGACAGTTATTTAATAACACATTAATCAAGGTGTGATAAGTACACACTTAAAAAATGAGAAGTTTCCTTGTGAGCGTCTGGAGTCTGAACTAGGTCTAAACCTGTACTACAGAGCTCCAGGCACTCTCTTGGACCTAATGTGTGGATGTTATATATATATATATATATATATATATATATATATATATATATATATATATATATATATATATATATATATATATATATATATATATATATATAGTGAGAGTATATATTTATAATTTTGTCTTTTTGTGTGTAATAAATTATTAAAATATAGTGTTCTTTGTTACACTAGTCAGTTTGTAAATGTACGCATCTATCTAGTATACAAGCATCAACATAGTAATAGAATGAAAGTTATTTTAAAAATAAATGAAATGAGCCAAAAAGGATTAATTTGCTTATTAAGTGTTAATGAAGGTAATAGTTTATCGAATAATAGCCATCAAGTTCTCAGTTTGGTCATAACTTAATGTTAGTAACCATGCTCTAATTTTATTTTTGCAGTGGATTTTGCAATTTGAGTATATTGATAATAGTTTATTTGCTTTATTATAAAGATAAGGGCCTAAATATCCGTAAAATCTACGTGCGAAAGCGGTTCGGTAAAAGTAAATATCTTTGCAGACCTTGCAAATATTGCGTTTTGTTAATATTAATGGGTCATATCTTAGTTCGGAGTGTTGTCTGAGAATTATAGATTGTATAAATAATTGGCGAATGGTCAGAACCTCACAGTTTTGATAAAGTAGTGTTGTGGAGTACAAAACAGGCCTAAAGGTTGAAACTTTGAGAATAGCCCTTTGAGCTACCTCTAGAGGTTTCAGTGTGTTTTTTGTAGATCCTCCCCAAACTTCAACGCAGTAAGTGCATAGGGATTGACATAATGCAAGATAGGTAATTTTTAATAGTTCAGGATCAAGTACGACTTTTTTAGTTTAAAACGAAGTTTTTTAAAGACTACAATGAGCTTTCTTATTCTATTGGCAAGAGAAGTTACGTGTGATTTAAAGCTAAGGTTATGGTCTAGAATAATATCTAAGTACTTTAAGTCAGTAGTTCTTTGTAAAGTTATACAGTTGCAGTTTTTTATAAAATCATTTTGATTTTTACACAGGTTTGCAGTTAAATTCAGGGAGCTAGGAGGATCCGGGTTTCGGATTGAGAAACAAATGTATTTAGTCTTATTAGTGTTAAGAGACAAAGACATATTTTGTAGGAAACACGTTATCTTATTTAAACCCTTTTGTGCAACGTCATAGACTTCACTCCATGTATCGCCCTCGAAAAATAAGGCGGTGTCGTCCGCATACGAGATGAGTTTACCCTGCGAGAGTGAGGTTAAACATAGGTCGTTAATGTAAATAAGAAACAGGGTAGGGCCTAAAATGCTCCCCTGGGGTACACCATGAGTCACGGGGAGATCTGAGCTAGAATTTTGACCAATAACAACTCTTTGAAAGCGTTTCGACATATAACTTTTAAACAATTTAAGCTGTAAACCACGCACACCTATAGCTTCTAATTTGTTTAAAAGGATGGGCACCAAGACTGTATCAAACGCCTTAGCTAAATCAAGAAAAACCGTAATACATTTTTTACCACTGTCCATATTATGTGTTATTAAGTTAGTTAATGTGAGTACAGCAACTGAAGTGGATTTTCCGCGACGAAAGCCAAATTGATTTGCAGAAAGAATAGAGTTTGATTCAAGGTAATTAACGAGGCGTATATTATATATATATATATATATATATATATATATATATATATATATATATATATATATATATATATATATATATAAAATAAATAAATATTCAAATAATTTTCGTGTTATAACATCTTTTTTTTCGAAATGACTAGTACTATGACGCCGGGACGCCGGTCATTTGGTGCGAGCAGAGTGCTTAACCAGAGTTTAAATTAAAATTAGGGCTATGCCTATAGCCCTAATTTTAATAAGCGGGCGTTTGCCCGTGCTAAGGGCTGTCTCCAGTGTCACAGAAAACGCTATATTAATAAATCTTTTGTATTTTTATATCATAGTTTACCTCCTACCTTATGTACGCCAATGATACCAAAACCCGGTTGAGATGATTCAGAACTCTACCACCAAGGTACTAGTCGTGACGTTGTACTACACTTCTCTTGTGACATTAACTTTTTCTTTCCTAACAAGATGCGTAGCAATAACACAGTTGGTCTGATTTAAAAAAGCAATCGTGTCAACACGAGGTAAATATTTTTTTTCTGTTCTTTTTCTATGTATTATAGGATAGCAAATAAGGGGCCATTCAAGTATTACGTAAATACTAAAGGGGGGTGGGAGAGTCTTTCCTTTGCTTATTTTTGATGATAAGGGGAATGGGAGGTCTAGATGGTGATTACGTCAACAAAATTCATTTTTTTACTTTTAGAGTTTTCTATATATTTACTGCTTGCTACATTAAATAGAAATCAGAAATCAGAAATAATTTATTCAATAAAATTTTTTACAAGTTATTTTGACTTTTTTATTAAATACTAGCTGACCCGGCAAACGTTGTCTTGCCACACATATTAGGAATCCATAGCGGACACGTAATTTATATAAGTAGTTATACGTAGGTACGGGATTGTCCTTCCAGGCAGCCGAAAGGGCATTGAACCTTATATGATGGTTAAGTATTCTTAAATTTTATAATTTTCCGCGCAATTTTTCAAATTTTTTTCTGTCATAAGAATCTTCCCCTGACAATAACAAACACAACAAAAAAAATAGTGAAATCGGTCTAGCCGATACGCGTGATGGCGTGACCAAGGGATTCATTTTTATATATATAGATACATATAGATTAAATATTTGAATTAAACTATTTTATCTTACCTACTGCTACTAATAAAAACTGCTACTCATGAATCAATCATAAATTTGAGGAACAGATTAAAAAATAAATTTACAAATGTGTACGTAAGCAAGGGGGAGGAGGTAAATAACTTGCTTATTTTTGCTGACATGGGGGAAGGGGAGTCAATAATTGTAAAAAATCTGCTTACGTAACGTTTGAACGACCCCTAAGCTGATGGACTGGATACGCCAAATGTATAAATTTACCGGCTGGCCTTGTCCTCCAAAGCAGAACATGATAATGACAAGCAATGACGTTATTGCAGCAGGAATAGAGAAAGCGGTGATAATAAACTCGTGCAAGACGTTTTGGAACTCTACCAACTAGTAACAACGGTAGTGACATGCTTAGCCAATCGTTTGCCTATTACGATCCTTGTGGTATAATAGCAGATGTTCTATTTTTAAAAAGAGCCCAGACAAACACTTAGGAAGAAGTGGTGGACGCTGGGATTGTTCCTAAGCCCCTTCAATAGGTACTACTCTCTTCTAATTCATACACAGTGATTAGTTTAGAAGAGTTGCCATTGGTTTTGATGACTGGGTCCTTATCAATACATAACAGCAGACTTTAAGAAATTAACGCATGTGTATCATAAAAAAATCCTTGATTTTAGGGAAATCGAAGAATAAATACGAGCATTTTAAAATACCACAATACTTTTATTTTTATAATAAGAATGATTTCATTTTTAGGGTTCCATACCTCACTAGAAAAAAATGGAACCAATATAGGGTTACTTCATTGTCCGCCTGTCTGTCAAACCCTTTTTCCCAGTGACGCGTTAATTTATTAAGTTGAAATTTATATCAAATGCTCAGGTTTATAGTCCCTCTCAGCTGTGAAAAAATCAAAATTGTAAGTCAACACGAATAAAAAATATGATCATTTATGTCGCATATTTGCGATGTTTTGTGATTTCATAAAGGAATCAAACCCATAGGATACTAACTGTTGACCTAGAATTATGAAATTTGGCAAGAAGCAATCAATGTATTACAGAACGTCTAAAGAGAAAAATCCGAAAACCGTAAATATTTAGTTACATCACAAAAACAACGCAACCAAAATATATCGATGTTTGTATATCGTATCGATCGTATATTTTGCAATTTGCAACTTCACGTTGACCTATAATAGAATCATGAAAGTTATATGTAGCTAAGGTTACCTAAAAGTTTGTACGGAACCTTCGGTGTGCGAATCCAACTCGTACTTGACCGATTTTTTTTGCTTATGTCATCGATCTACCTATGTCCCTTTCAGGTCAAATAGGGTATTTATTACTCACTGTCTAAAACATCATAAAAAATCACAAAGAAAACTCAATCGAATTATGTTTTCTGAAAATTATTTAACGGCGTCACGTGAAAGCAATACCACGATTTCATTTCTTGTTGATTCAATTTTACTTTCATAGAATTTAAAAAACATAACCCTCCCATTAGCTTTAATACCCCAAGGTCATTGGTCAATGCCGTCACCGTCCTACCACGTCACGTAACCAAGCCGCCAACGTCGCGAGTACCGCAGTCAAATGTCATATTAGTTAGTTCGTTTTATCGCATATCGTAAACCTTTTTAATTTTTAATCCCAATTGCACTAACGCTAATAAAAGTTAGGATGTTTATTTTTTAATTTTTTTAATTTTATATGTTTATATTGTATTGAATCACATACAAAATCAGAAATAAGCTTACCATTGGGCTGACCCGAAAATCAAAGAGTGATTTGATTATGATCGTACCTAATTGACACCTAGATTAAATATATTCATGCAATCCTTCATACATATATTTTTCCTCCTTGTTTTTCCTTTGTGTTGGTCCGGGTTTTTTTGAAAAATAGACCAACTGCCTTTCTACCAGGCAAGTCGTAAAAGGTGACCAATTAGCTATACGTATCACTACCATCGTGACTACTGAGTGGTAGAGTTCCGCAACGTGTCACTGGAGTATTTTGTACTACCGCCTTACCTATTCCTGGTACAATAGCGTCAATGCTTCTCATTGTCGTGTTCCGGTTTGGAGGGTAAGGTAGCCGGTAGACTTACGTATGTGGCATTGCCATCCCGCTACTACGCACCTTGTCTGTATGTATGGCCGCGGTAAACTCAAAAAGTATTGGAAAATCCATGCAGTGCATGGATTTACTTCAAACTTTGCATGAATATTACTAATATATATATATATATATATATATATATATATATATATATATATATATATATATATATATATATATATATATATATATATATATATATATATATATATATATATATATATATATATATATATATATATATATATATATATATATATATATATATATAATTTTTGATGTCTATAAAAGATAGTTATATATTTTTATCAGGAGAACCATCTGCTTGTTTGCTGTCCTATAATACATTATTATTGGCATCGGAATTCCTATCAATACTTAATATAATACTTAATATAATATAATAACTTAAAATAAGAAAAATATCAAGGCTTGTTTCCACTAAGAATGAATCATTTTAGTTGCTAGTGATTAATTATAATATGGACATAACGAAAAACTAAAATAGTTATTTTAAAAGATAAGTGTTACTTAAAAAAATTTAGGATATAATTTCGACAAAAAAGACATTTAGTCACGTGACAGTATACAACATAACACAACACAAATCTGGAAGTATTACGTCATACCGTGGTAAAACGCCACTTTGTTTTTGATATTTTCATAAATATCACAGAAGTATTTAATGTATGTATGACCACAGTGTGACAGCCGCCATGACAGTCCAAAGCGTTTTCGCGGTAAATTTTATTTGAAATTTTAAAAATCGAAAATTCTATTATCTATGTGTGATATTAAATAGAATAAACAGTTGTTTTGTTTAATATACCAAACAAGTTAAAGAATTAAATACTTTTTCAAATTTAGTCAGCTAGTCTGCTACTATGATGTTGCCATCGCTTTCAAGCACGAAGGCTAAATAATAGCTGGGTACTGTTTGAGAGTGATGGCAATAATCTCCAAAACCAGTATGTTTATATGATAAGAGTCATAAATATTAAACTAGCAACACAAGTCAGACCATGATTAGATTGATGAGTGCTATATACTCAGTTATCCCTGACAAAACCTGGATGTGATTTATTGTAAAAATACGTATAAAAAGAAATAGGTACCTATCATAACAAATTCTTTGGTAAAGTTACGAAGTCACTGATGTGAAAGATAGGTACGGTAAAACGAGAGGAAATCATGCACCCGTGACTGGATATTAAGCTTAACGAAAAAGGTATGGCAAGGAAAATGAAAAAGGTAGGCCTTTTTGCACTATGAAGTAAGTTAAATGAAACTCTATTTCGGATTAATTGTAATAAAACATATAATTTTATTTTCTACGTTAAATTTGAGTTTATTATAATATTTATACATTCCTCAAAAAAAGTCATAGGTGACTTTCCTTACATTGATGGTAAAGCAAAAGGATATTAGAAAAATCAAAGATACCAGCTAGATACCAGACCAATTTGTACGTTAATTTATAATTTGTTTTGAAAATACCCTAAAATCATCACCTGTATTCTCTTTACACGAGGTTTAACATTTTAAATCGCGCCTTTTAAAACCATACAAAACGATAATTATAGACACCTACATCTAGGGCACCTGTTATTTGTAATTATTATACTTGTAATCTAATACGATTTGTGTTTAAAGTTATATATTATATTAAATAAAAAAATCTATTATAGGTGTGACCATTTGTGTACTAGTCAACTTGTATAAAGATACAAGTTGACTGGTAAAAGATTGTACATACTGAAGAATTAAATTCTCGGTTCTGATACCGAAAATGTAATAAATAGGTTCATAAATTTTGACCTAACTTCCAATAAATATGCAAACGCCCGTGCACGACACATAAAAAGATGACACTAGCTCAGTGGTAGAACATCCCGGCTTTAGCGAATGGATCACAGGTTCAAATCCTGCGTGTCGATATTTTTCTTTGTTGTTTTTAAAGTTTTTCAAGTTTTCCTAAGCACGGGGTGAGTGCTATAACACAAAAATAAAAAAAAAAAATAATTAAAAATATATTGTTTACAGTAACTAGTAATTTACCGAACTGGTGACTCAATTCATCGGTATAACGTGTGGTAACCATAATTTTTGAATATTAATACACTTTACACTTTAGTGGAGATTTACTATGTATGTAAGCAATATTCTCTTTTTATTATTATTTTAATATAATTCACTTATAACCATCAACTATACTGTCTTTCAATATGTACAATATTTTATCAGTAAATCTGTAAACGTATGGACCGTCGTAGTGTATATATGATGAGCACATGAACATGACTTCGACGGTCCATATTCCATACCGATATTTATTAAATACTAGCCGACACGTGCGATGTAACCCGCGTACAGAAAAACTCACAAACTGACCACATTACTTTTTATAATATTATTATAAATATCTCATGCATAGTATATATTATCTTGTCTTCTGTTCTATTTTTCATAATTAATTAAAACACTATAAAAAATTACAATTACAGGATACAAATTACAAAAATATATCTAAGATATTGGTATGAGGAGCAATAATTAATCCCAGGCTTTTTGTCTTCTAAGTAATCTAAGATTTTATGATATCCTATTTTTACACAGTTTTGTTATAACACATTTTTTAATTTATTTACTCGTAGATCTCTTTATAAGTTTTTATAACAGAGTATATATTGCCTCATAAAAGAGTTACTTATTCTATGGAGACAAGATGTATGTACAAGATTGTTTTTGTTCCTTGTATTTAGTGAGTGTAATCACCATTTTTTTAAACAAGTAAATATTTTTACATAAAAGTTCTCAAATATACACTGGGATATTAGACTTAGAATATTCACTTCTTTGAATTTTTTTTACTGGCTACGTTATATTTCTTACCGAAACATGATATTAAAATATGAACAGGCAAAGTTGAAAATTAAAAATAAATTGAAGCACGCAAAATTAGCTGAAAGGAATTGAATAAAATTTGATATACGAGTATCCTATACATAAACTTAACACATAGAAATATATTGTATTAACGTAAAATTTTATTAAAGAACCGTGTTGCGGAATGTTATTTGTAATACTATATGTTTTTTGTTTTTGGGAATATTTAGTTGTTAGGTGATATGTATATTTAGATGTATTTTATAAATAGCACCTGCATTCGAATGAAATTATTTATATCAAATCCAATATTTTTTGTAAAAGGAAAGATACTGACAACTTATTGAGTTATCGGAATTGTATATTTTTGGAACGAAGTTCTTTATTGCATGTTATCGATTGCAATCTGTAGGGCTGAACTAAGAAATGTACAACACAAAGAAACGAAACCAAAAACCAACCATCTTGCAATGATTTTTAAATCATTTCCCGATCATCTACGAAACTAAATAAATCTAAATTATTAAGTTTGCTGATAATTTTTAAAAATATGAAAAATATTTTATAATTCTAATTTTTAAATACATCATAAAATAAATAAATATAAATTATTAATAATTATTACTAACTACGAACGGAGTCTTGATCCCTGGATTGACGTTTTCATAAAAATGACTTGTCCATCCAGTTAAATTTAATGCATCTTCTAAGTATCCGTCCACGGGCCCTCCAGATATTGTGGAAGAAACTTACACGTTCCAAGCAGGTGTCCACAAATTTTTATAAGATTTGGAAATAGTTCAATGCGCACTTTTGAAATTGCAGTAAATTAAGCAACTTAAAACGTAATATATTAAATTATTTTAATGAAGCAGGGAATTAGTATTAGACCGTAGTCTTACGAACATACTTTTTTTGTATAACAACAAGCTCAAATTTTGTGAATAGCTTTGTTTTGATACGATAAACATCTTTTTTATCTTCGAAAAATCTCGAATCGGGTAACTACAGTACCCGGCGATAAATATTGCACATCGACCTTTGGAAAGAGACAATCGGCTAATTTCGGCTTCGTAGAGCGTTATCTCTGTCGCACAAAATACAAACAGTCCGGTACCTATTAGGAGCTGTTAAAACAAGTGATTTGCTTCTTTTGATATTTTTATTCTTTGTATAAAATACACTAATTTTTCTATAAGTGATGGCTTTAGGTTGGGGTAAAATAAAATAAAAAAACATTTTTACATTATGTTTACGTATTTAATTATTTTGGAACATTACAGCTTTAGTGTACATAATAAACACCATTATACCTATTGCTAAAATGAGACATTGCAATAAAAATAATAATAATTCTAATTCTCAATTACTTCCATTTCACTATCTGTGCTCTCAAAGAGGTCAATATCACTGTCACTATCAGCCGTATTTATTACTAATCTATCAGTGTAATTGTCTAAACTGTGTTGAATGCTTCTATATTCATTCTCACATTTGATTGCATGATCGCAAACCTTTTTCCACTCTTCAGCGCCGATCATGTTTACTTTTTCAGTCAATAATGTTTTTACTGTAGTTAAGTTCATACCCACATTTCTAGAGGCTACATAGCCTTTCAGTTGAGACCATATATTTTCAATTGGATTAATAGTTATCGACAATTATACATAGTTATCGACAACGCACCCTATCACAACAAGTATGTTGAGAGACCCCCCAACTCAAACACCATTAAACGGGAAATGATCAACTGGTTAAACAGACACGAAATTCCAGTTGATCCAAAATTAACAAAAACCCAGATTTACGCTATTATATGTCAGCACAAGGAGAGGTATACAGAGTTTTCTGTGGACAAAGTACTTGCCGAACATGGGCACACTGTGTTGCGATTGCCACCATATCATCCGGATTTTAATCCAATTGAAAATATATGGTCTCAACTGAAAGGCTATGTAGCCTCTAGAAATGTGGGTATGAACTTAACTACAGTAAAAACATTATTGACTGAAAAAGTAAACATGATCGGCGCTGAAGAGTGGAAAAAGGTTTGCGATCATGCAATCAAATGTGAGAATGAATATAGAAGCATTCAACACAGTTTAGACAATTACACTGATAGATTAGTAATAAATACGGCTGATAGTGACAGTGATATTGACCTCTTTGAGAGCACAGATAGTGAAATGGAAGTAATTGAGAATTAGAATTATTATTATTTTTATTGCAATGTCTCATTTTAGCAATAGGTATAATGGTGTTTATTATGTACACTAAAGCTGTAATGTTCCAAAATAATTAAATACGTAAACATAATGTAAAAATGTTTTTTTATTTTATTTTACCCCAACCTAAAGCCATCACTTATAGAAAAATTAGTGTATTTTATACAAAGAATAAAAATATCAAAAGAAGCAAATCACTTGTTTTAACAGCTCCTAATAGGTACCGGACTGTTTGTATTTTGTGCGACAGAGATAACGCTCTACGAAGCCGAAATTAGCCGATTGTCTCTTTCCAAAGGTCGATGTGCAATATTTATCGCCGGGTACTGTAATAATGTTATGGCTCTTTGAAAATTTTGATTCGGTGAAGGAAAACTATTTATTAATAACAATAATTCTTTTTTACTTTAATCGCTTGACTATATTATGAAAAACACGATGAAACTTTTGTCCTACTCATTCGATGGTTTTTCTGACGAGTCTTCCAGTCTAAATTGTGAGATTTTTAAATTGATATTAATCAATTTAAAACAACCTTATTTTCTCTACGCGTAAAGTAGAAACTTTTCTAGTCCGACAATTTAAAATTTTCTTTTTTATTTATTTTTATTAGTTACCCGATTCGAGCTTTTCCAAAGATAGAAAAGATGGTTGTTTTATCAAAGCAAAGCTTTCACGAAACAACCACCTTTAGTAAATAAACTACATATAAATAAACTAAAAGCCCTGATGATGCTATAATAGGCGAAAACGGTAGGCTTTATAATTTAATTAAATATTAGTTGTGAAATATTTATTTGTAAAATAGTACAAGTGTTTGACAAAGTCAATAATAAACATGTATATAAAATATACCAATATTTAAAATTTAAACTTGATGCGTTATACGATCGGTTACTGCACTTAAGTTTCTAAGGCTAATAAATGAATGAGTATGCTGCTAAATGGAGTACTTTTATATTTTGAACACATCTATATTTTTTAATATACTGACGTTGTTGGAACTTAACTATTTTTATACGCCTATTTGTGGTGACTAGAGAAATCCCTATGGTTGAAATTAAACCATAATTCTATGCTGCGTTCGACCATTAAGCTAAGCAATAACATCTCTTCTGGATGTTATCCATAAACAAAATAGTATATATAGGTGTATGTTTATTTTTACAAATTAAATTTATAAAATAAACATTAAATACACTATCATCAATTAAATTATTTAATTTAATACCATCATCAATTAATATCAATAATTAAGTTAAATAATTAAATTGAATTTTAATCTATTTCTAAAACACATTATATAATTTCTTAACACTCCTTCACCACGTAAGCTTTAACTGTGCCACATGATGTATCCTCCATTCGCGTAGTACCAGTAAAATGCGTAAAAAGTTTTTGCTTCACGTAGTAATATATAGGAAACATTAAATATAATTGTACCTGCACACATTTATAAAATTAAACAATGATTTTGTAACTCTTAGTGCAAGTTTTCAATATAAGTATGTTAGGGTGCATGTGTGGCTGATAAATTATTTTTAAAAAACACTAACTGTTACTCGCGTCTTCGTTCACATGATCCGAAATCATTACTTCTTTTTTGTTCATTCTGGTATAAAGTAACTAAAATGTACAGTTTAGAGGACAGAACATGGGCATGTTCTCTCCTATAAACTCTACATTTTAGTGAAAGTTCCATCAAAATCAGAACACCCATTCCAGAGATTAACCTTTAAAAACAGAATAAGAGACACACAGAAATTTTTAAAATGATTGTTTAGTCATTAGCATAAAAATAAACCAAACTGCACTTGAAACAACCTAATTATTTTGAAATCATAGAGAGACACTTCAATTTTATTTATTTACATAGAATAGATAAAAATAAAATCAAATGTTGACTACCACTGCTAAGGCATTTGGTGTCTACGAACCAAACACGCGAACGCTGCAACGACTTTTCAGTTATAACCACCGCGGGCCCCGTTCCGATTGCCCATGAATATATTTTAATAGGCGGGCCAAACTTTCAGTGAGTGTAGTGTGTTTGTGCTATATGGGATTTTAAAACAATGATTCAATGGTGAGTTATTTAATTACGGTTGTCATCTATAGTGTTCTTTAAACTTTTTTAAGTATTTGTTTACTTTTACTTGGTTGCTGTGTTTTTAGGGTCCCGAAGTAAACTAAGAACCTTTATAATTTCGCTATGCCCGTCCGTCCATCCGCAGTCTAGTTTAGAGATCCTCAATACTAGAAAGCTTTGGCATGAATATACTTTAACGACCTGTACGTATTAACAATAATCTCTGATATACATATTAGTCACGGGAATAAAATAGTCACATAAATTTTCCCCGTGTTGGTTCCGGGCTTCTTTGAAGAAAAGGGTAACTGCTTTTTTGCCAGGCAGGTCGTAAAAGGCGACCGGTTGGCTATACGAATCACTACCATCGTGACTACTAGGTGGTAGAGTTCTGCATTATCTCGCCCGGGTCAGGTACCACCGCCTTACCTATTCCTGCCGCAATAGCTTCAGTGCTTGTCACTGTCGTATTCCGATTTGGAGGGTAAGGTAACTGGTAAACTCATGCATGTGGCTTTAGACCTCGCCGCAAGATAGCAACGCACCATTAACACCTTTGGTGTCTATAGGCGATGGCTGGCTCTTCAGGAGACCCATCTGATTGTTTGCTATCTTATATTTAATAATAAAAAAAAAACTTTAAAATAATTCTTTTTGGGTAGCTACTTTACATACAAAGTTCGGATATTAATTTTTTTTCCGTATACTTCATAATGTGGGTTATTGTTGGGATAGGTTTTTAAAAACATTTTAGTTTTGTGAATACAATTTTCGATTAACTCACTCTCGTGACACACACACACTCTACCGGGACTTATTTGTAAAATATTAAGCTTAAAAATGCTAATTCTTGTTAGACTTTTTCTCGACAATTTTTGCCTCGAACTACTCTGTTGTAGAATCAATTATCGGCAGGGGTGTTTCAGAAAGGATACGACTTGCAGACCTTCAAGAAAAGAGCTTACTCATTCTTAAAAGGCCTGCAACGTAATTGCAAGACCTCTGGTATTGCGGATGTCCATGGGCGGCGGTGATCACTTACCATCAGGTGCATCTCTTGTTGGTTTTAAAAGGGGGCCTCTTCTATAAAAAAAATCAAGTGTCCCCCTTTTACTCTGCCAGTTAAACCGTTGGTTTTGGTGGTGGAAAAAAATCACGGTAGTAGTAAGTATAATGAAGTTAAAAGAAAAATTTTCACGGCTTAGACGTCTTTTTAAGTTTAAAATCGATTAATAAAATGTACTATTAACACCACCTATAAAGGTGTTGAACTTGTAGTCCGGATATTTCTGTTAAATAGGTTAAATGCGGTTAAATGTTTATAATATGAAACGATACGACGGTCCCTACGTATAAAATGACATGTCAAAAATGTAAAAAAAAAATTATTAAATATATATGGCTTTAAATTTTCCAAACGCTCATATCTATATAAGATTTTTTCTTTTATTTTATGGATTTCGCTACTTAAACAAATCGAATAAAAGAAGAAGTGTAATAATTACAAACAATAGGTGTCGTAGATGCGGATAACTATACTTATCGTTCTGTACTGTGTTTTAAAATGCGCGTTTTAAAATTTAAAACGCCGTAAAAATTGACATATCTTTATTAATGTATCCTATCCTATTAATATTATAAATGCGAAAGTTTGTCAGTATGTATGTATTTATGGATGTTTGTTATTCTTTCACGCAAATACTACTGAACCGATTACAATGAAATTTGGTATGTAGATAGCTGAAGACCCACAATAACACATAGGCTAACTTTTATCCCGGAAAAGTTAGATGATCCCACGGAATTCAATAAATACTTTTATAATGTAGCGGGCTTCACGGTACAGCTAGTTTTTAATATTTTTGGGTGGTGATCTTAAGTTGTTTTAGGTATGGTATTTGAAATGAAATACGTTTTTGTTTTTCATAAAACATTTATATTTTATGAATTTATCGAATTATGTTTTCAGCTTTTTTTATTTTTAGCGTAAAAAGAGGTATCTCCTACTTGTCTGATATGAATGTCAATGTAAAAACAGTCATCTATCAGTTTTTCCGGGAAAATATTTAAAAAAAAATACTTAAATACTATTATGGACTCTCTAAATATAATAACTAATTAAAATAAAAAAATATTTATAATTATGCATAGAATTATTTCAAGAGAGATTTGAACATTAATTACGCTTTCCTGTAAACCTCAGTTTTTGACATGTCCCTTTATACGTAGGGCGAATTAAAGCTCTCTTCTTAATCCGCATTGTTGTGATGGGTAACTTTAGAACATGTGCGTGGCTCGATACGCACTTTACCAGTTTATTTATGCCTATTCCAACCGCAGTAAAGTCAGTGCTTGGCACTATCGTGTTCCGGTGTCGAGGGTAGGATACCCGGTAAACTTATATAAGTAACGTTACCATCCCCTCACTTGGACAGCAACATACCATTAATATCTTGGGTGACAATAGACGATTTTGTCTCATCATCAATCAATCAGCAATATGTTTGCTATCTTATGACATAAAAATATCTGTGGTCTAGTCGTCAACCTAATCATTGTAGACCGTGACGTCCCAGACTCAATTCCTGATTCTAGCAATTAATTTTATTGAGATTAAAAAAAAATCAGTGGGAAATTATGAATTGTAGTGTATATAAAGTTTTGGTCTGGGTTATAACAATATTTTTTTATATTACGAGTAGAAGATAGCATACAAGCAGAAGGTTATTCTGATGGAAAGAGCCAACTATCGCCTATAGACACCAAATATGTTAATGGTGCGTTGTTATCCGTATAGCGAGGTGTATATGTCACTGGCATAACTTTATCAGTTACCTTAACCTCCAAACCGGAATACGACAGACAAAGCATTGACGCTATTGTGGTAGGAATAGGTAAGGCCGCGCTACCAAAAACCCGATTGAGGCTTTGCAGAACCCTAAGACTTGAAAATCCTAAAGCCACCATCCCACCTCGCCACCCACCCGCGTCGGGGATCAAAGACAGGACCTCATTTTTTTTTAAACTTAAAGTTTAATTGTTTAAAAAGCCAGCACTTCATTGGAAGTTATATATACTTGGTAAATTTGATCATACCACTATGTGTCTCGTCTCAATCGTCGTTAAAGGCTTTTAATATATTATAGACGACAATATAGAATTTTGTACGGTGTATTAATTACAGTGTTGAAAATTTTGCCCCTGTTTACCTTAAAAATAACTTAAAATTTTGAGCTAATTCTCACAACCTTTTTCTTCATTCCTTTGCATACCATTGCGTCGTATAGAGAGTTTATCATAAGATAACAAACAAGCAGATGGGTCTCCTGATGGAAAGAGTCAACCATCGCCAATAGACACCAAAGATGTTAATGGTGCGTTGCTATCTTGTGGCGAGGTCTAATGCCACATGCATAAGTTTACCGGCTACCTTACCCTCCAAACCGGAACACGACAGTGACAAGCACTGACGCTATTGCGGCAGGAATAGGTAAGACGATGGTACCTGAACCGGGCGAGATAATGCAGAACTCTACCACCTAATAACCACGATGGTAGTAACTCGCATAGCCAATTGGTCGCCTTTTACGACCTGCCTGGCAGAACGGCAGTTGGTCTATTCTTTAAAGGAGCCCGGAAGCAACAGGGGGGATGATTCATGATCTGAACTAATTAGAATAGTCTCCTCAATTTAAGTATCTTTAACATTTCACTGTTAGCTCGAAGTATTTAAAGTAGAATTTACAAACAAAGTGATTAAATGTTTACAAAAGAAATAAAAAGTATTTTGTGTATAAAAGCCTGTAATTAGGAAATTGAAAAATCCAATTTTCTTTGTCTACGCTTCACTTAATAACAAAAATATTGTGCCTTTGGACAATAGAGCTTTTGCTTTGAAATTTCAACATTTTTAAATCTAGAAATTTGTTACAATTAAGTTAAATACTTTAATATCAAAATGAATGTATTCTAGGTACTATGTCTATATATTTATTTATATTCACTTAATAACTACAATATTATCACTTATAATAATATATTTCCAATTTTGATTTTATCAACCGACTTTCAAAAAGAGGTTTTTAATTTGTTGGATTTATTTTTCGTATATTTACCGATTACTTGAAGACGCTTGGGCTAATTTGGGTTATTTGTTTTAACAATATAACCATGGGCGCACCGAGGGGGGGGGGCAGGGAGGGGCAGCTGCCCCCCCTGGAATTTGTTTACCTCTCTATTAACTATCAATTGTAGTAGATAAAAATACAGTATTAAAATGTTACCGTTGCCCCAAGAACCTACCACCACAGAAGCTTTAAATGATATTAATTTCCATTTCTTTTATTTTTTATAGGATAAGCAGATGCTCTCCTTATAGAAAGCGTTAACCATCGCCTATAGACATCTAAGATGTGCGTTAATATCTATGTCACGTGGTTGGAATGCCACGTGTTAGTTCAGGCACCTTTTGAAGAATAGACCATTTGAGGATCTGCCAGACAGGCTATGCGTATTACTACCGTCGTAGTTACGAGGTGGTAAAGTTCTGCATTGTCTTACCCGGATCTGGTACCACCGCCTTACCTATTCCTGCCGCAATAGCGTCAGTGCCAACATCACTGTCATGTACCGGTTTGGAAGTTCAGGTAGCCGGTAAACTTGATATGGTATTTAGACCCCGAGAATAGAAATATGTTTACTGACTACCATTATCCAAGCCAGAACAATCCAAAAAAGCCAAACCAGCAAGTAAAAGCTAACAATAACAAGCACCGAGATTATTGCAAACGGACTACGGGTATTACAAAATCCGGGCAGGATATTGCAGAACTCTACCACTTAAAAAACTACATAGATCATTTCAGGTCAGCACGTTTCATAAAATATTTTCTTTTCTAATACGATATATTTAAAAAAATCAAATAAAAAGGTGTGTTTTCAACACTTAACGTAACGTGAAAAAATTCAACATGTTTGGCAATAGGTATCAAAAAAATCCAAACGAAAGATTGAAGAATTTTTTAATTTAAATTTAAAAACCTTTCTAACTAACCGAGTTAGAGAGGTTTTTAAGTTTAAGGCAAAAAATATGTATCCCTTAAATTAAAGAATAGAATTCTAAATTAAAAGTTAAGTATTTTTATATGAATTATGAAAAAAAAAACGCTTCTATTTCTACTAGTTAAGATTTTTTTAACAGTCACGTTTTTCCTTTAAGCTTCAAACCTTTCTAACTCCTAATTTTGACCTTAGGAGAAAAAGTCAT
Organism: Apodemia mormo; assembly: GCA_036924255.1. Taxonomy (NCBI): domain Eukaryota; kingdom Metazoa; phylum Arthropoda; class Insecta; order Lepidoptera; family Riodinidae; genus Apodemia; species Apodemia mormo. The sequence goes on along the minus strand of JAUPFN010000006.1, from coordinate 5,079,499 downwards.
ATCACAAATTCCACACATTTTGTTTAAGACTCTATTTTCCAACTTTTACTGTTTTTGAGTAATTGCAAAAAAAACGCTTTTTAATATTTTTTTAACTTTTTGAATTTGCTGGCTAAAAACCCTTTACATATCGCAAATAATAAATTGCAAAGAAGAGTGGCACATTTTGATTTAAGTCTTTATTTTACTGGAGACTTTATTTTAATATAGAACGTCAATCCAGTGGAAACGCTCAGGGTTCTTACACACATACACGATACAACGTCATGTCGGCCAACGGTCCGGCATAACATGTCAAAAAATGAGTAAGAGCCTTAATCGTTTCGAGTCGATTATCGTTTTGTTACATGAATTACATGAATAATTACAGGCCCCAGTGTTTATCTCTATCGGGTGTCAGTTTGGTGGGCAAAGTAGCAGGTAAATTATTTAACGATATAAAAAATTAAAAGGACAAGATAGCGATACGAAACCCAGTAAGTTTGCTAAAATATATCATCTAGTAGTAATTAAAGTATTGCATGTCTCAACAATCGTTCAACTTTTACGAATTTTTACGAAGCAAATCCGGAAGTAGTACATTAACAAATTAAACATCTTTTTAATTTGTTAATGTACTACTACTGTGAGTATTAGTAAAGCAGGACATACACGCTAGGATGTACCGGGCAGATTATCCTGCACAGCGGAGTAAAGAACAAAATTTGTACAGTTGTGTGACATACACACTCTGGTATGACAACTACCGTATGGACTGCTTAATATTTGTACTTAGTTTAATGATAGATATTAACAAAAAAAAATAACCGAATAAAATTAACTTACGTCCGAAACAAAACCTAAAACCTAAACAAAACTACGTTGAATAAAAAAAACAAGTCGGATAACGATTAGTTTCCCGTTATTGTACTTGTATTTCTAGATATTTTACATTTCGCAATATCACTAATTTCGCCGTATTGGTTCCGGCTTCTTTTAAAACAAACCAACTGCCGTTCTGCTAGGCAGATCTTAAAGTGCGACCAATTGGCTATACGTATCACAATCGTGACGTTTAGTACCACCATCTTACTTATTTCTACCGCAATAGCATCAATATTTGTTACTGTTTGTTTTTATATTACAGTTTGGAGGGTAAGGTTTAGGGGGTCAAAGATTAGAGATTATATTTCCTCAGGTGTAGGGCTTTATGCGCGTGTGTGTGTAGTCGGTCTGACTCCTATGTTCGGTTGCCGCATTTAGGTAATAATAGAGTTTATAGTAGTGCATATTATGTATTATGTCACACACAAGTTACAAGTTACATAGACTGGTACAATTCACATAAGGGCGCGCGGACGACTGACGTCCAATACTGCCGTCAATATAAAGTTGCGTCTGCGTCAGCAAATTCCAAATGTGTTCCCACAAAGGCAGTCAGTAAACTTATGCATGTATCATTGCCATCCTGCGACATAGATAGCAACTTACCAATAACATCTTTGGTGTCTATAAGCGACGGTTTATATATCAGTCATTGACATGTTTGCTATTTTATTATATAGAAAACTGATAGCGATATAATACTATTAGCAGTACTCCATGTATTTCTCTAATTAAATTGCTTTTAAATAACAGTGCACTCGTACATATATTTCCAAGTGAGTGATTGATCGTATGTAGAATGTTAGCCTTGAACTTGTTCGTAGCTTTTAATATATAGGTATGTATTATTTTACACCTATAACAAGTACCTAGATAATATTTTATAAAAATGGTTGTATTTTACTAGGTGGAGCTCAGCAAAATTTTGCCCAGGCTTCGAACTACCGCTGCATTGATATAAAAAACCTAAGATACACAATCAGTGTCTTAAAAACGTCCTCCAAAACTGAGCACACAATTTTAAATTGTGCGCTCATTTTAAATAGAATCGCGTTGATCGCGACACTGTCAATTTTATTTCTTTTTATACATTGCTTTGTATTGCATTGTTTACAACTGTAAATCTTGCACCTAAGGTTGGATATGCAAATACATATGTTTTTGCCATATCTATAAGTATTTAAATGAAATTATAGACACCTTTGAGTGTCAGTTTTGTTCGGGACTGTGCATCTTGGGTTTTTTTATATCAATGTACCGCTATTCATATTTTGCACCAAAAGTTTCATTGCTTGTTATCGTTATATTTTTTCAAAATTTGTTTCTTCTGCCGGATCTTCTCAGTGCGTAGGCGCATTCCAATCCGGTAGTAATTGTAAGGAAATTGACATCTTTATATAGTGTTATATAAAGATAATCTATAATTATCTTTTCTAAGCATATATCTTTATATACTTAGAAAAGATAATAAATTTTACAAATTTGCACACCTATCATCGTAGAATATGCTGGTATTTTTGATTAATTTTAATAACCTCTAACGCCTATATTCCTGCAAATAAATATTTTTCATTTCATTCTCTTTGACTATCTTTCATTAATACAATAAAATTAGTATCCGTTTATTTTAACACAATGATAGGAAACAATTATTATACATGGCTAACTTTAATTCCGTCATAATATTTTGCATCAAAGTAGAGCTCAGTAAATTCTCTATATACAAAGTACAATGTGACAATCTATACATATTATAATAAAATCAAATTATCATAAAATCTTGGGGCGTGATCTACAATCGATATCGAAGCAAAAAATATAGTTTTTAGAATTTTTATGTTTGTCTGTATGTATATCCGGGGTAAATTAAAAAGTACAGCATGGATTTACTTCAAATTTTGTATGAATATTACTAACAGATTGGGTCAACATATAGTCTACATATTATCACGCTATCACTTACGGGGAGGAGCTGTGCGGAGTAAACGAAGTACGCGCGGATGAAGTCGCGGGCAACAGCTAGTTATTAAATAAAATTGCTTTTAATATTATTTAAAGGCCTTTTATAAAGCTCTAGGGACAGGTGTGTTTTTAGTTTCATCAATTTTAGTCGTATGCTTCATTATAATATGGCAGTGACAGCGTAAAAATTAATGGTGGTAAGACTATATTTGTTTAACGGCTACATCAACATACATACGTGTTTGTATATCATACTAGCTGTGCCCGCGACTTCGTTCGCGTGGAAAAAATTCTAAAATATCCTATGTCCTTCTCCTGGCTCTAAACTACCTCCCTGCCAATTTTCAGCTAAATCGGTTCAGCCGTTCTTGAGTTATAAGTGGAGTAACTAACACGACTTTCTTTTATATATATAGATAACATTTCAATAAATCCACTCTTCAGAGGCTTTATATTATATTAATGATGCGTTGCTGAAAATAAATATGTAAGATTACCCTCAACCTATTATTAAGTGGTAGACTTCTGCACTGTCTCGCTCGAGTCTGATACCACTACCTTACCTATTTCTGTCGCAATAACGTCAATGCGTGTCACTGTCGTGTTTCAGTTAGGAGAGTAAGGTAGCCGACAAACTTATGCATGGGTAATAAGACCCCACCACAAAGACAGCAGCGCACCATTACCATCTTTGGTATCTATAGGCGATGGTGATTACTTTCATCAGTAGAGTCAGCAACTAGTGTGTTGTTTTATGATATACAAAACACAACCTCTAAACTAGAACAAGACAGCCATATTGTTGTGTATGTAATAAGAATAAGAAAATATTTATTAATGAACATTTACAAATTACATACAAAAACAAAAAATCGATACTTACGTTAAGAAAGAACTTTATATCTAAAAGAAAGAGAAAAAGGTGATAGTTATAGTGAGTGTGATAGTAATGATAGTAATTGAGAGTGATGACATAGTTCTTAATTTCGGCCTCAACACTCAATACTCAACAAATGTTTCAAATGTCAAACAAATGTCAAACAAATGTTTGCACGCCATATTATGGTAGAATATGATCGTAATTTAATTTATTTTAATAACTTGTGACACCCATATTCTTGCAAATAAATATTTTTCATTTCATTTTTTCATTTCATTTCATTTCATTTCATTTCATTACTCTGATCATGAGTCAATACATACATACACACAATACATTAATACATACATTCAGTTTCATACACTTAGGGCTACTAAAATCCTTAATATTTAAACTTATTTAACGGCCGCTTAGGCTACTACTACCTATTTAAAGATTTTTTTATTATATTGGACAATAGAATAGCAAAAAAGCACACCATCGCTTATAGACACCAGAGATATTAATCATATGTTACTATCCGTGTGGCGAATGTAATTCTACAAGCATAAGTTGACTATCTTACCCTGTAAACTACAAAAACCACAGTGGAAAACACTATTTTACATAGTAAAATAACAAATAAGCAGATGGCTTTCCTGATGAAAAGAGGCAACAATCGCCTATAGACAGCAAAGATGTAAAAGGTGCGCTAACATCTTTGTGACGGGGACTTAATGCAACATGCATAATTTTATCAGTTACCTCACCCTTCGCTAACCTATCCTCTACTGAGGCTGTTGCGGCAAGAATAGGTAAGGTACCAGATCCGGACAAACAATACAGGACTCTACCACGATGGTAGTGACTCGCATAGGCAATCGCTCGCCTCTTACGAACAACCTGGCAGAAAGGCAGATGGACTATTCTTTAAAGGGTGCTTTACTGCCTGGACCAACGCAGAGTAAAATTGTCGTTTTTGCAGCAGAAATAAATAAGGTGGTGATAAAAAACGCGGCGAGATGATGCAAAAATTAGCACTAAAGTATTTCTAACAATCACAGACCACACAAATACTAAAATATATTAATAATCTATATTAAGGAAATTTGATATTAATTTAAACTTCTTTGTGAAATAATTATTTTTATATACTGCCGCTTTTTATTATACTTTAATTTTTTAATAATTTGACATTTTGTTTGATATCATTATCACTGATGAAAATTAATTTATATTATGACATTTTAATTTATTTTAAAATTGTATAATTGATTTGTTATTGACTTTGATATTTCAAACTGACACTTTGAATTATTTATTTTTTGTTTAATTTAGGATTCCGATATTTTAAAATTATTATATATCTTTCTAAGTTGTAAGTAAGCGGGCATAAATGCGCCTAACTATCTAATTAATTGAAATTTTTGATATACATCATTTAATTCTATTAGAATATACAGATTATGAGAATGTCAGGTTACTCTATACTATAGTTAGGTAAATATTTAATTTTAATTATAAATTAATATATTAAAATAACAGATTTGCATGCTATCTATAGCGAAATTGGCTTGTACACTAACATTAGTTAAGAGATCTTGTAACCCTATTTCAGGCAAATTAAGAAACTTAATTTAATTTAATCACGGTGTTGGGCGCAAAATGGGTAACCGCTCATATGAGCAAATGTATGTAAATTTCAAACGCTTTAAAATATAATATATCGTAAAAGATGCCATATTGTGTTATTTTATCGTGTAGAATAAAAAGCTAGGGTTTAAAAAATACATCTGGAGTGACATTATTATTTCATTGGTAAGTATTATAACTCTATATTTCTCTGTGTCAATGCAAGCGATATTGACATCCTAAGAAATATCCTTGAAAGACGTATATAGTTTCATGCGTGCTAACAATAAACTCTGGCGAGTAATGATACATACACATACATATCTTCACGCCAGATCCCTTACGGGGTAGGCAGGGAGAACCGAGTGCCATACATCACGATCTTTGCAGGCTTGTCTCGCTTCCTCCACGTTCGTCACTCTCTTTATACACACACGCCGGTTGCGAAGACTCTTGACACCCCATTCGTACAGTACTCAATCAATCTGATCGTGGTATGTCAGTCTTGGTCTTCCCCGGTACCTACATCCTTCCACATTCGCATTGTATATCTGTTTTGTTAACCTTTCATCTACCATGCTTTCTACATGTCCGAACCAACGGAGCATGCCCTTTCTCATCTTTACATTTCGCGAGTAATGATGGAACTTGATTAGTTGCAACACATGCAATCTTTGGTTATATTTAAATAGGTGTTATACATTAATTAAAGAAAATATATTTTTTTAAACAAGCTCTTGTTAATTTTGGTTAAGGAAAAATAACTAAAAGAGCAAAAATATTTTAATTTCATGTGAAAACAAACCGTATATATTTTTAAGGTTCCGTACCTCGAAAGGAAAAAATGGAAATCATATCAAATACTCAGGTATATCAGGTACATCTTTAAGGTGTAAAAAAAATAAAATTTGTACGGAATCCTCACTGCGCGTGTCCGACTCGCACTTAGTCGATTTTTTAACCATTGAATGTAATAAAATTCCTTTATCTGTCTGGAAATCATCGCATATCATCTATATTACAGCGGCGTGCACAGGATTATGATACTGAGTATGCGACAGAGTACTCGGCCACAAAAACTTTTTCTTTTATAGATTTCAGCGGCGTGCACATGATTATGACACATTTTATTCATTTACTTACTATTAATTAAAATAATCTAAAATGTACGAACGTTTTATTAAAATATCTGTAAATGGCAAGTAAAGCACTGCTTTTCTGCCTACAAGGAGCGCACGCGCCTGCAGTATATTATACATATAATAAAATCGTAGGAAAGTCATGTATGTCCGGGATAAACTCAAAAAGTACTGCATGGATTTACTTCAAATTTTGCATGAATATTACTAATAGGTCGGGTCAACATATAGGCAACATAATATCACGCTAGCACCTATGGGGAAGGAGCTGTGCGGAGTAAACGAAGTCCGCGCGGACTAAGTCGCGGGCAACAGCTAGTAATTATATATTTTCAAGCCGTAAAAGTTTATACCATATTAGTATTAAATCTTTAAATACCTACATATCACAGACTCAAGTTTTCACAAAAAAAAAACGAATCACATCCTCTTTTACATCTTTCTGTTAAAATATAGCACACTTTTATATGAAAACTTGAGGCTGCGATGCTTACACAAAGATTTAATATTTACATGATATCATGTTTTATGGCAAGAAAATATATAATTTTGATATGCGATGATTTTCAATAATGCTTTTGACCGACTTGAGGAGTGAGCCCGGGACCTCAGAATCTGAACTGAATTGGCAGCCCCTTAGACAACGAGACAGTTAATGATGTTTTACATAAATGTAGATATTTATAAAAATATATTTTTTGCGGGAATATGAATGTTAGTTTAAGGCGAGGCACCGGAGACAAACGGAAAAGAACTGGTTTGCTTAATCACATTTTTATGTATATTGTATGTATGTGTATTGTACAAAAACTACACGATATACCTGAAGATAATTTCTGAATAATGTACTAACTTATTACATGATAGAATGTACTTTACTCGATCATATAAAATTCCGAAAACAGGCTAAAAAGATCTGTAAAACAAGTAATTTGTTCATAATGTTTCTAATTTTTTTCCCATATTGGTTCCGGACTCTTTTGAAGAATATACCAACTGCCGTTCTGCCAGGCAGGTCGTAAAAGGTGACCGATTGGCTATGCGAGTCACTACCATCGTGGCTACTAGGTGGTAGAGTTCTGCATTGTCTCGCCCGGGTCAGGTACCACCGCCTTCCCTATTCCTGCCGCAATAGCGTCAGTGCTTGTCGCTGTCGTGTTCCGGTTTAGCGGGTAAGGTAGCCGGTAAACTTATGCATGTGGCATTAGACCTCGCCACAAGATAGCAACGCAACATTAACTTTGGTATCTTTAGGCGATGGTTGACTCTTTCCATCAGGAGACCCATTTGCCTGTTTGCTATCTTATGATAAAAAAAAAACACACGATTTTGATATGGCGATATTTAGTTTTAAATACAAAAAAGAATGTACTAAATTTTGGTTTTCAACTGAAGCCTATATTAATTTATTCGAAAACTAAACAGTTTTCTCGCGGTTTCAGAACATACGGCGCCGCCCGCTTTCCATAGTATTGGCGTGCGTCAAAATACCTCGCCTTAAAGGTGTCGTGGGCTCAAGTTTATTATTTTCGACTTCGCATACTTTAAAACATATATTTCTTAGAAACAGAATAACAGAACGTATATATTTCTTCCGATGAAACTACTTTAGGACCTTTTCTGTTCTCTTGACAAACTTTCATGATGATTGATTACGTAATTAAGATTGTACGTCTTAATTACATAATCAATCATCATGAAAGTTTGTCAGGAGAACATGATTTCATGATGATTGATTACGTAATTAAAACGTACTAGCGTAACGAACAAACTCACTATTCTATATCGAAAGGTTTACGAAATACAAAAGAGAATGATGAAGTACGCACAAAATCCAACAAGAATTTAACCTGAACTGATAATATTAAATTACTTTAATATAAGTACAATAATCCCATTTTAGAATTCAACTAATGCTTTATATTAGCAAGTATTTCTTTTAAAAAACCGGCCAAGGACCTCCGTTAATATTTTCATATTTTTTTTATTTTTAATATTTGTTATAGCGGCAATCGTGATACATAATTTGTGAAAATTTCAGCTTTCTAGCTATTACGGTTTATGAGATACATCCTGGTGACAGACAGCGAAGGCTTAGTAAAAGGGTTTGTTTTATCTTTTAGGTACGGAACCCTAAAAAGAAATATACTACCGAAGTTATGAACTCTTTAAACTCGTGTACTTTTTATTACTTTTGAAATGATACAATTTCTTCTTTTAATTACGGATTTCCGCAAAGTAACGCCTAAATCTATTAAATTACTACTGTAAAACAAATAAAAAAAATTGCGTGCGTCAGCTCCGACGCACGACTGGAGTTTACTCCTTAAGTACGATTGTCAAAACAGACGCAAAACTAACGCACGATCTAGCTGCACTGCTCACACCAAATTAGAAAGTTGCGCACGATGGGTTGCGCACCAAAAACGTAACGAGGTCATTCGTTCAGTAGATTTTACTCCTCACATTTTTCTCATACCGGGCGCCTTATATCAAAAACCGATTCTTAAGGAGTAAACTCCAAAACTCTGTTAAAAAATATTTTCGAAACAGTAACATACATACTTGTATAATGTATATTATCGTGATATGTTTACATTAGCCTCTACGGTAAATCGCGGTACGCTCTTGTACTAGTTCCAATATCTTGCTTCAGAACAACGTAATATGGTAATTCTTGCTCAATACTTAAAAGCTGTATTTGGATAACTTATATTTTCTTTTGTATATTCTTGTAAATTTTATTGATTTTACAATTCTTACGCTAATCAGGGTCACGACTCACGACTCACATATTGACACGGAAAAGGATCACCGTCAACCTTTTTTTTCTTGGAATGACTGAATCTGGCCTTAAGCACGGGAATGTTATCTACCAGTATTTTGACTCAGCCCTGTCCTGGATATAAAAACCTACAGCCGGCCGCATCGCCTGTTGGCTGATCCTTGACCTTGATGAAACTTGGACTTAAATAAATTCAAATCAAAAATAATCTCGATAATGCTTTCAATTCCCGAGAAATTTGTGGACAAACATACACATATATAAACATACATACACTTACGAAATTTAGTACACGTACTAGTTAGTAGAGTTCTTCAATAATTCGCCAAGTATTTGGTACAACCGCATTACCTATTCCTGCCGCAATAGCGTAAATGCTTGTCATTGTCATGTTCCGGTTTGGAGAGTAATGCAGCCGGAAGACTTATGCATGTGGCATTGGCATCCCCTCACACGGATAGCAATGCACCATTAACATCTTTAGTGTCTATAGGCTATATCTTTCTTTTCCATCAGAGAAGCCATCTGCTTGTTTGCTCTCTTCAGATATAAAAAAAACGTATTTGGACGCATAAATAGATCATTATACTCAAATATTATCCAATCACAACAATATTACATACATACAGTTCAAGCTGATAACCTCCATATTTTCGTCGCTTAAAAACAAGAAAGGTTTGATTTCTTGTAAAATAGTTTGTAATGGATAGTTTCAAAACCACCATCCATGCAGTACTTTTTGAGTTTACCAGATCTTTCTTAAAAATCCTTTAACCATTTGAGACCTATGTTAATCTTAGATGTAAGCTGAACTATCCATGAGTAGCATAGGTTAGACGACTGAGCAAAAGGAAGTAATTTTAAGACACGCGGACAAAGTAGTCCGGAATATTTCACTCCGAGTTGGTCCGGCCCCTCATTAGAAGAACAGACCAACTGACGTTCTGCCAGGCAAGACTACCATGACTACTAGGTGGTAGAATTCTGCAATGTTTTGTCCGGGTGTAAGGTACTACCCCCTTGCCGTAACAGCGTCAGCGCTTGTCACTGTTGTGGTCTAGTTTAGAGAGTAAGGTAGCGAGTAAACCTATTCATGTGGAATTAAGAGCTATCCACAAATATAGCAACGTACCATTAACATTTCTTGTATTTATATGCGATGGTTGTCTTTTTCTATTGAAAGAGCTATCTGCTTCTTTGTATACGAGTATTAAAATAAACCGGCCAAGTGCGAGCTGGACTCGCCCACGAAGGGTTTCGTATCATTATCTATAAAAGAACGTCACGTTTGTTGTATGTGTACTTAAATATTTATTTTATATATTAGGTGTTTATTTTTATAGGTAATATATTTTTAAATACTTACTTTTTTTGAAAATATTCACGTTACTCCTGTTTATTATGATTGAGTAAAAAATTGCTTAAAAATTACGTTTGTTGTATGGGAGTCCCCCTTTGATATTTATTTTATTTTTACTTAATTATTTATTTTGAAAGGTAACATTCTGTGAAAATTTTAAGCGTCTACCTGTTACCGTTATTAATATTAAGCAAAGAATACGAAAAAACACGTTTATTGGGGACCCTTAATATGTTCATTTTTTTATTTTTAGTATTTGTTGTTATAACGACAACGGAAATACATAATTTGTGAAAACTTCAGCTTTCTGGCTATAACGGTTTATGAGATACAGCCTGGGGCAGACAGACAGCGAAGGCTTAGCATTAGGGTCCCGGTTTACTTTTTAGGTGCGGAACCCCAAAAAGAAGCAGTTCGTAATGGCTTCAGGAAATTTACCATAAAACAGTATACATTGCCTCATAAAGGAGTTACTTATGCCGTAGAATTTGAAAGATTATATATATATATATATATATATATATATATATATATATATATATATATATATATATATATATATATATATATATATATATATATATATATATATAAATATATATATATATATATATATATATACATATATACATAAATTTTGTCGTGTTCCGGTTTGGAGGGTAAATAGCCGGTAAACTTATGCATGTGGCATTAGATCTCGCCACAAGATGACAACGCACCATTAACATCTTTGGTGTTTATAGGCGATGGTTGACTCTTTTGTGATGGTGGTCTCCTGATGAGACCCATCTGCTTGTTTGCATCTTATGATATAAAAAAAAAGATAAAAAGTCATTCTGACAGATAATATTGCGGTGGCATAAAATGTTCACTCACTTATAAAAACCCGACTAGATACGGAAATTATTACTTAGGTGGGCGTAACCATCCATAAAGATGAAACGATTATTAAATTGACACCATCTAGGGGACGGTTGTTTAGGTTGATTAAACTCATATTTGTTCGGTCCAGTCAAGCATAAAATGGAATATCGTTAAAAATATAACTCACTCGATTTATCTTCCATAATTTATTCATCTATATTATATTAATATGTAGGTAAAGGAAAATCATTGGACTCCTTTTTAAGACAATTGTGAACGGTGGAGCATGACATTTGGTATAGTTAAAGTTTATATTGCATTGAGGAGTGCAGAAACTTCATATTTTCAAATAAAAGCATTAAAATTACATTGCATTAAAAGCGTGTATTCGATTTGCAACGAGAACTTCATGTTCTTAAGTTTTTTCTAGAGCAATATCGTAATAATGTGAGCAGATTATTCGAAGGATTTTAGAGTTTTTGCTAGATTTAGTCTTGATTTAGTGCACTACAGAGCGAAAATATACTTTTTGATAACGGTTATTTAAAACGAAGACAATCCCTGCATAGCGTTTTACAAAAATAGGCGCCAAGGTTATCTTTCAGAACGAATACAACAATTGTAATGTGCCAAAATATTTTTTTTTGCATTTTTCCAATAAAATATATGGTTGTTAATTGCACTACAGATCCAAAATGACGAAAATAGTATTGTTAAATATTATTAAATATTAAAAAATTACATAAATCAGTTTACTTTAACATTTCTTTTCACCAGTAAGTATTTCAATAGAGACCTAAAATATTTATTATATGTGAATTAATGTAACGCTTAATATACTGATATTTTTTACAATCCGCTAAATGAACTCATTAATTTAGACGAATTCTTTTAAAAACAATATAAATATTCGCGCGCAATCGTTTGCCGATCAAATTTTGAACATGCGGTAAATCGAATAATCAAGATTTAATCTTGCAAAAACCTTCTTAGTATATCCTTCGAATATTATGCTCACATAATAAATTTAATTAATTAATTAATTTAATTTATTATATTAGCTTATATAAATATAATAAAAAATAAGCTTAATAAAAATAAACATCCCACACTGTGACATACATGATAATATACACACATAAACACTATTTTCTTTACGGAAAGTCATTTGACAAACCTAAAAGAGGTTTTATTGTTTAGTTTATGATCGAATTTCATATACAGGCGACCGATTGTTTTAAAAATAGCGTATCGTACGGATATTCTATATAGTAGAGTACCGCTATGTGTCGCCCGGGTTTGGTCCCAATGCTTTGACTATTCCTAACGCAATAGTATCAGTTCCTTTCTGTGTCGTATTCCGGTATGTTCTGTAAAGTACCCGATAAACTTACCCATATTTTCATTAGTTTTCCAGCATTTACTTTTTTTTATAAATAAATATACACGGGACAAATTACACTTACTGATCTAACCCCAAAGTAAGCAAATTATTTGCTTGTGTTATGGGTGTTAGTCAACGATACTAATACATAGAAATACATATATAAAATATATTTATATATACTATATTTTATTACTTATATTTTATTTATACATTTGCATACTGTGACTTAACGCAGCATTATCTGCTAGCCAACCTCAAACAATACAGAATAGACACAGAAGTGCATATTGATAAGAAGAAAGAAGAAGAATCAGTAACTCGCTTAACTTAAGTACATTATGTTTCATGCTTCACGCCCATATCCCTGAAAAGGTAGTCAGATTTACAACAAAATCACCCAAGACTAGCCGAAGATGCTTAGTCCCATACCGTGCTAGCTAGCAAACCTATCGCCGACCAAGTGCTTAACCAATCCCGGGCAACGTTGTTTTATCAGAAAACTGAAATAACACGAAATTTTGTTAGTAAAAGTTCGCGAAAATTTGCATAATATTCACATATGAATAGTTTTCTTTGATTTTTCTGCTATATTTACTTCTAGCTGACCCGCGCAGCTTCGCCCGCGTATTTCAGCCCTCCAGGGACTGCTTTTTGAAAAAAAAAATTAGCCTATGTTTGATCCCGGATCTTCAATTATACCCATGCCAAATTTCATGAAAATCGGTCCAGCGGTTTAGCCGTGAAAGCGTAACAGACAGACAGACAGACTTTCGCATTTATAATACTAGTATGGATATGGATATGGATGGATATGGATTATATTTTTTTTTCAATAAAACTTTATTGCGTGTTACGGTCGAGCGTAACAGAAAAGTAAGAGTTTTTTTATACATTGCTATAAAGTGTCTTACATAATTCGATAAAGAAGGTTCGCTTCAAAAAGTCTAAGAAATACAAATACAATTTTAAAACCATGTAGAAATTAGATCACGCTAGCCATGTTGGATTCAAATAACAGAGAAAAAACGTCGGTCTTGTATCGATCTCGTAAAATGACTTTCGCATTTATAATACTAGTATGGATATGGATATGGATGGATATGGATTATATTTTTTTTTCAATAAAACTTTATTGCGTGTTACGGTCGAGCGTAACAGAAAAGTAAGAGTTTTTTTATACATTGCTATAAAGTGTCTTACATAATTCGATAAAGAAGGTTCGCTTCAAAAAGTCTAAGAAATACAAATACAATTTTAAAACCATGTAGAAATTAGATCACGCTAGCCATGTTGGATTCAAATAACAGAGAAAAAACGTCGGTCTTGTATCGATCTCGTAAAATGAAACTCTCTTGAGAGATGCGGCTCGGATGTTGGCTAATAGGGCTTGATCAACGTCTAATCATTACTGATCGTACTTAACTGTGCAACATACCTAGAAATATAATTGCCATAATTAATACTAATCCAACTAATCTACATTAATATTATAAATGAGAAAGTTTGGATAATTGGATGTATGCTCCTTACTCAATCACGTCAAAAATACCAAAGAAATTGAAATGAAATTTAGCAGACAGGTAAGTGGTAACCTGGAATAGCACATAGGCTTTATTTGGCTGGCCACCTATCACATTGTGGGACTAAATATCTTCGCCTAATTGTGGGTGCACATATTGTACCTCTGCTTACTTCTTGGGGGATACGGTCGTGAAGATACATTTTACACATTTACACATAACAACCGTTGGTTCTCTGAAAGATATATTTTTTTATATCCTATACTTCAAACAAGCAGTTCTAGTTTATTTGTTGAGTTTCTCCAAAACGGCTGCAATGATTTTGACGAAATTTTGTATTTAGATAGTCTTTTACTATTTAAATTTATAACTCCTCGTGATAACTCATCTAGGTAAGTGCCGTCTTGCGATAACTCATTTTCACCAGAAATACCGTCATACGAGCGAATCTCTGTTGCCTAACTAGTTAATTTTAAATACCCAACGTTAGCTATATATTAATACGCAAGGGAAAATTTTGGACCCCTTTTTAAGACAATTCCGCGAACGGTGGAATGTCAAATTTAGCTCAGTTAAAGTTTACAATTCAGAAGACTGCAGAAACCCTATATTTTTAAATAAAATGCGTTAGAAATACATTAAATTAATAAAAATAAACATTACACACACCACATTTAGTGACATACATGATAATATACACACATGTATTTTATTTATGGCTAAAGTCATTTGTCAAAGTTAAAAGAGATTTTATTGTTTAGTTTATGGTCGAATTTCGGCCACATGCGATCGCTAGTCATTATTAGTAATAAATATAACTTATTTTAATACTTATCATTATTAAATTTATTATAAACACTTAAATTAATAAAAATAAACATTACACACACCACATTCAGTGACATATATGATAATATACACACATGTATTTTATTTATGGCTAAAGTCATTTGTCAAAGTTAAAAGAGATTTTATTGTTTAGTTTATGGTCGAATTTCGGCCACATGCGATCGCTAGTCATTATTAGTAATAAATATAACTTATTTTAATATTTATCATTATTAAATTTATTATAAACACTTAAATTAATAAAAATAAACATTACACACACCACATTCAGTGACATATATGATAATATACACACATGTATTTTATTTATGGCTAAAGTCATTTTTCAAACTTAAAAGAGATTTTATTGTTTAGTTTATGGTCGAATTTCGGCCACTTACGATCGCTAGTCATTATTAGTAATAAATATAACTTATTTTAATATTAATTATTATTAATTTATTATAAAGACTTAAATTAATAAAAATAAACATTACACACACCACATTCAGTGACATACATGATAATATACACACATGTATTTTATTTATGGCTAAAGTCATTTGTCAAACTTAAAAGAGATTTTATTGTTTAGATTATGGTCAAATTTCGGCCACATGCGATCGCTAGTCATAATTAGTAATAAATATAACTTATTTTAATATTTATTATTATTAAATTTATTATAAAGACTTAAATTAATAAAAATAAACATTACACACACCACATTCAGTGACATACATGATAATATACACACATGTATTTTATTTATGGCTAAAGTCATTTGTCAAACTTAAAAGAGATTTTATTGTTTAGATTATGGTCAAATTTCGGCCACATGTGATCGCTAGTCATATTTAGTAATAAATATAACTTATTTTAATATTTATTATTATTAAATTTATTATAAAGACTTAAATTAATAAAAATAAACATTACACACACCACATTCAGTGACATACATGATAATATACACACATGTATTTTATTTATGACTAAAGTCATTTGTCAAACTTAAAAAAGATTTTATTGTTTAGATTATGGTCAAATTTCGGCCACATGCGATAGCTAGTCGTTATTAATAAATATAACTTATTTTATTATTTATCATTATTAATTTTATTATAAACACAGGAAAGATTATTGCTGGTTTTTTTAATTACCTGTTACGTTGTTTGTCCGCGATGGACTCCGAAACTACTGAACCGATTTTAATGTAATTTTGTACATATCTACTGTTTGGTCCAACTTAAAGATAGGATAGTTTTTATCTCAATTACCCTCCTCTCAAATATCTCACCAAAATATTCAATACAAGTAATTTGTATGGCAAAACAACGTTTGCTGGGCCAACTAGTAACGTTTATAATACAATCATTTTACCATAGTGGATATGTCAAAAAAAATCGATTCAGGTCCCCTTTGACAAATAGACTATCTACCATTTCGCCATTTAGTTCGTCGAAGGTCTATTCGTCAATTCGTCCCGCCCGAGTCTGATACCACTGCCTGCCATATTCCTGCCACAATAGCGTCAATGCTTGACACTGTCATGTTCTGGTTTAGAGGACAAGGTATCCGGTAAACTTATGCATGTGTCATCAACACCACACTAAATGTGTAACATATTTGGTGTCTATAGGCAATAGTTGTCTCTTTCCGTCAGGATAACCATCTGTTTGTTTCCTATTTTATATTAAAAAACAGCCTAAATAAAAAAGAATGTTTACTTTTTATCAAGAAGAGTTTACTACACCGAGTATCAAGAACTCGTAAATAATTTAACAATAATCGGTCATACGAATCAATAAGTAACTTGCTGTCCTAGTGACCGATAGCATCAGTTATTTAAAATCGAAACAACACTGGAAGCAGTATTCTAATATGCAAATATAACTCGTCTAAACGATTTGAAGATCGAATTTCGATTTCTTGATACCTTTGATACCTAAAATTAATGATACCTTTTTTATAGATAATTTTACTCTACAATTTTCGTCTAAGGTAATTTTGCGAAAAAACTTACCGTTTTTAAAGTAAATCGCGATAAACCCATTTTTTGTCCTTTGACCTCAAGTAATTTTTTTTTCACCACCGAAACGATGGTGGACGATATATATATATAAAAAAAATTACTTGAGGTCAAAGGACAAAAAATGGGTAAATCCGTTCAGAAACCTCGGTGTAATCGGTGTACATACATAAATATATATATATATATATATATATATATATATATATATATATATATATATATATATATATACATATATATATATATATATATATATATATATATATATATATATATATATATATATATATATATATATATATATATATATATATATATATATATATATATATGTATGTACACCGATTACACCGAGGTTTCTGAACGGATTTACGTGATTCTTTTTTGTTTGATGCGGAATAGTTTCGAATTGGTCCCTTAAAAATTAGATTCAGGTAGGCCCAGTAGTTTTTATTTTATGAGCATTTTTTTATTTATTTTATCTATGCCGATGTCTGAAATCAAATCTCGCAAGTAAATTTTATCCATTTCCTGGTTACCGATTGAGCTGAAATTTTGTATACGTATGTAAATTGGATGATAATGAAAACCTATTATGAGATAGACCTGATCTGATGGTGGAATCTGAAGGTGACCATATGAACTCAGTAATTAAATAGTTAAAAATCGTTTAATGACAAGACGCTATCGAGTTTGGGCTCATTTGATTCGTGCTGACAAGCATTTTGGTACTTGGTGGTAACTAGGATCCTCCAGGGTCCGATGATGAAGCCAGGAGTTGGCCATAGGAGCTCAGTAATTAAATGACAGAACTCTATCGAGTTTGGGCTCGTCTGATACGTATTGACGAGCACTTTGGAGCTTGGTGGTAACTAGGATCCTACAGGGTCCGATGATGAAGCCAGAAGGTGACCATACGAGCTCAGTACTTAAATGACACAACTCTGTCGAGTTGGGCTCGTTTGATTCGTGCTGACGAGCATTTTGGTGCTTGGTAGTAACTAGGATCCTGCAAGGTCCGATGATGAAGCCAGAAGGTGGCCATAGGAGCTCAGTTATTAAATGACAGAACTCTATCGAGTTTGGGCTCGTTTGACACGTATTGACGAGCACTTTGGAGCTTGGTGGTAACTAGGATCCTACAGGGTCCGATGATGAAGCCAGAAGGTGACCATACGAGCTCAGTACTTAAATGACACAACTCTGTCGAGTTGGGCTCGTTTGATTCGTGCTGACGAGCATTTTGGTGCTTGGTAGTAACTAGGATCCTGCAAGGTCCGATGATGAAGCCAGAAGGTGGCCATAGGAGCTCAGTTATTAAATGACAGAACTCTTTCGAGTTTGGGCTCGATTGATCGGTATTGACGAGCACTTTGGTGCTTGGCGGTAACTAGGATCCTGCAGGGTCCGATGATGAAGCCAGAAGGTGGTCATAGGAGCTCAGTACTTAAATGACACAACTCTATCGAGTTTCGGCTCGTTTGATTTATGTGACGAGTACTTTAGTGCTTGATGGTAATTAGGATCCTGCAGGGTCCAATGATGAAGCCAGAAGGTGGCCATAGGAGCTCAGTAATTAAATGACAGAACTCTTTCGAGTTTGGATTCGTTTGATCGGTGTTGCAAGCACTTTGGTGCTTGGTGGTAACTAGGATTCTGCAGGGTCCGATGATGAAGCCACAAGGTGGCCATAGGAGCTCAGTAATTAAATGACACCACTCTATCGAGTTTGGGCCCGTTTGATTCGTATTGACGATTAATTTGGTGCTTGGTGATAACTAGGATCCTCCAGGGTCCGATGATGAAGCCAGTAAGTGGCCATAGGAGCTCAGTACTTAAATGACACAACTCTATTGAGTTTGGACTCGTTTGATTCGTGTTGACGAGCACTTTGGTGCGGGTGGTAACTAGTTATAAAAGCAACTACTCTTGACAAAAGTCTTTGTTCTACGTCTGTCAAGTCGGTCAGTTCAGGAGGTAAAGACATAACTTTCATGTTGTTCCGTAGGCCTGAGAAGGAACTTTTCCTTTTTTATGATAGTCGAGCAACGGTAGCTCTCCCGAAGGAAATCAAAACGTGCCGCAGCTATATGACGTATGTTGTTTTGGATATAATAATTTCTTACAGATTGTACATGATACTTCAGCATATTGACATATGGTGATTATAAAATTACGCTCAGTCATTGAACGAAGTCTTTGTAACGTCTGACGCGCTGCCGCTAGTCGGTTCTCACGTTGCTGAGCAGACTCGGTTGCTGTACGTGTATCACTTCTAATCTTTGAGCTCTCTGCTCGACGGACTCCTTAGCTAAACGCTCCTTAATGAGACCAATTCTATGAGCCTTGTGCTCAGCAGATTCGTTCGTTAGACGCTCATTAATGAGATCAAGTCTGTTAGCTCTCTGCTCAAAAGAATCATTTGCTAGACGCTCTTGGATCTTACCGAGTCTAGAATTATACTGTTCAAAAGTTTCTTGACGTTAGCATAATTTCATATATGCTTTCATGGCCAACAAACGTTTTTCATGGTCTTTAATAGTCTCACAAGAACTTAACATTGTGTTTCGAAGAGCATTTATACGGAGACTTCTATCCGTTCCGGTTTCTTGAGATACCCATAAATAATAGACAATACAACAATACACTAAAAAGTATTAAATAAAAATAACTACGTTAAAAAAACCGACTTCAAATACTAAAAAGTAAAAAATAATAAAGATTTGTTATTAATTAAATACTACTTATTATTTATATGTGCTATTTACTAATAGGTTTGAAGTCGGTGCCAAGCCTTAAACAAATATTAATATTTTAATCACTTAAATGAATACGAGTAAATTAATACAATGAAATGCCTACTTTAAAGATTAAGATGCGTAAATATACCTAGTAAAGAGCAATTAAATTTTAATATTATAAGCAGCTTCAATCAATACGAAGAATAATGAAAAAAATTCAACAGAATTCCTAAACTTTTTCCGGCGTAGAGATGTGACGACCCCATCGCCCACTGGTGGGATAATTTTTGTTCAAAAATTATCTAGCACCGGTGCAGTCAGTCAACCAAATTAGTGGTAGTGCCATACTGCATTTGCAACTGAATAGGCCGGCACGCCCGGGGAGATACCACTCTCTCACTTGACACCGACGTAAAGTAGCAGCCCTGCTGCTGCGTTTCGTCTAGTTTGTGAGAGTCCCGGAGGCCTACCCCCCCCCCCCCGCACACTATGAATGCGCTATTTAAAAAAAACTACCCCAGGGGGGTACCACTTGCACCAGCAGTGGAGAATCCCCCCCTGAGCGTCCGTGCTCTGGATTCCAGCCAGATCATGGATGCTCAGGCTGCCCTGCGTATTCTGGGGGGGGGGGCAAAATTGCGCTCATAGACAATTCTGTCCGGGGCAAACAGAGCAAGAAGACCATGGCACCCCCTACCACGCTTACTGTGGATTTCTGCAATATCAGGGGCCTTCATTCTAACCTGAACGCCGTCCACTACCATCTCGAGACGGCGAAGCCAGCTTTGCTCTTCTTGACCGAGACACAGATATCTTCTCCGGCTGATACTTCCTACCTCTCCTACCTGGGGTACAAACTGGAACATTCCTTTGTACCGCGGGCTGGTGTGTGCGCATACGTCAGAGAAGATATTTGTTACCGGCGCCTCGGCAGACTTGAAGGTCAGGACCTATCCATCCTCTGGTTACGCGTAGCTTGCGACGACCATCCACGCAGCTACGCGTGCCTATACAGGTCCCATAGCGGGAATACTGAAATTGACCGGCTCATTGAGCGCTTACAAACGGCTGTGGATTCCGTGTTAGAGCAGACCCTCTCCGCAGAGATCGTGATCTTGGGCGATTTTAATGCCCACCACGCCGAATGGCTTTGTTCTCGCACCACCGTTCATGCGGGGAGGTCTGTTCACGATTTTGCCTTGGCGTATGGTCTAACACAATTGGTAACCTCGCCTACGCGTGTTCCCGATGTGGATGGCCATACGCCTTCACTGTTGGATCTCCTGCTGACCTCTGACCCGGATCGTTATCAGGTATCGGTGGACGCTCTACTTGGCGCGTCGGGCCACTGCCTGATCCGGAGCAAAGTGCCGGTCACGCGCCCATCACGGTCTCCCTTTGCAGGCTGTCGTCGCATTTGGCACTATAGGTCAGCAGATTGGGACGGGATGCGGTCTTTCTTTGCATCCTACCCATGGGGGCGGTTGTGCTTCTCGCTGGATGATCCGAATGCTGTCGCTGACTCTGTCGCTGATGTGGTGCTGCAGGGCATGGAACTTTTCATTCCGTTTTCTGCGGTGCCCATCGGTGGTAAGTCTCAGCCTTGGTTTGGTCGCCACTGCAAAGCGGCTTTACGCCGAAAGCAGGATTGCTACCGAGCTTGGGCTGCTGCGTCGGCATCTCGTGATGTAAAAACTAGCGCATTACGAAAGGAGTACAACTCATCCTCGAGATTCTTCAAAAGAGCTATCGCCAAGGCAAAAGCGGAACACATTGGCAGAATTGGTGAGAAATTAGTTCGCCTTCCTTCTGGCACTCGTGCGTTCTGGTCTCTCGCCAAGGCTGTCTTAGGGAATTTCTCCCAGCCTTCATTTCCATCCTTGCACAGAGACGATGATTCTCTGGCCCATACCGCAAAGGAGAAAGCCGATCTTCTGGGCTCGTTCTTTGCGGCCAACTCGACTCTGAATGACCGAGGGAACACACCGCCATGGTAGGCGGTGTGATAGTTCCATGCCAGAACCGCAGTTTCGGCAGTCAGCTGTGCGTAAAGCACTTCTTTCTTTGGACATCCACAAGTCGAGTGGGCCTGATGGCATCCCTCCTGTTGTGCTTAAAGTATGTGCTCCAGAGTTGGCGCCAGTATTGACGCACCTATTCCGGCTCTCCTATACACTCGGCGTGGTAACGAATTCATGGAAAACAGCTTTAGTGCATCCCATTCCTAAAAAAGGAGATCGCTCTAATCCGTCAAACTATCGGCCAATAGCCATAACCTCCTTGTTCTCTAAAGTCATGGAGACACTTATAAACTGTCAGCTCCTGAAGTATTTAGAAGAGCACCAGCTGATTAGTGACCGTCAGTACGGTTTCCGTCGTGGCCGCTCAGCTGGTGATCTTCTAGTATACTTGACACATCGTTGGGCGGAGGCAGTTGAGTACAAGGGGGAGGCATTGGCAGTTAGTCTAGACATAGCGAAGGCCTTCGATCGGGTATGGCATAAAGCGCTTCTCTCAAAGCTGCCTTCCTATGGGCTTCCCGAGAAACTATGCAAGTGGATTACCAGTTTTTTGGCTGATCGGAGCATTAAGGTCGTAGTCGACGGTGCATGCTCCGATCTTAAACCTGTCAATGCTGGTGTTCCCCAAGGCTGCGTGCTATCACCGACTCTGTTTCTTCTGCATATCAATGATATGTTGCGAATTAGTAACATACATTGCTATGCGGACGACAGTACTGTTGATGCTACATACTCCGGCCGTAGCGGTATTTCTCGGGAACACGTCGAAGAGGGCCGGATCAAGCTCGTGTCTGAACTCGAGAATCAACTAACTGATGTCTCAGAATGGGGTCGTCAAAACCTTATTACATTTAACCCCAAAAAGACGCAGCTCTGTGCGTTCACCGCAAAAAAAACACCCTTTGTCGTATCACCTCGGTTCGAAGATACTCTCCTGACAGCCTCAGCCAGTATTGGAATTCTGGGAGTCGACATATCGAACAACGTTCAGTTCCGCGGTCATTTGGAAGGGAAGGCTAAACTAGCCTCCAAAAAGCTTGGTGTACTCAGTAGAGCAAAGCAGTACTTCTTGCCAGCCCATCGCCTCCAACTTTACAAGGCCCAAATTCGACCTCACATGGAGTACTGTTCTCACCTCTGGGGCGGAGCTCCTCAGTACCAGCTTCTTCCTCTTGATCGCATTCAACGTAGAGCGGTTCGAATCGTCGACGACCAGGCTGTTTCTAATCGGCTTGACTCTTTGGCGTTACGCAGAGATGTAGGCTCGCTCTGCATCTTTTACCGTATTTATCATGGGGAGTGTTCCGACGAGTTCGGACTAATGCCTGCCGCTAAATTCCACCATCGGACATCGCGTCAAAATTTAAAGTTCCATCCTCACCACCTCGATGTCTGGAAATCCACAACCGTGCGCTTTTGTCGACACCTTTTGCCTCGCATTACTCCTTTGTGGAATCTATTACCCTCGGGGGTGTTTCCGAATGGATACGACTTAGGGACCTTCAAGAAACGAGCTTATTCATTCTTAAAAGGCCG
This sequence comes from Apodemia mormo, assembly GCA_036924255.1. Taxonomy (NCBI): domain Eukaryota; kingdom Metazoa; phylum Arthropoda; class Insecta; order Lepidoptera; family Riodinidae; genus Apodemia; species Apodemia mormo. Next base: position 5,055,966 of record JAUPFN010000006.1, on the reverse strand, counting down.
GCAACGCAGCTGCAATACCCCCGGTATTGCGGATGTCCATGGGCGACGGTGATCACTTACCATCAGGTGCACCATCTGCTCGTTTGCCCCCTCTACTATAAAAAAAAAAAAAAAAAAAACTAAATGCTCATGTGAATTAATGTAGAATTACCAATTAAACTAAAACGCATCAAAATTTTTAATTTAAAATTTACACCTCATAATGGTAGAATATATTGGCAGCTTAGTTAATTTTTAACAACTTGTAACACCCATATTCTTGCAAATAAATATTTTCTTTCTTTCAAAAATTTCATATATTCAAGACGTTCGTCGACGACGTCTGCCCGCGCGTGCATGCCGGATTGGCTTGGCACCGACTTCAAACCTATTAGTAAATAGCACATATAAATAATAGGTAGTATTTAATTAATATTAAATCTTTATTATTTTTTACTTTTTAGTATTTGAAGTCGTTTTTTTTAACGTAGATATTTTTATTTACTACAGCCATACGACATAGCGAAACCATAAAGGGTTCCTAGTTACTCCGGAACCCTAAAAACCGCTGTACCCATTTTATGAAATGTGAATTGAAGATAGTTGGACATCCGGGGTCAAGTAAAAGCATTTTTTTTAGTTTTAAAAAATCAAACCCTAAGCTACGATTTAGATCAACTGGCTCGCGTCGGCCCGGCCAGGACGGCATTTCACAATAATGTAAAGGAAATTGGAACGTGTAAACAGGAGTTACAGTTCATATTTTCAATACATTCACGCTCCACGACGTCTGAACGGCTCCCGATAGCTTTGTACCATTGACAACTATAGGTTGTAACTAGGGGCGGCTTGCACCAAAATGCTTAAATCATTTCAGTCACTAAATACGTTTAAAGTGACAGCTTTTAAGGCGATTTGACATTTGCTAAACATGTTTAAGGGACTAAATGCATTTAAGCGTTTTGGTGCAAGCTGCCCTTAATGTTTAATTTCTTGCATCAAATTAATTCTGTCATCTGAGGCGTTGGAAAAAGGAAAACGGTATTTCGATTGGATCATTTAAAATCGGTATTTTGTCGCGCATGTTTACAAATCACTGGATTGGTCAGTACTTTTTTTTCCGATTATTATAAAATCTGTTAGTCTTATGTGTTCACAGAAGAATTGGTATGTTATGACTCTAGTCTGTTTAATCAATGCCGCGTATGGTTACGAAACATGAATATAATTCCAGTATACACGTTTCAATTTCCTTTACAGCATTGTAAAATGCCGTCCAAGACGGGCCGAGGCGAGCTGGTCGGTCTGAATTATTCTTAAGAAGCTGTAGTGACACTTTTGATAATCCTAAATGGCCATCAAACGTGTGACTAACCAAAACACGGAACCTTATTGGAATTTTACTGTCTGTGTGTCAAAGGGCTTTATTTGTTGAACATTAATCAATGGTATTGGACTGCCTTCTTGTCTAGGAGATTGATATTCGGTTCAGGTCATGAAATCTCGGTTTCAATTACCGGATCGGTATATTATTGAGGTCTATTCGAGATTTTTTTCGAAAATCCAAATATTTTGAATGGCAGCTTGGAATCTCGCGAGTGTTGATTTAAAAGTCCCATGGCTCGAATGAGCTAGTAAGCCCGTCGGTCCCAGTTATCGCTATAATCATTAGTTAATAGTTGATAGTCGTTATCAAATCGGCAAAATGGGGCGATGGGGATCACGGCTCATCTCACCAACTGGCAAACCGGTGAATCGTGGCGAACCGGAAAGTCTGTAGACGTTCGGTTTACTCCGCCTACCCCGCATGGGAACCAAATGTGATGATACTTTTTTCAATAAATCGGTTCCCTTTTGCAATTGAAATTAATTTCTAATATCGCATTAAATTTCTATTAATATAATTCTTGATTTACACTTGATTGATCTATGTTTATTGAAGAGACAGTAAGTTTTAAGAAACGAACCACATGAATACTACTAGACATGCCACTGGGTAGGATTTGTGTCAAAGTTACGCTGACAAACTAAGAAATTGTCTTCAAAGGCGTATCCAGTTAATCCGTCTCAAAAAAACTAGTTAAAAGCATGTTGCTGAAAAATAATTCTTTTTTTTTCAGGTGACTAAGTGGCATTGGAATGTACTGCCACTTGTTCCATAGACTACCACCATAGAAAATGATACCTTGCGTCTGGCCAACAACATTTTTCTTTTTGATATGGTAAGGCTGAATTGTGATTAAGATATAACCAATTAAACTCATAATTGTAGGGATCCGCTAAGCCTAAGCCATAAGGAATAATATCAAAATCTCAATATATTTTTTTAATATTCTAAGATAGTACACGATGAAACCTAAGGGAAAGAGATAATCTATAGATGTCAAAGATGTTAATGTTGCGTTGCTATTTGTGTGACAAAATGTAATTACCGCCTCGTTGGTTGAGTGGTTAGCGACCCTGATTACGCAATCGACGGGGCTTGGGTTCGATCCCCGACGGAGACAAGCATTTGTGTGATGAGCATAAATGTTTGTATTTCCGGGTTTGGGTGATTATTATGTATATAAAAGTATTTATATATTTATTTATATGTATTAGTATCGTTGACGCAGCCTTACTGCGTTTTCACTGAGGCGGAGTGGAGAGGAGTGGAGCTTAGCGGTGCACGAATTGACCAATTACAATGAAAGAAATCTCCGCTCCGCTCCAGTGGAAACAGTGTTAGCGGAGTGGAGCGGAGCTAAACGAAATTTCATATAAAATATGTAAGCATGCAGTTCAGAACGGGGTGGAGCGGAGCGAGTGTGGCGACGTTGATCGAAGGGTAGCGGAGCGATGCGGGGTGGTGCGGGGTAAAGCGAAGGACAGCGATTTGACGCTAATTAGTGCGGTTAAGCTTCGTCCCGTTTCGTACCTCTCACCTGCTTCACCGCACGTCTCCACACAGCTCCGTACAGCTCCGCATCAGAGGAAATGTGCCCTAACACCCATAACACAAGTAAATAATTTGCTTACCTTGGGGTTAGATCAGTAAGTGTAATTTGTCCCGTGAATATTTTATTTTTTATTTTTTTAATGCCACTTGCATGAGTTTACCGCCTGTCTAATCCTCCAAAACAGAACAAGATAAAGATTTGTATGTATAAATATATTTTATAAAGTACTAGCTGACCCGGCAAACGTTATTTTGCCTTCCATATTAGGAATCCATAGCGGACAAACAACGTGACAATTTATATAAGTCTACGGGATTAAACTTTATATTGTGGTTAAGTATTCTTAAATTTTCTAATTTTCCGCGCAATTTTCTTAATATTTTCTTTTATAAGAACCTTCTACTTACAATTACAAACACAACAAAAAAAAATTACCGAAATTGGTCCAGTCATTCAGGCGTGATGTCGTGACCAAGGAAAATAGGGATTGATTTTTATATATATAGATATATATATATATAATTGCGGCAGAAATTGGTAAAGCGGTGGTACCAAATACCCGGACAAGATGTTGTGAAATTCTACTGGAGGTGTGGTGTATTGTTCGAATAAACTATTTTATATAGAGCGTTATAGACTATAAACTATATTTTTCTACGCTTTACATTGAGTATATATAGAGCGCTATTTTATAACGCTATACGTTATAATAACCACCACAACTTTAAAATCTACCACATAGATACAGTTAAAGTTTACATTATGGAAGACTACAGAAACCTATTCTTTAATAATATGCAGAAGAAATTCATCATATTAATAAAAAAACATTACACACACTACAATGAAATACATGATATTATACAACATGTATGCTATCTTTACGTCTAAAGTCAGTTGTCAAACTTAAAATACCTATATTTGTTTAGTCTATAATCTTATATATAAAATTCTCGTGTCACAATGTTAGTCTCGATACTCCTCCGAAACGGCTTGACCGATTTTGATGAAATTTCGTATGCATATTCAGTGGGTCTGAGAATCGGCCAACATCTATTTTTCATCCCCTTAAATGTTAAGGGTTGTCCACCCCTAAAATTTTTTTTTTATTTTATGGACAAAATTTTTTATTTTTATTTTTTTATGATTCAGCATTGAAAAATATACACAACCCTTAATTTTCAACCCTCTACGATCAACCCCTATTTTGTAATTCAATAATTTATGCGGCAAAACAACGTTTGCCGGGTCAGCTAGTCTTATATATAAAATTCTCGTGTCACAATGTTCGTTCCCGTACTCCTCCGAAACGGCTTGACCGATTTTGATGAAATTTCGTATGCATATTCAGTGGGTCTGAGAATCGGCCAACATCTATTTTTCATCCCCCTAAATGTTAAGGGTTGTCCACCCCTAATTTTTTTTTTATTTTATGGACAAAAATTTTTATTTTTATTTTTTATGATTCAGCATTGAAAAATATGTACAACCCTTAATTTTCAACCCTCTACGATCAACCCCTATTTTTTAATTAAATATTTTATATGGCAAAACAACGTTTGCCGGGTCAGCTAGTATAATATAAAGGAGGATTTAATTAATAAGTCTCGTATTAAATAGAACTTTGTCCAATCTATAACTTAATAGTCATCAAAGTTACTAGGTTGGCTATTGGTGGCTTGCGGAGCGGTCTTAGATGTACATACTAAAGCAACTAATATTGCTAAGAGAAACGTGTAACATGCCATACACCGCTTATTAATATTTCAGCTATGGAATTTACAACGTGTCTTTAAATTGCAGTCTAACATGAGGAATATAACACTCAATTATTTATTTTTAGAGTAATTTTGACTGAAAATCAATATAGAACAATAATGAGAAATTACTTTGACTAATTAACCATCTACCACTTTACCAGGTAGTTCGTGAAAGGTTAACGAGTCCCTACCATCGTGACTACTAGTTGGTAAAGTACCTCTGTGGTCTAGTGGTCCAGTTTTGGCGTTGACCACACGAGGTCCCGGGTTCGATTCCCGGGTCGGGCACATTAAAAAAAGTGTTTTTTCAGTTTTCTGAGAAACACAAAGTTGCCCGGGATTGGTAAATGCCCGGTTGGCGGTAGGCTTGCCACCTATCACATTTGTGAGACCCAGTATCTTCGGCTGATATTGGGTGCACTTGTTGTACCTCTGCCTACCCCTTCGAGGATATGGGCGTGAAGATAGTTTTAGTTGGTAAAATTCTGCCACGTCTCGTCTGGATCTGATATCACCGCCTTACTATAATTACTGCCGCAACAGCGTCAATGCTTATCATTGTTAATTATACGTTGATTTAGGTTTTAAAATCAAATTTTGAGTTAGAATTATATTCTAATTAGGTATTAATGTTGCACGCCGAGGCGCGGCTGTGCATTATCATCGGTTGAAAGAAAATGTATGGCTTGACTAACTTCAATCACACTCAGTATTAAATTCATACATTAATTTAATATAAAAAATATATAATTACAAAAAAAACCTTAATTCTTCAAATTCTGTATAACTTTAAGCCTTTGACGAGAGTTAATTACTCAAAAAAATCTCGTAAAAAAAAATTTGATGGCCATCAGTTGATTATTTTATGTCTGTAAACACGAAATAGGTTGATTTGCTTTATGAATTGACTTTATTTTATTATCGTTATTATCTAATCCGGTCAGAATAGATCCCTATTGAAAATCACATTATTCGGATCTGTTTTTTTATCTAACATATAATAAAACCGTAGGAAAGTCAAAACTGTACATTGAATATTTTTTTAAAAGAATACTTGGGGCGTAATCTACAATCGATATCGAAGCCAAAAATATAGTTTTTAGAATTTTTTTCTGTTTGTCTGTTTGTCTGTATGTATGTCCGGGGTAAACTCAAAAAGTACTGCATGAATTTACTTCAAATTTTGCATGAATATTACTAACAGGTCGGGTCAACATATAGACACACATTATCACGCTATCACGCTATCACCTACATATTATTACGCTATCACCTACGGGGGAGGTGCTGTGCGGAGTAAACGAAGTCCGCGCGAACGAAGTCGCTGGCAACAGCTAGTAATAAATAATTTAAAGATTCTCAACTTGAATTGCTTATAACACAGTTTTTTTTATTCTGTTCTATTCTTTGTACAATTTAAACGTTGCGGCGTGCACTTTTGGATTTTCCAAACGTTTTTAGCCATGTTTGCTTTTGCAATTTTTATGGATAGTCGAGTACATATATTTTCAAAATACTTCCTTGATTTCCCCTTAGGGAAATTGCTTAATTTTAGTATTAAAATGAGGCACTTTAAACTACGATACTTTTGAGCAATTAATTAATTAAAGTAATCTATATAAATATTATAAATGCGAAAGTTTGGATGTTTGGATGGATGTTTGTTACTCAATCACGCAAAAACTACTGAACAGGTTTGAATGAAATTTGGCACACAGGTAGATGATGATCTGGAATAGCACATAGGCTACATTTTATCCCGGAAAAATTAATGATCCCGCGGGATTCGCCAAAAATTTTTATAATGCTGCGGACTGCACGCGGCAGCTAGAAAATTCATAAAAATAAACACTACACCCACTACATTTAAGTGACATTTATGGACGCATATGTATTTATTTTTACTATTTAGCCTATAGTCGAATTTTAGGTACAAGTGATGACTAGTTTTTACATTTACAATATTCTGTGAGAAGAGATAAATAAGTAAATAAATAAAATTATCAGTACGGCGCATCGATTGTCTGGAAATCTCCGCTATGCGTTTTTCTCGGCACTTTTCCCGTGTTGATTCCAGTCTCCTTTGAAGAATAGACCAACTGCCGTTCTACCAGGTAGGTCGTAAAAGGCGACCGATTGGCCATATGAGTCACTATCATCGTGGCTACTAGGTGGTAGAGTTCTACATTGTCTCGTCCGGGTCTGGTACCACCGCCTATCCTATTCCTGCCGTAATAGCGTCAGTGCTTGTCGCTGTCGTGTTCCGATTTGGAGGGTTAGGTAGCCGGTAAATATATGCTGTGGCATTAGACCTCGCCACAAGATAGCAACGCACTATTAATATCTTTAGTGTCTAAAGGCGATGGTTGACTCTTTCCATCAGGATACCCATCTGATTGTTTGCTATCTTATAATATATAAAAAAGAAACACTTTCTGCTTCGCACCTTTGTGGAATCAATTACTGGCCGAGGTGTTTCCAAACCGATACGACTTGGAGACTTTCAAGAAAAGAGCTTACTCTGGTATTGCGGATTTTCATGCGCGACGGTGATCACTTACCATCAGGTGCACCCTCTGCTCGTTTGCCCCATCTATACATATAATAAAATCGTAGGAAAGTCATGTGTCCGGGGTAAACTCAAAAATACTGCATGGATTTACTTCAAATTTTGCATGAATATTACTAACAGGACGGGTCAACATATAGGCTACATATTATCACCCTAGCACCTACGGGGGAGGAGCTGTGCGGAGTAAACGAAGTCCGCGCGGACTAAGTCGCGGGCAACAACTAATCCACTATAAAAAAATAAAAATGAACTTTCATCACATATTTCAAACCCTTACGGGTTGATTTTTGAAAAGAGTAACGTAGAACGCCGAACATAGACGCCGGATCTTTAACTATATCTATACCAAATTGCATCAAAATTTGTTCGATAGTTTAATATTAAAAATTAACAGGAAGATAAATAGATATTCCCATTTATAAATAACTAGCGGCCCGTTACGTGCTTTGCTACGTATCACCATTTATTGAACTCATTTGTTATAAAAAATGTGATAAATGAAGAACCCCTCTACCAATTTTGTGCAAATTTCACATAAACCATCTACTAAATAGTCCGAACAAAGCCTAAACATTTGGTTCGGATAGCTGAACCCGTTCTTGGGTTATAAAATTACAACGAAAAGTGGCATTGATTTTTATATATATATATATATATATATTAGGCTGATTCAAAAAAATCGACTATTTTTTTTTTCGATACTGAAACTCAAAAACCTTCGGAAAGGTGTAAAAAAACGCCTGTGAAAATCTGAGCTCTTAATATTAATATTTAAGGGTCGCGCACTGCGAATTTCTATTTCCTATCTAAATAACACAGGCAAAATTTTTTACAAACTTTAGAATTTTATCACTTCCGAGTAGCTTGCTGAACGGCTAAGATTATAGCTGATTCTTGTAGAGAATTTGACGCTCTACAAAAAAGGTCTCTTGTAAATTTTCGATTATTCGACTCTTTTAAAAGATATTCAAAGTCAAAGATAAACCTAGAAAAAATTAAAGGTTTTTTTCTACTTTTTGGTTGATCTACCAGAGTTGATCTACCTATATATATAGAGATCTACCAGATCTCTATATATATATAAAACTCAATGTCACTTTTCGTTGTAATTTTATAACCCAAGAACGGGTATATATATATATATATAATAATAAATATGCCTTAACAAATTACACGAATTGATCTAACTCCAAAGTAAGCAAATATAATATTAATATATAGAAATACATATATAGATACCGAAATATATATAATAAACACCCAAACCCAGAAATACAAACATCTATACTCATTAGACAAATGTTTGTCCCTGACTATAATCGAACCCGAGCCCTGTCGATTGCGTAGTCAAGGTCGCTTACCACTCGATCAAAATGACGGGATTTATATTTTTATTATTGAAGAATGGATTTCTATTTCCCACTTAGATCGGTTTTTTTTCGAAATGAATTTAAGCAGTTGGTCCAAATGACCTTTACTGTGAAACCGGGCGTTTCGGCCAAGCAGAGTGCTCCGCCAGAGTTTATATTAAGTGCGCTTAGAGCCTGCCCTGAGTATGTCTCCTGTGAACTGAAGACCGAATCTCGGCTTCAGGCATCTTGACGATGAGTGGGAACGTAAGTAGCATCAGGGTTTCGACTCGTCAATGACTCTTGAGCAATGTCTCGAGTGTTGGCGTATCTAAACTCGGGGATTTTGGCATGTTGGTGATTATTAGATCGTGGTCCCTCGATTAAACTTTTTTTTTATCAATAACACGTGAAATTATTGTAAACAGCTTCGTTTTGACAAGACATCTATCGTTTCTATCTTTGAAAAATCTCGAATCGGGTAACTAATGAAGTTATGGGCTTTCAAAATTTTAGTTCGGTGAAGGGAAAATAATTAATAATAACAATAATTATTTGCGACTTTGATCGCTTGATTATATTATGAAAAACATGATGAAACTTTTGTCCTACACATTCGATGGTTTTTCTGACGAGTCCTCCACTCTGAAGTTTCGGAATTATGAGATTTTCAAATTCATATTAATCAATTTAAAAGCAACCTGATTTTCTCACAACAGCTTGTTAATTAGTAAGGTCTAAAAATGGCGATGTAAAATTAGCGGAATTGAAAAAAAAAACACCAAAATTTGTTGCTTTTTTGTTGCTAATTAGTTACTAAAAAAATAATTTTTTTGCTGCAACCGATCGCGAAAAATCGGCAATAACGCTAACTTTACATTAAGATAGCGTGCGTAATTCAAGGGTAGCTTTGTCCTACACGTAAGGTGAAAACTCTGTCCAACACTTTAAACTTTTCTTTTTTATCTATCTTTATCGGTTACCCGATGTGAGATTTTTCGAAGATAGAAAAGATGGTTGTCTCGTAAAATCGAAGCTGTTTACAAAATTTCAGCTTGTTATTAATTAAAAAAAAGTTTGTTCGTGGGACTACGGTCTTTAAATTGTGAAGGCTATGATCGGATCAGTACTATTCAGTAGTTTAAGAGTGTATCTATTAAAACAATAAAATCTTAACTCTTTATAATATTAATGTAAATTTTATATATGGGGCATTCAATATGGGACATTATAAATACAATAGATACAAATATTTTTTAAGCACCACATTTTATTATTTTAAAAATGGGTGCTTTATATTTTTAATAACAAACTAACTGTTGCCTGCGACACCGTCCGCGCGGACTTCGTTTACTCTGCATAGCTCCTCCCCCATAGGTAATAGCGTGATTATATGTATCCTATATGTTGACCCGACCTATCAGTAATATTCATGCAAAATTTGAAGTAAATCCATACAGTACTTTTTGAGTTTACCCCGGACATACATACAGACAAACAGACAAAAATTCTAAAAACTATATTTTGGCTTCGATATCGATTGTAGATCACGCCCCAATTATTCTTTTAAAAAAATATTCAATGTACAGTTTTGACTTTCCTACGATTTTATTATATGTATAGATTAAGATGAACTACTACTAACAGCCTTTGAATTTTTTTTTTAAATATAAAGTATTTATTATTAAAATATTAAAATTTGTTGTTTAAAAATAATATGTGTACTTTATTTATAATTGCAGAATAAAATAAATACGAATAAAAATCAAAAATCACTGTATAAACCGCATAAACCGGCCGACTTAAAAAGCGCTCCGTGCGACGTCTTGGTACTAAATTTAATGTAACTTCTAAACTAATGGCGATCACGTTTTAATTGTTTCTGTGAATTATTAATGAACTTGATGCTCTAATTTAAGATCAAAATGTTTAAAAAGAATTATGTCGAACAGTCTCAAAACCTTACGTGAAACTTTACTTCCGGTTTTCTATAACAAAAACAAACAAAAATTTACTATTTGACTATTTTTGAATGACTATTTTTACTAGTTTTGAAGAAACTTCATTTATATTTTATTATAACTTCACTGCTTTTTACAACAACGTTAAGAGCGTATTTCCTCAAAATGTCCATTCTTCAGAGACCATAACTAGACAATTAAGCGTCACTACTACATGTAGAACTGTGACCAGAATATAAGCAAAATTCATAACCTCACTTTTTGGAACGAAGTTCCTTATCGCGCGTTGTGAAAGGGGGCTAAACGGAAAAAATTCTTACGAAAAGTTGTCACGACACCTTTTGCTATAGTAAGCTATTGTAAGCTGTGCGGCGTGCGCATGTTTCTCTCTCACTCTCTCTTGCTTATAGAAAGCAAGCCAGATATTTTCATTTCTATTTCGCATTGAACAGTGTGGTGTCTCGACGATTATTTTTGTTAAGTGTATACAGGTTCTTTGTATCGAAAGAAACTTCGTTCCATCCGGGTGTCCCTTGACACCTCTCAAGTGTTTTCTCCTTGTTCGCTTCACGTAAAATGCTCCATGTACCTACTAGCTGACCTGGTAAACGTTATTTTTCCATACAAATTACTTCTGAATATTTTGGTAGGGTACTGAAGGGGGGGTTAATTGAGATAACAACTGTCCTATCTTTTATGTTGCACCAGACAGTAGATATGTATAAAATTTCATTGAAATCGGATCAGAGTGCTAAGTGTGAGTTTTTCTTTTCGCATTCGATCGTGAGCGCGTTTCGAGTTTACTAGGAATTTATATGTGATTTGTACAGCGCCACCTAGATTGAATGTGAAAATAAAAACTCACACTTAGCACTCTGTAATTTCAGAGGCCATCGCGAACAAACAATCTGAAATGTAATTTATATGTATATTTTAAGATATAATAGATTTTACACTTTCAATCATCGGCACTTGGTAAAATTTCATTATTATATTATGTTGAAACTACTTTACAATACTCTTGTACTTTTATTCCACTATAAGTATCCACTAAATTATTTAAATTAACCGACCGATAGTTTTGCTTGAAAAGTTTTCCGGGAGTTTTTGGTGTAATGGTATGTTTATATATTTTGATTTGCCACCTAGTATATTTTCGTCTCGCGCAGCTTCATTAAAAAATGAGACCTGAAAGCAGTGTTCAGACAATATCTTTTTTCAGTAAGAACACTCTTATATAAAATAAAGTTATAGAAAATTTCCTACATTTTACGTTTTAACAATCCATACTAATATTATTAATGCGAAAGTAACTCTTTCTTTCTGTCTCTTCTCCACGCCTAAACTAATAAACCGATTTGGATGAAATTTAGTACAAAGATAGTTTGAGACCCGAGAAAGGACATAGGATAGTTTTTATCTCGAAAATCCCACGGCAACAAGAACTATGCATGTAAAACCACGATAGTGTCTATATTTTTAACCACGATAATAAGTAAGTAGCTTAGGCTAATTTATCTTAAAAAAAATTCCATGCGAACGAAGTCGCGGGCACAGCTATTTTTTATAAGATCAATATTATTAGAGTACAAGCATCGCAAAGTGTATTTATTGTACTCCTTAATGCTTTATTGTACTCCTTAATTAATTAACATTTACAGAACTCTCTTAAATTAAATGCACAAATGGCGGTCTTATCGCTAAAGTGTACCTATATTAATATCCGTAGTTTAAAAGGAATTTTATTCTATTATATTTAGTTGACACTTATCTGTAAGCAATTGTTTATTATAATAAAGAGAAAATTACTAATTTTACTACACGATTCCTGTTGCGCAGTTTGTGACAAAATTTAGAGATCTTATTGCTAATTGAAATTCTTGAAGTTTAATATATTGTTCCTGCTTTAAAGAAGCGAGAAACAATGTTTTATAAACTGCCAAGAAAATGAAAGAGGGAGGAAGGAACGGGGTACCTGGGCCCTGTTGCTTTATATGAGACTAAACTTATTCGTATTTATACAGAACAGAGCATTTTTTTGTAAGACAAAAATATACATGTTAGATCTGAACCAATTTTTATTCAAACTCATCCAAAGGTTTCAGCATGAAACTATATACTAATATATAAAAAAAAACGTCCACATATGGATAAATTTTGGTAAAAATTATGTAACCTACTAACATAGTTATTAAAAAAACGGGTTGTGGTTGTGTCATGGACACAGCCGTGCATCTTTTATCTACCTCACGTCTACCTCATGCGTAACATCTTGCGATGGTAACATTTTTCATTCGTCGTTTCGATCATAATGTTCCCCGTCAAACCACCCTAAGGACCTAGATGGTCTAGACCACGTCCATATTGTAGACAGCGAAGTAGAGAGTAGGGCGGCGCTGCTATCAGATGGTGAAGCTATTACCCTCCGATACCGAAGAAGTAGGTGGAATAATCAAAAACCTACGCAATAAAAAGTCTTGGGGTCTGATAAAATTACAAATAAGGTAGTTAAATACCTCGCTCCCTCTCTTATATACCTACTAGTTTGCATCGTTAATCCACTCCTAGCCGGTTGTACGTTTTTAGACAAGCGTAAAGAAGCCACCATCATAGGAATACACAAGCCGGGAAACCCCGAAATAATGTCAGTAGTACTGTCTCAATAGACTAATCAATACGTCAGGCAAAATCTACGAAAAAATCATACTATCTCGCCTTAAGGCATTTCTTCACGAGAAAGGCCTCATAATAAATGAGCAGTTTGTTTTCTGAGCAGCTCACTTTTGGACTCATTAAGTGCACCGTCTTACATAGTCCATTTTAAACTCTTAAATTCAGCCCCGGGGCTGCAAATTCCTACCGGTGCTCTTTTTTTCGACGTCGCGAAGGCGTTCGATAAGATCTGGCACAATGGCCTAATATACAAGCTATGCCGAATAGGAGTGCCCGACAGACTCATACTCATCATATGAGAGTAACTAACCAACCGCCGATTTTAATTCCGTGTAGTGGGTTCATTCTCCACTTATAGATCGATCACAGCAGGTGTCCCGCACTCGTGTCACTTAGACACGAAGGAAAAAGGAGGAGTTAGAGGAGTGAACAGGTAACTTCTAGGGAAGCACGTTCCATCTTAGGCCGCATCTAAGCTTACCATCAGGCGAGATCGTGGTCAAGCGCTTCCAAAGCGCTAGAGATAATAATAGAAAAAACATAAGGCGACACTTTACAAGATTTGCGTAAGGCCTATTCTATCACACGCTTGCGTAGAGTCTGCTCATCTTCCCCGTACAGATTTGCATCCGTTGCAAGTAGTACAGAAGAAATACTAGCGTATTGTCACGGATCCACCATGGTATACACTGACCTTCATAAAGATCTCGAATTGCCATGCTTAGTTAGGAATTTCAACATATTTCCAAAAGATATTTCAATCGCACTAACTCATATCCTAACCCACTGTGGCAGACTACATCCCAGATCCTAATCCCGATCCCATCTTTCGTAGGCCCTGCCATGTTCTCACCGATCCCGACGACCTGATAACTGTGGCCAACGAAAAATACCAAAACCCTACACACCTACACACGAGAAATGCCGCTAACCCTTTTAACCCAAATTAAGACGCCACCCCTAAGCCGAGGATCGGTCTCACAGGACATACCCTTAGGGTGGAGGACATACGACCCCACATCTTTAAGCTCTGTTTGATCTATCCTAACGATGCTTTAAAAAGTAAAACTGGTCGAGTAATATATTAAAAAGATATGTTTAAAAGTGAAATTTAAGTACAAGTCCAATAGTAGTACTATCTAATAACAATGAGATTTCACCAAGTGCCGACGATGGAAAGTATAGAATGAACTAGAATTTTACTATTAATCCTCTGTTCAAAAATATAGAAACACTAAGAAATTAGGTATTACTAACGTTGTTCTGCCTTTTTAACTACTCTTTTTTTCTATTTTTTTTACCTTTTAAACCTTCCCTGGACTTCAACAATTAATTTTAACCTAAAATTAGCCAGATCGGTCCAGCCGTTTTCGAGTTTTAGCGAGACTAACGAACAGCAATTGATTTTTATATATATAGATTATGTAACGGGCACGTTAGAACACGTTCATGCTCGGACTTGTTATCACACCACATTCAATCACGCGGCCACACGCGTAAATTATTAGTATATAAGAATTGTAATATATTACTAAGGAAAATCCCATTATTATTAAGGAAAATCCCACTAAATTACAGTTCAATAAACACAGTTACTAACTGATGTGTGACTGTCATTTAAGCGGTGTAATATATTACACAGATGTACCAAAAAATGAATATTTTGTGATATTTCGTGTTTTTTCATTAGGTTATTGTGAGTTGTGACCCATTTACCTATTTTTCTTTATGAAAAAAGTGTGTGCATGTAATCTTTACGGACGATTGAAATAAATCTATTCCATTTCAACAAGTTCGTTGTTACTACTCTTTATTTTAAAATAATTTTCTTATATTCTAAATACAAATAATAGGTCAAAAAAGGTTTTTGGGTGTACTATTTGTATCTGATGGAGTTCTATATTCTTTCGTAAGTACTTGTTACTGTCGTGTTTCAGTTTGGAGGGTAAGGTAGCTAGTAAACTTATGCATGTGGCACTAGACCTCGCCACAAGATAGCAACACATCATTAGCATCTTTGGTGTCTATGGACGATAATATCTCTTTCCATCAGAAGACCCATCTGTTTGTTTGCTATCTTATGATATAAAAAAATCTGGCTAGTTTTGAAAAAATAAATATCATTACTCCCGTTTCCCTTGCGAGGTAGTCAGAGTAAATTGAGCGTCTATATACCTTTGAGTTCACCACGATACATCGGTATGACGGTTGGCGTGACGAATGGTGATTCCCATTACCTGATACCTGATTCCCATTCTGATATTTTAAAAATAAAATTGAAGGAAATAAGTCGACATATCAATAAAATTTTGTTGTAAAATGTAATATGTATCCATTGATGTAAAATATATCAATGTATGTATCATATATATGCACCACTTTCTATTATTAAATACTGTATAATGTTTTCTTTAATTAGTTTAACCTCATGCACTGCTGCTGATGCTTACGTAGCACCTTTGAATACCCTAAATAATTAGCAGATACCTATATGTCATTGTCATGCCTTACTTTGAATATTTTGAATTGTATTATCGTCGGAAATAACCTTAGTTACACTCAAATCACGCTTAAGCTACCTACATTTTTTTCTATACTACCACAATTGATAAAATGTGCATCCCTTTTCTGTTTATTACGCCATTGAAAGATAAAATCAACGGTCATTTATAACCCAGTGGCTGCCACCGTTCAATATAAGATGGACAGCTCGATAAGCCTCTAATAACCTTGAACTAGAAAATTAAATAATAGCAACCTTCGTTTGTTCTTATCGATAGTTTCAACAAAATGCATAAGCTACTATAATTATAGAGAACTAGCTAAAACCTGCGGCTTAGGTTAGGTTTTGAATTAAAGCATAAACCTGCAATTCTAAAATTGTGGCCTTTATTTGCAAGTCTCCGCGAAGCGAGGTAATTCTCGACTCGCGCCATAACAAAATTAAGTATCTTTTTAAAGTAAAAATATCTATATTTTTCTATAATTTAAACTTTCAGATTAGTAAATACTAGTAAACGATTTTAAGGAAAATACAACTCGGTTTACGCATTGGATATTTTTAAAAGACATTTATGGTGTAAAAGAAAGTGATTGAAAATAATTACCCAGCCTGTCGGCAGATTAATGTTTGTATGTATAAATCTGGCATAATTACGCCTATAAAATTTAACATATAAAATATATTTTTTTTGTTAGATTCAGAATTGCAGCACGCATTTTTCTAATTGGATGGCAGGCTGTGTCATTCGGTGTAGTTTAATTATAATTAATAAAAAACAAAAAATCGAGTTATCTTTAGTATATCCATCTATTTATACATTATGATTCGGAACATTTTGTGGTATTTTAATATTTATTATTCATAATAATTGACATTAGTTGATCGATTTGTGAAGATTGGTTTTATGACGTAAAGAAGCACAGATTTTTCAACAAACAGCCAACTACATACGTAATATAGAATCAGCCAAATTATTTGTATTCTTAGCTGGATTTGTTTATATCAGGACAGTATGACCGTTTTTTACTTCAAACAATTTAATCCCACTCATGAAGGTAATCACGAAAATTATTTTTTAGAGCAAACCTGAATTTTTAGATTTTCCCAACTATTTTTAGACTTTTAGTTATAACCGCGTTACTTATTCCTATAGCAATAGCGTCAATGCTTGCCACTGTCGTGTTCCGGTTTGGAAAATAAGATGTGCGGTAAACTTTTGCATGTGGCATAACTCTAAACTCTTTCGCCATACGGATAGCAACGCACTATTAACATTCTTATTATATATGTTATAATATAAAAAATAAAAATTAAAGTGCCATTTAAGGATCGCCTCTGTGGTCTAGTGGTCCGGTGTCGGATGTAGAGAGCTCCACATAAGGTCCCGGGTTCGATTCCCCAGTCGGGCAATTAAAAAATGAGTTTTTTGATAAAAATAACGTTGCCCGGGATTGGAAAGTGTCCGGTTGACGAAATTGCCACCTATCATATTGTGGGACCAAGTATCTTCGGCTAATCGTGGGGGCACTTTTTGTACCTCTGTCTCTCTCTCTTCTCTCGGGGAAAAAGGGCGTGAAGATACTAACTACTGCTATTTAAAGAATGGAAATGTGAGTAAAATTGGTTTTATTTTTGAAAAAAAATGTATGATTCTAGCTTGTGACCTGTGATCTAACATTTAAGCTTTGAAGTGTGTATCTTATCAGCACATAAAATATTTTTATTACAATTTTACGATCACCGTTATTAGCAGTAAAACCGTTATAATCTATATAAATAAAAATTGGTAAAGTGCGTGTCGGGCCACGTGCAATGTAGGGTTCTGAAGTGGCCCATCACCATAATGCGGACTAAGAAGAGGGCTTTTATAAGAAATCAGAAATAGTTTTTTATTTATACTATGAATATTTAAACTATTCAACGTCAATGATAAATATATATCGTTACTACAGGTTCACCGCCTATAAAAATGATAAGAAAGTTACTGATTTTGCTTCGATTTTCAAAAATCAAGTTTTCACCAGATCTCCATGTTTTGAGGTCCTAGGATTCTTTTTCGACTATATTATTTATGATGACGTCAGTATGTCTCTATGTACGTGTGTATGTATTTATGTGTGCATGTGTGAGTGTGTATGTATAAGTAAATATCTCATAACTTTTGAACGGTTTGACCGATCGAAACGTCGTTGATGGCGTTCGATTGGCTTCCGCCAAAATTAGATTTCTTAGACATTAGACAATCTGAACCGATTTGGCTCAGAGGATATTTTAAATATTAAATAAAGTTTTTTTTCGGAAATGCAATGATTTTTATAGTAGTATGATTGATTACAAAATCTAATGTTCTATTCCTTAAAAATTGTGTTTATACCGCAAATTGCAATAAAAATCGGTTTATCCATTCGGTCATTATCGTTGACGAAAATTTGAGATTTCTTAACTAATCAGTTTTAATTTTACTATATTTTAGAACTTAAAAATCTGCGTCTAATTCCGTTTAAAAAATCAGAACCGAATCAAGTTTTCAAAAGTTACAGCTTTTTAAACATTAAAATTATGTTGTTGTAACTTACTTCAAAATAGCTTTTATCCTAATACATTTGATTTAAAAATTTAATCAGCTTTTCTGGTTGAAAAACTGCGTCAAATACCGCAAATTGGCTGAAATCGGTCCATTTATTTGGAACTAATAATTTTGAAAAACATTGACATTACTTCGATAATTTTCAACCTATCGATTATGTAGTCAAAATCACATTTTAGACTCAAAAATTGCGTTGAATGCCATTCTAAAGATAAAAATGGATATTGTTTCCCAAATATACAGCTTTTCAAAAATCAATATACTGTCATTTTAAATAAACTAGATGTTTCAACTAAAATAATTTTGCTTATAGTTTTCAATCCTTAGAAATTGAAATCAGAACCGATTACGATTTTTGGTATGTAGATAGCTGAAGATCCAGAATAACACATAGGTTATTTTTTATCCCGGAAAAGTTAGGTGATCCCGCGGGATTCACTAAAAACTTTTATAATGCTGCATTATAAAGGATGCAAGCTGCAGCTAGTTCTTAATATACGGACAAAACCCTGTATAATCGTAAAATGAATTATTTGCTCCTTGTTTGTATTAATATTATTTTTTAAATTACAAACTCGCGGCTCCATGTATCAACTTACGGCGCAGATTTTTTGTATCGTGGTGTGCGCCGCGAACTACGTCGCGACGACCATTGATATAAAAAAACTCAAGATACACAATCAGCGTCTCAAAAACGTCCTCCAAAAATGAGCGCACAATTTTAAATTGTGCGCTCATTTCAAATAGAATCGCGTCGGCCGCGACCCTGTCAATTTTATTTCTTTTTGTACATTGCTTTTTAAAAACAACTATAAATCTTGCGCTTAAGGTTGGATATGCAAAGACATATTTTTGCCATATCTATAACTATTTAAAAGAAATTAGGGACACTATTGAGTGTCAGTTTTGTTCGGGACTGTGCATCTAGGGTTTTTTATATCAATGGCGACAACTGTTAGAGTTTGCAGTGTTGGAACAAGTGGACGAGTTTGCATACCTAGGATGCGCTTTTAGCAGGGATAGTAGGTACACCGCTGATAAAAGAATAAGACTTTTTTAGTCAGTTATATTCAGAGAGTGTGCATGGGGAACAAATTAAATTGAGCGTTAGAGAAACTTGTTCTATGCAGTAACTTAAATCAGGGTGCCCGTCTTACCTTTTATAATTCAATGCTTGCCCCATGGAACTTGCCTATGGAAGTGAGAGGTAGGTATGTCAAAAATGGCATGAAAGTAGAAATAATGCAGTCAAAATAAGAGCCTTTCGAAAATCTGACATATAATATTCGTGGATCGCATCCGTAATACAGAAGTGATAGAGAGGTTGGGATTGAAAGACAATATCAGTGTACAAAAGATAAAAGGCATGCTCCATTGAATTTGATGTTAAAAAAATGACTAATGAACGATTAACAAAACAGATTTACAGTGCGAATGTGGATGGATTTAGGTGCAGGGAGACCAAGACTGAGGTACCATGATCAAATTGGTTGGATACTGTCTGGAAATGATGTCAAAAGTCTCCGAAATAGATGTATTTACATAAAAAGAGTCAAGAATGTGAAGAAAGTATTACAAATCTGTTTGGATCGTGACGTATGGCACTTTATTCTCTCTTTCTTCCACACAAGGGAAAAGGGTGTGAAGATACTGTTTGCGAACTGTGGGCGAACTGTCTTTTTTCTAATTAAAATAATAATGAACAATAAGTGTCATATTAAATGATGAATTGCAATACACACGACGGTTTCTAGGTGCTGGAGTTCTGCATTTTCTCGCCCGGGTCTGGTACCACCGCCTTACCTATTCCTGCTGCAATAGCATCAGTGCTGGTCACTGTAATGTTCCGGTATGGAGGGTAAGATAGCCGGTAAACTTATGCATGTGACATTAGACCTCGTCGCAAGATAGCAATGCATCATTAACATTTTTGGTGTCTATAGGCGATGGTTGAATCTTTCCATCAGGGAACCCATCTTGTTTGCTATCTTAAAACATAAACAAAGATTGTACTGTGAATTGTATAGAGCTAAAAAATTAAACTCCAAACGATACATCAATCTTTTACGGAAAACAAATCTACGGAAATTAACATAACCTTCATAAATATGCAGTAGTTTTAGATTTCATGGTTTAAAAAGATCCGCCAACAAACGAACCTAAAACAATTTGACAGACAAGGTGAAGGTGAACTTACGTGAACTAATGAAAGCTGTTAAATCAGTGATAAGCTGATAACGGGATCGCTTTAGAAAGGTCATGGTCTACGACAGTGGTATTCAACTTTTGTTAAATCCATCCATGTAATATTAAAATATAGATTCAATGCTTCAGCATTATAAAAAAACCTCCCAAGTGTGAGCCGCATTCGCGCACGAAGGGTTCCGTACCATCATAGCAAAAAAAACGAAAAAGACACATTTATTGTATGGGGGTCTCCTTAATATTTTATTTTTTTATTTTTATTATGCATTATTACAGCGGCAACGGGAATACATAATTTGTGAAAATTTCAGCTTTCTAGCTATCACGGTTTATGAGATACAGTCTGGTGACAGACAAACGGACAGACAAACAGCGGAGGCTTAGTAGTAAGGTTCCGTTTTAACTTATAGGTCGGGAATCCAAAAAAAATAAAATCAAAAACTTAAACCCGATTACTGAAAATTTACGTTTTTAAAATTAGCTACTAAGCAACAACATTATTTCATCCATAATTATTGTGATGTACAACATATTATTTAATTTTTATTATCTAATAGCTGACCCGGCAAACGTTGTTTTGCCATACATATTAGAAATCTATAGTGGACACACAACGTGACACATAATTTATATAAGTACACGGGATTGTCCTTGCAGGCAGCCGAAGGGGCATTGACCTTTACATGGTGGTTAAGTATTCTTAAATTATCTAATTTCCCGCGCAATTTTCTTAATATTTTCTTTTAGGGATTGATTTTTATATATATATATATATATATATATATATATATATATATATATATATATATATATATATATATATATATATATATATATATATATATATATATATATATATATATATATATATATATATATATATATATATATATATATATATATATATATATATCGTTCTGACAGGTCGTAAATGGCGACCGATTGGCTATACGTGTCACCCACGGACATCCATTGCGGAACTTTACCACCCATCGCGACTTCTAGGTGGTAAAGTTCCGCAATGGATGTCCCGGATATTTGGTACCACCGCCTTATATATTCCAGCCGCAATAGCGTCAATGCTTGCCATTGTCCTGTTCCGGTTTGGAGAGTAAGATATCTGGTAGAATTATGCATGTGGCATTGCCATCCCGCCACATTGATAACAACGCACCATTAACATCATTGGTGTCTTTAGGCGATGATTTTTCTTTCCATCAGGAGAGCAATCTGCTTGTTTGCTACCTTATGATATAAATATAAAGAAACATAATTAATAAATAACATAAAAAACATACTTATATTTATCTTCATGCCAGAGCCTTTACGTGGGAGGCAGTGAGAAAAAAGTGTAGAGTCACGGTGTAGAGTCTAAACAGTACTGCCTTGCTTCTTCAACATTCATAAATCTCTTAATGTAAAAAAGCCAGTTTCGGAGACTTTTCACATAACGTTCGGACAACACCCGAATAATTTGTTCGTGGTAAGTCAGTCTAGATCTTCCCCAGTAACTACATCTATCTTCCATGTTGGTCCAGGCTCCCTTTGAAGAATAGGTATACTGCCGTTCTGTCAGGCGATGAGAGTCACTACCATCGTAGCTACTAGGAGGTATAGATTTGCATTGTCTCACCCGGGTCTGGTACCACCACCTTACCTATTCCTGCCACAATAAGCGCTTGCTACTGTTGTGTTCCAGTTTGGACGCTAAGGTAGTCGGTAAATTATGCACGTGGCATTAAAATACCGCCATAATTAAGCAACGCACCATTAACATCTTTGGTATCTATAAGCAATGGTTGACTCTCTCCATCAGAAGACTCATCTGTTTGTTCGCTATATTACAATATAAAAAAATATATGGGCTTATGGCATTTTTTTTTTGTTTTTTGTAAAAGTTTAATTGAATTGAAAGAATATTAAATGTCTGATTCTATCCAAGTTTCCTTAACATGGAAAAGCTTAAAATAACTTTGTTATCTGAGTACCATTTTACTTTTCCTGTTTATGATATAACTAGATGACCCGCGCAGCTTCGCCTGCGAGTATATTAATAAATCGCCCAAATAGCTTTTAATAAAAATTTCATCCCCTATGTCAGCCCTCCAGGAACTGATTTTTGAAAAAAAATTAGCCTATGCTTGACCCCGGATCTTCAACTATATCCATGCCAAATTTCATGAAAATCGGTCTAGCGGTTTAGCCGTGAAAGCGTAACAGACAAACAGACAGACAGACAGACTTTCGCATTTATAATATTAGTATGGAGTATGGATAAAGGCGGCTTAATACGAATTTGACATTTTTATGTGAGATTTGAAAATCATTTGTATCTCTCGTGTTACTCCTAGGTATTTGACTAAGGTTTGCCAGGGGATTATTTTGTCATACATTTTAATCGATTTTAATTGATTCTTTGGCGTCAGGTAACAGTTTCCTACCATTAGTCTGTTATATTTGTAAAAGAATACTGCGGAGCTTTTATCGGAGTTTACTTCTATTATTCACTTCCTAAATCAATCTCCTAGTGCGTTGGTTGCAGTCCGTAATCTCAACTTTGACAAGAGAAAGATAAAAACTGTGCATTAATTTCTACAAACTATCAAAATTATAAAATTACATGCATTTCAATGCTTAACATATAAAAATGGCTTTGTCTAACAAGTTCGGATTTTCATAATAGTCAAAGCTACAAAAACATGTCAATGTACGTAGAATGTCAAATAGCCCATTGTTTACAAAATATTAAATTCATTTGAGCGTTTATTTGTATTTTTCTGTAATTTTAGTGAGTGCCTTAAATCTAAAATAAAAACTTAATGTTAAAGTAACATGCCCAATTGCAATATTATTTATCAATTGTTATGTAGACAGCAAGGAAGATACATTCTACCCGGAATGTTCACACGCGCTTTAAAATCGTTCCGAAGAGTACCACGACATGAGTGGCGTGTGTCTCTTTCTACTAAATAAAGCGCCAATCGACATATATAAGTGTGGCCATGCGTAGTTTGCAAATTATTATTAAGTAATTCTACTAATTTGAGAAACAGTTTTTACATTTTAGAACTAACTATGTTAATTAAAATACATTTTATGCTAATGTATCTATCGACGTGTATGAATAAAAGGGATTTAACGATTAACGAATACATATATAAAAATCTACCATCTGAAAGTTTTATTTACACTGGCAATTGCAAGAAAGGGACAACATCCACTTATGTCGTTGTCTTGCTCAGAACGTTTTTCCCCTCTGTTATGTAAGAAACAAATGTCAACTTTATTAGGAACGAAATAAAGTACATTTTTATTTTTCAAATATTGCTTCGTAGTAATTCCAGTTATCGTATTTAAGTTTCTTGGTAGACAGTAAACAGCTGTTTTTAAAGTCCGCCATTACTCGGGACGAAATTACACGGTGTTCATTTAGTTAATTCATATCTAATAGTAGTTTTCTTTATCTAAAAATCTCACGGAGGTCATCTTTGGATACCGAGCTGACGTATAGAAGGCGGTGTCTTCCGCGTAAAGAGCTAGTTCTACGTCTGCAGATTTGGGTACATCGTGAGCATGGAGCTGTATAATATCTGGAGGCAGCACTTCTAATACCTATTTGAAACACAGTTTTAAATACTGCTGTCATCTTCTGAGGTTTTACCCTCTCTTTCTAACACACCTGTATAAAAAGAGATGGAGAGACCTCATAGACAGAGATATAACGTAAATATCTGTTTCAACTGATTAATAAGAGTGCTAGCTCCATCTATACCTAATACATCATGTTCTTGAGCATAGAAACAAAATATATGTGAGCGATTATGACACACACCCTGTCATGCCATATTATGTCATATGCAAACACAAAACCCTCTCTTACTCTAAAACGGCTTATAGGCTGGTTCAGTATTGTATACTCTTTGGGCTGGTTGATGACATTATCAAAAGCAATTTATATCTATACATATAATAAATCGTAGGAAAGTCAATGTATGTCCGGGGTAAACTCAAAAAGTACTGCATGGATTTACTTCAAATTTTGCATGAATGTTATTAACAAGTCGGGTCAACATATAGGCTACATATTATCACGCTATCACCTACGGGGAGGAGCTGTGCGGAGTAAACGACGTCCGCGCGGACGAAGTCGGGGGCAACAGCTAGTATTGAAATAAAACAGAGAAAAACCGACACGGGGTAAGCGTATGTAAGTGAAAAAGCCCTGTCTTTCAACAAAAATAAGTGCATTTGGTATACAAGTTTCGTTCTCAACTAAAGTGGCTTCCTATATACTCAGCAGTGACTTCTTCTTTTTATTCTCTTCTTTTTATACTATGTGCTGTTTGATCCAATTACTCTAGCTTACTTAAAGGAAAGATTTCAATTTTTGACCGTGAGGTTATGGAACTGCGTTCAAGTGAAAATTTTTACTTGCATGTATGCCTGCACATAGTTCATGTTTTTATGAACATTCTGTAATTATTCAAGCTGTTAAGTTATGGAACAAGTTTCAGCGAACAAGCGAAATTCATTTATAGCTTTGCGACGTATTGAAATAAAATGCGAACAACAAAATAAGGCAATAAAATAAGGCAATAAAACTTCAAAGACTTCAACAACCCACATTCCTTTTTTTCGTCTCAATCAGAACTTTACCAAATTGAAATGGAATTTCTTGGAAAATAAATTCTCCCAAACATAGATAAATTTCTAAGATTGTTTCATAAATGACTGAGTTCTAAGGTAACATAAATAAATAATAGGACCGTATTCAGAATTGAAGTACCATTGTGCAAAACATATATATCGAAAGTTACATGTTTTGCGCAATCATATGGCACGTAGTGATGAAGATTTATTCACATATTCTGGATGCTTTTCATCTGCAGTCGTTCGTTTTTTTCGCACATTGTTGGAGCAGAAAATCCTTAGAATGGTCTCCATTAGAAAACATGAGATTAATTTCTTCTTAAATCAATCTCTATTTATTGTTGTAGCATAATTCTCTATAAATTAAATGTTGAGAATTATCGTATGAAAAAAAATCATAAAAAAGATAAACCCGTTGAGTTTCTTCCACTAGATCTCCTTAGTGCGTGACCGTGTTTGCTTAAAAAATATTGACGCATCAAAACAACTTGAATTGTCTGAACATTGTCTTCCCAAGTTTTCTTGACATGGAAAAGTTTAAGAGAAAATTAACTATTTTAATCAGGTGGTCCTAAGTTCGCTCTTACGTCTTTCGTTTGTTTAAAAATTACTTTTTTCCTATATATGGAATTTAGATGAAATGGACAATTATATTTTACTAAAACATAATAGAAATGACGTGAGAATAGTTCATATTCAGGCCAAGGCGACGTCATCGATTTGCTATGTTACTTGCACGCCATGTCTATATTTAGCTACACAATTTATTCTTTATGTCCTTTCAACTTTTTGTGTGAAATGTTATTACCTACAAAACCATTTTTTCCAATATAAAACAAAATGGAATTTCGAGGAGAAACGCGTTTCTTTCTAGCTCTACTAACTTAATCCTCAGTACCAGCTCCTTCCTTTTGATCGAATTCAACGTAGGGCGGCTCGAATTGTCGAGGACGAGACTCTTTCAAACCGGCTTGATTCTTTGGCGTTACGTAGAGATGTGACATCACTCTGCATCTTTTATCGGCTCTACCATGGGGAATGTTCCGAGGAACTGTTTGGACTAATTCCTGCTGCCGAATTTCACCATCGGACATCGCGACAAAATTCGAAGTTCCATCCTTACCATCTCGATGTCTGGAAATCCACAACCGTGCGATTCTCGAGGCATTTTTTGCCCCGCACCACTCCTCTGTGGAACCAGCTATCGGCAGAAATTTTTCCAAATGGATACGACTTAGAGACCTTCAAGAAAAGAGCTTACTCATTCTTAAAAGGCCAGCAACGCAATTACAAGACCTCTGGTAGTGTGGTTGTCTATGGGCGGCGGTAATCACTTACCATCAGGTGAGTCTCCTGTCCGTTTGCCCCCTCTCCTATAAAAAAAAAATCTTAATTATGCAGTGTCGTTAAAACTATCAGCTTAATTTCATATAAGATTTTTAGTAGTCTATTGTATAATATCAAACAAACTACTTTGTTATTATATTACAGAAAACTTGAAATACCTTTTGCAATAATTTTTTACTAACATTAATAGACAGTGGTCCCAGAACAAACTTTTTTTGATTAATAACAAGCTGAATTTTTGTAAACAGCTTCGTTTCGAGGAGACGCCCATATTTTCTATTTTCGAAAAATCTCAAATCGGGTAACTAATAAAGATAGATAAAACGAAAACTTTAGAGTGTCGGACTATGAAAAGTTTTCACTTAACGTGTACAAAATAACCCTTGAATTACAATAATTAACAAGCTGTTGTGAAAAAAATCAAATCCTTTTTAAATTGATTGATAACAATTTAAAAATCTGATAATTCCGAATCTTTAAAATAGAGGACTCGTCAAAAATTCAAATTTGTAAGACAAAAGTATTTTCGTGTTTTTCATAAAATAATTAAGCGATTAAAGCAAAAAATAATTATTGTTATGAATAAAATATTTTACTTTCATTTAATCAAAATGTTCGAAACCTCCTAACTTTATTACTTACCCGATTTGAGATTTTTCGAAGATAGGAGATTTGCGTCTTGACAAAAAGAAGTTGTTTACAAAAAATCACCTTGTTATTAATCAAAAACAATTTATTTCTAAGATCACAGTCTGTAAGTCCACTAACATTGCTCGCGATTCTTTATATACCACTGCTTTAGTCGACGTAGTACTAAAATTTAAGGGAAATAATTCTTTAATTTCAACTTCATTGATAAACTGCCGTGGTACTAGATTATTATTGAAAGAATAACAACGAAATGGCAACTTTTAGTAAACAGAATATTAAAAGTGTATAAAAATTATGCAATCGAGAAAATGCCCTATGTCTAAGTGATTGAGTATCTTATGTTAGATTTTTGTGTACGATTTAAAAAATAATCCAAAAACACTGTATCAATTACGTAGATACCGTTTTTGACACTTTGCATAACGCTTCTATAGCAGAAACGTGACTGTATTAGAAAAAAATTTATGCTAGTTGTTATCAGTGTGAGTTATCACGAAAAAAATCATTTAAACTTGCATTTAAATTTTTAGTTATGTATGTTGTAACATATGTATTTTTGTTGCATATTTTCTTGAATCTTGGAAGTTACGGTTACAATTTCATTAAGAAACTAAGCTTTAAGTTTATGTATGCGTTTTTGTTGCATTTTTTCTAGAATCTTCACGGCCCATACATGTATAATAATTACAGATTTAGAGTGGGAATTTATACTGTACCTTACGATTGTTTCATCGTTAAACAATTTACATAATAAATCTAAGTTACGAACAATATAACAACAAGTACGCTACGCTTTTCACATTATTGCTTATTTGAAAATTACCTTTTTATGTTACTTTCTTTTCAATAATAAACTGGAAGCATTACTCGCATTATGTCTTGAATCTTCCAGTTTAAACGATCACAAGGACTTTCGAGAGCATTGAAAGCAGGGACGCGTTCATGCTCTCACATATTGCATCAAAAAGATACAACTCATGTAAAAATAGAAATTATTTTCATAAAATATGAAGTTTGGTCTTGTAGTTTGATCTTGTAATATGGGGAATGTGCAAGGTAGTTGAGTCGCCTAGAATATATTGACTTCTCTTCACCATAGACCACTTTGGCCTATCAAATGATCATCCAGCATCGCCGCCATATCGCGCAAATCTCCACACAGTCATGAACACTGATTTACTGTCTACTGTTATGCTATGATGTCTATCAGAGACTATTTTTACTTAGCTCTTATAATCGTTTACTTAATTTCCACACTGTACCAGAGACAACTAAGTACTGATTAATCGGTGACTGTATGAACGGGCACGCAATCATGGGCCATCAATTTTTTGATGTATGGACACAATGGCGTTGCGCTCGATCGTACACGATGATGGCTGTTCACAGACATTTATGCTCTCAACACTAACGCGCATGTCATAGACTAATATTGTATAACATTGAAGTATATGTAAGTGCATGCCTTTAGTCGACCATCATGACCCATTATGAAGAGGAGCCATTAAACTACATATAATGGAGGACGTATTTTATCATTTTCTATCAAATAAAATAAATAAAAGGTACAAAGAATGACAATCAATAGTTTAATTTGATAAATGTGTTTAAAACAACGCACAAAACAATGGATACAATTAATTATTAAAACCGGATTTGAAATCATAAATTTTAAACCGCGCATTTTAAAACACAGTACAGAACGATAAGTACAGATATCCGCATCTACGACACCTATTGTTTGTAATCATTACACTTGTTCTTTTAGTCGATTTGTATAAGTAGCGAAATACATTTTTTTATCATAAGATAGCAAAGAAGCAGATAAGTCTTCTGATGGAAAGAGTCAACTTTCGCCTATAGACACCAAACGTGTTAGTGGTGCGTTGCTATCTTGTGGCAAGGTCTAATGCCACATGCATAAGTTTACCGGCTACCTTAACCTCCAAACCGGAACACGACAGCGACAAGCACTGACGCTATTGCGTATTGAATAGGTAAGGCGATGGTACCAGACTCGGGCGAGACAATGCAAAACTCTACCACTTAGTAGCCACGATAGTAGTGACTCGCGTAGCCAATCGGTCGCATTTTACGACTTGCCTGCCGGAATGGCAGTTGGTCTATTCTTCAAAGGAGCCTTGATCCAACACGGAGGATAAATAAAAAAACTTATATAGAGCGTTTGGACAATTTAAAGCCATATATTTAATAAAAAAATGTTACACTTTTGACATCTCTTTATATACGTAGGGACCATCAAGATGGTCTATTCTTCAAAAGGGGCCCGGACCAACACAGGGGTAGCAAATAAATGAAAAATTACTTTAATATTTCTAAAAAAATGAAATTATCATACAGAATAAGTAATTGATTATAAAAATATTTCAGATAAGAAGGACAAGAAAGGTAAAATTAATTACTTAGCTCCTTTCTGGTACTGGCAATTTAAACCATCTTATTAATGCAAGTCACAAACAAAATATGACATTGTAAATGTTTAGCAGTTTATAACTTTAGTATCTAGCAAGCGGCAATGGCATAAACTAGAACATTTATTGCACGTAATAAGTTAGAATCAACTATGAGACACAGGGTGACAATGCGGTTAGTGGGGTCAAAAAATGTTGAGTATTGTGACGTAGTCAGTTTATTAAACCCATTAAACTCAGTCCCAACCCTAAGGGTAAAATGGAACCCTATTACTAAGCCTCCATTTCCGTCATTCTGTTTGTCTGTTTGTCACTAAGCTGTATCTCATGAACCGTGATAGACAGTTGAAATTTTCACAGATGGTGCATTTCTGTTATACACCATATATATACACTGTAACAACAAATATTAAATATTTATTATTTTAAATATTTACTATTTTTCATTGTACCAAATGTTAAGGGTAGTCCACCCCTAAATTGTTTTTTTTATTTTTATAGACTACATTTTTTATATATTTTTTATGATAAAGCATTAAAAACTACATACAACCCTAAATTTCAACCCTCTACGAATAACTCCTATTATTTAATTCAATAATTTATATGGCAAAGCTACGTTTGCCGGGTCATCTAGTCTCTCTATATAAACTGACTATTGTAGTCATTAAAGGGCATACGGCAGGGCAAACCAGTGATGCTATGATGCACTCAGTAGATTTTGTTTAAATTATAGGCCAGGCCAGGAACGAGGGAGGAGGGTACTGAAGCTGATAAACTTATGCATGTGACATTGTCATCCAACCAAACGGATAGTAACACGTTACTAACATATTTAGTTGTTTCTGATTTCGCTGCTGAAAGAAAGATTTTGGCAATGTTGATAGCATGCGGGATATACCTACTGTACCCAAAATTCAGCATTCGATTTCAAGTCGATCTTGCAGTTGCATATCTAGAATCAAAAGTTTTCGCAACTGGCTAGCTAGCTTTGAGTACAGACAAATCACTCTAAGGTCTAGAGCTAGAGTGTAATAAATTTACTGGCTAATGAACATGCAATAATAACGCATTAATTGAAATCAACAAACTTAGAAACACATCCAATGACAACTAAAAATCAAAAAAATAAAACAATGTAAAAACAAGCTTTTATATTATAAAGAAAAAAGAAAATATACTTAGTCAAATCAAATCCATAATTTTATTACATTACTAGCTGACCCGGCAAATGTTATTCTGCCTTTTTAACTACTCTTATTTTTTTCTATATTTTCTCACCTTTTAAACCTTCCCTGGACTTTAACAATTAATTCAAAACCAAAATTAGCCAAATCGGTTCAGCCGTTCTCGAATTTTAGCAAGACGAACAGCAATTGATTTTTATATATATAGATAAAATAAAAATTTTACAATCATTGATATCAATGTTTCCGATATTAAAACTTATCGCGGATTTCCAATCTATACATATAATAAAATCGTAGGAAAGTCAAAACTGTACATTGAACATTTTTTTAAAAGAATACTTGGGGCGTGATCTACAATCGATATCGAAGCTAAAAATATATTTTTTAGATTTTTTGTTTGTTTGTCTGTTTGTCTGTATGTCCGGTGTAAACTCTAAAAGTACTGCATGGATTTACTTCAAATTTTGCATGAATATTACTAACAGGTCGGGTCAACATATAGGCATATTATCGCGCTATCACCTACGGGGGAGGAGCTGTGCGGAGTTAACCAAGTCCGCGCGGACAAAGCGCAGGCAACAGCTAGTATGAAATATGAATAAATGTTCTTTGGAAAAATAAACATATATTTGACTTAAAGTCTAAAAAAATGGTAAAACGTATCAAGAAAGTGTAATAATATGTACATTGTACATAGTCAGCAACACTGTATAAAATTATCAATACGTAATTTAAAAACAATATATCAATAAAATCGGGCTCGTAGTCCGCCGCGGCCTAACCCAAGTTCAGAAGGCCTCGCCACGCACTTTCCTATCCCGATGTCATCAATTCAGATACAAGCACACACACACACATACACACACACACACTCATACACATACACACTCACACACACACACACACACACACACACACACACACACACACACACACACATACAACACTATACCTTCGTCACCGGTCTTGACGACAAAGATTTCTCTATCGCGCTTAACGCGGGGCGCAATGCCACGTCTTCGCCCACCACATTTAGTCGGAACGCCGCACTAAGCTGAGGTCAGGTCCCACAGGGGACAGTCCTTAGCGCGGGCGCTTATAGCCCCAATTTTAATTTAAACTCTGGCTGAGCACTATGCTCGCCCCAAATATCCGGTGTCGCAGTGACGACCCGTAGGGTTAACTGTAATAGAAATTTCGAAAAAACAATTGTATAATGTAGTAAATTGATGCATTTAATTTAAATTTCTTTTTTATATTTGTCTTATCGCCGCTGTCACAGTATACGCGAGACTTACAGTAGTCAATCTACATACATGTGATATTCGAGCAACGCCAAATAGACACCTCTCACGGAAGCGATATCTCGGAATAGCTCGGGATAGTTTGTTCCGCACCAGTTCGAGATATTGCGTCCGTGAGAGGTGTGTATGTGTGCTATGCTCGAATATTACTTGTATGTACATTGACTTCTGTTAGTCTCTAAGTATTATGTGCCTCTGTGGTCTAGTAGTCCGGTGTCGGAGTTGACAACATGAGGTCCCGAGTTCGACTCCCGGCCGGGCAATTCAAAAATGTGCTTTTTCAGTTTTCTGACAAAACAACATTGCCCAGGATTGAAAAAAGAACTCGGTTGGCGATAGGCTTGTCACCTTTCACATAGTGGGACTTAGTATATTCAGTTAATCGTGGTTGCACTTTTTGTACCTCTAACTACCTCTTTAGGGATACGGGCTTGAAAGTACTTTTTTCTTATATTTAGATAATTTAAAAAAAATAAATGTTTTTACTTATTTTATCTAGTGCTTTTGCTTTTTGTATGTAACAAAGAAATAATGGCCGCCCTACAATTAAAACACGCTAACCTGGCAAAACAATTTCATTGACGTCATAGCAGCAGCTGCCAAGTCACTTACATCGCCTGACCCCAGCGGTATCAAGTTTTTTTTAATCCAACTTAAGCTTTGTTATGTCAGAATAGTGGTTAATAGTTTGATATTTGCGACTTCTCTTGATTTATAGAACCAGGCAGTTGTTAGGGAAATCCATGATTTATGAGGTTTTATTTCTCTTTTGTTTTTCTTTACAAAATGATTTAGTCCGAGGGATATCGCACTGTTTCTTGAATAATAAAAATGTTCGTACTATAAGGCAAAAATAATTAAAAACACTAAAGTACTGATCAAAATTATAAATGTGAATTTCATCTGTGACGATGAAAAGTTAACGTTGTACGTATGTATACCTAGTGATCAGTACAATCGACGGAATCAGTCATATAGCAAAGAAGAATTTCGCCACGTCAAGCCTGTAGGCTAGCTCAGTGATTGAGCATCCTGGCTTTAGGGAGAGGGTCGCAGGTTCAAATCCTGTGTGTCGGTACTTTTCTTTGTTGTTTTTAAAATTTTTCAACATTGGTACATACTTGAAACTTCATGAGTAGTTGAAGCTTCCTTTTGGCGAGTCTGTTAAAATTTTTTTGTATGACTTAATTCGAAAGGGCTAGGTTATTTCAAGTGAGCATGATCAAAATATGCCGACCTAAATTTTGCTGCGGCTACGCTCGCGTTAATTTCGGAGAAGTGGGAGGTTAAAAAGAGATAAAAAGTAGCCTATGTCACTCTCAATGCCTTCAACTATCTCCACTTAAAAAATCACGTCAACTCGTCGCTCCGTTTTGCCGTGAAAGATGAACAAACAAACACAGATATACACTTTCCCATTTATATTAGTATTGATTCATAAGTTTTCTTTCTTGATGTCTATAATTTATTTAATTTTAATGCATTTACAAGATAAATTATTTTCCCCGTGTTGGTTCCGTCGCTCTATGAAGAATAGACCATTTGTCATTCTGCCAGGCAGGTCGTAAGAGACGAACAATTGGCTATGAGAGTCACTACCATCGTGCCTCCTAGGTTTCTGTATTGTTTCACCCAGGTCAGGTACCACCGCCTTAACTATTTCTGCCGCTAAAGCGTCGTTGCTTGTGACTGTTCAGGTTTGAAGGGTAAGGTAGCCGGTAAACGCATGTATGTTTCATCAAGACCCCGCCAAAAGGATAGCAACCCACTATTCACATCTTTGGTGTCTAGGTGATGGTTGCATTTTTCCATCAAGAGTGCCATCTACTTGTTCACTGTCTTATATAAAAACACTTAGTAATAAATTCGAAAAACATTTCGCCCGTCATTTATCGTTGTCTGGGGATTTGTAAAGTAACTTATT
Source organism: Apodemia mormo (assembly GCA_036924255.1). Lineage (NCBI taxonomy): Eukaryota > Metazoa > Arthropoda > Insecta > Lepidoptera > Riodinidae > Apodemia > Apodemia mormo. The sequence goes on along the minus strand of JAUPFN010000006.1, from coordinate 5,021,940 downwards.
ATACCTACATATTTAAATTATGTATTGACTACCAAATATAATAGGAGAGTTGAAGGCACATAGACTCCGTTGGCTCGGCCATGTCGAAAGAATGGGAGAAGTTCGTGGTGTAAAAAGAGTTCGACGCCCTGTTGTTCACCCCAGATATCGCTGGATTGATAGAGTGGAGGTGGATCTTCGGGAACTTCGGGTCAGTAACTGGCAAGAGGTATCCAGGGATCCTGTTAGGTGGTGGACTCTCGAATCGGAGGCCAAGGCCCTCTTTAGGGCTGAGCCAGCGGAGTAAGTAAGTAAGCAAGTATGTATTGATTTACTACTAGACAAATCTTATTATAATGTAATGAATTTTTTGCTGATAAAATTAAATATTAATCTTAATAATTATAACTCTCTTATTGTATAATTATAAGAAAAACGTTGTAATTAATAAATTTAAACTATAAAATGTCAACAACAAAAAATGAAGTTTGTAAATTATAGAAATAAGTGTTGTGATGTGAAATAAGTTTCTAATTTGTATTATGTAACTATAATTGAAAAAAAAAAACACAAACCTGCTGAGTTTCTTCCGCCCGATCTTCTCAGTGTGTGGCCGCATTCTGATCCGGTAGTAATTGTAAAAAAACCGACTCACAGCATTTTTAATTTTATAATAAACTAGCAAAAAGCAGAGCTTTGTGGGGGCTCGCAAAGTTATACTATCTAGTAATATTGTTAGAAAAGTATTTTTATGAGAATTACATCTTTTAATGTATAGACTTTATTTATAATAATAAAGTCTATAATCTTTTAATGTATAGAAAAATAAATAATAAAGTATTTCATCTCTCGCATTGTATATCTGTTTTGTTAATCTTTCACCTACCATTCTTTGTACATGTCCGAACCAACGGAGCATGCCCTTTCTCATCTTTACACCAACACTTTTTTCAAGCATAACTTCTCTCTCACTTCAACATTACGAACCTGGTCCTGCGTTGATTTTACTTTCATACCCTTCTAACATACCCAACTCTCACTTTCATACAATATCGTTGGGATAGACATAGGCAGGCATAGGAATGATTATGCAGGGCAAGAGGGGCACCCTGACTTAAAACTAACGCTCTATTCACTCTGTTCCCCGCCAGCCAGCCAGCCCCCCCCTCTCTCTCCTCTCTCCATATCCCTCTCCCACTCCCTCCCCCCTCTCACTATCCCCCTCCCCCTCTCCCCCTCCCACTCCTCCTCCCCCTCCCTCCCACTCCCCCCCCTCTCTCCCTCTCCACCTCTCCCCTCACACTCTCCCCTCCCCCTCTCCCCCTCCCCCTCTCCCTCTCTCCCCCTCCCCCTCTCCCTCGCCCTCTCCCTCTCTCCCTCTCCCTCTCTCCCCCTCCCTCTCCCCCTCCCTCTCTCCCTCTCTATCCCTCCCTCTCCCCCTCCCCCTCCCCCGATCCACCTCCCCTCTCCCCCTCCCCCTCCCCCTCTCCCTCTCCCCTCTCCCCCTCCCCTCTCCCTCTCTCCATATTCCTCTCCCACTCCCTCCCCCCTCTCCCCCTCACACTCCCCCCTCCATCCCACTCCCCCCTCCCCCTCTCTCCCACTCCCTCCCCCCTCTCCCCCTCACACTCCCCCCTCCGTCCCCCTCCCCCCTCCCCCTCTCTCCCCCTCCCCCTCCCCCTCCCTCCCACTCCCCTCTCCCCCTCCCCTCTCCCTCTCTCCCTCCCTCCCTCCCTCCCTCCCTCACTCCCTCCCCCTCTCCCTCTCCTTCTTCCTCCCCCTCCCTCCCCGCCCCCTCCCTCTCCCTCTCTCTATTTTTATGGTAGATAACATATCTAGACATGAATTTAAACTACTACGTCGAAGCACAAACCTAAAAGTCCGATAATTTTTGAGTAAAATGTACCACAAAAGTGCATAGAAATTGGCCTAGTGTAGGGCTCGCTTCGCTCGCCCTAATAATTATAATTTTTAAAAAATTGCACACCATATCATGGTAGAATATGTTGGTAACTTAATCCAATTTTAATAACTTGTAACTCCCATATTCTGGCAAATAAATAATTTCTATCTTTCTTGATCCCCGAGTCGAACAAGTGTTATTGATATTTTATAGATTCAGGCGTTACTTTGCGGAAATCCATTGTTCACACGAAGAAAACTAGTTATTTTGCAATTTTCCGCGAATTTTTAAGTCTACCTTTGGGATGTTACTGAAAAGGAAAACATATAAAAGCGGTGTAAGAAAGATAAGAAAGATAAGGTAAGTTTGTTCCATTTCTTACACCGCTTTTATATGTTTTCCTTTTCAGTAACATCGTAAAGGTACACTTAAAAGTTCGCGGAAAATTGCAAAATTACTAGTTTTCTTCGTCTGAAGTGACATTGAGATATGAAAATCCAAAATATCAGTATTAGTTCGGTGTCTGGCGGATGGTGTGTTACCATCCCAATGCCTGAGATGAGCACGTAAAGCCGTTGGCTCCGGTTATCGCTAGATAATCGTTATCAGGATGAAAAATGCGGCGATGGGAATTACCATTCATCTCTCTAGGTGGTAGAGTTCTGCATTGTCTCGCTCAGGTATTTGGTACTGTAATACCTCCAAGGTATTACAGTAAAACATCCTGACAACTTGTCAGCTTTTAAATATAGTTAGAATTTCGAATATATAGAATGTGTAGTTTTTTCAAACAGAATGTATACGTACGTAAATAGAGCAGGACATGAGTTCGAAATAAATGAAGTGATTAAAGAATTAGCTTTATTACTTAAAAAGTTTTTCATAAAGCAGATACATTTAGTACAGGTACTTGGTAGCCAAGCAGAGAAACCCCAAAGGCGATCGTCGGTCTTCGTCATCGATACAATAACACCGCCTTAACTGTTCCTGCCGCAATAGCATCAAAGCTTGTCATTGCCATATAGCCAATTTGGAGGGAAAGGTAGCTAGTAAACTTACGCATGTGGCTATACCATTCCACCACATGGACGCACCATTAACATATTTGTTCTCTATAGCCGATGATTTACATTTTCATCAGGAGAACCATCTGCTTGCTTGCTACCGAATGATATAAAAAACATATAAGCCTTTTCTCGCCTTATAAAAGACGCCTAACAATAACTTGATCCATTATAATGATAGGGGGCCAGATCAATTTGAATGTTTTAAAACTGGATTTTGTTAATTACAATTCATTATATGGACTCAAAGCTCGGATTCGTTCATGCATTCCCCGTGTTGGTCCCGGGCTCTTCGAAGAATAGGCAGACAGGTCGTAGAAGGCGACCGATTGGCTTTACGAGTCACTACCATCGTGGCTACTAGGTGGTAGTGTTCTGCATTGTCTCCCTCGGGTCTGGTACCACCGCCTTACCCATTCCTAACGCAATAGCGTCAGTGCTTGCCATTGTCGTTTTCCGGTTTGGAGGGTAACGTAACCGGTTAACTTATGCATGTGGCATTAGACCTAGCCGCGAGATAGTAACGCACCATTAACACCTTTAGTATCTATAGGAGTCATTCCATCTAAAATCGTCTAATAAGCAAAGTCGACTCATTTTAGATTTTGGTGTAACTTTGAGAAACTCTTCTCTAGGGTCCCAAAGAACAAAATTTACACGAGTTTGATTTTTACAAGCGCTTGTTTTCGCCTATTTAAATAAAGACTTTTAAAAATCGATATTTTTAAGCCTTAACAACTTTTACTGTGAAATTTTTCTGTTTGAAGCTATCTGCATGATCAAGATGGAATTCACAGTGGGAAAGATAGTAGTTTAAGGGTAAATGAAGATAATTGGCTCAGACGAGTCCTTTGAATATGAGCAGCGTGCTGAAAATGAGTGTTTTTTAGTCATTTTTCGTGAATTTCAATCAACTCTAGCCTCTTAACTGTTGAGAATTAAAAACTCATGCTCCGCGGGAATTAAGTATACATGTCATAGACAAAATTCAGCCACAAGTTGACTTGAGCTGCCCGCTCTTCATAGAAGAAAACTTTGCTCGAAGTTTTGAAATTTAAAAAAAATTCCAATTTTCAGGTTATGAAACGATCGTGTTGACTGCGAGATAAAAATCTGATACTCACAGAATCTATTGTTCTTACCTTCAACTTTAAACGACTACATCACTTGTTTTGTTATTTTCATTTTTAGTGCATGTGCGAGCCGTTTTTTTACAGCAAAAATCTAGACGTTTTTACAAATGGATTAAAATTACTTACCATCAAAAACAATTATAAATATAAATAATTTTTCTAGTTTCAATAAAGTTATGGATATTTGGGGTATAAAAGTAAGTGGTAAGTAATTTTAATCCATTTGTAAAAACGTCCAGATTTTTGCTGTAAAAAAACGGCTCGCACATGCACTAAAAATGAAAATAACAAAACAAGTGATGTAGTCGTTTTTTTTCAGACGATTTCATATGGAATGACTCATAGGCGAGGGTTGACTCTTTCCATCAGAAAACCCAACAGCTTGTTTACTATCTTATGATATAAAAAAGGCAACACTTCTTATACTTACTCAAACAAAACTTTGAATACTGCTGTCATATTCTGAGGTCTTACCCTTTCATTCTAACACAGATACATAAAAAGAGATGGCGAGACGTCATAGAATGAGGTATATTGTAGGTATTTGTTTCAAATGATTAATACGAGAGCTAGCTCCACCTTTACCTAATACTTCATTGATTTTTTTTATCGATAGGGAAGCGCTTGACTACAATCTCGCCTGATGGTAAGCTACAGTGCGGCCTATTTTGGAACGCGCTTCCCTAAAAGGTACCTGTTCACTCTTCTCTTATTGTATGTTCGTTTAAGCTTGTGATCATGAGATGTACCGCAATTTATGTAGTCCTGCGATTACAAGTTCTCAATAAATATGACAAGGACGAACGTTCGCCGTATATCTGTGTATGTTCTGTAAAATGTCCGTTTGTTTCAGGTTGTGCAATGACGTTGTATCTAAGAGAAACCACACTTTGAAACCACGAGTTGTGCTGCCCGAGAATTATGTTAAAGGTATGTTATAAATATCTTTAGACAACGTACATTAATTGATCTAACCCCATAGTAAGCAAATTATTTGCTTGTGTTATGGGTGTTAGTCAACGATACTAATACATAGAAATACATATATAAATACTGGAATAGATTTAATAAACACCCAAACCCGGAAATACAGACATTTATGCTCATCACGTAAATGCTTGTTCCCTTCGGGAATCAACCCGAGCCCCGTCGATTGCGTAGTCAGGGTCACTCGACCAACGGGGCGATCTAGTTGGTAGAATTCTGCAACGTCTTGCCCGAGCGGCCACAAAAGAGCTGTCTACTGATTCATGCCGCAAAAGTCAATTCTTATGCATTACAGTTTTGAGGGTAAGGTATCCGGCAAGACCATCCCATCACATCACATGGATAACGTCGCACCAGAAACATATTTTGTGTCTATAGATGATTTTTGTTTCTTTCCTTTAGGAGTGCTATCTGCTTGTTTATTTAGCAGTAATTTAAATTTTCCTAATTTTTTTATTTTAGGTAATTAAATGAATCACGTAACCCATAGTGTAGGGTATTGTTAGATAGATTTTTAAAAAATATTATAGGTTTGTTAAAACAAGTATTCGATTAAAGGACTCGTTTGTAAAACATTTAGCTTTCAATTGCTAATTTTTGTTAGAGTCAAGTGTCCCCCCCCCCACTCTGCAGGCTAAATGGATGGTTTTGGGGGTGGGAAAAAAATCATAGTAGTAGTAAATATAATGAAACTAAAAGGAAAACTATCATGACTTAGAAGACTTTACAAGTTTTGAGTAATAGTCGGCCAACTTAAAAAATATACTTAGAGAACTTGTGGTGCAAATACATATTTGTCATTGACGTTAAATAGCTTAAATTTTAAATTCATAGTAAGAAACTATAAAAGCCTTCTTCTTGCTCCGCATTATTTCGATGGTCATTTTCGGAATCCTACATTGCCCTTGGCCTGACACACACTTACCAATTTTTTCTATTTAGTAATGTCGTTTTTTCTACAAACACAGGATAATGCGAAGGATAAAATGTTTAAGAAAGATTTATGTGGTTAATTATTTTAAATTTATAAACTACCTCTTACGATCGTACATAAGTACACACACGCACGCACGCACGCACGCACGCATGCACGCACTCACTTACGTACGTACGCACGCACGCACTCACGCACTCACGCACTCACGCACTCACGCACTCACGCACTCACGCACTCACGCACTCACGCACTCACGCACTCACGCACTCACGCACTCACGCACTCACGCACTCACGCACTCACGCACTCACGCACTCACGCACTCACGCACTCACGCACTCACGCACTCACGCACTCACGCACTCACGCACTCACGCACTCACGCACTCACGCACTCACGCACTCACGCACTCACGCACTCACACACTCACGTACTCGCGCACTCACGCACTCACGCACTCACGCACTCGCGCACGCACGCACTCACTCACGCACGCACGCACGCACGCACGCACGCACTCACGCACGCACGCACGCACACGCACACACACATACACACACACACACACACACAAACACACGTTTTCTTTTTGATAGAAGAGAGGGCAAACGGAATGTAGGCTCATCTGATGGTTAGTAATCACCACCCATGGATAACTACACTATTGTAGTTGCGATTACATTTTCTTAGGAATATCCGTCTCTAAATCTTATCCCTTCGGAAAACCATTGCCTTTATTAGTTTCACAAAGGAATAGTGTGGGACAAACAATGCCTCGAGAACCGCAAAGTTGTGGATTCCGAGACGTCGAGATTATGAGGATGAACCTTTGAATTTTGTCGCGATGTCCAATTGTGAAATTCACAAATACAATGCTATTGTTTATAGTACTAAGTGACGATTAACTACGTAAGCAAAGAAAGTAATAGGAATAACAAAGATAGAATACAGAAACAGATGGAAAAATAAATATCGTGGTCTACAGTCTGTTTATTTTAACAAATGAGTACCAAGATTATGACTGCGTTTCAAAAGTTATAAAATTGATGAAGTTTGAACATTGATATAAAAAAACCCTAGATGCACAGTCCCGAACAAAACTGACACTCAAAAGTATCCCTAATTTCATTTAAATAGTTATAGATATGGCAAAAACATATGTCTTTGCATATCTAACCTTAAGTGCAAGACTTATAGTTGTTTTTACAAAGCAATGTAAGAAAATAAATAAAATTGACAGAGACGCGGCCGACGCGATTCTATTTGAAATGAGTGCACAATTTAAAATTGTGCACTTATTTTTGGAGGACGTTTTTGACACAATGATTGTGTATCTTGGGTTTTTTATATCGAGTTCGAACTCTTTTGTTACAAGGAATAGCTACAGTGGATAGAGAAAAATGGTCGTGATGTGTCAATTATGTGATAACCAAGATTAAAACAAAAATGTATGGTGTCGACAATCAAGTAGAAAATATGTTAGAGGAGTTTATTATTGACGTATCTGCAGAGAGTTCATCAGAAGGAAGTGATGTCGATAGAAAGAAAGAAAGAAAGAAAGAAAATATTTATGTGCAAGAATATGGGTGTTACAAGTTGTTAAAAATAAATTAAGTTACCAACATATTCTACCATTATATGGTGTGCAAATAAATAGATATAGATAGTTATATATAGATATAGATAGTAATAATAATAATAAATAAATAATAAATAAATATTCACGGGACAAACTACACTTACTGATCTAACCCCAAAGTAAGCAAATTAATTGCTTGTGTCATAGGTGTTAGTCAACGATATTAATACATAGAAATACATATATAAATACTAGAATATATTTAATAAACACCCAAACCCGGAAATACAAACATTGATGCTCATCACACAAATGCTTGTCCCCGTCGGGGATCGAACCCGAGCCCTGTCGATCACGTAGTCAGGGTCGATAACCACTCGACCAATTTAAAAAAAACAAGTATTTCAAAGATTGCAAGAAATTACATTGACTTACGCTAATTAAGAACAATAATTTGGTGCATTCTAGAACTACCAGGGGTTCCCAAACTATGCGGAGCCTGTATTTTGGGATACCATACTTAATTAAAAACAAAAGAATCTCAAACAATAAAGGATAGAAATATAGATATAGATATAGATATATATAGATATAGATAGTAGAAATATATAGATAGTTTTTAAGATTACAAGAATTGTATTTTTTTTCTGACATATCGCATTCTAACCACACGGCATATTAATTGATATTTTTAGCAAAATAAAAGAATATACTGTTACAATATTGTTTTAATGCTATTTATTTATGAAAATATCAAATATCGTAAACAAAATTTTGTTACGAATATACTAAGAATGCAAATTTAAATCATAAAATAATAATTTAATTTTCTCTACAGTAAATTTTAAAAATATTCAATATGACCGGGCCTTTACAATTTCAAGCTGAAAACAAAGAAATTGGCCCCACCACGATAATGACCCATGTCACTTTGTCAATATTAGAAATGTGCGAGAAACATATTCAGTACTCAATTGGTAAAATAAACAGACTATAGTAGTTTACCTCTATGTCGCAGTTCGTGAGGTTCTGGGTTGGGTTAGATTCCCGGGTTTGGTAAAACTGTCAAGTCCTATTACTGCAAGAAATATGCTGTAGCATTATGAGCTTGATAATAAGCGGCTATAGATGAAATTTAGTAACAAATAATATGATAATGCATTAGCAGTAGTAAACTAAAAGCCAAAGACCGTGTGGTGTCGTATCACACCAGGTAGGAACGAAGTACCTCATTATAAAAAATTGAAGTTGTATTCGAGGTATAAAGAAAATAATTTGAAGAATAGACTAACTGCCGTTCTGCCAGGCAGGTCGTAAAAGGCGACCGATTGGCTATGTGAGTCACTATCATCGTGGCTACTAGGTGGTAGAGTTCTGCATTGTCTCACCCGAGTCTGGTACCACCGCCTTGCCTATTCCTGCCGCAATAGAGTCAGTGCTTGTCGCTGTCATGTTCCGGTTTGTAAGGTGAGGTAGCCGGTTAATTTATGCATGTGGCATTAGTCCTCCCCACAAGATAGCAACGCACCATTAACATCTTTGATGTCTATAGGCGATGGTTGACTCTTTCCATCAGGAGACCCATCTGCTTGTTTGCTATCTTATAACATAAAAAAAATAATAATTATTATTCGGGTATACATTTTTTATTATGATTTTTATGACTTTTTTATCGATAAAAAAACTACTTTATTTTAATTTATTAACAATATATATATATATATATATATATATATATATATATATATATATATATATATATATATATATATATATATATATATATATATATATATATAAAATCAATTGCTGATCGTTAGTCTCGCTAAAACGTGGAAACGGCTGAACCAATTTGGCTAATTTTAGTTTTGAACATAGATATGTATATACTCAAAGGTTTTGAATTAATTGTTGATGTCTAGGGAAGGTTTAAAAGGTGAGAAAATATAGAAAAAAATAAGAGTAGTTCAAAAGGCAAAACAATGTTTACCGAGTCAGCTAGTAATTTATAAAAATATACAACAATAATAATAGTAAATTGCAATAATAATAATAGTCATCACGTAGACTATACATTACACACTGTATAGCCATCATGCATAGAGTATACATAAAAATCTTATGTTTTTTTAACGTTTTCCCCGTGTTGTTCCCGGGCTCCTTTGAAGAATAGACCAACTGCCGTTCTGCCAGGCAGGTCCTAAAAGGCGACCGATTTCCTAAGCGAGTCGCTATCATCGTAGCTACTAGGTGGTAGAGTTCTGCATTGTCTCGCCCGGGACTGGTACCACCGCCTTACCTATTCCTGCCGCAATATCGTCAGTGTTTGTTTCTGTCGTGTTCCGGTTTGGAGGGTAAGATAGCCGGTAAACTTATGCATGTGGCATTAGACCTTGCCACAAGATAGCAACGCACCATTAACACCTTTGTTGTCTATAGGTGATGGTTGACTCTTTCCATCAGAAGACTCATCTGATTATTTGCTATCTTATAATATAAAAAAAACTAATAGTGATTTTGAAAATACTTATAAATATTAGAATAACTAGATTCAGTTATTAAGATATTCTAGTGCACTACCAAACTACTTGAGTGGAAGGAGGCAAATAGGTTTTGATAACTGCATGCAATAAGGAAGTTCTATTCAATATGATACATTTTTGTAATAATTTCTACACTCTTATTTTTATTTGAAGTATGCTTTAATATTTCCTACCAGGTACCCGGAAACCCTTTGCGAGCAAATTATTCGAAGTATGTTTTAATTTTCTGTGCAGAAATGCGGCCACCGTCTCGTAAGGGGCATCCAGTCATCGTAGAATTTAGCATCTATGTAGTAGATGTAAATTCTATAAACGTTGAAGATATGGACTTCAGGTAATAATATAATTTTAATTTTTTTTTTATATTATAAGATAGCTAGATTTTTGGTGCACAATAAAGAGAATTGTATTATATTGTAGATTTTTCCGTTGCAATAGTGTAACAAGCAAGTAAAATACAATTAAGATGATGAAGTTATTAAATGCATGCACAAGTTTAGCACCTAACCGTTACCTTCAAACATTAGATTTTCCGGTTCACCAAGATTCACCGGTTTGTCGCTTGGCAATATAAGTGGTAATTCATAGACCTGATAATGAGTATCGTTCTACCTATAACAGCGACCGATGGCTTTGCGTGCAACAGCGGTGGTAACAAACCACCCGTCAGAATCCGAGCTGTGAATTGAGATTTATGTTTTCGAGTTAAGCCTTGAAAAATCCTCAATAACGCTTTGCCTGACCCGGGATTGATCTCATGATCTGAGCCGAATTGGCTAACCCCTAGATCACGAGGTATTCTTGACTTATTCTATAGCTGCGATTTTTGTTAGTGCTTAGCTTAATAGTCTCAATATTATATGCAAATTTATGGCTTAGCCTAACCTCTTGCAGGCGAGTTGATTCCGATTCGTCATGATCCCAATTCGTCATTAAAATTTTCTTCCATATAACAGTTCCCAATTCGTCATCATCCTAAATTTGGTTATTGTAGAGTACAGTTAGGTACAAAATATTAAATATATTTAATAAGAGATGTATGCTTTTTACTTAAACCCGTTGAAATATAAATTGCAATGACAAATTGGGATCATGACGAATCGGGATCAACTCCGAATTAATTCCGATTCGTAATAATCCTAATTCGTCATTAAAATTTTCTTTCATGCAACAGTTTCCAATTCTTCATTACCAAAAAATAAAATATTTTATGTTTTAAATTATGTGCCAAATCGTCAGTATATGTATATTCCTTTTAAGGGGCAGGCCAAATTTTCAGAGGCCATTCAGAATCGATAATATGTTCTATTTATGTAATAAAATTTTTTTTTTATTTTTATCCGATACAAAAAATAAAACGCTTGGATAATTTCAATTAGGTATGTGAAATTCGAACTAAAATATTTTAGTGCCTTCAACAAAATTAAAAGTGATCGGGAAAAATGTACTTAGAACCACAGATTAGATAACAGTTACTATCGTAATTATAGATAAATGTAAAATGATTCACAGCAAGCATTACAGGGTTCATTTTAAGAGTCGGTGCATCTAATTCATGAATTAAGTGGGATATTTTAAAAAAAATATTTTTATATTATATGGTAAAAATTTTACAATAATAACAATTAAAACGCACTTTCAATTCAATATTTAGTTCCTAATTTTAAATTTTAAAACATTTAAAAGTAAACCTGTATCTTTAATTTGGTCTAATAATTGACAAAACAAAATTTGTATTTTCAGAGTTGACATGTTTATCAGACAAACTTGGAGTGAGAGTCGTTTGCAGCTTCCGGAAGATATATTCGAAGAGGGTGATGATCACGTCACTCTACCACCGGAATTTTTCGACAACCTGTGGCATCCAGACCCTTATTTTTTGAACTCCAAAATTACAGGTACACACAAACACATAAAGGGTATTCAATCTCACTTGGGTGCAATCTTCTTTTATTGACGAGGATGGAGGTTCATTTTGTGCAAAGCTTTGCTTATGTGTACCGCTATAACATTATTGCTTGTTAATGTCATATTTCGGTCTTAATAATAATAGAGATGGTTTGGTTGGTTCAATTTATCAGGATAACCTATCCCAACTTATTCAAACCTACTTAAAAAATTAAGGTATAGCTATATCGTAGACAGCTGTGTGTGTTTAACGTGATTACTTCTACGTAACGGGTAATATTTTGCAATAACAAAATTTTCCACTCGCTACCGTCGCTATAAATACAATCGTTAATTCTTTTTATGTCAATCAAATAAAACCAAATTAATCGCCGTAGCTGTTATGAGTAAAAATATACACTACAAGCAATTTCTATAACGCAAGCAAAATAATCTTAAAAATGCCGGCACTTCCCTCTTCACCCTCTGCAACGCATCGTAGTCCGCGTATAATTTAGCACAATTTTTGTCCTTTTAGTTATCTAGTGGTAGAATTAGATTTTGAATGTTGATGATGGATATGCAGCTATATCACCAAACTGTATCAGTAAGAGTTAACTGTGTCAAAAACAGTTTTTTTACTGTTCCCTACTATGAAAGCAAATTTAAAGACTTATTCACGACAAAAATCATAACATAGGTAATATTTCTTATTAAACAAAATATTAGAGCATGCAGTTATCAAAACCTATTTGCCTACTTCCACTCAAGTAGTTTGTTAGTGCACCAGAATATTTTACTAACTGAATCTAGTTATTCTAATATTTATAAGTATTTTCGAAATAACTAATAGTTTTTTTTTTACATTATAAGATAGCAAACAAGCAGATGAGTCTCCTGATGGAAAAGTCAACCATTGCCTATAGACACCAAAGGTATTAGTGGTACGTTGCTATTCTGTGACAAGGTCTAATGCCACATGCATAAGTTTAGCGGCCACCTTATCCTCCAAACCGGAATACGACAGTGACTAGCACTGAAGCTATTGCGGCAGGAATAGGTAAGGCAGTGGTAGATTTCTAGGATAAAAATTATTTTAAGTCCTATGTTAGATTCCAAAGTATCTTCATACTAAATTTCGCCCAAATTTGTTCTGTTCTTTAAAAGAAAGATAGTTCCAGGGTTTTACCCAAATTGTTTTTTTTTTTTATTTATTATCGATAGGTAAGCGCTTGACCTCGATCTCGCCTGATGGTAAGCTAAGATGAGGCCTAAGATGGAACGCGCTTCCCTAGAAGGTACCTGTTCATTCTTATCTTAAAAGATCTCCAGATTGTACTCGTCCGGGAACACAGACTCAGGAAGCATGTTCCAGTCCTTTGCGGTTCGAATGAAGAATGTTGAGTCGAAACGCTTTGTCCGGGTACGTGGAACGTCCACCATATAACGATGCCTAGATTCTGTGCACCTCGACGATCGATAGAAAAACGGGGATGGCGGAATTAACTCGTGCAATTCCGCAGCGCACTCTCCAAAGTGTATTCGATAAAAAACCGATAAACTAGCCACTCTGCGACGATGAGCGAGGCTTTGGAGTTTTTTGCCTACCAGATCATCGTCGTTTATGAGCCTCTTGGCACGCCTCTCGATGGCCTCAAGTGTCTCCAGCTGGTATTTAGCGGATCCACCCCAGAGGTGAGAGCAGTATTCCATGCACGAACGGACTTGTACTTTATAAAGGTTGAGCAACTGTCCCGGACTGAAATACTGTCTCACCTTCGCCAGAATACCAAGCTTTTTTGAGGCAACTTGGGCTTTAGATTCGATGTACGAACCAAAGTTGAGAGTAGGCGTTAACATGATACCAAGGATCTCGAAGTGGTCATTTATCGGCACGGCCACACCCTGGAAAGACGGAGATAGATGGAGCGGACTCCGTTTAGCGGAGAATAGACACACCTGGGTCTTAGTTGCATTAAACCTGACCAGATTAGCATCGCCGTAATCGGAGACTGCCTGTAAGGACAGGTTCATACGATCGACCATTGTCTCTCTGAGAGACCGGATCTGTGCCATACTGGCCCGCGCATTGGATACGTAACTCTCCACAACAGTGCTATCATCTGCGTACCCATAGATACCGGGCTTCAGCAGATTGTTAATGTGTAGCAGGAATAGAGTTGCGGAGAGAACTGATCCCTTAGGGACTCCGGCATTTATAGCCATTTGGTCGGATGAGCAGCCGTCGACGACTACTCTGATCGACCGGCCACTCAGAAAATCTGAGATCCAGGCGCAGAGACCAGTAGGCAGACCATACGATGGAAGCTTACCAATAAGACTATCATGCCAGACCCTGTCAAAGGCCTTCGAGATATCAAGGGAGACAGCTAGTGCCTCACCATGCTTCTCGATGGCCGAGCTCAAAATGTAAGTGGCATACGCTAGAAGATACCCAGTAGACCAATTTCGGCGAAACCCATATTGGCGATCACTCAGTAGTTCGTTCGCTTCTAGGTGCGCCATTAGCCTGCTGTTCAGTACACGCTCCATAGTCTTGCAGAGTATGGACGTGACTGAAATTGGCCTATAGTTGGAGGGGTCGGCACGACTGCCTTTTTTGGGCACAGGCTGCACGTTGGCAAGCTTCCATGATTTAGGCACTTTTCCAGTAGCCATCGAAAGGCGAAAGAGGCGTGTCAAAACAGGAGCGAGTTCAGGCGCACAGGTTTTCAGTACTATGGTTGGAATCCCATCAGGGCCACTGGCTTTGTTCACGTCCAGATTCCGCAGCGTTTTAAGAACCTCAGTCTGACGGATGCGAATTTCCGGCATTTTCACCTCGCATCCAGGTAGACTGGGTGGTTTCGCATTGGCGGAATCCAGACGTGAGTTTTCCGCGAATAGAGTAGCGAACAGGTTCGCTTTCTCTACGGCGATGTGAGCCAGCGTCCCATCCGGTTTCAGCAGTGGAGGGAGTGAAGGGCGGCAGAAATTCGATTCAACCGACTTTGCCAGGGACCAAAAGGCTTTACTACCTGAGGGGTATGAAGCCAGTTTGTTCCCAATACGGCTGACGTGGTCAAATCGAGCTTTCAGTAGAGCCTTTTTGCAGGACTTGGCGGCCCGGTTGAAGGCTTTCTTCTTCTCCGATACGTCCTTGGCCTTGCGGTGTCGAGCATCTACCCAAGCCAGATATGCCTCTTGCTTTAGCGCCTCAGCGCGTCTACAATTTTTTCTGAACCAGGGATGAGCTTTACTGGACATGGCTACGTCGGAGAAAGGAATAAAATACTCCATTCCTTGCCGCAGCACATCTGTCACAGCATCCGCGCAGGCCGAGGAGTCTTCAGAAGAAAAGCAGACAGGCCGCCAGGGATAAGACGCAAAGAAGGAACGCATCTCGCCCCAGTCTGCTGACTTGTATCGCCACACGCGCCGAGAGCCCCTGGGACTGGGATCGGGCGGCGAGTAGACGAATATAGATTTCACCAGGCAGTATTCGGAGCTGCCAAGGGGCGAGGAAATCGCCACCGAGTAACGGTCTGGATCCGTAGTCAGCAGAAGATCCAAGCAATTGGCTGTATGGCTCTCAACGTCAGGAACCCGCGTCGCTCCTTGAACCAGCTGGGTGAGATTTAATGCTACAGCGAGTTTATGCATCTCTCTCCCAGCGAGGTTAGTGCACTGGTATGGGTATAGCCACTCCTGATGGTGGGCATTGAAATCCCCCAGAAGCATTAGCTGAGCGGAAGGGTATTTGTGTTGAGCAGCATCCGCCGCCTCACTTAGGTACTCTGTAAGACCGATCGTCTCCTGGTCTCCGCTGTGCACTCGGTAGACACAGGCATAGAGAAGTTTCTCTAGGCCTGTGTCCACCAGTGTCCATAGTACGGAGTAGCGGGGGTCTTCTAGATACCGGAGACGCTGAAAGCAGATGTCGTCACGGACGTACGCGAACACACCTGACCGAGCTTTAAAATTATGCTCCAGGGTGTAGCCGGGATAGGTTAAGTACGCCAAATCAGACGGGCACCTTATCTGCGTCTCTGTGAGGAACAAGATACATGGTTTATAAGTCTCCAGGTGGAAATGGACTGCAGCGAGATTAGAATGTAAACCTCTGATGTTGATGAGGTCTACTTTCATCGAGAGGGAGTGCTGCCGCTGTACAACGTTATTCCTGTACCTTGTCCTTTTCATTAAATAGAGTGAGTGAAGAAGATGTGAAAACGGCAGTGAATCGAGGCGCTATACTTCCGGACCTGAGACACACACCTCGAAGTTACACTATTGGGGACTAGTCTGGAAACTGCGGGGACGCCCGAGCCCCCCCCAAGAATGTCCATAGGGCCCTGTCATCCGGTCGCCAACCGGCACTATGGCGCATTTTGGGATTTTTCGCTAGTTGGCGGGGCAGCCTTTCACATGTGGCTAGCACGTTACTTGGGCCCCCTACTGACTAGCGGTCGGCCAGCGGTGCACCGTGCTTCGGATCCCGCTACCCACCGTGACTAGTCTCCAGATGCATCAACGTCAGTGTGTATCATATCGTCTAGATTGTATAGGCGCAACTGATTCGACCTGTCTTCAATAAAGCTACATCAGCGTTAACGTGACGGAAAACGGACGCTTGGCGCCACGACTTCAGCTGATGGGTGGTCCTTATAGCCGCGACATATGTCTCCCACCATATTACCTGTTTAGCATCACCCAGGGGCCACGTGTAGGGATACAGAATTCCGGGTGTTCTCCCACGGACGAAGGTGATTCAGCCCCTAGTTTCCGTTCCCGTGAGATTTCTAGGATAAAAACTATCCCATGGTCTTTCTTGGGTCTTATACTATCTTTGTACCAAATTTCATCTAAGTATGTTCAATGGCTTAGGCCTGAAGAAGAGACAGACAGACAGAATTACTTTCGCATTTATGATTAATATTATAAATGTCCCCACTAATGTGGGGATTGGAATAGCATTGTACGAAGCCTTAGAAAATCCCATTATTAACATTAAAGCCTAAAGTTATAGACTATACAGTGAGGAAAGTCCTGTCCAACCCAAAAGAGGCATAAAAGTAGATCAAGGAAAAAAGTATCTTCATCCGTATCCCCAAAGAGATAAGCAGAGGTACAATATGTGCACCCACGATTAGCCGAAGACACTTAATTCCACAATGTGATTGCAGCTAGCCTGTCGCCAACTGGGTACTTTTACAATCCCGAGCAAAGCTGTTTTTATAAAAAAACTGAAAAATCATTTTTTTGATTTGCCTGACCCGGGAATCGAACTGGGACCTCGTGTGGTCAATGCCAATACCAGATCCAGAGTTGATTAATAGATAAAGGTAGTTAAAGGAGATAATCAAATAAGAAAACCGGCCGACATCTAGGTCAACATGAGAAAAAAATTGCAAAATATCACGTTTTCTTTATGGATCTTTACATGATTATTTTATTCTGCATTTAGTATTTGTTGTTATAGCTGCAACAGAAATACATAATCCTTAAAAATCTCAGTTGTCAACTATCACGGTTCATGAGATACAGCCTGGTGGCAGACGGACAGACAGACAGATGTACGGACAGCGAAATCTTAGTAATAGGTTCCTGTTTTACCCTTTCGGCATGGAAATCTAATAAAGTAAAAATATTTTGTGAAATTCATCGTATTTTACAAGCAGGATGAATATTTTATTGAGTGATTTTGCTTTAAATTAAGCAAATATTTCAATGTTATATATATTTAAACTAATTGCACAAATTATATGTCTGTATTTATCTACCAAGCAATGCCTTCGTTCGATGATCGGACATAATTTTTCAACAAACCGTACATATTTAGACAAAAATTTCTATGGTAGAGTACTGAAGTTTACAGAGCTTTCCATTATTATTATTATAAAGCCAGATGAAATAAAGGTATTACAGGAGTTTAAGATACGACACATCAAGGAAAACAGGGGTTTATATTTCAATTCATACCCTCCAATTTATGGGGGTTCGCAGTTAATAAACTTTTTGTTCGCAGCCGTAAAAGAAATACATATTTTATATGTAGATTGAAGAGGTTGTCATCTTCATTTTATATTTAAGAATAACAATAATATGTCTGTACAAATTACATAAATCGATCTAACTCCAAAGTAATCACATTTTTTGCTAAAAGCCCCGTTTTCACTTTGATTAGTACAAGTGTGAGTGTTTAATGCAGGTGCTTAGTATTAAGATAAAATTATGTGAAGACAGCCGTTGATCAGTGCGAGTGATAAGAAATCAGCATCTATTCACTTTTACTACGCTGATTACGAATCACTCGCACTGATCCATAGCTATCTTCACGTATTTTTGGCTTAATAATAAGCACCTGCGTTAAACACTCACACTCGCACTAATCAAAGTGTAAACGGGGCTTTAAGGAATAAATAAACCGGTTTGTTTTCAAATACGTCTTTGATATTCGCTGCCCCCAATTTCTTATGTGTGCATAAAAAAAATGGGGGCAGCAAACGTAGAATGGTTTGGTTTATAACGAGTTTAAACCAAACCATTCCACGGTTTTGGTTTAAACTGGTTTATATATATAAGTTTTTTTATAGAAGAGGGGGCAAACGAGCAGGTGGTACACCCGATAAGTGATCACCGCCGCCCATGGACTTTCGCAATACCAGAGGTCTTGCAGTTACGTTGCCGGCCTTTTAAGAATGATTAAGCCCTTTTCTTCCAAGTCGTATCCGTTTGAAAACACCCCTGCCGGTAACTTATTTCACAACAGAGTAGTGCGAGGCGAAAAGTGCCGAGAGAAACGCACAGTTGCGGATATCCAGACATCGAGATGGTGAGGGTAGAATTTCGAATTCAACGCGATGTCCGATGATGGAATTCAGTGGCAGGAATTAATCTAAATAACTCGTTGGAACACTCCCCATGAAAAATACGATAGAAAACGCAGACTGAACCAACAATTCTGCGCAATACCAAAGAGTCAAGCCGTTTCCAAATAGCCTGGTCGTCAACGATTCGAACCACTCTATGCTGAATGCGATCAAGAGGAAGAATCCTGTACTGAGGAGCTCCGGCCCAGAGACGAGAACAGAGTGCTAAGTGTTTTTCTTTTCGCATTCAATCGTGAGCGCGTTTGGAGTTTACTAGGAATTTGTATGTGATTTGTACAGCGCCACCTAGTGGTAAACGTGAGAAACCAGTTTACCAATAGGGGTCGCTGCACAAATCACATACAAATTCCTAGTAAACTCGAAACGCGCTCACGATCGAATGCGAAAAGAAATACTCACACTTAGCACTCTGTACTCAATGTGAAGCCGAATTTGAGCCTTATAACGTTGAAAGCGATGGGCCGGTTTAGTTTACAAAGCGCTTTAATCTCAGATACGCTTAATTTTTTTTTTATAAAACCGCTAAAAACCTCAACTAAGCGGTATTTCTAAACTGCTATTTTAAATCAGTTTCAAGCACTGGTTCCCTGATGTCTACTTATTTCGATAGAATAGATTCTACAACTTGTTCATGCGCAAATGCCGAATTGCTTATAAAGTAGATAAGTTCTGAAAACAGCTCACATCTCTATTCATTATAAAAAATGTCAATTCCGATCACGGAAATATAATTTCCGGTCACGCCAAAATATTCTATATCTATCACGTTACATAATGTTGGAATCAGTTGAGATGTGAAATTGTGACACCTAATATTATGAGTAAGAAAACTATATAATGAAAATTGATCACTGATTAGTTTCGAATTACTATGTCATAAGTTGCACTTAATGATTATAGAAAACGAGACATTTGAGTGTTCGTTAAATATGATACAGTTGATTTAGATCATTCGACTTTTGTGATCGATAGGTTTTGGCGACCAATCAGTTCAAAATTTTAAAGTGTATGTCTATTTACAACTAGCTCTGCCCGCGACTTCGTCCGCGTGGACTTAGATCTGACTTTGATTTTTTTCACGACGCCCAAAATATTTTTTTTAAATAAAAGTAGCCTAAACTACTCCTTATTACAACAGCTATCTGTCAGTGAAAGTATCGTCAAAATCGGTCAGACGACAGCCAGACAAACAGACAATTGTAAAAAAGTTATTTTGTTATATGTACCGTGTAAACATCCATAGTAAAAAGTAGTTAATTTAATATTACAATAAAATTTTAATATCACCACGCTGGTTAGCCAATGAGATTGCTATTTATTCTTTTATAATTTGATACTGCGCTGGCTCAGACAATGGTATCTATACATACAAATAAAGAAAAATGGAGTGTCTGTCCAATTTTACTTATTTGTATTTATGGATACCGATTATTTGAACCGACGTTATCGGTTGTACTAAATTAGGTATAAGAAAATATATGGCAATCTCATTCACTAATCCAGTGTGGTGCAATTATATATTATAGATTGTAGGGACATCAATTATAATGAAATGTCAATGATTAGTGAAAAGAATACACATTTTGCGTAAAAATTATGAAATCAAAAAAAAAAGATCCGTATCCAAACTAATGAGTTTCTTAGGTTATTTTTTTGATTATTCTAAGATGTATCAAATAAATGGATACCGTTTTCGACATTATGATAACTCTTTTTATGAGCGAAAGGGTAGCGGTTCTAATATTAAAATTTCTACACAAATTTCTTAATTTCTTCTTGTTTTCAATTATCCGTAATAATATAAATGCAATTTTACTTCTAGGAGGAGTATGCAACTTATGTCATCAATCAGCTGGTATGAATATTTGTACCGTTTTTCACATTCTGAATGGTAAACACTCGCACGTAAAAATAAGCTTGTATACACAATTTTTATATCTTATCAAGTTTTTTATAAAGACATTTTTTTCAGTTTATTTTTAACGAATTTTTTTCGATTACAATTGAATTTTTGAAGCCACAATTAGCCTTTTTTAAGAATAGTTACTTATAGACGTCTCATTAAAGGTGAAAGTAAGCTCATATAACAATGCACCATTGACATCTTTGGTGTCTTAGACAATGCTTTTTTATTTTCATCAGGAGAATAATCTGCGTGTTTGTTATCCTATATGTTGATAAAAATACGTACATAGATATTAGATAAAAAATACGTAGTAATTCACCCGTATCATTACGAGTTTTAAAATTGGACTATCACTCATATTGCCAAATATTCCAAAAAAGGCAAACTATTGGTCTAAAAGTGTCACCAACGTAGTGAAAGTTAAAAGGTAATATAACTGGTAAGCTTATGTATGTGGAAGTACCATTTGAATGGTAAATATCTTATCTACTTTTTTGCTATCAAAAAATGCAATTCATAACGAAGTGCTGACCTTAGCTCTTAATTAGAGTTGGAGATTTTCTTACAGATAAATTTTCAGATCACAAATAATGTTTTAATACACACAACACAAATCTGCACTGTCGTCTGACAAGATGAGAACTCCAGCCATGCCACCACAAGCTTCTCAAAGATGCTATAAATTTTTAATTTTCACTAGAAAAAAAATTTGGGATTTTGGCGCCCCTTGCCGCCACGCACATAAAGCAGTGGTTCGTAATTTTTTCAACATTGACACCCATATAACCTACATATAGAAATGAATTTTATCACCATCTCAACACTTTTTGTCACTTTTTTTAATTTAATAATATTACTAGCTGTTGCTTGCGACTTTGTCCATGCAGACTTCGTTTACTCCGCACAGCTCCTCCCCCGTAGGGGATAGCGCGATAATATATAGCCTATAATATGTTGACCCGACCTGTTAGTAATATTCATGCAAAATTTGAAGTAAATCCATGCAGTACTTTTTGAGTTTACCCCGGACATACATACAGACAAACATACAAACAGACAAACAGACAAACAGACAAGCAGACAAACAGACAAACAGACAAACAGACAAACAGACAAACAGACAAACAGACAAACAGACAAACAGACAAACAGACAAACAGACAAACAGACAAACAGACAAACAGACAAACAGACAAACAGACAAACAGACAAACAGACAAACAGACAAACAGACAAACAGACAAACAGACAAACAGACAAACAGACAAACAGACAAACAGACAAACAGACAAACAGACAAACAGACAAACAGACAAACAGACAAACAGACAAACAGACAAACAGACAAACAGACAAACAGACAAACAGACAAACAGACAAACAGACAAACAGACAAACAGACAAACAGACAAACAGACAAACAGACAAACAGACAAACAGACAAACAGACAAACAGACAAACAGACAAACAGACAAACAGACAAACAGACAAACAGACAAACAGACAAACAGACAAACAGACAAACAGACAAACAGACAAACAGACAAACAGACAAACAGACAAACAGACAAACAGACAAACAGACAAACAGACAAACAGACAAACGGACAAACGGACAAACGGACAAACGGACAAACGGACAAACGGACAAACGGACAAACGGACAAACGGACAAACGGACAAACGGACAAACGGACAAACGGACAAACGGACAAACGGACAAACGGACAAACGGACAAACGGACAAACGGACAAACGGACAAACGGACAAACGGACAAACGGACAAACGGACAAACGGACAAACGGACAAACGGACAAACGGACAAACGGACAAACGGACAAACGGACAAACGGACAAACGGACAAACGGACAAACGGACAAACGGACAAACGGACAAACGGACAAACGGACAAACGGACAAACGGACAAACGGACAAACGGACAAACGGACAAACGGACAAACGGACAAACGGACAAACGGACAAACGGACAAACGGACAAACGGACAAACGGACAAACGGACAAACGGACAAACGGACAAACGGACAAACGGACAAACGGACAAACGGACAAACGGACAAACGGACAAACGGACAAACGGACAAACGGACAAACGGACAAACGGACAAACGGACAAACGGACAAACGGACAAACGGACAAACGGACAAACGGACAAACGGACAAACGGACAAACGGACAAACGGACAAACGGACAAACGGACAAACGGACAAACGGACAAACGGACAAACGGACAAACGGACAAACGGACAAACGGACAAACGGACAAACGGACAAACGGACAAACGGACAAACGGACAAACGGACAAACGGACAAACGGACAAACGGACAGACGGACAGACGGACAGACGGACAGACGGACAGACGGACAGACGGACAAACGGACAAACGGACAAACGGACAAACGGACAAACGGACAAACGGACAGACGGACAGACGGACAGACGGACAGACGGACAGACGGACAGACGGACAGACGGACAGACGGACAGACGGACAGACGGACAAACGGACAGACGGACAGACGGACAAACGGACAGACGGACAGACGGACAGACGGACAAACGGACAGACAGACAGACAGACAGATAAACAAACAGACTAACAGATAAAAAATCTAAAAAACTATATTTTTGGCTTCGATATCGATTGTAGATTACGCCCCAAGTATTCTTTTAAAAAAATATTCAATGTACAGTTTTGACTTTCCTACGATTTTATTATATACTAGCTGTTGCCCACGACTTCGTCCGCGCGGACTTCCTTTACTCTCCGCATAGCTCTCCCCCCGTAGGTGATAGCGTGATAATATGTAGCATATATGTTGACCCGACCTATTAGTAATATTCATGCAAAATTTGAAGTAAATCCATGCAGTACTTTTTGAGTTTACCCTGGACATACATACAGACAAACATAAACAGACAAACACACAAAAATTCTAAAAACTATATTTTTGGCTTCGATATCGATTGTATATGACGCCCCAAGTACCTATTCTTTTAAAAAAAATATTCAATACACCTAAGTACAGTTTTGACTTTCCTACGATTTTATTTTATGTATAGAAAAAGATTACATTTAAAATCTCTATACAATAGAACATATCTTCTATTATCATATTGCCAATTTAATTTTTTTGAATTTTGCACTACGGCAAATACGATCATAGGCGTTGACATCTATAGGTCTGCATCTCTTGACATAATGCCACTCAACTTTGTCTCTGTATTTTTTTTTGTGTTTTTCACTTTACCGTCACAACTACTATCGACCAGAGGCGTGTGATATGACACTAGATCACATGCTCTTTGTTTTTTCAAGATAGCAAACAAGCAGATGGGTTTCCTGGTGGAAAGAGTCAACCATCTCCTATAGACACGTTGCTATCTTGTGGCGAGGTCTTATGCCACATGCATAAGTTTACCGGCTTACCCTACAAACCGGAACACGACGGTGACAAGCACTGACGTTATTGCGGCAGGAATAGGTAAGGCGGTGGTACCAGACCCAGGCGAGACAATGCAGAACTCTACCACCTAGTAGCCACGATGTTAGTGACTCGTATAGCCAATCGGTCGCCTTTTACGACCTGCCTGGCAGAACAGCAGTTAGCTTATTCTTCAAAGAAGCCCGGGACTAACACGGGGGAAAAGTGCCTCCTAGTAATGTTGAAGATAATCAAGAGCTACTAACGATTTGTCAAATATTATAAAATATAATTGACCACCATTATCAGTACTGTCCTACTTAGTTAGATACAAGATAACGATGAGAAGCGGTTATTATAAAAAGCGTTAAAATTCAATTT
Organism: Apodemia mormo; assembly: GCA_036924255.1. NCBI lineage: Eukaryota > Metazoa > Arthropoda > Insecta > Lepidoptera > Riodinidae > Apodemia > Apodemia mormo. The sequence goes on along the minus strand of JAUPFN010000006.1, from coordinate 4,997,293 downwards.
CAAGTAAATAATAAAATTTTAATATATCTTTATTAATCAACAAATTATTGTGCTTATTAATTAGGTGCTTGCTGCGTTATAATTGTAAACAAGTAAAGACGATAAAAGGACACTAGGACGGGCCGTAACGCAAAAATCTGCCTAGATTTCTTTCATACATTTTATATGAACTATCATACACTACTCTGGACCGCAGCGTGGTGGATTTTTGCACCGCGGATTCCGATAAATGCGATGCTAATCACCTTGACCCGTGCAACCCGCCTCCAGTGTGCTATGCAATCAAAATTGAGCGTATGAGTTATTTCGCGTTTTGAGTATTTCATTTATAAAAACAGGTAATTAGGAATCAAGAACCATTATTAATTTTAGTTCAAGGCTACAAAGATCTATCCATGACGTGCTCGACGTGGTGACTTCACATAGTATACAAAAACCCGTTAATGCGCTGAGATCCTGCCACTGCATTAAAGCGATTCACACACTGCCCCGCCCTACTCTCCGGGGTGCGTGACGACGGAGACACGCGCGTGGCCGCAGGAGTGCAGATCTATTCCATCACGCAGATTTCTTCGCACAGACGCGTGGAGTATATGAGGGCCCAGAGGCCTCATTTCATTGCACTTCCAATGGTAACAGTACTGTGCAGAGCATTGTTTTCAATATTAAAAATGGATATCAATTCAGAACTCATTCAGGATGCTCCAGTTATATTATCTGTTTGGTTTTATATAATCAAATTAGAAGAATATAAATTGAAGTCTATTTCAGAATATTACTTTACGTCTAACTGTAATCAAATCATGCCCCTTAGTTCAGAATTCAATATGTCGTATCTCGCGTCTTGCCCCGCACCTATGCACGAAGGCGCGAGTACATCATCTCTACATGGAGGGGTGTGACCTGCAATACTACGCGTGAATACGTACACGTTGTACATGTGTTGCACTATGCGTTTTTTTAATACAAAGATATACTTTTAAGCAACCTAAGAATATGCACTCCCGTGCTACGCTACGTAATGCGGTGCAGTGTGGGAACCACCTAACGTGCTAGCATTTTTTATTGCATGCAGCCCGTTCCGCCCGCTGCGGCCCGATGTGTACAATCCTTAATAACACACGTTTATAATTATAACGCAGTAAAGTAATTTATTAGTTAGTAATTTGACACACTGACTAGATGAGCAAAATTATTTAGTGTAAAGGTTAAAACATCTTTTTAAATTTTACTCTTTATTAATTCATTCCGTGTTTGGTACCTACGTTTATTACCCCTGTAAAGTTGCTGGTTTACCCATGGAGATTGTTACCTCCAATGTTTTATTCCAAGTTCCAACATAACATGTCCTAGAACGACCGCTCTTCTGGTTCTGCCTTAGGCCTTGCGCTGTCACAATCACATAATCAAATCACAGGGTTTGTTATCAATATTGACTAGTAACAGCGACAGGAACACATTAAGAGCATTAATCTGGAACACTACCACCAAGGTACTGTAATGTGAGTGATATCTTTTTCTCTCGCCTCTTATAAGATGTTTGGCGGCTAGGAAGATCGTATTTTCTTTATTAAAAGACTAGCTGTTGCCCGCGACTTCGTCCGCGCGGACTTCGTTTACTTCGCACAGCTCCTCCCCCGTAGGTGATAGCGTGATAATATGTAGCCTTTATGTTGACCCGACCTGTTAGTAATATTCATGCAAAATTTAAAGTTTTATGCAGTACTTTTTGATTTTACCCCGGACATATATACAGTCAAATAGACAAAAATTCTAAAAACTATATTTTTGGCTTCGATATCGATTATAGATCACGCCCCAAGTATTCTTTAAAAAAATATTCAATGTACAGTTTTTACTTTCCTTCGATTTTATTATATGTATAGATTCAAGTAGGTATACAACATTTTCATGCATAATATTATATCAAAATCTTATATAAATAGAAAAAAAACATACGATTTTTCAATTCTTAATATGTAAAAGTAGTAAGATTCACCAAATGAATTGAAGCAACAACCACTTAGAGATACTAATAATATTAGCACGAATATAGATAAAATACTGGAATGTTATTTCCCCAAGTTATAAAGTTTATTTCTCACAAGCCAACTTTAACTCCCAATCTTTGTTGAAATTAAATGAAAAACTTTATCTTTACGTAGACTTGTTACTTCTTACAAAAATAGTATTTAATAATTCAAGAGAACCAATACTGAATTTTTATGAGTTTAGTTTTTATAGTTTTAAATAATTTGAAATTAATTTATTTTCTTTTTGAGAGTGGTGATCATTTAGGACAGTTGGTTTTTGTCTCATAGCAAATAATATAATTATAGTAAGCGAAGAACAAGAGATAGACAAAAACGTATTATATCCATGTTGACGGTATATTGCGACGTGAATGGCTTAAAATAGTTTATCTATACATATAATAAAATCGTAGCAAAGTCAAAACTGTACATTGAATATTTTTTTAAAAGAATACGTGGGGCGTGATCTACAAGCGATATCAAAGCCAAAAATATAGTTTTTAGAATTTTTGTATGTTTGTCTGTTTGTCTGTTTGTCTGTTTGTCTGTTTGTCTGTTTGTCTGTTTTTCTGTTTGTCTGTTTGTCTGTTTGTCTGTTTGTCTGTTTGTCTGTTTGTCTGTTTGTCTGTTTGTCTGTTTGTCTGTTTGTCTGTTTGTCTGTTTGTCTATTTGTCTGTCTGTCTGTCTGTCTGTTTGTCTGTCTCTCTGTCTGTATGTTTGTCTGTCTGTCTGTCTGTTTGTCTGTCTGTCTGTTTGTCTGTCTGTCTGTTTGTCTGTCTGTCTGTCTGTCTGTATGTCTGTCTGTTTGTCTGTCTGTCCGTTTGTCCGTTTGTCCGTTTGTCCGTTTGTCCGTTTGTCCGTTTGTCCGTTTGTCCGTTTGTCCGTTTGTCCGTTTGTCCGTTTGTCCGTTTGTCTGTTTGTCTGTTTGTCTGTATGTATGTCCGGGGTAAACTCAAAAAGTACTGCATGGATTTACTTCAAATTTTGCATGAATATTACTAACAGGTCGGGTCAACATAAAACCTACATATTATCACGCTATCACCCACGGAGGAGGAGCAGTGCGGAGTAAACGCGGTCCGCGCGGACGAAGTCGTGGGAAACAGTTAGTATGCAATAATAGTGAATTTAGGTAATATTTATATTTAAGAAATTTTCGTTAATTTTAGAGTTTACAAATTATAAAAATTAAAAAGTATCCATGATAAAATTTACATTTCGGAAGAAATTAATATTGAAGTACAATAGTTATATCAAATTAATATTGAATTACAATAGGATAAGCATCTATGAATACGCCATGCTTATATGCATATATATATATATATATATATATATATATATATATATATATATATATATATATATATATATATATATATATATATATATATATATATATATATATATTATATTATATAATATATATATATATATATATATATATATATATATATGCATAGTTGGAATCTCAGAATCGGCTCCAACGATTTTTATGAAAGTCACAAATTAGGGGTTTTTCGGGTGAAGGAATCGATTTATCAAGGTTCCAGGTCCAAGAAAAGCTCGGTTCCCAAGATATGGGTATGTGAAAAACCTGTATGGGTATGTGAAAAAAAAATTAACTGTGTCCAATATCATACAGTTCGCGTAATTGTCGTAAAAAGTTCCTTTTATATGTCTAGCGATATTACGAGTATATCATGACTACTAGGTGGTAGAGTTTTAGTACGTTACCCATTCCTAAAGCGATGCCTTTTTCTATTTACTAAATGCATATGAATGTATACACGGTACATATACCAAAATTATATTTTATTGAATTTTTGTCTGTCTGTTTGTTCCGGCTAATCACTAAAACGGCTAGACCGATATTGACGGGACTTTTACTGGCAAATATCTTATGTAATAAGGAGTAGCTAAGATTATTTTATTGTAGAATTTTTTCCACCCGGACGAAGTCACGGGCACAGCTAATATTCAGTAGTACTTGCATATGCTCAACGTATTCTCATTAGCCAAAATTAACATTTAAACGTTGATATTTTACTAAAGTAAATGTTAAATTCCCATCATCCCTCAATTTGGATTTGTTTACGTAGTTACGCACTGTCAGTTTTTCATTTAGATTTTCAAATAAAATTACGGAAATACGAAACCGAGCGATTAAATGGAATCATTATAGCGTCAAATATCATTCTGAGCGAATTTTTCATTTAGATTTCCAAATAAAATTACGGAAATATGAAACCGAGCGATTAAATGGAATCTAGCGGCAAATATCATTCGCTCAGACGATCAAAACTATTTGCATTTTATTTAATTTTCATTTTGTTAAAAGGGTGTTGACAGACCAGCCATATTGTTTCTACGTTTATATGGGTGATTCCGTTCTAACTGTGATATAATGTCAATACCGTGTCATGTCTATTTTTAGAATTTATTTATAAATTGTTAGTTTTTTTTGTCGTAAACATTAGAATTTATGAGGTAATTAGTTTAAATCATTTATTACGACAAAAAAACTAACAATTTATAAATAAATTCTAGAAATGGACATGACACGGTATTGACATTTAAGTGATATATTGTAAGTTTTCTGTAAGTGGCAAGTTATATTATATGAAAATAATGTTGAAATATGTTTATTATTTTCCAATAAGTACAAAAATTTCATAAATTAATTATTAATTAACGACCTGTGAGAACAAACAATACAGGACATTGAATATCACAGTTAGAACGGAATCACCCATATTTTTTTATATAATACTAGCTGTACAGCGACTTTGTCTGCGTGGAAAAATTTCTACCCGCAAAGTTCCCATTACCGTGGGGTTTCCGGAATAAAAACTATCCTGTGTCCTTTCTCAAGTCTCATACTATCTACGTACCAAATTTCATCCAAATCGGTTCAGTGGATTAAGCGTGAGGAAGAGACAGTCAAACAGAATTACTTTCGCATTTATAATATTAATATGGAAGCATTGATATAAAAAATCCAAGATACATAGTCCCGAACAAAACTGACACTCAAAACTGTCGCTAATTAATTAGTCTAAAAAGTTTATAGCTATGGCAAAATATATTTTTGCATATTCAACCTTAAGCGCAAGATTTATAGTCGTTTTTAAAAAACATGTACACAAAGCAATCAAATTTTTGACTGAAGTTAGCCGATAAGACAAGGCATAAGTGGAGCTGAATATATTTTTATGCACTGACTTAGGTAGTATTTTAAGAGTTTGTAAAATTTATATTTAAAAAGAAGAACATTTAAATAACCGTTAAAATCGTTATTTATTTTTCAAACATTGTAGGTGATTGGTATCACATAGGACCTAAACATGTCGACAAACTGTGGGTGTATATAGCCATGTAGTATTTGACGCATGATGTTGGTACATTTAGTTTGCATAGCCTAATAGGTTTAAAAGATAATGAAACAGGAAATTTACTGAAATGGTGAATGAGCGTAATCATTACGCTATTAAGTTCACAGATTCCTACTAGATAACAGACACGACTTTTCTTCATACTTACTATATTATGTATAAGCAACATAGTAGGAAACGCATTAATTCGCTAGAAACAAGTTAAGCTTGTTGTAGAGTTGTATTTTTGAATAAGATTTCAATTTTTCTGATGGATTTTTTGCGATATTATGTAAACGAACATTATGTTAAGTAAAGTATCTGCAGGTATACGAACAAATATTGCCCATGGACATTTGCAACACAAAAGGTTAGGTGCTAATGTGATGCCGGTTTCAAAAATTATTTTGACCCTCCTCTTGGAAATACTAATGTCAAAGCTACACGGAAAAACTGAGTGAGATTAGCTGTTTCAGAGTTTGTCTGTTCGTAAAAAGAAGGTACGAGCAAATTAAACTGGATGGAATCTCTCACTACGGCGTGAGTGCAAATTCCACGTGAATGCTGACACTAAATTAAATAGCTCATCAAAATGCTTCCTATTATATAGTTGGTAGAATACATACAAAGATCAAATGTCTCTCTAGAGACTAAGTGATTTAAGACCTTCAAAAAGATATTGAAATAGGAAATTCACTAAAATTTTTACTGATAAATCGTCACAATCTGCTGAAGCACGGTATCTATGGGTACGCAGACGACAGCACTGTTGTGGAGAGTTAAGTACGTAAACGTCGCATTAAACTTGAACAGATTAGCATCGTCCCAATCGGATACTGTCTGTCCTTACAGGCGATTAGAGCGAGCTTACTTATTATTACTTATTACTTATTAGAGCGAGCAGTCGTATCTGGGTGCTAAGTGTGAGTTTTTCTTTTGGCATTCGATCGTGAGCGCGTTTGGAATTTACTAGGAATTTGTATGTGATTTGTACAGCGCCACCTAGTGGTAAACGTGAGAAACCAGTTTACCACTAGGTGGCGCTGTATAAATCATATACAAATTCCTAGTAAACTCGAAACACGCTCACGATCGAATGCGAAAAGAAAAACTCACACTTAGCACTCTGCTCCAAATGGCGATGCCTAGAATCTGTGCGACACGACGGTTGGTAGAAAAACGGGGATCCAAAGTGTATCCGATAAACATATACTCGTAAGGACAGGGTCTTACGAGTATTTATTTATCGGATACACTTTGGATACAACTGTTCGCTCTAATTCTTGCTCACTCAAAATTACATACATTGTCAGTAATTTTTAATTTTTAACCGTCTATCGGAAGTTGAAACTACGGGATGGGACATTAATTCTGAGCTAAAAATCGTTGGATATTTGTGTGGGAAATTTCTGTTTTTTTAGCGAATTGCACGACTTGATTCCGTCATTCCCGTTTTTCTATCGATCGTCGAGGCGCACAAATTCTAGGCATCGCCATATGGTGGACTTTCCACGTTCCCATTCCCGGACAAAGCGGTTCGACTCGACATTCTTCATTCAAACCGCAAGGGACTGGAACATTCTTCTTAAGTCTGTCTACCCCGACGAGTGTAATCTAGGGATCTTCAAAAGAAGAGTGAACAGGTGCCTTCTAGGGATGCGCGTTCTATCATAGGCTGCATCTTAGCTTACCATCAGGCGAGATCATGGTCAAGCGCTTCCCTATCAATTATAATAATTAAAAAAAAACACTGTTAAGAGGTGGATTGCTTGCAAGCCCTACCACTCTAAGTTGAATTTTATCAAATTGAAGAATTTGATACTCAGGTTTGAAAAATACTCTTTGTGTCAAGTTTACGATTTGTGAAGCACAAATTTGCAAATGGCCAGACGTGAAGTATCGTTTGACACGATTCAATACGCCTTGTGTCTTTGAAATTACTATTTCAACACCAATGCTATTTCAATAGAGTCACAAGGACAATTAATAAGCTAAAATGAAATATGCAAATAAAACAAAGCGTACATGTAAACAATCACTTAAGATTTATACGAGACTAGCTGCAGACCGCTGTATTATTAAAGTCTTTGATGAATCACACATGATCTATTTATTTTTCCTGGATGAAAAGTATTCTATGTGCTATTACTGGTCATCTTATACCTGAGTCCAAATTCAAATTGGTCTTGCCATTTTTAAGTGACTGAGTAACAAACATAAAATAGCAAACAAGCAGACGGATCTCCTGATGGTAAGAGTCAACTATCGCCTATAGACACCAAATATATTAACGGTGCGTTGCTATGTTGTGGCGAGGTCTAATTCCACGTTCATAAGTTTACCGGCTACCTTACTTTCCAAATCGGTACACGACAGTGACAAGTACTGACGCTATTGCAACAGGAATAGGTAAGGCGGTAGTACCAGACCCGAGCGATACAAAACAGAATTCTACCACCTAGTAGCCACGATGGGAGTTACTCGCATTACCAATCGGTCATCTTTTAGACCTGCCTGGTAGAACAGTAGTTGGCCTATACTTCAAAGGAGCCCGGGACCAACACGGGATAGATTTTAAATATTCAATGGTAATTTCTTAAAACAGAGCCATATCTGACAATTTTCTGTTACAAAGAAAGTTCCCTCCGCGTTCATCAGTTTTTTTTCCTCAACCCAATTACTGCATACCAATTTACAGAGATTGCGGAGATGACCCACAAATTTTCGTCGGTTACCTTATACAGAAACCAGACAGTGAGGTACGCAGCACGGATGCACGCAATTATCGCCTGCCAGATGGAATTTCAACTCTATCCCATGGATATACAGTCTTGTCCAATTTACATAGAAAGCTGTAAGTATTCGTTTAGTAATCCTGATCTTGATACAAGTTACATTTTTTGTGGTGCATGCCTAAAATAACATTATAGCTTGCTTAATTAGTAATGCGAAGGAATGTATAGGAAACTATGTAGCAGTGTTTTTTCCATTATACAGGCATTTTTATTTCCTTTTTTGCTATGGATTCTAATATTCTCGTTGGTATATGAGTGGTATTAGAGTTGCGAAATTGAGTACACAAAGTACATCGATAACTCGATCATCTTAAAATGAGAAATATAAAATAAATTACAGCATCTATTTCTGAGTATTGATAAGCAAGAGTTTTCCTCCGGTATATCTTGAATTTAGAGAATTTCGATTTCATATATCACATAGGTTGCCTGTTATGAGGGTAGTAAGTGATGTGACAACTTCAGTACTTAGTTCCTAAAATAATGACACATATATTGCAATTTACGCACAAAATCTGGGTGGATTTAATAATTCATTGTGATTGCAACCCTACTTAAAAATAAAAAATCAGCAAAAAATAAGTAAATTTTTTGTATAAGTAAATTTTAAAAGATGTTTACGCCGCGTGTAGTATAATAGCTGGATATAATAGAGGAAAATTGTCTTTGCAACGGCGTGTGTGTATAAAGAGGAATGTAGAGGAAGCCTGCAAGGATCGTGATGTAGGGCACTCGGTTTTCTTTGCCTACCCCGTAAGGAATCGGCCGTGAAGATATGTACGTAAACTACACGTTATCACGTTTCCAAGTTTTATAATTTATGACGTGAATCGTTTAGTATCTTACTTATGAATTTCATAGGTAGCTAAATCTTTAATAATAACGATATAGCAAGAGATCTACCAAACGCATTTATTCCGAAACTAGGTTTTGCCTGCGGCTTCGCTCGCGTAAAATAAGAGACAAAAAGTAGCCTATGTTAGTCTCCGTCCCTTCAACTATCCCAAATTAACACACATACACTTTCCCATTTATAATGTTAGTATGGATTAGCTCATCGCAGTCTTAAACATTTGGCCTTTTAAATTTTTAATTTACCGCGGAAACGCTCTGAGCTGTCATGGTGTCTTGAAAGACATCACGCGGGGCCGTAACCATTTAATATGTATTACATACTCTTTGGTTTCTATAAAAAATTTAACAATAATGTGGCGTTTTACCATTTACTAACCTCGCGTGACGTAACGCGGTAATTTGCGTTTACTGCTGTGTGACTTATGGCTAATTGCACTAACAATATCTTAGCTTAGGCCAATCCTAAATAGAATGCTGTCACTTCTTGTTTTAAATAGAAAGGACGGGACAGCATACCATTTAGGATTGTCCTAAGCTAACACAGTGCTAGTGCGTTGGCTATTAGTTGGTTGGTTGGTTATTTTTGCCGAATTTATATCCTAAAAATATTATTCATCATTATCTTTTTTATTCAATATTTTCAGCTCTTTTTTTATCTTCGTGTCATAATAAGACATTAAAAAATAGCAAAAAGCAGAGCTTTGTAAGGGCTCGCAGTTATACTATCTAGTAATATTGTTAGGAAAGTATTTTTATGAGAATTACATCTTTTAATATATGGACTTTATTTATAATTATCTAACCTAAAAAAAGCCGGCGTATTTTCACCCAAACTTTATTTTCGCACCAAAAGCGTCATCAGGCTTATAGGGCGCAGGAAAATAAAACCAAAATTTAAAAAAAAATGTTTCTAAGACTTAATTTTTTTGGTACTTACAAGAAAAATTCTTTAAAATTTTCTTAATTTATTAAAAACACGATTTTTATAATTAACATTGTTATTTACACAAAACAAATATAAAGGTTATCTATCAATGGGTTTTATCATATTTTACACCATATTTTCTGGTCTACCTATAGGTAGCAACTCAAGAGCGATCCCGCGCCTCGCTCTCTCTCTCTCTCTCTCTCTCTCTCTCTCTCTCTCTCGCTCTCTCGCACCTCGCTCTTAAAGTCTAATATTGATAGAAGTCAATTTCTATTCACGGTAATTTTCTTGTAAAAGAGTTTTCAAGGAAAAATACATTTGTAACATTTCGCTAAGATAAATAGTTTATTTTACTAAAATCGGGAACTTCCTAGTTTCACTCCGATTTTCGAAATCAAAAAATGCTTTATTTCAAACAAACCCTCAAAATTTTTAGAATAAATTCTCGTATTGGATGATCGATTTTGATCTTTCAAATGGCATTCAACTCAATTTAACTATTGCTGTATTTAGCTAAATAATCGGTAGGTTCAAAAATTTCGAAGCAATGTCAAAAATCATTTTTTCAAAAATTTTTGTCATTGATAGATCCAGATCCAGAAACAAATTGACTGATTTTTATCCAAATTAAGTTACTTGACGCAGTTTTTAACAGAGAAAATCTGATAAGATTTTGAAGTCAATCGGTATATTAGCCTGAAAGTTATTTCAAAAATATTAAGTAAATTTGCTATAAAAAAACGTAATTTTAATATTTGAAAAGCTGTAACTTTTTAGTACTAAAATATCTTAGAATACTAAAAAATGATTGATTAATAGTATTCGAAGTTACGTCGAAGAAACACATTTATTTTTCAAAATTTTCGTCAACGATTACTTCCAAACAGGTAAACCGATTTTGATGCAATTTATACTTAATCGGTACATTAATCTGGAAGTTATATTTAAAAACTCTTTTTCAAAATTTCTCAAAATCCCTTGGGCCCATTTGGTTCAAAATTTCAGGAAGTCGAAGTTGAGCGGAATCCAATCGCATGCCATCAACCGCGTTTCGATAGGTCCAGCCGTTCAAAAGTTATGAGATGTTTACATAAAGAGACGACAAGACAAGAGATATACACACATACATACAGACATACTGACGTCATCGTGAAAATAGTCGTAAAAGGTACCTAGGACCCCAAAACGTGGACATCTGGTGAAAACTCGATTTTTGAAAATCGGAGCAAAATCAGTAATCATACGTAGCGGGAAGTTTAAAAATACAAGTATATTAATATATATTTTTTATAGTATAAGATAGCAAACAAGCAGATGGGTCTCCTGATGGGAAGAGTCAACCATCGCATATAGACACCAAAGGTGTAAATGGTGCGTTGCTATCTTATGGTGAGGTCTTATGCCACATGCATAAGTTGATTGATATTTTATTAAAATAGAGTGAATGAAAATGAATTAAATGAATTAAAACTACCACGCCAAAACTCAAACCTTAAAGTGCGATATTTTTTCAGTAAAATGTGTGGTACATTTTAAAAAGGGCATAGATCTTCGCCTTATGTAAATTTGTAGCATGTTAACTTGTTAGTTTTATAATAGATGGCGTCAGTAGTAACAAAATTCCAAGGAACTTATATACGATAACTGGAATTTCTACGAAGCAGTATTTGAAAAATAAAAATGTACTTTATTTCTTTCTTAATAAAGTTGACATTTGTTTCTTACATAACAGAGGGGAAAAACGTTCTGAGCAAGACAACGACATGAGTGGATGTTGTCCCTTTCTTGCAATTGCCAGTGTAAATAAAACTTTTGGATGGTAGATTTTTATATATTCGTTAATCGTTAAATCCTTTTATTTATATACGTCGATAAATACATTAGCATAAAATGTATTGTAATTAACATAGTGAGTTCTAAAATGTTCTTATTTTAATTATTACGTAATTACTTATGCAATGCAAAAACTGTTTCTCAAATTAGTAGAATTACTTAGTAGTAATTTGCAAACCACGCATGGCCACACTTATATATGGCGATTGGCGTTTTATTTAGTAGAAAGAGACACACTCCACTCATGTCGTGGTACTCTTCGGAACGATTTTATAGCGCGTGTAAGCATTCCGGGTAGAATGTAACTTCCTTGCAAAATTCTAATACAACATGTATCTTTTTTTTATGTTTATAAAATGGTATTTTAATGGTGATCATATCTAGACATGAATATAAACTACCACAACAAAGCTCAAACCTAAAAATGCGATACTTTTTCAGTAAAATGTTTCACAAAAGTGCATAGAAAGTCACCTAGTATTTTTAAAGATTTAAAGATTTAAGATTTAAAGATTTTTATTAAACACTAGCTGTTGCCTGCGACTTCGTCCGCGCGGACTTCGTTTACTTCCCACTGTTCCTCCCCTGCAGGTGATAGCGTAGTAATATGTAGCCTATATGTTGACCCGACCTATCAGTAATATTCATACAAAATATGAAGTAAATCCATGCAGTAATTTTTGAGTTTACCCCGGACATACATACAGACAAACAGACAAATAGACAAACATTCTAAAAACTATATTTTTGGCTTCGGTATCGATTGTAGATCACGTCCCAAGTATTCTTTTAAAAAAATATTCAATGTACAGTTTTGACTTTCCTACGATTTTATTATATGTATAGATTTAACAATATTACAGAAATAACATATTCGTAAACAACTGCTTTAGTTGCAAAACTGTGTTGCAGCCGTTTACGCCCACCCCGAAACACGGCGGAAGTATGTTCTAAAACATTGTACATTATAAAGCAAGCAAAATTAAGTCTATTTATATTTGCAAGGAATTGTCTACAACAACCGGATAAATTTATGTCTGTAAATTGATTGAATAGATAGATACATATTTCTACTATTTTTTATACCATAAGTTATCGGAACAAGCAGATGACTCTCCCGATAGAAAGATAAACACAAAAGATGTTAATGATGTCTTGCTATTCGTGGAGTTGGATGGCAAATGGTACAATCTCGTTATACGCGCGTTCTGAATGATTATTTTAGTTAGCGCTGACATTGATCATTGGTCTATTCAAATAGAGCCCCCGAGGTCTTACTAGGTACCTAAACACTTCCGTTGCATTTAACAAATTCACGCCCATATATCTCAGGACAGCGAGAAAAAAGATCTTACACATCAAAAATACCAACATGTATAAATTATATTCACCTCTCAAGTAACTGTCTTTGTCGGGAATTGCACCGAATTTGTCGAGGCGCACAGATTCTTGGCATCACCATATGGTGGACGTTCCACGTACCCAGACAAAGAGGTTCGACTCCACATTCTTCATTCGAACCGCAAGGGACTGGAACATGCTTCCTGCGTATGTGTTCCCTGACAAGTACAATCTAGGGGTCTTCAAGAGATCTAATTACAATATAGCCGGTTTATTCCTATTATATTTAAGTAAATTATAATTTATCATTTTCATCGTCGGTATTTGGTGAAACTACATCATATTGACTTTCATAGAATAAAAGGACATTTAGTTACAATAATTATAACTATTATATAATCTATGCTTTTAATGTTTTCTATATAATATTGTTACGAATAATCTAGAAACGTTTAGAATTGGAACGCTGGAGGGATCTAGAAATAAAAGAAAGAGATAGCTACTCCTATTGACAAACAAATAGTTGATCTAAGCTATACCATAATGGACTTTGTGGTATATGGCATAAGGTTGAAAGTAACGTGTACTAGGATTTGACTCATAACTTGTTTACAATAAGAAGTAATAAGAAGTGATTGATTGTTTCCCAATACATTTAGATTTTTCTAGATCCAGGTAGAACTTTACCCTGGGTATAAATAGAGATGTGTTGACAAATATAGGGCAGTTTGTATAAAGCGATCGAGAGCGATACTTAAAGTGACCAGTGCGAAGCGAGTGTTCTACGTTTAGCGTTAGTACAGTGAGTGACTAGTGTTATTCAGAGTATTTAAGTATTACATAGTGTTGTTTTGTGTAACTGTATTATAAATACACGGATTTAATATAAGTGGTGTTTTTCTTACAATTACGAACCCGAAGTACGTAACAATATGTTAAATCCTCAGATTAATTATAATAGTGTTGCAAATATCCTAAAAACGTGAAGAGTGTGGAACACTTGAGAGAACTAGAAATAAAAGAAAGAGATAGCTACTTCTATTGATAAACAATAGCCTCCGTTACCCGAATAGTTATGCTATAATTGACCTTATATAAGGGTGAAAATAGTACGTACAGTAACTTGTTTAGAACTAGCATTGTTTACGCATTAATTTCCGAACTTTCGGGATATCGAATTTTTCGATGTCTAACTTTACCTTGGGTATAAATAGGGATGTGTTGACAAATAGAGTGCAGTTTTTATAAAGCGATTGATAGCGATAGTTAAATCGACCAGTGTAAAGTGAGAAGTGTTTTAGTGATTCAGCGTAGACGGTTAAGTTTAGTGTTGATATAGTGAGTGTTATTAGTGTTAATCAGTGTATTTACGTATTGCATTGTATTGTTTTGTATGTTTGTGTTGTAAATACACGATTTTCATATAAGTGGTGTTTGATTGTATAATTACGAACTCGAAGCACGTAACAATAGTTTCATGCTTAAATCATATAAGAAATAAATTTAAAAGTCTGATTATGCCCTTATAAGTGAAATCGTTTAGCCTTAAAACAAGGTTATTGACTGTGAAAAGTACAAGAGATTGATTAAAAATTGTAACAATTGTTGAAGCGTTCATATATAGAAAATTATATAAAGTTTTAATTAATCAACTTTGTTTTCAGTTTCGTACAGTAACCAAAAAGTTAGATTTCGATGGAGCGAGGCGGGCGTTACAATAAACCCTGAATTAAAGTTATTGCAATATCACATCGGTGAGCCATTGCGGTTAGAAGAAACAAATGGATATATGATTGACAAAGATGGTAAGATGTATTGTTAAAACTCTAACACTGCAGCAATTAGAGCAGGATTTTAATAATATACAATTGAATTAATTGACTGCCTCGTGGTTAACCTGTTCAGCTTAGATCATGAGATATTGTGTTCGATTTCTTTTGTTCGAAAATCGAAAATTAAAATCTCAGTAGGTTGAAGTATGGCAGGTGGTGTTTTTTCACTCCCATGCCTTAGATTAGCATGTTAAAACGTCGATTCCGATTATCGCTAGAAATATTGATAATCATTATTAGGTCAGAAAAATACAGCGACGGAGATCACCGCATTTTACCGATTACATTTTGGTGAAAAGAAAATTTTATAGACGTTCTATTTATTTTAATTACCCCGCAAGGGAATCGGGTGTGATGATACTGTACAATTGCATTTTCCTCCTACATTGATCCGGGCACCTTCATACGTGGAAGTGTGAAAACATTTATCTTAATAGTAACTAGCGAAATTTCAAGGAAGACTTTTCAAACTACGTAAGCTTTGAAAGTTTGCAAGTAATTATTAGTCGATCAACATTTAAAATGTACT
The DNA here is from genome assembly GCA_036924255.1 of Apodemia mormo. Lineage (NCBI taxonomy): Eukaryota > Metazoa > Arthropoda > Insecta > Lepidoptera > Riodinidae > Apodemia > Apodemia mormo. The sequence goes on along the minus strand of JAUPFN010000006.1, from coordinate 4,981,773 downwards.
TGAAGCAGATTCTACTGGCGGCAAACCTGAAGCTTGTATTGGGTGCGTAATCACACACACAACACTCATTATTATTATGGTATTTGAAGTTTCAAATATTTAATATCTATCGCGTGAAACAATAAATAACCCTCAGATAGATCGCATTATTGTAGCAACTACGGAACTTTAGATTGCACGTGGCATGTTTTTCAATACATCAGAAATGTCTTTGAGATTTTATTTTTACCGTAGTTACACTTTAAGTGATCTGTCCATTAAATATATTACGAAAAGTCCTACTTCTAGGGCTTTTGTCATTTAGTTAAACAAGAGCTTATAATTTCTTTTGTCTGTTTTTTTTTCTAGTATTTTGTACCCAAATAACATAACAACTGCTTTGAATTACTTAGAAAGTGTTAACGTTGGTATATTGATTTCACTACACATCTCAGTTTTAATAATAAATGCGAAATTTGGTTTGTTTGTCATACTTTTTTTCCCACACAATCACTAAGATATATCTTAGTAAATAATTTAATATTTAACATATGTACATCTATGTTTAATATTATTAATGTGAAAGTTAGTATGTTTGGATGTTTGGATGTTTGGATAAATGGATGTTTGGATAGATCGATGTTTGTTACTCAATCACGCAAAAAACTACTGAACGGATTTGAAACTTGACATATATGTTAATTATTATCCCAAAAAAAATTAGTGATCCCGCGGGATTCCCAAAAACTTTTATAATGCAGGAAGCTACACGATACAGCTAGTGGTAAAATATAGGGTTGTAACGGAACTCATCCTCCGCCTCCATTACTGCGGAACTTCCGCAAAGAATCGAACCTCTGCCTCCGCATCTGCCTCCGCCAAATTTATGCGGAGTTTTAACGGAGGTTTATTTACGCTAACATACAACGTGCAAAGAGCGACGTTGAGAAACGCGGCCGCACGGCTGCGTATTTGCGAGTGAAATGGCAAATATTTTGCTTGTGCCATATTGTGAATGACAGTAAACAACTTGTCGCATCGTTCGGCATCGCGTAGTTGTTTTGTGTTTAAACCGTGATTGTTTTAACTTTTAAGTGATTTAGTGCATGATAATAGTCATTCTCATTTAAATCACGTGATGAAGCTGGAAACAACACAGTTGCGAGTAAGCACTCGTGTCGATCGCACGTTTGTCATTTTCCGTATTAATTCAACGATAATTTTTTATCTACCCTCATTTTATAAAATATCAAAAAAAATTTTTTTTTAATGGAGGAAGAGGAGGACAGTGAAGCCTTTTGCGTATCGAGTATTAGTGATATGGGTGACAATAATTGTGAGCAACAAGTTGAAAAATGTGAAAATAATATTAGCGAGGAAGAATACAAAAAACAGAAAAATTCGGAAAAGAGAATTCGAGTGGCAGATGATGATTATGTAGGTGACGATGGATTTACATTAGTTTCGAGAGCTCATAAGCGTCTAGTTCGGGGATGTTCACAGGAATTAAGTAAGTCAGAAACAAAAACAGAAGAAAAAATTGTGGTATGTATCACTGGTAAAGATCCTTTGCCAAAACAGTTCAGTATGGCAAAGCTTTTCCGTGCTGAAAACATAGAAAGAGTCCAAAAAATTCAATATAAAAGTCAGTTTAGGGCGCAAATAGAATTTCTAAATAAAGAAGATGCAAACAAGCTAATGAGTTGTGAAAATATTCAAAAGATGGGTTACAGATGCCAATTATTAAATGAAGTTAGTTTATCATATGGAATTGTTAAACAATTAGCAGATGTAGAAACGGACGAAAAAGAAATTTTGGATAACATTGAATGTGAATTTGAAATTATCTCTGTAAAAAGATTAAACAGATTGATAAGTGTGGGGAAATGGGGTAAAAGTGAATCAATAAGGGTGTGTTTTAAAAGCTCTACTTTACCTGAATATGTTTATAGCTTTGGATGTAGATTTAAAGTGGAACCCTACACTTTTCCAGTAAGTCAATGTTCGGGTTGCTGGAAATACGGGCATTTAGTACGGTTTTGTCCAACAAAAAAAATAATTTGCCCGAAGTGTGCTCAAAATCATCCAAATTGCACTGCAACTAACTACGTGTGCGTAAATTGCAAAGGTAGTCACATGGCCCTAAATAAGATATGTCCAGTATTTCTAAAAGAAAAAGAAATAAGGAATATTATGTGTGCCGAAAATTGTACATACAAAATAGCACTTATGAAATATATAGAGGGGCAAAAACTAACTCGACAGAAAGAAACTATTGAGAAACAACATACAGTGCATGAACGAATATTCAAAAATGATTCAGAAAACAAATCATATAGTCAAATTCTAGTTGAAGCTCTAGTTCATAGAGAGGAAAGTTCTTCAGAAGAAAACAATGACGAACAGAATATGAAAATAGATAATGAGCCGCAAACAGGAAAAAAATATTCAAACCAAAAAAAAAGTTCCGAAAACGGGTAAAAAGAAAAGTACATCTACAGATTTAGAAGGTAAATTGGAAGAATGCAAAAAGAAAAAACAAAGCATGAACAGTGACAATGGTATAGTGAAACGATTTGTGAGTAAGTTTACAGAAGTTTTGTTAGATAATAGTGACCTGTACACCAAATGTAAGTTATTAGTTAAATTTGTTTTTGATGAGTTGGTAAAATATTTTACGGAATTATTTCACAGCGAAGGCCTTAAAGAAAAAATTATTCAATTGATTAATTATGGATAACAGTACAATAAACTGTAAATTAGACTTAGTACATTGGAACGCACAAAGTTTAAGGCCTAAACTGGTAGAATTTAGTTCATTACTGAGTAGAGAAAAAATTCACGTAGCGCTTTTATCTGAGACTTGGTTACAGCCAAACTCATCCTTATATATAAGTGAGTATAATATATTTAGGAGGGATAGAAATGACTCATACGGTGGAGTAGCTGCTATTGTTCATAAATCAGTAAAAGTACAACAACATCCTTTCACATTAAGGAACTCTAATATAGAAATGTTAATTCTAAAAGTTATTAATTCTAAAGTAATTAATTACATTGTTATGATTTATTGTTCTCCCTCTGTACAGACCTCTCAGTCTGACTGGGATGTGCTGTTTTCGAAATTTTCCAAAAAGTGTCTAGTTGTAGGTGACTTTAATGCTCACCATACTAATTGGTCAAATCGTATTGATAATAGAGGTAGGCAAATTTATGAATCGGCTTTAGAATTTGGTTTTATCTGTTTAAATGATGGAACTCCAACTAGAATCAAATTAGTTAACGGCAATTTACAAAGTTCATCGCCTGACGTTACATTTGTATCTTCTGATGTAGCGGTTCACTGTGAGTGGAAGGTAATGAATGAGAATCTAAGGAGTGATCACCTTTTTATTCATTTACGCATTACGTATCAAGAGGCAATACAGACCACTAAAAAATTCAATTTCAAATTAGCTAATTGGGAAGGTTATACCACATTTTTAAAAAACCACCTTAGCACTGTCAGCGAGGACAACGTCCAAGCAATGTATGACAATCTTATAAAGATTATGTATAAGGCAAGACAAGAACACATTCCGGCTTATAAGGTGTGCCATAATATTGATAGTAAATTTAAGCCCAAGCGATATTGGAACCCAGATCTATCAAGATTAGTAGCGCTTCGTAGATTGGCCCTTAAAAAATTTCGCAAAAACCCAACGCCGTCTAATTTAAATATTCTAGAAGAGAGAACTCTAAATGCTCGGCAGGCAATTATGAGTGCCAAACAAAATAGTTGGAAACAGTATTGCTCATTTTTCTTTAATTCATCAACATCTGTTTCGGATATGTGGCAGAGAATGAGGTGGTATAAAGGATATAAAAATCATTCAATTAATAGTATATCTATAGAGAATAAAATTAACCTTTTATGTACCTTGGCCCCGGATTATGTTTTACCCAGCGAACCTACATTAAAGAGGGAAAATGATGTATTAGAAGCAGAGTTTTCGTTACATGAATTAAATAAATGTTTGAAAAAAAAAGATACCGCCCCGGGAGATGACGATATAACATATACTATGAATTATCATTTACCATTAGAATGTAAAAAGCAACTGCTACAAATTTACAAATTAATTTTTGATACAGGCCAAATACCAAAACAATGGCGTGATATTAGAATTATTGCTATTCCTAAACCAGGAAATGAGAATAGTCATTCTATTAAATTAAGGCCAATATCTTTGATATCATGCCTTTGTAAAATATTCCACCTTATGCTTATGAAAAGAATAGAATGGTATATTGAGAAGAATAAGATATTATCCAATACAGTTGCAGGATTTAGGAGGGGTATGTCATGTCACGACTGTTTAGTTCGCCTAGTAACATATGTTCAAATAGGTTTTTCTAAAAATTGGGTTACTGTTGCTACATTTTTAGATTTAGAAAACGCTTATAATAATGTTTTAATTGAAAAAATGATAACCATACTTGACGATTTGGGACTAGGTAGGAAAATATGTCAATATTTGTGGAATTTTTTAAGTAACAGACGTCTTACAGTTACCGATGAAAAAACACTAGAAATTAAGACCAGACATGTAGGCAGAGGTTTGGCGCAAGGGGATCCAATGTCACCCTTGCTTTTTAATTTAGCTACTGCAAAAATTTGTCTTTATATTTCTAATATTCAAATTTGTCAATATGCGGACGATTTTGTCCTATTTAGTAATAATAGTAATATTTTAAAAAGTGCTGAAGAGATCCAAAATGGTCTTAATGCTTTTAGTAAAGTAATAAATGAGTTAGGCTTGGATTTATCAGTTAATAAATCAAAATATTGTATTTTCAGTAGAGGTCATAAACAATATAATATTAATTTACAAATAAATGGTAGTCCAATAAAATTTGTAGACACTTGCAAATACTTAGGGTTACATTTAGATAAAAAGTTATTATGGAGAAAACATATTGATGAAACAGTAGCAAAAACGTCAAAATTTCTTAATTTATTAAAAGTATTAGCAGGACCTACATGGGGCTTACACCCAAAGTTTTTACGTGCATTGTATACCTCAATCATCAGAAGCAGAATAGACTACTGTTGTTACCTATACAACAATAGTGCAAAAACTCACTTGTATAAATTAGATAAAGTGCAAAATCAGGCTCTCAGAATAATTGGCGGCTTCGTGAAAACCACACCTATTCATGTTCTAGAGAGTGAAGTTTGTGTAGTTCCTTTGTTTGTAAGACGAAATTATTTGGCCTATAAATATTGTCTGAAACTCAAATCATTGGCTAGCAATGAAATTGTTCCATTGTTTACTGAGCTGGGTGAATACTCTAGGAATAGATTTTGGCAGCATAAAAAAATTCCTCTCCTTGTAATAATATTTAATGGAGAAATACAGAATGAAAATGTGTATAAATCTAATATCCTACCGATGTTTGAGTTTAAAACATGGGTTACAAATATAAAAGTTGATGATATTATTGAACTAAATTTAAATAATATTAAAAACGCTAAAAGATCTTATGACTATAACTGTATTAAATTTGATACATTAAGTGAGTTAAAAATGAAATACCCCAATTGGTACGTCATTTATACAGATGGGTCCAAGGGCAGTAGTGGATGTGGCGCAGCATTTTACGATGGAAGGCAATTGGGTGTTCCCCTTCAAAATTGTTTTAAATTACCCAGAGCTGTAACAATCATGACGGCGGAACTAGTTGCAATTTCGGAATCCCTGTCATACGTAATGACTTTAAATGTCAATAGAGTGCTTCTATGCACAGACAGTAAATCTGCCTTGCAGCATTTGGCTCGATGCGCCTCTGGTTGCAGAGGTGTACCGATAGCCTATGACGTACTATCAAAAATGTATAATATGGTTGAAAATGGAGTGAGTCTGAAGTTGCAATGGGTTCCGTCGCATATTGGACTTAAGGGGAATGAGGAGGCTGACATTTTATCTAAACGAGCTACCACGGATGGAGTAGAAGTAAATATGTTACCAGACTATACAGAAATATTGCCGAAATATAAAAAGAAATGTTACGATATGTGGAAAGAGTATTTTAATGAAAGATCGTTAACTAAAGGGATATGGTACAAGTCGATACAATGTGAGCCTCCTCATGTCCCGTGGTTTAATTTTACAAAATTGAATCGGACATTAGTTGTCATAGCACACAGGTTAAGATCTGGGCACATGCCATTAAGAAGTTTCAAATACTTGATGAAAATAGTCGACTCCCCCAATTGCGAAAGGTGCGAGATTATAGAAGATATTCATCACCTCTTGATGGAATGTGTCCGATATCGGGAAACAAGAAAAGAACTGTTAAATAAACTAAAAGTCAACAAAAATGACATTGGACAGTTTCACAGTATTTTAAGTCAGCCCAGCTCAGATGAAGCCAAAATACTTTTTGCATTTGTAAATCGTTCCATTAGTAGTTGAGGATAATATTGTAGTATTATAGTCTTGTAATAGGGTACGATGGAACTGGCGTACACATGGTGTAAAAGTTCCTTAAATAAAAATGATTAAAAAAAAAAAAAAAAAAAGCTGGAAACAAGTAAAATTTCGCAGTTTTTTGTACAAGTAGATGATAATTATGCAAATTGCAAAAGCTGACTGATTTTTTACTTAAACAAACCATAAATTTCTATTTTTTTTTTATTTTAAATTTCATCTCCGCCTCCGCCTCCGTTAACCTCCGCATCCGCGGCGGTAAAGCTCCTCCTCCGCATCCGCCTTTGCCTCCGCTGACAATGCCTCCGTTACAACCCTAGTAAAATATATATTTTTAACTTCGTTCCATTAGTTTTTGTGTTCATGCTTTACAAACATACAAAAATACAAATGTTTTCTTTTTATAATATTGTTACGAATAATCTAGAAGCGTGTAGAATTGGAGCGCGCGCGCGCTATTTATCTAGAAAACTCCTGTTGACAAACAAATAGTTGACCGGGGCTATGCCATAATGCACTTTGTGGGATATGGCATAAGGTTGAAAGTAGCGTGTACTAGGATTTATGACTCATAACATGTTTACGATAAGAAGTGATTCATTGTTTCCCGATACATTTAGACTTTTCTGGATCCAGCTAGGGCTTTCCCCTGCCTATAAATACAGAGATGTTGACAGACACGAGTCAGTTTTTATCAAGCGATCGAGAGCGATATATCAAGTGACAAGTGCGAAGCGGGAAGTGTTTTATTCTAAGTTCAGTGATAGTATAGCGAGTGACTATTGTGTAAAACTTATTTTAGTATTACGTCGTGTTGTGTTGTGTAAATACACGGATTTAATATAAGTGGTGTTTTTCTACAATTGCGAACCCGAGTACGTAACAACTGGTGTCGGAAGTGAAATTGTGTTAAAAAATGCCACTTATTCCGAAGGAAGGTGTTACCACCAGGTCTCAAGCTGAGACACAGAGGGCGTCAGAGGACACCGAGACGCGTGCAGGTGAGCAACCTGCTGGTGTTGCCAGCACGTCATTGTCATCAAGCACAGCGCCTACTGATCTTTCTGTCATACTGGCAGCTATACAACAACAACAACTTCAACTACAACAGCACCTACAGGAACAGCAACAACAACAGATTCAACAACTTCAGCAGCATCAACAGCTTCAGGAACAACAACAAGAAAAGCTACGGGAACAACTACACGAGCAACAGCAACAGCTCAAGGAACATTTATCTGGTTTTGACGATAAATTGACTGTTATTTTGGCACAGCAAGACCAGTTAAAAAGCGATGTGGGCCTCGTCAAGCGCGACATGAAGGGTGTTGAAAAGAGGGTTGACCACTTGGAGGCCAGCTGCGACAAAATAAGTGAAAACGTGGACCAACTGGAAAGGGAGGTCATGGAAATGAAGATCACGGGAGTTAAGTCGGGTGGTGCCATTACAAGCTGCTCTCACCAAGTGGGTCCTCGGGTAAAGGTACCCACTTATGATGGTCTTACATCATGGAGTGCGTACCGCACTCAGTTTGAAATAGCAGCGAAAGCCAGTGGTTGGACAGATGAACATTGCCTAACAGCTCTGAGCACGGCATTACGGGGACAGGCGCTCTCTGTGCTAGATGCAATGCCGAAACAGTATCAGTTTGCTGATTTGATGGAGGCATTGGAAGCTCGCTACGGTGAGCGTCACTTGGAGCATGTTTTCCGTGCCCAATTAAAGGACCGTGTACAGAGGAGCGGCGAGGGACTTCAGCAATGGGCCGTGGAAATTGAAAAGCTTGTGAGGAAGGCGTATCCTTCGGCCGACGCTAACACAGTGAACAATACTATTGTCCAGGCGTTTATTGATGGAATTCGAGACCTGGAAGTGCGTGCTGCTGTTCGCCTTCAGCACCACGTGACAATGAAGGAGGCTTTGGCTCATGCGCTGGAGGTAGAAGCTGTTGGCCACGAACCTCGAGCACATAAAGTACGTGAGGTTACAGAAGTTGTGGCTCAAACAAAGGAAGTGGAACCTAGAAGACTGGGTCCCATGTGTTATGCCTGCGGGAAACGTGGGCATATTAGAGTCAACTGCCCCACCAAACCAACGGGTGCAGTTAATTGGCGACAGCAAGCGGCCGGAAGCTCAGCAGCTGAACAGAGCAAGCAGGTCAACCAGCCTGTTAATCCAGCCCAGGGAAACGAGTAACAGCCAGGATCAAGGGGCGGGTGCTGGCTGATCGAAAAACAGCCCCAAAAGTTGTCATATCCCAGATGTGCGACGGCAACAGTTTATCCATTAAGGGACTGGTTAATGGCAAGAACTGCAGCTTAACGCTGGACACTGGAGCTACACGAACTGTGGTGCGACCAGAAGTAGCTGACAATGGCAACCTGAGATTGAGGAATTTTGGGAAAAGCAAGCTTCTGTCTGTCACAGGTCAGCCAATACCCGTCTTCGGTGAAGCATCTGTAGTGATGCAAATAGGCGACGAGTATTACACTCACGACGTCGTAGTGGCCGATATTATGGATGACTGTGTACTTGGTTTAGACTTCATGAAGAAGAATGCCTGCAAGTTTGATTGCAAAACAGGAGTTTTCGTATGTGGGCTAGTAGAAATTTTCATGGATGGGGGATCAAAAGGAAAGGTAACAGTGGCTAGAAGAACCATCTTACCTTCAAGATCGAAGACATTGGTACGCGTGAAGTTACCAGCCAGTTACAAAGGCCGGGGTAATAGGAGTGTGTTAATTGAGGACAATGGAGCAATTCCACACTGTATTACGGGCCGAAGTTTAGTATGTGACAAGGGCTTGGCAGCGGTGCAGATAGTCAACCTGAGTGACAGTGATGTAGTGCTCAAAGCAGGCGATGTTGTAGGACAGAGTGATGAAGTTATGACGTTAAGGAAACTGACATTGGCAGGAAGTACAGCATCAAGAGACGTACCACAGGAACTCAAGGATTTGGTGAACAAGTGCAGCTACCTTACCACGTCACAACGGCAGCAGGCTAAGGATCTACTTACACGTTATGCCAACATTTTTTCTAAGACTGATAGAGATATAGGCAGAACATCTGTAGTCAAACATAAGATTGACACTGGAAATGCGCAGCCTATAAAGCAGAAAGCTAGACGTGTCCCTATAGCCAAAGAGAGGGAGGTACAGGAGATGATAGATGAAATGAGAAGAAGCGGAGTTATAGAGCAATCTTCTAGTCCATGGTGCTCTCCTGTAGTGTTGGTTAAGAAGAAAGATGGGTCTACACGTTTCTGCATCGACTATCGTCGGCTCAATGAAGTCACCAAAAAGGACAGTTACCCACTACCTCGGATAGATGCCACTTTGGACACTCTGGCAGGCATGTCTTGGTTCTCAACTTTAGATTTAAAATCTGGGTACTGGCAGGTTGAACTTAGCCCTAATGATAAAGAGAAGACAGCATTCTCCACAGGACAAGGATTATGGCAATTTAAAGTAATGCCGTTTGGATTATGCAATGCGCCGGCGACTTTTGAAAGATTAATGGAATGTGTTCTAGCAGGACTTGTAGGCGATGCCTGCTTAGTGTATTTAGATGACGTAATAGTCATAGGAAAAGATTTTCAGCATCATCTGTACCAACTGGAAAAGATTTTTAATAAAATACAAGCTGCAGGGCTAAAGTTGAACCCAAAGAAGTGTCACTTATTTCGAAAGGAAGTCAACTATCTGGGTCACGTGATATCACAAAACGGCGTACAGACAGATCCTGAAAAGGTTAGTGCAGTACAGAAGTGGCCAACACCCAGAGACAAGACCGAAGTTCGCGCATTTCTAGGACTATGCTCTTACTACAGACGTTTTGTGAAAGGATTTGCTGAAATAGCAAAACCGCTGCATAGACTCACTGAAGAAAAGAAGAGTTTCGATTGGAATGACATGTGTCAACAAGCTTTCGATGAACTTAAGAAGCGGTTGTGTGAGTCACCAATTTTGGGCTATCCTGATCGGAAAGGGCAGTTCATCGTAGACACAGATGCAAGTAACACTGCCATTGGTGGTATTTTATCACAGAAGCAAGGCGATCAAGAAGTTGTGATAGCTTACTTCAGCAAATCATTATCGCGGCCGGAACGAAACTATTGTGTTACAAGAAGAGAACTATTGGCAGTAGTGAAGACTCTTCGACACTTCAAGAAGTATCTGATTGGGCGACCCTTCAAGCTGCGTACCGACCATGCTGCTTTGAAGTGGTTGTTACAATTCAAGGACCCGGAAGGCCAAGTGGCTCGCTGGATTGAGCAATTGCAAGAGTTTGACTTTAACATAGAACACCGCAGTGGAAGGTCTCACTCGAATGCGGATGCGTTATCACGACGACCTTGTGCGGAAGATTGTAAACATTGTGTAAGGATGGAGATGAAGGAAAGGGTTCAAGTACTGCGAGCTAAGCCTACGGATGATAGGTGGGAAACTGATGCGATGCGTGAGGCCCAGTACGAAGATAGAGATTTGCGGCCTCTAATAGATTGGAAGAAGCAAGACACGGAAAAGCCCGAATGGCAGGAGCTGGCTCCCTTCAGCGCCATTACGAAAAGTTATTGGGCGCAGTGGGAAAGTCTTGTGTTGCAAAACGGCTTACTGTACCGCAAATGGGAAAAACCTTCAGGAAGAGAACATCATCTACAGTTGGTCGTGCCAAGAAAACTCTTCAAGGACGTACTACGTGAGTTGCATGATGGGGTTTCTGGAGGACATCTTGGAGTACGACGAACGTTGGTAAAGGTACGAGAGCGTTTTTACTGGTTGAATTGCCGAGAAGATGTCGAGAATTGGTGCCGAAAATGTACGTCATGCTCAGCAGTGAAAGGTCCGCAGGTCAGAAGCCGAGGCAACCTTAGACTATACAACGTGGGAGCCCCCTGGGAAAGGATAGCGATTGACGTGGCTGGGCCATTTCCTAAGACAGATAACGGAAACAAGTATTTTATGGTCGTGATGGATTACTTCACGAAATGGCCGGAGGTGTTCGCAATCCCTAATCAGGAAGCCACGACGGTTGCTGAGAAATTAGTCAATGAGGTGATATGCAGATTTGGCGTTCCGCTGGAGATTCATTCAGACCAAGGCAGAAACTTTGAATCCAATGTATTCCAGGAAATGTGTAAATTATTAGGAGCGTACAAAACAAGAACTACGCCTTATCACCCGCAATCTGATGGAATGGTCGAACGATTTAACCAAACTTTGGAAAGACACTTAGCCAAGCTGGTAGAAGATCACCAAAAGGACTGGGATAAATACATACCTCTGTTCTTACTGGCTTATCGAACAGCGGAACACGAAAGCATAAAAGTGACGCCAGCCCATGCCAACTTCGGCAGACAGTTACGTATACCAGCAGACTTAATGACTGGAGGCCCGCCACCGAATGCAGAGACCCAATTAAGTATACCGGAACATGTTGAAGACATTCGTGAGAGGTTACGCGATATACACTCATTAATAAGTGAAAATGCATTGGAATCAAGTCAGCGGATGAAGACCAGATACGACCGAAACGCCAATCATCGAGGTTTTCAGGAAGGATCTCTTGTTTGGCTACATAATCCGGTTCGACGAAAAGGAAAATCACCTAAGTTACAGCGACGTTGGGATGGGCCATACAAAGTAATCACACGGATCAATGACGTAACCTACCGAGTGCAGAAGCAACCAAGAGGGACCATGAAGATTGTTCATGTTGATCGATTAGCTATCTATAATGGAAGTAATGATGTTCGGGACGAACATAACTAAGAGGGGGGTAGTGTTACGAATAATCTAGAAGCGTGTAGAATTGGAGCGCGCGCGCGCTATTTATCTAGAAAACTCCTGTTGACAAACAAATAGTTGACCGGGGCTATGCCATAATGCACTTTGTGGGATATGGCATAAGGTTGAAAGTAGCGTGTACTAGGATTTATGACTCATAACATGTTTACGATAAGAAGTGATTCATTGTTTCCCGATACATTTAGACTTTTCTGGATCCAGCTAGGGCTTTCCCCTGCCTATAAATACAGAGATGTTGACAGACACGAGTCAGTTTTTATCAAGCGATCGAGAGCGATATATCAAGTGACAAGTGCGAAGCGGGAAGTGTTTTATTCTAAGTTCAGTGATAGTATAGCGAGTGACTATTGTGTAAAACTTATTTTAGTATTACGTCGTGTTGTGTTGTGTAAATACACGGATTTAATATAAGTGGTGTTTTTCTACAATTGCGAACCCGAGTACGTAACAATATACTAATACTAAACTGTACTAACAGATAAATTAATTCACTTGGTCAGTACACGCACCTATCATCCAGAAAAATATAGTTCCCGGAGGATGCTAATTTATCTTTACTGTGAGCAGAAGCTAATTTTCTATGAATAGAGTTTTGCTTATAAAAAAGTTAAGACGCCTTTACACAAGGAAAAAATTCTTTCAATTTACGACTATACCACTAAATTTAAACGTGCTTAAGAACTTAAATATTTGGTAGAGCTTAGCAATCGATAGGGCTCAGGTTCAATTCCTAAAAGGACAAGCGTTTGTGCGATGAACATAAATCTTTGTATTTTTAGGTTTGGTGGTAAATATATTTTCGTATTTTCTGTTCCCCGTGACTTCATTTGCGTGACCCATTACTACGCACTATTTCTTTTTACCCGGTCAGGTAAAGAGTAATCCGTTACTCTCTAATAAATAATTTTATATTACTTAGAGAAAAAAATTTGAAATGGGTCCAATAGTTTTTTATTAATTACAAATAAACAAACATTACTTCGATGAGTATAGATTTATACACACATAATATATGTACTAGTATTGTCGTAATAATGGACTAACCACACTGTGGCGGGCCTCAACAAGCCGGCCCGCATCCCGAAATTCCACCAAGACCGCTTTCATACATTTTATATGAAGTATCATTTATCACAACGGGTCGCAGAAGGCCACATAGAGGTGAATTTTTTCTCAGCAAATATCAGTGAACGCTACGTACTTAGCTCTGCTCCGTCTCAGTGTGCGACGGCAAGCGGAATTATATGAAAGCCCCCTTCCTTGTTTTGAGTATTAATTTAAAAAATCTCATAATTATGGATGAAGAACGATTAATAATTAATTTTAATCTAAGGCTACAAAGAGCTATATAATTTGCAAGGTCCGTGTTATAATAATCAACAAAGGATAATAACGTTTTAGGCCGTGGTCTCATAAACAAACTTCATTGTGATTATTAACAAGCTTAATTATTGTGAGCAGTTTCATTTTGACGAGACGCAAATATTTTTATCTTCCAAAAATCTTGAATTGGGTAACTAATAAAGTTAAGGGGCTTCGAAAATTTTAATTCTGTGAAGAAAATATATTATAAAATAATAAAAACATAATGTTTTGCTTTAATCGCTTGATTATTTTATGAAAAACACGAAAATAGTTTCCTACAAATTCAATAGTTTTTCGACGAATCCTCCACTCTAAAGATAAGGAATTATGAGATTTTTAAATTGATATTAATCATTTTAAAAACACCTAATTTTCTCACAACAGCTTATTAATTATTATTTTAATTCAAGGGTTACTTTGTCCTACACATAAAGTGGAATCTTTTCTTAGCCCCACACTCTAAATTTTATTTTTTATCTATCCCTATTAGTTAACCGATTCGAGATTTTTTGGAGACAGGCGTATCATCAAAGCGAAGCTATTCACAAAAATTCAGCTTGTTATTAATCAAGAAAAGTTTGTTCCTGGAACTACTGTCTATTTGGGAAATTGCGATAAGATCCGCTCCATCACCTGTGGCTCGTTCCAATGATCTGTGCTGCATTTTGCGATGCGATGCGGTCCGTTTCAGTGTGCTCGATCTTTAACACCCATATCACAATCAAATAATTTGCTTACTTTTGGGCTCTGGTAATATTATTTCCTAGCTGTTTCCTCGACTTTATCCGCGTGGAAAAAAATCTAAAATAAAAGTAGCCTAAATTTCTCCTTTTTACATTAGCTATCTGCTAGTATAAGTCCCGTCAAAATGGGCTCAGTTGCTGTTTCAGAGATTAAGGGGAACAAAAAGACTGACAAAAATTGTAAAAAATGTAATTTTGTTATTGTTCCGCATATACATCCATATGGTTTTAATAAAAAGCAGTTATTTTAATATTACAGACACTTCCATTTCATTTACTTGTATAGAAGATTTATATTTGTCTATTTGCTATCTGTAAAAAGCTTGTCATGAAGAAAGCAACTACTAAAAATATTTTTATTACAGGTAACTATTCAAGATTGGTCGTGTACTTCAAATTTGAAAGACAAATCGGTCACCACCTTATACAAACATTTGCGCCTTCGTCTCTCGTGGTGATGTTGTCCTGGTTTAGCTTTTGGTTGGACCTAGATGCTATCCCAGGTCGCGTGACTTTGCTTGTCACTTGCATGTTGACATTGGTCACCATGTTCACAGGCCTTCGCGCAGATATACCGCCAGTGGCATATGTTAAGGTGATATTCATAATTATTAATATATACATAATTAATATACACCACTTGCCAGTAGCCGTATATTAAGGTTACTAGCTGGACGACCGAATTTTGCTTAGATGATACTTTTTCATGTGAAAACTAAAATTAATTTTAATGGTAAAATACAACACTACAAAATTTCGTAAAAATTATTGGAGCTGTTTTAGAAAAATTATTTACATAGAAGTATACAAGAATTGCTCGTTTTTTTATTTTTTCAGATTCTCAAATCGGTAAAGTAGTTTTTGGAGTATATTCATTGATATATTTATACAGGCTGTTTTCTTTTTGCCGAGGGACGGAATCAAATCCCTGAAAATTCATGCTTATACATAATAATATCCAATAAGGATATCCAAAAAAAATGTATTTTGTGGGATAATAATAAATTTTATAGATATTTTAAGGTTTAAAATCAAATACTGAGTGCTCTCCTTCAACAGGTCCCTCGGCTAAAAACAATCTGTATATATGATGATATAGTACAGAGATGGTAGTTAGTTCGTCCGTGGCAATATCGCATTGCATATTGTCCATATTTTTTAAGTAAATAAAAATAAATTAATGTAAGGTCACTTATTGACAATCGTAGCCCGATGTTTCTCTGAGAAAAATCCAGATAAATCAATTTACTAACTACTGTTATTATTTTAAGGCAAATTTGTAGAAATATTTGCTTGTTACCATTATAATTATTATCTATACATATAATAAAATCGTAGGAAAGTCAAAACTGTACATTGAATTTTTTTTTTCATCTATACCTACATATAATAAAATCGTAGGAAAGTCAAAACTGTACATTGAATATTTTTTTAAAAGAATACTTGGGGCGTGATCTACAATCGATATCGAAGCCAAAAATATAGTTTTTAAAATTTTTGTCTGTTTGTCTGTATGTATGTCCGGGGTAAATTCAAAAAGTACTGCATGGATTTACTTCAAATTTTGCATGAATATTACTAACAGGTCGGGTCAACATATAGGCTACATATTATCACGATATCATCTACGGGGGAGGAGCAGTGCGGAGTAAACGAAGTCCGCGCGGACGAAGTCGCTGGCAACAGCTAGTATTATATAAACTCACTAAATACAATAAGAAATAACAATCTGGTTGTGCATACATCTTCTTTTCGTAATATAAGCAACTTCTATGTAGGGCAATTTATACGCTTTTACAATAAACTATAAAAACTCTAAAAGATCTTAGAAGAAGAAGTTTTAAAATGTGCTTAAAAACATGGTCGAACTTTACGTTATGTATAAATAAGGACGTGTTGGCGAATAGCAAGTCAGTGATATAAAGCGATTTAGAAGCGATATAAAAACTATAGTGCTTAAAAAACTATTAAAAAAAGGATATTATAAAATCTTAAAAAATATTTAGAGTGAAAAAATTAGGATTATGAGGGCGCCCGGATATATGGTACCACCGAGATACCACCACTTTATAAATTCATACCGTAATTGCACATAATAGCGTCAATGATTCTCACTGTCGTGTTCCGTGTTGGAGTCTATGGTAGCCGGTTGACTTATGCATGTGGCAATACCATCCCGTCACATGGATAACAACACACCATTAACATCTCTGTTTTCTATAAGCGATGATTTCTCTTTCCATCAGAAGAGCTATCTGCTATTTCATGATATAAAAGAAACAGTTCTAGTTAAACTTTAAATTTAAATTTTTTTGCAATTAAAATTCAACCGTAGAATAAACTATAAAATTTCCTTTAAGTTTGACAACATTTAGCTGTAAAAAAGTCGTAAATAGTGTTATGTGTGAATATCACCCTATAAGTCAAATGAATGTACTGTGTATATGTTTATTTTTATTAATTTCATCTATTTCTAATGCATGTTGTTATGAGGTAAGAGTTCGTATTGTGCGATAAAATACCAGTTATATTAAAACCGTGTATTTACAACACAAATGTACAATACACACTGACGAACACTAATAAAATAACACCGCCACTACATTCCACTAGAACTAAGTATTTAAACCGATTCGATTTACTAAACTAACACATTTTCCATATCACTTTTCACTGTACTATATCGTTTCTGAATCGCTTTATATAACTGACTTGCTATTCGCCAACACGTCATTATTTATACATAACGTAAAGTTCAACCATGTTTTCGAAAGTTTCGAAAACGAGTTGTAAACAACTTAGGTGTAAACAAGTCTTCATGCTATATTCACCCTTATGCTCTATCCGAGAAGGTCAAATATGGGTAACAGCAGCTATTGTTTATCGATAGAATCAGTTCTTCCTTTTATTTCTAGATTTTTCTAGTGTTCTCACTCTTCCCTTTTTTAGAATATTCGCAACAATATTATTTAAAAATATTATGTCTCTGTACTCTTCCGCAATGTAAACTTTAATTATGCCAAATTTTATATTCTTCCGTTCACGTGATTGCCCTAAAAAGGGGTTACAAAATGTTCTCTTTACAAATTAATATATAGGTTATACCATATTAACATCATCATCATCATCTGTCATTTCGCCAGGCATTTTGTAAGATATAAACGGTTTTTACTCATCATACTCACGTTTTAGGCCCTCGACTTGTGGATGGCTGGGTGTATGATGTTTGTGTTCGCCGCTCTCGGAGAATTCGTGGTGGTCAAAGTTCTGGATAAACAATACCAACTGAACAAAAGCAAAGCGCAAGAAGCCTTGCCTAGGATAATACCAGTGGTAAGTCCACGTTTTTTAATTACCAAATAACTGTGACGCCGCTAGTCGATATCACTGAAGAGTTTAGCGGCCAACAACGTGCAAAATACTGTCAAGATAAAGCTCATCGATGTGACGTCACTACTGTAAAGTTTGATTACGTCATACAAGAATTGAAAAGGAAAGACCATTCCAGTCAGGAAAGTGTACTATCTGCCTGTGTTTTCCGGGTCAAAGGGTAAAATATTATTTGTTTTCTTTCGTAACATCTTTGATGTCTATATACGATGGTTTTCTATTCCGTCAGGAGAACCATCTGATTGCTTGCTATCTTATGATTAAAAAATAAAAAAGCAAATACATCCAAAAAAATATATACTACCACGTATTTTCCTCCTTGCACTTGTAATTATTTTAATTGCAAGTTACAAGACAGCTCAGCTTTTCCCCAGGGCATCCTAAGCTCGCAACTCAGTGGTTATCAGGACGGTTGCCGCTGTTGATTCTGGTTTACAGGAGTTACAGTGGTGGGAACGAGAATTGGGCCCATTGGCCTTTTGAAAAATACTACCATAGCGCATGACATATACTGACGGATGTTTAAGACAGAACATTTGAATGAAAATTTAGAGCAGCTATTTTTATTTTAAATCAAAATTTGATATTATTTTTTTGTTAAGCTAAATTTTATCTTTATAACATTAAAAAAATAACGTATTTTACTACACTGATACCTCATTTCCATTTATAGAATTTTCTCTCGTGGAACATTTCTCAGGGGAAATTATGTTCGATATTATTACAAGTATTACATAATGTGTAAACAAAAGGGCTACAATATAAATCTTGGATCTATTTTAAAAATGTGATTTTATTAATGGAATACTAAAATATAAAGCATAGTATCATCACTAAGCCCGGTTCCTATAGCTATAACAGGACACTGTCCAATGAACAAACACATGCATACGATGGACTTAACAGATAGTCCTTAATTGTAGAGCATGCTTGAACCATGAGGGAACACCACATTACATGCTACTGGAGTATGTGGAGCTGAACTACTGGGCTCAGTTTCTGAAAGACGAAACTACGTATGTGGAGATATTTGAGCATCCCCATACTATCCTAAACTTCTGGAAACTGGGATAGCAGGATTAACCATTATAAAAAATACGCACAATGGCCCATAGTGCGACTAAATGCTAGGTATATCCCGCTTTGAGAGATAGAAGCTGGGTTCCCTTGTGGGTAAGGCAGAGTAAACCGAACATCTAAAGACTTTCCAGTTCACCACGATTCATCCGATTTTCGGTTGAGTAGAGATTAATGATGAATCAATATTTCCATTCAATATTTTATATTAAAGCACTTGTATTGTTACACAATAAATTATTACATACATTATCTAGCCGGTTTCGCTTAGAATTTAAGCATCATCAGGGCAATTAAAACTTATAACTAAAAACACTTAAACTTTTTAAAACTTTTTAGTTACAAGTTGTAATTGCCCTGATGATGATTATTTAGAAACGAAACCGGTTGAATAATGTATGCAATAATTTATTGTGAAACAGTACAAGTGTTTTAATATGAAATATTGAACGAAAATAGATTTTCACCAAGTGCCAACGACAAAGAGTGTAGAATATATGAATGATGATCCCCATCGCCGCATTTTACTGATCTGATAACGATTATCGACTATTTCTAGCGATAAGCGGAACCGATGGCTTTACGTGCTCATTTGAGGCACGGGAATAGTAACACAATACCCATCAGACTCCGAACTGCTACTGAGATTTTGGATTTTAAAGAAAAACCTCGAAAAAAAAACAATAACACTTTTGCCTGAACTGAGGACCTCTTGATTTGAACTGAATTGGCAGAAAATACAGAGAATAAAATTGTAAAAATATGTTATCTCGTCTAAAATATCTACAATAATTAATTTGAATAAACGTTTTTACCTTAGTGGTTGCACGCTGCAGCTAGTTAGATATAAGATTATTTTTGACAGCGGTTAAATGGGGAGAAAGGTTCATGTGGCACCGTAGCAGCATGGGAAGGGAGTGGAGTTCGATGCCGAAAAGTGGACCTTACGTCCCCCACGTCTCCTGCCGCAGCAACACCAGCCGTGCATCCTGCACCCGGGGCTAATGCCCATTTAGTTGGAATCGAACGGAGGCAAAGCATATTACAAGTAAGTATAAGAGTACTCAGTTATCCTTAGTTATTGCATAATGTAAATAATGTTCATCTTGCCTCCTTTACAAAATAACCTATCTGCCGTTCTGTGAAGCAGTTTAAAGGAGGCGAATGAAGGGATATACAAGGCACTACCTTCGTGGCTACTAGATGGTAGAGTTGTGCATTGTCTCGCCGGGGTCCGGTACCAACGCCTTACCTATTCCTACCGCAATAGCGTCAGTACTTGTCACTGTCGTGTTCCAGTTTGGAGGAAAATGTAGCCGGTAAATTTTTGTCTGTGGAATTAAGACCACGCCACAAGGAACGCAATTTTGCAACGCACCATTAATATCTTTGATGTCTATATGCAATGGTTGTCCTTTCCATTAGGAGAGCCTTCTGCTTGTTTGCTGTCTTATGATAAAAGAATATACTAAATTGATTTGTTGAAGAGAAACTCCCTTAAAATCATTGTGACTTTAAACTCGATGAAATTTAAATGCGTCACAATAAAGAAAGAAATTCGTAAATGTATGACTAAGCCAATGAAAAAAGAATGAAATAGAAAAAAATATATAGTGTATTATTAACAATTATTTTTACAATATTTTAAAACTTCGTCGAATGGCGTTTCAAAAATCAAAATCGAACTAAGGTTATAAAAGTAACAGCTTTTCAAATATTAAAATGATGTTTACAGCAAATTTATTTTTTACTAGCTGTTGCCCGCGACTTCGTTCGCGCGGATTTCGTTTACTCCGCACAGCTCCTCCCCCGTAGGTGATAGCGTAATAATATGTAGCCTATATGTTGACCCGACTTATTAGTAATATTCATGCAAAATTTGAAGTAAATCCATGCAGTACTTTTTGAGTTTACCCCGGACATACATTGACTTTCCTACGATTTTATTATATGTATATACATATAATAAAATCGTAGGAAAGTCAATGTATGTCCGGGGTAAGTAATGTATATAGATATTGTTTTTAAATACAACTTTTGTGCTAATATTCCAATTTGTTTTAACATCAAATTAAAATTTATATTTAACTGCTAAATTGGACAGACCCAACAAATTCGCCGTGAAATGAGTTTGTGAAGTAAGCCGTTACATACTACATGTGCTGAATAAATGAATCCTAAGCTTTCGCTTCGTAGACACATGATAGCGCTGAATAAGTGTGAGCTTAAGCCAAAATGATAATATTTATTTCCATAAACTGAATATTTAACACTTTAATTTGATCAAAAAATTTACTTTTACAGACAGATTTTACAGATTTATAATATATATAGTATAGTAGCATAAAAATTAATATCATGCTCGGTTCCCTTGCGAGACAGGCGGAGTTAACTAAACGTCTGTATACTTTCCAATCTCGACACTCATGGGTATGAACCCCCATGTGAAAGAGTGAAGAAGTGTCGGTACCATTAGATTGCTATTTAAAATCCATTTCAAACGGCATATGTTCCTTGTTCCTCCAAAAAAAATCTTTAAAAAGCCCTGGATTTTTAAAGATTTTTTTTGACTGTTTACAATTTTTCTCTGAAATTTTCATTTAAGCGCGATATACTCGTATATTCACCATAATCGATTAAAATTATTTTAAAATTATACAATTAATAAACCTTTACAGGCGCTTTCGAATAAACTTTAATTAAACTTTATACTTGCTCTCAATTAGAAGATTATTTATTATGTAAAATATAACGGAGTGAAATTACTTAAAAATACGGCTCTTCCTACACCACTCCCCGCAAAGCATCGTAATCCGTGCGTATCTTATCAAATTCTTTGATTCTTTAGCTATCCAGTCATATAATTACATTTTGAATATTGGTGATAGTTACGTAGCTACAACACCAAACTCTATTCACCAATTTTGTCATCATTCGTTTTTTGAGCTCTCCCCCCTATGGAGGCTAATTCAAAGACGTGAACGTAACGTGAATACGTTAAAAACTTGTAGAAACTTATATTATAATATAAAAATTATAATATAAGTTTCTACAAGTTTTTAATATAAAAATATAAAAATAATTATAATATAAAAATTTAAAAACCTATTTTCGTATTTTTTAACAAATAAACTTAAAACTTAGCCTTAAATTTTATTTTGCTATTAAAAAGCTGCACTATCCAGGAGTAGCATGGACTGCTTTTAAATCCGACTGTGTAAAAGGAATTAATGATTTTGGCTCTTGCAAACGAAGTCGAAAGTATCCGCTAGTATACAGATATAAACATTTTTGATGACAACACACTTATAATATCTATTTTACCGTTATCCTCTTGATATTTCAGGTTGCCTGGCTTGATGCAGACACGGGCCAAGAGAGGGTGCTATGGAGAGAAATAGACAAGCTCTCAAGGGTGGTGTTCCCGGCTCTATTCTTAGTATTCGTCACCATGTACTGGCCAATACTGTTGTTAAAGACGAAGGCGTCTTCATAACGATTTTGTTATATCACAGGATCAGGATGAAATATATACATAGAAAAGTTAGAAATTCTGTATATTAAGTAGTCTACACTTGCAGAAACTATGATTTTATTATTATAACATACACTTTATATTTTATGGTTTAACTATAATTTGATTAAGGTTAACGGTTTCGTGTAATCTAATACCTTTAAACGAGCAATTCTTGTATATATATATATATATATATATATATATATATATATATATATATATATATATATATATATATAATAACAGATCGACAACACAGCATGCATTTTTTTAAATTGTTCATTGATTCAGGCGTGATTTTGCGGAAATCCTTAATTAAAAGCTTATTTTTTTGTTTTGTGTGACCTCCGCGCACTGAAAAGAAGACGCCGGCTTAATAAATGGATAAAACTCACCGAGCGATGGTCCGGACAAAAAGAAGACCCCAGCGGCACAATTATCCACACATCTCTGTCTATCTCTATGTATGCTTAAATCTTTTAAACTACGCTACGGATTTTGATACGGTTTTTAATAGATAGATTGATTCTTTAGGAAGGTTTTAAATTGAAATTCACTCGCGGAACAAAAGTTACGCGAGTGAAACAGCGGGCAAGTCGCTAGTATGTTATAAAAAAAACATTAATATATTTACATATTATTTACTACTAGCGAACGCTTGTGGCCGAAATTCGACCATAGACTAAACAGTTAAGTCTCTTAAAAGAGACTTTACTGTTTAGTGTATGAAATTTTGACAGCTAACTATAGCCGTTAACATGAAGCTGTATTATACCTGGAAGCAACACTTCTAACACATTGCTGTCATCTTCTGAGATTTACCTTTTCTTTCTAACACAGCTGTATAAAAAGAGATGACATGACCTCATAGACTGAGATTTAACGTAGGTATATGTTTCAAGTCCGAGTTTAATCCGAGTGCTAGCTCCACCTTTATCTAATACTTCATGGCCGAAAGAAATATCAATATATAATAAGGCCGTGTATAATATCATGTATCTCACATGAATTTAGTTTGTGTAATTTTATTTTTGGAACGAAGTTCCTTACGGCAGGCTTGTAGGGGATAGGGATTTTGCTGCGCAACCGAACTGAAAAAATGTGATAGTAAAACCGTAAGAAAAAATCCGTGGAAAAAAGTGCGTGGAATAAAACCGTCAAATGAGACGTGCGCAGGCACGACAGTCGCTTACACAAGCGAGTAGTGCCGTTTAGCCGAAGGAACTTCGTTCCTACCTAGTGTCCCACGACACCATATCATTTTTAGAATTTTTATAAATATCATGTATTTCCAGTGCATAATATTTAAAAATATTAGGCTTCTGCAGTCCTCCACAATATAAACTTTAACTGTGCCAAATTTCATACTCGACTATTCGCGCAATTGTCTTAAAAAGGGGTCCAAAGTTTTTTCTTCGCGAATAAATATATAGATTACTTAATATTATTTACTATAGATATGAAAATACATCAAACTAACTTCGTTTCAAAATGAATTAGTAAAAAAAATTAATAGCTCTTGCTTGGTGTAGAGAATTCGAGCTTTTGAAATATTCTTTTTTAGCAAAAAAAAGCACTGGAGTATTTGGTTCAATACTTGTGTTTGAATCCTTAAGTCAAGTAAGATTTCACGATTTTGTCTAAATTCAGGACACTTTAAGATTTGTTTTGAAAATGCTTTCATAGTTCCGATTTTGATTCAATTGTAATTTCGTTTTCAATTTAATTTCCTGTAGAATAAACAGAGCACCTTTACTAGAGATTTGAACCGAAATATGTTTACAGATTCGACGAGCCGCGACGTTATATCGCTGTTTGTAAGTAGTAAACTTCAATGCTTGATATTTTTATTCCTCTGTGGTCTAGTGGTCCAGCGTTGGCGTTGACCACATGAAGTCCCGGGTTCGATTCCCGGGTCGGGCACATAAAAAAAATGTTTTTCAGTTTTCTAAGAAACACAAAGTTGCCCGCGATTGGAAAGTGCCAGGTTGGCGATAGGTTTGCCACTTATTACATTTGTGGAACCAAGTATCTTCGGCTAATCGTGGGTGCACTTGTTATATCACTTCATGCCCCTATCACTTCCGGGATATGGGCATGAAGATACTTTTCTTAGGTCCATCCAAAATAAGTGATCAAATTACTCGGTGTTAGGTACACGTAACCAAACATATTTAGCTGAAAAACAAGTTATTCCGACGGACTATTTTTTTTATTTTTTTAAGAATGATTCATAATGGTTTTCGTTCAATTCAGCATAAAATCATCCACGTTATGTCCTCGTTTATGTCTCAGCAATGAATGACATTTAATGCGTACGGCCCCGTGAACCATTAGTCCATCGACCTTTACAGATACGGATTAAATGGGTACGCCTTTCAAGACAATTTCGTAGTTGGTCAGTGTAGCTTGCATTTACACACAAAAATACAGAGTTATACTACTTACCAATGAAATAAAATCACTCCACGGGTAATCTTTAAGCCTTGTCATCTCATTCGGTACAATAAAACAGCATAACATGGTTTATTTCTATATTTCACAATATAATCTACAAATGTATGATATGTTTGACAGTAATAGGAATGTTTTCTCATATTCGCGACGACACGTTTCCTTCCCAATGTCGTGTCTATTAGTATTCATATGGTCTGTGGTCACAGATGTCGCATCGATCTTATTAAGTAAACAAATACCACGTACCTACAAACATTGCCAAATTACGCATATACTAAATCAAGAGTAATTTGAAATAATCTTCTGCAGTCGTTATTATAGTGGTGATTTAACTTGATATTTAATACGTGATATCCAACGAAGCTAAATTTTATGCGTGAAATACGCTTAAGTATTAAAAAAATCGTGATAATGCTGCTGTGACAAAAAATAAAAGACTCAATTATTATAAAATGTTCATTTGTTTTGTGAACAGAATTACGTTCAATAATTGACGACGTAAATCTATCCAACACTCAGTTCTGTAAGTTGTTAATTAATTTCTTTATAATTAACTAGCGACCTGCCCGCGGTTTCACCCGCGTAGCTTTTGTTCCCGTGAGAATATTGGAAAGGTTTATATACTTAAACCTTCCTCAAAAAACAATCTAATTATTAAAAAAAAATCGCATCCAAATCCGTTACGTAGTTTTAAAGATGTAAGCATACATAGGATCATAGGGACATAGGGACATAGGACAGACAGAGAAAGCGACTTTGTTTTATACTATGTAGTGATAATTGTTACAGACGGAGGGTAGATTTAATTTTTAGCCACGCTTAATTAAATAACGCGTAGTCTATAACAATAATTGAGCCATATTTAATTTCGTAAACTGAAATGAAATAAAGTCACATTTAAATACATGCATTCTTGCTTACTGATTGTTTCAAAATAGTAAAGATATTATGATAGCATTTCAGCTCAAAATCAGGTAGTCTATAAAAGTCATCAATCAATACGTAATAAGTACTCCAGCTGTTAACCTACAGCTCAATAACCTCTTCTCAAATGTTACGTAAATAATTTTTTCAGACATTTAAGTATAACAAAGTTTAAGTTAAAAAGTAAGTATAGCAAAGTTAAAGATTCTGAATAGTTGATTGTTATATTGTTTATTATATACTGTTATAGGATATCTCCTAGACCACGAAGAAATATGTAGTTGTAGTATTTGATCGTTTTTTATGAAAAAGCTTTGGCTATTCGAATGCTATTGTTGGTAAATAGCGCACGCATCGCGCATCGTGCATCGCACGTCAAATATTGCTTTAACGTCAACAGTGGATGATTTTATGTCCATGTGAAGAAAAACTAATTTAAAACTCCTTAAAAATAAAAAATTAAACAATCCTTTGAACCAAGTTATTTTTTGGCTAGTTATGGTTCTTTATGGCTATTTATGGCTAATCATAGCTAATGATGGCTAATTAAGGCTAATTGTGGCTAATTGTGGCTAATTATGACTAATTATGGCTAATTATGGCTATGGCTAATTATGAATAATTATGGCTAACTATGGCTAATTACGGTTATTCTGGCTAATTATGTTTGGTTAAACGTACCAAATATGTATTATAATTTGATCACATATTTTGGAAGGACCTTATATCCGCTTCATTGAATGAATATCTTTTATAAACTAATTCCTGTTACAAGAAATATAATAAATATCATGCCCTGGTCCTTTACAGGGTAGATAGAGTAAGTCGAATGTCTATAGACTTTCCAGTTCATCACAACTCAGCGGTTCGACTATTGCCAGAGATAGCTGGGATCGACGGCTCTACACGCTCATTCGAGGCGCAGAAGTGGTAACACATTGCCCGCCAGACAAGGAGCTGGAATTTCGTATTTTTTAAGGAAAACCTCGTAAAACTTCAATAATATTTTTATCCGACCCCAGAATCGAAGCCGGGACCAAAAGATTTGAGCCGAATAGATTATTTCCTAGACCGTGAGGTACGATGAAATAAAGATTTAAAATAAGATCATTTTCGATTAAATAATGCCGCTTTAAGTGAAAAAAGGATAAAACTCGTATTTTTGATGCTAATAACCCTTAAAAAAAGGAGTAGCATGTGGCAACCCTGTTATATCTGTTATATTTTAGATTCAACCCTTAATATAATAAAGTAACCATTAAACAAATGAATCTCCAAAACTAATTTAACAAGAGGTTTTTTTATAAATACTTAATTTTTGCTATGTATTTTAAAACTTTTAAAACAAAACCTAAAGTATTTGCAGAGTGTCTTTATGGACAAAGTTTACCCAATTACTTCGCTTATTTTTTACTGTTGGCGAGGTTTTCTCGACAAACGAGTAAGTTCGTAATTCAACAATTAGAATGCGCAAGTTATTACAATTAAATGTTTAAATAGCTATGTTTTCTTATCTTCATAATTATATATTTTCGACTCCTAATGTAATAGCTATGTTTTCTTATCTTTATTATTATATATTTTCGACTCCTAATAAAATAGCTATGTTTTCTTATTTTTATAATTAAATATTTTCGACTCCTAATGTAACAGCTATGTTTTCTTATCTATTATTATATATTTTCGACTCCTAATAAAATAGCTATGTTTTCTTATCTTTATAATTATATATTTTCGACTCCTAATGTAATAGCTATGTTTTCTTATCTTTATTATTATATATTTTCGACTTCTAATGTAATAGCTATGTTTTCTTATCTTTATATTAAAATTAAATATTTTTGACTCCCAATGTAAGTTGCTGATGCTATCCTTCTGGCGAGATTACAATATCATTTGCAAGGATTTAAAACATTATAATTTCGTTTGGTTGATTCGATTGGTTAATTCGTAGTGTTTAGTTAAATTAGTTTACTAGGTGGTAGAGTTCTGCATCGGCTCGACCGGCTCAGGTACCACCTACCTATTCCTGCCGCAATAGCGTCAATGCTAGTCACTGTCGTGTTCCGGTTTGGAGGGTAAGGCAGCCGGTAAACTTATGCATGTGGCATTAGACCTCGCCACAAGATAGCAACGCACCATTAACATCTTTGGTGTCTATAGGCGATTTTTGGCTCTTTCCATCAGGAAATCCATCTGCTTGTTTGCTATCTTATGATATAAAAAGTGTATTAACGTTATTGTATATATGTTATGACATTGAGTTCTAGCGCAAGTTGGCGAACCAATCACGAAACAGCATGAAATGCGGCTAACCAATCACGAAACAGGATGAAAAGCGCAAAAACGTCGATGTTATAACGTTTTAAATCCTTGATCACTTGTGTTAGTCTACCAGTTAGTTTACTCTTCAAACCGGAATACAACTTTGACAGGCATCGACGCTATTGCAGAAATAGACAAGGCGGTGTACCATTTACTAGAGAGACAATGTGGAACTTTACCACGTAGTAATTTAGGAATTACTACGTGGTAAAGTCTAGTATAGGTACTAATGACAAATTTGATTAACCTTTCGCCTTTTATAGACTGCCTGGCAAGATGGTAGATGGTCTAATTTTCAAAGGGGACTGGGGCCTAATTCACGTAATCAAGCGGCAAGCGAGTCGAAGCATTTAGGACACTTACATATTTTCTTATATATTACGCCGCGTCGTAGCACGTTCTCGATGTTCTATCGTGTGTATGTGTGTGAAAGCCCTAAGCGCTTTGACTCAATAACGTGGATTGGGGGGACGGACCAACCCAGGGTATTAAGAATTATTACTATGAAGAATAGACCATCAGTATTCTGCCAAGGAGTTCGTAAGAGGCAAACGATTTGGGACCGCCCCGTTGGTCGAGTGGTTAGCGACCCTGACTACGCAATCGACGGGGCTCGGGTTCGATCCCCGAAGGGGACAAGCATTTATGTGATGAGCATAAATATTTGTATTTCCGGGTTTGGGTGTTTATTAAATATATTCCAGTACTAGCTGACCCGCGTAGCTTCGCCCGCGAGTAGATTAACATGTCGTCAATATAGTTTTTCATACAAATTTCATCCCCTATTTCAGCCCTTTAGGGGCCTATGTTTGACTCCGAATCTTCAACTATTTCCATGCCAAATTGCATGTAAAATCGGTCCAGTGGTTTAATCGTGAAAGCGTAACAGAGAGACAGACAATCTTTCGCATTTATAATATACTAGCTGTTGCCAGCGACTTCGTCCGCGCGGAGTTCGTTTACTCCGCACTGCTCCTCCCCCGTAGGTGATAGCGTGATAATATGTAGCCCGAGTATGACCCGACCTATTAGTAATATTCATACAAAATTTGAAGTAAATCCATGCAGTACTTTTTGAGTTTACCCCGGACATACATACAGACAAACAGACAAAAATTCTAAAAACTATTTTTGGCTTCGATATCGATTGTAGATCACGCCCCAAGTATTCTTTTTAAAAAATATTCAATGTACAGTTTCGACTTTCCTACGATTTTATTATATGTATGGGTATGGATTTATATATGTATTTCTATGTATTAGTTTCGTTGACTAACATCCATAACACAAGCAAGTAATTTGGTTACTTTGGTTAGCTCGTTAGACCAGTAAGTGTAATTTTTGCCGTGAATATTAATCAAATTAATATTATATGCACTTCACTACCATCGTGGCTACTAGGTGGTATAGTTCCGCATTGTCTCGCCCGGGTTTGTTATCGCCGCCTTACTTATATTTTGAAGCAAAAGTGCTTGTCACTTTGGAGTCCGTCACTTTAAATTTCCAGTTTGGAGGGAAAGGTAGTTAGTAAACCTATACATGTGGCATTGAGACCTTGCTATGAAGTAGCAATTCACCATTGACATTTTTGTTATCTTTATAGATAACAAAAATGTCAATGGTGGTTTGTATAAAGACCCATCTGCTTGTTTGCTATCTTGTGATATAAAAAACCTGATCCCAACGGAGCTGTACAAGTTGTTTTTTTCTTAAATTGAAAGCGATATTAAAAACAAATTCCCCGAATTGGATTAGAATTTTGTTTATTAATTAAAGAATTATTATATTCTGTGTATATATTTCATCCATACTTGTTTGCTTAAGAAGTTTGGTATATTTCTAGAAAAAATAGGTCCATTTTCATGCCTTATATTAATAATGTTAATGTGTAAATGAATTGTAATAGTATTAATAATATACTTTGGTAAAGATAGTAATTCTGCTCCAAAAAAAATTTTAAAAATCTTGTAAAAGCAGTAAAGTGCTTACTTAGTATTAGAATAAATAGTATCTTAATAAATTATATAGTTATGTAACGTAATAAGTTTGCTGAATAAAAAATATTCGGTCCAATTTCACTGTAACCCTTCAACATTTATTTTAGATAATTGCTGTTATTTCCCCCAACGAATTAATAAACTAACAATATCTAATAGATTTAAATGAGCAAATCTTGCTCAATTAAATATATCTAATATATTTAATTGAGAAATTCTTGCATATAATATTAGTTAAGTAAACAGTTTTTGTATATATTATAATTTAAATGGACATACCTGGTTAGAGGGTGATTTCATGTAAGGACTTAAAGAACACGGGCAAGTCTTCATACATAGTTTTTTTTAGTTATTACCTTAAAGTTGAATATATTCTTTAAGATTCTATATCAACTTCTTAACTTATCCACATTTAATAAATATATTTTAAACTTGGGGAATAGTAGCTAAATAAAGTTAGAATTTAGGTAAGGTTAATGTAACAATAAGTTCTTTCCTTAGTAGTCTGTTTGTTAAGAATTTTTCTTGTCATTTGTGTCTTCAGTACAACAGCTACTAATCTCAAAAATCTAAGTTAGATTGAGGGAATTCTGAGCTAACGTTTTGTAAAGATACTTTACCTATACTTAAAAGAACAAAAAATAATTTTGCATTATACTCTATGATCTGAT
This sequence comes from Apodemia mormo, assembly GCA_036924255.1. Lineage (NCBI taxonomy): Eukaryota > Metazoa > Arthropoda > Insecta > Lepidoptera > Riodinidae > Apodemia > Apodemia mormo. The sequence goes on along the minus strand of JAUPFN010000006.1, from coordinate 4,951,044 downwards.
CGTTAGTAAATAGCGCTTTTAAAACTTTGCTTTTGAAGCTTATTTATTGGTTTACTTTCTACATAGATGTGAATGATGTGCTTCTATTTACTTGATTTTTTATAAAGTTCCCCGTGTTGATCCTGGCTCCTTTGAAGAATAGACTGCCGTTCTACAATGCAGGTCATAAAAGGCGACTAATTAGTAATTAGCTATACGTGTCACCATCATCGTGAATACCCGCTGGTAGAGTTCCGTAACGTCTCGCCCGAGTAATTTTGGTACCACCGCCTTACTTATTTCTGCCACAACAGCGTCAATGCTTGTCATTATTGTGTTCCGGTTTGAAGGTAAGGTAGCCGGTAAGCCGGTAGACATACGCATGTGGCATTGCTATCCCGTCACATAGATAGCAACACACAATTAACGCCTTTGGTGTAGGTATATAGGCGACGGTTTCTCTTTCCATTAGGAAAGACATCTATGTGTTATCTTATGATATAAAAAAAATCTCGGTTTTACGTACTTTATCTTAGCTCACCAATAGGTAAGAGGATTGTTAATACACGCTATTTCATGCTCTTTCATGAATTATTGACAAACTTGTATTGCTTGAAACAATGAATAAACAACCTAATAGAATATTTGTTATTTGAGGGCAGCTGTATTTTGTCACCAGGGAATCATGTCTTGGTTGCTATCGTACGCTTAATACTTTCATATTTATAATGTTTGTGAACTGTTAATATCAACTCAATAAAAATAACTGATAAATTATATATTCAGAAGTGAATATGTGAGTCTGGTATGATAGTAAAGTAATTTATTCGCTTTTATAACATAAGCGGCACTTCTCCACCCTGCCATGTAATGGGTTGTATATGTGATATTAATATAAATAATATGAATAATGTGAATGTATCCCACAAATCGACTAAGAGTACTTTTGCGATTGTGGTCTGTGACTTGTCGATTACAGCGCTATTCTATTCTATAAAGTATACTTCGGGTGCGAAGTGAAACGTGCGTTGACTATGCTGCACGTTTTGTTTAAGATACGGTACACTTTCCATTGATTAGGCCGATTTTAATTTCTAGACTGTTCTAATTTCAGTAGCACTACTAGTAATCACAATTATTTTTAAATATAAGTTAAATAAAATGACAACTTTTTAAAATATTCGCCACTATAATTTTAGTATTGTTTTTGGACAATTGAATGAAAGTGACGTAGCATTTAGGTCAATTTCGATCTTATGGATGAAAATATTTGATCCTGCTTGTAAATGAGCATTAATTTTGTTGCATACACGATACACAAAATAAATACTATTTTACAATATTTCATTAGATAGAATAAGCGATGGCGTACGATCATTTTCAAATCATCAATCATCAATCATCAAGATCAATCATATCAAAAATGTTTATTTATAAGATACATTAAATGTACATTTTAATTTTTAAGTTTTAAAAATGTCCGATCTATATATTTTTAATTAATATAGTTTATATACTATGATAGAGTAGTTAATATTAAATAGATACGTATTTTATATGTCATAAAATGCACAATTTTGGAAGTGCTTTTCATCGGCTGAATGCAATTGTAAGCTTTAATTCATTGTGATAGATTAGTTCTGTTAAATAGTAAAATAATAGGAGTTATATAATTTGTTATAATAAAATAATAGTTAACCCTTTACTGCACAAAAGTATTAATTTATTAAAATAGATTTATCTCATCACATATTAGCGGAGCCATAATATAAAGATACAGTGTTTTAAAAATGTTGAGATATCCGAATGGAAAATATTTACATAAGTAATCCAAATTTACGTCACTTTATATTTTGTCGACACTTTCATCGCCAGGTTACAGTACAGGTAAAGAAACGAAATATAAATTGATTTAGCTAAATATATATAAACAATGAAACACATATATTATAAATATATTTATAATATATGTGTTACATTGTTCATATGTTAAGATACTCAATGTTCACAAAATGTATTATAATAGTAAAAGCGTAACCATCAATTTTACATCTTTTTTAATGTAAGGCATGTAGGTAGGTCTAATATTACGACCTTGTTGTTTTTTTCGTAATAATATGTTTTTAAAAACGTGTTTTATTGCAAGAAAACAGACTTGAGCAGCTAAAGAAATAGACCATGTTTAATAATTTCGTTATGAATATCATTGTATTGCATATTTAAAAAAAGCTTGGTGTGCGCAGTAAAGGGTTTAACGTACGAAACAACAAAGTTGAAAATTAATATTTTATTATATATGAAAAAAAGATAAACATTTACAATGGTAATAATATTGTATTTAATAAATAAGATAATTTGTTAAAAAAGAATTTTTATTTATAGATGCATAATTTTTTTCCGTAAATTCGCCTATATAGTTATATACACTTTTCTATAATTCACAACTGAAATCCGATAGCACTCCAATAGCACCTATAGGTTTAGTAGTAAGAACAGGCACGAAAAACTCATAAGAATAACTCGACTTGTTTTTCTGAAAAAATAACTTGCCCCCGCAGAGCTCGGAAACCGCTTAATTTCCTAAACCGGTTTCGGTCATTGACCTCATACATGAATTGTTGTATTTCAGTTTCCAGCTACCGGCACTTAAATGGTTAGGTTATTATTTTTTTTTTTCTTTTATATCATAAGATAACAAACAAGCAGATGGGTCTCCTGATGGAAAGAGTCAACCATCGCCTATAGACACCAAAGGTGTTAATGGTGCGTTGCTATTTTGTGGTGAGGTCTAATGCCACATGCATAAGTTTACCGGCTACATTACCTTCCAAACCGGAATACGACAGTGACAAGCACTGACGCTATTGCGGCAAGAATAGGTTAGGCGGTGGTACCAGACCCGGGCGAGACAATACAGAACTCTACCATCTAGTAGCCACGATGGTAGTGACTAGTATAGCCAATCGGTCGCCTTTTACGACCTGCTTGGCAGAACGGCAGTTGGCCTATTCTTCAAAGGAGCCCGAAATCAACACGGGGAAAATATATTCCCCTGTTCAGCGTAATAAACCGGTTAATATGTAAATCGATACAAATGCGTCGTCAAGAGATAGCCATATGGGCACTATATGGACAGGGCAATTGAAATGGTGACACGAGTGAAATTCTTTGCGACTCTCCTAAAAATTTTAATTATAAAACACTTAATATATTAGTTTCACTATATATATATATATATATATATATATATATATATATATATATATATTGTTTTTTCAAAACTCTACCGGTTTCGCTTATTGACGCATTGACGCATCATCTAGACTTGTAGCTAAATAAGAGTACAAGTCCTAATGATGCGTTATTACGTGAAAATAGTACAAGTGATACTATATACGATGACTATAAAATATATCTCTTTCGCTTCGGTTACGAAGTAAAACATGCGTTGAGAACATAAACTGTGTATTTCAGTTTATTGCTGACGTGAAAACGTGTGTTGAACGTGAATGCACTATTATGCCGCTGGAGTGTTCCTTTATTTTCAAAACTTCGGTAAGTTTGTTTTAATACACGCATACTATAAAACAAGTGACTATAATAAGTACATGACTTAACAACTATAACAAGACATATCGTCGAAAAACTCCAACGACGTATTCTGGTGGGGTGGAAATGCCACATGCACGATTTGCAACTAATTTCAAAATAAATGCGTTCGGTAGATCCCTTGGTATATCGTTATTATTACATTATATACACAATTTTTTACATATTATATACAATATATTACATATTATATATACACAATTTATAAGTAAGATAATAAAAGATTCAAGCCGTAAATTATATAACTTGAAAACATGATAACTTCATAGAGAAGTGCTATTCGAATCACCTGAAGGGTACAAAGTGAAACGTGCATTGAGTGCATAATTTGTATGTTACTGTGTGGCGTATCTAAAGTGTGGTGGAAGTGGGTGGACTATTGTACCGCTGTGGTCTCTTTAATAATAATTTGCAGTTTTCTTGATAGAAAAAAATAAATAAAGCTACCTCTGAACAAAAAGTAAAACAGTATGTCCTAAATACTTGACGGAAGTTTTTATTTTTAAATTATCAGTTTTTAAATATTAGCAAAATAACATATTTTATAGAGCTTTATATTTTTAAAATATGTACAAATTTTAATGATAAAAAGGAAATATCAAAATCCGCATTTGTATTGCCCATTCTAGTAAGAACCTTTACGCATTTCCCTGTCCTGTAGAAGGCTAGTATATAGATTCACTTTAAAAAGCCCTGTGCCTTCTTAAATCATAATGTAAAAGTGACAAGCATCGACGCTATATCTAACCGCTTTTGGCATTAAGACCCCGCCATAATTATTATGACAATGCACCGTTAACATCTTTGGTGTCTATAGGCGATGGTCTCTTTGCATGGAGATAGCCATCTGTTAAAAAGGTATAAAAATGTATGAGTAGGATTTTTATTATAGCTGTGTCACATAAGCCATGAACTGAAACTATGTCATGGTTACACCATCATACTACTTTGTTATGGTAATTGCACAATAAAAATTACCCGCTTTTTATTCTACGTTTATTTGCTTACAACAATGTGGGTTATAACGGTGATAAAATTAAAGTATCTTAAGAGGTAATCTGTCTTCATTTTGCTTTTTAACTGATCTGAACGGAAGATCTATCTTTATAAACATGGAATTATTAATCAAGTATATTACTTTTAATCAATATTTTTCCTCCGCTTTCATCCGGGCTTCTTTGAAAAACAGACTATCTGCCTTTCTGTAAATTACTTTCACAATAATAATTATATAGACCGTGGTGCCACAATTTTTTTTTTTTGATTATTAACAAGCTGAATTTTTGTGAAAAGCTTCGTTTTGACGAGACAACCAACTTGTCTAGCTTCAAAAAACTCGAATCGGGTAACTAATAAAGTTTGGGGCTTTAAAAATTTTGATTCGGTACAGGAAAAATATTTATTTATAACAATAATTATTTTTCGACTTTAATCGCTTGATTATATTATGAAAAACACGATGAAACTTTTGTCCTGTATATTCGATGGATTTTCGACGAGTCCTCCACTCTAAAGTTTCTGAATTATGAGGTTTTTAAATTTATTAATCAATTTAAAAGCAACCTAATTTTCTCACAACAGCTTGTTAATTATTACTGTATTTTAAGGGTAACTTTATCTTACACGTAAAGTGGAATCTTTTCTTAATCTGACACTCTAAACTTTTCTTTTTTATTTATCTTTATTAGTTACACGATTCGAGATTTTTCGAAAATAGAAAAGATGGTTGTCTCGTCAAAATTAAGATGTTCACAAAAATTCAGCGTGTTATAAATCAAAAAAAAGTTTGTTTGTGAGACCACGGTCTAATAAGGAATTATGTGAGAAATTAACGACCGGTTTCCGAAACGCAAATTAATTTTAACAAGCAGTTAATCTATGTACTACATTTGCTTGTAAAAATTATTTTAAACACAGATTAATTGCTTGTTTAAATTGATTTGCGTTTCGGCAACCGACCTGTAAATAACGAACACTAGGATACTGGAAACTTCGAACCGAAACACGACAATGATAAATTGACGCTATTTTGTGACAGGAATAAATAAAGCGGTGGTACTGTGATGATGCGCCAATCGTCACGAGGGTTTCTCTGTTTGCAGCGAGTTTAAAGCGACTCTCCTGGTACCGGTGCTCGGGATTACTTTTAGAGGAACGTTAAAAATAATACAATTGATTCTTTTTTTTTATAGCAGAGGGGGCAAACGAGTAGGTGGTGCACCGTTTGGTAAGTGATCACCGCCGCCCATGGACAACTGCAATACCGGGGGTCTTGCAGCTGCGTTGCCGCCCTTTTAAGAATGAATAAGCTCGTTTCTTGAAGGTTCCTAAGTTTAAGATTTTTCAATACTTTCATTTATCCGCTCACACCACTAGCCATTTTCGTATTTTTTTCTGAAAACACACGGACCGTTACGCGCACGCGTTTCGAGTCCGTCCCGGTGGACCGTGGTCACAAAAATGGTTTATGAGTTGTTTGGATTGAATCCGATACTGTAAAGCGTATATTTTTTAAGAGGTCTTGAGCACTGCAATACACTGGTGTTAGAATGGTTTAATTTAAATGGCTTAAGCTACAAAATAATTCAGGTGTAAGACGACACTTTGAGAAAAATATGACTACTTGTTAGTCGAGGATTTTTAATTCAAAAAGTAAATCGATGACCTATGCTTTTTATATTTTTTTTATATAATTGGTAAACATATACATAAGGAAAATATATACAACATATATTATAGTACAAAAATATTTATTTACATAAATATTAATATCTTTTTTTTTTCATAATTCATACGTAATTTTTTTCGTAATTTTTAAATAATTTATTTCTTTTTCAATTTTACAGCTATGTTATTTTTTTTTAATATTGTTTAGGATATTTCACATTCACATCATATGATTTTTTTGAGATCATAGATTTTCGAAAATCAACACCAAAATTTTCGAAAATAAATAAAAATAGGTACCGTCATACCCAAAGCGCTGTATCATTAAGTTGGTCATTAACGAAATATATGTTTTATTAATTGATATTTACAGTTTTTTGACAAAGTTATTATCTAAACTGTTAGATCTTGAACTAATCTTGATTATAAATAAAGTTTACATGTTGATTAATACGCCAAAACACTTTTAAATTAACCTGTATCATAAAGTGCAACCAACACATAACACACAGCACGAATCAAAATGGCGAACTAAGTTCTTTTATTTTTCCCCAAGAGCGTATTTGAAAAAAGAATGCCAATTGGATGTTATTCTATACAATGTTTCGTTCGAAAACGATAAAATACCATAGAGTATTGTATTAAAACTGGTAAATAGTGAAAATGTTGTTTTTTTGAAGTGAAAACTTCTTTAGGCGCGTTGAGCGTTTTGGTAGAGGGTAAAATCCTCGGTTCGCGTCACCGACATGCTAATGATAATAGTATATCTATAGCTATGTTTTGCATATAGTTTTAATTACTCTCAACTTAATAGTTCCGTTTTCACTTCTATCGGCAGTCCCACGACTGCTACTGTTTTTTTTTTGTATGAAGTTAGCGTTGGTCTCTATAGAGATCATAGTGTATTAACGGCATTTTCTCAGAGGTCTCATTAGTTACCAAAGTGATTTGAGCGGTTATTTCGGACTCATGTCCGAACTTGTCAAAATACATACCCGGATCTTCAACTATCTCCATGCCAAATTTCATCGAAATCGGTTCAGTTGTTACAATCGGGAAACAAACAATGAAAAGAAAAACCAAAAATCTTTACTATTATTATATTTGTCGCCTCCGTAGTCTAGTGGTCCAGCGTTGGCGTTGTCCACATGAGGTCCCGGGTTCGATTCTCGGGTCAGGCACATAAAAAAGTGTATTTTCAGTTTTGTGAGAAACACAAAGTTGCCCGGGATTGGAATGTGCCCGATTGGCGATAGGCTTGCCACCTATCACATTTGTGGGACCAAGTATCTTCGGCTAATCGTGGGTGCACTTGTTGTACCTCTGCCTACCCCTTCGGGGATATGGGCGTGAAGATACTTTTTTCTTCTTTACTATTAGTAATATTATAAGAGAGCAAGTACCATTTTAGCCCCTTAGGGGTTGACTTTTTTTTTAAATTAGCCCCTCATCTGTACATTGTTTTTTATATGACATTCCTAATAAAATTCTACGATTCAAAAATTATACTTATATTTAAAAGCTGACAAGTGGCTAGCATGTAACACCACAGAGATTACAGATACCCGAGTGAATGTTGTGAAATAGCCACGGTGGTAGTGACACGTAAAGTCAATCGGTCGCCTTTTACGACTTGCCTGGCAGAACGGCACTTGGCTTATAAGGAGCCCGAACTAACACTGGGAGTGGGGGGGTGTTATTATTAGAAAATAAGTATAGATCAACAAGTGATATACCTAAATTATAAGTTTTTGTAAGGAATGTAGCCAGGTTTGTCAACGCTGCATTAACAAGTGATATACCTAAATCACAAGTTTTTGTCAGGAATGTAGCCAGCTTTGTCAACGCTGCATTAACAAGTGATATACCTCAATCACAAGTTTTTGTCAGGAATGTAGCCAGCTTTGTCAACGCTGCATTAACAGGTGATATACCTAAATCACAATTTTTTGTCAGGAATGTAGCCAGCTTTGTCAACGCTACATTAACAAGTGATATACCTCAATCACAAGTTTTTGTCAGGAATGTAGCCAGCTTTGTCAACGCTGCATTAACAGGTGATATACCTAATCACAATTTTTTGTCAGGAATGTAGCCAGCTTTGTCAACGCTACATTAACAAGTGATATACCTCAATCACAAGTTTTTTGTCACGAATGTAGCCAGCTTTGTCAACGCTACATTAACAAGTGATATACCTCAATCACAAGTTTTTGTCAGGAATGTAGCCAGCTTTGTCAACGCTGCATTAACAGGTGATATACCTAAATCACAATTTTTTGTCAGGAATGTAGCCAGCTTTGTCAACGCTACATTAACAAGTGATATACCTCAATCACAAGTTTTTTGTCACGAATGTAGGCAGCTTTGTCAACGCTGCATTAACAAGTGATATACCTAAATCACAAGTTTTTGTCAGGAACGTAGCCAGCTTTGTCAACGCTGCATTAACAAGTAATATACCTCAATCACAAGTTTTTGTCAGGAATATAGCCAGCTTTGTCAACGCTGCATTAACAAGTGATATTCCTAAATCACAAGTTTTTTGTCAGGAATGTAACCAGCTTTATCAACGCTGCATTAAATTGGAAGATATCTAAAAGCATAATGTTGCACTGGAATAAATTTTTTAGTGAGGCAAAGCAGATAATTTTGAAGACAAAGTGTTCACATACTGAGACTATACGACGAGTTGATTGGTACTTCTCCATTAAGTCCCGATAACACTTTGATTAGTGGGAGTGTTTAGATGCCGGTACTTAGTATTAATCAAAAAAGTACATGAAGGGAGCCCTTGATCACTGCGAGTGATTAGTAATCAGCGTAGTAAACGAAAATAGACGCTGATTACTAATCACTCGCACTAATCAACGGCTCTCTACAAGTGTTTTTCTTTAATACTAAGCATTAAACACTCGCACTCGCAATAATCAAAGAGCTACCAAGATAAGTAAGATATTACACTTTGATTAGAGCGAGTACGAGTGTTTAATGCAGGTTCTTAGTATTAACCAAAATACCTGTAGACAGCCGTTGATTGTTGCGAGTGATTAGTAATCAACCTTCCGTGTTGGTTCCGGGCTCCTTTGAAGAATAGGCCAACTGCCGTTCTGCCAGGTAGGTCGTAAAAAGCGGCCGACTGGCTATACGAGTCACTTACATCGTGGCTACTACGTGGTAGAGTCCCGCATTGTCTCGCCCGGGTCTGGTATCACCGCCTTACCTATTCCTGCGCAATAGCGTCAGTGCTTGTCACTGTCGTGTTCCGGTTTGGAGAGTAAGGTAGCCGATAAACTTATGCATGTGGTATAAGACCTTGCCACTTGATAGCAACGCACCATTAACACCTTTAGTGTCTATAGGCGACGGCTTACTCTTTTCATCAGGAGACCCATCTGCTTATTTGCTATCTTATACTATAAAAAACCTAGTAAAAGTGAATAGACGCTGATTACTGATCAGTCGCACCAATCAACGGCTATCTACACGTGTTTTTTGGTTAATACTAAGCACCTGCATTAAACACTCGCAATCCCTCCAATCAAAGTTTAATCGGGGCATTACGCCCCGTTTTCACTTTGATTAACGTAAGTGCAAGTGTTTAATGCAGGTGCTTAGTATTAAGAAAAAATACGTGAAGATCCGTTAATCAGTGCGAGTGATTAGTATTCAGCGTAGTAAAAGTGAACAGACGTTGATTACTAATCACTCACACTGATCAACGTCTGTCTTCACGTATTTTTTGTTTAATACTAAGCACCTGCATTAAACACTCGCACTCGCACTAATCGAAGTGAAAATGAGACCTTAGATACAGTCATTTCATTAGTTCTAAAACTGAGTTCATCACATAAATTCAATCCAATTATAACTTTGATTTAACTGATGACAATAGTTTATTAATATTTGTGTTGTCTAGTGTAAATAATATTAAAAATTATATAAAATTAAATGAAATCATCAGAAAATGTCATAAAATATTCAGAAAAACAATTAACTTTAAAAAAATGGACGCGCCATTGGCCGAGTGGTTCGCTAAACACCCTAGCCTACATCAAAGGAACCTACATTTGTGTAATGAGCATATTTATTTGTATTTCTGTGTTTGGGTGTTTATTAAATATATATTAGTATTTATAATATACATATATGTCTTTCCATGTATTAGTATCGTTGACTAACACCCATAACGCAAGCAAATTATTTGCTAACTTTGGGATCAGATCGACTCGTACAATTTGTGGACGCAATTTTTTTAATTATAATTATAAAGTACTAGCTTTTGCTCGCCGCTTCGCTCGCATAAAATAAGAGACAAAAAGTAGCCTATGTCACTCCATCCCTTCAACTATTTCCACTTCAAAATCACGTCAATTCGCCGGTCCGTTTTTCCGTGAAAGACGGACAAACAAACACACACATATACTTCCACATTTATAATATTAGTATGGATGTAAATAATACATATTATAAACAAAATAAAAATATGAAACCAGCACACTACATTCACAAAAAGGGGAAGAGAGTCAGTTGGTCCGGCTGGGCCTAGGTATCTCGTAAATGGTGCGAGAAGGCCATCCATATCGCTAACTAAGTAGTAGAAGCTCAAAACAAATAGGAACAGGAGTCAATCTACATACAAAGACCGCTCTTGCAACGCGCACACAACTATTCCCCCTGTTTTGAATACGGAACTGCCGCTCTGCTAGGCAGGTCGTAAAAGGCGACCGATTAGCTATGCGAGTAACTACCATCGTGGCTACTAGGTGGTAAAATTATGCATTGTCTCGCCCGGGTCTACTACCACCGCCTCACCTATTCCTGCCGGAATAGCGTTAGTGCTAGTCACTGTCGTGTTTCGGTTTGAAGAGTAGGTAGGCGGTAAACTAATGCATGTGAAATTAGACCTCGCTCCAACACAGGAACGCACTATTATCATCTTTGGTGTCTATAGGCGATGGTTGACTCTTCCCATCAGGAGATCCATCTGCTCGTTTGTTCATAATATAAAAACGCATAAATACCTTTTACGGACGCGGTATTTCGGAATGTTAGGAATAGTGTAAGCACGAATGCCACCTGCTTGAACTTACAAAAGTTTAAAACACTTTATATACATACATATATACTTGATAATGAACTGATTGAACTAATATAGAGATAACAATTCGTTGTGCTACGAGATTTATCCGATAGCAATGGCCTTTGTCGATTTGTCCCGGAATTTGCAGCTGCATCGAAGATTTTTACTACAGTACGTTCGCGTTAAGAATGCAGTGAGTTAACAGTACAACACAATTTGATTGGCCTATTAAGCAACCAAAATCAGTGCAAAGTGATTTGATTGGCTGTTTAACCAACAAAATTTGATTGGTTAACGTGCCAGCGAATAATGATGATTCATTGTATCTTAACGCGAATATACTATATTAAACACATCAGTATGAAAAGGAAGATATAACTTTCTTTATTAAAGATATATCCGAAACATTTTTATGATAGAAATATTGGCAATAAATTCGACTGAACAAGCATGGGGAGGATAATTATCTTTATTCTTGTTCATCAAAAGAGATTAACGAGCTTATGAATTATTATTAAAGCAGGAAGGGATTTTTCTCTTGTACGTGTCTCATAGATAATAATATAAGTTATATCTCTCAAGAGCGCTTCAGTTGCTTTTGATATAATATTTTTGGAGAGTATTATCCTTTACTCTTGTACTATTTATTACATTTAATATAAATATAAGTCCAAGGAGCTTTTAAATAAGAAAATCCGTTTTATGGGCAGTTCTTAGATCTTATAATGGTTTTCTAATATATTTTAAATCTCATAAATTTTAAATAAACGTCCATAAATCTTATTACAGACAAGCTGGTTGAGTGACGTCGAGTGTTTACACCATGTACATCAGAGCTTCCTTTGAAGAATAGACCATCTACTGTTTATCCAGGCAGTTTGTTAGAGGCTATACGAGTCACTATCATCGCGGCTACTAGGTGGCAGAGTTCTGCATTGTCTCGTCCGGCTCTGGTATCACCGCCTTGTCTATTCCTGCCGCAATCAGTGCTGGTCACTGTCGCGTTTCGGTCTGGAGGGTAAGGTAACCGGTAGATTTATGTATGTGGGATTAAAATTCCACCACACAGACAGCACGCATCATTAACGGCTTTGGTGCCTATAGGCTCTTATGTTATAAAAAATCTTTCACTGGATCTTCAGCAATCAGTAATAATTTAAAATATGTGTGGAAGTTTCAGGGATGGCCTGCAGGGGTTGACCCTGCAGGCCATCCCTGAAACTTCCCACTAGATTAAGGTATTTAAGCTCAAAAAAGTAAAAGGTATAAGCATAGATTTTTTCAGCTCAAACATCCATTTTGTTAGAAATTGCAGTATATTTATTTTTGAAAATCTGTATATTTTGGAAACGATGATCGATTTTGATCTTTCGAATGGCATTCAACACAATTTTTGAGATCTAAAATATTGGTTTAGCTTAATAATCGATAGGTTGAAAAATTTTGAAGCAGTGTCAAAAAACATTTTTTTTTAAATATTCATCTTTAATAAATTCCAACGAAATTGGCCCATTTTGATCCAATTAACGGTATTAGACACAGTTCTTAAAGGAGAAAAGCTGTTAAGATTTTTAAGTCAATCAGTGTATTAGCCTGAAAGTCATTTCAAGTATATTAAGGAAGTGTGCTAAAAACGACGTAACTTTAATATTTGAAAAGCTGCAACTTTCAAAAGTTAAAAACTTAGCAACTTTTAAAAATTAGATTCGATTCTGATTTTCGAAACGACATTCAACTTATATTTTTACTACTTCAATATCGTAGAATATTAAAAAGTGATTGGTTGAAAAATTTCAAAGTTATGTCACAAAACTCTTTTTAAAAAATGTTTGATCAATGATTACTCCCAAACGGATCAACCGATTTTGATGCAATTAATGTGTTAAACATAGATTTTTAAGGAATAGGGCTGATAAGATTTTGTACTTAATCGGTATATTAATCTGGGAGTAATATAAAGAAAATACTTTTTCGCCAAAAACATTTTGAGGTTTTTGCAAAATTTCTCGAAAACTAGGCCGAATTGGTTCAAATTTTCAGAAAGTCTGGTTTGAGGGGCATGCAATCGAATGCATCAACCGTGTTTTGATCGGTCAAGCCGTTCATAAGTTATCATATGTTTATATATACACATACATACACACAGATACATACTGACGTCATCGTGAAAATAATCAGAAAATAGTCCTAGGAATAATAGGACCTTAAAACTCGATTATCGAATATCGGGGCAAAATCAGTAACTTCCTTATGCGTAGCAGAAAGTTAAAATCTTGTTGCAATTTTCTTAAATTTATTAATATTTTTAATCTCTAAAAGATGTTTTTAATATTAATTTGTATCAACTTCAATTAACAAGATAAGCAGTCTGATGCTTTTTTATTAATAACAAAATTTATTAATATTTTTAGTCTCTAAAAGATGTTTTCAATGAATTTGTGTTATTTTCAATAAGCAAGACAAGCAGTCAAGGGCTCTTTTATTAATAACAAACTACTCTACCTTGTTGTCAGGGGTAGCCTATGTGGCTCAGAGCATGAGGTCCCAGGTTCGATTCCAGGGTCGGCTAAATGAGACATTGAGGTTTTTTGAGGTTTTTCTCGAAAATCTAAAATCCCCGTGTTGGTCCCGGGCTCCTTTGAAGAATAAGCCATTCTGCCAGGCAGGTCGTAAAAGGCAACCGATTAGCTATACGATTTACTGCCATCGTGGCGACTAGGTGATAGAGTTCTGCATTGTCTCGCCCGGGTCTGGTACCGCCTTACTTATTCCTGCCGCGATAGCGTCAGTGCTTGTCACTGTCGTGTTCCGGTTTGGATGGTAAGGTAGGTAAACTTATGCATGTGGCATTAGATCTTGCCACAAGATAGCAACGCACAATTAACATCTTTGGTGTCTATAAGTGATAGTTGACTCTTTCCATCACACGACCCGTCTGCTTGTTTGCTATTTTACGAGTATGATATAGAAAAAATCTTAGTAGCAGCTCGGAGTTTGACGGAGTAGTGTATTGCCACTCCCATGCCTCGAATGAGCACGTAAAGTTGTTGGTCCCGATTACCGCTAGGAATAGTCGTTAGTATATGCGGCAATGCGGATCACCGTTTATCTCGGCAAGCGACAAACCGGTGAATCGCGATGTATTCTGCCTGCCGCGCAAAGGAACCGGGCGTGATGATAGTTTAATAAAAAACTAGGTATTTTTTTTCTCACACATTTAATTTTTGATTCTCACAAATAAAGAAAAGTTAAGTACCTTGTGATTACTTTTTGTCTAAAGTTTTTCTGTAAGATGTTGATCTTATCCTGGACTGCCGTTATACACGTTTGTATTTTCTACCTAATAGTTTATTACAAAAAAAACTATTGTATTTTGGAGTCTGACTTTAGTGAGTATACTTAGTAGTTAGGCATTCCAACATCTATACTTTGCAGAGTGCTAAGTGTGAGTTTTTTTTTTCGCATTCGATCGTGAGCGCGTGTTGAGTTTACTAGGAATTTGTATGTGATTTGTACAGCGCCACCTAGTTGTAAGCTGGTTTCTCACGTTTACCACTAGGTGGCGCTGTACAAATCACATACAAATTCTTAGTAAACTCGAAACGCGCTCACGATCGAATGCGAAAAGAAAAACTCACACTTAGCACTCCGAAGTTTCATTCCTTTTCAAAGATAACTATTTGATTTATCTAATTTTAAAATGTTTACCCTTTTTAATCACCTCTGTGGTCTAGTGGTCCGGTGTCAGAGTTGTACAAGGGGTCCCAGGTTTGATTCCCGGATCATGCAATACAAAATGTGTTTTTTTCAGTTTTCTAATAAAAACAACGTTTGCCGGGATTGAAGAAGTGCTCGGTTGTTAATAGCCTTACCACCTATCACATTGTGTGAGACTTAGTATTTTCGCCTAATCGTGGTTGCACTTCTTGTACCTCTGCCTACTTCCTCGGGAATACGGACGTGTAGATACTGTTTATCCTTTTTTACGTTCTAGACTAATTTTGCAATATAAAAAATAAATTTAGAATTTTCGCAATAGCCTATCCTTACGTGAAATTTTATTAAGAACAAATTCCCGAAAACCTTTGAAACTTGAGATGTCTGTAACTTCTAAATTATAAAACTGGTAACCTTGAAATTTTTAGGGGATAATACTTATAGAGCTTACTTTCGAATAAAAAATTATAAAGGATTTCGGACTGCAGGTTAATGAATTAAAGCTAAACATACGCTTTTACTTTCATCCCCTATCCCATGGGAACCGTACTGAATTTTGGGATAAAAAGTATCCTTCTTCGGGGTAAGAACTCAACTCATGCTAAATTTCATTTGAATCCATCCAGTAGTTTCGGTATGATGCGTAGCCTTGATATAGATAGACAAAAATGAAAAAAAAATACAGTTTTCACATTAAAAAGTGTCTTCCAAAAAAAATTTGAAAATATTTTCAATGTACAGAATTTGACCTCTTACAGTTTTATTATATGTATTATATGTATATATGTATATATATATATATATATATATATATATATATATATATATATATATATATATATATATATATGTATATATATATATATATATATATATATATATATATATATATATATATATATATATATATGCATTTGCGTGATGAGCATAAATGTTTGTATTTCCGGGTTTGGGTGTTTATTAAATATATTCCAGTATTTATATATGTATTTCTATGTATTAATATCGTTGACTAACACCCATTACACAAGCAAATAATTTGTTTACTTTGGGGTTAGATCAGTAAGTGTAATTTGTCACGTGAATATTATATTATATTATATATTATAATATATATATATACAAAAATACAAATACAAAAATGTTTATTTCTCAACTTATTTTACACTTATTACATAATATTACATTGTCCGGCGCATCCTTTTAAGCAGAAATGCTTGTGTCAGGATACACCGCTCTTCCAGAACATCATTAGCATATGTGTAAATTAAGTAATATACGTGCCTATTGCGTGAGTGTATTTAGGTATGTGTAATGTGTATGAGTCGGTACGTGTATATGAGTGTATATGCGTGTACGAGTATGTTATGTCAGCACGGGAAATTGTTAGTACATGTGTTACAATAATCTTAGGACTAGCAGTTTCTAACAGACAGATACATCAGTTAATAGAGTTTTCTTATATTATCTTGCTAAAAATAATTGATTCAACATCGTCATAAGACAGTGACTTAAGCCAGCCCACTAAAACCTCTTTAAGGTTGTAGACGGTTATTGGATAAATATTTAACTTCTTATTAAGTTTGTTATATATTATAGTAGACTGATTTAAGAACTGTCTATTGGCAAAAAGTGTTTTTACATTTGAGTTTTGTAAAATAGCATCTCTCCTTCTTTTAACTTTTTGGTTATTATCATATGTAATCATCCTATGTCTTTTTTGTATGGCATAAAGTATATATAGTTTTCTAACTGATAGTAACTCGCACAGTGAGTATAGTTCAGTTGTGGAAAATCTACTGGTTTTTAATGCATTACTTTTAATAATGCTCTTTGGGCTCGTTCTACTTGCAACATTTTAATTTTAGTGGCACCACCCCATATAGGTATACAATAGCAAATAATTGATTGAGCTAACGCAAAATAGATTCTATTTAGAAGTGTATTGGATGCAAAGTCTCTTAATTTTCGAAAAATCCAAATAAGTTTTCTGATCCTCCCAGATATCAATTCAATTTGAGGATGCCACGATAATCTTTGGTCTAGCATGATTCCTAAATATTTTACTACATTATTTTTTTCAATAAATGGGCAGGAACATGAAGTGTTGGTTCTATCGTTACAATTATGCATTTTAATTTTGAAATCATTAGGAGGTTGAGAACTATTATAAATAGAGAAGCATATGTAGTTTGTTTTAGATATATTGAGTGTTAATAGATTACTTTTTAGCCATATATCAACATCTCTTAGACCATTTTCTGCGTTCCTACGTGTAGCATCCCACGTTTTTCCATAAAAAACAATAGCCGTGTCGTCGGCATAACAAAATAGTTTCGCTCCTCTTAAATTAAGTTGACATAAATCATTTATATATATTAAAAATAACGTTGGACCCAAAACACTTCCTTGAGGAACGCCATAAGTTATGTCAGTTTCATCACTGAACCTTGAGTCAATTTTAACTCTTTGAGTTCTATTACTAAGATAGCTTTGCAGTAACATTAAAGGTTTGCCTCTTATTCCGATTTTTTCAAGTTTATTTAGAAGTAGAGGTATAGAGACGGTGTCAAAGGCCTTTTTTAAATCTAAGAAAGCTGTTAGGCATTTATTCCCTTTATCAAGATGGTCAACAACAGCAGAGGTTAGAGCTATCACAGCATCTTCTGTAGATTTTCCTTGTTGAAATCCAAATTGAGCATTAGATAAAATGTTAAATTTGGTAAGGTAGTTTAAAAGACGTTTATTTATTAGTTTTTCTAGAACTTTTGATAATGCTGGTAATATTGAAATTGGCCTATAATTGTTGACATCTTCTCCATTACCGCTTTTAAAAATAGGAGTAATAATAGACCTTTTTAGGGCATCAGGGAATATCCCACCAGTGAAACACAGGTTTGCTAAGTGACTTAATATTGGTGCTAAGACATCTTGGGCAAGTTTTAAAAAGCACGTTGGAATATTGTCCCAACCTGGAGCACTCTCACTTTTTAGATCTCTTAGCAGTCCCGTTATTTCACTACAGTCAGTCCCAAGAAGAACAAAAGAAGACATTTGTGAAGTGTTCATTATCATTTTATTATAATCCGACGATTCACTATTTTTATGTATGCTCTGTGCTAGATTTTTGCCAATATTTGCAAAAAAAGTGTTTACATCGTTTAAAGAATCTATAATTGAAGACTTTGTGTGCAAAAGCTCTATACTAGACTGCATATGTGATTGATTAGTTATATTTTTGATATTTTTCCATAGTTTTTTTGGGTCATTTAAAGATTTGTTTAACAATTCTTTTTCATAATTAAGTTTATATTTTCTTATTAGTTGGTTACAATAATTACGGTATCGTTTATATGTTATTTTTAATACTTCATTATGTGGATCGGCCTTAAGTTGTTTTTGTAAGTTATTTCTATTTCTTACACACCTTAAGAGTCCAGTGGTCATCCAGGGCTTAATTATTCTTTTACACTTAGGGATACTAACTATATATATATATATATATATATATATATATATATATATATATATATATATATATATATATATATATATATATAAATGTGAAATTATTTATGAGAAAAATTATTGTAGGTATATTTTGCACGATCTGGACGATGAAATTGGAATGGTGGTTGTCTCCGAACATCTTGAAAATTTAAATATTATTCGTGAATCTGGTTCGTGACAAGGAGTCACGAGAGCATATTACAATGACTAATTTCAAATATTTATTAGGATTCCGAAGTAAACCCGGAAACCCTTATAATTTCGCTATGTGGTCCGTCCGTCCGCAGTCTAGCGCAGAGATCCTTAGTGCCAGAAAGCTGTAATTTAGCATATTAGTTACGGAAACAAAGTGGTCATATAAAATTTAAAAAATATTTTTAGGGTAGCCCTTTTTAATTTTTTTCTCGTATACCACATTTTTTATCATAAGATAGCAAACAAGCAGATGGGTCTCCTGATGTAAAGAGTCAACCATCGCCTATAGACACCAAAGATAATGGTGCGTTGCTATGTTGTGGCGAGGTCTAATGCCACACGCATAAGTTTACCGGCTACCTTATCCTCCAAACCGGAACACGACAGTGACAAGCACTGACGCTTTTTTTTTAATTAAGAAAAAACTGAAAGATTTTTAACTTAAACAAATTTTAGTTGAAACAAAAGCTTTACAAACAAACTTTTATTCAAAAGGTCAGTTTTACTAAAACAACAATAATAATTTTATTAAAAGTTTATGCTGATAAATTATGTTTTTATAGGTAGAAAAATAAAATAAAAATCGATTTAAACTCTGCATAACATTATATAGTTTATAGGCACGATGTTATGGTATAATACTGATGCGAGGTATGCTTAATTAAAACTACTATTTTATTACATCAAATAATTCCAAAACCAGTATTCAAAAGTGATGTGTAAGGTGTGAAAAAAAATCTGACAAAGAAATACTTTAAACAATATTTTCATTCTAATTGGTATATTTTTTATTTAGATTCACTTCAGATCGTGTTACCATGTATTAAAATAAGGTGTAAAATAACTAACACGACTTTACATATACATACGAGATGAACGTCATTAATTCGTCAATAAATCAGCAATATTTTTTGAACAAATATTTTTTTTTGCTGACATTACTAAATTCACAATTGTGATATGAAGTTGATAACAAGCGCGATCCTGTTATCAGTTGGAATGCATTGTAGGTACGTGCACTTACGTATTTATGTAAGTATGTATGTATATTTTTTGACACTTTCTGTTGTCGGTAGGTAAAAAAGCCCATCAGAACACTCATTATACAGACGTTAGAACACTTATAGAGATCCATCGTTTATTCGGTGACTGAGGGTTTTAAGGTAACTTTTCCATATTAGGATATCCTGAGCTTGAAACTCAATGGTAATCACAAAGTTGCGGCTGGTACGGGACCAAGAGGTGAGCTGATTTCTTTTTTCACGTAAAAATCTGACGAAATCTTTCCTGTTCTCAGCACCGTTTTTGATACGATAGAAATTTAATGAAATATTGACTCTTCAAAAAACCTGTATAATATATTTTGAATAGAAAATTAACTTTTTTATTTACGAGATCATCAAAGAGAACCGTTTTAATTTGATAGAATGGTAAACAAGCAAATTGCTTTCTTGATAGAAAGAGACGTTGTTGACACCAAAGACGTTAATATCGCGTTGCTCAATCAGTAATACTAAAATTATTTTCCTTATTGGTCGAGCTATTCCGAGATTTGTTAGTTGATTGAAGTCCTTGATTAGCAGAAAATTAAAAAGAATGATTTTGCTATGTTATCCATGCTAATATTATAAATGCGAAAGTGACTCTGTCTTTTCTTGACACCTAAACCACAGAATGATTTGAATGAAATTTGGTACTAAGATTATCTGAGAACCGAGAAAGGACATAGAATCGCGGAAAACCCACGGGAATTAGAACTATGTGGGTAAAACTTCTTCTGTCTTCTTTCTGTCTTTTAAACCTAGTGAGGCGAGGCTACGTTTATTTTAGAAAAAAATCCACGTGGACGAATTTGTGAGCACAGCTAGTTAAATATAAGCTAAAAAACTTTTTTTTATGTCAGCAGACAGCTAATAAACAAAGGACTCTCCTGATAGAAGATACAACCATGGCTTATTGACACCAAAGACGTAACGTTGCTATTAATATCGCGGAATTGTAATGTCAATTGCTGTTGGGGCCAGTGCCTTTGCTATTAGCTTGGGAATTCTGGCTTGAAATAAGTGTGGACTGTATTTTGAAGGAATATAATTGCACAATACAATCCACACTTATTTCAAGCCAGAATTCTCGAGCTCATAGCAAAGGCACTGGCCCCAACATATGGTCCTTCGAGCAATTAAGTAATTATAATAATATAATAAGACGGTAAACTAATTAATTAAAATTAGTTTACAGTCTACCTTCCCCTTCAAACCAGAATATGCCCATAATAAGCATTCACGCTATTGCTTCAATAATATGTTAGGCGGTACATTCTAGTAGTTCCGATGATAGTTAATACGTATAGCTAATTATTTACATTTCACAAACTATCTGTGAGAATGTCAAATAGTTTATTCATTAAAGGGACCCCGACCAGCACGATACGGTACGTTTCCAAAAAAAAAAATAGTAACTTGGATTTATATTGTACTAGCTGTGCCCGTGACTTCGTTCGCGTGGAAAAAATTCTAAAATAAAAAACCGCATAGTTCCCGTTCCCGTGGGATTTCCGGGATAAGAACTATCCTACGTCCTTTCTTGGGTCTTAAACTATATTTGTACCAAATTTTATCCAAATCGGTGCAGTGGTTTGGCCGTGAAAGCGTAACAAACAGACAGACAGACAGAGTTACTTTCGCATTTATAATATTAGTATGGATTAAATGCACTTGTACTGTTTTACTTGACTTTATTTTATACACACAAAATTCTCTTAAAAACTACTGTTTAATAATAAACAAAAAATCCCACAAATGGCCAAAGGTGGAGTTTACCAATTAAAATGCAGTGACTGTGATGCCACCTACATAGGACAAACAGGCAGATCTTTGCTGCCAGAATTAAGGAACATAACAGGGGCTGGCGCTTGAAAAAAGGAGATTCTGCATTCGCACAACACCTTATTACTGAAGGCCATGTATTTGACTTTACAAGCGATATAAAAACTATACATGTATGTGATAAAAGGAAGAAATTTGACGGTTTAGAGGCATTGGAAATAAACAGACTTAAACATCAGACCTAACTACTAAATGACTGCAGAGAACTTTACAAAAATTTAACAAGCATTCTTTCAAATAACAACATAAATCAACATATTATAAAACCTACTAGGAAGCATGCATGTCTAGATCTAATAGCAAGTAATTTAAATAATGTTCAGTCTAACATTCATACACTTGCTTTGTCTGACCATGAAACTGCTCAGAGTATACAAGCCAATATAGAGTCAGTCTTAGAATTTAAACAAAAAAGAGCTTTTTGGTTTGAAACAAAGCGGATATATGGGCAGGACAATATTAAAAAGTTTCATGAATGTTTATCAAGTTTAAGTTTTAATGAAGTTTTTACAAAGTCAAATTGTGAAGAAGCATTTAATGAATTTCATGATATTTTACTGTTATTTTTTGAGTTATGTTTTCCTAAGGTCCGTGTAAAGGTTTTAAATAAACCTATAAAAAATAAATGGTTAACTAAAGGTCTTCTAAAATGTTGCAAAGTTAAACGCCAGTTGTACCTTAACTATCGTCATGCTCAATCTAATAGGAAAGAAAATAAATGTAAATATCTACATTATAGGAAAATTTTGTCTAAATGTATATTAGAATCACAAAAACAGTCTTCTTTGAAATACATTGAAAATTACTCTAATAAATGTAAAGCTAAATAAATAGTAGAGAAATAGAAAAAATCAAAATAAACAATTTAAAGTACACAAATACTCAAACAATCTGTAATCTATTTAATAATTTCTTTATAAACCAGACAAAATCAAGTAGTGTAAAAGTCAAATCTACAAATACTTCAAAATCATATTTTTTACCAAATTGTAGTAAAACCATGTATTTGACACCAGTAGATGAGCATGATGTGAAAAAAGTTATTCATTCATTGAAAAATACTTATGCTACTGGCTATGATAATATTAGCACAGAATTATTGAAAAATGTTGCTAGTGTAATATCAAGACCTCTTAGCCATATAATTAATTTGTCATTCTTGGAAGGTAAATTTCCAGAACGATTAAAAAAGTGTATTGTTAAACCATTATTTAAAAAAGGAGATATGTGCGATATGAACAATTATAGACCTATTACTTTAATTCCAGTTACTTCAAAAATCTTTGAAAAAATTATGTATGAAAAGCTCTATAATTATTTACTTGATTTTGGCCTACTAAAAATAATCAATATGGATTTAGGAAAGGTAGGTCTACTACATTAGCATGTTTTGATTTAGTGAAGAGCATAACTGAATGTCTCAATAAGAAAATGTATCCACTTTGTGTATTTTTGGATATGAGTAAGGCATTTGATTTTGTTTCACACGATATTTTACTATCAAAGCTTGAAAAATATGGTATTAGAGGGAAGGCTTTAGATTGGATAAAGAGTTACTTAGAAAATAGGAAACAATGCGGCGAAATATCTAAAATATACCGAAACCGTAAAAAAATATTTACTTCAAACTACCGTGTTAACAACTGTGGTGTACCACAGGGCAGTGTTTTAGGACCCTTGCTATTTTTAATTTATATCAATGATCTTCCTGATAGTTTACAACATGATTGCTTTTTATTTGCTGATGACACTACCCTACTTATTAAATGTAAAAATAAAAAAGACTTGGTAAACGAAACAACTGAAACCTTACTTCAAGTTTCAGACTGGTTAATTAATGTATTTTACACTATTTATCACACTATTATGGTTAATTAATAATATACTACTATGGTTAACAATACACTATTATGGTTAATTAATAATAATTTAAAAGTTAATGTAACTAAAACAAAATTAGTTGAATTTCAGAACTACCACAGTAATATTACTAAAAACACAAATGTATTTTTAAATAAAGTAAATATAGATGATGTAGATTATACAAACTTTTTAGGAATAATTATTGACAAATATTGTAATTGGAAAGCACACATTGAATATCTATGTAATAAGATTGATAGATTTGTCTATGTCTTAAGAAGACTAAGAGAAGTAGGAAACGTAAAAGCCTCCCTATTAGCATATCATGGATATGTATCTTCTAATTTACAATATGGAATTCCTATTTGGGGAAATTCTGTTAAATTGATACGAATTTTTAGAGTCCAAAAGAAATGTATTCGAGCAATATGTGGTGTTAATCAGTTACATTCCTGTAAACCACTTTTCAAGTCTCTTAAGGTACTTCCCTTACCATGTTTGTATATTTTAGAGGTATGCGTATTTGTAAAAAAGCACCAAAAGTTATTTAAAACAAATGCTGAAGTCACTAGTAACTCATATTTTAGGAATAGTAAAAAATTATATGTGCCTAATCAAAAATTAAATATTTTTACAAAAAATGTGTATTGTATGTCTATTATTATATACAATCATATTCCTGATAGTCTTAAATCATTACCTATAAATAAATTTCGCAAAAAGTTGTTTGATTTGCTGTTAGATAAAACTTATTATGATATTAAAGAATTTTTAGCCGATAAAATTAAATATTAATGGATAGAAATATAAGTTTGTTGAATTGTCCTTAAAAAATTTCAATGTACCTAGTAAAATTTTGTAAATAGTGAACATTTTGTAAATTATAAAAAATTTAATTGCACAAAATATGAAACTTGTAATTATAAAAAATTCTTTTATAATATGAAATTGTACATTTATAACAAGTACATAAAATAGAGAAAAAAGACCAGCCCGCTGAGTTTCTTCCGCCGGATCTTCACAGTGTGTGGCCGCGTTCCGATCCGGTAATAATTCTAAATATTCGATAGAATCTTTTAAATGTAATATTTTATAATGATATTTTTTTAAATATTTGCACACCATATAATGGTAGAATATGTTGGTAACTTAATTTATTTTTAACAACTTGTAACACCCATATTCTTGCAAATAAATATTTTCTTTCTTTCTTTCTTTCAACTAAACGCATCTCCTAAATCTCATCAATCTCATGAATATATTTAATGATTAATTTATAAGTTAGTGTTTTTGATTTTATATTATTACTATTTTTTGTTTTTATTATTGTTATGACTTTATACTTTATATAATTTGAATTAATAATTACGTATAACTGACTTATATGGGAAATGTATCACGACATTTAGTTATTTTCATATTTAGTTATTTTCATTA
Organism: Apodemia mormo; assembly: GCA_036924255.1. Lineage (NCBI taxonomy): Eukaryota > Metazoa > Arthropoda > Insecta > Lepidoptera > Riodinidae > Apodemia > Apodemia mormo. The sequence continues at coordinate 4,926,099 of JAUPFN010000006.1, read as the reverse complement.
TATGTCGATGTACTATTCACATTGACATAATATTGAACTAATAAATTTCTATACAAAATTTTTCCTGCTTAAAAGGGTAATTCTGATGTGTGAGTATCACCGATATTGTCAAACATATTTTTAAATTTAAAATTTTCATACTACCTTCAGAATAAACTGTTAATTGTCAAATTTTTAATTGTACTAAATAATACTAACTTTTGTCCTGATAATGCGTTAAAACGCGAAACCTGTTGGTTTTAATAAATAAAAAGTCAAGTAAAACAGTACAAGTGCTTTTAATTGCATTATAAATGCGAAAGTTTGGATGTTTGGATGGATGTTTGAATGGATGTTTGGATGGATGTTTGTTACTCAATCACGCAAAAACTACTGAATGGATTTAAATGAAATTTGGCACACAGGTAGATGGTGACCTGGAATAGCACATAGGCTACTTCTTATCGCGGAAAAATTAGGTGATTCTGCGGAATTCGCTAAAAACTTTTATAATGCAGCGGGCTGCCCGCTACAGCTAGTACAATATAAATCCAAGTTAACATGGAGTTTTACCAAGTGCAGACGATATTCAGTGTTCAAAGTACAAAACAATAGTCATGCTAAGCAACTTGCTACTTCATAATCTACACCGAAATCGTTTTGTTGTCACCATGGTAGCCATTAAGATTATTCGAGCACCGCTTATTTTACAACCATTGCTACAAGGAGCAACTTATCATTAGTGTGGTAATACATTAAGCCATAAGTAATTTCGTTTCGATAAATATAGTGAGACCCTATCTCAACCTTAGACAAGACTTCTAGTTAGATACAATCATGATGTCGATGGATACAATATATAATACGCTTGAGAAAGTTAGATTACATGAATTGCGGCGTAAATTTCAAATAAAATAATTACCAGCTTTAGCGAAAGACTATACAATGTAGACTCTTTGTTCAAAATAGATGACTGTGAATAATAACTGAGAAAACAACGAACAAACTCAAAAACTATTAAACTGATCTTATAAATTGTTTTACTATTAGAAAGTTATACTATACAGAAGTAACACAGGCTACTTTTACCAAAATGAGCAAAATGAAATATTGATTTTGGGTCACGCAACTGAAGCCGTAAGCAACTAAATTTATTAAAATATGTACTCTCTGTAAGTTCTAAATTATTCTTATTTTTAAGATTATTTTATTTATGTATGCCTAATTTGTTGCCTTTTTATGTACCACCCTGATTTGTTCATATATATATTTATTTCAAGTTTTTGTATTTGGTAAATATATATATATATATATATATATATATATATATATATATATATATATATATATATATATATATATATATATAGTCAGATACCTAATTATTCTATCTTGTTTTGTGTTTTTATCCTTTGTATTTTTATTTTGCTTCTGTATGTGTTAATTACTGCAATTGTTGTGGTGTAGGTCGTAAATAAACAATTTCTATCTATCTATCAACTCTTAAATGTTAGTTTTTTTGTTACAACTTGTTACCAATCTAATTTATACCTAAGATAAATCCCACAAAAAACTAAAATCGAGTTTAGCTGTACAGCTTTTTCATTACAAGCTTATTTACTTACTTCTTCTTTACTTTTATATGAAAAATATATTACATGGGAGACTTGCCCGCGTCTCGGCTCAACGGAGCTCAAGATCTTAATAAAAATTAGACAGACCTTTATTTTACGAGCTATAAAATAAACTAGTACACAAACCGTAAAAAATATTATGTCATTCAATTGACAGGAAATTAAATGACATATGTTGTAGACGGATATCCTAATTTACAGGTGCATACATTTGGAAAGCACACGTTGTAACTTTTTTCTGCCTTTAAAAAGAAGGGTTACAGTTGGTTTTAATGGTGCGTTGTTTGAGTTGATCCCGATTCGTCATGATTCCAATTCGTCATCAAAACTTTTTCATTCATACAAAAGTTCCCAATTCGTCATTGCCAAAAATAAATTACATTTTATTTAAAAATGATGTCCCAATTCGTCATTATCATAAATTTGGTAGTTGTAGTCAGATACCTAATGTATAATTCTAATAAAGAATTTAAAAAAAACTCGATAAGTTTTTATTATATATATATATATATATATATATATATATATATATATATATATATTGTAAAATTTAATGAAGCCAATAAAACGAATCTGTGTGTCTTTAAAACTTTATGAATAATTGGTAATTAATACTAATAACACAATATTACAATAAATTCTGATTATATATTTTCTTATACGTCGATTCTACAATACCAAGTAAGAATTGACCGATCTATACCAAGCGCAGCGCGGGAATGACTCGAAAAATGAATTCGTAGGCTGTCGGCGTGCCCGCCGGCGCCAATACGTTTTCCAAACAGCGTTGTAGATGGCGTTCACGCCGACAGACTATAAATTCAACAATTTTTATATCTGGTAATCTTAACATGATTTTAATTACATATAACGATAAATTTAATAGAGATAATCATAACTAATACTTATTAATAAATTTTCTTTACATACTAATATTTATTTTAAACATTAAATTAGGGAAAACGTCACAACTCGGCCATCCTGATACAGCAACGAGTCCCATCGTTGTACAGATGGGCCAAAGTAAACGTATACACTTATTATAACCTATACGTTTATCCTTATACACGCTTATTTTTAAAGAGCGAAATATGTGAAACAATTTGCTACAACTACTCAAGTTATATAAAACAATTCTGTACAACTACTCGGCTATCCTGGCATGACAACGGTCCCCTCGTTGCAAATCTGACAAATGCCAAGGATTTTACTTTTTCTTGTCACCGACATGGCTTTACACATTGTAATAACTTAAGTTTTTGTATACTCACCCTGAATATCATGAGTATAAAAAAATACATCATCTCATTGTGCACACCCTGAATATTATGAGCACAATATTAGTTATAAAACTTCATGTGTTCACCCTGAATATTATGAACACAAACATTAAACAACATCAAACACATTAAAATAAACATAATCATCCTCATCTTTGACATTACCATGCATCATGAAAATATGTCGAGAATCAAATATCATAAATAAGATCGGGACTCTTGAGTAATGATTGATACCATTAAGTTTTAGATGTCATGAGGAAAAACTAACATGCAATTTAATCTTTAATACATGATGGGGGTTATAATAAATGATTGATTAGCGTATATGATCATAATTACATATTACGTTCGTCATCACTATTGTCACTGTACGAGCTACCACTATCATCATTGGCACTTTGGAAACTTAACCATGGTTTCAGTTTATCCACTGCAACGATGGCTTCATAACGCCTACCCTTTTGAGTGACTGGTGTGTCTTCAATGACGTATCTGTCATTTGGCAGAACCTTTTTGATTTTGTAAGGCCCACGGAACTTAGGTTCCAATTTACGTGACTGGCCGTCAACACTAGGTATAGCTCTCATGGCTCTCACGAGGTCACCTACGTTAAAGGATAAATTTCTCTTGTTATTATTGAACCGCTTAGTGAATTTTTGTTGCTGCGTGTCGATAAGCGACTTTGCCTCGTCTCTTATTTCATTCAAACTGGTATCAACAACACCATTGCCTACATCTTCTATGATATCATGAAGGATTCCTTCTGTAGGGTTTGTGACTCTACGGCCAAATAGTAGCTCCGTCGGAGTCTTTTTTGTTACAGCATGAATGGTGGTATTGATACCAAGTTGAATATCAGGGAGGTACTCGTCCCACAAATTTTTAGGCTTATCATGCGTCATTGCACCCAATGCTGCCAAAATCGTTCGGTTATACCGCTCCACTTGCCCATTGGCTCGCGGAGTGGCCACCGCATTAAATACGTGCTTAATGCCATTGGATGCAATAAAATCCTTAAACTTTTTGCTTGTGAAGCTAGTACCTTGATCGGTTATAAGTCTGGTCGGCGTTCCAAAATAGCTAAAATGATTTTTTAACACGCGGACACTTGTTGTTGATTTGGTGTTCCGTACAGCGGTTAGATCCACAAATTTCGTAAAAGCGTCTACGATTACGAGGATATAAGTGTTTTGCCGCTTGCTCCTAACAAAAGGACCGAGATGGTCGGCGTGCACTGTATGGAAAGGTATATCTATTTTAGGGATTGGATGCAGAATCTTAACTTTTGTATTACCTGTCAGCTTGTGGTGGGCACACTCTAGGCAGGCATCCACATATTTTTTTATAAACTTTTTCATTTTTGGAAACCAGTATGTGGCTTTAATACGATCTAAAGTTTTTGTGAAGCCGAAATGGCCTATGTTATCGTGGTTGGACTTTAAAATCTGCCATCGTGCCCCCTTTGGAACTACCCATCTTAGCGTATCCGGCCCTAGAATTCGATATACCTTGCCATTCTTTAATTTGTAGTTTTTTATTATGTCCATTATCTTTTCTGAATTGGGATTGGAGAGTACCTCTTTAATATGTTTTATATTCTCGTCGTTATCTTGGACAGTCGCGATCCAGTCCCCCGCATCCACCGAAAGTATATCAAATACACGATTTTCCGTAGTCGTGTCGGGTATTGCATGGCGACTTAAGGCGTCGACGTGAGCCATTTTGTTGCCAGGTTTGTGTTCGATCGTACAGTCAAACTCTTGGAACTGTATCCACCAACGGGCGATGCGGGGAATTAGATCGCGCTTCGTGAAGGTTGTTCTAAGAGCGTTGCAGTCAGTGTAGATTTTAAATTGTATGCCTAACAAATATACCCTAAATTTATTGAGTGAAGCTACAACCGCCAACGTTTCCAACTCAAACGAATGAAGTTTTTGTTCTTCCGAATTTGTTTGGCGACTATAATAGGCAATGGGCTGTAGAGAATTGTTAGCATTCTTTTGTAAGAGGATGCCAGCAACGCCTAATTTACTCGCGTCTGTATGAAGTTGCGTTTCGGCGTTTGGGTTATATATAGCGAGTACGGGACGGTTAATTAAACTATTTTTAAGTAAATCGAAAGAATGTTGTTCTTCATGACCCCAATGCCATTTTGCGTCCTTTTTCAAAAGTGCTGTTAGCGGTCGCGCCAAAATGGCAAAGTCTTTTATAAAACGTCTGAAAAAGCTAGCTAAACCTAAAAATCTTCTAATGTCATGTTGATTTTTAGGTACAGGAAATTTAGATACTGCTTCGGTTTTTACCGAACTCGGTCTTATACCACTACTACTTATCTCAAATCCTAAATAATCAATTTTATCAAAAAAGAATTTACATTTGCTCAATTTCAGGGTCAAGCCACCTTCTTTTAGCAATTTAAGGACTTCCTCTAACCGTAAGAGCCCTTCTTCAAACGTTCGTGCGGGAATGAGGATATCGTCCATATATATAAGTGCATATTTTACTCGGGCTTGATTTAGTATTTTGTTCACAGCCCTTTGAAACACGGATGGGGCATTGACTAACCCAAATGGCATCCTATTGTATTCAAATTGGCCGTCTGGCGTGACAAATGCGGTTTTGTTTCGGGACTGTTCTTCAATAGGTATCTGGTAGTAGCCAGATGCTAGATCTAAACTTATAAATAAACTACTTCCACTTAATAAGTCTAGCTGATCTTCAATACGTGGTAAAGGATAATGTTCCTTAACAGTTTTATTATTTAGTGCCCTGTAATCTACGCATAATCTTTTTTCTCCGGATTTCTTTTGCACAAGGACTATTGGACTAGCGTAAGGCGACACAGATTCACGAACTATTCCGCAATCAAGCATTTCTTGAATCATGTCCTGAACTAAACGTCTGTCCGCAAAAGAGAGCCGGTAAGGTCTGTATACGACGGGAACAGAATCTTTGAGATGAATCACCATTTCCGCTGCTGTAGTAAAACCCAATTCATGTAAATTAGTCGAAAAACAACTTTGGTATTTGTTAAGCAAGTGAATAAGATCTTCTCTTTGTTCTGGGCTTATTTCGCCACACTGAAATGTTGATTCATCCGCAAAGTTTATGTTAAAAACTGACATTGTTTCTTCGTTGTTGTTATTGACCCTATTGACCCTATATGCACGAGTTATCAGAGTGTCATGTAATATTTCGATGCGACCAGCACTCAAACACTGTATGAGCAATTTTGCCGTACCATTCGACATTATGTACTCACCTGGTAATAAGAAATACTCGCTACTTGGCGGGCCCCTAATGTCCCCATGTACGTAAATAGTTCCTGTTAAGTCAATATTTGATTTCACATTAATCGAAGATAGCTTATCTGGCTTTAAAACAACTGTCTCGCAACTGAAGAGTGGTACTTTCATCCCATCAGTTGTGACCGTACTCCTCTTGATAATCAAATCAGAGGCAGTTTTCGTAATAACAATCGTTGGACGTTCGGTATAAGTGTGACCAATGAGTATAGGGTAGCTTATCATGTGATCATCGACAATCAAAACCTTTACATTATCTTCTACAACGCCTTGAATATCTATTGTAATAAAAGTGGCTCCTAATGGCCTATATGGAACGTTACCCAAGCCCTTAAGTACGGGAGAATCGACCATCTTCCATTTTATATTCAGATTGTTTGCATCTGTTACGCGCATTAATGTACAATCACTACCTAAATCGATATGAGCAAGAAGAGCGTTACCATTAACTTTTACCGGGATTCTGTATTTCGAATTACTAGATTCAGATATGGCGACCTCCATTACTGTTTTACTGCCTTTTGGTTCGACTACTTCTGCAGGAGTATTATTTGGGACTCTGGGGCAGTCATTCGCTGTATGGCCCCGCCATCCACATCTTTTACACTTAATAATAGGTTTAGGGCATTGATAAAAAGTATGTCCAGGATTATTACAGTTATAGCAAGTAGCAGATGAGCGAGAGACGGGCTTAGTCGATTTTCCGGTCTCCAATGGGCTTGGGTTACTGACATACTTCCTATCCCTAATTTTGTTGGAACTTAAATCTTTATTTTGGCCGGTTTTAATAGTTTTGAAATATTTTAAAAGTTGTTCAGGCTCTGAGAATTGAGCCGCTTGTACGCTTAACATTACTCCACGATCTTCTATGCCGAAAGTTATGCAGTCTACCGCATTTTTACCAAAAATAGAGCATCTATTTAATAAGTTTAGTTTTGCATAATAGTACATTTCCAGAGAGTCCCCAAATTTTGCTTTTTTATTAAGCATTTCTGTGAGTAGTTCTGCATAATTTTCTCTAGTTGGAAAAGACTTTAACAACTTATCTTTCCATTCCTCCCATGAATAGAGGGCCGACGGTAACCCCTGGTACCACGTCTTCGCAACTCCACTGAGTTTGGGCAAGGCGTAGTGTACCTTTTGTTTGTCACTCCAGTTATAGATTAAAGCGCACTCTTCAACCTTTTTTAACCAGGTATCGACCGTCTGCTCTCTATTCATAGGATCAAATTCAGCAATTACATTTAACACGGGAAATCTATCACTACGATCAGAATCTTTGTAGTCCCTCATGACATCCAATAATTTTGCAAGTAATGTTGCATCTAACTGATTACTGTTAAATTCATTTCTTTGAACCTCAGAGTGTGACAATTCCACTCTACGTGACTTACTCGGTCCTTTAGATTTACTATGATTACGAGATCGCTTACGTGACTTCCTCGGAGATTTAAGGACTCGAGGTGACTGAGACTGTTCGCGATACCGACTTCTTGCCCGTGAACTCTGCGAGGAACTAGATCTCGTGCATCGTGACGACCGGAAATGTCTCCGCTCGCTTCGTCTCCTGCGACGCTCTCTTCGACGCAATCCATCACGAACAGATCGTGGTGAATCATCATCAGCCATCTGGAACTTACACATAACTGCATTAGAGTCGTCTCCATAGGACATGACATAAATAAGCACCGAAAATGGTTTGACAATTAACTTTTAATTTTGTGACGATAAGCATTTATGATGGTACCGAATTTGTTTGTGTATTATGCTAGGTTGTATAATTAATTAGGCAGGTACACTTATGGTAGATAAAATCGAGGAACAAAAATTAAAAGTACGGCTATATATATAGAATCTGAGTACTTAATATTCAAACACTATGATATTAAATCTAACTATTGATTATGATGAGTTATTTAGAACCTTTTTTTTTGTTGTAGGTATGTTTAAATAATCCTAAGTAATAGGATCTCGAAATATACAGTTAAATGCTTAAGTTTATCGATTGCGAGGTCTGTAGGATACTTGAAAATTCAAATATGTAACGGATTGATTTGATATTTAGAGATAAAACACTAGGATTACGTCAGAAGAACTAATTTTGAATAGCTAATAATGTAGGTATATTAAAATATGTTATTTCATTTTTAAATTAATAAGATGGAATATTATTACTGCCGTTAACTTCACCAACAATTTAAAATTAATATACTATCTTACTTGGATAAATTATTTCTGTGTGAGTTAAGTGTATTCCAATAACCGTAAATAAACGGTTTTGTAGTCACCAGGCGGCAGCCATAGCAAATTACTCGTGAGCATGATTACAATAAAATTACAAAAAAAAAATCTTAAGCGATACATAAAATTTCACTAAAATTATAATTCCTTTAAATAAGAAAGGAAAACAACTAAAGTAAAAGAGGTTGTACTTACATTTTGTGGGCGGTTATCCCTCTTCGGAGTTGTAAAATTTAATGAAGCCAATAAAACGAATCTGTGTGTCTTTAAAACTTTATGAATAATTGGTAATTAATACTAATAACACAATATTACAATAAATTCTGATTATATATTTTCTTATACGTCGATTCTACAATACCAAGTAAGAATTGACCGATCTATACCAAGCGCAGCGCGGGAATGACTCGAAAAATGAATTCGTAGGCTGTCGGCGTGCCCGCCGGCGCCAATACGTTTTCCAAACAGCGTTGTAGATGGCGTTCACGCCGACAGACTATAAATTCAACAATTTTTATATCTGGTAATCTTAACATGATTTTAATTACATATAACGATAAATTTAATAGAGATAATCATAACTAATACTTATTAATAAATTTTCTTTACATACTAATATTTATTTTAAACATTAAATTAGGGAAAACGTCACAATATATATATATATATATATATATATATATATATATATATATATATATATATATATATATATATATATATATATATATATATATATATATATATATATATATATATATATACATTTGAGGACACAGACAGACAGACAGACTTTCGCATTTATAATATTAGTATGGATCAAAACTTCTTTCCTTGGCTATATATAAAATATAGCCACTATGTAGATAATAGAGACCTCCTGAAAATTTTATAGTAATTATCTAGTGGAAAAATTTTGGTAGCAAACATGTAGATGGCAGTGTGTCACGTTTTAACTGATATAAATGTACATTGACTACCAAGTAAATTTAAACGACAATTTTACTACCTTTTGATTGACTCTTTTGCCTTAAAATAAATTTTTGAGCCTTAACATTAAAAATTACAAGTGAATTTATCATTGTTTTTTTCAGTCAACAATCCCAAAGAAACAAAAATTTTTTTTCCTAAAATTCAAAAATTTATATCTTTTGAACAAAAATTTTGAAATCAATTAGAGGTACTTTAGAAAAAAATTTGACCAAAAAATTTAATGGCGGTCATCGACTTTTGCAATTTTTGAAATTTCAAAATCTTCCCAAAAAGCGATTTTTTGAAAAAATTTTTCAAAAAAATTTTTTTTGGTACCTTCAAGTATCCTCTCTAAAACCTAGCTCAGATCATTAGAGTAATTGTAATAGTTTTCAAGATCTTTGAAGAATAAGTTTAAGAAACAGGAAAATTAGTGAAATTTTCAAAATCCATAACTTTTGAAAAAAATTATTTTATTTTTTGTCCCTTGGCAAAACTTCGTTATATTATGAAAGAAAACTTCTGACCAAAATTCGTCCAAATCGAAAGAGGTCGATTCCAACTATTGGTCGATTTGACATGGAATGACCCATGTGTTAAAAACGACGTGACGCGCGCTTCATTCCGGAATCTCCCTCGGAACCTCCGGTAGACCACACCAGTCGGCCAGAATTCCTCCACCTCAAAGGTCGACAGGAGCTGATGCGTTGGTACTCTCACCACAAAGGAACTAAAGTTGATCTTGTGGCGAGACTGCAAACGCTGGACCGATATTTATGTATGTAAGTGATGAAGTTTTGGATTGATCTAGGTAAATGTTATATCCTTGATAACTCAGTATTTTTTTAAACACCAAAATCAACCGGCATCATTGCAAACACTTTTATAATAATGACTCGTAACCATTATTTTTTCTTTTTGCACAGTGTGATTAATACCTTTGAAAGTGTGTCAATACACTAACCATTCCCTCTTGCATCAACCTCAAAACTAAGGTACATCTGCCGTCAAAAGTGTTACCCAAAAGTATTTATATATATATTTTTTATAATATGAGATAGTAAACAAGCAGATGACTCTTCTGATGGAAAGAGAAACCGTCGCCTATTGACACCAAAGATGTTGATGGTGCGTTGTTATCGGTGTGGCGGGATGGCAATTTCACATGCATATGTCTACCGGCTACCTTACCCTCTAAACTGGAACACAATAATGACAAACATTGACGCTACTGCGGCAAGAATAGATAAGGCAATGGTACCAAATACCCGGGCGAGAAAATTGATCTTTTTTTATCATAAGATAGTAAACAAGCAGATGGGTCTCCTGATGGAAAGAGTCGCCCATCGCCTATAGACACCAAAGGTGTTAATGGTGCGTTGCTATCTTGTGGCGAGGTCTAATGCCACATGCATAAGTTACCGGCTACCTTACCCTCCAAACCGAAACACGACAGTGACAAGCACTGACGGTATTGCAGCAGGAATAGATAATGCGTTTTTTTAAATAACACAATAAATATTCACGGGACAAATTACACTTACCGATCTAACCCCAAAGTAAGCAAATTATTTGCCTGTGTTGTGAGTGTTCGTCAACGATACTAATACATAGAAATACATATAAAAACACTATAATATATTTAATAAACAACCAAACCCGGAAATACAAACATTTATGCTCATCACACAAATGCTTGTCTCAGTCGGAGATCGGACATGAGCCCCGTCGATTGCGTAATCAGGATCGTTAACCACTCAACCAACGGGGCGGTCATGACCATAGTCATGAACGGTGGTACCAGACCCGGGCGAGGCAATGCAGAACTCTACTACTTAGTAGCCACGATGGTAGTGTCTCGGATAGCCAATCGATCGCTTTTACGACCTGCCTAGCAGAACAACAGTTGGCCTATTCTTCAAAGGAGCCAGAAACCAACACGGAATAACCAACATGTTGTTTGAGCGACAAGTATCTATTGTTTTCCGATAAAAGCAACAATCTTTTTCTAGATCATTCTAGTAACACTAAAGGTTTCCGATAAAAATAAAAATCTCATTTTGAAATACCGTCAAGCCGATGATATGCAACTCGTGTGCTTGAAAATAGCACATGGTGTAATGGTTGCAAATTGGATACACGTGTAATTCTAGATGAATGAAAAAAGAAATAGCTGTGCCGTATCAAAACACTAGAGAGTATAGAGTAGGCGAGCCATAAGCGCGTATGTATGTAAAAAAATGATGTGGTGACGCGGGACACCAGGTAGGAACGAACTTCCTTCGGCTAAACGGCACTACTCGCTTGTGTACGCGACTGTCGCGCCTGCGCACGTCTCATTTAACGCTTTTATTCCACGCATTTTTCTTACGGTTTTACTATCGCATTTTTTTCAGTTCGGTCGCGCAGCAAAATCCCTATCCCCTCCAAGCCTGCCGTAAGGAACTTCGTTCCAAAAGAAAAAAATCTCTGACAATAATAATAACATTTAAAATCTAGAATTTCAAATAAACCAACCTAAAAAACGAAACTAACATTTTTAAACCATATATGTTTTTAACAAAACAAAGTTTATTTTAAACTAAGATCAAATAAATCGGCTGATAACTTACAAAACGGCAATCACTTAAATATTGACAAAATTTTGGTTCCGACCAAGTGGCCCACATCTTCTTTAATTGAGCTATCGAGCAAAAAATGATATTGAGCAATAAAAACCAAAACCAATCTGTGTCGCTTTGAATAAATGCAACTGATTTTATGTGTACTGATAATGCCACAAACATAATTGTATTTTTTTTTCAAATAACACATTTTTTATTTCAAAAGGAAAACACTTCATAAAATCTTAAATAATTACTGAGGTAATATTTTCCTCGAGGTTAATATGGGTAAAATCTTCTGAAAAAAGTTTAATACCAACTACAACGATAAACTCTGACTTCATATTTCAAAATATGTTAAGAAACAAGACATAAATGTCAGCAAATATTTTAAATAATTTCGCTCATATAACCTACCTAGATACAAAAACCGGCCAAGTGCGAGTCGGACTCACGCACGAAGGGTCCGTACCATCATCTATAAAAGAAAATCTTTGTATCTACCTGCTTATTAAGATCAAGTAAAAAATTGGTTAAAATTACTTTGTTGTATAATTTTTGAAAAAATCAGCTTTCTAGCTATCACGATTTATAAGATACAACCTGGTGACAAACACAGAGACAGACAGGGACAGACACAGCGTAGGCTTAATAATAGGGTCCCATTTTTACCTTTTAGGTACAGAACGCTAAAAACTAAAATTCTTTGATGACTGTACCCAAAGCAATTTCGACATAATTTACCACAACGAAAGTCCAAATAATACTAAAAACAAAGTGGTGATAATCTGTGTTATGTAATCAGGAGTTGTATTTAACGTTATAATAGCGACTAACATCACATTTACTCCTTGGTCCTAAAGGTTCTTTTCGTAAAGCAAGAAGGTTTTCACCTTGTATAGTTTATTAGAGTTTTTATGGTCACGTTCGAGTAAATTAATTAGCTTTATTAACATTTCTAACAAAACACGTAATACTAGAATCGTAAAAGCATTTCAAAAGCTTAAGAGGCTTTACTACTACTATATATTTCCTCAAATTCAAACAAGGGTTATTTATGTCGCTTTTCAGTCTTGGAATAGGAGCTTTATGAAGGATAATCAATTTAATGACGTCAATGCTCAGCAAATAAACATTTTAATTAAAGTTATATACTCAGGAACGAATTTATAGTTTTTGAGACAGGCGAAAAGTATATTGTATCCCGATTGCTTAATTTAGATATGTAAATTTCATTGAGGGACTGGATCACACTTTAAACGTCGATCGATAGCGCAGGTGAATGGATATTTGACTTGCTGACGTTTCGTCCACAAAATTTTCAAGTGGACGAAACGACACCTTTTTTTTCACTGACGATTCGTCCACTATAATTTGTTAAAGCTGATTTGTACAATCCGGTGAAAAAGTTTTATGATACCATAATATTATGTTATTATAAATCTTTATAATTACAACTATTTGACGGTTTGGTTAAAAAATGCTTTATGAGGTCCCCACAAAGCAATTTGTATCACTGTTAGTCACATAAGACTATTTATTATGCAGAAAAAACAAAAATCAATCATAACGTATATTTAGTATAAAAATCTAGAGTAATTAGGTGATTTTGATGTATTAATTTATTTGCTGTAAAATAAATAGATTTATTCTATAAGTTAAAAAATAAATAGATCGCTTTATTTTGCTAAAGTTTTGTATCTGACTGTATAAAATAACTTTTTTGATTGGTGGACGAATCTTCAGTGAAAAAAAAAATTAAATGAAAAAGTGTCGTTTCCTCCAATGTGGACGAAAATTTTGTGGACGAAACGTCAGCAAACCGGTTGTTCGATAAAGTATGTTACCTCTAACCATTCCAATGCCATCTTAAGGATACTGGTTAATCAGTGGAATTCTCAAATCCTGAAACGTTTGATATTACACTCGATTAAGTAAACAGCTTCACTGAAACTGAATATATATGGTTACTTATACGAAATAAATTGCAAAAAGCTAAAATTTATATGTAATTTAAAGAATTACGGTACAATTTCGGCCGCTTCGCCGGTCGGTACTGAGCCTAACGATGTCGATCAGGACGAGGCCCGGATACGCAATTATATGATGAGCATATAAATGCTTGTATTTGAGAATCTGGATTGGCATTAAATAATATATATTTCAATATTTTATATATGTTTGTAATTTAATGTGTATTTTTATCGATGTCGTTAACTCCCATAATATAACATGCAAATAATTAATTTACTTTAGCAATAATACCATTTGACCAGTGCATTTATTTACCTACTTTTAAACTCTGTCACAAGACGTTCAATGTCATTGAACTGTTCTCTTAATAAGGTACTATTTTATATCAAAGTATAACAAACAATCTGATGGCTCTCCCGATGGAAAGAGAAACCATTGCCCCTAAACACGTGATGTGAATGGTGCGCTGCTATCTTTGTGGCAGGGATAGAATGCCAAATACATTAGCTTACAATCTAGTTTATCCTTAAAGCTGGAATACTAACATTACCAGCATTGTCGCTATTACTGTAAGAATAGGTAAAGCTGGTAGAGTTCTACATTGTCTCACCTGGGTCTGGTAACACCGCCTTACCTATTCCTGCCGCAATAGCGTCAGTGCTTGTCACTGTCGTGTTCCGGTTTGGAGGGTAAGGTAGCCGGTAAACTTCTGCCTATGGCATTAGACCTCGCCACAAGATAGCAACGCACCATTAACACCTTTGGTGTCTATAGGTGATGGTTGACTCTTTCCATCAGGAGACCCATCTGCTTGTTTGCTATCTTATGATATAAAAAAAAGCTTTGGTACATGTGCCCGGGTAAAACGTTGTAGAAGTGTACTACCTAGCTTCTAACAGTTTTTAGCCTTTCCTCACTTTTTACGAGACGCGTAGCAGTAAAGGAGTTACTATTTAAGTAAGTTTATAAGTATAAGAATCTTCACACCCGTATTCCCGAAGAGGTAGGCAGAGATACAAGTGCATCCACGATTAGCCGAAGATACATATTCAAAATGTGATAGGTGGCCAGCTTATTACCAAAAAAATCTTTACGCCCGTATTCCTGAATAGACAGAGATACAAAAATACACCCACGATTAGCCGAAGATTCAGTGTCCCCTAATGTAATAATAGGTGCCAAGTCGATCGCCAACCGGGCACATATCCAATCTCGGACAACGTTATTTCAATAAAAAAACTAAAAAGCACATTTTGTAATTTTCCGACCCGGGAATCGAACTCGTAATCTTATGTGGTCAACACCGACACCCTACTGCTAGACCACAAAGGCGATTGTTTTCTTTTTTTTATAGAAGAAGGGGCAAACGAGCAGGAGGTGCACCTGATAGTAAGTGATCACCGCCGCCCATGGTCATCTACAATACCAGAGGTCTTGCAGTTGCGTTGCTGGCCTTTTAGGAATAAGTAAGCTCTTTTCTTGAAGGCCCCCAAGTCGTATCCGTTTGGAAACATCCCTGCCGGTAATTGACTCCACAACGAAGTAGTGCGAGGCAAAAAGTATAATAATGTAACAATCGCGTTTTAATCAACCTCATGTACAATATGTTTTTGTCACGTGTTCTATTAGTAATGAATTTGTCTTCATTGTAAGACCTCCAACAAATAATTTTTGATTCGTGACTTGATTTCGTCACAATGGAATGAACCACAAACTCAACCACAATATGGATCTGTCATTGGATTTTTACCGTCATAAAAAACAGTTACAAATACATTAACATTTTAAAGAGCGTATACAAAGCAGGGATATAAAGCGTTATCAAATAAAAGAACACATTTTTCGATACATAACGTTATTATTGTAGCGATACCTCAGTAACAAAATTATTTTAGAACACTATGTGTATCTCTACCCAAATAACAGAACGAAATTATGAGAGGTAAATAACGTTATAAATATTGATATTTATGCGACGTTGCCGCGTTTCATGCTGTTTCGTTATTTGTTGATGACTTGGTTAATGGTGCGTTTTTATTTTGTGGTGAGGTCTAATGCCATATACATAAGTTTACCGGTGAACTTACCCTCCAAACTGGAATACGACAGTGACAAGCAGTGATGCTATTACGGCAGAAATAAGTAAGACAGTGGTACCAGATCCGGGTGAGAAAAGGCAGAATTCTACCTCCTAGTATCACATTTATTTAGTATCGAATTCCTTCGAAGCGGGTACAAGATATTTTTATGTTTTTTGTTATACATTTAGTAGCTAAGATAAAGTCGTAAAGTATCCATACTAATATTATAAATGCGAAAGTAACTCTGTCTGTCTGTCTGTCTGTCTGTCTGTCTGTTACGCTTTCACGGCTAAACCACAGAACCGATTTGGATAAAATTTAGTACAAATATAGTTTGAGACCCGAGAAAGGACATAGGATAGCTCTTATCCCGGAAATCCCACGGGAACGGGAACTATGCAAGTTTTTATTTTAGAAATTTTTCCACGCGAACGAAGTCGCGGGCACAGCTAGTATTTTATATAGCTAGATGATTAGGGTGTCCATATCTTGAAATTTATTTTATATTTTTTTTACAATATTTTTTTGTTTTTTTTTTGGCGTCATAAAATACCTATAACTCCAAAGTTTCACCTTCTTACTCCCACTCCCATTAACCCCCACCTACCAAAATATTCACTACACTAGCTGTTGCCCGCAACTTCGTCCGCGCGGACTTAGTTTACTCCGCACAACTCCTCCCCCATAGATGATAGCGTGATAATATGTAGCCTATGTGTTGACCCGACCTATTAGTAATATTCATGCAAAATTTGAAGTAAATCTATGCAGTACTTTTAGAGTTTACCCCGGACATACATACAGACAAAGAGACATAAATTCTAAAAACTATGTTTTTGGCTTCGATATCGATTGGAGATCACGCCCCAAGTATTCTTTTAAAAAATATTCAATGTACAGTTTTGACTTTCTTACGATTTTATTATATGTATAGATAATAGTTTATATGGCAGAACAAAGTTTGTTAGAGTCAGCTAGAATCCACACTTACGTATCCATACTCGCTCATACAAAATATTATAAATGCGAAAGTTTGTTTGCCTGTCTGTTACGCTTCTGTCTGTCTGTCTGGACAAACATAAATACAATTACGAAATGTAGAACCTACCTATTGTGTTTGGACACCTAAATAGATCATTATACTCAAATATGACCACAGACCACAAGAATACTAATAGATACGGCATTCTGATGGAAAAGCAAACGCTCGTATTACTTTCAAAATTGACATACATTTGTACATATATTGTGAAAAAATGAAAATAAACCATGTAGGTACTATTTTATCGTACCGAATGAGATGACAAGGTTTCAAAATTACCCTCGGAGTGATTTTATTTCATTGGTAAGAAATATAACGCTGTATTTCTCTGTGTGAATGCAAGCTACGCTGACGAACTAAGAAATTGCCTTGAACGGCGTATCCATTTAATTTGTGAATATTACATACACACAATATGTGAAAGTGATAACCTCCGGGTTTCGTCGGTTATGTAATAAAAAAAATTCTGTTGTACTTTGTTATATTAAAAAAAGTATCTTCACGCCCGTATCCCCGAAGGGGTAGGCAGAGGTACAACAAGTGCACCCACGATTAGCCGAAGATACTTGGTCCTACAAATGTGATAGGTGGCAAGCCTATCGCTTTTATCGCGCGGCATTTTCCAATCCCGGGCAACTTTGTGTTTATCAGAAAACTGAAAAAACACTTTTTTATGTGCCCGATCCGGGAATCGAACCCGGCACCTCATGTGGTCAACGCCAACGCTGGACCACTAGACCACAGAGGCGATATATTACCTTATACTTAACTTATATTAAAGTTTCAATATATAAAATACTTTTACTTTTTAGAAAAACTACTTTTAACAAATGATAATTTTAGTTTTATCACAAAGTGCATTGCTTAGCAAATACTCGTGTGTGTTAAATAAACGAAGGAAATAGAACATTATATTTAGTTACGTACGAGCGACATATTCTTAATTTTATTCTTGAGGACAGTGGGTAATTGATAGTAAAATTTATTTATTTATTTATTTAATAATTTATTGCACAATTAGGATTAAAAAAACACAACACAAGTACAACGGGCGAGCTTATCCCTACTCAAAGAGATTTCTTCCAGCCAACCTGATAAAAGAGATAAAAAATCAAATTAATTAGACTTGGTGTACAAAAAATTAGATATTATGGTTACATAACTAAACTAAATGTATATTAATGAAAATACAAGAAAAAATACATACGATGTAAGTAAAACTCACAATTCAGTTAGAAACATCGACATAGTAATTTTTGCTGGTTAGAAAGTGTTCTTCGACATGTTTTTTAATAGAACCAGATTTGGCAGAGGAGAATCTCACTAAGCAGAGAGTTTCACCCCCCCCCCCCCCCGTTCACCCCCGTGTTGGTTCCGGGCTCCTTTGAAGAATAGACCAAATGCCGTTCTGCCAGGCAGGTCGCAAAAGGCGGCCGATTGGCTATGCGATTTAGTACCATCTACTAGGTAGTAGAGTTCTGCATTGTCTCGCCCGGGTCTGGTACCACCGCCTTACCTATTCCTGCCGCAATAACATCAGTGCTTGTCACTGTCGTGTTCAGGTTTGGAGGGTAAGGTAGCCAGTAAACTTATGCATGTGGCATTAGACCTCGCTACAAGATAGCAACGCACCATTAACATTTTTTTTGTGTCTCTATAGACACGATGGTTGACTCTCCATCAGGAGACCCATCTGCTTGTTTGCTATCTTATGATATAAAAAAAAACTTACTGCGTGTACCGTAAAGGAGTACGAGCAGGCAGCAGAGTTACTAGGAGGAAAGCGCAGCAAGGTTCTAACGTAAGAGCGACACGGTGTATCAGAAGAGTGCAAAAAACTAAAAGAGTGACGGAGATATTTAGGGGCTATAGGATTGAAAAGAATCTTGTATAGCAAGCAAAAGTTATGAGTTTTTTTCCGCTGTCTAATAAGAAGCCAGCAAAGCTCAGCTCGGAAATTAGAAACGTGTACGTGATCATATTTTTTACGTCACAGATGAAGCGAATACAAAGGTTCTGCAATCTTTCAAAGTTAATTTAAAACTGAATAATGATTATTACACGTTCGGGCTAAACGACACATGACAGAATTCTGTGACAGAGTTAATTACTATGACGAATTAGTAAGACTTATTCATCATATGAATAAGCTACTAAGTATAAAGGACGCTTGTGCGAGTTAAGGATTTTCAACGTAGAGTTATCGTAACAATATACGTACGTAAAAAGATACTTACATTAAAATTAGACACAATTACTGTAATCGTCTGAGTAGTTTAGTTAAGTTTCTCCCGAGAAAAGGTACAATTAGTTACTAAACTTTATTTAACAATGAAAGAAAGAAAGAAAGAAAGAAATTATTTATTTGCCAGAATATGGGAGTTACAAGTTATTAAAATTTGATTAAGTAACCAACATATTCCACCATGATATAATGTGCAAATATTTTAAAATTATAATTATTTATTAAACTAAAAATGTTGTGAGTCGATTTTTTACAATTACTACTGGATAGGAACGCGGCCACACACTGAGAAGTTCCGGCGGAATAAACTCAGCGGGCTTGTGTTTTTTTTTCAATTATAATTACATAATACAAATTACAAACATTATTCCTGTAACTCATCATCAATCACAACACTTATTTTTATAGTTTATAAAATTCGTATTTTGTTTAATTAAAATGATGACATTTTACAAAGTTTAAAGACAGAAGAAAGATAATAGATAATTTGTAACAATTTAGTTAAGTTGTACAATTCAATGTATATTTATCAACATGTTCTAGCTTATATGGTGCTTAAAATACATTTTTTAATATACAATTTTATAAATCAATCTAATCAATTTGAGGCTTTAAACTTTTTTTATAAAAAAAAAGCGCACAAGCATATGACTCTCTTGATGGAAAGATAAAACCATAGACACCAAAAATGTTAATGTACGCAGTGCCGCATGTATAAGTCTTCCAGCTACCTTATTTTCCAAACAGGAATACGACAATGACGTTATTGCTTCATGAATAGCGCTGGTATCAAATACCCAGACGAGAAGTTGCAAAACTCTACCACTTAGTAGTCACGTTGGTAGTGACACGTGTATCCATTCGTTCGCCTTTTACGATCTGCCCGGCAGAATGGCAGATGGTTTATCTTTCAAACGGGGTCCGGACCAAGATAATAATCTTAGTATATATAAATTATATGTCACGTTGTTTGTCCGCAATGGACTCCGAAACTACTAGACCGATATCAATTAAATTTTGTAGATATCTACTGTCCTTTTTTTTATTAAAAAATGGAGTAAACGGAAAGGAGGCTCACCTGGTAAGTGATCACCGCCGTCTATGGACAACTACACTATCAGAAGACTTGCAGTTGCGTTGCCGGGCTTTTAAGAAAGAGAAAGCTCTTTTTTTGAAGGTCCCTAAGTCGTATCCGTTCGGAAAAACTCCTGGCGGTAATTGAATCCACAGAGGAGTTCTGTGGGGAAAGAGTGTGGTCCAACCTTAAAGATAGGATAGTTTGTATCTCACTCAACCCCTCTTTCAAGTACCCCACCAAAATATTTAATACGAGTCATTTGTATGGCAAAACAACGGTTGCTGGGTCAGCTAGTATTTAAATAAACCATTCCAATTTTTTATATCATAAAATAGCAAACAAGCAGGTGGGTCTCATGATAGAAAGAGTCAACCATCGTCTATAGACACCAAAGATGTTAATGGTGCGTTGCTGTCTTGTGGCGAGGTCTAATGCCACATCCATAAGTCTACCAGCTACCTTACCCTCAAAACCGCAACACGACAGTGACAAACACTGACGTTATTGCAGCAGGAGTTCTACATTGTCTCGCCCGGGTAAACTTATGCATGTGGCATTAGAGCTCGCTACAAGATAGCTACGTATCATTGACATCTTTGGTGTCTATATACGATGGTTGACTCTTTCCTTCAGGAGACGCGTCTGTTTGTTTGCTACCTTATAATATAAAAAAAATCATCTCACCCAATTCCCTTGCAGGGTAGGCAGACTAAACTGAAGGTCTATAGACTTTTCCGTTCACCGCGTTTCACTGGTTTGTCGGTTGGCGAGATAATTAGTAACCTCA
Organism: Apodemia mormo; assembly: GCA_036924255.1. Lineage (NCBI taxonomy): Eukaryota > Metazoa > Arthropoda > Insecta > Lepidoptera > Riodinidae > Apodemia > Apodemia mormo. The sequence continues at coordinate 4,904,875 of JAUPFN010000006.1, read as the reverse complement.
TCGCCACATTTACTGACAAGTGACGATTATTGACTATTTCTAGCCAAAACCGGGACCGTAATGTGTTCATTCGAGGTACGGGAGTGTTATAACACAACTCTGCCAGACTCTGAGTTGCTCCTGGGATCTCAGAATTTCGAGAAAACCTCGACCTGTGGATCGAACCTGGGACCTCATGGTCTGAGACGAAAAGGCAACCCCTAGACCACGAGACAGTAAATGAAGCCCACTTAACGAGGAAAAAGTATCTATAATTCTAAAAATTTATTACGTTTTCCAATAATAAATTCTGGTAAGATAGAAATACAGTTTTTTTTCTAATTAAGTGGGCTTTAGTAACTTATATCGACGGGATGTTGAATTTTAATCTGACGACAGCTGAATAACTATTATTCTTTGATGACTGTACCCCAAGCCATTTCGTAATAATTTACCACAGCAAACGTCCGAATGATACTAAAAACAAAGTGGTGATAATCCGTTTTATGTAGTCGGGACCTGCATTTGACGTTATAATACCGGCTCACGTGACATTTATGCCTTAGTCATAAAGGATTGAGCATACTTTGGCGCCCGGAACGGGCCGGAGCGGCCCGCATCGCAACAAAAAATGCTAACATAGCTCATAATGACGAGTCCAGCGGTGAGAACAGAACGGAGCGCATCGCAACTCTGTATTTCCATATTTCGTTCTAAATATTTTCTCCTTTATTAATTACTAGCTGTTGCCCGCGACGTCGTCCGCGCGGACTTCGTTTACTCCGCACTGCTCCTCCCCCGTAAGTGATAGCGTGATAATATGTAGCCTATATGTTGATTGTTGACCCGACCTGTTAGTAATATTCATGCAAAATTTGAAGTAAATCCATGCAGTAGGTACTTTTTGAGTTTACTCCGAACATATATACAGACAAAGAGACAAATTCTCTAAAAACTATATTTTTGGCTTCGATATCGATTGTAGATCACGCCCCAAGTATTCTTTTAAAAAATATTCAATGTACAGTTTTGACTTTCCTACGATTTTATTATATGTATATAGATCATAATGTGGATCTTGCAAATCATGTAGCTCTTTGTAGCCTTGAACTAAAAGTTTTTTATACTATAAGATAACAAACAAGCAGATGGCTCTCCTGAAGGAAAGAGAAGCCATCGCCTATAGACATCAAAGATGTTAGTAGTGCGCTGCACCACCACACCACATGCATAAGTTTACCGCCTACTTTATCCTCCTAACCAGAACCTGACAATGACAAGAATTGACGCTATTGCGGCAGAAATAAGTAAGGCGTTGGTGCCAAATACCCGGGCGAGTTGTTGTGGATCTCTATCACCTACTAGCAGTCACGATGGTAGTGACAAGAATTGACGCTATTGCGGCAGAAATAAGTAAGGCGTTGGTGCCAAATACCCGGGCGAGTTGTTGTGGATCTCTATCACCTACTAGCAGTCACGATGGTAGTGACAAGAATTGACGCTATTGCGGCAGAAATAAGTAAGGCGTTGGTGCCAAATACCCGGGCGAGTTGTTGTGGATCTCTATCACCTACTAGCAGTCACGATGGTAGTGACACCTATTGCCAATCGGTCGCCTTTTACGACCTTACTGGTAGAATAGCAGTTAGTTCTATTCTTCAAAGAAGCACCGGACCAACATGGAGAATTAATCGTTCCTCATCTATAATTACGAGGTTTTATAAATTAATACCCAAAACATGAAAGAACACATGTGTACAATTTCGCTCGTCATAGCACACTGGTCACTGGCGATGTGGCACAGCGGGTCGAGACTCGGGCTGGACCGCATCGCATTCACCAAATTCTACCACGCAAAAAGCGACTCCTATGGGTCCCGTCGGAGTGTTCCACCACACATTGTCATTTTATTCATTCTTCATTCATTTAAAAAGTATGAGAGCGGTCTAGGTGGATTTTTTCGATGCTTTTAAGTGTGCTCGATCTATAACAATTATTTTCTTTGAGCAAACAGGTTTTCATCTTTTATGCTTTATTAGGGTTTTTATGGTCACATTCGGGTAAATTAATAAGCTTTGTTAACATTTCTAATAAAACACGAAATTCTAAAGTCGAATAAGTATTCTGAGTACCTCGTAAAATTTTTAATATCTTGCGAAATGTTCAATTTATAACACTGTAATTTTAACAAGGGTTATACGTTGCTGACAAATCTTTGAGTAGGAGCTTAATGGAGGCTTAACAATTTTGTGTGTGTAAATCCAATACATATAAATCGGGAAAATAATTATGTACTCAAGAGAAATATGGTTTTTAAAGTTGGCGCTAAGTGGTATTCCCGAATACCAGCAAAAGTGTTGTATGATACACCGCTAAAAAGAATTGTGTAAGAAAGTTAAATATTTGAGATATTTGATTTTTAGGGGTCTGAAAAAATCTAGATGTGGGAAGGGAATACAGATCGCTAATTGTTTTATGTGGTTTGTTGATTCACAGATTTGTAAGCCGTACTAATTAAGTAAAGTGACGCTTTTAAAACTTTATACACGACTGCACTAGAAAGAGGGTTAGTTTTTTTAAGTGTATGTATGTTTTTTTACTAATTTCATATGAAACAATCAGATGGCTCCCTAAATGAAAACAGATTACCGTCGCCTATATACACCAAAGATGTTAATGGTGCGTTACTATCCACGTCGCGGTATGGTACATGCATTTCCACATGTACAATTATGTAAATATACACAAATAGTATTAGTATTTCACACATTTTTTTATTTTGTTTATATCCGCACATCGGTTTCGCTTTTTACAACATCTTTAAGCCTACGATACGTTAAAAAGTGTTTTGTGAAACAGTACAAGTGTATTTACGTAAAAAGAAATGGGATTTTACGATGTGAGAAAAGGATTTAATCCTTTTTTACATAGTCGACTATGGACCATGCACAAGAACGTTGAACATTGCCAGTGCTGAATGAGTAAGGCGGTCTCGGGAGCAGCTCGAATGTTCTAAGGCACGCAAGGTAAACGATTCAGCATCATCCGCTGCGAAGACCTTCACTGCTGCCACTGATTCCGCGAGAACTTTTATAAGTTACAATAGTGATAGTATTAATTATTCAGTATTGTATTCAAATATCTTCAGCTATGAAAATATTTAGAACCAAATCAATTTTGTTTCGTTTCAATCTCTGATACCCAAAGCGACGACATTGAAATTCCATGTTAAACCACGGCCGTATGCGACCTTTATTTCATACCGTATTTTTCTTGTAAAAGTCACCAACACCACACATCTATTTTACAAGCTTTTATTTAGTTTCACCCATTGATATGAGATACTGGAAATATGAAAGGGCGTAAGGGACAAATCTCGAAAATGAGTTATATATACCATAAGATTCAGAATTTTGAGTTCTATCGAATGGTGTATTCGAAATAGTACACGTAATATATATCTCAAAAAAAAATGTCGCCTATACGCCCCAATTTTTTTAGCTACAAAACGTTTACAGATTAAAAAAATTGACGTATAGTACAAAACATATTTTCACATAAAAAAAATAACTTAACGTATATTTACTCAGCAACAAAACCCTCACGCTAAGGGAGCATTTAATCGGGATAAAAAGTATTCTATCACTGAAATCAGCTCATACCCTGTATGTATACAAAATTTCATCAAAATCCGTTCAGTAGTTTCAGCGTGATTGACGAACAAACATCCAAACAAACTTTCACATTTATAATATTAATAGTGTGATATTTCACATAAAATATTTATTAATTTACGTCTTGTTCCTATTAGTATTAACTAAAACTCAGTTCCTATTTGAAATTACACTTAGTTTAATTTGATTTTATTTGTTACTAGCTGTCGTCCGCGACTTCGTCCGCGCGGACTTTGTTTACTCCGCACAGCTCCACCCCCGTAGGTAATAGCGTGATAATATGTAGCCTATATGTTGACCCGGCCTGTTAGTAATATTCATGCAGAAGTAAATCCATGCAGTACTTTTTGAGTTTACCCCGGACATATATACAGACAAACAAACGAACAGACAAACAGACGAAAATTCTAAAAACTATATTTTTGGATTCGATATCGATTGTAGATCACGCCCCAAGTATTCTTTTAAAAAATATTCAATTTGCAGTTTTGACTTCCCTACGAATTTATTATAATATGTATTGATTTGTACTACAGTGCAAATGTATCTTGTAAGATGTTCCTATTATTATAAAGTAGTGAAAAAAAAAACATAATTACTAATCTATTGATTTTGTTTAAAATCCTTTAAAATATTGATAGAGAGCCTTTATTTTTTGTTATAAAGTTTGCAAACGCAACTATGTCAGTACTGCTGTTAATAATTACGATAGTCGTTTTTAGACTTAGTGCAATTATTTTAAGAAACTGTTTTTTTTTTTCATTAAAAATAAATAATAAATAGTAATTAATATATCTGGTTTCAATTAATATCATAACATTATAATTTGGAGAATAATTGAATTACAAATACATATAATTTAGTATTTTGGACTCTATCGTCACGTTCATAAGGTTCAACATTTTTTTACGTCCAAAAATCGTGGCCGCTCTTACGACAAAATGCAATTCAAAAACTAGTATTACTGTCCTTTACGCTAAGTAAATAAGTAACAAGCCTAAAAATGACTGGTGTAAAGGTTTTGTTCACAGTTTTTTGGTCGTAAGGGACATGCTAACTCTAAAATTACAGGAGATAGTTTAATATCAGCATTAAATATTAAAAGAATGTCCAAATCTAAGAAACTTTGCTCTAGAAGTCATTCAGATATATTCAATAGCTGAAAAGTTAAATTAAAATGTGTCACTTTTTTCGTTTTTTGGCTTATCAATGGTTTCACCTGTCCCGGACTCTGTCTGTAACCAAATCTTGCAAGTTAATTTTGACCCATTTCCCAATATCCGATTGAGCAGAAATTTCGCACACACATTTAGTTCCAGTGACAATGCATGATTATTTAAACGCTATTTTTAAAACAATATGGCGTGCGTAACAAAATGGCGATGTATCATTTTCATAGTGACTTATAATATAGACATCAAATAAAAGATATTGATGAGCAAAACACAATAAGTAATGTGACATTATTGTAAATCCAGCATTACGGCCGTCGCAAGATATCGATTTATAATTATACATTAACCTCTATAATATGACAATCAAATCAAAAATCGTCAATCAAAAGTCGCAAAATAAGGATTTACAATTTCCACATTAACCCCTTTAATACAGGATTTCAATGAAAGGGCTTGATGAGCATAATATAGTTAGCAAAATACAGTCATTGTAAATCCGGTGGGCGCCGCAATGTGGTCATTTATAATTTCCCCATTAATGAAAAACTAAATGAGTGAAATACAATTTAGGTAATGCGTTTATTGTAAATCCAACATGGTGGCTGTCGAGAAAATGAAAATTCATAATTTGTACCGGAATCCCCATGGTATATAGGAAAAATATTTCATGAGCCTAATACAATAAGTACGCAAAGTGACATCCTAAATCTATGTTGTCGGCTGCCTGCTGCAAAATAGTGATTTATATTTTTTACATTAAGGGTGTCAAATGAAAGGGCCTGATAATGATCTCAACCATGAAAATTAAAAAAAAAACATTTTTTTAAAAACAAACTTTTATGAATTGTTGTTTAAGAAAAATAACTAAAAGGGTGAAAATAATTTTAATTCTGACTGAAAATAAGCCGTTTTCATTTTTTAACCTTTGAATGTAATAAAGCTCCTTCGTTTCACTGAAAATCATTGCATATCATAATCATTTCACATAAAAGCGTGTTAAATACTTTTTTACATCTTACTGTTAATTAAAGCTTGTTTTTAAAAAAATGTATTTTTTTAAATTTATTTGTAACTAGCGGCCCGCCGCGGCTTCGCACGGGCAAAAAATGATTAAAATTGATCCCGTAGTTTTGATTTATTCATTACTACCCGTGGCCCGCACGCGTTAAATTTGGAGTAAAACGATTCCCCTTTCCCTATGAAGATTTCCTGCTGTCTTTGGAATATCCAAATTCATATAGGTGCTACATTTTTACCTATTTCTTTTATTTTTACAATTAATATACTATGGAATGTCTTAATATATCTACAACGTTCACAGCTTTCTTGCCATTAGACAATACAAATATGTCTTCTTTAGAGGTTAATCTTGAAAGAGCGATATATAGTTGGCCATTGTGAAAAGCAGTCAACGCTCAAATCTAAGCCTGCAACGTTGAAGGCTTTTGCCTGCGATTTATTAAAGCGAGGCATCAGGACAAACGGGAAAAAAATGTGTAAATGGTTGACCCTACGGGCCATCCCTGAAACTTCTCACTAAATTAAGGTATTTTAAGCTCAAGAGTAAAAAATATAAGCATAGATTTCAGTTCAAACATCTATTTTGTTAAAAATGACAGTATTATTAATTTTTGAAAAGCTGTTGAAAATTTGAAAACGATGATGGCATTCAACTCAATTTTTGAGATCTAAAATATTGTTCTACCTTAATAATCGATAGGTTGAAAAATTTCGATACTATGTCAAAAAATATTTTATTTTTAATTTTCTTCATTGATAAATCCCAAACAAATTGACCGATTTTGATTTAATTAACGGAACAAAAGCTGATAATATTTTTAAGTCAATCGGTAAATTAACTTGAAAGTTATTTAAAAAAACTTTAGTAAGTTTGCTAAAAATAACGTATGAAAAGCTATAAGTTTGAGAATTAGATTCGATTTTGATTTTTGAAACGGCATTTGACGTAGTTTTTTAAGTACTAAAATATCGTAGAACACCAAAAAATGATTGGTTGAAAAATTTCGAAGCTATGTCGAAAAAACACTATTTCAAAATTTTTCGTCAACGATTACTCTCAAACGGATACACCGATTTTGATGCAATTTATTTATTAGATATAGTTTTTTGACGAATAGAGCTGATTAGTTTTTCTACTCAATCGGTACATAAATCTGGAAGTTATATTAAAAAAATAGTGTTATATTAAAAAAATTTTTTTGGTGTTTTTTCAAAATTTCTCAAAATCTCCTGGACCGAATTGGTTCAAATTTTCAGGAAATCTAAGGTGAGCAGATTCCAACCGCGTTTCGGTCGGTCTAGCCGTTCAAAAGTTATGAGATGTTTACATACACACCTACACACACACACACGCACATATACACACACACACATACATACATACAGACATACAGAGATACATACTGACACCATCGTGAAAATAGTCGGAAAATATTTCTAGGACCTCTAAACGTGGACATCTAGTAAAAACTCGATTTTCGAAAATCGGGGTAAAATCAGTAACTTCCTTATCTACATACGTAGTGGAAAGTTTTTTTTTCAAATAGCCTATGTCACTCAGTGAAAAAAAATGAAAAGTAAAATGAAAAGTAAGTAAGTAAAGTAGTAAAAAACTGGTTTGCTAAATCACGTTTTTTTACATTGATTGTTAAATAGCAATTTTACAAAAATTATACGATATACCTGAAGATATTATCTAAGGGATGTGCTAACTTATTACATGATAGAATGTACTTTACTTGAACATATAAAATTCCGAAAACAGGAAAAATAATTTGTTAATACTATTTCTAATCATCCACAAGATTTTTATATGGTGATATTTAGTTAAAAAAAGGAATGTACTAAAAAAATCTTTTCAGCTGAAGTCCTACTTTTATTAACACGTTTCCCAGCGATTTTAGAACACACCACGCGCGCGCCGCCCCACCGGCCGGTAACCCCGCAACCACTATGCCCCTGCATTTTAAATCTGTAATATCTTCGAAAATATTCATTTAAATTACATGCTGTAAACGGCCATATTGAATTATATTAAATCAACAATATATTTAAGATATTTAATTGGATAAGGATTAGTGCTGTATTGCTTAAAATTGCTTTGAAAAAAGCCATTATTTCTCGTAAAAAGTAAATGAAAAAAAAAATGCTATTGTGGGTTATCCATAAGAGCTAGATATATACCGTCGCGGACTTTTTTGTAGACCTTTTCAAGGTGTACAAATACTAAGTACATTATTTTGATAAATCTCGTACGGTTTAGCCTGCGTTTGCAATATAAGCGGAAAAAAATATGATTATTTACGACATGACATCAGAAAACTCAAAAATTGCAGTATTTCTCTACAATATATTGAATGTTATTATACACATAAACCTTCCTCTTTAACCACTCTATCTACTACAAAAAACCGCATCATAATCCGTTGCGTAGTTTTAAAGATTTAAGCATACATAGGGACATAGGGACATAGGGACAGACAGAGAAAGCGACTTTGTTTTATACTATGTAGTGATATTTCTTCCAAGGTTCAATATTGAAAAGAATTAAAGGAAGTCGCTTTAAATTCATGGCATGATTTGTTAAAATGAATCAATCCAAAGAACCCAACCACAATATGGAACTATCATTGGGTTTTACCACATTTTTTCGCATTAAATTTTAATGCGTAAAATATATACAAATTAACATTGAAAGAGCGTACATTTGATCATCAATAATATAAAAATGTTATTTTCCTTAGTAGTCGAGCTACTCTCCAAGATAATTTATTCAATTAAGGTCCTTGAATCGTAGAAAAAATTATCACGAATTTATTTATTATTTATCAGTTTAAAAAAATATTATTTTATACCATATAACAAGTAAATGGCTCTCCTGATGGAAGGAGACAACCTTTGCCTATAGACACCAAAGATGTTAATGATGCATTGCTATCCTTGTGGCGGGGTGTGGGGTATGGAGGGTCGAAATCGTGATGTTTAAAGTAAACTTACTTTATATTTTTAAAATAACCTTCAGGCTAATATATGAGGCACACTAAAAGTTTTGCACTTCTAGGTAATCGGAACTATTTGAATTTCGAATGTTATATTTTTAAAACTTTGCGACCTTCTTAGTAATAAAAAAACAACCCAAGTAGCACGTTAAGCTGTATATAGGCTGCATTTAGGTTCATTTTTAAACTTAAAGCTGTATACGAAGCCGTACAAAGGCTGTAGAAGCGCTTCTACAGCCGATATAACACCAAAAAGGGCCCCAAGTTATACAGCTTATTGCGTTATATAGGCTGCACAATAGCTATACAAGCTGTTATAAACTGTACAATGGCTGTTATTTGGTGTATAAAGAAACTATAACACTAAAGATACTCTCTTGTAACTGTCTTGTACAGCTAAGAGTTAAATAGGCTGCACAATAGCTGTACAAGCTGGTATAGGCTGTACAAAGGCTGTTATTCGGTGTATAAAGAAACTATAATACTTAAGATACTCTCTTGTGCAGCTAAATGTTCTAATAGGTGTTTGAAAATGATAAAAAGTAACTATAATCTGTTTTTGATATTGTATAACATTATATCTGCAGACGCCATAATTAAAAATATATTAATAAACGATAAATTCTTGGACTTGGAGCAGTATTCAAGGGTCTATTCAAAGTGCAAATTCTAAATGACTGTGAAGTCGTGTATGTTTTTCCTCAAAATATTCACGCGCCAACGAAATAATCAAGATAACACAAATAAAATCATTGCGAAATACGGTAAGTGTTTGTGTTTAAGGTTAGAATATACAAGTATTTATGGTACAATATTGTATATAAAGGCATAATGATCATAATATAAGTTGCTTGTCAAGATATAGCTTTAGCTATTGCTAAATATATCTTTTATTTAACAATATATTTCTTAAATGTTGTTTTTAATACACAATAATGGCGGCGTTTTGTTATACAGCCTAAAGTGTATTTGGAGGGTGATATACTGCAAATAGCTGTACTGAATCTCTTTTTTGTTCTATTATACGGCTATTGGCTTTTAATTACCGTCCAAATACACTTTAGGCTGTACTAAGTCCCTATATAAATCTATTGTACAGTAATTGGCTTTTAATCACTTAACTTATGTTTAGAGATGCGTACAAAAATTGAAAAACCCTAAATACAAAACATATGTTTGTCACTTGATTTCGCTATTGTGTTGTATTGACGTCGGTCGTTTGACTTTACAACTAAACCAACTTATTGTTAACTATAACTTATGAGACATGTATTTCAATCATGTTTTACTTTATTTTTCAGGGAAATATGCCTTATAAAATAATAAAAACAATTGAGAGAAGCCAAAACCGTATTTGTATCGTACCCAGTTTGTGGGAGGATAAAGGTGAATTATAATGACCAAGAAAACAACTTGATATAACTAAGTTGATCAAGAACGAAAAATCAAGCCCTTTAAATATTGGTCTATCACAAAAATATTTTTAAGAAGAATACGTTATTTCGTGCTTGTGATTTAATATTATTAGTTCTTCAAAGAGAAACACATACTCTTTTGCCTGTAATTGTATCTAAGTATATAATATTTTTAAAACGATTGTAAGTATACATATATACAGGGTGTTGCAAAAGTGGTACAGTAAGCTGCAAGGGGGTGGCTCAGGGGGTCATTCTTAACAACTTTTTTTTAACGACTTTTGGAAATTCGCGAAAAAAAATATTGATTCTCCATAGAAACTTTGTTGGTCACGTGACTTTTCACAATGGAAAAACAAAATTGTTTTTCGGGAATTTTCACAAATCGTTGAACAAAAGTTGTTCAAAATGACCCTCTGAGTCACCCCCTTTCGACTTACTATACCGCTTTTGTAAAACACCGTATAGTAGCAAGTTAAAAATTAAAAAATACATATTTTCTCAGTGTAATGATTTTTATTTCTCTTTTTAACTCTTTTTTATATATTCTTTGAAGAATAGACCAATTGTCTTTCTGCCAGGCAGGTCGTAAAAGACAACCGATGGGCTATGCGAGTCACTTCCATCGTGGTTACTAGGTGATAGAGCTCTGCATTGGCTCGACCGGGTCTGGTACCACCGCCTTATCTATTCCTGCTGCAAAGCGTCAGTGCTAGTCACTGTCTTGTTCCGGTTTGGAGGGTAAGGTGGCCGGTAAACTTATGCATTGGGCATTAGACCTTGCCACAAGAGAGCAACGCACCATTAACATTTTTGCTGTCTGTAGGCGATGGTTGATTCTTTTCATCAGGAGACCGATCTGCTTGTTTGCTATCTTATGACATTAAAAAAATCAGTTTTTGTAAATTACCAACCAAGTAATCTTAATGAAGAAGATAAGCCTAAAAAATAATAAATCAGATAACCTACAATCACTTTTTAATGTTTTTGTTACGGAACCCTTTTCCTTGAACATTAATAAAAATGACGATTGTAGGTTTACCTGAATTAGTAATTTTTCAGCTTTATCTTCATCACGATTACTTTGTTGGTAATTTATAATATTTAAATATTTTAAAGCAATGATTTTTTATGATTTTAAAAGTTCTCTTTCTCCGCAAAACTGTGCCGCTCGTCTTCAAAATGCTTTTGGGAGAGAAGCACCTTGTTTGAACACCATGAGGCGATGGTTTGCTGAATTTGAGAGAGGTCGAGTTTCTTTACATGACTAATTTCGTGAAGGGCGGCCTTCAACTGCCGTCAACGAAAATAATGTGGCAACTGTTAAGCGGTTAATTAAAGAAAACCCCCGGATTACCAATGAGACAATTCGAGAACTATTGGGGATTGGTACGAGCCAAATTCAGAAAATTTTACACGAAGAATTGGAAGTGTGGAAGCTTTGTTGTTTTGTTGTTGAATCCCTTATGAACTGACAGCGGAGCAGAAGCAAGCTCGCGTGGAATATGGTGCTCACAGATGCTACTGAAGTACGACCACGGACATTCTAATATATGCTGTTTATGACATTGTACAGGAAAGAAAACGTGGATTTATTGTTTTGAACCCGAAAAGAAACGGCAATCTTGTGAATGGGCGTTTGAAAATGAGAACAGGCCAACAAAAGTGAGACAGGCGAGAAACGTTGATAAAAAAATGATCGCGTTTTTTTCTCAGCTACGGGTCCCATCTGCACAATTCCACTTGAAGATCAAAAGAGTGTTAATGTCGAGTGGTATTCTACCATTTGCTTACCCAGGGTGTTAGAAAATGTTCGCGAAAGACGACCCAAAATCCGCATTCTCCTACACCATGATAACGCTTTTCACATTCACACACGGCCAACAAAACAAAGTCAATTTTAGTTTCCGAAAAAGTACATCATGTCACTCATCCTGCGCATAGCCCCGACCTAGCACCCTGTGATTTCTATATTTTTCCCAAATAAAAAAGATTTGATGAGAGGTTTTACTTTTACCAACTCCGAAGAGGCAGTAATATCGTTCAATCAGCACGTAGAAAACATACTTCAGATCTGTGGTCCCCCGTTTTAAAATGTAAAGGAAATTATTTTGAAAAGCAATAAACATAATATTTTGGCTATAACATGTTGTTTTTTAAAGTTACGCAAATCTTGTAGTGTGACCTACGTATACCGATTGATTTTAAAATTCAATCAGCAATAAACATAATATTTTGGTTATAACATGTTGTTTTTTTAAGTTACGCAAAACTTTTAGTGCGACCTACGTAAATATATATATATATATATATATATATATATATATATATATATATATATATATATATATATATATATATATATATATATATATATATATATATATACACCCGACAAACATTGTTCTGCCTTTTTAACTACTCTTGTTTTTCTCACCTTTATGTTGTGTGTGTGGTGTGTTGGTCACAGATCATCAGTATTTCAAAAGGCACTGTTAATAACGGTACCAACACCATAAAAATCGTTCAATCGTAAAGCCATGACATGAATTCAAACATGCCACTTATATTTGCCATTTTTACGAAATTTCTCTAAAGTCAACGAACCTACTAAATTGACGAATACAATTCCTACAAACATTTCGAAACCTTTAAGGTACAACCAACACCCAAGATCTACGGTTGGAGAGTATTCCTAAGCGTATTGTGTAAATTGCACGGTTCAAACTATACTAGTTCTTTACAAGGTCCTGCGTGTGCGCAATTTTGCTAAACGCAGTGTTGTATTAACCAGCGAATGAGTTACACGTTATAGTATAAATAAAAACATTTTATTTCGTGATAAAGTGATGTGATTTGAATAATTAATTGGATTTTAATTTATTTCTCCATTAAATTGTAAGTGATTTAAATTATTTTATAACCTCGTTAAGCAAGTTTATTAATTTTTATAAATTAGTATTTAATTTTCATGCTTAATTCAGTTTTATATATTTTTTTATTTTATAAACAAAATTTTACGCCTTTCTTACATGGCTGGCAGAAATAACTGAGTGTGAGCAGAAATAATTACAGGAAGACTAACCTGTTACCCTCACAAACATTTGTTGTTCTATATTAATATTATAAAAGGGGAAAGATTTGGTTGTTTGCTACGATTTAACTCAAAAACACATTTTTTTAAAAATACACCTTTGTAATTGAACCATTATCCAGGAGTGACATAGGCTATTTTTACCCGTCTAAGCAAAAGGCATTTATTATTTTGCGTCACGCAAACGAAGTCGCGAGTAACTGCTAGTATTTTATATTATTACTTGCTTTTACCCGCCGCTTCGCTTGCGTTTAATAGAAAGTAGGGGTTAGAAAGAGACAAAAAGTAGCCTACGTCACTCTCCATCCCTTCAACTATTTCCACTTAAAAAATCACGTCAATTCGTCGCTCCGTTTTGTCGTGAAATACGGACAAACAAATACACGCATACACTTTTCCATTTATAATATTAGTATGGATAAAAACGCACCCAGTTATACTATTTATTAATCTTATCTTGCAATAAATGTCTCCTTCCCAGATTGTAAGAGAAATTCATTCCAAATGGGATTCATTGCAAAAATACATGAGAACCATTGACAAATTGAAAAAAAATAAAAAAATCTTGTTACAAATCATGAGTAAGCTGAAAAACAAACTCCTCAAACTCAACTTTTCTGCTATTTCTATTTTTCTTTTTTGTATCTTTACTTTTTGTATACAATAAAGCAAAAAAGAAATAAATATGTGCTTAAATATTCTATAATGAAAATATAAATTATTTTTATTAAAACAACTTTAGTTTTAACGGTAGTAGGAGTATCACCACGCCTGTTTTCCTTGCAGGGTAGGAAGAGTAAACCAAACGTCAATAGACTTTTCGATTCACCACGATTCACCAGCAGGCTTAGGATAAGCACCACGAGATATATATCGATCGAGAAAGTGACGTTTGCTTGACATTTATTAATATCTCGATGGACGTTATTAAGCATGCCACGATAAACATTTAAAACGTCATAGATAAATTAAACAAAAAGTTTACTCGAATAGAGAAATAAATGTTGTCACTAGAAGACATAGATATTATACTAATTCTGATTTTTAAGATACATCTTTGGTGCATTTAACTTGTGTTAATCATTATGAACTTTTGTTTACATTTATAACTTCCTGTCATCATTTCTCTTCTTTGTCAGAGTCGAAGGAAATATAACCAAAGCCTAGTGTAGCCGTACCTATTTACAATTGTAATTAAAGATATTTTACAGGTTTTTGAATTATTTTCTCTTTTTAGTTTTGACCATCAAAACTAGTTTTTTATTCTATAAAACTGAAACAATGAATTATGATTCATAAGATGTTTTAATGTAAAGGGCAATTAAGATGCCAGCGTGTATTTATTTCTGGGTGTATAACTACGTAACTAATTATGCGTAAAAGTGCGTAACAATTATTATTAACAAGCTATTTTTTTCCACTATAATTATTCCTTTCAATTATAATTCTAACATTATTGAGTAAATTAACATCTTCTTTTAGACTAATCAATCAACATTTTTGATTAATTTTTTTGATGAGAAACTTCCATAGAATTGTTGTGATTTGACAATGTCACGAAAATGCATTACGATAACAAACATAAATGTATAGTATTATGCCAACTAGAAAATAAGATAGAACAGAATACAATTCACAGTATTTTATGTTACAAATAATGTTATCTATTAATAGCTCCAAAAATTAGCCAGATGCAAGCAATCCAACCAAAGACTTACTGTTAGACCGTGGTCTCCAAGAACAAACTGAATTTTTGTGAACAGCTTCGTTTTGACGAGACAACCATATTTTCTATCTTTGAAAAATCTCGAATCGGGTAACTAATAAAGATAGATAAAATAGGGAAAATTTAGAGTGTCAGACTAAGAAAAATTTTCACTTTACGTGTATGACAAAGTTACCGTTGAATTACAATAATAATTAACAAGCTGTTGTGAGAAAATTAGGTTATTTTTAAATTGATTAATATCAATTTAAAAATCACATAAGTGGGAGTCTCAGAAAAATCAGCAAATATGTAGGACAAAAGTTTCATCGTAGTTTTCATAATATAATCAAGCGATTAAAGTCGAAAAATAATTATTGTTATTAATAAATATTTATTATTTACCGAACCCAATATCTTCGCAGCATTAACTTTATTAGTTACCCGATTCGAGATTTTTCGAAAATAGAAAAGACGGTTGTCTCGTCAAAATGAAGCTTTTCACAAATATTCAGCTTGTTGTTAATCAAAAAAAAAGTTAGTTTGTGGGACCACGGTCTGTGATTTACATCTCAAGAACGAAAAACATTTTTCTTCGACTTTTCAGTTTATCTCTCTTTGATTCAAAGACTTACTCAAAGAGTATATAAATTTTATTTTATTTTGTCTTCTTACATTTACTTCTAACGAAAAAACGAGTGTGAGCTACACTCGATTTTTTTGTTATTTTTGATTGATAATTTAATATTTTGATTATTATAATATGTTTTTATGTATTATTTTTCCTGAGTATATGTTATTAATAGTAACATTAAATAATACAAAATAAGCACCAGCTTTAAATTAACCTTTTATTTTACATTTAGTTTTCTACTGAATTTTGTAGAAAACCTTGTAGTTGTAATTTTGAATAGAGTTGGTAACACTGAGTAGCACGAGAATTCGTAGAATTATTTAATATTTTCTCTATACGAAAAATTAAAAGTTTATTTACATTACGTCAAAAAGTATTGTACTTTAACTAATTTGTATTTTGTAATTAATTCATTATCTAACCATTACGTACAAGGAATTATTGATTTATACTGTTTGGTTCTCACATCTCTAAAATCATCATCATTCTTCCGATTCTAGTACAAATTTAAATTGTGTTAGGTATGTGAAATGGGAACACAAAATAAAACGTAAGTAGTGTACTTCTTTATACTTATATTTTTTAAAAGCCTATATAGGTTATTAAAAATAATTATGATTTTCTTTTCAGGATAAGAAGTAATAAGCATAAATTAACTTTGTCACCATGGTGGATTCATGGACTAGACTTGTAGCACCAAAGATTAAAGTCTTAAATATTGGGAAAGCATAATATAACACCATATATTCTACAAATACTTCATACATTATAGTTTCTAGAGGAAGAAAGGAAAACAATGGAACACTCTGTAAGTATTTATTTACATACATATCTCCATGACAAATCATCTAACAAGGTAGACTTCAAATAATATTTTATTCGACGTAGGTACACATAGGAACACTTATCGACGTCATTTATAAGCAAAATTATACATGACAAGTTATACAATAGTTATAAAATAAACTAAGGTAAAATACAGAAAAATAAAGACAGCTAAAGAGAATTCTTTGTCTACAGAAATGACTGAAAGAATCAAATTTTAAACATATTTTAATATATTTCTTTCATTGTAAAAGTTGTGGTTTTTTACAAAATTAATATCATAAATTCAAGATTATATCAAAAACTTGATTCTTGTAAAAAAATCCTGAATAATATGAGAAGCTTTCTCTGGAGAATAGTGTAGGCTTCTTTCACTCCATTTTATAAATGTAACCAATTGTTTTTTCGACCCCATTATATAATTTACAATGCAAATCTATATAACACTACACAAAATGCAACATGCAAGACTGGAGTCATAAGTCCTGAGTTAACTGACAAAAAAATATATTAAGTAAACATATATAACAACATTTTGATAAGATATATTTGTTTACAGGTTGACTAAACAGCGAGTAATGGAAATAGAATAAAGAAGCCTTTCTATTTATTACATTTTTTGAAATTGTTGATTAAGAAGATTTATAAGTTAATGCTGAATATTATATTTTTCTTGCTGTTTTTAATGGTTGTGCAAGATTGAAAAATAAATTTTAATTTGATTTTAATTTGTAGAAAACAATTAAGTTTATAACATGATAGTCTTAATGTACCTAATATGTGTAATTTTTAAAATTTAAATTAATAGAAAGTTAATGTTACCTTAGGAAAAAATATTTTACTTGTTGATTTTTTATTTTCAAGTGAAATTCCATACTACTCATACTATATAGTAAACTAATTTTTGATATTGAATTTTCATTACTGATTAATTATGCGAGATAACAAGAGATATTTAAATTGTAGAAAACTTTTAAATTTTAAATATAATAGCTTTAATATAGTGCGTGTAATCTTCTATAAGTTTGTTACATTAGTGAAAATTCAAAGATACATGTTAATAAATTTAAGTCATAAGGTGATAAATTGTGAAAATTATTTATCTATTCTGAGAAGTACAAACATTAATAATAATTGTTAGTTTAGTAAAGTAGATGTGTTTGTATACTTTTTAAAACTCAAATTTAATTTTCTTTACAAGACTGCTTCATATTACACACTTTTTATAATTATTCATTTTGTATTTTGTGTGATTTATTCATTTTGTAACTTTATTAAAGAAAATAAAAATTATTTCTCAAGACTTTTCCATATAGTAAAATCTATGTTTGGCATTAAAACATTAAATACTATGAATAGTGTGTCATTAAACTTATACTTAAAATTAGACATTGATGACTATAAGTTTTATTTTTATTATATAAAATTATTTAATACTTAGATAGAAGGTTTGCCTAGAGTATATATTTTTTTAAATAAATCTTATACAACACTAAAGTATTTTATTATACCAATAATCCACTAAGTATTGTTACTACCAAAATCACTTCGATTAAAAAACAACAACAAAAGTAACAAAGTTAACACTTCTAAAAGAAAATACTTGTAATTATCATATCGAAGGGTCCTATGTATACTTGTGCAAGTGCAATGACACAACTTTACTGGAGGCCGGATTAAATGTTCTGTAGCTTGTAATCTATACCTTTATATAATAAAATCGTAGGAAAGTCAATGTATGTCCGGGGTAAACTCAAAAAGTACTGCATGGATTTACTTCAAACTTTGCATGAATATTACTAACAGGTCGGGTCAACATATAGGCTACATATTATCACGTTATCACCTACGGGGGAGGAGCTGTGCGGAGTAAACAAAGTCTGCGCAAACAAAGTCACGGGCAACAGCTAGTTTTGACATAAATCAATAGAAGTGTTTGAAAATTTGTACAAATTTTCAAATACTTTATTACATTAGGACAAATATAAGGTAATTTTAAGGCTTTTGAGGCAAGAAAATGGTTTCCGTTGTTTTGCAAGTTGCACCAGTATACATAGGATCCGTCAATATCTTCTATTGTGTAGTCTTCGCATTTCATCCATTTCAATTATGCCATATGAGGGCATCATTTGTTCTTCTAGGATATTTGTCAGTAATATTAAAAATTCTGCAGTTGAAGTCTTATCTGCAAATAATAATTATATTTTTTATTGACATATATTATTGTAATAAACAATAATAACAAGAACTGACTGCCTTCCTGTATGGTAAATTATCTTTAAATGTAGACAAATATAAAATAATAATGTTTACACATGTAGGTACCTAGGTAATTGAGAACTACATGTGTCATATTGGATATTTTAAGTTATGAATATTACAGAAAATAATACATCATAGTAGTATGTTAATCATACATGGAACTTGGTCTGAAAACAACTGATTAAAACAAATACTTTTTTTGACTAAATATAACTTGAATGGGTAGTAAAAACTCCTTAAATACATAATCAATGCAAGCCTTAGAGGAATAACACATTTGCATCATTATTCTATGATGTAAGCATTGTTGTTGTTTGTTGGTATGTGGCTGTAAGTATTGTGAAAAGTTGACCACCAAGAAAAGGATTATTACTTGTATCCAGCTGAAATTTAACATACACTTGACATGTATATGTAACATATTAACTGTTTAAAAAAGAAACTCGAAAAACTACAGATAACTTTTGAAAAAATATAACTTTATTGAGTTCACCTAAGTCAAATTAGTATTTACTACAAAGATATTCTGTTATTACAGTTAATGAAGTTGGATGGCTGTCATATCTACTAGAAACTGAATTACAAGTCTCTTATGTTCACTTACCTTTAACTAAAGAGGCATGCCTTGATCGGTGTGTGGCTCTAAACCTCAAAATTCACAAGGGTCTATATTATTTAGAGAGCCATGGTTATTGGGTTTATTGAAGCCCTAAAGTGATTGGAATGCTCCGTCCGTTGTGTAAAAAGATCACACAAATTTCCTATGTGCCTTCTTTGTATTTTGCAGGCTTGCCGTTAACCGTGTATTTAGCACATAATAGGTATAATATGGAACTGCCACCACTATTAAATACATATATGCCATACTGCCTGCCTGCCTGCCTGCCATACATACATACTACTGCCAACACTGGACCGAAATCTAAATTTAATAAAATGAATAGAAATCAAAAAGTTTTGTAATTATTGTATAATTAAAGTATAATAATATGAAATAGTGGATAAGGTTATCACTTATCAACATTTTAACCAAATTTTAACGAAGTGTCAAATGACAAATCGATAAAATGACAGCAAGACGTTTCGATCGATAGAGAAAATAACTACCGTCGAGTAAAATTGATCATTTTCTCTTCCTTTGAAGTATCATGTCGAATCAAGTGTCAAATGCGTTAGCGAATCGAGAAAGTGACATAAAAGTCGAGAAAACGAGGTCGATAAAATTTTATCGTGTTGCTTATCCTAAGCCTGCAGGTTGTCGATTGGCGAGAGGAGTGTTGATTTCCATCGCTGCATTATGCCGACGTGATAACGATTATAGAATATATCTAGCGATAACCGATTTAAAAAAGTATCGTTAAGCTCGGCTCTCTTGAAGGGTAGGCAGGGGAAACCAAACGCCTATAGACTTTTCGGTTTACCACGATTACCAACTTTTAAGATAGGGAGATGAGAGCCCCATCCCCATCGTTTCATTTTACCGACCTAATAATGATAATCGAATATTTCTATCGATAAATAAATAATCTATCTATACATATAATAAAATCGTAGGAAAGTCAATGTATGTCCGGGGTAAACTCAAAAAGTACTGCATGGATTTACTTCAATTTTTGCATGAATATTACTAACAGGTCGGGTCAACATATAGGCTACATATTATCACGCTATCACCTACGGGGGAGGAGCTGTATGGAGTAAACGAAGTCAGCGCGGACGAAGTTGCGGGCAACAGCTAGTGAAAAAATAAATATTCACAGAACAAATTACAGTTACTGATCTAACCCCAAAGTAAGCAAATTATTTGCTTGTGTTATGGGTGTTAGATAGTGATACTAATATATATAAAACATATATAAATACTAGAATATATTTAATAAACACCCAAACCCGGAAACACAAACATTTATGCTCATCACACAAATGCTTGCCCCCGTCGGGGATCGAACCCGAGTCCCGTCAATTGCGTAGTCAGAGTCGCTAACCACTTGATCAACGGGTGGTCAAGCGATAAACGAGACTGACAGCTTTACGTACTCATACAAGGCACTGGAGTAGTATTACACAACCCGCCAATCTCCGACTATTAAGATTTTGGATTTTAGAGATAAACTTAGAAAACACTTCAATTAGACTTTTGTCAGACCCGGGGATCGAACCCGGAAACTCTTGATCTGAGCCAAATAAGCTAACCTCTAGACAATGAGGCAGCTATAGCTATTTTGATGCAATTAAAGACATTCGATGCATAGAGCAGAATCCTTCATAGACAAGCGTAATACCAGAGGTTTCTGTTATTTATTTGTTCATTGTACAAGCGATGATACCAAAACCGGGCGAGAAATTTTGGATACCTACCACTTATTATTCACAATGGTAGTGACGAGTTAATCCAATCGTTCGCCATTAACACACTGCCTGACAGAATGACGAATAGTTATTCTGTATTAAGCCTAGACTAGCATATGGCAGATGTTCCATGTCGGGAAAAAATAATCATCGTTATATTCTAACTTTATTTTCGTTAAAGTTTTTTGTAAATATCATGGAAACTGGAATTTTGTAAATCCCATGTGATAAAAAGTAGCCTATTTGTCAAGTCTGGGCATCTACTATTTGTATCTCAAATTCCAAGTAGTAAAGAAACAGTGTTGGTTTAAAAATGAGAAAAGGCATGCTTCGTTGGACATAGTTGGCATGGTAGATGAAAGGTTAATAAAACCGATTTAAAATACAAATGTGGAAGGATGTAGATATAATCTATATTTTATTTATTTATTTTACAGTTGCATTACACAATATTTTTCACTTACCTTACGTGCATAAAACGATTAATATTATGTACTTACCTTGTCAGACGCAGCAACTGGAATGGCAATGGGGTAGCAACTTCTTATTAGAGTGATTTGTCTTCTAAATATTCTTTGACAGAGTAATAGGCTTTTTCATTTAAAAGTTTATTTATATTATTTTAATTTAATATACCTGGTTAGGTTCACTTTTCAGATTTTCTGGTAATTTTTTATACATTTTTATAGACATAGGATAGGTCCCGGAACTATGTAATTTTAACTTCGATGTTATTTGATACAAATTATTTTTTGAACGTGATTCGTAGCAATGAGGTATTTCAGGTATTAAGGAAGAGCAAGACAGGTATGCCATAATCATATTAATCGGGTACTATCCGAAGGTGGTTTAAAAGACTTTGTGATGGGCGTTTAGAATGAAAAGAGTAATGAATGTAGAGAAGAAAAAGCAAGACAAATCTGCAAGAATCATGAGAAAGGCACTGGGTTCTCTCCGCCTACTCCGTAAGGGATCTGGTGCAAAGATATGTATGTCACAAACAGACACAGTTATATATTATGAGTGAGATTTAATACGATCAAAAATGCTTCCATTATTTAAAGCAGTGCTTTTTGTGCAATATTTTAATTGTCTTATATCTACAATGATTTTTCACATCCTTATTGTGATGTCAGTGGCTTTGTTTTCGTAAAATTCACATTCTTGCAGTAGGTAAATTAGCTTAAGCAACGATTTCTTGTTTCCTTAATACGATGGAATTATTTTAACTACCGCCATTAGGTCAAAATTTGAACATAATTCTTTTACCACGTTTGACCAAAGTCTAAATGATAAAACATATTTTAAGATAAACAATAGACTAACCACAAACAAAGTAGTATACATATGTATATATGATATATTATGATAAATGAATGGTAGTTTTGCGTGAAATATTTTTATTTGTTTAATTTTTTAATGCATATTAAATTAAAGTATTAGCTTTTTGCACGTCGTCATGAAAACCTTAACTGTGCTAAATTCCATATTCTTTCAAATAGGTACAAGGCTAGAAGGTTTTTGCATTATGGCATTTTCCCATATAAACTATGGAGTTACTAATTTCACTATTAAAAATAGGGGTTGGTGATAGAAGTGTGAAAATTTAGGGTTTTATATATTTTTAATGCAGAATTATAAAAAAAAAAAAACAGTAGCAGTCGTGGGACTGCCGATAGAAGTGAAAACGGAACTATTAAGTTGAGAGTAATTAAAACTATATGCAAAACATAGCTATAGATATACTATTATCATTAGCATGTCGGTGACGCGAACCGAGGATTTTACCCTCTACCAAAACGCTCAACGCGCCTAAAGAAGTTTTCACTTCAATAAAAAACAATGTTCAAAAAATAAAAATAAATGTTAGAGGTGGGCAACCCTTATCACTTAGGGGTATGAAAAATAGATGGTAGCCGATTCTCAGACCTACTGAATGCATATTCATATAAAATTTCTTAAAAGTCGGTCAAGCCATTTCGGAGGAGTACAGTGCTAGTTAGCGTGCTGTTTTACCAGGTAGATCGTAAAAGGTAACCGATTGGCTATGTGAGTCACTACCATCGTGGTTACTAGGTGGTAGAGCTCTGCATTGTCTCGCCCGGGTTTGATACCACCGCCTTACCTATTCCTGCCGCAATAACATCAGTGTTTGTCACTGTCGTGTTCCGGTTTGGAGGGGAAGGTAGCCGGTAAACTTATGCATGTGGCATTAGACCTCGCCACAAGATAGCAACGCATCATTAACATATTTGGTGTCTATAGCCGATGGTTGACTTTTTCCATCAAAAGACTCGTCTGCTTGTTTGCTATATGATGATATATAAAAAAAAATTTTTTGTCGGTTAATAAAGAGTATGCCGTCTCGCTGACTATATATTTAGTATGTAATAGATAAAAATCATTTGTAATTTGTTATATCAACGTTTAAAATACTTTTACCGGCCCTATAATTTATAGGGCTTATACCGATCAATTATTGGGGCAAATCCATGGTCAAAGCTAATTATAGCTATTTAAATTATTTGTGTCGGCAAGAAATTATCGTACGGCTTCAATTAATGTAAAATTTTTAATTAACGTACTATTTACCTTGAAAGATACGACTTTTTATACAGGGCATTAAACGAAGTTATCTCTTTGTTCTCCTGATACAAAGAGAAAACCTTCGTTTAAAGACACCAATCATAAAAAAGTATCTTCACGCCCCTATCCCTGAAGGGTAAGGTAGAAGTATAACCAGTGCACCCACAATAAGCCGAAGATACTTGGTCCAACAGTGTGATAGGTGCCAAGCCTATCGCCAACCGGGCACTTATCCAATTCCGAGCAACTTTATCTTTATCAGAAAACTGAAAAAACGCATTTTTGAATTGCCTTCCATGGGAACAAACCCGGGACCTCATGTGGTCAACGTTGACCACTAAACCAGACAGGTGATCATGGTGAAGATAAGTTCAATCGGTCAATTTGTTTGGGATTCAAAATGACGAAAATTAAAAAGAAAATGTTTTTGACATTGCGTCGAAATTTTTCAACCTATCGATTATTTAGCTAATTCATTATTTTAGATCTCAGAAAGTGAGTTGAATGCTTTTCATTGTCTGTTTCATCAATGTTGCATTCGAAAGATCAAAATCCGTCGTCGTTTCTAAAATATAAAGCTTTTCAAAAATCAATATACTTTTTTAACAAAATAAATGTTTGAACTGAAAAAAATTATGCTTATAATTTTTACTCCTTTGAGCTTAAAATACCTTAATTTAACAAAAAGTTTGAGGGGTGGCCTGCAGGGCCAAGCGTTTACAGATTTTTTTATCATAAATTTAAAAAAAAAAACACATTTTTTTATTTACCTGACCCGAGAATCGAAACCACATGTGGTCAAAACCAACACCAAATCACTAAACCACAGAGGGGATAAATATATTATATAGTTAGATTTTTCTTATAATATTTTTTTTATTTGCATTACTATAATTTTTGCGATTGGCATAGGTTTGATCAATGGCGGCGGCAAAATAAAACTAAATAATATAAAAAATGCAAAAAACTTCTTACGAATCTTCCTTATGAAACAAATACCTAGTTATTGATAACTATAGTGCGCACGGAACTAGTTGGCCGCGCCTTACGTATTACGTATTACGTATGGCGCGGCCAACTATAGTGCGCGCGGAACTAGTTGGCCGCGCCTTACGTATTACGTATTACGTATGGCGCGGCCAACTAGTTCCGCGCGCACTCTGTTGCCAGCGACTTCGTCCGCGCGGACTTCGTTTACTCCGCACTGCTCCTCCCCCGTAGGTGATAGCGTGATAATATGTACGTATTAAGTTGACCCGACCTGTTAGTAATATTCATACAAAATTTGAAGTAAATCCATGCAGTACTTTTTGAGTTTACCCCGGACATACATACAGACAAACAGACAAAAATTCTAAAAACTATATTTTTGGCTTCGATATCGATTGTAGATCACGTCCCAAGTATTCTTTTAAAAAAATATTCAATGTACAGTTTTGACTTTTCTACAATTTTATTATATGTATAGATTAATAAAAAACATATAATTACGCCCGTATCCGCATTGAGGTAGGTAAAGGTACAACATATGCATCCACGATTAGTCGAAGTTACTTAGTCCCACGACGTAATAGGTGGCAAGCCTAGCGTCAACCGGGCAATAATCCAATCCTGTGCAAGGTCGTTTTTAATTATTTTTGTGTTGTAGCACTCACCTCGTGTTTGGGAAAACTTGAAAAACACAGGTTCAAATTCTGCGTGTCGATATTATTCTTTGTTGTTTTTAAAGTTTTCAAGTTTTCCCAAGCACGGGGTGAGTGCTATGACACAAAAATAATCAGAAACGCGAAAGTACTGATCAAAATTATAAAATGTGAATTTCATCTGTAACGATTAACTCATTTAACTGGTTTTTTATTGTTGTTTTTTATTATTTTTTATTGTTGTTTTTAAAATCTTCAAGGTCGTTTTTATCATACAATTGAAAAAATAAACAAATGTTTTAATTTGTCCGACCCGGAATTGAACCCGTCACCTCGTGTGATCAGTGCCGACACCGGACCGCTAGACCACAAAGGTGACTTATTGATACTTAAGATAATTGTAATAAGATTAATTATAATTAATCTTCGCTTTTAAATAAATTCATCAGTTTAATTTTACCTCCTTTGCCATACCCAGTGAAACAGTGGGTTTAAATCCATATCCATACTAAGCTAATGTCAAGAAATCCCGAAAAATTGTACAACCCATACCGATCTATGCTTTAAATATAAAAAGTCGGTGGTACCAAATCTAGTTTAATAAAAACTTGTTATTATCAATTCATATGGTCTTAATATTTCCTTATAAAGTTGAATACGAGTTTTGTTTCAACAAAAAATCCTATGAATCATTCATTGAGTCACGAGTTGATTTCAGACGAACTTAAAAATTAATTAAATGAATCTTATTCGGTCTTATTACAAAAAGCAGTTTATCTAATAAGCCTGGTTTAATCTTATATAAACTACGGTCTAAACAAAAATGCTATTACAAATCGTGGTTTTGCGATAAACCATAGACTATATCATGGTCTAACGCTAAACCTCGGCGACCCCTAGTTTAACGATGGTCTAAAAAACTAAACACTTACTTCTTTGCTATATTCTTACACTCTTGAGCCTTTTTAATGTTGGAAAAAGCCTTTGTAGATTTGTCCTCGATTATATGGCGTGATATCCCCATGGTTGTCCCGGGCTCCTTTGAAGAATAGGCCAAATGTCGTTCTGCCAGGCAGGTCGGAAAAAGCGACCGATTAGCTATGCGAGTCATTTCCATAGTGGCTACCATGTATTACAGCTCTGCACTGTCTCGCCCGGGTCTGGTACCAACGCCTTACCTATTCCTGCCGCAATAATGTCGGTGCTCGTCACTGTCGTGTTCTGGTTTGTAGGGTAAGGTAGCCGGTAAACTTGTGCATGTGGCATTAGACCCCGCCACAAGACAGCAATGCACCATTAACATCTTTGTTGTCTATAGGCGATGCTTGACTCCATCTACTTGTTTGCTATTTTATAATATACAAAAAAAAAAACTTGCGTAGTACCTATATCCTATTAAATTTAAAATTTAGACTTAAATTCCAAATCTAAATAAACTTTGTTCAACTTGCGATGGTTTTGTTTATGTAATCATGTTATGGTTTCATATTACGGGCGAGAATGTTACGTTTCGATACTCGTACTTAGATGTATATTTTAGAAATTAACTTTACGACATTTAATATGCTTAAACCTAAACAAAACTGCAATCGACGATATAACTAAATAATGTATATATCCAGCCATGCAAAATAACCAGGTTTCAGTATTTTTCACACTCTTAAACATCATCTAATCATTAGCGTATGATCAAAACGTTTCTTTACTGGGCAAATGGAACGTTGCAATAGAATGATATCATGGTGAACGAATGATATTTGTATAAATCTGTGGTTTATATTTAAACAATGGTTCAAATGACTGTACTAAGAAGACCACGGTTTTTTAAAGTTTTATAATACAAAAGTATTTAGACCATGGTTTTAAATATAAGCCTGGACTTGATAATCCAGGTTTAAACCAAAGTTTATTTCATTTTTTGTAATAAGACCGATTGTGTTTTTGCTTAGTCTAGTAACATTACCATTATAACTGTGTCTGTTATGTGTATGTGTTTTTATACGAACTAGCGATCGCCCTGTGGTCGGAATTCGACTATTATTCTGTAACTCCACTTGATAATTAACTAAACAATAAAATTTCTTAAGTTTGACAACTGACTTTAGTCGTAAAGAAAATAGTATATAATATGTCTATATATTATATCATGTATGACATACGTAGTATGTGTAATGTTTATCCATAATTTCATAATAACATTATAAATGCAGAAGTCTGTCTGTCTGTCTGTTACACTTGCACGGCTAAATCGCGGAACCGATTTTGATGCAATTTGTAGTTGAGCGTCGTAGATGGGTCATTCTTCGGAGTACAATTTTTGAGCGTAACTGACACTTATCTCCTATATAAACAAATAATGTTGGCATAAATCTACTATAACATTGTTTATATATTCTATATGCGTGAAGTCACATAGATTTTATTATATAATCAACATTTATTTAGGAGTTATTTACCCTCAACACGTCAAATCCGGTTAATTTTGCACGTTTTGCATGCGTAACACGTGCGCCGCCTTTTGATCAATCGCAGATAATTTTTAATTATTTTACGATTTTAATCAGATTTATACACAAAATTGAAAAATACAAATCATTTTATATTCTGTTCAAATTTTCCATCCCATTGTAGTGAAAGTTCTTATTTTATTAGTATAAATATGTAACACACTTGGCAAAATTTTAGCTTCGCTTTTTGCGATGGGTGCTACTATGCACTGGCGAGATCTAGACATATTGGGATTGGTTTTTGTGATTCTATAGTTATGCTGCTGCTTATGAATCAAGTAGTCGTGGCCTTGATACCCCCAATTTCGGTGCAAGACTAAGTTCTCCAATTTTTCAATATTTGGTTCTCAATTTTCAGGAATTTCCATGTCACATTTTTAGAATGTAATTATACTATTTCAAGTAAAGCGGTATTGAGGTGTTATACCTTACTCCTAAATGTAAATAGCTCATAACAAACTAGCAGCTTATATCTTTCCAATAGCAAGAAATTTCAAAATAAATGCTTTTTGGTGATTTCCATGGTGTAATTTCTGTGTATAAAATACCATGAAAGTTACGTGAAACCCATAGAAATTACTTTATAACATTTCATTTGGATTAAATAAAATGAAATAATCAATGTTTATACTGTAATTCATGCGATCACCAGATTAAGTGATGAAAATTGTTTATCATTTTTTTTATTTAAATCCACTAAATTAAAGCTCATTATTATTTGGACTGCCTCGTAGTCCAGAGTTCGACCACAAAGGTGGTATTAAAGTTTTTCGAAGTTTTCTTGAAAGTCTTAAGCCTCAGTAGCAGCTCCGAGTATGGTAGAGTGGTGTATTACCAATCCTGTGCCTCGATGAGCACGTAAAGGTGTCGGTTCCGGTTATCGTTAGGAATAGTCGATAATCGTTAACATGTTGGTAAATGTGGTGTTGTAAAAAAAGGATTATCCTCATACCCGCATTTACCAATGCAGTGATGAGGATATTTTTTTTAACCGAAACCAACCGTTTAGCTGGCAGAGGGTAGGATATTTAACTCTAACAAAAATTAGCATTTTAAAGCTTAATATTTCGCAAACGAGTCCCTTAATCGAAAAATTGTTATCACAAACTTAAAATATTTTTAAAAAACCTATCCAATGATACCCCACATTATGAAGTGCACGAGAAAAAAAATTAACTTCCCTACTTTACACGAACAGGAGCTACATAAAACCATTTTTCAATATAATAATAATATTGTTTTCAATATAATAATAACAACTTTGTTGTCGTGGCTGAGTTAAATTTCGGACGGACGGACATAGCGAAACTATAAGGGTTCCTACTTTACTTTTTAACCCTAAAAAAGAGTGTGTGCAATCATTAAAATTAAAATAAAAAACAAATTTCTATTAAAATTTTGAAAAATTTTGAATTTTAAGCTTTTTTTTATATCATAAAATAGCAAACAAACAGATGGGCCTCCTGATGGAAAGAGTCAACCATCGCCTATAGACACCAAGGATGTAAATGGCGCGTTGCTATCTTGTGGCGAGGTCTAATTCTACATGCATAAGTTCACCGGTTACCTTGCCCTCCAAACCGGGACACGACAGTGGCTAGCACTGACGCTAAAGTTGACTTTTAAGCACGTTACTAATTTAAGCACAAGTTTCACATGAGTTTCACGTTTAAAATTTTGAGAATAAACGATATTGAAAATTGTAGGTGTACACTATTATTTTTAGTAAGAACAACGTGCTAAGCGCTAAATTTAGGGGAGAGGAGAAATTCAGAAAAAAGGAGTCGCTGAAAAATTTGGACTAATATCGTTTTAATGCATATTACAGCCGTTCATAGTAGCCCAAATAACTTTTATCTAATCTTATTTTCATATCTGATTCGGTATTTAACAAAATTTAACATACTCGGTCATTTCTGTGGTCTATAATCTAATTTACATGGACCGCAAAAGTTCTATATATTTTTTTAGGAAAAGTATCATAGTAGACCATTACGTGTCGAATTTTTATACGTTCTTTAAATTTGCGTAAACATTTGAAATGTTCGTGTAATTTACTTTAATTGATTTCAAAAATACCATGGAAATTACACGGAGAACACGTTTTTGAAGAATCACCTAGATATATATTGGATTCTGTAGATCAAATTATAGGAAAAATAAAAGGTTAATTAATGTTTTTCATTTCAATTATTCCGAAACAATCTACAGTTAATAAATGTTAAAAAAACTGTGACATTATAAACACTGAATCGCGTCCGATTAAGATATGGTGGGTTAATTGCTACCTATAATTTTGAAAATCTGCACATTCAATATAGCGTAAGGGAGTGGGAGGGTACAAAATTACAAAGAAAACATTGTTTTGACATTCTTGAGTGCTTCTGAATTTTCTTTCATTATATAGGAAATGATGTAAGAATAATGAAAAAGACATATTCTGACAATTTCCTTGAGCCGAAATTTTCCGAATTTTGTTTTTTTTTCCCTAGTTTCCCGCCTCTATATAAAGGTCTTATATTTAGTGCAGAGTCTCAACCCCCCCCCCCCCCCATGTTAATCTGACGCGCTCGAGTAAATGAAAAATTCCCTCTTGGGCTCTCCTACTATTTGTTCAAAATATTTAAATTTTATTTTTGATTCGATCATTAAAGTCAACAAAGTAAACAAAATCAGTGATACAGTAAATCATAAAAAACCGGCCAAGTGCGAGTTCGTTAGATCTCGTTGATTGTACTAATAGAAAACATTTTATAGGAACGCTATTGCGAAGTTAAAATGTATGTAATAATAACAATCGATTAAACATGCTCATTAAACACCAATTTGTAAACCTCCCGTGTGTGATATAAAACTTAATAGCTTATTGTTTATCTGAACCTACTCCTTTTGTGACGTCGATTGCAGTTCGATAGCAAACGAGCAAACACCTGTTTGACAGATACTTCGTAAAAGGCGACCGATTGCCTACACGAGTCACTAATATCGTGGCTACTAGGTGGTAGAGTTCTGCATAGTCTTGCCCGAGTCTGGTACCACCGCCTTACCTATTCCTGCCGCAATAGCGTCAGTGCTTGTCACTGTCGTGTTCCGGTTTGGAGTGTAAGGTAGCCGGTAAACTTATGCATATTGTGGCATAAGACCTCGCCACAATATAGCAACGCACCATTAACACCTTTGGTGTCTATAGACGATGGTTGACTCTTTCCGTCAGGAGACCCATCTGCTTGTGTGCTATCTTATGATATAAAAAAACTATAGTGGTCGATGCGAGTACCAATAGTAATGAAATTATTTTGATTGACGAAAATTTACCTACCTATATCCACAAAATAACAGCATAATTGCATCAGGTTACTACATAATGCTTTTGACAATCGGACAAGTGGTTTTTTATTTACACACTGTATATATCGACACTTATACAATTTATTTGAATTTATGCGTGTATGCGATGTTTGGTACCACAAAAATATAAAAAAATATATCCATACTATCCATACTTCCATACTTACTAATATTATAAATGCGAAAGTAACTCTGTCTGTCTGTCTTTCTGTCTGTCTGTTACGCTTTCACGGCCAAACCACTGAACCGATTTGGATAAAATTTGGTACAAATATAGTTTGAGACCCAAGAAAGGACATAGAATAGTTCTTATCCCGGAAATCCCACGGGAACGGGAATTATGCGGGTTTTTATTTTAGATTTTTTTCCACGCGAACGAAGTCGCGGGCACAGCTAGTGACTATATATTTTTAAAAGAAGAACTACTAGTCTTATCTTGTTATTTAAAATGTGTGTAATATTTATTGCGAAGATTTGTCTGACTATGTTAAAGAGTTGTGTCAGACTATGTTATAAATTTAAGTAGTGTCATTGAACAGATATTAACCTCTTTGCCTTTCTAATATAGCGGTTTACTCTCAGCTGGTGTTTTAATTTTATACGAACAGTTTTGTTCTTATACAACGGTTGAAAAAATAGAAACGTTGTAAGATTGATTGGTATTTTATTTTATATCATAAGATAGCATACAAGCCGGTCTCCCGTATTGGTCCGGGCCATATACATATTTTTTTCGTCTATGGTCGAATATCGATCACAGGACGATCGCTCAGTAATATTATTCTATAAGATTTCGATCCGTTTTGGTATTTTCCTTACTTTTTCCTACCGCAATAACGTCAATACTTTTATTGTTAAGTTTCCATTTGGAGAGAACCCAACTTTACCAACTTTGGAGTCTATAGGCGATTGTCTTTCAATCAGGAAAGCCAAATGTATGGTTATCCCGTATTATAAAAAAACGGAGCCGTCACGGGACTCCTGACAGATGTGAAACATCGGGGTCGCGTAGTTGGTTGCTATGGCGATACATCGCCACATCGTACACGCTACTAAATATGGACTGTATACTTCGCTGTATACCCTACCTTATTACATAATATTATAGCGTTGCGACCCGTCGCCACGGATGCCGCGTCATCACGCCAACGACACCTGCGCCAATAGATGTTTCACATCAAAATCACCACTCCTGTGAGGAATCACCGGGTATTGATTCCTCACAGGAGTGGTGATTTTAGGTATTCGAATGGAGATGACTTATCGCGGATCTTAACCACAAGAGCTGCTGTTTTACTGCAAGAATTCTGATGATGCAAATATTTATAGGGGGTAGTACTCACTTATCATTAGATAAACCTCCGGCCTCTCCTTTTATAAAAATGTATAGCAGTAAAACAAGGTAAAGGTGTTAAGTAGGCTTAACAATCATGGCAGAGCTAGTAGTCATGCCAGTAGTTAGTTCTGTTTATGGATTCCAAAAC
Organism: Apodemia mormo; assembly: GCA_036924255.1. Lineage (NCBI taxonomy): Eukaryota > Metazoa > Arthropoda > Insecta > Lepidoptera > Riodinidae > Apodemia > Apodemia mormo. Next base: position 4,872,176 of record JAUPFN010000006.1, on the reverse strand, counting down.
GAGTAGAAAAATTTTGAAAATTAATGGCAGTCCAGTGAGCAATTATATAAAATTTAGAAAAAATTTAATCGATTTTTTTTTTCGTAGTTTTCTAAGCTAATTTTATAAAGAGGAAAGATTTGATTTTTAGTTTGTTTGAAACGATTTAATCCAAAAACTACTCGACCGATTTCAAAAATTCTTTCACATTCAGAAAGCTACGTTATCCAGTAGTAATATAGGTATCTTACCCGACTGAAACAGGGAAGTAACTGCTGGTATATTATAAAATTATAGATTTTGCTAAGTAGTAGAGTTCTGCAACGGCTTAATCGAGTTTGGTACCAATCTCAGATTTAACTATTCCTGCCGTAATAGCATCGATGCTTGTAGCTGTCGTGTTCGGGTTTGGATATCGAGGTAGCTGGCAAATTATGAGGAAACACAAAAGGCGAGAGAATTAACAAAATAGGTATTTGTAAAATCTATTGCTCTTTCGCTGTGCTGTAGAGTGAGATAGAAACAACTGCAGCCTGGGTCGAAAAAAATAGGTATTTGTAAAATCTGTTGCTCTTTCGCTGTGCTGTAGAGTGAGATAGAAACAACTGCAGCCTGGGTCGAAAATACCGATGAAAATTTCATAAAACAACGTTTCGTTGTCCCTGTTTCTTCCTTCGACCGATTCGACTTATTTTTTATTATAAACTAGCTGCAGCAACCAGCCCGCTGCATTATATAAATTTTTTGCGAATCCCTTGGAGTCACCTAATTTTTTCACGTCAAAAAGTAGTCTATATACTATTACAGGCCATTATTTATTTGTGTGCCATATTTCATTCAAATCTGTTCAGCAGTTTTTGCGAGATTGAGTAACAAATAAACTTATGCGTGTGGCATTAGAACTCGCCACCAGATAGCAACGCACCATTTACACCTTTGGTGTCCATTTGGCTTTCCATCAGGAGACCCTTTTGCTTGTTTGATATCTTATGATATAAATAACCTAGGTTTTGAAAATTAACCGGTTAACAAGCTTTGTTTTGACTGACTGGCAATTGAACTATTCTTTAAAATCATAAATTAACATATCAATTTTGTAAAATAAATATTATTACATATTTCAGCAAAATGTCTTCGAAGAAAATTGTAATAATATTACTTAGTACAAATATTACTCTGTCAATATTACTTTGTCAATATTACTTTAAGTCCGCATCGCTGAACTAAAACTATTTGAAAGAGCCAGCGGATCGTTTGCTTTTACTCGAATACTACCCTTATATTTCGTTGGTTGGCAGGTAAAACTCACTAAGTATTATACAGTTTTTTAGGGTTCCGAAGTAAACTAGGAATTATAGTTTCGCTATGTTCGATCGTTCGTCCGTCCGCACGATTGCTCAGAGATCCTTATTACTAGAAAGCTGTAATTTGGCACGAATATACAAATTAAGTCAAAACAACAAAGTGGTAACATAAAATCTTGAAATTTTTTTTTACAGGGTAGCTCCCCTACGTGTAAAGTGGGATGTTAATTTTTTTCTCACGTACCCTATCATGTAGAGTAGCATTAGATAGGTTTTTAAAAATATTGTGGGTTTGTGAAAACAAGTTTACTATTAAGGGTCTCTTTTGTAAAATATTAAACTTTTAAGTGCTAATTTTTGTTAGAGTCAAGTGTCCCCTCTCCACCCCTCTGCAGGCTAAACGGCTTTTTTGGGGGTAGGAAAAAATCATAGTAGTAGTAGTAAATATAATAAAGTTAAAAGGAAAACTATCACGACTAAGAAGGCTTTATAAGTTTTTGAGTTATAGTCGACCAACTTATAAAATGTTCATGTTGGTTTAAAATTTTAAATTGTATGCTATGCTGCTCTAGATGTCGCTGCACACAAATAGATCACGCTAGTATAACTAACTAGTGGCTATTTTATTTGATAATGTCCCGTTATTATACTTTTATAGTTTATACCCGAACTCCGAAGCTCAGGATCCGGAGGCCTTCACAAGTACTTTCCTATCAGCATTATCCTATTAGCTACTACCATAAACACTGAAAAGTAATTAGTAAACATCACAGTAGACATAATATGTCGTTCATTCGATAAAAAATATCAATACTGACCTGTCGTTAAAAACACACGGGTCTTACGACCCATTCAATCGATTGATTGATATAGTTTAACGAGTCACGACTCACAAGCAGAGCTACGATTCAATGGATTGATGAAAACATCGAACAAAACCATGTTTCGATCAACACTTACTAACTTACTTAACTTATATTGATTAGTGAATTTGCCGAATTTCGGCTGAATGTCGAATTTCAGCCGTATGTTGATTTTCGGCCTAATGTCGTATTTCTAATGAATGTCGAATATTGGCGGAATGTCGTATTTCAGCCACATGTTGAATTTCAGCCGAATGTCGAATTACCGTTTGAATAAAATTACCGTTTTTAAACAAACTCATACCTAGAGGAGACTCGACATAACTAAAAAACTAATTTTCAGAATTTTTAAATAAGAAATTATGGCATTTAATTTGCAAAATTTCCGTGAAACCTTATATTATGGAATTGCTGTGATGCAACTGAAATGAAAGGTAGTGTAAGAAATGGGGCAAACATGACCAAGAGGTGAAAATTTGAGAAGACCACAGCGGCACAATAGTCAACCCACTTCCACCACACTTTCTTACACGTCAGAAGCAAAGGTAGTAGCATACAAATTATGTACTCAACGCACATTTCACTTCGCAACCGAAGCATCTTCAGGAAATTCGAATAGAATTTCATTCTTTGAAGGGTGAAACAATATGAAGGATGGACCCATTTCCACCACACTTTCTTACACATCAGAAGTAAAGGCAGTAACACACAAATTATGTACTCAACACACATTTCACTTCGCAACCGAAGCATCTTCAGGAGAGTCGAATAGAATTTCACTCTTTGAAGGGTGAAACAATATGAAGGGTGGACCCACTTCCACCACACTTTCTTACACGTCAACGCACATTTCAATTCGCAACCATCTTCAGGATAGTTGAATTGAATTTTACTCTATAAAGAGTGAAGCATTAATTGCTAAATTTTCAAATTAATAGATTGCAAATAATTTTTAAATGCAAGCTACGCTGCTAAATTAGGAAATTATCTTGAAAGAACACGCTTTTCAAGATAATTTCCTAATTTTGCATACCATTTATTTCGTAGGATACATGAATAGTTACTGATTTGCGAATCGCTAGTTCATTCGGTTTGCCATAAAAAATTGACCGATTTTTTCGTGATTTAAAAAAATACCTTTAAGTTTTGGTTGATAAGAAATAATTAGTTTTACAATTAAAATATTTTTATATAGGCGCATAAAAGCTGAAAATATTTTAATAGAGACTAGTAATTTTCGTTAAGTTCGATGATTAGATCTAATTATAGTGTCTCGTCCTAATTGTGTTTCTACTCACGGGCAATTCCCTTCTTCTTTCTCATATCACGATCTCATTTTTGTATCTTACAAAATATTTACTCCTAAACATAGAGCCCGTTTTGCTATGCGGCGGTGTTATAATAAAATAAATCTTGACTTATTAAAAAGAGATGCTGGCAATATCGATTGGACAGAGGTACTGGATAGCAAAGATATTGAGCTTACAGTTAATAAATTTAATTCTATAATTTTAAAGTTATTTGATTCTTATGCACCTTTAAAAATAGGTAAAATTAAAACACAAACCGGCGCCTTGGATTACTGACTCTATTAAGGCGTTAATGACCAGAAGGGATAAAGCGAATTGCCACTATCGCAAGCATCCTTCTGAAGCTAGCTTTTGCTCGTACAGAAATCTACGTAATCAGTGTAGTCGGGCTTGCCGGATTGCAAAACGTCGTTACATCCATGATACCATTGCTTCATCTAACCACGATAAAGTTTGGAAATTCCTAAATTCTCTCGGGATTGGTCATATGTCTAATAATTATATTACTGGCAGTTCATTTGATTTAAATGCTTTAAACTTACATTTTTCTACACCCCCTGTTATCCTTGATGACTGTGTTAAAGCGTCGACTTTTAATGATCTATCTTTAAAAACCCTTTCATCTTGTGCTTCTTTCACCTTCCAACCTGTTACTGAAAGTGATGTAAAAAAATATGCTCTCTCGATTTCTTCCCCTGCTGTTGGTAGTGACAGTATGTGTTCTCGAATGTTCACCCCTCTCCTTCCTGAAATCACTTCGATTCTTACTCATGTTTTTAATTTTTCTCTGTCATCTAATACCTTTCCATCTGTATGGAAAAAAGCACATATCATTCCACTGCCGAAAGTTCCGAATCCCTCTTCTTTTTCACAGTTTCGCCCTATTTCTATTCTTCCCTTCTTGTCAAAAGTTTTGGAGCGTATTGTGCACTCTCAGTTGGGTGATTATCTGCGTACTAACAGAATACTTCATCCCTTGCAATCTGGTTTTCGTCCTGGTCATAGTACGGTTACTACTTTAGTGAGAGTTACAGATGATATTCGCCTTGCTATCATCCATAGGCATGTTACTGTGATTGTTTTTCTTGATTTTAGCAACGCTTTTAACTGTGTTGATTGGGACGTCTTACTCGGTATACTTCGTTCACTTAATTGCTCTTCTTCTGCCCATAGTTGGTTTGACTCCTATCTTCATGGACGTTCCCAAAGAATTAGTTATAATGATTCATTCTCAGATTGGACTTACCTTAGTACTGGTGTACCGCAAGGAGGCGTCCTTTCACCCCTATTATTTTCTGTATTTATTAATAAGATAACTGAGATTATTTCATCTAACTTTCATTTATACGCGGATGACCTCCAAATTTATCGTCGCTCTTGTATCATGGATATAGCTAACACTATAAACCTAATTAATAATGACCTTAGCAAAATTGCTGCTTAGGCCAAGGCCTTCGGCTTACAGCTGAATGCATAGAAATCCCAGGCTATAATAGTTGGTAGCCGGTATATGTGCAAACTGCTTTCAGATTTACATATTCCACCAGTAGTTTACCTTGGGACCCCAATTCCATTTGCTTTCTCTGTTAAATATCTAGGGGTTACTATAGCTGCGGATTTATCTTGGGATTTACATATAAATCAGATCAGTAAAAGAGTACACTACGCACTTCACTCTTTAAAGCGCCTCCAAAATTTTCTACCCCTAAAAACTAAAATTTCCTTGATGCAAACGCTTATTTTACCGATAATAGATTATGCTGGTTCATGTTTCTTGGATGCTACGGAAGTGCTTGTGGATAAGCTCGAAAGGCTACAAAACACCTGTATTCGTTATATATTTGGTCTTCGAAAGTTTGACCACATATCCAAGTTTAGAACACAACTTAAGTGGCTTCCGATACGTTTGCGTAGGAACACTCATATCCTTTGCTTACTCTATAACATCTTATTTAACCCTTCTTCTCCCGCTTATCTACGTGATTTGTTTAACTATTTACACCCTCCTGATTCTACTTGTAGGACTAATGTCAGCAATCTTCTCCGTTTTCCATCACACAATTCCAGTTTTTTCTCTAACTCTTTTACGATTCAGGCAATAAGGCTTTAGAATTCATTACCACTTCAAGTTCGCATGAGTCAATCTATAAATTCTTTTAAATGCAATCTAAGGAATCATTATTTGTCTATTCCACATTAATATAATTTGTAATTTGTTTTTTTTTTTCTTATTTTTAAATGGATCTTACGAGTTCCTATTTTTTTAAGCAACAAGTAGTCACCTCGAGAGGTTAATATTATTTAATGTTTCACAGTAGTTATATATATTTTTTTTGTTTAAATTTCTAGTAGATACCTAACGCTGTAAATAATTTAAGTGCCTGTCTTTATATTTCTGAAGTACTTTAGGTTTCATTAATAGATGTATTTAAATATTTTTAGTATATTTTACACTTCGACTTATATTTATGGTCAAGTATTTCACTTTACCGGGTTGGCTGTAAGAAATCTCTTTTTTAGAGATAAGCTCGCCTTTTGTACCTTTTTAAAAATACTGCTTGCTGTAATTTTGTGTGTTGTTCTATTGTGTACAATAAAGTATTAAATAAATAAATAAATAAAAAAATAAAATGATTCAATTTGCCGCACAAAACTAGTAATTTTTTTTCTCTGGCATAGAGCTTACCTTTAGATGAGCTTACGATATTCGAATATATGTAGTAGTAATGAAATTCGAATGAATTTAAATAATTTGAATAACTTCTATGATCGAATTATTCGAATAATGTCATTCACAATCGCCCATCTTTATGGAGAAGTTTTTATAGGCGGTGAAGTATGCGTCATATAACAGTGTTCACGTATGTTCGTAGTACGAAACAATAAAAACTGTCTTCTTAGTCCACATTATTGTGATGGGCAACTTCAGAACCCTACATTTAGCGTGGCCATACACACACTTTACCAATTTTTTATATTATAAAATAAATATCAAACAAACAGCTGATAGCTCTCCTGATGAAAAGAGGTGACTATCGCCTACAGTCACCAAAGTTGGTGGTACGTTTCTATCGAGAGTGGCGAGGTGTTAAGGCCACTTTATAATAGAATTAGTAAATTGAATTTTCGAGAAGAGGTTTAAAAATAAACGTAATAACTGTTGACGATTAACATTTGTGCAAAAGAAAATTGATGATCCTATGAATTTATCTATTTTCTTAACTCCGTCTTATCTACAGCTAGGGCTATTTTATTGGATTAACACACAGACCACATGAATACTAATAGATACACCATTCGTAAGAAAACATGTCGCTGTGCATATGAGCAAACGCTTCTATCATTGTCAAAAGTGTCATACATTTGTAGACGTATTATATCGTGAAAGAATAGAAATAAGCGATGTTGTAGGTACTGTTTTGTCGTATAAGGTATAAAATTGCCCTTGAAGTGATTTGATTTCATTAGTAAGTAGTATAAGCTCAGTATTTTTGTGTGTAAAAGCAAGCTACACTGACAAACTAAGATATTGCCTTGAAAGGCGTATTGAAATATGGGCTTCATGCCGCGCTTCCTAGGAGAAGAGAAATGAATGTTGTCATACGTCAGTTAGTATGCCCTGACTATTATTAGACATAGATAAATGGCGTGAACAAAAGTCTACCATACAGCGGAGAGTAAACATATGGAAAATATTAAAGTAATATTTTCATGTACACTTTTGCTTGTAAAAAAAACGTTTGCCCGACCAGGGCATCGAACCTGGGTCGTATAGCCACATATTAATAAAAAAAATGTATTAGTATGTATGTTGTAAATAATCTTTAAATTGCAAGCATCTAAAGTGTTATTCTTCAAGTTATCTATAACAAACACTTTGTAAAACAGGTCACCTCGTTAGGACGTGAGATATGTTACAATACCATTCCCCCTGACTTTTGTTAGTTAAATCCATACTAATATTATAAATGCAAATACCTGTATGTCTTTTTTTATGGAAATTGATGATAAACGATCAGTATTTTTTTGATACTTTTGCTACCCAACAATTGATATAAAAAAGCCAAGACACACAAGCAGTGTCTCAAAACTGTCCTGTAAAAATAAGCGCACAATTTTAAATTACGCGTTCATTTCAAATAGCGCGTCACTGTCAATTTTATTACTTTTTTTATATTGCTCTGTAAAACAACTATAAATCTTGCTCTTAAGGTTGGATATGCAATCTACAACTAGTTATGTGAAATTAGCGACAGTTTGGAGTGTCAGTTTTGTTCCAAACTGTGCATCTTGGGGTTTTTCAGATCATATCCAACGGTATAATTTGATTTCGGATGTTGATGGTAGTTATGTAGCTGTAACATTAAACCGTATCCCCAAATTTTGTTATCGTCAGTTTTTCGGACTGTTCCTGACTATAAAAGCAAATATAAGACGTATGCAAGTCAAAAAGGCTTTCGATTCTAAAAGAGGTCGGCCTGGCATAAGCGGCTAGTTTCTTATGTTGCTGATGTCCATAGGCAGTGGTAACTGCTTTCCATCAGGTGGCCCATTACTCGTGTGTAGAATATTTGTTTTTTCCCGTGTTGGTTCCGGGCTCCTTTAAAGAATAGACCAACTGCCGTTCTGCCAGGAAGGTCGTAAAAGGCGACCGATTGGCTATGCGAATCACTAACATCGTGGCTACTAGGTGGTAGAGTTCTGCATTGTTTCGCCCGGTTCTGGTACCACCGCCTTACCTATTCCTGCCGCAATAGCGTCAGTGCTTGTCCCTGTCGTGTTTCGGTTTGGAGGGTAACGTAGCCGGTAAACTTATGCATGTGGCATTAAACCTCGCCACAAATAGCAACGCACCATTAACATCTTTGGTGTCTATAGGCGATGGTTGACTCTTTCCATCAGGAGACCCATCTGCTTGTTTGCTATCTTATGATATAAAAAAATAGCATGAATATTAATTAGAATAATTTTTTTTGGTACCGATAGGGAAGCGCTTGACCACGATCTCGCCTGATAGTAAGCTAAGACATGGCCTAAGATGGAACGCGCTTCCCTAGAAGGTACCTGTTCACTTTTCTCTTGAATATCCCCAGATTGTACTCGTCGGGGAACACAGTCAGGAAGCATGTTCCAGTCCCTTTGGTTCGAATAAAGAATGTCGAATCGACCCGCTTTGTACGGGTACTTGGAACAAATACTCAATGATTAAAAACGACTACATTCACAATTAATCGTAGTAGGTTTCGACTAATTTCGGACATATATAAGGTCTTTCTTTAGGGTGAGTCGGACGTTCGCTCGGTAGCAACTCGTCTTGAATTGGTTAATCATAATTTTAAAACAAATATTGTCCGAAATTTCTTGAAAGAAATATAGCCTTTCCTTAGTTAACCCTTTAAAGACCAAAGTAACAAAATCAAGATTTTGTCAATTTTGATTATTTTACTGAAGACATATAAGTATATGGTTACTCAGAAAAATAATTAAAAAATACTATTAATCTGCGTTTATTTAAAAGGACATGTTAATTATACTCGACATTGCGACATATTAAGAAAAGAACTTTTCTAATTAGAGGTCGAGTATACTTAACACTGTCCGTTTTACTGTAAAATTAAAATAAAACAAATTATTGATTTTTTAAGACAATGAACGTTTATTGATTAGAGTGAAATATTAGAAAGCAATTTCTTTTCGAAACTAAACACAAACTTAAATTACATTTATTGCAATGGACATTAGTATGACCTTTTTTGCAGTATTTGCATCTTCCATAAGAAGTAAATGTGGGAAAGTGCCCAGTGTTGTCAAATCTGACTGAATCTGAAGGCCTGGGAAGAACGTATGTCTTGATTTGAAGAGGCACATCCACTGGAGCATTATTTGCGCCTACCCTATCCCGTTTTTGAAGCTCAAAAGCTATTTGCATCCGGAATTTCTTTAAAGGAATAGGCTTTGAAATGTTTCCCTCCCGCACGAACAAATAATTTAAATCCCCACTTTTTTGGTTTTTTAGGGAGATATTGCCGTCTGCTTCCAGCTCTATTGCCCTTATACAGCACCATCATCTCATCTATGCTATATCGCCCTACTTCTTGCAACTTTATACAGTTATATCTCACTTTCTCCAAAAGAGGTCTGACTTTAAAATATCTGCCGTCATCGAGGTCATTGTTATCTACAAAATGTAGATATCTACGAATCTGCTCATATTTTTTCAATGGCATTATGTCAGAAATTGGCGGAAATCTCATTTCTTTATTCTAATAATCTCTATAAGATGGCATTTGAACCACACCCATTATAAGTGAAATAGATATAAAATCTTTGATGTTTTCCTGAGTTACGTTTACGTTCTTGCCACTCTGACCCTGAACCGAATACTAATTGGTTTGTTAAACAATTAAATCAAAAATATCTTCCGAAAAACAATGTTGAAAATAATCCAGTGGGGACTTCGTAGTACTGTCCAAAGTAGAGGATGCAGTAAGTTGAGGTTTCTCTATTTCAGCCGAATGTCGAAATTTTACTGATTTCCAATTTAATGAAAGTTCCTTTCTGATATACTTCTTAGGCCTTTTATTAGTATGAACTTTGGGTGTAGTTTTAATTCTCTTTTTAGAACGTGTTGCACAAATTGTTGAATTGACAAAAGGAGGCAATACAGATGAGACAGAGTGCAAAACTGGTAGTTGTTATGGCGTCGCATTTAAAGGAAAATTAGTAGTTATAATCGGAGTAAGAGGCACAGTATCTTCATCTGACAATAAAGGGCTGTTATTACGTGAATCTGGTATTTCGTCAATAGAACTTGTTGAATTTAAATCTATGTCTTCTAACTCTGGAGGCAATGAATATGGTTCTGAGCTGTCGTTATTGTATTTGGGTCTGGCATTATTCGAATTTTGTATTATTACTTCATCCCCCGAACTGCTACTGCCATGCCATGCCATGCGAAGGCGCTTTCTCTGGGGGGACTAATGACATTATTTTGTCTATTCTTTGCCATTTTATTCTAGCCTGAAGCAAGCAAAACAAAATAGGTATGCAAAAAGAAACACCAAGCACCAAAAAAAGATAAAATAACAGAAAAAACAAAAAAAATATTTTGTTAATAAAAGGACAATGTCGAAAATACGCGACATAACCAATAATTAGTACTTTGAGGCATGTCGTGCAATGTCGATTATACTCGACGTCTTACTTTGCCTTTCAATATCACAAAAGTTAATTGTTTAGCAAGCATTATTCATACATAAATAAGTAAAACATACATTTAAAACTCGTCACTCGAAATTTTAGTCACAACAATGCAAAAAATCTATTTTATTTTTATTTTACTTACATGCATGTCACGCAGTCTACACGTTTCCGATGCCATCTTGCCGGTAACTGAGGAATATTGCGCGCAAGTTCAGACTTGCACTTAACATCAATGAGCGCGGTACATATATTTTACCATAGCAAATTAAAAAATACAGAATTGTATCTGGTTTAAAGACCAGATTTTTGTAAAGTGGATGTCGAGTATACTTAACGTTGCCCGTTAAAGGGTTAAACGGCTTCAAAGCTTACACAACCTGGAAAAACTATTCAATATTAATGACTTCCCAGAAGAACGAGAAATGATTTCTGCTTTTATAAAATGCGTTGGAAAACATAATATTTTCTTGCAGCTGGATATTTTTATGATGTTTAATACTATAATTATAATTATTTAAGTAATAAACGTTATTTAACATTTGTATATAATAAGTACATGGACAACTAGCTCCCGCGGTGCCGCACTATTGGTCGAGTAGTTAGCGAACCTGACTACGAATCGATAGAACTCGGGTTCGATTTCCGACGGGAACAAACTTTTTTTTTATATCATAAGATAGCAAACAAGCAGATGGGTCTTCTGATGGATAGAGTCAACCATCGCCTATAGACACCAAAGATGTTAATGGTGCGTTGCTATCTTGTGGCCAGATCTAATGCCACATGCATAAGTTTACCGGCTACCTTACCCTCCAAACCGGAACACGACAGCGACAAGCACTGACGCTATTGCGGCAGGAATAGGTAAGGCGGTGGTACCAGACCCGGGCGAGACAATGCAGAACTCTACCACCTAGTAGCCATGATGGTAGTGACTCGATAGCCAATCGGTTGCCTTTTACGACCTGCCTGGCAGAACGGCAGTTGGCCTATTCTATAAAGGAGGCCGGGACCAACACGGCGAAACTATGCAAGATGGTTGATGAGATGTTTATATTTCTGGGTATGGGTGTTAATTATGTACGTTATAGTAAGTACCTTTAGTGTTCCGTACACAAAGGGTCAAAATGGACCCTATTATTAGGACTCCGCTGTCCGCTCCGCTTCGAATAACATATTGAAAATTGCTAAGTCTTTTAACGTAAAACATAAAACAAAACTCTGCACTCGACATTTAGGTTTCAAAACCTAAGAAGATACACAAGTTTTTCTTTCAGAACATCTAAAAACCAAGAGTTCTAATAAGCAAAGGGTTACTTAGAGGTATCTTTTTCACGTCGGCTAAAATTATGTCAAAGTTAACCTTCGATAATAAAGCAGGATTTTATTTTTGTCTGTAAATGGTTTCATAACCTCTGAATTAAGAAGGTGTTTATTTGTATGTACAATCTAAATATATAAATGTAGCTAAAAGATAAACTGCAATATTTGTAGGTTTTAATTAACATAACTGGTTTCATTTTGTTTACTTAATTCTTGTTTTAAAAATAAGTGTTTAACCCGGGCCCGACCAAATTTGATATTTTACATTTTCTCAAACATGCACGAATAAAAGTGTCATTACGTTTAAATAAAGAGTACACGAGGTATCGTATTTGCGTACACAGAAAAATATGTCATTGCCGGCGCGTTTCTTTTTTTAAATTCAATGGTATGAAAAAGTTAAAAGGAAGTAAGGAAAAAAATTAAAATTACAGCCCAGGATGGTTGTAATTTTAGATAAGAAATATTTCATCTTGGTATAAGTTGCGTTCATGTGCTTGTGCCTATAGCCTTTCGGCACAGTCGAAGAAAAAATAACTTGGCGGTAAAGCAAGGATTTCGTCTTGATAATCTTATTTCTATAATAACCATAATTGAAAATTCGTTCCGACGGTTCCAAAAGTAAAATGGATATTGACTACAGTTTATTAGATCTAAGATTGAAAGCCAAATTAACAATGAAAAACTTATATTCAGTTAAGTCAAAAAAAATAGGTAAATTATATTATTTTAAATTATATTAAATTATAGGAAATAAAAAAAAATATTACATTTTTTTTATTTCCTTACATGTTTTGAGAAAAACACTACATAAGCCTCGGCGGTAATGGCAATTGCCGTACACGAGACACGTATCATTGAAGCTCTCGCTTGCGGCTCGGTCTTCAAACTCATACTCGGCCTGCAATTGCTTATTTCCCGGCCTTTGCAATAATGTACTATTCAATTCCCTTTAACTTTTGCCAGACTGTAAACAAATATCACTGAACAAATTACACGAGTTAACATGATCACGAAGTAAGCAAATTATTTGCTTATGTAATTAATTGGTGTTAATCAACGATACAAATTCAGAGAAGTACATCTATACATATAATAAAATCGTAGGAAAGTCAAAACTGTACATTGAATATTTTTTTTAAAGATTACTTGGGGCGTGATCTACAATCATATCGAAGCCTAAAATATAGTTTTTAGAATTTTTGTCTGTTTGTCTGTATGTATCTCCGGGGTAAACTCAAAAAGTATCTACTGCATGGATTTACTTCAAATTGCATAAATATTACTAACAGGTCGGGTCAACATATAGGCTACATATTATCACGCTATCACCTACGGGGGAGGAGCTGTGCGGAGTAAACCAACTCCGCAGGCAACAGCTAGTATTATATTAATACTGAAACATCCATACATACTAATATTACTATTTATATGACCGCCCCGTTGATCGAGCGTACATAATTACGAATCGATGGGGTTCGAGTTCGATTCCCGACGGGAACAAACATTTGTGTGATGAGCACAGATGTTTGTATTTCTGGGCCTGGGTGTTTATGTATAAAATAGTAGCCGCATCGCCGTGTTGGTCCCGGCCTCCTTTGTAGAATAGGCCAACTGCCGTTCTGCCAGGCAGGTCGTAAAAGGCGACCGATTGGCTATCGAGTCACTACCATCGTGGCTACTAGGTGGTAGAGTTCTGCATTGTCTCGCCCGGGTCTGGTACCACCGCCGTACCTATTCCTGCCGCAATAGCGTCAGTGCTTGTCGCTGTCGTGTTCCGGTTTGGAGGGTAAGGTAGCCGGTAAACTTATGCATGTGGCATTAGACCTCGCCACAAGATAGTAACGCACCATTAACATCTTTGGTGTCTGTAGGCGATGGTTGACTCTTTCCATCAGGAGACCCATCTGCTTGTTTGCTATCTTATGATATATAAAAAAAAAAAAATTATATATGTATTAATTTCGTTGACTAACACCCATAACACAAGCAAATAATTTGCTTACTTTGGGGGTTAGACGGTTTGTGTAATTTGTTCAGCAATATTATTATTCCTAATCTTTATCTATATTTATATTGTAAACGTGAAAGTATAATTGTTTGGATTTTTGGAGTTTTTTTATATGATAAGCTAGCAAACAAACGGAGGCTCTCCTGATGGAAAAATAAACCATCGCATATAGACAACAAATATTTTAATGATGCGTTGCTATCCGTGTGGCGGGATGGCAATGCCACAGGCATAAGTCTACCGGCTACATTACCCTCCAAACTGGAATACAATAATAACAAGCATTAACGCTATCGGGGCAGAAATAGGTAAGGCGGTGGTACCAAATACCCGGGCGAGACGTAAGGCGAGGCACCGGAGACGAACGAAAAAAAAACTGGTTTGCTTAATCACATTTTGTGTATTGATTGTAAAATAATGGTTTTGCAAAAATTACACGATATACCTCAAGATATTATCTAAGGAACGTGCTAACTTATTACATGATAGAGCGTAATTTACTCGATCATATAAAATTCCGTAAACAGGCTAAAAAAATCTCTAAAACAAGTGATTTGTTCATAATATTTCTAATTTTCCACATGATTTTTATATGGTGATATTTTAGTTTTAAAATGCAAAAAGAATGTACTTAATTTTGGTTTTAAGCTGAAGTCCTATTTATTTATTTATCCGAAAACTAAACTGTTTCCCAGCGGTTTCAGAACATACCGCGCCGCCCACTTTTTATAGTATTGGAGCGCGTCAAAATACCTCGCTTTAACACCTTTGGTGTCTATAGGCGATGGTTGACTCCTTCCATTATGAGACTCATCTGCTTATTTGCTATCTTATGATATGAAAAAAATGCAGATGACTTCAGGGAACAGCTAGTTTTTACAAAACGTTATATGTATACACGTAAGTTGTATTGTATACGCACACGCGTAGCTTTTGTTCCCGTGGGAATATCGGAAAGGTTTATATACTAAAACCTTCTTCAAGAATCAATCTATCTATTAAAAAAACCGCATCAAAATCCGTTGCGTACTTTTAAAGATTTAAGCATACATAGGGACGTAGGGACAGACAGAGAAAGCGACTTTGTTTTATACTATGTAGTGATAATAGAAACATAACTATCCACTAGCATCATCTGCTTTTGGCACCATCATCATTCATCGGTTGGAAGACCAATCTGCTGTTTTCCTGGAACAGAAATAAAGAACTGGCTCTGGAGGTTTTTTTGACAGGATTGCGTTTTCCATTAAGTACTGAACATTGCCAACCGTGATATAATCCATACTAATATTATAAATGTGAAAGTCTGTCCGTCTGTTACGCTTTCACGGCTAAACCACTGAACCGATTTTCATGAAATTTGGCATGGAAATAGTTGAAGATCCGGTGTCAAACATAGGCCCCTGAAGGGCTGAAATAGAGGATGAAATTTATTTTTTTACTAGCTGTGCCCGCGACTTCGTTCGCGTGGAAAAAATTCTAAAATAAAAACCCGCATAGTTCCCGTTCCCGTGAGATTTCCAGGATAAGAACTATCCTATGTACTTTCTTGGGTCTCAAACTATATTTGTGCCAAATTTTATCCAAATCGGTTCAGTGGTTTGGCCGTGAAAGCGTAACAGACAGACAGACAGAGTTACTTTCGCATTTATAATATTATATTAAGTATGAAAGTATGGATTAAAAACTATTTCGATGACATACTTGCAGGCGAAGCTGCGCGGGTCAGCTAGTACATAATATATAGTATTGTATTGTATTTCGGGATTCCATGCTATATATACTGTTGAAGAAATGTTTAGTTCGCGAAAATACTATATTTTGATACAATAGACCAATGTTTATATTTTCCAACACTAAAACTAATAAAACAAAAAATGAGCTTTTGATTTGTATTAATTTAAAAATTGAGTGCGATAAAGCTTATGCCAGTTTTATAGTAAAAGTATCTTTATGCCTGTATCCCCGAAGAGATAGGCAGAGGTACAACAAGTGCACCTACGATTAGCCGATGATACTTGGTCCCACAATGTGATCGGTGGCAAGCCTATCGCCAACCGGGTACTTTATCCCGGACAACGTTGTTTTTATCAGAAAACCTAAAAAACACATTTTTTAATTGTCCGACCCTGAAATTGAACTTGGGACCTCATGTTGACAACTCCCACACCGGATCACTAGACCACAAATTTTATTGAAGTTTATTAGAGTTTTATTGAAGACAAAAAACTGATTAAGAATGCAAGAACTACAAACACATATAGTTTCAAAAAAATAAATTAATAAAACATATAACTTAGTCTATTTTTTATTTTTCTCTACTAAAATACTATATTTTTTGAAGCGCACTATATTTTTTACAGCTTTTTAAAGAAAATACTATATTCCGACAAAAAAGTTGGCAACGCTATTGGATTTGTTTGAACCCACAGTCACAGAGTTCGAACTAATATTTTAAAATATATACAAAACACCTTTATTGATGGACCTCGGTCCAACAACATACGGAAGTTTAGACATAATATGTTTGCCGTGTTTCATTTTTTCCACTAGTGATTGATCTTCCACTTGAACAAACATGACGTTATCTGAAGACTCCGAAGGTATAATACGCTTTGTATTTTGACATCGTACCACAACAAAGCGTATATAATTAATTAGTTATGACTAATAGAATACTTTGCTGAATTTTTTTTGTACCCGCGACTTCTTCTACGTGAAAAATATCTAAAGTAAAAGTAGCCTAGGTTGCCCCTTCTTACATCAGTTATCTGCTAGCAAAAATCCCGTCAAAATCGATCTAGCCGTTTTAGAGATTACCCTGAACAACAGACAGGCAAATATTGTAAAAAAAGGGTTTTTCTGTAGTACTGTGTACATGTATACATTTCAGTATCATGCATTTAGTAAATAGCGATTATTTTAATATTACAAACAGACTTTACAGAGTACATGCTTACGGAATGTCGCTAGTATAAAAAATGGAGAAATATTTATTTCTTATATTGCTAACGGTAGCATTATTTGTTCGCAAATAAACAGAGGATTCTGCAGATGGAAAGAAGCAGCAATCACTTAAGTACACCGTATATGTTAATAGTACGTTTTTACTCGTCTGGTGGGATAGTAATGTTATCAGCATAAATTTACTGGATACCTTACCCTTCAAACCGGAACATGACAAGCATCTACGCTATTGCGGCAGAAATAAAATTAGTCTAGTAAAAAGTTTAATGAAACCATGATCTGACCAGTTTTGGCGCAATGAGTAAAAATGTGTTCATTAATACTTAAATAATGATTTGAAAGAAATTTTGATTTAAATTTAGGGGAAAGGGATAAAAAAAATAAAAGAAGGGTTGAAAATGCCTTTTTTTTAAATAACTTAATAACGGTAGGAAATAGAAAAAAGAGTTTCAAGTAAAAGTTGTAGAGAAAAAAATCTACACAAAAAAGTTCCTCTTCATTTTTTTGTTATCTGCTTTAGTTTAGCTACAAAAAATAAAAAAAATCAGTCAGCTGTATGATTTGTAGAGGGGAAAACATATGTAGTAGTGTTACATATTTATGTGATGCGCGCGCTGCATGGTACAGGGCCGTAATAATTCTAGTAAGTTTTTATAATTAATTACAAAGCAAATTTAACTAAAGCAGATAACAAAAAAATGAAGAGGAACTTTTTTGTGTAGAATTTTTTCTCTACAACTTTTATTTGAAACTTTTTGTTCTATTTCTTACCGTTATTAAGTTATTGAAAAAAAAAAACATTTTTTAAAAATCTCCACTTTTCATGTAGAGGAGCAACCCCAAAAAATATTTTTCAAGATTTTATGTTACCACTTTTTCTCGTGAAGAATGTGTATAATTATGCCAAATTACACCTATAAAGTAGTATCTGGTGGAAAGTACTAAAGATCTCTCAGGTAGACGGCGGATGGACGGACGGACGTACATAGCGAAACTATAAGGGTTCCAAGTTTACTTTGGAACCCTAGAAAAGCGCCTGTACTAATTAACAACACCATGTGTAACAAATTTATAAAAAAAGCAGCAAAGTAGGCATACAATAAGTAAACAATTAATAGAACAAGCTAAAATCTCAAAGAACAGATTAGGTGAGGCGGATGGGTGTACCAAAACCTGTGTTTGCAACGCCACGTTGCAAAACTTTACATTTTACGCAATTAAAAACACAATCTACACATTTCTGCTATGCCGTATAGTTTTAGGGAAAAAAATTTTACGAGACCACCTATTACTATAATGGTCATGGTTGGTCTGAACTTTTTTAAAGAATAGGCATTCTTCCAGGCAGGTCGTAAAAGGCGACTGATTAGCTATACACGTCACTACCATCGTGACTACTAGGTGGTAGAGTTCTTCAACGTCTCGCCCAGATATTTGGTACCACCGCCTTATCTATTTCTGCCGCAATAGTATTAATGCTTGTCGTTGTCGTATTTAGGTTTGGAGGGTGGTGTAGCCGTTAGACTTATACATGTAGCATTACCACCCTGCCACACGTACAGCAACGTACCATTAACATCCTTGGTGTCACAGACGATGGTTTCTCTTTCCAACAGGAGAGTCATCTGTTTTTTTTTTGCTATCTAATTTTATAAAAAAGTGGTGTTATGGTAAGTCAATCGTTGATCCTTTACGAACTACCTAATATAATTGCAGATGGTCTATACTCAATAGCCTCTGTAGTCTATTGGTCCGGAGTCGGGGTTGACCACATGAGGTCCCGGGTTCGATTCCCAGGTCGGATAATTCAAAAATATGTTATATTAGTTTTTTGGTAAAAGCAACGCTGCCTGGGATTGAATAAGTGCCCGGTTGGCGATAGGCTTGCAACCTATCACATAATGGGACTACGTATCATCGACTAAGCGTAGGTGCACTTGTAGCTCTGATTACCTCTTCGGAAACGGGGCCATCTATAAATTACGTCATACGAATTTTATGATTTTTTGACCCCTCCCCCGTCCTTGTCATAGATGGTCACATTTGTGAAACCCCCTCCCACCTTGTGTGATGTCACATATTTAACAATTTTACATTGGAATAATGATTTTGTACGGGTTCTTGTTAACTAGTACACTATTAGATTGATAAATGATAGATGATATTGATTATTATATATTGATTTAATATTGATACACTTGATAGTTAATGATAAGTGAGGACGCGTAGCGCTCTTGATGGCTAAATGCGAACTGTCTTATTATACTAATTAAAATAATAATGAATAATGTGTGTCCTGTAAAATGATGAATTGCAATATGTTACGGATGCACCGTACAGATTTCATTCGATTATTTTTATTCATAAATTTTTTAAATTTACTACAACAGTAAATTTAAAAACTGTATAAATAAAAATATTCTACTGTATAATAAAAATTAAATCAAATTTAAAAAAAGTGATGTCCTGAAATTTGGGGCCCCTCCCTACCCTTATCATACAATGTCACACTTCGTCGACCCCCTCCCGCCCCCTTAGTGTGTGACGTAATTTATGGATGGTCCAAATACGGTCGTAAATATGTAGCAAGATGTTTCCTTCTCCACTGTATATTTCTGGCCCCTATGTTTTCTCTGCCCTTCGATTAAATTCATGACTAAATTAAACGCAAACTAATAACATTCAAGTCAGTGTTCATCCGGTTAGAAATACAATTAACTGCTTGTAATTTGCATAACAACTTAGTTTTGCTTCTTTGATCGTAATTCAAACGGACTTAAATACTCTCAAAAAATATGTACATACATTTGAATTACTTAGAATAAGAATTCCAAGTTCAGATAGCTTTCATTGTGTTACTTTAAGGGATTGATTTTTAGGGTTCCGTACCTAAAAGGTAAAACGGAACCCTATTGTAAAGCATCCGCTCTCTGTCTGTCCGTCCGCTGTCTGTATGTCTTTCACCAGACTATCTCAAAACCGTGATAGCTAGAAAGCTGAATTTTTCAAAAAATATGTATTTCTGTTCCCGATATAACAACAGATACTAAAAATAAAAATAAATATTAAGGGGGTCCCCATACAACAAACATGTTTTTTTCGTATTTTTGCTATGTGAACGAGTCCGGCTCGCGCTTGGCCGGTTTTATTACTTTCCATCGTGTTGGTATGCTTGTCGGATAGTTCTGAAATGTATGGCCATATGTGTCACTACCATCTTGACTATGAGGTGGTAGAGTTCCACTACATCTTGCCTGGGTTTTATCTATCATTCTCACAATTTTAAAGTTATTCTGGTTTGGGGGGTACAGTATCTGATAAACTTATAATAATAGTAAATAAATAAATATTGCTGAATAAATTACAAGAATTGATCTAAACCCAAAGTAAACAAATTATTTGCTAGTGTCATGGGTGTTAGTCAAAGACGAGTTCATAGAAATACAAACTACTTAATACCCTGACTACGCAATCAACAGGGTTCGATCCCCGATGGGGACATGTGATGAGCATGAGTGTTTGTATTTCCGGGTTTGGGTGTTTATTGCATATATTCTAGTATTTATATATGTATTTCTATGTATTAATATCGTTGACTAACACCCATAACACAAACAAATAATTAGCTTACTTTGGGGTTAGATCAGTAAGTGTGTCGGGCGAGTTTTTGTCGGGCGAGATGACGAACAACCCCAATTTGAGTGTACAAAAGCTTTCTTCGAACTTATTAAACCCTCACCATTTCTTTATCGAACTACGAGACGCAGGCAGAAGATCCAGCCAAGCGTTATTGATATAACGGAAACTCGAACAAAACGGTTTGATAACTCATTTTTTGGCTAGAGTCGCCAAGGTTTGGGAGGAACTGCCAGTGGGAAGTTTCCGTTTAGTGTTGTTTTTTGATACGAGTATAATCAGTTCGTCATATTTATTATGGCCAAATTTCCTTTTATTTTTCTCCACCTGCAATTGTTCTTACAGTTTCCAGTCAGTTTTTTCCAATACGTGAAAGGAAAAAAGAGCGCTAAAGGATACACATTATTATATCAAAGATTATCCAAATATGAACTTCTAAACTAACGCGTTCTACTAACATTTTTATCAATATATAAACGGATCAAAAACTTATCCAACTGTATCTATTATAGAAGTCAAAATAGGAAAAATGTATCTGCATGCCTGTATTCCTAAAGAGATAGGCAGAGAACCAACGATTAGTGAAAGAAACTTAATCCCACAATGTGTAAGGTGGCAAGACTACTTTTTCCAATCCCGAGCAATGTTACTTTTTATCAGAAAACTGAAAAAACATATTTTTGAATTGCCCGACCCGGAAATCTTAACCGGGATCTCATGTAGTCAACAACTACACCAGACTACTACATATACCACAGAGGCGAAAAATAATTACATAATAATATGTGCTAAAGTATAGTTACTTGTACATAAGCATATGTTTGCACAGTCACGAGATTCCCACGGTATAATTTATTGTATTGTCTGCGTAAAACGAACCTGTTTATATCTAACGTAAACTCATATCGTTGTGTTATTCACACTCACGACCTAGATTTGTTTTCATAATGTAAAAATAATAAACTTATGCATGTGACATTAGACCTCGCCACAAGATAGCAACGCACCCTAGGATGCTAACAACACAGCAAACAAGCAGATGGGTCTCTTGATGGTAAGAGTCAACCATCGCCTATAGACACCGAAGATGTTAATGTTGCGTTGCTATCTTGTGGCGAGGTCTAATGCGACATGCATAAATTTACCAACTACATTACCCTCCAAACCGGAACACGACAGTGTCAAGCATTGACGATATTGCGGCAGGCATAGGTAAAATGTTGGTATCAGACCCGGGCGAGACAATGCAGAACTCTACCACCTAGTAACCACGATAGCAGTGACTCGCATAACCTATCAGTCGCCTTTTACGACCTGCCTGCAGAACGGCAGTTGGCCTATTCTTTAAAGAATCCCGAACCAGCACAGTGGATGGTAACCAAATATTCGTGGCATCCTAAATCTTTCATACGAATAAATAACAATGTATTTTCTTCATAATATTAGTTCAGATATAAATATACAACATTTTTAAAAATACATAAACGGGTCAAAAACGCGTACATATATAGAACTTACTTGTAAAGCTCGACGTTTCGCCCAAGTTACATTGACCGTGGTCACGAGTTGACTGGAGCAGCGAGTTTCCTCCGTCGTTCACGTCGGGATCGATTTTCATCTACCCCCTTCTGGTCTTGTTTTTTCGAATGTAGCCTGCATACAAGCATTACAAGTAAGTTCTGAATATGTACGCGTTTTTGACCCGTTTATGTATTTTTAAAAATGATATAGAACGCGTTAGTTTAAAAGTTCATAATATACAACATTATTTTATTTAAATGGCAAAAAACGCTTGACTATTGTAAAAAACGTTTAACAATTAATCTATAGCTTGTACATCGAAGTTTGTGTAACTAAACCAGGATTTAATTTAGACATGCGATGTCCGTATTAGCATTTAACGAGTATCAGAGAAAGATCGGAAGTGTTAATGAGGTTCCAATGTGTTAACTTATTTCGCATCTATTGCAACTTGCCTCTTGTTAATCGATTTCCGAATTAGTCGGACTACTTTTTCGTCTCCAAAGTGAAATAAAATTCCTTAAGTAGTAAACTCTTTGCAAATTGTGCACTATATAAAGAGTTTAATTAATTAGTCTTAAAAGGCGACCGATTGGCTATAAGAGTCACTAGCATCGTGGCTGGTGGTATGGTGGTAGAGTTCTGCATTGTCTCGCCCGGGTTTGGTACCACCACTTTACCTATTCCTGCTGCAATAGCGTCAGTGCTTGTCATCGTATTCCGGTTTGGAAGATAAGTTAGGCGGTAAATCATGCATGTGGCATTAAACCTCGCCAAAAGATAGAAACGCACCATTAATACCTTTGGTGGCTATAGGCGATGGTTGGCATTCTGTCTATCAGGAGACCCATCTGCTTGTGTCTTATGATATAAAGAAAAGAAAAAGTTTGGAGCCCTTTTAAAGATAATTGCGCGAATGGTGGAGCATCAAATTTGGCACACTTAATGTTTATATTTAGGAAGACTACAGAAACCTTATATTTTTAAATAAAATGCATTAGAAATACATTAAATTGATAAAAAAGACTAATAATTGTGGCCTCTGTGATCTAGTGGTACGTTGCGGTCTTCACTACGTCAGGCCCCAGGTTCGATTCCCGGTTCGGACAAAAAAGTTTTTTTTTTTTTAATTTTCTGATAAAAATAACGTTCCCCGAGATTGAATTAGTGCCCGCTTAACGATAGGCTTGCTACCTATTCCATTGTGAGACTAACAGCCGGTTTCGGAAACGCAAATTAATTTTAAGAAGCAATTAATCTGTGTTTAACATAATTTTTACAAGCAAATGATCCGTTAAACACAGATTAATGGCTTTTTAAAATTAATTTACGTTTTGAAAAACGGTCGTATCTTTGGCATATTAATCGTGGCTGCACTAGTTGTAGGTACCTCTGCCTTTCTCTTCGGGAATACGGGCATGAAGGTACTTAAAAAATAAGCGTCTATAGACATGAATAATTCACTCTGCTTGATAGTTATTTGAAACAAAATTTTAGTTGTCTTGTTGACTGACACCGATGACTAAACTAAACTAAGCTAAATTAATTACCCGCGGGCGCTTTTTGGGGACCTTCGAGAAAATAGCTTACCTACTCATTTTTAAAAGGGGGGCGACGCAGCTGCATGGCCTCTGGTATTGCGGGTATCCATTCACGCCGGTAATTACTTACCATCAGGTGCACAAGTAAAATATATATAATATAATATTTGTATTATAACACAATTTATTTTTAATTAATTTAAAAAATACATAAATTTTATAAAAAAATAAATATTTTAATTTAATTTAATATATAAAAATTATATTAAAATATTTACTCGTTTGCCCTTTCTTCTGTAAAAATAGGCGTCTATCAATATTGACAATTCTCTCATTCTGCTTGTTAATTATTTTAAACAAAACTTTGGTTCAAATTTATAAATTGTTTCATAAAACTTTTAATGAAATTCCCCAATTAACCGTATAAACCATTCTATAACTGGAAGAATTGAACATAATTACAAAGTTTGTTTCAGGTTTTAATTAGGTAATTATTGCTTCATTAGAGAAATATACAGGAGCCCGCTCTGTTTCCGTAACAAAATTCAACCGAACCGAATTATTCGATTGAATTGAAAGCATTTTGAGCTTTTTAGAATTTTTCGTACACATAATTCTGGGTCATCGTAACACGAGGCGACGCGACGTTGTATCGTGTTTTTATGAACCCAGTAGATGTAACCTAAGGAGCCCTAAACGCTTCGAGTAGATTGAAGTTTTGTTATATGAACAGGGGCATATTTATGTAGTTAAAAACTTACCCTCTGAGTTTTTTTTATATCATAAGATAGCAAACAAGCAGATGGGTCTCCTGATGGAAAGAGTCAACTATCGCCTATAGACACCAAAGATGTTAATGGCGCGTTGCTATCTTATGGCGAGGTCTAATGCCATATGCATAAGTTTACCGGCTACCTTACCCTCCAAACCGGAACACGACAGCGCCAAGCACTGACGCTATTGCGGCAGGAATAGGTAAGGCGGTGGTACCAGACCCGGGCGAGACAATGCAGAACTCTACCACCTAGTAGCCACGATGGTAGTGACTCGATAGCCAATCCGTCGCCTTTTACGACCTGCCTGGCAGAACGGCAGTTGGCCTATTCTACAAAGGAGGCCGGGACCAACACGGCGAAAAGTTTCTGTGTATCCCTTTATTACTAGTGTTCAAAAAGTGAGTAAGGAACACTTGCCATTATCGTAGTGTTTCTCCAATCTATACATTAATATGTGAATAAGTCCTACTGGAACGAATTGCAAAAATGGATCATAATTTCGAATCAAAGAGTCAACTAACCGAGCCAATTTTACCAATAGTACTCGAAAGTTTGACAAATGATTTCAGTCGCCGTTAAACTTTATTTGCGTTCGGCGGTATTACTGTACTGAACATTAAATATCTCGTATAAAACTCAAATATCTCGTAAACTATACCTTCGACTCCAAAAATGCAAAGTGTGCTATAATTATTTAGACATATATATCTAGAAATTCTTATTGAGAATACTAATTAGTTAATACAATGGATGCTTGAAACTCCGTGGTTGCAAAAAAATTGCTAAGACAGAAACGCACCATTAATATCTTTGGTGTCTGTAGGCGATGGTTGACTCTTTCCATCAGGAGACCCATCTGCTTGTTTGCTATCTTAAGATATAAAGAGAGGAAAAACTTTGAAGCTCTTTTAAAGATAATTGCACAAATGGTGGAGTATGAAAATTGGCAAAATTAAGGTTTATATTGCGGAAGACTGCAGAACCCTAATATTTTTATATAAAATGCATCAGAAATGCATTAATAGTTGTCGCCTCTGTGATCTAGTGGTGCGATGTCGGTATTCACTACGTCAGGCCCCGGATCCGATTCCCGGTTCAGACAATTGAAAAAAATTAGTTAGTATAATGGATGCTTGAAACTCCATGGTTGCAAAAAAACTGCTATATTATGTGCATTAAAATGTATAACATTTTACCATTATAGACATATATATCTAGAAATTCTTATTGAGAATACTGTTTAGTTAATATAATGGATGAAACTCCATGGTTGCAAAAAAATTGCTAAGACAGAAACGCACCATTAATATCTTTGGTGTCTGTAGGCGATGGTTGACTCTTTCCATCAGGAGACCCATCTGCTTGTTTGCTATCTTAAGATATGAAGAGAGGAAAAACTTTGAAGCTCTTTTAAAGATAATTGCACAAATGGTGGAGTAAGATTTGGCAAAATTAAGGTTTATATTGCGGAAGACTCCAGAAACCTAATATTTTTATATAAAATGCATTAGAAATGCATTATATTGATAAAAAGCCTAATAATTGTCGCCTCTGTGATCTAGTGGTGCGATGTCGGTATTCACTACGTCAGGCCCCGGATTCGATTCCCGGTTCAGACAATTGAAAAAAATTAGTTAGTATAATGGATGCTTGAAACTCCATGGTTGCAAAAAAACTGCTATATTATGTGCATTAAAATGTATAATATTTTACCATAAGATATGAGAAAGTTGCCATTAAATAAGTTAAGACTGCTTTACAGTAGGTATTTATAAATTAACAGAGTATATTATACAGTACAGGACTTTTTCATAAATTATAAAGAATAATATCAGAATAATGGCTAATTATTATTTCTTAGTTTAATTCGAAGTATTCCATATGGGGCACACATATGTGGAATACTTCAGGTGCCATTGTCTCAGGTGCCATTTAAGCGGGTGCCCAATATGGAATACTTCTTTAATTCGTGTAATTGTTTCTTTAAAAATTGATGGAACAATTATTTTTTTCATTTTATTTTATAACTAGCTGAGCCCGTGACATCATTCGTGTGGGAAAAATTATAAAATAAAATTTGCTTATGTTACTCCTTATTATATCAGCTACCTGCTAGTGAAAGTCCTGTCAAAATTGGTCCACCCGTTCCAGAGATTAGCCGAAATAAACCAACAGACAGACAGACAAAAATTATAAAAAGAAATGTTATTTTGGTATATGAGCCCTGTATCCATAATAAATGCATTTAGTTAAAACCGGTTATCTTAATATTAGAAACAGACACTCTAATTTTATTTATTTGTATGTATAAACTATGTACAGAGTTTTTTATAATTTATATATACTAAACTGTAGGCCAGTTTGTCGGCATCATCCAATGCAGTTCTTGTGAATCTGCTCAGTACCTACGTCCATTCTTATTTTAAACTTATATATACATACATATCTTCACGCCAGATCCCTTACGGGGTAGGCAGAGAGAACCGAGTGCCATACATCACGATCCTTGCAGGCTTGTCTCGCTTCCTCCACATTCATCACTCTCTTCATACACACACGCCGACTGCGAAGACTTGACTCCACCTTCGGACAGTACTCGATCAATCTGATCGTGGTATGTCAGTCTTGGTCTTCCCCGGTACCTACAACCTTCCACATTCGCATTGTATATCTGTTCTGTTAACCTTTCATCTACCGAACCAACAGAGCATGCCCTTTCTCATCTTTACACTGACACTTTCATTCAAACCTAACCTCTCTCACTTCGACATTATGAACACGCGGGGTTATCACGTAACTGGCAATGCGAAATTATCGTAATTGTTTAGTTATTGCAAGACACATTTGTATCAAACAGCCTTGTATATTAGTAGCAGTCGTTGCCGCTTGATTGTTTTTGATGCTGTGGCATTACAAAAAGTGCATCTAATGAAAGTAGTCATCGCTGATCGCTGGCAGATTGCAAACGTTAGGTGATACGCGTACCAGTCCGCGAATGTCACACCACATATTTTTCTTAGCAACCTCATCTCGACCGCGTAAACTCATATATCTACAATGTTAATATTCCTGACTTTACAATATTAAGTTCTTATATTTTTATTCGCTATACCTATCATGCTCGCCTCGCTAGGCGTACATTTTTTAATAATATGGTTTGTTATGCACTTGCTCTCACTATTTAACAATTTTTATCGCAATCTTTTCGTCCTACTGGCGATAGACTTATTTATTTATTATTTATTTAATACTTTATTGTACACAATTAAAAGAGAAGTAGTACATAGAGACTTATTAAAAACAGACTGTACAATGGGCGAGCTTATCCCTAATAAAAGAGATTTCTTCCAGCTGACCCGAATAAGAATAAACACAATAATTATTGAAATGTTAAAATAGTGTACAATAATCATAAAACTAGATACATATGAATATAACAGTCTTGATACATTAAATTTATCCACATAATATTTAAAAGTGAACAACAAACTTGTCACCTATCACATTGTGAATCAGAAAAATTTTTAGCTAATCGTGGGTGCACTGCTTGTACCTTTGCATACCTCTTCGGGGATACTTTTTTTTATTTGACATAAAGTAAATGCCCCTTGTTAGTCTGAACCCGTTTTTAAAATAAATTATTTGCATTTCTGTCAGGCAGTTCGTGAAAGGTGAACGATTAGCCAAACACGTCAGTATAATCGTATACTAGGTCATAAAGTTAGTCCGAGTTTATTACCGCTGCCTTCCCTATTACTTCCGGACAGCTTCAATGACTGTTAATGTTGTGTTTCGAATAGTAGTTTAAAGTAGCTGGTTGACATCACATCCCACAACAATGCACCATTAAAATCATTGGTGTTTATACGCTATGGTTATCTTTTCCACCAATATAGACATCAGCTTGTTTGCTATCTAATCCGTAATTTTACGGTGTAATCGCCACATATTGCAATTCATCATTTTACACTACACACATGAAGAATAAGAATAAGAATCACTTAATTTTTCTGAAATAAAAAGTAGCCTATGTGCTATTCCAGGTCATCATCTACCTGTGTGCCAAATTTCATTCAAATCCGTTCAGACGTTTTTGTGTGATTGAGTAATAAACATCCATTCAAACATCCAAACTTTCGCATTTATAATATTAAACTAACTGTGTTCGCGACTTCGTCCGTGTGGATCTTTTTTAAAGTAGCCTAAGTTACTCCTTATTATATCAGCTATCTACCAGCGAAAGTCCCGTTTAGCCGTTCCAGAGATTAGCCGGAACCAACAGACAGACAGACAGACGGACAGACAGACAAAAATCGTAAAAAGTGTTATTTTGGTATGTGTACCGTGTATACATCCACATGCATTTAGTTAATACCGGTTATTTTAATATTACAAACAGACACTCCAATTTCATAATTTCATTTATTTGTATATGTATATATATATGCATATATATATGCATATATATATATATATATATATATATATATATATATATATATATATATATATATATATATATATATATATATATATAACCACCCAACACACCAACTAACACCCATAACACAAGCAAATATATTGCTTACTTTCCCGTGAATAATAATATTATGATTAGTCAATGATTTTAAGAATATCATTGCGAGTAGCATGTTGATGACGCAAACGTGCGTTGGCGCTAATCCATACGTATTGCCCCTACCAAAAATCATCTAGCCTTGCTAAAGAAGTCTATAGACTAGATATCTAGGTATTTCTTTCAGCAGTACATTTCCTTATTTGTCATATTATGTAACTAAAAATGTAGCCACGGCCAGATGCAACCATATTATAGACTTATATCATCAGGTCTGTAGCGCTGAATCATAAATCTCAAACATTCTGATGCCATCTGAAATGTTTATTTAAGCTATTTCAACAAGTAAAGACCTTGGACGTGTAAAGGTCCAGTACACACGGCCTTTACAACCTGAGAATACAATATGCCACGACCAAAGACGTTTATGCAGGATAGACTAGGTAAAGGTTTTTTTATGGAATAGGGGGCAAACGGGCAAGAGGCTCATCTGATGGTAAGTGATCACCGTCGCCCATGAACAGCTAGAACAAAGGAAGCAAGTCCTGCAAGTGCGTTGGCGGCCTATAAGAAATGAGTATAGGCACTATAGTTTTTAGGGTTCCATAGCTAAAAGTTTTACCTTTTAGCTACGGAACCCTATTACTAAGCCTAGCACTAGGTGGTAGAGTTTTGCATTGTCTCGTCCGGGTCTGGTACCACCGCCTTACCTACTCCTGCCGCAATAGCGTCAGTGCTTGTGACTGTCGTGTTACGGTTTGGAGGGTAAGATACCCGGTAAACTAATGCATGTGGCATTAGACCTCGCCACAAGATAGCAACGCACCATTAACACCTTTGGTGACTATACGCGATGGTTGACTCTTTCCATCAGAAGACCCATCTGCTTGTTTACTATTTTATAATATATATAAAAAAAGCTTCCGTTGTCTGTCTGTCCGTCTGTCTGTCTGTCACCAGGCTGTATCTCATAAACCGTGATAGCTAGAAAGATGAAATTTTCACAAATTATGTATTTCCGTTGCCGCTATAACAAAAAATACTAAAAATAAAAATATTAAGGGGTGTGTAAACAATAAATGTGTTTTTTTCGTTTTTTTTTTTTGCTATGATTGTACGGAACCCTTCATGCGCGAGACCGACTCGTACGTGGCTGGTTTCTATTAATTCATATAAAAAAGTAAATGGCGCAAACGTTTGTCTGCTTATAATTTCAAAATGATTTAAGCAAAAAATTTTGTGCAGGGCAAGTTTATAACCAACAAAATTTTTGAAGGAACTTAGAAGAGTTGAAAATTGGAAATTTTGGCGTGATTACAATTCCTTGTAAATACTACAGGAACCTCCCCCTCCCACTCCCCCCCTAAGTGCGAGTGACTGCGATGTAAAAGTGAATTAATGCTGATTACTAACTGCTGCTGCAACCAGGGCCTTACGTATAAGCCCATCGTTCTTATTTTACGATCTTCCTGCCAGAAGCAAATACTCGATTTTTTAAAGAGGGCCGGGACCAACATAGGGTATATCTCTAGATCATTAAGGTGGCCAATATATAAATTACTGTTTGTGTGTAAATGTATAATGCATTTAAATATCTTTGACGTTGACCTCCATGACTCATTTGATTCCCACAGATAAATTTCAATGATAATTGATGAATAGTTTTCCTATGAATAGTCTTGAGTCAGCATTTACTGACAAACAGAAACAATATTTAAATAGTTGTAAAATAATATTATATTTTTCAACTATTAAAATTTTTAATTATAAAAGCGTTTTAAAACAAGCTTTTTGAATTTTATTCACGGTGTATTGTATAATGTATTTCACATCGACATCATATGTCGATGGTATTCCACAAGTTATTTTTTTTCATTTTGTTCAAGGCTAGTTCAAGAATAAATAAATGAATAATAAATAAATATTTACGAGACAAATTACACTTATTGATCTAACCCCAAAGTAAGAAAATTATTTGCTTGTGTTATGGGTGTTAGTCAACTATACTAACACATAGAAATACATATATAAATACTTTTACATACATAATAAACACCCAAACCTGGAAATACAAACATTTATGCTCATCACACAAATGCTTGTCCCCGTCGGGGATCGAATCCGAGCCCCGTTGATTGCGTAGTCAGGGTCACTAACCACTCGACCAACGGGGCAGTCAAATTCCACAGGTGTGTTGAGTCTGAGCAATTCACACTTTAGGTACCTATAGTACGTAGCGTGAAAAAAGAAAAAATCTAAAAACGCGAATATGACACTTCACATAAAAATGGGATTGCCATCATGACTAGAACGTAAAAATGGCATGTTTTCTTAGTACTTCGCTATACAATCCTTACACGATGTATATTTTAGCATCGACGGCATTGGTCACAAAATGTTCAATGTACTACGACTGTAAAATGATAAAGGTGATATTAATTTTATACAGTGATTACAAAAATAACAGGCTGTTATTAAATAACAGATAATTACATCTGTTATTATTGCGTAACAGTAACAGGATTGATAGATGACTTGTTTGACCTGTTATAACTCAAGACAATTTAAAACTGTACTATTAGAGTGCCTCCCAACATAGATTAAATACAAGGCATGAGAATATGTAAACTATCCGTGTGTAGTTCACGAATGAATACTTCAAGTGAAGTACTTCAGTTCAAATGTGTCATTCCTTCCTCAGTTCAGTTGAATTTCATTTATTTTACCACTTCAATCTAGTTTCAGTGTGAAACGATAGCCTAGCGAACGAATTGAACTACGTTGACAGACTCAAGCACTGGTGGCCGATCGTAAATTATACGAATCGAACCATGAAACAAAAATCTAACCGAGTAGGTACCTACATATCCATTGATATAGTGTATACATCATACACGCGATTTGTTATCACATATCTTTTGCACTAACTGTTCTATATTGTCCGATTTAAGGCGAAAAGTTTATGACCTTTATTACATTACGTTAAGGCATCTTTTGGTTTCACTACTGGCTTTGTTTGTAAACAAAATGACAATAATAATATTTATTTATATTTCCATTTCCGCTCTATTTTGTACCTCTATAATAGTCATTAAGTTGTGAAAAGTATTGTCAATAAATACTGTAGTAGCTATTCTATAATTGAATAAACAATAATTTTTAGTAATAAATGTTATTACACCATATTTAGCTGTAATATTTAATTGTTCTGTAACACATGGTGTTTTTCCTGACTTAATGAAATTCAGCAAAGTTATTCCAATTTTCAAGTCTGACTCTAAATGTGATCCCTCTAATTTTCGGCCTATCTCGGTTTTGCCAACCCTAAGTAAAATATTTGAAAAAATTATACTAGACCAAATGCTTAAACATTTTGATAAATTTAGATTATTTCACAATAAACAATTCGGTTTTACGAAGGGTCGCTCAACCATAGATGCTGGTGTTGAATGACTCAAAAACGTTTATGAAGCCTGGGAGAACTCGCAGGATGCACTTGGAGTGTTCTGTGATTTGTCTAAGGCATCTGTGTCTATCTTAATATCTTAATCAGGAAGTTACACCATTATAGAGTTCGAAATAAAGCTCTCGATCTTCTGGTTTCTTACTTAAATGAAAGAAAGGTCCCCTGGTGCTGTTGTAACCATGGGTGTCCCGCAGGGCTCCATACTTGGTCCATTTCTGTTTCTGATATACATAAATGACTTGCCTTACTATGTAGGGGATAAGCATGGAATCGTACTGTTTGCGGATGACACTTCACTTTTATTCAAAGTGAAAAGACGAATTGGTAAATATGACGAAGTAAATAATGCGATTTTAAAAGTTGTACACTGGTTCAGTACGAACAATCTTTTATTAAATGGTAACAAAACTAAGTGCGTTAAATTTTCATTGGCTAATGTAAAGCATGTAGATACCAGCGTACAACTGGATGGAAACAACCTGGATCTGGTGGATTCCACTGTTTTTAGGTATTACTTTAGATGAGAAATTACAATGGGGACCGCACATTAATAATTTAGCAAATAGACTTAGTTCAGCAGCTTATGCAGTTAAAAAAATGAGACAGTTAACTGATGTCGACACAGCAAGAATTGTATACTTTAGTTACTTTCACAGCATTATGTCATATGGAATTCTTCTCTGGGGAAATTCTGCTGAAATAAATACTATATTTGTATTGCAGAAAAGAGCTATTAGGGCAATTTACAATCTTAGCCCGAGGGTTTCCCTGAGAGAAAAATTCAAAGAAATCGATATTCTAACTGTTATATGCCAATATATATTTGAGAACTTGATGTACGTTCGTAAAAATACTTGCTTTTTTTAAAAAAATGGTGACGTACACTCACTTAATATAAGGAACAAAAACAATCTTATTGTGCATGCATCTCGTCTCCACAGAATAAGTAACTCTTTTATGGGGCAATGTATACGCTTTTACAATAAACTTCCCGAAACTATAAGAGATCTACCAGTCAATAAATTTAAAAAATGTGTTTAAACAAAACTGTGTAAAAAATTAATTGCTCCTTACACCGATCTCATATATATTTTTTATAATATTTTCGCCGTGTTGGTCCCGGCCTCCTTTGAAGAATAGGCCAACTGCCGTTCTGCCAGGCAGGTCGTAAAAGGCGACCGATTGGCTATCGAGTCACTACCATCGTGGCTACTAGGTGGTAGAGTTCTGCATTGTCTCGGCCGGGTCTGGTACCACCGCCTTACCTATTCCTGCCGCAATAGCGTCAGTGCTTGTCGCTGTCGTGTTCCGGTTTGGAGGGTAAGGTAGCCGGTAAACTTATGCATGTGGCATTAGACCTCGCCACAAGATAGCAACGCACCATTAACATCTTTGGTGTCTATAGGCGATGGTTGACTCTTTCCATCAGGAGACCCATCTGCTTGTTTGCTATCTTATGACATAAAAAAAAATGTAAAAAAATCAATGATATGAAAAAAAAAGACAAGCCCGCTGAGTTTTTTTCCGCCGGATCTTCTTAGTGTGTGGCCGCGTTTCCGATCCGGTAGTAGTTTTTAAAAAAAATATATTGACGTGTCAAAATAACTTGTAAAAAGTTTTATTGAATAAAGTATTTCTGATCTGATCTGATTAACAAATCTGTAAGTTGAATGCGAACGCGTTCCAAACGCTGAATGATTCAAAGGCCGTGTTATGAGCAACTGAACTAAATGGACTACTGAAGTAGATGAAGGATATAGTTCACTTTGACGAAGTGAATGAGAACTGTAGGTGTGGGCGATACAAAACGTATGGGTATAGATATTGAAACAATATATCTTTACAATATCGTAAATCGGATATCGGCCCAAGCTAACACTATGTATTGAAGAAACACTGTATTGTCAAATATCTAGCGAATCATGCATAGAATCGAAACGACACGACGCGACGGCAGAGTGAGTGCACGAATAAACTGAAATAGCTATATTATCAGATAGATATCGAGTACTAGCATTACTTACGATTTTAAATCTTACGTCAAATGCGTATGTAATGGTTTTCATTATTTAAATCTTTTTCTTAGTAGGTACTTTGGTGAAACTATTATGCGTAATTTCGAATTTCGACCTTTCAAATAAGTAAATAGAGATTTATAAGTACTTATCTAATATTTATTAATACTACTTCATTATTTTTTTATATTATAAGATAGCAAACAAGCAGATGGGTCTCCTGATGGAAAGAGTCAACTATCGCCTTTAAACACCAAAGGTGTTAAAGGTGCGTTGCTATCTTATGGCGAGGTCTAAAGCCACATATGCATAAGTTTACTGGCTACCTTACTCTCCAAATCGGAACACGACAGTGACAAGCACTGACGCTATCGCGGCAAGAAAATATGATATTTAGGTAAGTATATCCATTATCCAGTCCTAAACCTGACAAAAGTTCCAAGTGTGGATCACGTTTATTGTTTAATTTTTCATATATATTTAGTTACAATCTCAAAAGTCGATACCACAAAAATCGTATTAGATTTAATGATTTTTGAATAAAACGCATCGGGTTTATCTGACAGTATCCATCAGTATATAGTTTCACAAAATATAGTGTTTTGATATCCGATACGAAATAATTAAATTAAAATTTGGCATACAACTACTATTGAAAAGAGGTAACTATCGATATATTTTACAATCGATAGTATGGTTTTTCTAGATTTAAGCTGTCGACTGTAAAACTATCGATTTTACTATTGAAAAAAGGTAACTATCGATATATTTTACAATCGATAGTATGTCTTTTTCTAGATTTAAGCTATCGACTGTAAAACTATCGATTTTGCGGCAATACTGACTGTAATCTATGTCAAACTCAACAACATAGTCAGTAGTCAGAGTAGACCATTCACCGTACTTTGTAGATACTAGATACCAATTATCATATCAATATAAATTCAGAAACTAGACAGCACGTCATTTGTTAGTGCGTCTACAAAAATAGTACTCAACGCAGTTTCACTTAAAGATTATTATGTCATAAACTACCTAATCTAACTGATTGCGTTATTTAAAGCGCGATTTAATATTGTAAAACGCCATCTATCTTATGTACACTTAAACTAAATAAAACTTCATTAATCAAATGACTAAGCAAAGTGACTGTACTTAGTTTCAGATCAACGCTAAAATTTTACCATTATCTTGTTCCCATTTTATACTACTACTATCGATCGCCCTCTGTTCAAAATTCGACCGTAGACTAATCAGTAAAATTTATTCTAATTTCTTATAATACTAATAAAATTTTATAGTGTACATGTGTGTGTATTATCGTGTAAGTATGTCTAATTAATGAAGTGTGTGTAATGTTTATTTTTTATTAATTTTAAGTATATAAAATTATTTTTTGATAATACTGAGGATTGCCTCAAACTATGCTCTCGCGATTACAGAATGTTATGCTTTAACAGTAGATTTTTGGACCCCTCTTACAAGTTTGAACGCCTCTTACAAGTTGTAAGTCACAAAATCTGTAACTAGGCAATTTCAGTATTGTAAGTAAGTAGGTTTGCTGTAAACAAACTAATTTTTATATTTGAAAAGCTGTAAATTTTGAAAATTTAGTTCGATTTTAATTTTTGAAATGGTATTTGACGTAGTTTTTAAAGTACTAAAATACTGTAAAAGATCAAAAAATAATTGGTTGAAAACTTTCTAAGTTAGGTAAAAAAAAACGCTTTTTTCAAAATGTTTCGTCAATGATAACTCCCGAACGGATAAACCAATTTTAATGCGTTTTATGTGTTGGGCGCAGTTTTTCAAGGAAAAGAGCTGATTTAATTTTGTACTCAATCGGTACATTAATCATGAAATTATATGAAAAATACTGTTTTGTCAATTTTTTGAGGTTTTGTCGAAATTTCCCGAAATATCTTAGACCGAATTGGTTTAAACATTCAGAAAGTCTAAGTTTAGCGGAATCCAATCGAATGTTACCAACTGCGTTTCGATCGGTCAAGCCCATCATGTACTCTGTGGGCAAACCATTCAAAAGTTATGAGATGTTTACGATATACACTGTGTGTGTATGTGTGAACGTAACACATACAGACATACTGAGGTCATCGTGAAAATAGTCGGAGAGAACCTAGGACCTGAAAATGTGAAGATCTGGTAAAAACTCTATTTTCCTAAATCGGCGTAAAATCAGTAACTTCCTTATCTACATACGTAGCGGGAAGTTAAAATATATGCTCGTCCAATTGAAATCTTCCTTCGTGTGTTCATCAGTTGAAAACTATTACTGAATTATTCGAAGTGTAAAAGTTATACCTAAATAAAAACACTTTTAATTTTAAATCACAAAAATGATCAAAAACAGTTTTTATAAATCGTGGAAATATGCACTCAGATCACAGTCAGAGATACGTGATGGCGCATCGTAAATGTTAAATTGCATTTACGTGAGTTACGATCGTTTACGTGCATCATGATCCGTGACAATAAACTGAATACACTGTTAAGTAAGAATATGTTATCGTGTGTAAAAATATCTCGTTTAAGTATATTAAACAGTGATACCAGGAAAATTTTTATTTTTCAATTAATAATAAGATGAATTTTTACTAAGGGGCTTCAAACATGTTAATTTGGTGAAAGATAAATGTTGATTAAATACAACAATTAGTCTTTACTTTAATCGCTTGAAAAAACACATTCTTACACATTCGATGGTTTTCTGACGAGACCTCCACTCTAAAGATATCGGAGTTATGAGATTTTTAAATTGATATTAATCAAATTAAAAACAACTTAATTTTCTCAAAAAACTTTAACTTATTTAGTGACTACAGGCGTTGGTTTTTTTTTTCTACCAAGAGAGCTATCTGCTTGTTTGCTATCTTATGTTGTAAAATAAGCAAACAAGCTGATGGCTGCCTAATGGAGAGAGATTAGCAATTTCTTCAGCCACCAAAGGTTTTAATAACTACACCCATGTGGCGGGATGGTAATGCATTTATAATGACGGGACGGCACGGGAAATTTACCCTCTACCATTTGACCTTTGGTATATGTGGTGACAAGCTTTGGCGCAGTTGCTGCAGGAACATTAAAAGAAATGGTTATAAAACCGGATGAGAT
The DNA here is from genome assembly GCA_036924255.1 of Apodemia mormo. Taxonomy (NCBI): domain Eukaryota; kingdom Metazoa; phylum Arthropoda; class Insecta; order Lepidoptera; family Riodinidae; genus Apodemia; species Apodemia mormo. The sequence goes on along the minus strand of JAUPFN010000006.1, from coordinate 4,834,553 downwards.
GTTTTGGGATTCTGTCACCTAGTGAATGTCTATAAAAATAAGTAATAGAGGATATTGATGTGATCGGCTTAAAATGGATATAAGAATATAGCGTCGAAATTATTAAATAAACTAGCTGACCCACGCAGCTTCTCCCGCGAGTAGATTAACATGTCGTCTAGATAGTGTTATCAACCGCACTTGACGACAACTACTAGGCGGCCAGATGTGCGGCACACCTGTGTTATGCACCTGTTTGAGATGATGACGTCATACAACGGACAAAATAGATAACGAATGGTATAAATAAGCGGGGACATCATGTTTTCGATTCATTGTAATTCTATCGTTCGTTGAGGTCATTACTCTGCCCAAAATTATACTGTGCGTGTAAAAGTGATTCTAGTGTTTTATTCGACCAAACTGCTTCACGTTCACAATAGCTTTCCATACAAATTTCATCCCCTATTTCAACCCTTTAGGGATTGATTTTCGAAAAAATTAGCCTATGTTTGACCCCGGCTCTTCAACTTCTTCCATGCCGAATTTCATGAAAATCGGTCCAGCGGTTTAGCCGTGAAAGCGTAACAGACAGACAGTCAGACTTTCGCATTTATAATATTAATATGGAAGTATGGATTTAATTTACAAAAGTCAAATCGTTAAAATCAACGGAAACTTTTCAATAGCAAAATGCGCAAAAATGCTTTTCAATAGCAAAAAAAATAAATATAGTAGTCTATGATAGCAAGTTAATTTTAGAAGGATTTTAGTTGAAAAGTCATTAAACTGATTAAATTTGTACGCTTTTTCTTATTTCTAAATCAAACAAAGATTTTCCTTTTCTGCCATAAGTTAACACTTTTTTTATGACCAACCAAACAAATTATAAAAATGTCGGATAGGTAAGATGCAAATTTTAAACAAACTATTGTATAAAGTGTAACAAAAGTAAAATGCATTAGAAACGCAGTTATAAGGGTTCCATTTTTTCTTTACAAGACACGGAGCCCTAAAAGCCTTCTCCTCGTGTTGGTCCCGGGCTCTTTTGAAGAACAGGCCTACTGCCGTTCTGCCAGGCAGGTCGGAAGAGGCGACTGATTGGCTATACGAGTCACTAACATCGTGGCTACTAGGTGGTAGAGTTCTGCATTTTCTCGCTTGGGTCTGGTACCACCGTCTTACCTATCACTGCTGAAATAGCGTCAGTGCTTGTCACTGTCGTGTTCCGGTTTGGAGGGTAAAGTAAACTTATGCATGTGGCATTAGACCTTGCCACAAGATAGCAACGCACCATTAACACCTTTGGTGTCTATAGGCGATGCTCGACCCTTCCCATCAGGAGACCCATCTGCTTGTTTGCTATCTTATGATATAAAAAACGTATAACATACAAGGCAGTATAAACAAGCTACTCTTAGTATCATCCTAGAGAAACAAAAAAACAAGCATCATCTATTTAAACTATGAACAAGTAACAAATATTTTAATGTAAACAAAAGTTGTTTGTCTTTTAACTTCTAAGGGGTTATAATCAAATAATCTTCATGATGAGAGATACAAAGACATATTATATCTATGTTGACGATACATTGCGGCAAGAATTACTTAAACAGAATGTAATAATTGTGATTCAAGTCATATTAATCATTGAAGGATTTTCGCGAATTCTAGCATTATAAAAAGTGTCCGTGATACAATTTCTATTGCAGAAGAAATCAAATATCCATACTAATATTATAAATGCGAAAGTAACTCTGTCTGTCTGTCTGTCTGTCTGTCTGTCTGTCTGTCTGTCTGTCTGTTACGCTTTCACGGCCAAACCACTGAACCGATTTGGATAAAATTTGGTACAAATATAGTTTGAGACCCAAGAAAGGACATAGGATAGTTCTTATCCCGGAAATCCCACGGGAACGGGAACTATGAGGGTTTTTATTTTAGAATTTTTTACACGCGAACGAAGTCGCGGGCACAGCTAGTAATTTATAAAGGGCATAGCCGGATTAATATGGGAATTCTGCCCCCATGGCTTTTTTGACTCATACTTAGGGGGTCGATTTGGTGTCGAATGAAAATAATTCACACCAATTTTTAGCTCTTTAACTCAAACGGTATTCGAGAATTTCAAAAAAACCTGTTTTTTTCAAAATTATTTTTATTTTTATAGTAAAATTCGGAATTGATTAATGATGATTTTTTTCCTAATTATTACGAGTCCAAAACATGAAAAAATCATATGATCATGATTCTCACATAGAAAACCGATTTTTAACAGAGAAAAGAAAATTTTTTTTTTTCAGCCTTTTTGAAATATGTCACTCACCAAAATTCGTCAGAAAATGTCTTTTATACTCCTCTATACTCACAAATTTTTTTGAATTTTTAGAAATGGTGGAACAATTCAAAAAAATCTCTTTTTTTTAAAAAAATCTTGCGTTTTAACAAACTTACATTTTTTTTAGTACACATAAATACGTGTCACAGTCGATTACAAAGATTTTCTGCGTATTTATGTGTACTAAAAAAAAATGTAAGTTTGTTAAAACGCAAGATTTAAAAAAAAAATGAGTTTTTAATTTTTTTTTAATTGTTCCACCATTTCTTAAAATTCAAAAAAATTCGTGAGTATAGAGGAGTATAAAAGACATTTTCTGACGAATTTTGGTGAGTGACATATTTCAAAAAGGCTGAAAAAAAAAAAATCTTTTCTCTGTTGAAAATCGGTTTTCTATGTCAGAATCATGATCATATGATTTTTTCATGTTTTGGACTCGTAAGGATTAGGAAAAAAATCATCATTAATCAATTCCGAATTTTACTATAAAAATAAAAATAATTTTGAAAAAACAGGTTTTTTTGAAATTCTCCGCCGTGTTGGTCCCGGCCTCCTTTGTAGAATAGGCCAACTGCCGTTCTGCCAGGCAAGTCGTAAAAGGCGACCGATTGGCTATCGAGTCACTACCATGCTGGCTACTAGGTGGTAGAGTTCCGCATTGTCTCGCCCGGGTCAGGTACCACCGCCTTACCTATTCCTGCCGCAATAGCGTCAGTGCTTGTCGTTGTCGCGTTCCGGTTTGGAGGGTAAGGTAGCCGGTAAACTTATGCATGTGGCATTAGATCTCGCCACAAGATAGCAACGCACCATTAACATCTTTGGTGCCTATAGGCGATGGTTGACTCTTTCCATCAGGAGACCCATCTGCTTGTTTGCTATCTTATGATATAAAAAAAAAAAAAAAAATCTCGAATACCGTTTGAGTTAAAGAGCTAAAAATTGGTGTGAATTATTTTCATTCGACACCAAATCAACCCCCTAAGTATGAGTCAAAAAAGCCATGGGGGCAGAATTCCCATATTAATCCGGCTATGCCCTTTGTATTTCATACAAACCAAATTTGTATTTCATAAATACAAATTTGGTTTCAACAAGCAACACGCTTTTGAAACCAAATTTGTATGAACCCTCAACATTCTCCTTTCCCGAATATTTGTAAAAGAAATTTAATTACTGTACATTACGAAAGAGAGTAAAGAAGTTGTAAATTCAAAAAGCCAAGCATTGACTGCCATTTGATTTAGAGGTTAGCCTATTTGGCTCAGATATTGAGGTTTTTCATAGTCTTTCTCGAAATTACAAATCTTGGTCCCGTGTTGGTCCCCGGCTCATTTGAAAAATAGGCCAACTGCCGCTCAGCCAGGCAGGTCATAAAAGGCGACAATTGGCTATACGAGTCACTAACATCGTGGCTATTAGGTGGAAGAGTTCTGCATTGTCTCGTCCGGGTCTGGTACCACCGCCTTACCTATTCCTGCCGCAATAGCGTCAGTGCTTGTCACTTTCGTGTTCCGATTTGGAGGATAAGGTAGGCGGTAAACTTACGCATGTGGCATACGACCTCGCCACAAGTAAGCAACGCACCATTAACACCTTTGGTGTCTATAGGCGACGGTTGACTCTTTCCATCAGGAGACCCATCAGCTTGTTTACCTACTGTCTTATACTACAAAAAAATCTTAGTAGCAGCTCGGAGTCTGGTGACATTGTATTACTACACCCTCGGATATGCTCGTAAAACTGTCAGTCCCATTTGCAGCCAGAAACTAAAATAGCTGCAAGGATTGCAAAGGATCTTGTCGCTATAATGCGGTGACGGGGATCACCACCTATCTCGTTATTTTTATTTTTTACTAGCTGACCTGGCAAACGTTGTTCTGCCTTTTTAACTACTCTTCTTTTTTTCTATATTTTCTCACCTTTAAAACCTTCCATGGACTTCAACAATTAATTCAAAACCAAAATTAGCCAAATCGGTTCAGCCGTTCTCGAGTTTTAGCGAGACTAACGAACAACAATTGATTTTTATATATATATAGATTTTATATTATAAGATAGTAAACAGGCAGATGGGTATCCTGATAGAAAGAGTCAACCATCGCTTATAGACACTAATGATGTTATAGTGCGTTGCTATCTTGTGGCGAGGTCTAATGCCACATGCATAATTTTATCAGCTACCTTACCCTCCAAACCGGAACATGATAATGTATAGCACTGACGCTATTGCAGCAGGAATAGGTAAGGTGGTGGTACCAGACCCGTGCGAATAAAAATTTATTTATTAAAGATTTTTATTTAATAATTTATTTTTAATTTAATATTTTAAGGAAGGAAGCGACATTTTTTTTTGGAACTTGTATTATAAATCAGTTATGAAGCGAAATAACCAGACCTGGACGAGACAATGCAGAACTCTACGTTACCAACGAAACGGTGAATTTTAACCTTTAACTGGAAAGTCTATAAAAAGTCAGTTTACTTCGCCTACACCGCAATGGAACCGGCGTGATGATACTAATAATATCGCTGGACAAATAATACTCAAATTGATCTAACCCCAAAGTAAGCAAATTATTTTGCTTGTGTTATGGGTGTTAGTCAACGATGCTAATACATAGAAATACATATATAAAACTGTTACATACATAATACACACCCAGACCCAGAAAGACAGAATTGTTTGTCCCTGTTGGGAATGGAATTCAAGCCCCATCGATTCGTGGTTATTTTCGCTAGCCACTCGAGCAATGAGGCGGTCATAAGCACCATTGATATCTTTAGTGTAAGACCAATGCCTACTGGCACCAGTACACAAGAGAACAATGTCCTCATTTTTTATCTTATATTATACATATATTTTAAAAGCTGACGAATGACAACCTTGGTTTTGTAATGAACAGTCAACAATGAGCGAATTCTTGTTCAGAAACCGGTACCGCAAAGGCGATAAAAAGTAAATTGACGTGATGTCTCGGAACTGGTCCATAAAGAGAAATTACTCATTTCGGGAATGTCGCGATCGAATGATTGAGTATCCATAGATGTGATTATATCTAGATATGATATTTATTTTATATTATCATTGCTACTGCTAATAATCGTATATATTTTTGTGAATCCACGGAAATCATATATTTTTAGGGATAAAAATTAGCGTTTGCTTTAAATATTAAATGCTTCTATACCAACATTTTTTAAATATCTAATTCTTCAGCTAGAAAAGCAACAGGCGTACAAAGGCAAACTTTTGGATTTGTAACTCAGCTAGCAACAGGTCTAGCTGTTGCCCGCAACTTTGTCTATATGGAATTTAGCCTTTTTTATACAAAAAACAAACGGATGGTTTTTCTAATGGAATGGAATCCATCACTTACAAACATCAAAGATATCACATGCTTTAGTTAACCGGCTTCCAATTCTTATAACTACATATAGTTTTTATATCATAAGATGGCAAAATAGCAGGTGGCTGAGCGGATGAAAAGAAAAATCATCCCCAATAGACAACTAAGATGTTAAAGGTGCATTGTTATCTATGTGGTGGAATGCCAATGACACATCATCACATGCATTACTTAACCAGCTATAATATCCTTCAAACCAGAACATGACAATGACAAGCATTTACGCTATCGTGGCAGGAATATCGCGGAAGGAACAAATTGATTAAAATATCTAAACGAAAATAATAATTTAATTGATTGTTAATGCTACATATATATAATATAATTGAATAATGTCTAATAATTTATATAAAACGATTGAATAATGTTTATCTATGTAAAATTTCTAAAATATTAATTAAATGTTAATTAAATTAGCTATTTATTAAAATGAACTATAATTTATAAGGGTAGAATAAGCAGAACAATGACGTATATGTAACTAATAACATTTTTAAAACCTTATTCTAGCAAATAAAAAATTATTATTATTATTAATAATATTTTAAAGCATTGTCAAAACCCGGGAGAAACGTAACGATTGTTAATCAATTTTTAACGGACTGCCTAAATAGTTCACGCTTTGATTCGCTCTTCGTCTTTTAACGTATTTATCGTGGGGAGTGTTCCGAAGAGTTGTTCGGATTAATTCCTGCCGCTAATTTCCATCATCGGAATCGCGTCAAAATTTAAAATTCCATCCTCACCACCTCGTTGCCTAGAAATCCCTGGGTTTTACGCAGTTTCTGCCTCGCACTACTCATTTGTAGAATCAATTACCGGCGGGGTGTTTTCTAACGGACACGACTTGGGGACCTTCAAGAAAAGAGCTTGCTCGTTTTTAAAATGCCTGTAGAACAACTGCAGCTGCTGGTATTGCAGATGTTCGTGAGCCGCGGTAATGACTCACCATCAGGTGCACGCCCTGCACGTTTGCCCCTTTACCATAAACAAAGCAGTGGTCTATTTTTCAAAGGGTCTCGGACTAATATGGGAGATTTTTTTAAATATATGTATAAAAAAATCAATGGCTTTTTAAAAAAAAAAAGAGATAACCGTTTACTACAACCACCAAAGATATGGTGGGGACGTGATGTCACAACTAGTCAGTAAAACTTCAAAATCGTAACAATAGATATACTCGTTGACTAATCGTTAAAAAACTTATAATGGTATTTTACAATGTCTATTCTAGTAATAAATATTCTTGGGTAATTATTTCATCATCTTGTAATCTCCAATTTGGGTATCCAGTTATTAAAAAAATATATTATTTCTTTTTTGATAAAAACGTGACACGGAAAGGATACTTACTCAACTTCTGAGAATATATTTTCCCGTGTTAGTCACGGGCTTCTTTGAAGAATAGGCCAACTGCTGTTCCTCCAGGCAGGTCGTAAAAGGTAACCGATTGGCTATGTAACTACCGTCGTGGCTACTAGGTGATAGAGTTCTGCATTGTCTCGCCCGGGTCTGGTACCACCGCTTACCTATTTCAGTCAGTGCTAGTCACAGTCGTGTTCCGGTTTGGAGGGTAAGGTAGCCGGTAAACTTATGCATGTGGCATTAGACCTTGCCATAAGATAGCGACGCATTATTAACATCTTTGGTGTCTATTGACGATGGTTGACTCTTTCCATCAGTTGGCCCATCTGCTTGTTTGCTATATTATGATATAAAACCATCCATAGGATCACTTCGTTGCCCGTCTGTCTCAAGACCCTTTGTCTCAAAAACGCGTAAAGGTATCAAATTGAAATTTATACATATTTGAGTGAAAAAAATCATACTTGTAAATGAACGCGGTTAAAATATATGACCGTTTATGCCGCATATTTTGCGATTTTTTGCGATCTCAAACGAGGCCAAAATATATAAGGTACTTGCCATCGATCTAAAATTATTAAGGCAACACATTACAGTAAAGGATACAATCTGAAAACAGTTAATGTTTAGTTGTATTACAAAATAAAACACGCGATCAAAAGACATGACCGTTTATGTCGGATATATATATATACTAGCTGACCCAGCAAACGTTGTTTTGCCTTACATATTAGGAATCCATAGCGGACAAACAACGTGACACGTAATTTATATAACACTACGGGATTGTCCTTCCACGCAGCCAAAATGGCATTAAACTTGATGATGATGATGATGATGATACTCGAGGATGATATGTGATACCTTTGTAATGGCAAAAGAATTTTTCAAATCGATCCAGTAGTTTTTGAGTTAATTCGATACTTAAAAAAGACAAATCTTTGCTCTTTATATTAGTGTAGAATTTCAATGAAATAGTGCAAGTAGGTACTTTTCTCTAGCACCGAATGTTCGGCATTTAAACCGAATTTCGGCCGAATGTCGAAGTTCGGCTCAAGCTGTTCGTTTAAACCGAATGTAAAACGAATTTCGGCCCATCCGTAATATATATATATATATATATATATATATATATATATATATATATATATATATATATATATATATATATATATATATATATATATATATATATATATATATATATATATATATATATATATATATATACATTAGAGGTTTCTGCAGTTCTCCGCAATGTAAACTTTAGCAGTGTCAAATTTCATATTGCACCGTTCGAAATATTATTATACACATTCATTTGTGACATACGTAATATACTGTAAGCTTACACACATGTGTACATTTTTTACATCTAAAGTTTGTTGTCAAATTAAAACAGATTTTATTGTTTACTAGCTGACTCGGCAAACGTTGTTCTGCCTTTTTAACTACTCTTATATTTTTTTTTATTTTCTCACCTTTTAAACCTTCCCTAAACTTCAACAATTAATTCAAAACCAAAATTGGCCAAATCGGTTCAGCCGTTCTCAAGTTTTAGCGAGACTAACGAACATCATATATAGATTCTATGGTCCAATTTCGACTACAGGACCATCGCTGGTTTATGTAAATCGCTGTGCCGTTCAATCATGAATCGAGCACAAAAAATCATGATCAAGACTGACAAGAAAAATATCCGGTTGTAGCCAATTAGACACGTGTTACTCGTTGAAGATGGCACGATTAAAAGCTTTGTAGGTGTACTTTGCACATGTCAGTTTTTGCCCAGCTTGTAATTATTACCGTTTATGTAGCGTGAGTACTCGTAATTTCCGATCTGTGTAAGCTTCAGATTAGAAAAACGAGTTCCTGTAGATGACGCTTGATTGGATTATTGTAAGCAGAGATGAAAATTTACTACGTATAATCCTACGAATGGAGGGCAAACGGGAAAGAGGCTCACTTGATCGTAAGTGATCACCGCCGTCCATGAACACAAGTTTGAGTTTTTTTTACAGCTAAAAGGGACCGTAGACCCGAGTATTTTGTATAAATTTCAGCTTCATACGTTTTACACGTTCCAGAGAAAAAAGGTCTTGACACACGGACAACTAATACTAATAATAAGGTACGAAACCCTAAAAAATGACAATAAGATACTAATATAAATATAACATTTGCGACACGTTTGACTAGTAACACTAATATCATAAAGCTGAAGTCTTTCTGTTTGTTTGAACGCGTTTGTCTCTGCATGAATCAATTTAGATTTGCAAAATTTTCATTTATGATAGCCACATTCCTTAAGAAGGCTTTTGTCTACTTTTTACCCGACTGTGGGCCACGCAAACAAAGTTGCGTGTAAAAGTTAGTAAGTATGTATAGAAACAACAATAAATATCTAAAGAAATATGACACACCAAAGTTTACTTTACCTTAAGGGATAATACTGGAGTGTAAAGTGTCGTATAAGATACATTAGGAAACTAAACAGTTTCCAAGTTTAGAAGACTATAAGTGTCGTAACAGAAGAGATGTGAAAGTTTAGTTTAAGAAAGTTAGATTTTATGGTACTGGTAAGTGGTAGCTCTCCACTGCTAACACAAGTTTATTCAGCTTTATATTTGTTTCGTGGTTCCGATCTTAGCGTGGTGGGATTATGTAGTTTTCCAAAATCTATCTAGTAAGACGCTGAATGATTGACAAAATAAAAAAACAGTGAAGTTTAATTCACAAACTTGCATACCGAGGACTCTGTATAAACTTGCAGGTAACCAAGAACTAAAAACTGAACTCGCAAAATATACGACATAAATATTAAATGTCATATATTTTCATCTGTAATTAAAAATGTACTATTTTCGGATTTTTTCTTTTACACGTGCTGCAAGCGGGGGCTGCAAGATATTGCTTCTTGCCAAATTTTTATAATTCTAGGTTAACAGGATGTTACCCTTTGATTTTGATTCCCTTTTGACATCTCGAAAAAATCGCAAAATATGCGACACGAGTAGTCATATTTTACGTTTGATATTTTCACAGCTGAGAGAAACCGTAGACTCGATTATTTGATATAAATAGGTCATAAATTTAAACTGGATACCTCTACGTATTCTGGAGAAAAAAGGTCTGGACAGATGGATTACGAAATGATCCTATAAGGGTCGCGTTTTTCCTTTTCAGATATGGAACATTTAAAGTAAATAATAACGAGGCGATACCACATTAAATATATGTATTTATGAGTGGCAGATTAAGCAACAGGCTTGTGGGGCCCGGGCATAAGCCAGCATAATTCTCGGTGCGGCAAAACTTATATATTAAATGCTTAACTAATAATCACTTCCAAGAAAGCAAAAGAAAACGGCATATTAGTTGAGGCCTAAGCTGATATCAAGCACAAATCCGCCACTGATATTAAGTACTGATTATTACATTTATTACGATATACCTATAATGTAGAAATCTGGCAAGCGAAATAGATTTTACATTTACAAAACTCAAATCTGCTCACAGCGGACTCTTGGGGTGCACCTTCTGGAAACTGGACATTATCAAAGAATAATTCGTTTGATATAATTCATATATGTGAAAAATGATTAAGGCTAAATATATTAGAACGACTCGAAGTTATAAAACACAAGAACCTTTCAGTTGCACTATTGAACGAATAAATTAATTTAGTGAGCTCACCTTTACTTAACAAAGGCAACGTAATAATTTTTAAATTTAAATAACCAACAACAATATGTAACAAACCAGTGGACAAACAAGTAACAAATAAACAACCTGCTAGATTCGTTACAATAAACATCTATTTTTTATCCCAGCGACAACCTTTCACTTCCCATGGTGGTGGGAAGTGAAAGGTGTTTTTTATAATAAAATCAAATTACGTTGCTCGTCATTTAGCTTCACCCTTGTGAAGTTGCAACTCGACTTTCCGAAGATGCTTCGGTTGCGAAGTGAAACGTGCGTTGAGTACATAATTTGTGTGTGACTGCCTGCCTTTGCTTCTGACATGTAAGAACGTGTGGGGGAAATGGATAGACTATTGTGCCGCTGTGGTCTTCTCTAATTTCAGACCTTGGATTTAGCCCATTCCTCACACTACCTTTCATTTCCTTTGTATCACAGCAGTTCCATATAACATTTCGCGGAAAATTTGCAAATTAAATACCATAGTTGCTTCTTTACATTATTTTCAATACCCGGCTGATGAAAACCCGGCTTCGCTTGAAAGTTTCATAATACGCAATCTTATATACTAACTCAAATAGTAAATATTAAAAAGTAGCACCATTGTAGTGACGTCTTCTTTCAACTATTGCGTTGGTTTAATAAAGACAACACTATAGTGTTGCTATTTTTTAATTTCTACTCTTTTATGAACGAAGAGAAAATAAGTTTCACGATAATCTGCGCTCCGGTTTAATAAACTTTAAATTTTAATAAATGCTCACGCCATCTACACCACATATTTGTAACCTTTAAAGAAATATGGCCGATTTGTCTATCAGCACCGTTAGAATTTTTAATCACTATTTTTACAAAATACTCGACAAACCGAATTTTGCGGATATATGTTGTCGACTCAAAGTTATTATTTTTTTACGCTTTATAATTTAGGTAAGGTTCCAATTTAGTCTACCGTAACTCTTAACGAAATCATTAATATAGATTATTAATAACTATTGAACAATGAAAAAACCGTGATGTGTCGTGAGACACCAGATAAGAACCACGTTCCTTATTATAAAAATATTAAGTTCAAGTTCTATTCGAGGTATAAAGAAAATAATTATTCGAGTATTCCTTTTTTATTATGATTTTTATGATTTTTTATCGACAAAAATCAAAAATCCACATAACAAAATTATCTTAACACCTTTATATTATTTACTTTCATGATTAGATCATGATCTACTTTAATGATTTATAAAAATATGTAATTATGTAATTTTGTAACATAGCAATTTGATTTGTATACAAGTAATCGTTAGAAAGTACCTGAGTCCGGTTAACACTAATCCTATTTTTGTGAAAGTTATGTACAGTATTAACCGGAAGACAGTTTTAAATTGTTATTATGCCATAGTTTATTTTTGTATAATCTACTCTGTTTTATGTTACTATACCTATTTTAAATAAATAAATAATAATAGATAACTTCATAATAATAACAGTTATAACGTATATTATACACTAGCTGTTGCCAGCGACTTCGTCCGCGCGGACTTCGTTTACTCCGCACAGCATCCGGCCGCTAGGTGATAGCGTGATAATATATAGCCTATAAGTTGACCCGACCTGTTAGTAATATTAATGCAAAATTTGAAGTAAATCCATGCAGTACTTTTTGAGTTTACCCCGGACATACATACAGACAATCAGACAAACAGACAAAAATTCTAAAAACTATATTTTTGGCTTCGATGTCGATTGTAGATCACGCCATAAGTATTCTTTTAAAAAAATATTCAATGTACAGTTTTGACTTTCCTACGATTTTATTATATGTATAGATTAGACACTGTATAGCCATCGCCTATCATACGTAGACTATACATAAAAATCTTACGCTTTTAAAAGTTACGGACGTTTCTTGCCGGTTAGGGTACTCTTCCACAACGCCCATAAGGAACTTCATTTCAAAACAAAAATCAGTCACGCTATTGATGTGTTGTTGAATTATGTTATTGTAAATTTTCATGTCTGTATTCAACAAACAAAATTTTTAGGTAAAGTTCATATTTGCGATTTTTGGAACGAAGTTCCTTATCGCGCGTTGTGAAAGGGGGCTAGACGGAAAAAATTCTTACGAAAAGTTGTCACGACACTTTTTGCTATAGTAAGGTATTGTAAGCACAGAAATATCCAGCCACTTCCCTTTAGCTCGTGCATTGAAAGTGAAAGAGTCTATCTACTATTTGATTGAGTTTACTTTTTTTCTAGTGCCAAATGTTCGACATTTATACAGAATTTCAGCCAAATGTTGAATTTCGACCAATAGTTGAACTTCAACGGACAGTCGAATTTCGAACGAGTGTCGAAATTCGACCGAGTGTCGAATTTCGATCGGTTGCCGAGTTTCGACCGCCGGTCGAATTTCGACCGGGTGCCGAAATTCTACCGCGCGTCGAAATTCAACCGTGCCGAAATTCGACCATGTGCCGAAATTCTATTTCGCATTGAACAGTGTGGTGTTGCGACGATTATTTTTGTCGAGTGTATACAGGTTTTTTGTAAATAATAATAAAAGGAACTTCGTTCCATCCAGGTGTCCCTTGACACCTCTCAAGTTTTTTTTGCTATCAAGAAAATTCACATGAATTGTGTATCGAAAACAGTGTAGCAGTTAAATATATACTTGTGTTACAGATATATACTTTGTATGACTACAATTGTATTACAAATATATACTTAACTAGCTAACTTTAATTTTCCATTGAGATTCGCAGGCTTTTTTTCCTGTTAAAGCAAAAAATAAAAACTCTATTTCGTCAATTTCATTGAATCACGATTCACAATTCACGAAGCCTTAGCTTTATAGATGCAATAATTAGGCTTACTATTTCCTAAGTTGACAAACTTGTGAATGGTGATTTACGTATAGCTAGATGTATTTTTTAATTTTTGTGTATTTTGTTACAGAAATAACCAAAATGGGCAAAGACGAGAAAAAAGGAACGATCATTTTAGACAACTTCAATTCGACGTAAGTATATAGGAAAAAATATGTATAACTACAAATTATTATTATATTAAATATACGTGAAAAGAAAACTTTGTACCGCTTTTTACGACAATTTGCGAACTAAGATGTCATATAGACTTTATATGGAGAAGAAATTCTAAAAGCTTTTTTTAAAATAATCTATACATATAATAAAATCGTGGAAAAGTCAAAACTGTACATTGAATATTTTTTTTAAAAAGAATACTTGGGGCGTGATCTACAATCAATATTGAAGCCGAAAATATAGTTTTTAGAACTTTCTTCTGTTTGTCTGTTTGTCTTTTTGTCTGTATGTATGTCCCGGGTAAAATCAAAAAGTACTGCATTTATTTACTTCAAATTTTGCATGAATATAACTAACAGGTCGGGTCAACATATAGGGTACATATTATCACGCTATCACCTACGGGGTAGGAGCTGCGCGGAGTAAACGAAGTCCGCGCGGACGAAGTCGCAGGCAACAGCTAGTATACATTATAATCAGAAATGTAAGTCGAGATCAAAAGTGTAAACAATGGCGTAGCTGATTTAAAACAACAGCCATGTTATTGTGGTTTGTCGAAATGTCCTAACCACAGAAATCAATCCGTGGTCCTAACACACCATGAAAAATTATATTATAACTTACATTCATAAAACTACATATTGCACATCGATTTTTTTATAGAAATAATTAAACATACGAGCCAGTAATAAAACTTAACTGTTTAAAATATAACTGTGCGATATTTTATGGTAAGGGCGATACGGAAAAAGCTCTAAACATAAGGCTTTTCTTTTAAAAATTATAAATATTATTACATAGAAATTGTTTTTTCCTGTGTTGGTTCCTTTGTAGAATAGACCAACTGCCGTTCTGCTAGGCAGGTTGTAAAAGGCGACCGATTGGCTATCGAGTCACTACCATCGTGGTTACTAGATGGTAGAGTTATGCATTGTCTCGCCCGGGTTTGATACTATCGCCTTACCCATTTTTGCCGCAATAGCGTCAGTGCTTGTCACTGTCGTGTTCCGGTTTGGAGGGTAAGGTAGCCGGTAAACTTATACATGTGGCATTAGACCTCGCCACAAGATAGCAACGCACCATTAACATCACTGGTGTCTATAGGCGATGGTTGACTCTTTCCATCAGGAGGCCCATCTACTTGTTTGCTATCTTATATTATTATTATTATGGTATTTTAATTCGATGAATTTCGATGACATTTGAGCGAATAGTGGAGCATGAAATACATATCGGATTGCAGAAACCTAATGTTTTTAAATAAAATACATTAAATTAATAAAAATAAACATGTCACACACTACATTCATGTGACATACATGATAATATACACACATGTAAAAATACTATTTTCTTTACGGCTAAAGTCATTCGTCAAACTTAAAAGAGACTATTGTTTAGTTTATGGTCGAATTTCGGCCACAGGCGATCGCTAGTGAATACTAATCAGTGAACTGAAAGTACTGATACTAATATACACAACGGTGAGTGTGGAATCTGTAGCCGCTCATATGAGCTATTATGATAATTATTTGAGCTCTTGCAGATACAATGTGCCGTGAAATAATAGAAATAATTTTATGCTATGTTTTTTTATATTATTTGATAGCAAACAGATAGCTCTCCTGATGGAGAGAAACATATATAGACACCAAAGATGTTAATAGTGCGTTGCTATCCGTTGGCGGAATAGCAGCGCAACATGCATAAGTCTACCAGCTACATTACCCTCCAAACCGAAACATGACAATGACAAGCATTGACGCTATTATGGCAGGAAAATATAAATCGTGGTACAAGACCCGGGCGAGATAATGCAGAACTCTACTACCTAATAGCCACGGTGGCAGAGACTTGAATAGCCAATTGGTCGCCTTTTACGATCTGCCTGGCAGAACGGCAGTTGCCCTATTTATATTTATATACTAGCTGTTGCCCGCAACTTCGTCCGCGCGAACTTCGTTTACTCCGCACAGTTCCTCCCCCGTAGGTGATAGCGTGATAATATGTAGCCTGTATGTTGACCCGACCTGTTAATAATATTCATACAAAATTTGAAGTAAATCCATGCAGTAGATACTTTTTGAGTTTACCCCGGACATACATACAGACAAACAGACAAATAGACAAACAGACAAAAATTCTAAAAACTATATTTATGGCTTCGATATCGATTTTAGATCACGCGCCAAGTATTCTTTTAAAAAATATTCAATGTACAGTTTTGACTTTCCTACGATTTTATTATATGTATAAACAAGTTTCTTACCAAAAAAAATTTGTTGCGTTGAGACGTTGCGAACTGTACCACTTAGAAGTCACGATGGAGTGACTCGCATAGCCAATCGATGGCCTGTTACGACCAGTCTGGTAGAACGGCAGTTGATCTATTCTTCAAAGGAGCTCGGACCAACACGGGGTAAAGTCGTGTTATGCTATTAGGCGCTTTGAAAACGATGAGGCAGGCCAGGCTTGTCAATTTCGCCGCGAACTATAGCACAAAGATAATCCTATACTACCAACATACACAGAGGTCAAAAAAACTACGCCGCAGGTGCCCGGCGGGCACTTGCGGTGCGGTATATTCGTAGTGCCGCGGGCATCCACGGGTAGACACAGTCTTTATTCCTTCACGGAGATCTTCCTCCATATATCGCATATTCCTTCACGGTCAAAAAGATTGCCCTCCGCCATTTGCAAAGCGCAATGTCATACTGAATAAAAAACCAGGGATTTAAAAATACCACTGGAGTGATTTTATTTAATCGGTAAGCACTATAACTGTTTTTTTGGATGTAAATGCAAGCTTACTGACAACTTAAAAATTGCCTTAAAAGGCATAATATCCAGTTTAATCCGTGGTTCACCTTACTATGAAGGATAACTACTTAATTTTCTTATTCTTAACAAAACATAAACACGCATAAAATGTACAGTCACATTCACAAACTGTTATAAATATGCTCTTAATTTTTTTAATTTTACAAAATAACAAATAAAAGATAATATAGTTCTTCTGATAGAAAGAGTTAATTACACATTGACATCAAAGAACCATGCAAATATGCACCATACACATACATATCCATATGAAAGAGATGTTGTGTCAAATGGAATTTAATATATCGGCTACTCTACCCTAAACCGGAAAACAACACTGACAAGGATGACACTCTTGCGACTGTGAAAGTAGAAGAAAAATAGTAGCTTTTTCTCATGTTGATCCCAGCCCCCTTTGAGGAATAGACCATCTGTCATGCTACCAAGAAGTTCGTAAAAGAAGTTTCGCCGTGTTGGTCCCGGCCTCCTTTGTAGAATAGGCCAACTGCCGTTCTGCCAGGCAGGTCGTAAAAGGCGACCGATTGGCTATCGAGTCACTACCATCGTGGCTACTAAGTGGTAGAGTTCTGCATTGTCTCGCCCGGGTCTGGTACCACCGCCTTACCTATTCCTGCCGCAATAGCGTCAGTGCTTGTTGCTGTCGTGTTCCGGTTTGGAGGGTAAGGCAGCCGGTAAACTTATGCATGTGGCATTATACCTCGCCACAAGATAGCAACGCACAATTAACATCTTTGATGTCTATAGGCGATGGTTGACTCTTTCCATCAGGAGTCCCATCTGCTTGTTTGCTATCTTATGACATAAAAAAAAAGGAATAGGAGATGCGTGTCACTACCATTTTAAGTACAACGTCGCACTCGGATCTGTTACTAATGCCTTACCTATTGCTGTCGCAGTAGCGTCAATGTTTATCATTACAGTGTTCCGCTTTAAAGTGTAAGGTAGCCGGTACTTTTATACTACATGTATAAGTTTACCGGCTACCTTTTACGGGTAATAATATCTCGTCACACGGCTATCAGCTCATCAGTAATATTTTTGACGTCAATGGGCGATGCTTGTCTCTTTACATCAAAAGAGATATTCAATCTCATTATCGGAATAACCATCTGATTACTTGCTATATAAAAGTTGAAGTTGAGAAAAGTAATAAACCGGGCAAGACGGTGCGGAAATCTACCACCTAGCCATCACGATGGTAGTGACATATATAGCCAATCATTTGCGTTTTACATATCATAATGTTGTGCATCTAAAATTCCTTCATAAGTTGTAAATTTAATAGTTGGAATGCCATAATGTATAAATTAACTGACTACTTATAACTAATTTATCAAATCACAATAAACTACTTTATCAAAAAAAGGGGGAATTGCCTCTGTAAAACACGTTATTTGGTTCGTCCCGAGTATCGTAATTGATACCTATTTATTCAGCTGACAAACTGGCAAGTTACGGTGATTTACTCTACCTACCACGTTAGTAAAACAGCTGTATGATATTTTTTATACATTCGCCAACCAACTTAAATAAATAAATATCTTCACGTCCGGTAGATGAGGAAGATGTAGGTACAACAAGTATACCCACGATTAGCCGAAGATACTATATCCCACAAAGATGATAGGTGGCCAGCCTTTCGCCAACCGGGCACTTTTTCCAATCCCAGGCAATGTTAATTTTGTCAGAAAATTGTTTTTCAATTTTCTGACAAAATTAACATTGCCTGGGAGAAAAAACATTTTATGAATTGTCCGACCCGAGAATCGAACCCAGGACCTCATGTGGTCAACTTCGACACCAGATCACTAGACCACAGAGGTGACTTTGATTGGAGGGAGGCCAACCAACTTAACCTATCAAAAAGTGGGTCACAATAACACTAAAATGCTATAATTTGTTCAAAACCAGTATTTTAGAAGGCCATTCTTACCCTAAAAGGATAACGATTAAAATCTACTATTTCACAACTTGTATACATTATAATGGTCAATGTACAGTCAGGCACACAATAATAAAAAATATATTTTGTGTGATAAAAATTTGTCTATGACTAAATATTCAAATGTTCGCTTTCTTCCGCCATGGGGGCTCATTTTTAAAACTTTACAAAAAAAAAAAATTCAATCCGGGTGGTTAGGAGTTCAGTCGCATACACACGCCACACGCACAAAAGCTGATGCATACTCGCGGCCTGCTGTATTATAGAAATGTAAATCGAAGATGAATAAAAAAAAACCTTATTCTTATTTTTTCTTATTTTTACATTCTGCGTTTGGAAACACTTTTTAAATCTATACTTATAAAGCTGAAGAGTTTTTTGTTTATTCATTTGTTTGAACGCGCTAATCTCTGGAACTACAAGTCGGATTTGAATATATATATATATATATATATATATATATATATATATATATATATATATATATATATATATATATATATATATATATATATATATATATATATATATATATATATATATTAGAGATGGGCCGAATGTGGTTTGAACCGAATTTGAACTTCGGCCGAACAATCGGTGAAAATAAAAAATTCGGCCGAATTTCGGTCGAATTCAGTTTTGTCGCGCTTTCTTGAGAGGGACTCGTCATTATTTCTTTACGTATTTACTTAAATTCTTTTATAAATTATATCGTTAATGGTTTTCGCGTCGCACGCATAAATAATGACATAGACAACATTTTGATACCTTGGGTTAGGTAGGGATATCTAATTTTTTTGAAAGTATAATATTGCGTATGATACTCGGGGATGATATGTGATACCTTTGTAATGGCAAAAGAATTTTTCAAATCGATCCAGTAGTTTTTGAGTTAATTTCGTTACTTAAAAAAGACAAATCTTTGCTCTTTATATTAGTGTAGAATTTCAATGACATAGTGCAAGTAGGTACTTTTCTCTAGCACCGAATGTTCGGCATTTAAACCGAATTTCGGCCGAATGTCGAAGTTCGGCTCAAGCTGCCGAAATTCGGTTAAACCGAATGTAAAACGAGTTTCAGCCCTTATATATATCTCGACCGGGTATATGGTACCACCGCCCTACCTATTCTTGCCGCAATAGCGTTAATGCTCGTCATTGTTTTGTTCCGTATTGGAGGGTGTAGTAGCCTGTAGACATGTATGTGGCATTGCCATCCCACCATACAATTATCAACGCACCAATAACATCATATATTATATAATTTGGTCAAAATTTAAATATAAACAAAAATATACGTTAACAAAATTGACATGAACACTCTTTTTCAATATGTACAATCTTTAACCAGTCAAATTACATAAAGTTGTGAATGTGCAAGAAATAATTAAACATACAGTATTAATTTTCAGCACAAACTTGGCAACGAGTCCAGGTTTCCAGTCTACATTGAGTCTTGGTTCGAAAGAAGTGATAAATGAAAAAGCATATAATCCGTTCGAGCACAGAAAACTGGAGCATCCTAACTCGTAAGTATTTTAATACCATAGAATAGCAACAGATAGCTCTCATGATGAAAAGAGATATCCGTAGTCTATATATACCAAAGATGTTAATGGTGCGTTGCTATCCATACGGATGGCGCAATGACAACACCACATTTAGAAGTTTATCTTCCTTGGAGGGTCCAAACTTGAACACGTGAACGAAGCACTGAAGCTTTTGCTGCAGAAATACATAAAGCAGTGGCATTAAACTGAGATGAAACGCTACAGAACTCTATTTCCTTCCACGATGGTAGTGACAAGAATGGCCAATTGTTTACCTTTTACGAACTGTCTGGTAGAATAGAAAGTCTATTATACAAAAGGGCTGGATAGACCTCTATAAAACATGTATTTATGACTATATTTGTGTTATATACTTATCCCGTGCTAGGAAAAGCTTCAACACGACAGGATTTGATACTGCGACTTTGGCACTGGATGATACTCGCTATCCAACTGAGTCACGACTCACTTGGTTCAATTTGGTAAAATTCTTCTCTGCTTCGTGATAGATTCCGTTGATTGTACAGATCGCTAGATATAGATTAATTTTCCCACTACGGGGACGATTAATAACTTTATAATGAAAAACCTTAAACTAAACTCTTATTTTTTTTAAAACGATGACCTACAGTTGTATCATCACCCAACTCTTGTATGAATTTATGAATTCTTTTTGATTGTACTATAGTACAATTGATATGTAGTTTTATTACACATCGCTTAATATAAGCTACATATCTTGTCGGTCCAAACTGACTTATCCAACAAGACAACTGTTAATTATTGCGCGTTGCGCGGCGCGGTGGTCTGAGTCGAACCAATACGATAAGTTCTTGGTGATTCGCACCGCGGTGCGAAAGGACCCATACCAAAAGTGCTCTTGGGCAATTCATACCGCAATTCGATCCGCTCGCGGTGTAAAACGACTATACTGTTACTACCTACCATGTTCAATTTATGTTTCATTTCGTGACTTTTATGTAGTAATAGGTTTGTTGCTCAAGGGGCTGACAAGACCTAATTTGTTGATATTGATGTTATTTAAGCAGTTTTTTTAAGAAAAACTATTTATTATAGCACAGCACAAAAAATATATGTTAATATTCATCATATGTCAAAGATCGTGGCCGGACTCGATACATAATTGAACAAAATTGGGTCGATAGAAAATAATTGCGAAGATTGGTCTTAAAATCATTATTAACGGTTCTATATCTTTATTTTTTTACGTATGGATCTGCAATTAAAAACATGATGTCATCATATTCATACCTAAACTGCTACCGAATCATATTTGACAAATAATCTACCCTTTTTTTAAATTTCTTTATTTACTTAATAATAAGACCTGGCCGCCCAGCTACACTGATAGTGGGCTCTCGTTTACTCCAATAGAAATAGACAGAGTGCGCAATTTTGGTGTTGACTCTATCTTAACCACTGACGAACAGTTTGAAATAATTTGCAGAAACATGTTCCCTGTGACAATGTTGTAAAAAATCTGTGTTAAAACATTTGCGGATTGTAATATTGAAATTCTGATGTGACGGGTCTTAAAATAAAGTATTGAAATCAAAATATAGGGCATGCTCCATTGGACGTGTAAAATGCAAATGAAAAGTTTAAAATATAGGTAAATATTATCATTCTTCCGACATTCTAAAGCAGACGTCATTTGGAAGAGCAGGATTACAATATTATAATTTATTAATAGAGAATTGACAGTCCAAATTGACCAAAAAAATATCATTAAGATAACTTGGGCAATTCACACCGCCGCGCCGCGCGGTCCAAACCGTTTGCGGTGTGAAACACTTTAAGACTCATTGTAAGTATACCCTCTCAAACAAAAAAAGAATTTTCAAAATCGATTCATTAATGACCGAGTTTTAAGTACATACAACATATAAAAAACGTACAGCCGTATTGATAACTTTTTTCTTTTCAGAACTCGTCTGAAAAGGACATAATAATATTATTGTGACAGAATAACGTATAACAAGAAGTAATATTTTTTCTTTAATAAATAAATTCCGGATTTCCATAACAAATAACAATTTTATTTTCTTTAAAATACTTTGTATGTTAGCATTTTGTATAAAATAAAGTTTATTCCAAAGACAAAAATGACAAAATATTATGTTCCTATATTTTCTCATCCTCGTTTTACGACATAACTTCTAATAGAAACTGTAAAAACATCCGGAAGCATAATATATTGTTCCGAATGTTTGGAGGTAAACAAAAAAAAATTTTGGCAACTCAGGAATGTTTACTCCTAAAATAATAATATTATAACGTTTCCTTTGTTAATAAAACTGTTATTATTTTCTACGAGTAAGTACCTATTTTAAATATTATCTCTTTACAAGCGGACTTCGTCCGCGTGGAATAATTTCTAAAATAATAGTAGCCTAAGTTACTACTTATTATCGTAGTTAAAAAGATAGTCAGTCCCGGGGTTTTACCGGATAGTTTCCGTCCCGTGGGACTTCCAGGATAAAAACTATCCTATGTCATTTCTCGGGTTTAAAATTTAGAAATTTAGAAATTTATTTATTTGCTCAGAATACGGTACAGTTTTATAGGTTTACATAAGTTATAATACATCCGCGTATTCTACCAAATCGGCATGCAATTTTTTTTTAAACAAATATATTTATAAATTAAAACTACTAATTTAAAATTACTTCGGCACAAAAATTTAAACATTTGAACCAACAATAAATTAGAATAATTATACAATCGTCACATGCCTGTCCTGATTAATATTTCCAAACTTTTTAAATAAAATTATTATTTAGTAATCTAATAATAAACTTAGTCTACTCTATAATTATTAACTAATGTTACGAAATATCTATAACCTGAAAAGTAAAAACTTAGCAAAATATCTATCAAATTTCGTGCAACTAATTTAGCATCCATTTAAATAATAATAATAATAGCTTTAGCTTGGCTACGTTTCGGTGACCTCTTTGGGGAGACTGAGGGATTTGCCTGTGCAATTGCCGATGAAGTTGTCAAGACGAATAATTACCGGAAATACATCATGAAGGATGGCACGGTCGACATATGTGGGGCGTGTCACCGTCCTGGTGAGTCTATCAGGCATGTTATTTCCGGTTGTTCTCATCTTGTCAATGGAGAGTATTTACATAGACACAATCAAGTAGCCAAGATTATACATCAACAGCTTGCTCTTCGGTATGGTTTTGTAAGTTTTGAAGTGCCGTATTATAAATACGCACCGGAGGTAGTTCTCGAAAATGGTCGTGCTAAGCTCTACTGGGACAGATCTGTCATCATAGACAGGACTATCACCAACAATAAACCTGATATTGTATTGGTTGATCGACTAGAGCGCCGGGCATTTATTGTTGATATTACAGTCCCGCATGACGATAACCTCGTCAAAGCAGAAAAAGAGAAACTAACTAAATATTTAGACTTAGCTCATGAGATTACCGACATGTGGGGTGTGGACTCAGCAACGATTGTTCCGACAGTCGTTTCCGTAAGTGGTCTTGTAGCGAAGAGTCTTGAGCAGCACCTTAGAAGTCTTTCGCTACAATTCTAGATCAAGGGCCGGATACAAAAGGCAGCAGTATTGGAAACGGCACGTATTGTGAGAAGGTTCCTCTTGTCACCTTGACCACCGGTGGCTTAACTATAACGTTCCCGCTGGCGGATAACCTATTTTGTTATATTTATTTTTATAATATTGTATTTTTTTTAATAATGTTATAATTATAAATGTAATCAAATAAGAATTTAATGTAAATAAAGAGATAATAATAATAATAAAAAAAAACAATAACAATTTGATGGAATGAACTTGGAAATGATAATAGGCCATGGTTCTAATATTAATCTTTATAATTTACGAAAAATTCTTGTACTGTATAATAAACTTTGTTAATTAATAAAGATTGCAAAGCTGCTTTAAACTTATTTATGGGCAACATTCTCATATCTTTTGGTAATTTGTTATAAATTTTAATGCACATAACATAGCAGTTCTTTGCTACAATGGAACTAGTTAAAACTGGCATAGTAATTTTATCCTTATCCCTAATATTAAAGTTAGCTAAGTCTCCTAATCTAGGAAAAATATTCGGATATCTTCTCACAAACATTGCAATCTATCTTTGTACCAAAACTTTCGCATTTATAATATTAGTATGGATTTGATGACCGAACTCTGTAACATCTAGCCCAAACGTTGTTGCCGCCTTACCATTTTCTGCCGCGAATCATACTATCATTTCCTGTTTCGAAGGTAAGGTAGCGGAAAAGGAAAACGTAAAAATTTGATATTAGGTACATTTCTTTTGTTTTTATTTCGTTATAGATGGGTTGCCAGTTTTTCCACAAAACGTTCCCTCCTGTTGTTGGTCCCGCCCCCTTTGAAGAATATATCATCTGCCGTTCTGCCAGGCAGTTCGTTAGAGGCGAACAGTTGGCTATGATAATGCAGAAATCTACCACCTAGTAGTTTTGCATTGTCTCGCCCAGGCCTGCTACCACTGCAGTACCTATTCATGCCGCAATATCGAAATTCGACAGTGCTTGTCACTGTCGTGTTCCCTTTTGTCAAGTGTAAGGTAGTGGGTATATTTATTCATGTGACATTCACATGTCTGGTGTCTATTGGCGATAACAATTTGCTTTCCATACAAAAATAAATAAACATTTACAATAATCTTTTTGATGCTTTTGGCGTTTTACTGGTGCGCGGATGCGTAATCAAACATTAAAATTAATGAGTGAATAAGTCATCCTCTATGTTTAGTTCAAATAATATGTAGTTCAACATTTTGTAACTAGATGGCGCTGCGTTCAAATTAAATCGCGGTATGAAGTGTCCTCGCTAATTGTTCAAGACAGCTTAAGTTACTAAGGCACACTTTCATTCGACCTAATCAAACGCCCGCTTTTGATGATGTAGACAAAGCCGAATGCCTGGCCGACAGTATCCAAACACAATGTTCCCCATCAAACCAGCCTACGGACCTAGACCACGTCCATCTTGTGGATAGCGAAGTAGAGCGCAGGGCGGCGCTACCACCGGAGGGTGACCCGCTTCTACCCACCGATCCCGAAGAAGTAGGCGACATAATAAAAGGTCTACACAATAAAAAGGCCCCTGGGCCCGATAAAATCACTAATAAGGTAGTTAAATACCTCCCCCCCTCCCTAATATGCCTACTAGTGTGCATCTTCAATGCACTACTAGCCGGCTGCGCGTTTCCAGACGAGTGGAAAGAAGCCACCGTCATAGGAATTCACAAACCGGGTAAACCCCGCAATAAAGTCACTAGTTACCGCCCCATTAGCCTAATAAATACGTTAGGCAAAATCTATGAAAAAATCATTCTCGCTCGCCTTAAGGCATTTGTTCACGAGAAAGGCCTCTTAATAAATGAGCAGTTCGGGTTCCGAGCGGCCCACTCTTGCACTCATCAAGTGCACCGTCTCACCGAATATATCCTAACCGGGTTAAACGCAGCCCCGGGGCTGCAAATTCCCACAGGCGCCCTATTCTTCGACGTCGCAAAGGCGTTCGACAAAGTCTGGCACAATGGCTTAATATACAAGCTATACCAAATGGAGTACCTCACCAACCGCCGATTCAAATTCCGCGTGGAAGGAGCCTTCTCCACCCACAGATCGATTACAGCAGGTGTCCCGCAGGGCTCCATACTGTCACCCGTATTATTCTCCCTCTACACGTGCGACGTACCACGCGAGCCGCACGTCGAGCTCGCGTTGTTCGCCGACGACACCGCCCTCTATACGTCCAACTTTTCCGAAGTTACAATCACCAAGCGGCTGCAGGCTGCGGCCAACGCCCTCGGTGATTGGTTCAGAAAGTGGCGTATCGAAATAAATCCCTCAAAAAGTGCAGCCGTGTACTTTCGCCGCGGTAAACACCCGCGACAACAAAGGCGCGGTCTGCGTAAACTAGGCAACATTACCCTGTTCGGAAACGTCATCCCGTGGGAAAAGAAAGTCAAGTACCTCGGGGTAACGTTGGACAGCAAAATGTCATTCAAACCGCACATACAAAGAATGAAAGTTAAGGCTAAGTTCGTTGTAGGTCGGTTATATCATCTTATCAATAAACGCAGTAAAATGTCACTTAGACACAAGGTGACACTTTACAAGTCGTGCGTACGCCCCATCCTTTCATACGCTTGCGTAGCGTTTGCCCATCTCCCCCGTACGGACTTGCATCCGTTGCAAGTGGTACAAAATAAATTCCTGCGTATTGCCACGGGAGCACCGTGGTATATGCGCAACGTAGACCTCCATAACGATCTTGAATTGCCGAGCTTAGCAAAGCATTTCAAAGACATCTCCGAAAGATACTTCGATCGTGCCATCTCGCATCCGAACCAACTGGTGGTAGCCGCGGCTGACTACATCCCAGACCCTAATCCCGATCCCAAACTACGTAGGCCCCGCCACGTTCTTACCGATCCCGATGACCCGATAACTCTGGCCAACGGTTTACACGATAACACTACACACCTACATTCGCGACACTGTCGCCGCCGGCGGCGACGAGGACCCCTGTTTCGCCCTTCGGCGAACCGAGCCCAAGGGCAAGGTTCGGCGGACGGACAAAACAATGCCACTAGCCCTCTCATCGCAAATCACGACCCCACCCTAAGCCGAGGTTCGGTCTCACAGGAGACACCCTTAGGGCGGAGGGCGTACAGCCCTACACCTTTAAATTCTGGCTGAGCACTCTGCTCGCCCCCGCGACAGGTGAAGCTGTAACAGCCCTTAAGGCTAACAGCAATTGAGACATTCCGAAAAAAAAAGGCGCACTTTGCTTACAAATATATTGTACAGACCACTTTGTTCTTGTATTTGAAGTACGAATTATATTGTTCACTACTGATTTGTGAGTTCTAATTTGATTAGACCCAATTCGTAGGCGAATTTTTTGACAGATCACGGTACCTCACTGTTCACTCTGTTTTCGTTCCCTTTTGGGTGTATTTTTAACTTCCCACTACGCATGTACATAAAGAAGTTACTGATTTTGCCCCGATTTTCGAAAATCGAGTTTTCACCAGATCCCCACGTTTTGAGGTCTTAGTAACCTTTTTCGACTATTTTCACGATGACGTCAGTATGTCTGTATGTATGTAGATATGTGTGTGTGTGTGTGTGTGTAAACAAACATCTCATAATTTTTGAACGGCTGGACTGATCGAAATGGGGTTAATGGCATTCGATTAAATTCAACTCAACTTAGACTTTTTCCTCGTGTTGGTTCCGGGCTCCTTTGAAGAATAGACCAATTGCCGTTCTGCCAGGCATGTCGTAAAAGGCGACTGATTGGCTATGCAAGTCACTAGCATCGTGGCTACTAGGTGGTAGAGTTCTGCATTGTCTCGCCCGGGTCTGGTACCACCGCCTTGCCTATTCCTGCCGCAATAGCGTCAGTGCTTGTCGCTGTCGTGTTCCGGTTTGTAAGGTAAGGTAGCCGGTTAACTTATGCATGTGGCATTAGATCTCGCCACAAGATAGCAACGCACCATTAACACCTTTGGTGTCTATAGGCGTTGGTTGACTCTTTCCATCAGGAGACCCATCTACTTGTTTGCTATCTTATAACATATAAAAAAAAGTCATACATTTTACTGATTTTAATCAGTTAGAGAAAAACCAAACATCCCTTGTTTACATATTATGGTTGGATTAAAAAAATTAAATGGGACTATTTTCGTGCTATCCAGTATCCATTCCAATAAAAAAGAACAATTAAAATCGGACTACTCTATAAAAAGTTATGCATGGTCTAACATAAAAAATATACGAGCCGAATTGAAAACCTCCTACGTGTTTTCATTGGTTGATAAATTTAAAAAAATGTAATAAATAAAATTATGTAAAAATACATAAGTTTATAGTAAGACAGCAATTACTCCCATGCTTTCTTGTCGTTTAAACATTTAGTTATTTTATAAAATAGCAAACAAGCAGATGGGTCTCCTGATGGAAAGAATCAACCACGTGCATAAGTTTACCGGCTACCCTACCCTCCAAACCGGAACACGACAGTGACAAGCACTGACATTATTGCGGCAGGAATAGTCAAAGCGGTGGTACCAGACCCGGGCGAGAGAAAGCAAAACTCTACCACCTAGTAGCCATAATGGTAGTGACTCGCATAGCCAATCGGTCGCCTTTTACGACCTGCCTGGCAGAAAGGCAGATGGAGAGAAACCATCGCCTATAAACCCGCTCGATAGCTCAGAGATCCTTAGTACTAGAAAGCTGTGATTTGGCACGAATTTACATAGTGGTAATATAAAATCTTAAAAAAAAATTTTTTTCGGGGTAGCTTCAGTAAAGTGGGGATGTTAATTATTTTTCTCACGTACCCCATCATGTGGAGTATCGTTGGGTAGGTTTTTAAAAAATATTGTAGGTTTGTGAAAACATGTTTTCGATTAAGGGGCTCGTTTGTAAAATACTAAGTTTTTAAGTTTTGATTTTCGTTCAAGTTTCCCCCCTCTCTGCAGGCTAAACGGTTGGTTTTGGTGGTGGGAAAAAATTATGGTAGTACTAAATATATTGAAGTTAAAAGGGAAACTATCACGGCTTAAAAAGCTTTACAAGTTTTTGGTTATAGTCGATCATCTTATAAAATGTACTTGGAGAATTTTTATAGGCGGTGAACCTGTGTTGCGGATATATTATATTTGTTATCGACGTTGAATATCTTAAATGTTCATAATATGAAAGTATAAATGCTATCTTTTTAGTTTGCAATATTGTGATGGGCAACTTTGAAACCCTACATTGCATGTGACATGCACTTTACCATTTTTTTATAGTATTTTTATTAAGTTTTATTCAAAACATAACCTTTTAATTCAGTAGTATATTATGCGTTTGTGTACTTATACTGTCGTTTTTCAGTTTATAAAGAAATTTCACCTGAAATGTCGTTTGTAACCTTTCAATACTGTTTGCAGGACTATCGGCTCCTTGGTGCATTTACTGAAGTCCTCGTTAGGCTCTGGAATTCTGGCTATGCCCCTAGCTTTCAAGAATGCGGGTCTAGCAGCTGGAGCACTTGGGACAATTATATTAGGATTTATTTGCACTCATTGCGTTTACGTATTGGTAAGTGCTCACAATTAATCATACAAGTGTATTTATCCAGTGTTGGTCTGCGCTCTTTTGAAGAAAAGAACAAATGCCTTCCTATTTTGGAGTTCTTTAAAATTAAAAAAAATGCCAAATATGTGACTGCCCTGGTTACTTCTCAGCAGAAGAGCTTAGCTATATCTCGCTTAGGTTCGGTACCACAACCTTATAAATTCCTGCTACAATAGCAACATTAGATACTAGTCGCTATAACAAGGCATACACACAGACAGACAAACATTTTTAATTTGCTACTTAATAATAATAATATACTCTATTGCAAACTATCACACATAATTTACAAAAGTAAATAACAATTTCCGATATGGAATAGAGTACAAATTGTCGATCTTATCACCCAACAGTGATCACTTCCAGACTGACATAAAGAAATATTTGAAATATTACAGATATTGTAGCGGAACTACACCACCTAGTATTCACGATGGTAATGAATAGCCTTCGCCATTTAGGAACTTCCTGAAAGAATAGCGGATGGTCTATTTTTCAAAAGGAACCTAGATTAACTCGAAGAAAACTTAAATTTGCTCCTATTGCTTCTAAATAACAATGTTATTGAATAGTTTAAGCTAACGCAAAGTAAGACGATGGTCCGAGGAACATTTTTATTGTTGATTAATAACCACCTGAATTTTTGGAACGAAGTTCCTTACGGCAGGCTTGGAGGGGATAGGGATTTTGCTGCGCGACCGAACTGGAAAAAATGTGATAGTAAAACCGCAAGAAAAATGCGTGGAATAAAAGCGTTAAATGAGACGTGCGCAGGCGCGACAGTCGCGTACACAAGCGAGTAGTGCCGTTTAGCCGAAGGAAGTTCGTTCCTACCTGGTGTCCCGCGACACCACATCATTTTTATGAATAGCTTCATTATGATAAGACGCCCATATTTTCCATCTTCAAAAAATCTCGAATCGGGTAACTAATAGAGGTAGGTAAAAAAGAAAATTTTAGCCTTAAAAACTACAACTTTAGATTGCCAGACTAAGAAAAATTTCCACTTTACGTGTAGGATAAAGATACCGCTGTGTTGGTCCCGGCCTCCTTTGAAGAATAGGCCAACTGCCGTTCGGCCAGGCAGGTAGTAAAAGGCGACCGATTGGCTATCGAGTCACTACCATCGTGGTTACTAGGTGGTAGAGTTCTGCATTGTCTCGCCCGGGTCTGGTACCACCGCCTTACCTATTCCTGCCACAATAGCGTCAGTGCTTGTCGCTGTCGTGTTCCAGTTTGGAGGGTAAGGTAGCCGGTAAACTTCGAGTGGTTAGAGACCCTGACTACGCAATCAACGAGGCTCGGGTTCGATCACCGACGGGGACAAGCATTTGTGTGATGAGCATAAATGTTTATATTTCCGGGTTTGGGTGTTTATTATATATATTCTAGTATTTATATATGTATTTCTATGTATTAGTATCGTTGACTAACATCCATAACACAAGCAAATAATTTGCTTACTTTGGGGTTAGATCAGTAAGTGTAATTTGTCCCGTGAATTATTATTATTATTATATAAAAAAAACAAGGTTTTTTTTATATCATAATAATAAAATTTTATAATAATAATTACCAAGCCAAATGTGTAAGACAAACATTTTTTCGTGTTTTTTATAAAACGATCAAGTGTCAATATTTTTCCGGCACCAAATTTATATGTTTAAAGCTCCCTAACTTTATTATACAGCCGATTCGTGTATTTCGTAGAGAGAAAAGTTGGGCGTCTCGCCAAAACGTAGCTATTTACAAAAATTCAGCTTATTAATAAAATATTCCTGGGACCATGGTCTATAAGAGCTTTGTGTTTACAAAGCTCATTCTAACGTTAGCTAGACACAAAAAAATTAAATGAAATCAAAATATTTACTGATGCGAGATTATATTTTGTTGCAAAAAATATTTTTTCAAATACAGACGGTGTTTGATCAATGAGGCATATAATATATGGATCTTTTTTAAGAATTTTGCTTATTTTATTAAACATTCTCCTCGTTCCTATTGAGTGTTTTACCGATATTAGGTGAAAGCTCTGTAAATATAATTTGGCCGGGAATGTACGGATGAAATAATTGAATTTTTTATTTTTCCGCGCATCGCTTTGGGTCTCCTTTGAAGAATAGATCAGCTTACTGTCTGCCAGGCAGTTTGTAAAACTATTGTTCCTACTAAAAGTAAAGTTCCGCAACGTGTTGGTCCGAGCTCCTTTGAAGATTAGACCAACTGTCGTTCTGCCAGATAGGTCGTAAAAGGCGACCGATTAGCTATGCGAGTCACTACCATCGTGACTAAAAAAAGTCTCTCGGTAGAGTATACAGGAATTCTTGCAGAAATAGCGTCAATACTCTTTTACCCGTGTTGGTCCCAGGCTCCTTTGAAATATAGGCCAACTGCTAATCTGCCAGGCGGATCGCAAAATTGTCTATACAAGTCACTACCATCGTGGCTACTAGGTGGTGGAGTTCTGTATTGTCTCACACGGCCACCACTGCCTTACCTATTCTTATAATACTTGTCAATATTGTAATACATAAATAATTGTAATACATGAAATAAAAAAAGCCCATTGAGTTTCTTCCGCCGGATCTTCCAAGTGTGTGGCCGCGTTCCGATCCGGTAGTAATTATAAATAAATCGACCGAAATTTAAATTTTTGCACACCATATCATGGTTGAAAATGCTAGTAATTTAAGTTATTTTTAATAACCTGTGACACCCATATTCTTGCAAATAAATATTTTTTCATTTTCATTTCATTTTCCTGCTACAATAGCATCAGTGCTTGTCACTGTGGTGTTTCGATTTGGAGGGTAAGGTAGCTGGTAAACTTATGCATGTGGCATTAGACCTCGTCACAAGATAGTAACGCATCATTAATATATTTTGTGTCTATAGACGATGCTTGACTCTTTCCATCAGGAGACCCATCCGCTTGTTTGCTATCTTTTGATATAAAGAAACACTTCTCACTAGTTTCGTTAGGTAGCTAGTAGACTAATTACTGTGGAATTATCTTTAATACATACATGTACATGCTGTGACGTTTGTTCTATAAACATAAAGATAAAATAACGTTTTCTTTTTCAAGAGTAAAATGTCGCTTGCTCTGTTACAACAAAGCATTTTCTTCAAAGAAATTAATTATATTTTAGGTCAAAACATCACAAGAAGTCTGCGTGAATGCTAAGAAGCCTTCTATGGGCTTTGCCGAGACTTGTGGAGCCGCATTTGAGTTCGGACCAAAGAAACTAAGACCGTGGGCGAAATTTATACGGTGTGTATTGCTATAAATATTATCAGTCAATAGAGTCGCCTCTGTTGTCTAGTAGTCCGGTGTCAGTGTTGATCACATGAGGTCCTAGGTTTGATTCTCATGTCGAGTAATTAAAAAATGTGTTTTTGAAAAACACAACGTTGCACGGGATTGAAAAGTGCCCGGTTTGCGAAAGGCTTGTCACCTATCACATTGTGGATCTTCCGATAGTCTTGAGTCCATTGGTTGTACCTCTGCCTACTACTTCGGGGATACGGGCGTGAAGATACTTTCTTATGAATCGTTTTTTGCAAAGGTATTCGAGTATTTATTTGTTTCAATGTTTTATTTAGAACTAGCTGCGCCCACGACATCGTCCGCGTAAAAAAAAAAATTCGAAAAAAAAATCTGCCAGTAAAAGTCCCGTCAAAATCGGCCCAGCCGTTCCAGAGATTAGCCGGAACAAACAGACAGACAGACAAAAATTGTAAAAAATATTATTTTGTTATATGATTGTGTGTATGTATAGATACCTTGCTATTGCGTGCGTTGCTATCCGTAGTGATGATTATATTATATATCCTTCTTATAGTCCTTTTTGTATAAAAAATATAACAGGAAAAACACTGCAAGAAATAAAACAATGCAATCAACGAAAACCTTCAAGTCAAGGAAAGGCTCTCAATGCCATTTGCAAACGAATTCCCTTTATTTTTTCTTTAAATAACAAAATGGTAATTCTTTGTGTAGTTACGGACTTTTTTGAAGGAAAAAAAGTTTTACGTTATAAAGAGAAAATGCTATTATTAGTAGCCCCGGTAGACGTTGTTTTGCTATAAAAAATGTGGAATACTTGATTGAATACTTGAATTGAGACAAAAACTATTATTTTTTTTTAATTTGGACCAAAGAGTAGATAAGATATTTATTTATTTATTTATTTAATTCTTTATTGTACACAGTAATCACTTAAAATAACAATAAAATAAAATAAGTACAATGGGCGAGCTTATCTCTAGTAACAGAGATTTCTTCCAGCCAACCCGTAACAAGGAGATGTTATAAACAAAGATAATTATTGACTTGGTGTACAATTCAAACAATAAAATTAAACACTATAATATGGAAAAAAGGTTAACGCAAAATATACATGCATACACATACAAACATACACATATATAAATACATATATACGTACATACATACTTACATGCATACATACAGACCGTAAAAACCATGACTCTTCATTTGACAGAAAAGCGAAAATATTATATTATAATAAACATTCAAAGCGAAAGAAAAATAAGACAAACAGAAAGAAATAGAAGTTAAATTTGCATCAAATATAGCTCCTTTAGACGCTTCTTAAAAATAGACAGACTTTCACAAGTTCGAATATCTTTAGGTAGGGAATTCCAAAGACTAACAGCATGGACGGTAAACGAGTGAGAATAAGTGGCAGTATTACTGGTTGGGAAATGCAAAAGGGTTTTAACGTTGGAGCGACAAGGCGAGTCAGGGGAATGTAGAAAACGGAAACCATCACGAAGATATTTGGGATACTTAGGATCAAAGAGAATTTTGTATAGCAAGCAAAGTATATGTAAGTTCCTACGTTGGCGAATCGGTAACCAGGATAACTGAGCTCTGAACTTGGAAACATGATCGAACTTTCGCAAGCCGAAGATGAACCTTATACAGAGATTTTGAAGCTTCTCCAACTTATTGACAAGCTCTTCGGTATCATCAAGAAAGCAAGTGTCGGCGTAATCTATAATAGGAAAAATAAGAGTGTGGACAAGAGATATTTTTGTTTTAAGAGGAAGGAAATTTTGTAGGAGTTTTAAAGAGTGAAAAGAATAAATTACCTTGCGAGTTATGTTGTTTACGTGACAGTTCCAAGAAAAGTCTGAACTAAATGTTAAGCCTAAATTAACAACAGAGCTGGAAATGGCAATAGGTACTTTATTGTATAACAAAGATGGGACATCAACATTAGCAATCAGATTACGCATGTAAGGACTTCCAATAATTAAAGCCTGTGATTTACCTGGATTGACACAAAGTCCGAAAGAAGTTGCCCAATCGTGTATCCTTACTAAGTCCTCATTCATAGCATTGACTGCATCCACTATATCCATAGCCGGGAAATGGCGATAAAGCTGTAGGTCATCGGCATATAAGTGAAAACGGGACATTATTATGGTGGTAACGGTATTAATAAAAGCCGAAAATAATAAAGGAGAAAATACCCCACCCTGAGGAACTCCTGAAGACAGATTGACCCAATCTGAGCGAGAATCCCCAGACTGTATGCACTGTGAGCGACCACGAAGATATGAGCTAAACCATTCGAGAGCAGAGGAAGAAACATTAAGGGACCCAAGGACTCTTAATAAAATATCAAAGTCGACCGATGTAAAAGCACTACTAAAGTCTAGAAACACAAGGATAGTGAGCAATTTATTGTCCATGGCCAGGCGTATGTCATCGGTAACTCGAACTAAAGCCGTTACAGTGCTATGGCCGGGGCGAAAGCCAGATTGGTATTCATGTAACAGGTTGTTATTGCGGAGGTATTCACTAAATTGTGCGTGAGCGATATGTTCAAGAATTTTAGAGAGAAAGGGGAGTATTGAAATCGGACGAAAGTCAGAAGGGGAACTCGGAGTAGATTTTTTAGGAAGTGGTATGATGTAAGCCCTCTTCCAAATCGCAGGAAAAGAGTTAGAAGACAGGGAATGATTAAAAATGTGTGTGAGAACAGGGAGAAGTTCGGAGAGAATAGGCGTAATCAT
This sequence comes from Apodemia mormo, assembly GCA_036924255.1. Classification (NCBI taxonomy): domain Eukaryota; kingdom Metazoa; phylum Arthropoda; class Insecta; order Lepidoptera; family Riodinidae; genus Apodemia; species Apodemia mormo. Next base: position 4,799,146 of record JAUPFN010000006.1, on the reverse strand, counting down.
ACGAGAGCATATCCCATCACTACCAACCGCAGCTGACGTAATTGAGAGAACATGTTTTCTAACATCCGTGTCACTAACAGGCTTGAAAGAAAAAGAGGCGCACATGGGAAGAGATGACGATAATAACTTAGCCAGAGTTAGCGATCTTTGCCGGTCATCTACAACAACTGGTGGAGTAGAAAAATGGCTATTAAGCTCGTTCAGGTTTGTATAACTAACTCCGGACTCTTTAGCACGACCTACGCCAAGAGATTTTAATAAATACCAGACTCTGCCCGAATCAGAAGAGGCAACAGCATTATGAATATAACGCCGTTTAGCATCACGACAGAGACGATTGCAACGGTTCCGCAACATTTTATAATTATGAAGATTTTTATCGTTAGGAAATTTCTTATAAAGTCTATTAGCTTTGTCCCTCCTCTTCATTGTATTTTTAATGTCATCTGTGATCCATGGGGCTGGGTTACGTTTTAGTTTGGTTCTCCTTACAGGGGCATGTTTATCAAAAAGGCCTAGAATTGCCGTATTAAAGTTGAGAACTTTCTCCTCAATGGAATCGCAAACGAATACGGGAGACCAATCCACTGCACAAACATCCCTTTTTAAGGCTTCTAAATCGATGTCTTTAAACGATCGACGCAAAGAATAGATGCACCTCCTTTTAGGAGAACGTATTTTGTAAGACACAAAAATAAGGTCATGAAAAGAAAAGCAGGAAGGGAGTTGACCATGTGTACGAACACGTTCGGGCTGGGACACAATTATTAAATCAAGGAGAGACGGCTTAGTATTGGGGAAATGATGAGTAGGAGAAAGGGGAAGACAGTGAAGATTAACCGAATGAAGTAGGTCAAGGAGCTTACGAGATCGGGAGTCGTTCCTCACAAGACAGGTATTGAAGTCGCCAAGCAGAAAAATGTGATCGTATACAGGTCGTATATCTGTTAAAAGTGTGTCAAGGGTGGAAAAGTAATCTACTAAAAGTGAAGGACTATAAAATACTGATAAAAGTACCTTGGTATGGCAAACAATAATTTCTAAAAGAATATATTCAGCTGAAGCACTATAAGTACTCGGAGACAGTGAGATTATATTGTAATTATAATCCGCACGAATATATATCGCGACACCACCGCCACCTTTTCCCGTCCTGTCATTACGAACTAACTTGAAGCCAGGTAGTGAAAATTGGTAGGACGATAAAGAAGGTTTAAGAAAAGATTCGGATATAAGAATAGCATCAACGGGACAATCACTGAAGGTAGTAAGAAGGTCGCTATAATGAGCAGGTATACTCTGTGCATTAATGTGTACAATATTAAAATCTTTAGAAAATGGAGTCAAAATAGTGCAAATTTGATCATGCAAAGAAAGACATGTCGAAGAGTCACTATCACTATCCATGCTATTGAAATCATCATCAGAAGAGCACGAGAAAAATTTATCATCAATAATGTCATCGAGACTCATGGTAAGTAATATTTACGACTACTTAACAATGTATTATATAAACTAAAATAATAAAATATACTTATATTAATATAACTAAATTAAAATTGAATGCAACAAAACTTAATTGCGCACTAAAATACACCCTTGTGAGTATAAAGGAAGAAATCTTCATTTCACAATGCTAAATACAAATACAGAGCAATATTTAAAAATTGAATCCCGCAAAAATTATTATGTTATTTTAAATTAAGGCGGTAGATATACAATATATCTTAGTCATTACAGTAGCAACAACTAAACGCAAAGTAATGTCACTTGTCAGACAAGTTGTCAGGTGACAGCTGCGAATGACAGATTATTATTTATAATGTGATCAAAAGTGAGGTTACTTGTTTATAATAACTTTTACGGAAATTGAAGTCAGATTACTAACTACAAACTACCTTAACTAAGAGAATATGAAAAAGAAAGTCTAATGCGGTGTTACTACAAGTAGGTACTACAATGTATGGAACTTAGCCATATTAAAACAGTATATGGTAATAAAAATACTATAAAAATAATAAATAAATGATGAAAATATGAAATATAAATACTAACAGACTACTAGACTTAATGTCTTCGCCTTAGTCTCCTGGGTGACTTCGCAGGAACTTCATCGCCAGATTGTGGAATATCTTGTGGCTTTGTTTGTTGAGGAAATTGTTTGATAAGTATCTCCAGATCTGACATGACCTCCAGTTTCCTTCGATTTTTATCCGGGAGGAGAACAAACACTTTGCTGTCAGCCGTCCAGCAATTCGTCATACCAAAGTGCTTGCGGGCTTCCATAAAGATATGATGTCTTGAAACCGTTAGAAATTCGGATATAGTTAACCCAGTCCCTTTAAGTGCTGTTTTGCTGCTCCAGACCAGATGGCGATGCTGATAGTCTCGGAAACGCACGAGAATAGCTCTAGGCTTAACTTTTTTCACGCCTAAACGGTGGCAAGTTTAGGCGTGAAAAAAGTTACCTAAATATATCTACAAAATTTCATTAAAATCGGTTCAGTAGTTTCTGAGTCCGTCGCGGACAAACAACATGACACATTTATACATATAATAAAACCGTAGGAAAGTCAAAACTGTACATTGAATATTTTTTTAAAAGAATACTTGGGGCGTGATCTACAATCGATATCGAAGCCAAAAATATAGTTTTTAGAATTTTTGTCAATTTGTCTGTTTATCTGTTTGTCTGTTTGTCTGTATGTATATCCGGGGTAAACTCAAAAAGTACTGCATCGATATCACGCTATCACCTAGCGGCCAGGTGCTGTGCGGAGTAAACGAAGTCCGCGCGGACGAAGTCGCTGGCAACGGCTAGTAGTTTATATACATACGGGATTCTTCTTACGAGAATGCTGTAATCCCGTGCTCTCGTGCGGATGGACGGACGAATGGACATAGCGAAGCTATAAGGGTTCCTAGTTTACTCCGGAACCCTAAAACGATATACAAATTTACCAACTTATCCCAATACCCAGTGATCTTTCACACTTAAATTTTTCTGTTTACGACATTGATATAAAAAACCCTAGATGCAGAGTCCCGAACAAAACTGACACTCAAAAGTGTCCCTAATTTCTTTTAAGTAGTTATAGATATGCCAAAAACATATGTCTTTGCATATCCAACCTTAAGTACAAGACTTATAGTTGTTTTTACAAAGCAATGTACGAAAATAAATAAAATTGACAGTGACGCGGCTGACTCGATTCTATTTGAAATGAGTGTACAATTTAAAATTGTGCACTCATTTTTGGAGGACGTTTTTGACACACTGATTATGTATCTTGGGTTTTTTATATCAATGGTTTACGATGTAAAAATTTAGCGTGAATACTCTTCTTATGACAAAACGTTGTTTCTTTTCTAGGACTTTCGTGGACTACGCATTGACGTGTACTTATTTGGCAGCTCTATGTGTATACATTGTCTTCATTGCTGAAAATTTCAAAGAGGTAATAATAATTATATAACATTTTAACTGTAATAGTTTTGCGTGTCACTACCAGCGTGACTGCCAAGCGATAGAGATCCGCAACGTTTCGCCCAGGCATTTCGTACCACCACCTTATCTAATCCTATAATTAAAATCGGCTACACTCACGTTTAATCGGCGTACGTTCCGACTAGTTTTGGACCTATATGGGATCCTTCCTTGGGGTGAGTTAGACGTTCGCTCGGTAGCGTCTCGTCTGGAATTGCAGGCGGTTGCTCGTCGTGTGCGGTCTGTCGTACGCGACCCGTGTTGGTACCGGGCTCCTTTGAAGAATAGGCCAACTATCGTTCTGCTAGACAGGTCGTAAAAGGCGACCGTTTGGCTATGCGAGTCAATACCATCGTGGCTGCTAGGTGGTGGAGTTTTACATTATCTTGCCCTCTGGTACCACCGCCTTAACTATTCCTCCCGCAATAGCGTCAGAGCTGGTCACTATAGTGTTCCGGTGTGGAAGGTAAGTTAGCCGGTAAACTCATGCATATGGCATTAGACCTCTCCAAAAGATAGTAACGCGCCATTAACATATTTGGTGTCTATAGGCGGACTCTTTCCATCAGAAGACCCATCTGCTTGTTTGCTATCTTATGATATAAAAAAATATGAATAAATTCTGAAATATTAGCCCCAAAACCCCAAACCCAGAAATACAAACATCTATGCTCACTATACAAATGTTTATCGCTCTCGAATATTAAGGTCTCGTCGTCGCTCTCGAATATCACTATACAAATGTTTATCGCTCTCGAATATCAGGCATAGTCAGGGTTCGCGATATTGGTTACACTGTAACGGTCCAAGTAATCTACCAACGCTACAAGAAAATATAATAAAAGATAGAAAATAATGAAATTCAAATATAAAATCCTAACTCGCGATATCACAAATATTTATGTTTTAAACACTACATACAAGTTTCAATGCCTATTATATGGACTTCGGTCCCCAGACAGTACACCTTGCCGAGATTTTATTCCCTTCTTTGTCCTTGTGTGACGTCATCAACCTCCACAGTTATGACGTCACCTTGACAAAAATTGGCCTGCTAATTCCATCGCTAGGACCCTTCAGCGTAACGGACTAGCGGCGCCACAACACATTTCGGCCAAACCTTCTACGAACTGTTTAAGCAGGACAGTTTGAAGCCGCACCAACACTGCGAAAAGGCAGTGTTGGTGCGGTGGCAGTATAGCAAGTTCGTTGACCGCCCCGTTGGTCGAGCAGTTAGCGACCCTGAATACGCAATCGACGGGGCTCGGGTTCGATTCCCGACGGGAACAAGCATTCGTGCTATGAGCATAAATGTTTGTATTTCTGGGTTTTGGTGTTTATTAAATATATTCTAGTATTTATTTATTCATTTTTATGTATTAATATCGTTGACTAACACTCATAACACAAGCAAATAATTTGCTTATTGTTGATTCTATAATATAAACACTTGTACTGTTTCACAAATGTAATTTAAATTTTATTTATTACACAACCACTTTTAAATTTACAGCCAACCGGTTTCGCCTTTTGCATCATCAGGACTTTCACATTAACTTTTTACATTATAATATCTACTATTTTAAAACTTAAATATTATACATACACAACGACTTTAATACAACTAAAATGTCAATATGATGCAGTTTCACTAAGTGCCGACGATGGAAAGTATAAATTATAATTTGCTTACTTTGGGGTTAAATAAGTGAGTGTAATTTGTCCCGTGAATATTTGTTTACTTATTTATTTTGTTGAGTAATACAAGCTCATTCAAATCTCGTTACAGAGACCTAGAAAATAAAAGGCAAGGATTGAAATACCGGTATTATGTGATATCGTTATTGCTCAAGGCAAGACATAACGATATTTTCAAGCATAGCGCTATCCAATAATGATACTGAATTTGTAACTATTTAATAACGTTATTCATTACGTTCTGTTATATCCAAAAAATTTCGTTATGGTATATGGTATTATGATTCACTCATTTGTGCCCCGCTTGTTGTTTCTTGTATTTCACATATGGGACAAGTTATATTTAAAATTAGAGGTTTTCATCAGAGTTTGAAAGATTTTGTTGAATGTACCAGTTTTTGGTACTATTATATTTAAAATACTGTTTTTTAAATTTTCAAATAATTAATATTACATTTATATTAAGTGTAAAGTTTCGTAATTATAAACAGGAAAGTACCTACCTTTCATAGCGAAACTAGCTGTTACCCACGGCTTCGCTCGCGCATATTTACTTTAGAACTTTTTTTATGTTATTAGATAGCAAACAAGCAGATGGGTCTCCTGATGGAAAGAGTCAACTATCGCTTATAGACACCAAAGGTGTTAATGGTGCGTTGCTATCTTGTGGCGAGGTCTAATGCCACATGCATAAGTTTACCGACTACCTTACCCTCCAAACCGGAACACGACAGTGACAAGCACTAACGCTATTGCGGCAGGACTAGGTAAGGCTGTGGTACCAGACCCGGGCGAGACAATGCAGAACTCTACCACCTAGTAGCCACAATGGTAGTGACTCGTAAATCCAATCAGTCGCCTCTTACGACGTGCCTGGCAGTTGTCCTATTCAGAGGAGCCCGGGACCAACGCGGGGTAGACTTATTTAACCTTTCTTACAAGACAACTTATTTAACCTTTCTTTATAAGTTACTTTATTAAAAATCTCGACACAGTCGGGGAGGCCGCTAATATTGTATGAAAAATAATATTAACATGTTCATATTAGTTATTTATTAAAATATATTTTATTATCAAAATTTAAGTAAAACAAGAAAAATAAGAATAACTATTGGTAACATACCTATCGAACATACTAAAGTAATTTATACAAATATATAAAATTGGAGTGTCTGTAACATTAAAATAACCGGGTCTTACTAAATGCATATGGATGTATATACACGGTACATATAACAAAATAACACTTTTTACAATTTTTGTCCATCTGTCTCAAACAGACAGACAATTTTATTCAATTCATACGAAATTTTATGCAAGTATGTCCAAGGAATATAAAGTTTCATAAAAAAATCATCCCTTATTACACCCCCTTCAGGGTTGAATTTTGAATAGTTCTTCTGGCCTGTGCGTTTATATAAAACTTTATATAAAACTTTCTTGCCCTATTTTACCCTTTACGGGGTGGAATTTTGAAAAACGCTGAAATACGTAACTCATTATTTTTGTCATACTCAATTCATATGAAATTTCATGCAAATATGACTGAGGAATAAAATGTTTAAAAGTTTTATCCCCTATTTCCCCTTTGAGGGTTGAATTTTTAATTATCCTTTTTAGTGAATTCTTCCGTCATAAGAGGAATACGTGTGCAAAACTTCATTGTCTAACACTAATAGTTTGGCAATGGTTTGTGCGGTTGAATAAAACTTTCATCCCCTATTTTACCCGCGTAGGGATCGAACCTTGAGAAACGCTCAAACACGTAATTCATTATTTTTGTATTATAGCACTCACCCCGGGCTTGGGAAACTGGAAAAACCTTAAAAACGGCTTTGAGGAGATGGTCGCAGGTTCAAATCCCACATGTCAATATTTTTCTTTGTTGTTTTTAAGGTTTTAACGTAATTATTTTTTTATTCAATTCATACGAAATTTCATGCAAATGTGTCCAGGGAATAAAAAGTTTCATACAAACTTATCCCCTACTTCACCAACTTCTAGGTTGAATTTTGAAAAATCCTTCCTTATTGGATGCCTACATTATAAGGAAAATACGTGTTTTCCCTGTGTTGGTCTCGGGCTCCTTTAAAGAATAGACCAACTGCCGTTCTTCAAGGCACGTCGTAAAAGGCGACCAATTGGCTATGCGAGTCACTACCATCATGGCTACTAGAGTTTTGCATTGTCTCGCCCGGGCCTGGTACCACCGCCTTGCCTATTCCTGCCGCAATAGCATCAGTGCTTGTCGCTGTCGTGTTCCGGTTTAGAGGGTAAGGTAGCCATTAAACTTATGCATGTGGCATTGGTTCTCGCCACAAGATAGCAACGCACCATTAACACCTTTGGTGTCTATAGGCGACGGTTAACTCTTTCCATCAGGAGACCCATCTGCTTGTTTGCTGTCTTATGATATAAAAAAATTTCAAATTTATAGCCCTACGGCGCCTCATAGACCTACAATAACATTGCGCAATACTTTTATTGTGCAATAATATTGAATACCCTTTTGACTCCAAACGTTCAATAAATTCACTCAATAAAATTGACAAACCAGTCTGATCAATATTTTCGAGCGAGCAACATGTCTGACGACGAAGTTTTGGCGGCAACCATGCTGGTGATTTAGTTAAATAAATCTCCATACAATTCTATACATTCAAGTAAAAACTCCCGTTCTTTATATTTTGTAGCATTCTTGCTCGCCATTTTGCCTAAATTTATGACACAACCATACATTAAACACGTGACTAACCAAACGCGACCGCTCAAACCTCTGAATTGAAAAATATTGTGCAATATTAAGCCTACACAGTGCAAGAAAAAAAATATTGCGCAATAAAAATTAAACCAGCTCAAAAAAAAGAAAACCTGCCCAAATTTTCATAATATCATATTTCGCCGTGTTGGTCCTGTCTCCTTTCAAGAATAGACTAACTACCGTTCTGCCAGGTAAGTCGTAAAAGGCGACCGATTGACTGTAGGTACGTGTCACTACCATCATAACTACTTGGTGGTAGAGTTCCGCAACGTCTCGCCGGGTATTTGATACCATCGCATTAGCTGTTCCTGCCGCAATAATGTCATTTTTTTTATATCTTGATAACAAACAATCTCTGATGGAAAGAGTCAATCATCACCTATAGACACCAAAGATGTTAATGATGCGTTTCTATCTTGTAACGAGGTCTAAGGCCACATGCATAAGTTTACCGGCTACCTTACCATTCAAACCGGAACATGATGATGACAAGCATTGACTCTATTGTGACACAAATAGGTAAGGCGGTGGTACCAAATACGCGGGCGAGATAAAGCAGAAATCTACCACCTATTTGTCATTGTCTTGTTTCGGTTTGGAGGGTAAGGTAGCCGGTAGACTTGTGCATGTGGCATTGTAAACCCGCCACACGGATAGCAACGCACCGTTAACATTTTTGATGACTATAGGCGATGGTTTCTCTTTCCATCAGGAGAGCCATCCTGATGCAAAGAGAAACCATCGCCTATAGAAATCAAAAATGTTAACGGTGCGTTGACACAAATAGATAAGGCAGTGGTACCAAATACCCGGGTGAGACAACGCAGAAATCTACCACTTGTTTGTTATTGGAACGAAGTTCCTTATCGCGCGTTGTGAAAGGGGGCTAGACGGAAAAAATTCTTACGAAAAATTGTCACGACACTTTTTGCTATAGTAAGGTATTGTAAGCTGTGCAGCATGTGGATGTTCTCTGTCTCTCTCTCTCTTATAGAAAGCAAGCCAGATATTTTCATTTCTATTTCGCATTGAACAGTGTGGTGTCGCGACGATTATTTTTGTTGAGTCTATACAGTTTTTTTGTAAATAATAATAAAAGGAACTTCGTTCCATCCGGGTGTCCCTTGACACCTCTCAAGTTTTTTGTCTTGTTCCGGTTTGGAGGGTAAGGTGGCCACACCACCAAACACATCCACACTGAGGGCAATGCACCGTTAACATTTTTGATGTCTAGAGTATAGGCGATGGTTTCTCATACCATCAGGAGAGCCATCAGCTTGTTTGCTATCTTATGATATAAAAAACAGATATTCATTTTGAACACTATTCATCTAGACTAACAACAATTTGTTTTTTCGTTTCACATCTGTAAATTATTTTGTATAGAAACTGGCTGATAAAAACTACATACTAAAAGAGGGTATTCAGTACTCGATTTTAATACCGAATATGTAAAAAAATTTGGTACTCAAACGTTGAGCTAATTATCCAATGACATGTTTATATTTATACGGACGCCCGTGCATAGATAAAAACATGTGTATTCAAATTCTCCTTTATAGGCATCATCGAAATTCATTATTTACAAACAGTGATTTTTTCCAACTCGTGACTAGACTCATTTGTCAGTAGTCACCGCACGCATGATAACAACGCTATCATACGCACGGTGACCGTATTTTCTTAATATTTCTTTACTAATTTGGTTGTGGTTGACAACATAAGAGTTAAGCAATATTTTGATAACGTCATTTTCCTCGCCGAGTAAATTTTCCTTAAAGTAGTCCTAAGAAAACTGGTATTTTTCATTTTGTTTCTTTTATCTTGCGGGGCTGCCATCATATAAAGAAAGCAATATTTTATTTATTTACTTATTTTAATTTATTTTCTTTCGTACTAAATCAGGGCCGTCGCAAACTAACATCATAATTTTCGACCAAAGTGGGTTTGCGACCACCTATTTTAGTGAGTGAATTAAAAAAAGTTCTATCAAGAAAACATTTGGTCGTAAACTGATGAGATGCATCTTTATGCTTCTACAACATCAGATTCTAAATTATACAATCATAAAAGCATCATTGAGATTATAACAAGCAAAATATTATGTAGCCTTAAGTGTCAGAATGCGATCACCCGGCCACTTTCTAGCGTATTAGATATTTACGTACTTCAGTTTGCGACCACTGGATTTAAAAAAAATATAAGCTAAAAAATGATATGACTACAACTTTCGAACAAACATTGCTCTATAATTGAAGTAATAACGATTCTTGTTTGAGTGTAATATTAGTGTAAGGTATCAAAAGGTAACATTGTTCGCCGCCCGGCGTGGCATTTTGCAGCATTACGTGACACATAAACATACCATTGAGTCATCACCCGAACTCAGGCACTATTTTCTAGATTTGGGTTAAGCCCGATAGATTTAAATTTATGATTTTCTTGTTACATAAGTATTCAATGAATATTTAATGCTTACTATTCATTGTTTTCTCCTGAAAAAAAAAAACGGGTTGTGGCTGTGTTGAGGACACAGCCGTGCATCTTTTACGTGAATACGACGACGTCACGGGTAATATCTTGCTATGGTCACATTTTTCATTCATCGTTCCAATCACAATGTTCCCCATCAAACCCGCCTACAAACCTAGACCACGTCCGTCCATCATTTGGATAGCGAAGTAGAGTGTAGGGCGGCGCTACCACCGTAAGGTGACCCCCTATTACTTACGAAAACCGAAGGATACAAAAACCTTCACAATAAAAAGGCCCCGGGGCCGGATAAAATCACAAATATGGTAGTTAAACACCTCCCTCTTCTATATACCTACTAGTGTGCATCTTTAATGCACTCCTAGCCGGTTTTGTTGTTTTTAAGGTTTTTCCAGTTTCCCAAGCATGAGGTGAGTGCTATAAACACAAAAATATTTAGAAATACGAAAGTACTGATCAAAATTATAAATGCGAATTTCATCTGTAACGATGAACTCATATAACTAGTTATAAGTATGTATACCTAGCGATCAGTACAATCGACGTATTCGATCATATATCAAAGAAGAATTTCGCCGCCTCGAGCCTGTCGACACTAGCTCAGTGTAAGAGCGTCCCGGCTTTAGGGAGATGGTTGCAGGTTCAAATCCCGCGTGTCGATATTTTTCTTTGTTGTTTTTAAGGTTTTTATATATATTTATATATAAAAACCTTAAAATATATTTTGGATATTTATATTTATTTGGTATATTTTGGATGTTGGTGATAGTTATGTAGCTATAACATCAAACTGTATCCCAATTTTGTTATCATCAGTTTTTTGAACTGTCCCCTCTACGAAGGCAAATTCAAAGACGTATTTACGTCAAAATGATATTATCTTTAATTAAAGAAACCTAGCCCCTCAAGTGGTCGCATACTGGAGGCGGTCGCGTTACCGACGCAGTGACCCTACATCGATATTTTTTAATTAATAAATTTTGTGACTAAGAAAACATTTTACAGTTCAAAAAATGGATCATGGTGCTTAACAGCTTTAATTCAAAAATTAAAATAAAAGACAAACAAAAATCTATGCTTAAATAATTTAGCGGAAAATTTCAGGAATTATATTTTACAGATTTTTATATTTTGCTGCTGCTATAAGCCACGCTCTTCAATAAATTCAATAATATGCATACTAACCTTACAGAATTCTCACCTTACATAATAAAAATTAAAGTGACGTCTAATTGTCCGTCTATTTGTTTTTCTTTGTAAATGTATGATTCATGGTCATGGTTAATCTGCAAAGCTGTTTGTGATGATATTTCAAATGGATAGCCTTAATTCTAGGGAAGGACATAGGTATGCTACTTACTACTAATACTACGCGGGCGAAGCCGCGGGCGAAAGCTAGTTAATAATTAACACATTTGTTTGAAAAAAATCATTTTTTTATATCTTAAGATAGCAAACAAGGAGATAAGTCTCCTGATGAAAAGAGTCAACATCGCCTATATACACCAAAGATGTTAATGGTGCGTTGCTATCTTGTTGCGAGGTCTAATGCCACAAACATAAATTTACCGGCTGCCTTACCCTCTAAACGGGAAGACAACAGTGACAAGCACTGACGCTATTGCGGCAGGAATAGGTAAGGCGGTGGTATCAGACCCGGGTGAGACAATCCGGAATTCTACCACAGTAGTAGTGACTCGCATAGCCAATCGCTCGCCTTTTACGACCTGCCTGGGAGTACGGCAGTTCGTCTATTCTACAAAGGAGCCGTTAATAATTAGCATTTTAAAGAAAACTCTAAGATACCTAGTAACATTTCTTATTACATAAAAACCCACGGGAGAAAAAAACATGTTTCATAAAGATACATTGTCTTATGTAGGTATAATAATATGTATTAAAAGTTAGAATTGTTTTCTAATTATATGCAGGTTGGAATCCTTTAAAAAAATTATTTGAAAACCATGCGTACCGCTTGTAAATATTTTTAATGCGTGTCTCGTAAATCGCGATGTCTCATTACATCAAACTTGTAAAGCGTAGGTACCTTGTTGCCAACTCGCAGTCATGGTAGTTGGTGAATCATCGACCAATCACGAAACAGCATGAAACGCGGCAACGTCGCATAAATATCAATATTTATAACGTTACATACCGCTCATAATTTCGTTCTGTTATTTTGGTAGCGATACACATAGTGTTCTAAAATAATTTTGTTACTGAGGTATCGCTATAATAATAACGTTATGTATCGAAAAATTTGTTCTGTTATTTGATAACATTTTAAATCCCTGATAAAAGGTTATATTTTAACACTAGCAACAACACAAAGAGAAATAACCAATTTTCCCACACCATCTTAAGTCGAGGCATCGGGACAAACGGGAAAAAGCTGGTTTGCTAAATCACTTTTTTTGGTATTGATTGTTAAATAACAATTTTTCAAAAATAACACGATATACCTGAAAATATTGTCTAAGGAATTTACTAACTTATTACATGATAGAATGTATTTTACACGATCATATGAAATTCCGAAAACAGGCTAAAAAATCTCTAAAACAAATAATTTGTTAATAATATTTCTAATCATCCACATGATTTTTATATGGTGATATTTAGTTTCAAATACAAAAAAGAATGTACTCAATTTTGGTTTTCAGCTGAAGCCCTATATTTATTTATCCAAAAATTAACATGTTTCCCAGCGGTTTCAGAACATACCGCGCCACCCATTTCCTATAGAATTGACGCGCGTCAAAATACCTCGCCTTAAACGTAGTTAATTACCTCATATTCTTGAAATTTAATATCGAAAATTACAAATTACGTACACATTTACGGTTTATTCTTGTAACTAATTAGCCATAAAATTTATTCAATTTCAACAGCTGTGGTACATGTAAATTAATAGGTATATGAAAATACAAGAACTGTTTAAATCGATATAATATATTAATACTATTTTTTATATTATGAGATAGCAAGGAAGCAGATGGTTTTGATAGAAAGAGAAACCATCGCTTATAGACAACAAAGTTGTTAATGGTGCGTGCTATCCGTGTGGCGGGATAGCAATGTCACATTGTATTTATAGATTCAGATGATACAAAGTAGACGACAATTTAATCATTAGAGCCCATGAAAGTTGAATTATTTACTTCTTTGTTTTAGGAAGATTCCTCAATTTGGTGGAACGAACTAAAATTCTAAATAAACCGCTATGTTGAAGAAAATCGTATGCTAAGGTACACGTTGTTTCTGTCTACCGTGTCTAAGTCTACCGGCTACCTTACCTTCCAAACCGGAATACGACATTATTAGCATTTATATTATTGCGACAGGAATAGATATGGCGGTGGTAACAAATGCCTACCACCACTCCACCACCTAGTACTGACGATAGCAATGACACGTACCGCCAATCATACAATCAAAAAATCACAGCCAATCAAGAAATTGCCTTCATGATAAGGACGTAAAAATGGCATGGCTTTTAATTTAAGTAGTTAGACCATAGATAAATTAATACTCAAAGAGTTAGACCTACCCTTATTACCGATTTAAAAAACAAGCTGTGTTACATTTTTTTTTAAACATCATAACATAACAAACAAGCATATAGTTCTCCTGATGGAAAGATAAACTATCGCCTATATACACCAAAGATGTTAATGGTGTTATGCTATCTTGTGGCGAGGTCTAATGCCACATGCATAAGTTTACCGGCTACTTTACCTTCCAATCCGGATCACGACAGTGACAAGCACTGACGCTATTGCGGCAGGAGTAGATAAGGCTGTGGTACCAGACCCGGGCGAAACATTGCAAAACTCTACAACCTAGTAGTACCCACGATGGTAGTGACTCGCGTAGACTTTTACGACCTTCTTGGCAAAACAGCAGTTTGCCTATTCTTCAAAGGAGACTAGAAAACAAGATGAAAAATATGTGTATCTAGTTAGCTCTTTCGACTAAGCGTAATCTTAGGATCATAGGATCCGGGTTCTATTCCTGGGTCACATCTATATGTCTCTCTATCTGTCGGTGTTGGTTTTCCCGATCTTTTTGGTAGTGACTGCTACGTTTCTGTCGTATTATATAAAAAAAATGTGTAAACGGTTGACCCTACGGGCCATCCCTGAAACTTTACACTAAATTAAGGTATTTTAAGTTCAAAAAAGTAACTAAAAACTACGTAACTATAAACGTATTATAAACGTACTATAAACGTACTATAAACGTAACTATAAACTTAGATTTTTTCAGTTCAAAAATCTGTTTTGTTAAAAATGGCAGTATATTAATTTTGAAAAGCTGCATATTTTGGGCTGTGCATTCAACTCAAGTTTTTAGATCTAAAATATTGCTTAAGCTAAATAATCGATAGGTTAAAAACTTTCGATGCAATGTTAAAAAACATTTTGTTTTTAATTTTGGAACGAAGTTCCTTACGGCAGGCTTGGAGGGGATAGGGATTTTGCTGCGCGACCGAACTGAAAAAAATGTGATAGTAAAACCGTAAGAAAAATGCGTGGAATAAAAGCGTTAAATGAGACGTGCGCAGGCGCGACAGTCGCGTACACAAGCGTGTAGTGCCGTTTAGCCGAAGGAAGTTCGTTCCTACCTGGTGTCCCGCGACACCACATCATTTTTTCTTTATTGCTAAAACCTAAACAAATTGACCGATTTTGATTAAATTAACGCTATTTGACGTAGTTTTTAAAGGAGAAAAGCTGATAAGATTTTTAAGTCAATCGGTTAATTAACTTGAAAGTTATTGAAAAAAAATAAGTAAGTTTGCTAAAATCAACGTTATTTTAATATTTGAAAAGCTATAAGTTTTGAGAATTAGATTCGATTTTGATTTTTGAAACGGCATTTGACGTAGTTTTTTTAAGTACTAAAACATCGTAGATTTCCACAAAATGATTGGTTGAAAAAGGTTTTGAAAATCGAGGTAAAATCAGTAACTTCCTTATCTACATACGTAGTGGGAAGTTAAAAATGTCGAACTCGTGCATGTATAGACGGAACTCTAAAATCTCCGATCCCGAAACATATTAACTCGCGTTCCTTGTATAGGGATCCCTTTTGGCATTTTTCCCCTTGTTGGTTCTGGGCTCCTTTGAAGAATAGACCAACTGCTGTTCAGCCAGGCAGGTCGTAAAAGGCGACCGATTGGCTATGCGAGTCACTACTATCGTGAATACTAGGTGGTAGAGTTCTGCATTGTCTCGCCCGGGTCTGGTACCACCGCCTTACCTATTTCTGTCGCAATAGCGTCAGTGTCGCCTCTGTGGTCTATTGGTCCAGCGTTGGCGTTGACCACATGAGGTCCCGGGTTCGATTCCCGGGTCGGGCACATAAAAAATTGTTTTTTCAGTTTTCTGAGAAACACAAAGTTGCTCGGGATTGGAAAGTGCCTGGTTGGCGATAGGCTTGCCACCTATCACATTTGTGGGACCTAGTATCTTCGGCTAATCGTGGGTGCACTTGTTGTACCTCTGCCTACCCCTTCGGGAATATGGGCGTGAAGATACTTTTTTTTTTTACTTTTTTTAGCGTCAGTGTTTGTCACTGCCATGTTCTGGTTTGGAGGGTAAGGTATCCGGTAAACTTATTCATGTGGCATTAACCACGCCATTAGGTTCGTTTTTTTTTTCATATCATAAGATAGCAAACCAGCAGATGGATGTCGTGATGTAAAGAGTCAACCATCGCGTATAGACATCAAAGGTGTAAATGGTGCGTTGCTATCTTGTGGCGAGGTCTAATGCCACATGCATACGTTTACCGGCTACCTTACCCTCCAAACCGGAAAATGACAGTGACCAGCACTGACGCTATTGCAGCCGGAATAGGTAAGGCGGTGGTACCAAACCCGGTCGAACCGATTCAGAACTCTACCACCTAGTAGTCACCATGGCAGTGACGCGCATAGCCACTCGGTCGCCTTTTACGACCTGCCTGGTAGAACGGCAGTTGGCCTAGAACAGGCCCGGAGCCCGGGACCAACTCGGGGAAAAATATATCTTATGACATAAAAAAAAACTTTGTACTTTTTTAGGGTTCCAAAGTAAACTAGGAACCCTTATTGTTTCGCAATGTCTGTCCGTCCATCCGTTAGGCCGTTCGTCCGAAAACTGTAATTAGGCATTAGTATATATTAGTCACGGCAACAAAGTTATAATCTTAGACACGTAGAGGAAGCTACCTTGAAAAAATATTTTAGCTTCCTCTACGTGTATAGTGGGGATGTTAATTAGTTTTCTCACTTACCCCATAGTGACGTGTATCGATAGATAGGTTTTTTAAAATATTGTAGGTTTAAGACAAAAAAAACTGTTAAAAAAATTTATTTGTGAAATATATATATATATATATATATATATATATATATATATATATATATATATATATATATATATATATATATATATATATATATATATATATATAAATAGGCCAACTGCCGTTCTGGTATGCTGGTATGCCGTATGGTAGAGTTCTGCATTGTCTCGCCCGGGTCTGGTACCACCGCCATACCTATTCCGGCTGCAATAGCGTCAGTGCTGGTCACTGTCGTTTTCCGGTTTGGAGGGTAAGGTAAACGTATGCATGTGGCATTAGACCTCGCCACAAGATAGCAACGCACCATTTATACCTTTGGTGTGTATACGCGATGGTTGACTCTTTACATCACGAGACCCATCTGCTGGTTTGCTATCTTATATAAAATTCACGATAGAAATAAATATAATGAAGTTAAAAGAAACACTATCTCAGCTTAAAAGAGTTTACAAATTTTGGAGTAAGAGTCGATTAAGTTATAAAATTAACCGTCTCGTTGGACGAGTGGTTAGCGGCCCTGACTACGCAATCAACGGGGCTCGGGTTCGATCCCCGACGGGGACAAGCATTTGTGTGATGAGCTTACATTTTTGTATTTATGGGTTTGGGTGTTTATTATATATATTCTGGTATTTATATGTGTATTTCTATGCATTAGTATCGTTGACTAACACCCATAACACAAGCAAATAATTTACTTACTTTAGGGTTATCAGTGAGTGTAATTTGTCCCGTGAATATTTATAATATTTAAAATATATTTGAAGAAATGTTTATAGGCGGTACACCTGTGGTGCGCATATATCCATCATTGATGTTATTTAACGTCAGTGATGAATATATCAGCACGACACGTACTTTACTAATTGAAGTGAAAACTTCTTTAGGCGCGTTGAGCGTTTTGGTAGAGGGTAAAATCCTCGGTTCGCGTCACCGACATGCTAATGATAATAGTATATCTATAGCTATGGAGAGCCAGACTAGCGCACGCGCAGTAGCCTGTGTACACGTATACACTAATACATCGACTATTTCTGACTGTATTATGTGCGCGTTGGACGCTTTATATAGTTATATAGTTTTAATTACTCTCAACTTAATAGTTCCGTTTTCACTTCTATCGGCAGTCCCACGACTGCTACTGTTTTTTATTTTTATTTGTTGCGATAGTATAAATAAACCATCTGCCGTCCTGTCAGGCAGTTCGAAAGAGGCGAATGGTCAGCTATGTGAATCATTACCATGCACCATACTAACAGCCATTACGGGGCGTCCACAAATTACGTGAGATGTTTAAGGGGAGAGGGGGTCGAGTCAAATCTCATCTAATCTTACGTTGGAGGGTGGGGGGTCTAGGCAAATATCACGCAATTTTTTTCATATTGAAACAAAAATATATACCATTTTGGTCCATTGTCCAGATTGTACATACTTAAGTTAATCTTAAGTGAAATCGTGATACGATTAAGATCATTCACTAACTCGTTCGAAAGAAAATAATTTCATTTATACTTCGACGTTATATAGCCTTAACTAATCGTAAATAAAAGCACGAAGATTTTTTTCTTTTTAAAATAACAATCAAATGCGTTTACATATTTCAGAAACCCACATTTTGAAAATCTCACGTGAGATTAGGGGATGGGGGATGGGGTTGAATAAAATCTCACGACATCTCACCAGGGGGGAGGGAGAGACAGAAAATTAAAAAAAAAACGCCTCACGTAATTTATGGACGCCCCCTAATACCCATTTCTGCTGGAATAGCGTTAATGCTTATGTTACGGTTCCGAAATCAGAAATCAGAAATTCTTTATTCAATAAAACTTTTTACAAGTTGTTTTGACAGGTTTGGAGTGTAATTTTATGTATTTACTTTTTTATGTTATTGAGATAGGCAAACTGGCAGACGTGCCACCTGATGGTAAGTGGCCGACGTCGCCAATAAATAAAAATGGGATACCTGGGCTGGATTTCGCCCAGGTATTCCATTCGTGTGTTGCCTATCCTGAGACAGAAGATGTTAAGTCTCGGTGCCAGTAATTACACTGCCTGTCTTGCCCTTCTCTCCGAAATACAACAAAGCTGTTTCACGGGAGAAATAAGCAAGATGGTAACCATGGTAACCATGCAGCCGGGAGCGCAGTACAGCGCATCCCTCCCACCGGTATATTTATTTTCTAATGCATATTATTTAAAAATATTAAGTTTCTGCGCTCCTCCGCAATCCATATTAATATTACAAATGCGAACTAATTCTGTCTTCTGTCTATTCTTCACGCATAAACAACTGAATTTCCCCGTGCTGGTCCCGGGCTCCTTTGAAGAATAGGCCAGCTGCCGTTCTGCCAGGCAGGTTGTAAAAGCGACCGATTGGCTATTCAAGTCACTACCATCGTGGCTACTAGATGGTAGAGTTCTGCATTGTCTCGCCCGTGTCTGATACCACCGCCTTGCCTATTCCTGCCGCAATAGTATCAGTGCTTACCACTGACGTGTTCCAATTTGGAGGGTAAGGTAGCTGGTAAACTTATGCATGTTGCATTAGACCTCGCCACAATATAACAACGCACCATTAACACGTATGGTGTCTATAGGCGATAGTTGACTCTTTCCATCAGGATACTCATCTGCTTATTTGCTATCTTATGATATAAAAAAAGATGAAATTTGGTACAAAGATAGTTTTAGACTAAAAAAAGAACATACGATAGTTTTTATCCCGTAAATCCCACGAGAACGGGAACTAGCGAGTAAAACCCCGGTACTGTATTACAAGTTATACAACTAACTATAATATAATAATAATAATAAAAAAATATATATTTCCATCGATAAATCTCCATTAAACACTAATCAATTACGAATACAATATTTACTTACTATTATTCTATCTATAGTGTGCAATATGTCTTGCAGTTCCTACACTAAGTATTAACTTGTGTCGTAGGTAACTGCTTACTCTTCCAAATTACAGTTTTATGTAGCCAAGTGTGAATTAATATAATAACTTAAGCTACTTTTATTTTAGAATTTTGTCTTATAATTTAGGTTACTTTTATTTTAGACTAGCTGACCCGGCAAACGTTGTTTTGCCTTACATATTAGGAATCCATAGCGGACCAACAACGTGACACTAATTTATATAAGACTACGGGATTGTCTTTCCACGCAGCTAAAATGGCATTAAACTTTATATGGTGGTTAAGTATTTTTAAAGTTTCTAATTTTCCGCGCAATTTTCTTAATATTTTCTAAGAACCTTCTCCTTACAATTACAAACACAACAAAAAAAAATACCAAAATTGGTCCAGCCGTTCAGGCGTAATGTCGTGACCAAGGAAAATAAGGATTGATTTTTATATATATAGATTTTCTTAATATTTTCTTTTATAAGAACCTTCTCCTTACAATTACAAACACAAAAAAAATTACCGAAATTGGTCCAGCCATTCAGGCGTGATGTCGTGACCAAGGAAAATAGGGATTGATTTTTATATATATAGATATAACTTAGGCTAATTTAATTTTAGAATTTTTTCCACGGAGACGAAGTCGCGGGCACAACTAGTGTAAACTATAAATGTACCGAATTTCCTACTCCACCGTTCACGTAATCGTCTTAAAAAGAGGTAGAAAGTTTTTGCGCCTTGTATTAATAGATAGATAGTAATAAATGATATCTTTATTACAGGTTTTAGACGTATACATGCCAGAGTATAAGTTATCTGTGGAAACATATTGTGCGCTTACTTTAGTGCCTCTAGTGCTAATCTGTCAAATCAAGAACCTGAAATGGCTGGTACCTTTCTCAGCGCTAGCCAACATATTGTTGGTTTTATGTTTTGGCATCACTATGTATTATATATTTGCTGACTTGCCAAATCCTGCGGAGCGTGTAATTGTTGCTGAAGTCACTCAATGGCCATTATTTATAAGGTAAGGACAAATTTAGTATAAAAAAGTCAACTTATTATTTTTATAATGCTAAAGAGATCAAAATCCAAATCTGTATCTAAATTAATCTTTATTAGCGAACGCCCTGTGGTCGACTATAAAAAAAAGGTTCTATATATACTAAACAGTAAAATGTTTTCTATGTTTGATGAAAGACTGCCTTGAATGAGATTAGTGTAGTAATATTCAAAAAGTATGGTCACCACAGGTTGTAGTAATGAGTCTATTAGCGAGTTCGGTAAATCGCTGATTATAAACAAAGAACTTCTATGCTATAATATACTTTTATTAGATCTAAATTTAAGCACCTATTTTTTATATATTCCGTATCAGAATCGAGTACTGCACACTCTCCTTTAGTATTTACCGTCCTTTATCGGTCAACCTGTGTATGTCGCAGGCAAATTTTATAATTCATCTGCATACATTCTCATATTCCAAATGTAAAATGTCGTCATTATATAGCATGCATGACATTTACAGCCGTCGTTAACAAATTGCCACAGCATATTGTTTAAATTTCTTGTTATGTAAATAGGTAGTTTATTAAGAACTACAATCCTATCCGGTTTCTTACATAAAAAAGAAGTAGGTTTGACATGTTGTGTTTAGATCCCACGCCTGAAAAAGGGACCCCGCGTGGCCGGACTCCGTCGACGGTGCGTCAACGCAGTTTATAGTTGACATTGACGTAACTGATGTCATCAACAATTTACCTTCGGCAGTTTGCATTGAACGCTTATGTTTATAAAATGGCGACGTCGTTTGTATAACGACGAAACATATAAATTGCCTGCGACTTATAATTATTGTAGCAACGCAACAAAAAATAGAACTATTAAATCCTGATATATTAACAATCGTCATTAAAAGGGGTACTTTAGGTCAGCGGGATTTTAAAACATCGCATCACTTCACTGTTAATATATTTATCACTTTTACTTAAAGTGAATAAATATATTAACAGTGAAGTGACTTTTATTTAAAGTGAATAAATATATTAACAGTGAAGTGACTTGGTGTTTTAAAATCCCGCCGACCTAAAGTACCCCTTTTAATGACGATTATTAATATATCAGTAATAATAAAGTATCATTGTTCATTACACTTCACATTTGTTAGATATTAATTCACTTAATTATTAGACTTCCTTCGACCATTTCTCAAGACAGAATGCTGTTTGCGACCCACCGCGCCATAATTACTGAAAATTCGTGCACAAACAACGGATGCTACGATTGGTGGATCATAAAAGCATACAATTGTTCCATTTAGACCAATAGAATTATTAAGGAGTAACTGGATGTGACCACGATAAGACGAAAAATTGTTTTCCCGATAAGTATTTCTGCATTGCTTCAAGCAATATGGTAACGTAAAACTGAAGTTTTCCATGCAGTGGAGCAGACACAATGATTAATAATTCGTTTGAGAAACACCGAGAAAGTTTAAAGTATGTACTTGTGAACATCATTGCAACTACTAGGTGATTTTTTTATTTCATAAGACAGCAAACAAGCAGATGGATCTCCTGATTGAAAGAGTCAACCATCGCCTATAGACACCAACGTTGTTAATGGTGCGTTGCTATTTTGTGGCGAGGTCTAATGCCACATGCATAAGCTTACCGGCTACCTTACCCCCCAAACCGGAACATGATAGCGACAAGTACCGACCCTATTGCGGCAGGAATAGGTAAGGCGGTAGTACCAGACCCGGGCGAGACAATGCAGAACTCTACCACCTAGTAGCCACAATGGTATATATCCAATCGGTCACCTTTTACGACCTGTTTGGCGGAACGGCAGTTGGCCTATTCTTCAAAAGAGCCCGGAACCAACACCGGGGAAAAGTAGAAAGGGAAAAGTTGTGGTAGATTTCTGCATTGTCTCGGCCGGGTTTTGGTTACAGCGCTTCAGACACCTATACCGCAATAGCGTCAACGCCTGTTACTGTCGTGTTTCGGTTTAGAGGGTAAGGTAACCGGTACACTTATGCATGTGGTATTATCATCTCTCCACATTGATAACAATGCATCTAGAATGAACGCCACACTAAGCCAAGATCCGGTTTCGCAGGAGACGGTCCTTAGCATGGGCATTAGTAGTCCAAATTTAATCGTAAACTCTGATTTAATGCCCGGTTTCGCAGTAACAGTCATTTGGACCAACTGTTTAAGTTCATTTAAAAAAAAAACTCCCAGGCCCAGAAGTCAGGTGACGTAGTAACGCTAGTAACCGCAAGGTCACGTGTAATTAGTCATTTCAAAAAAAAACCATTAACACCTTTTATATTTATAATATGATATATATACAACCCTTATTTCTTGCGGAAGGTAAAAGGAAAATATTAATAGAAAAAAATTATTTATTTCAGTACCGTAATATTCGCCATGGAAGGAATTGGTGTGGTGATGCCTGTGGAAAATGAAATGGCCAAGCCCGAGCAGTTTCTTGGCTGCCCCGGAGTCCTGAATATCGCCATGACAATTGTAGTATCTTTATACGGTGTTGTTGGGTTCTTTGGCTATATGAAGTATGGAGACAGTGCAAGAGGCAGCGTTACATTAAATCTTCCACAAGAAGAGCTGTAAGTTTATCTTTATCTCTTCAAAGTAAAACTTATTTAGGCACGGTTAGCGAGTAACTCGATTTTTTTGGACGGAAACATTGGATGCTAGTAGTTACGGCTACGAATAATATAACGTTGACTACAGGACCTCGGCATACATCAATAAAACGTCTCGTGTATAATATACTTGTAATGTATCTACATTGTGTCATTGGCGTGATTTGTAGGATAGTAAACACGTAAATGAAATTTCTTAAAGAAATGGAATGTCATGACCACCTATTTAGTCTAAATTTTCCTATATTGCGTGTTCTAATCTCAGCATACTTAAAACATATTTGCCTTTTCCTCTACAGCGGCAACCCCTTCCACATTTCAAGTGGACCTTTGCAATATAAGGGGCTTACATTTCAATTTAGAAGTCGTTAATTTCCACCTCGAAACAGCAAGCCGGTGAACACCTAACCAAGACACAAATATCCTCTCCGTCAGATGTCGCTTATTTGAAGTACCCAGGATAAACCTGGAGCACAATTTTCTCCCTCAAGCTGGCGTTTGCGCATTTGTACGTGAGGGTATTTGTTATAATCGTTTCGGTACCTACGAACTTCAGGGCCTATCAGTTTTATGGGTTCGCGTAGAACATGGTGGTTACATCCGTATCTACGCTTGCCTCTATAGGTCTCACAGTGGTAATGCCGATACTGAGAGGCTCTTTGAGCATGTTCAAACGACGTCTGACCAATTACTAGCGTTGGTTCCATCTGCTGAGTTGCGTGTCTTAGGAGACTTTAATGCACATCACATAGAGTGGTTGGGTTCTCGGATTACCGACTTTTCGGATAGAACTACGTGTTACTTTGCTCTGACATATGGTTTGACCTAGTACATTCACCTACCCATATCCCTGATATAGCTGACCATACTGCCTCCTAATTAGACCTTCTGCTGACAACACATCCTGATAGCTATCAGTTCTCGGTTAGTACACCCTTGGGTACATCCGACCATTGCCTGATACAATCTGTTGCGCCAACGAGTCAGAATAATAAGCGTCCTATTTCTACTCGAGGAGTTTGGTATTATAAGTCAGCAGATTGGGGTGGATTGCGAGACTTTTTTGCATCCTACCCTTGGAGGCGGCACTGTATATCATCATATGATCCCCACACTTGTGCAGAAATGATTGCCGACGTGGTGCAGCAGGGTATAAACTATTTCGTACCTAGCTCTAGAATTCCCATCGGTGGTCGTTCTCGTCCATGGTTTGACCAGTCTTGCAAAAAAGTGCACTACATAAATCAAACTGCTTTCCGAACCTGGAAGCGAGCTAAAACTCAGGGTGTTCCACAAGGCTCTGTACTATCACCTACGCTGTTTCTTCTGCACATCAATGATATGCTGCAAAACAACAGCATTCGTTGCTATGCAGACGACAGTACGGAAGATGCTATGTACACAGGCCGTGCGTATCTTTCGAAGGCACAAGTAAATAAGAGTCGGAGTGGGCTGGTGTCTGAAATCGAGAAATCTCTGGAGCTGGTCTCAGATTGAGGCGAGAAAAACATTGTCCAACTCAATCCCTACAAGACACAAGTCTGTGCGTTTTCCACTAACAGGAATCCTTTTAATTAAGCTCCAATATTCCAGAACACTCCCCTTACCATCTCTAATAGCATTAATGTTTTTGGCGTTAAAATTGCAAATGCCGTCCAATTTTGTCATCATCAACTAACCCTTTATGTTGTAAATGTTCATGGGCAGTGGCGACCGCTTTCCATCAGATGGCCCACTCGCACGTATGCCTACAAATTCAATAAAAAATAATACGTTACACTTGTTAAATGGTTTCTAATGTTAATGTGCATCAAATATTTTTGCACAGTACTCCTAAAACATTAATTTCACATTATTTGGCCGTCTTAGGCCGTCTTTGAAGAATAGACCATATGCCGTTTTGCCAGTCAGTTCATATAAGGCGCACGATTGGTTATTCCTGCCTCAAATGTGTTTTATGTATAGTGAACACCAGTGTGGTGGTGACAGAATTCCACAGCGTTTTAACCCACCAAATAGAGTACTACCGGTTTCCTTATTCCTGCCGTAATAGAGTCATGACTGATAATTATCTTGTTTCAGCTTAAAGGTTAAGGTAATCGATAGACTTATGCACATAGCATTGCCACACGGAAGGCATTATTAACGTCTTTGGTGTCTTTAGGCGATGGTTACTCTTTCCATCTGGAGTGCCATATGCTTGTTTGCTATTTGATGATATGTAGGCTGTTAGTGTAAACACCGTTATCGTTGAAACCAGTGGTTTGATTTCATTTATAGAGCGTAAATTCAATGTAAAGTCACCATTTTTCCTCAAAATCATTTCACCCTATTTTCACATTTCACAAGTGCACGGAAAAGTGGACGGAACATAGGAAACAGCGTTTGATTAGACGCCGCAAGCCGGCCGGATGGCCAGTGCGGCAGGTCAGCGCCTTTTACGCATAGTATCCATGAATTTACAAACGGTTTTGGAGAGAATCTTTCTTACGTTTTTGAAAGAAAATAACGTTTTTTTACTTTTAAATACACATAAATATATTTATAATTAAGTCAACTACCTCTGATTTTAGTGACAACAGTGTTTATCCTTACAGCCTGTATATAAAAAATCAGTCAACAAATTAATTGTGACGAATTAAATCCTCAACTGGTACTCGGTTTACTCGTCCTATCCAGGAAACCATTGCAATTATATTAAATTTTATTTCTTTCAGATTAGCACAAAGCGCCAAAATGTTGATGGCACTTGCAATCCTATTAACGTATAGCCTCGCATTCTACGTTCCCATGGAGATGATATGGAGGCAGATTCAGGATAAGATATCTGTTAGGTACCACAACATTACGCAAGTCAGCATCAGAACTGCAATAGTAGTTGGGTCAGGTAAGATCTGTAGGATATTCAGTTCAGATTACTTATATAAATTTAAAAATGTACCGTGTATACATTTGTATGCAGATGTATACACGGTACATTTTTAAATTTTTTGTCTGTATGTCTGTCTGTCTGCTTGTTCCAGCTAATCTATGAGACGGTTGGACTAATTTTAACGGAACTTTCATTGGTAGATAGCTGATGTAATAAGAAGTAACTACTACTTTTTTTAATTCCACGCGGATGAAGTCGCAGGTACAGCTAGTCCCCCTTTGAAGTCCAAATAAATTGAACGATTTGATCCTTTACGGCAATTTTTTAAGAAGAAAAGCTGATGTGATTTTTAAATCAATCGGTAAATTAGCTTAAAAATATTTTAACCCCGACGCAAAAAAGAGGGGTGTTATTCAGGTGTCTGTCCGTGGCATCGTAGCGCACAGGCGGATGATCCGATTTAGTTGCGGTTTTTTTAAAAGAAAGCCCTATTTTGCGAGATGGTTCTTAGCTATGATTCAATAAAATCTGGTTAATTGTTTCAAGATCATTAGCTCTTTCCAAATTGATGAAAGAAATTAAGCAATTTGTTAAGGATTTATCGATAGTAAATAATGTATAGTAGATTATAGTAGATTAGATATGATAGAATGTATAATAGTAAATAATTTAAGTTATATTGCAATGACAAAGTGACCTTGATCTGATGCTGCTAGATCCTCATTAGAAGCTTTTATTTAACTGGCAATATTCATATATATGTAACAGATATTCTAAATATTGCAAATAATTTTCGTTCGGACAATTGTTCGGACTAAAACTTGGCAAACTTGAGTAAATTCAGTGACTTTGCAATATTATGGCACTGTAGCACCTTTAGTTCTGTGAATAATGATATAGTAATGTGAATCGAGAGGTTTATCAGGTACCCCGGGATCTTAATATAACAAGAACTATTGAAGAAAACTAAGATATAATTTATACTCTCGTTTATTAGGACCATCCGTCCTCAATAACTTCTAATGCAGAACCATTCTTATTTGTTTTATACTAGACATTCGACATAATTCAAATTCTACTACTTGTCTTTAAAAGTAGACAAATTGCCAGCATTTATTGTAACAACAAAATAGGTGTTACAGTACTATCCAGCTGATCTCGTGATGTAGCCTAGATGTAGGGACTGGAACTCTCAGGTGCAGAGTTTTGACGAATCAACCGAGTTTCGACTCGTTGATATTGTTGCTATAAGTATATACTAAGTTTAATTAGTATTCATGATGACAAGGATCTGAAGTTGGAATTAAAAGAGTACTATCAAAACTCACAGATAGAAAATGCTAAGTTAGTAGAAGGGTGATTTCTAGGATCAAATGATTGCACTGGAAGGTCACCATGGGAACTCCTAAACTAAACAAGATAAATTCATCTAATTTGAATTCATTTACTCTGTTTTTACAAACACCCTAGTGCTAGACAATTCCTAAGGTACCATGATGGAGCTGGAAGTAGATCATAAAAACTAAAATGGAGCAATATCATAGACTTTGGGTCATTTGATTTGTTCTTTTAAGGACTTTGGAGCAGGATGGTTTCTAGAGCCTGATGTTAGAACTGAAAGTAGTCTATAAGAGCTCCTAGGGTAATCCAGCTAAACTCATCAAGTGTGAGCTTATTCGGTTGGTTTTGACATACACTTTGGTACTGGATGATTTTTGAGATTCGATAGTGGAACTGGAAGTTTGCTATGGAAATTCCTAAACTAAACAAGATAAACCTATCGAGTTTGGACTCGTCTGTACTGTTTGGACAAATGCCCTGGTGCTAGATGACTTCTAGCGTCTTATAATGAAGAAAAGAGGAGGTCATGAAAACTTTGAATTACAATTGAGCAACACCATTGATTTTAGACTCGTTTGATTCGATCTTGTAAGGTCTTTGGAACGGGGTAGTTTAAACTACATAAACCTAATGGGGATGTAAGATAATTCGATTTGTTTTATCATCCACGTTAGTGCTGGATAATTTCAAGGATCTGATGATGAAACTGGAAGGTGGGCTATGAGAACTTTCGAACTAAATAAAATAAAGTCATTATGTTTAGGCTCATTTATTCTATTTTAAAAATATCCTGGTGCTGGATGTTTCCCTGGTTCTTGTGATGAAGCAGGAAGAAGGTCTTGGGAACTTTGGACTAAAATTGAGTAACACCATATATTTTGGCTCGTTTGATTTATTCTTTTAATGACTTTGAAGCCGGATAGTTTCCGGTGTTTGATGATAGAGCTAAAAGAAACTCCATGAGAAACCTCAAGGTCAGGACAGGTCAGGTCTCTCGCCATGATTGCGAATTACCTTATGGATTGCACTTAGTGATAAGTGCAATCCATAAGGTTACCACCTACCCATTTTAGCTACATATATTATTTTATGTTTATTTTATGTTTTTCAGTAAAATATTTCAATACTAAATTAATTTCAGTCACACCTCCTTTGTGTATTTATCAATATTTTTAAATCTATACGCACACGGAATATTTGCAT
The DNA here is from genome assembly GCA_036924255.1 of Apodemia mormo. Taxonomy (NCBI): domain Eukaryota; kingdom Metazoa; phylum Arthropoda; class Insecta; order Lepidoptera; family Riodinidae; genus Apodemia; species Apodemia mormo. Next base: position 4,770,352 of record JAUPFN010000006.1, on the reverse strand, counting down.
ATTGGTGAGGTTCTCAAATTCTACACGGCCGGCCAAACGGGTTCAGATTTTCAGGAAGTCTAAGTTTGGCGGAACCAAAAGTTATGAGATTTTTATATACACACATACATACCTACAGACTTACTGACGTCATTGCGAAAATAGTCAAAACGCGGAGAACTGGTGAAAATTTGAATTTTGAAAATCGGGGCAAAATTAGTAACTGTCTTATATATGTATATACGGAAAGAATAAGACAGTTATTCTTGTATATCGTCGGTCGTTATCGTTAGTTATTATCATCTATGTTCTGTTGAAATTGAAATGCCAAACTATCTATATGTAAACATTTACGTCATCAAAATATGACCGATTCTTATAAATCACGGTGATGAAATCGATCAAGAGAATGTGCAAGATACGAGGTTAAATCGAGTTCGTAACAAATACGTTTGTTGCAGCAGCATTATGCGTGACGTAGCGGATTTGTAACTAACACTTTCTAATAAATATGCGTAGTAGTTGATGTTACGTCAACGAAACGTGATCAGTCCTTAAAAAACGATAACTACGTCAATGTAATGAAATTGATCAAGAGAATAGTCGAATACCTAATCGCGGATGAATCAGATTTGTAACGAACACATTTGTTACAGACTCGATACATGTAGCATAGCAGTAGCGATGGGAATTATAGCTACTTTTATTTCTCTATCACGTAGTAAAGTCATTTGTTTTTTGTCACAAAGTTATTTGTGTTATATCACGGATGATAAATCACGACTGTTATACTTTATTAGTGACGATTATTGTCACAGTGGGTGCATTTTATACCGTACGTTGCATTGCCGCGCAGTGATTACTATTTATAGGTGATTAGTAAAGTGAAATATCACATTAAACATATTCTCTCTTTTAGCCGGTGGCATGGTGTCGCCCAAAAATGTTTCTTTGTCTCTTTCGCACGATGGGTTTCTGTGAATTGTAAGCATAAGTAGTAGCTTCGCCCGCGTGAAATAAATCACGCTCGCGTTATATATAACGGATGATTTCGATGGATCTAACTGGTGAAACACGTGAATTATTTTATAACGAGTGATGTAACTAGTGATGCATGAAATTTCCCATGCTCACATAGCAGACAAAATAAACATTTATTTTAACGCATTCTATTATTTTTTATCGCCTCTGTGGTCTACTGGTCGGTTTTGACCAAATGAGGTCCCGGGTTCTATTCATGACGCAGGCAATTCAAAATTTTTATTTTTCAATTTTCTGATAAAAACGACGTTTCCTGGGATTAGATAAGTGCCTGATTGGCGGTAGGCTTGCCATCTATCACATTGTGGGACTAAGTGGGTATGGGCGTGAAGATTTTTTTTTCAATTATTTTTTTAACAATTGGCTCTTACATGCAATGGTAAAATACCAACCTCATTATAGACAATACCAAAGATAAAAGAAAAAAATAAAGACTTGCATTCTACATATGAGTATTTGTATATACGACTACTGAGATCGAAGAGTACAAAGGACAGAATGAACCCACAGATTACCCGAAAGTTAACGAAGGTATTGGTTCAATGTACCACTCAAGTCTACCAAGTTGTTTTCAAACATATGCACACAAAATATGCACTCGGTGCATAGTTCGGTTAGCAATCGAAATATTCTTCAGAAAGTCCTGTTTTAAGAAGTGAATACTATTCATTAGTATGTTCCTATTTGGAGGGTATGGTAGTCAGTAATTTACGCATATCACATAACCATCCCGACACACAGGTAGCACCGTTATTTACATCTTTGGTGGTAACATCGATGATTGTCCCTTTTCATCAGGAGAGTCACCTGTTTGTTTGCAATCTCATGATATAAAAAAGAATTGGACTGCACTTAACGATAGTTACTCTGGTTTACAAATTCTTTCTTATATCGATGTAGTTACACATCGAGATTTTGAGACTTTTCATCCACATTCAAATTAGATACCTATTAGTGCAGAAACAAAAATAGATAAGGCAACGGATTTGCCTAATTCACCTTATTTAAGACTGCAAAAAATTGCATCCTATATTTTATAACTTTTGTAATCGAAATATTCTCTAGAGTACAACAAAAATTGTACTTGTGTAGTCCAATTTTTGTTGGTCCAAACTTAACTTGGTTTTCGAGCTTCTTTCTTATAGACATAAATATTACATAACTTGTTTTCATGTAAAGCAGAAATGGGCACGCATTCGTATAGCAGCAAGAATTCACGTACAAACGAAGAATTTAAGACAAAAAATTACCTCTTAATTTTTTATAATTTATTTTACTTTTATTACAGTTGCTCTGGCCGCTGCTTTTCCGGATTTGGAACTTTTCATTAGTCTATGCGGAGCTATCTTCTTATCAAGTCTCGGTCTCTTAACGCCAGCCGTTGTCGACACGGTTCACAAATGGGAAAGAGGTCTCGGAAGATTTAACTGGATCCTATATAAGAATATAATTATAGCTATCATATCTTTAATAGCACTATTTGCTGGTTCATACACCTCAATATTAGGTATCATTGAAAAATATAATAAGCCCATTTTAGATATGGTAAACAATAGTACAAACACATGATTAGTAATATTTGTTAATACACCTGTAAAATAGTTGAGAAATAACTTGAAATTAGAATAAATAAAATAACCAGCGTTTTTCCTATCGAATTATTCCCGTTCCAATTGGCAATTAAAAATGCTTAAAATTCTTTGCTGTGATTCTAGGAATAGAATTATTTTTGAACTCCTTGAAACTATTCTGATGCATTTGTGTCTTCCAAAAGTTACTTCTAGAATATTCTATCTATCTATATGCACAATTAGTCCGTTTTAGAAACTCACTCCTTTTTCCCAATCATGATTTGTCCCTTAAAAATCATGAACAATGATTATCAAAATGTTTTGTTTTGATTTAAAATTACCCGGTGATATAAATATATGAAATAAATTAACATAATAATACGTTTTATTCAGTAAAAATTATGTTAAATATAACATTCAAACATTTAGAATCAAGATGTTTTGCAGATCGTGCTGTAGACCTTGATGTGGGTCCTGTTGCAGAGGCTACTGTCCCAATTACACCATTTACTCGTGTTTTAAGATATACTAGTCCGTGACCGGTCATGATACGTAAATGTGTTATATCTGTCAGTAGCTTCATAGCTATCCGTCATTATTTTTCTAAGGATAATGTTTGCCCATGCAAACATTATCCTTAGAAAAATAATGACGGATTTTATTTTTTTAAATATTTTTTTTTACATTCAATGTTAAATAATAAAGCTAACTAATATTTGGAAAATCTATATTAAAATTTTGCTTATAGGTTTCAATAATATCTATTTTCGTATTAGAAATCAGAAATCAGAAGTGCTTTATTTAATAAAACTTTTTACAAGTTATTTTGACACGTCAACATATTTTTTAAAAACTACTACCGGATCGGAAACGGGGACACACGCTGAGAAGATCCGGTGGAAGAAACTCAGCGGGTTTGTCTTTTTTTATATCATCTATTTTTTTACAATATATGTGTATTACAAAAAATATATGTGAGATCGGTATGAGGAGCAACTAATCCCATTTACTTACATATTTCTTAATTTTATATCACCTACTTACATTAAAAGTTGTAAACGTGACAAAATTTTGCAAATAATTAAATTCTTACTAACCATTTATTGTTGAATTTCCGTTGCATTACAAACAACACCACCGTTTCCAAACAAAACAATAGATCATGTTGTGGCTGTATAGATGGCGTTTATATTCGTTATTGTATCAAAATATTAACTTTATTTTCGAAGTTCGCTTTGGGGTGCTGCTACTACATATATATATACATCATATTATTGCTCTATCTACATGTTGTATTATTTTATGTCGGTTCCGATTTGTCCACTAGTGAGATCAGTTTTTAATGTTAATCTTTGCGTTTTGCAATCTATATGTTATGACTATTTTGCTATTTAGATAAAGTTAGTACAAGTTTGTTCAACAATATGAAAATCTCATATTTTTATTTTAAAATTATCTTTACGAGATATCTGTAATTATACATTTAAAAAATACTAACATCATTTAATACTTCAATGCTTGACAAATATCTACATAGCATATAAAATCTGACAAGGTTGTAGTAATATATAAGGATGTATACACACACACACACATATATATATATATATATATATATATATATATATATATATATATATATATATATATATATATATGTGTGTGTGTGTGTACATCCTTATATATATATATATATATATATATATATATATATGTGTGTGTGTGTGTGTGTGTGTATACATCAACAATACAAGAATCATTTTGATTAGCTTTTTTTAAAGATATGATTATTTAAGTAATGTATGTATGAAAGTAATGTATTTGAATATTTTAGTTAAAAATGAAGCCATTTATGAACTTTTAAAATATTTCAAATAACTCACTTGTAATTACACAAATCACGTTTTTGTTACTTATTATTATACGATATTTTTTACACACAACCAGGTTCGCTTATTGCTGCATAATCAGGGACGTTTTCTTAGCCAAAAGAATGATACAAATAAATAATGCAGCAATGATGAATAAGCAAATTACTAAAGTAAATGATGCTGCAAATAGAAAAACCGGTTGGGTGTAAAAGTAATAGTGGTAAAGAAAAGATCTAGTAGTACAAGTTAGTTTATTTGAAACAACAAACGAACGAGATGCAGCTTCATCAGTAAAGAAGATGAAAATATCCAATTTATAGGTTTTCGAACTTTTAAACAATAACGTCGTGAAATGCTGCATAAAAAATCGATAATTTTGTGACCACTGACATGACATTATTATTTATTTTTAGTATTTTTGCTATTCCTGTTAAAAAGTCAAAGCAATTCAACCTACTTAATGACGTTATGTAACAAAATTTATTAATAGTAAATACTGAATATTTACAAAACTATTTAGGTATACAGTTGGTTTAAAATAGCTTTATGTTAGGGTAAAAATTAAAATGTATCTAAATGGTTCTCTACATGTCGAATTGAAGAAAAGCATTTAAATCCAATTTTTAACCGTAATGCAGTATTTCAAGAAATTAATACCATAAACATCTGTAGTGGCTCTCTGTACGCTTGATATTATTATCAACATGGTAAATATATGTTTTTTGACACACTAACAAAAATTTGACAATTAAAAATCTTGTATCCTGTTATCAATTAAAATCTGCTTGACAGATTTTAATTGATAACAGGTTAATTTCCCCGTGTTGGTTCCGGGCTCCTTTGAAGAATAGACCAACTGCCGTTCTACCAGGCAGGTCGTAAAAGGCGACCGATTGGCTATGCGAGTCACTACCATCGTGGCCACTAGGTGGTAGAGTTCTGCATTGTCTCGCCCGGGTCTGGTAGCACCGCCTTACCTATTCCTGCCGCAATAGCATCAGTGCTTGTCGCTTTCGTGTTCCGGTTTGTAGGGTAAGGTAGCCGGTAAACTTATACATGTGGCATTAGACCTCACCGCAAGATAGCAACGCGCTATTAACACCTTTGGTGTCTATAGGCGATGGTTGACTCTTTCCATCAGGAGATCCATCTGCTTGTTTGCTTTCTTATGATTTAAAAAAAAAAAGATCTTAATAATATTTTTTTAAACGCAGAAAAACTGCAGGAACCGACTTTCCATTTCCTGTATCTCCGGAACCTTGTATCAGATCTCCAATAACTAAAAAAACATAATTAAATAAAACATAATAAAGCTTATTATAGCATAAAAAAACATAATAAAGCTTAATTGATAACCTCCTCTTTTTGGGAAGTTGGTTGATAATTAGTGTACATTGAAAACAGCTGATTTAGCAAATGACAAGCCATATTTTTGGCATCGCTAATTTATGTCCAGCGGGCTGGCGTTCGTTAGCTAGTTTATAATTATAATGGTTCCTACACACTATGCCGGTGGCATGATCGGTGGATATGCCGCCAAGAGTGCAGGCAGCAGCTTGCCACTCTACCAAGTCGCTAGCATGGTCACCGAAATATGACGGCGGGTTAAATGGCAAGCCGGCGTCAGTTCGTGCCCAGCATTATGATAGTTTTATGCGGTGTGTTCTACGTCCAATAAATTAAAATGTCATATTTTAATTGGGATGGTTGAACAATTTCATGAAAATGCCTTTATGCACATGAAAATTAAAAGAATAGAAATAAACACATGAACGCGCAGATTGGATTTTTGCGCTGACATGTTATTATGTTAACTTAAGAATCTTAACAAAATAGTGTTAAGCAAGTACACACCCACATCATATTTTTAATTGTTTTTATCATAACCAGTATACCACTTTCTGCATTGCAAACTGGTGTGCACCCAAATTTTCCTTCTTGTTTTGAGTCTTCTGCTAATTAAATAAATACTACGGCCGCGATAGTGATGTCAACGGGTTCGTTGTCCATCTTTAAGAGCTAGGAACACAAAGTGTACACCAATAACGTTTTATCCAGCTATCACAACTGAAGTGATTTTCTGCAACCGCCAGCAAAATCAGTATAAGCAGGTATGCCGCCGGCGCCATACCCGTGTCGAAAAAACCCACTGGCTGTGTTCTGCATAGTGTGTAGGAGCCATTACTGGATGTAAAGACAATATAGTTAAGTGTACAAAATAATTGTTGTACTAACATAAAATGTTACAATAAATTTTATTGTATGCATAGCTAGAATAAGTATATGTTATAACTTCTTTTACTCTTAATATAATTACTAGTTAGATTTTTTATGTAATTAAGTAAATATAATAACCGATAAATCGATTCAAAACCAGGAGATTGATGATATGAAGTCTTTATTCAAAGAATGTCTTATTTTTGACATAAGGGCAGCGATTTTTTATAGTTATTATTCTTACCACGTTCATCAGACCAATTTCTATTGCCATAGTGCCAAATTCCACTTTCGTATTCCTGAGGGATACATTGTCACAGTAAACTTTAAACTACTAGTAAATTACATCTCTGACAAATATATAAATTGCACTATTTACATCTTCGTTGCATAGAAACAATTATCTATTTCCATAATGAGAGTCGTATGCTACACTTGAGGTAACATATACATTTTGAATGTATATGTTACCTCAAGTATATAAAACGTACAATTGTAGACTAGTCTGACAAATATAGACCACTTAAATAAAGAATAGTGTTTAAAGCTGATGTAACAAAACTTTATGAAGATCGGCGAAACAATGCAGAACTCTATCACTTAGTAGCCAAGATGGTAGTTATTCGTATAGCCAATCGTTCGCCTCTTACGACCTGCCTGGCAGAACGGAAGATGGTCTATTCTTCAAAGGAGCCTGGACAAACACAGGAAAAAATTGTAGTGTGCAAATTAAACTGAAATTATCCTTTAATCCATTTTTCTGTTAGTATATTAAAGAAATAAGGCATTTCATATATTAGGTAATTAATTTAAAAAAAAACGAATGCAAATAACAAAATACAGCATTATTTTTCAACTAAATGATTCTAACATAATTTGTAAAAATATATTATAGAAATAAATTACGTTAGCCATAAGTTAGTTATAGTAATACTAATTGTGATACTTGTATAATTAGATGTTTATATAATAGATCATTTTTTTAATTCAGTTAGTTTTATTTACATCCCAACTGCTTTAATATTTTTTTAGCCGGTCCCGCAGTTTTTAGGATTCCGAAATAAACTAGGAACCCTTATAGTGTCCATCCATCCATCCGTACGATAGCTCGAGATCATTATTACTAGAAAGCTGAATTTTGGCACGAATTTACACATTAGTTACCTCAACAAAGTGGTAACAAAATTTTGAAAAACTATTTTTTCTCACGGTAGCTCCCCCACCATGTAAAGTGGGGGTGTTAATTTTTTTCTCACGTACCCCAATATGTAGGGTATCGTTGGATAGGTTTTTAAAAAATATTGTAGGTTTGTGAAAACGAGTTTTCCATTAAGGGACGCGTTTGTAAAATATTAAGCTTTTAATTGATAATATTTGTTGGAGTCAATTTTAGAAGTTTTGAAAAAATTTACTTTGTTCTTTACAGCCTTTGAAACCACTTAAGTGATGTGCCTCGAATTGGTTTCATTTGAAAGTCAATAATTTGAAGATGGTTTTAGACCTCTATAAGCTCCTGTTGTTTCGCATAAGCTAAAGAAAGTACTATCCTTTGTTCACGCGAGTAAAGTCACCGGGCATCATCTAGTGTATACTAATATTATGAAAAGAAAACAATTGTTTTTTTTTTGTACGTTCATAACAATTAAACCCAAAAACTACTACACTAATTAAAAAAAATTACTTTGGAAAGCTACAGTATCCAGGAACCGGTTTTAACCGGCTGAGCGAAAGGAATCAACAATTTTGGGTCCTCCATGAAGTCGTGTATAACAAGCTTGTCATTATTAATTTGAATAAATTGGTAATGTGCGTGTCGGGCCACGCGTAATGTAGAGTTCCGAAGCCACTACAATAATTGGGACTAAGAAGAGGGCTTTATAGTTTCATACTATGTACATTTAAGCTATGCAATGTCAATGACAAATATATATCCCCACCACAGATTCACCGCATATAAAAATTTCTCTAAGAACATTTTAAAAGTTGATCGTCTATTACTCAAAGATTTGTAATTTGTAATTTCTTCGAAGACGTTTAGCCTGCAAGGGACACTTGACTCTAACAAAAATAAGCAATTAAAAGCAACGAGTCTCTTAATCGAAAATTTTTTTCTCACCTACCCCATCGCACAGAATGGGGTAGGTGGTAAAAAAAATTATTGACATGACTATTATGTATATTCGTCCCAAATTACAGCTTTTTAGTAACAAGGAGCTTGAGGTATCGTGCGGATGGACGGACGGACGGACGAACGTACATAGACATCAAAACTATAAGATTCCTAGTTTACTTCGGAACCCTAAAAAGACAGTGGCATTTACCATGATAATGTAAGCAATTATTGGAAAAAAACTACATTAAGCATATTTCTTAGTCTTTAATCGGTCAACCCTTTGACACGCTGCGTTGTGAATATCGTTGTGAGGTTATCCTCACCTAAAAAAAGGAGAATGATGAGGCCCCATACAAATTTGGCCTAAAACGCAACACATGATGATAGCTGCTTACCGTATCAATCATAACATCAATAATTTCTTCTGAAATGTAAATTGTATCACGGAAACTTTTTGTAATACTAAAATTTAGAAAACGTCTTCAATGGTTTATATTGCTTACTTGAATTTACAATTGTTATATTCCATTTTAAGCCACTCATATCGCAATATATCGTCAACTTAAATATAATTAATTTTTGTATCACTCCTCAGAAAGATTATTTCATTTTAACCACTTCAAAGTTAAAAAACGAATAAAACTTTTGTTTACATTAAAATATTTGTTACTCGTTCACAGTGTAAATAGGTGACACTTTTTTTTTTGTTTCTGTAGGATGATACAAAGTGTACTTATTTATACAGCCTTGTATGTTGTAAATTTCGACTATAGTGATAAATATTTTCATTTTTCCTGTATTTTATTGTATTGTTTAAAATTTCACACCTTACCTATCCAGCATTTTTATGATTTATTTAATTGGTCAGAAATAAAGGAAAGTGTTAGCTAGATGGCAGAACAGAAAAATCTTTGCTTGATTTAGAAATAAGAAAAAGCGTACAAGTTTGTTAAGTTTCATGACTTTCCAACTAAAATGCTTTTTAAATTAACTTTCTTTTAAAAAGTGTCCGTTGATTTCTAATATTCACTTAATTTAAATTAAATTAATTTAATAATTTCGGCTGACGCTATATTCTTGCAGCCCTTTTAGGTCGATCTCATCATTCTCCTTTGCTTGTGTAGAGTTTTTGCTGTGGATAGGTGAAAAATACAAAACATGAAGCATTAAAAATGGGACTTTGCTACTAACTTACAACAAACACAAAGAATTAATACGAACACTTATAAATCTATATATTAATACGTGAAGAGAAAACTTTGGACCCCTTTTTAAGGCGAGGTATTTTGACGCGCGTCAATTCTATAGAAAAAAGGCGGCGCGGATTGTTTTGAAAACGCTGCGAAACGTGTTAATTTTCGAATAAATAAATATACGACTTCAGCTGAAAACAAAAATTTAGTACATTCTTTTTTGTATTTAAAACTTAATATCACCATATAAAAGTCACGTGGAAGATTAGAAATATTATTAACAAACTAGCTGTTGCCCGCGACTTCTTTCGTGCGGACTTTGTTTACCCCGCACAGCTCCTCCCCCGTAGGTGATAGCATGATATTATATGTAGCCTATATGTTGACCCGACCTGTTAGTAATATTCATGCAAAATTTGAAGTAAATTCACGCAGTACTTTTTGAGTTTACCCCGGACATACATACAGATAAACAGGCAAAAATTCTAAAAACTATATTTTTGGTGTCGCTATCGATTGTAGATCACGCCCCAAGTATTCTTTTAAAAAATATTCAATGTACAGTTTTGACTTTCCTACCATTTTATTATATGTATAGATTATTTGTTTTAGAGTTTTTTTAGTCTGTTTTCGGATTTTTTTATGACTGAGTAAAGTACATTCTATCATGTAACAAGTTAGCACATTTCTTAGATAATATATTCAGGTATATCGCATATTTTTTGTAAAATTGTTATTTAACAATCAATATAAAAAAAAAACGTCATTTAGCAAACCAGTTTTTTTCCGTTTGTCCTGATGCCTCGCCTTAAGACAATTGCGCGAACGGTGAAGCATGAAATTTGCACAGTTAAAGCCTATGTTACGGAGGACTGCAGAAACCTAATATTTTTATTTATTTAATAATTTATTGTGCACATTAATTACAAAGGCAAAATTACATTTTATTTCTTGAAAAACTCCACAAAAGGCGAGCTTATCTCTGTAAGAGATTTCTTCCAGCAAACCCAAAACAGTGAGAAAGCATGAAAGAAATGTAGAATACATGTGTACATAATATTAAATTAGAAAATATATACAATAGGTATAAAATAAAAAATTTATACCTATTTAATTAAAATGCATTGGAAATACATTAAATTAATAAAAATAAACATGACACACACTAAATTTATGTGACATACATGATAATATACACACATGTAAATGTACTATATTTTTTACAGCTAAAGTCAGTTGTCAAATTTAAAAATTTTATTGTATAATCTATGGTCGAATTTCGGCCACAGACGAGCGCTAGTAAATTTTAAATCTACATAGTTCAAATTCAAAGTGTAACTTTGTTGCATAAATCATAAAACGCTTTCAGTGTAGTTGTTACGAACAAAATAATGAGAAAACTCCTAGTCGAAATTTTTTACCACCATTTTTAAAAAGTTACGCTGGAATTTCTCAAAGCTCTCTACATAAATAGCTTTGGTTACGTTGCATCATTATTTTTTTTAAATCTGTTTTTTTTTGTCTATCATAAAATATCAAACGAGCTGTCCTGCTGAAAAAATAAACCATCACTTATAAACACCAAAGATGTTAATGTTGCGTTGCTATCCGTGTGGTGAGATGGCAATGTCATATGCATAAGTCTACCGGCTACCTTACCCTCCAAACCGAAATACTACAATGACAATGGTCTACCGAAAAATTAGGAAAACATGCCATTTTTACCGCATTGGCAATTCCTTTTTTTAGGACGCCACGCAATGTTAAGCGTACATTGCTCGGACTCGTAGCGCTCGCGGAACTCTTAACCAGCAATTTACTTTGCGCGGTATGCGGCACATAATATATTGGTTATTAGTTATTATATTTGTTTTTCTTAAATATTACAATATTTTTTAAAAACGCACTGTAGAATATTAGATATAACAAAAAATTAAAATATACAAAATAAGTTGAATAAATCTTTAAAAATATCAAAAAATTCTTATTTAAATTTCCAAGGGTTTTCTTTTCAGAAACATGGCCCAAAGCTATGGTTAAGATTTTCACTAGACCGTATAATAAATATTAATTCAATATGTTTTTGATTCCTTTTGTTAGAAAAGGAATCAAAAACATATTGAATTAATATAGTACCTAACAAACGTTGGAAAAAATATTAAAAATTTAAAACCACAATAAGCCGTGCATTTTACTACCATTAGGGTTCCGTGTCTAAAAGGCAAAACCGGGACCCTATTACTAAGCCTCCTCTGTCTGTCTGTCCATCTGTCTTATCACCAGGCTATGTATCATAAACCGTGATAGCTAGAAAACTGAAATTTATGTTGCCGCTATAATAACAAATACTAAAAATTAAAAAAAATATAAAATACTAAGCGCATAAAATAAATATGTTTTTTCGTATTTTTTTCTCAATATTAATAACGGTAACAGGTAGACACTTAAATTATTACATATTTAATCGTATATTACCTTTCAAAATAAATAAATAAATAAAAATAAAGTAAATGTTAAAGGGGGGCTCCCATACAACAAACGTAATTTTTAAACAGGTAGAAACCTGATTATTTTTAAAAAAAGTAAAAAGTAAGTATTAACTATAAAAATAAATACCTAATACACAAAAAACGGCCAAGTATGAGTCGGACTCGCGCATGAAGAGTTCCATACAAAAGTGGTTTTCTTTTATAGACGATGGTACGGAACCCTTCGTACGCGCGTCCGATTCGCATTTGGCCGGTTTTTTATTAACTTCTTGTTACATGTATAGATAAGAAAGTTACTGATTTTGCCCCGATTTTCGATAATCGAATTCTCACCAGATATCCAAGTTTGAGGTTCTAGGGAACTTATCCAACTATTAAATAAAAATAAATTGAATATCATTTTATTTTTATTTAACTATTTACTTTGAAAGGTAATATACAACTAAATTTTCTGTGAAAATTTTAAGAGGCTAGTCCCCGACCGTGGGAATTTAAAATTGAACACACACATCCATATATTTCACTAATCATATACGTCGACCATGCGTCACACTAGGGCCCGTACTAGGCCTAGAAATTGTGTATTCATTGCGTGTTTTCTTCTGCGACATACGTAATGACACTTAAAAAAACCGCAGTGTTTCTATTTTTCATTGATTTGGCAAAACTCAAGGTGGAGCCATAGTGAACGCGTTCTACGTGTAGTAATAGATTATGTTAGTCACAACTGATTGATAATGTGTAATTTTGATTAAACTGCGATTAAGTACTAATACTTAATTACTTAAATAATTAATTCTTCAGAATATAATACAGGGCCATGGTACGTAAACTAAATGTACCTATATTAAAAGCGGCTAAAAGTATTGAATTTTTTTTTAATGTATCATAAAATTAATCGAATCGGAACCGATCTTCTCAAGGGATCATAGTCATTTACGTATCTATATATGTACATATATTCAGTAACATAAAAGCACACAGTCTTACAACACGACTTATTTGTGGTTAAATTTAAGTTTTTATTAAATGTGAATGAAGCCATTGGTGACCGCTCTGTTATTCAAATAGTTAACAACCCTGTCTACGCAATCATTGGGGCTCGGGTTTGATTACCCACAGGGTCAGACATTCATATATTGAGCATAGGGTTTGAATTTCTAGGTTTGGGTTTTTAATAAAGATATTTGAGTGTTTATATATGTATTTCTATGTATTCATGTCATTGTGTAACACTTACATAATTAGCAAATAAATTGCTTACTTTGGGGTTAGGTCAATTTGTGTAATTTATATACCAATATTATTTTTATTATTCTGATATAAAGTTGTTTGTAATTAAATAATCCATCCAAGCGGCACCTATGCTTATAAGTATTTCATAATTAAAACAAAATAAAATTTACCTCGGAATGTTGATCGATTCTTATGTTTACTAGGACTCACCAATACAATATTCAATATTATGATACTGTTACGCTTGCACGAATATATAGGGGAAAATTGGATGAAGTCATATAAATAATAGTGACTGCATATTTTTAAATTTTTTTATATACAAGTGTATTTGAAGAAAATATAAAATTTACTTTGCTAATATAATACAGTGACATAGTAGAAAATTTAAAAAATATTTTTAAATTCCCACGACGTATATAGATAGAATTTACTCATTTTTCTCCGATTTTCAAAAATCGAGTTTTCATTAGATCTTCAGTGTTTAAGATGTCGTCACGGTTTAAGATCGCACTACTTTTGAACGGCTTGACCTATCGAAACAAAGTTGATGACATTTAATTGGACTCCTTCCAACTTAGACTGTCTAAAGATTTTAACCAATTTGGTTTAGGAAATTTTGAGAAATTTGGAATAAATCTCAAAAAATTTTTTGACCAAATAGCATTTTTTTAAAATAACTTCTAGGTTAATGTACCGACTGAATACAAAATCTAATCGGCTCTTTTCCTCAAAAAACTGCGTCCCTTCCATAAATTGAACTAATAGTTTTTGGATCTTTTGCAATAATTTAGTACGTAAAAAACTACGTTAAATACCATTTCAAATATCGAATCAAGTTTCCAAAAGTTACAGCTTTATATATATACACATATATACATATATACATATACATACACATATATACATATACATATACATATATATATATATATATATATATATATATATATATATATATATATATATATATATATGTATGTAGGAAGTGGGTCAGATATGATAAATAAAATGCGGATGTGGTAATATAACAACTCTTTATATTTTGTTCAACTTGTATCAAAAAAATAACATAAAATCACTATTAAAGCTTTCCATCACTAATGACTAGTTCTCGTTTAACAATTCCAAGTAACTTAATTATTCCTTATTACAAATAAGTCATAATTTAAGCAATAGATAGTCAATTATAAATTGTACTGCGACTAATTTATAGTTGACAATAATAATTAACTTGTTTGCACAAATTAATTATCCGAGAGTCAAGGATAAGCTACTAGCAAGATACAACAAGTGTAACGAGCCACGCCAGAGCCTAGACTGCCTTATCGGCGGGCGCTCAGAGCCTTTTATACAGGTAGCAAAACAAGTTGAGTAGTAGGGATATCGAACGATGCGCTTGCCGGCCCAGACCGTGCATTTGTTGTTTACGCTTTACAATATTTTTGCATTTGACGACGCGGACGCCGTCATATATATATATATATATATATATATATATATATATATATATATATATATATATATATATATATATATATATATATATATACATATATATATATATATACATATATATATATATATATATATATATATATATATATATATATATATATATATATATATATATATATATATATATATATATATATATATTTTGTTGTTTAGAAGAACATCATTTCATATTTGTAAAATAAATTTCAGACTAATACACCCATTGATTTCTAGACCTAAACAGCTCTATTACTCAAAACACAGTCTAAAACTAAAACTTGGATAAAATCGATTAATTCGTTCGGGATTCATCAATAGCAATTTTTTTGTATTTCTTTGTCCTTTTTCAGCCAATTAATTTTTTTTGTAGTTAGTAAAATATTTTAGGTTCTAAATAGCATTCAAATGATTAAAATCGACCATTATTTTTAAATTAACCAGCGTTTAAAAAATTGAAATACTGCCAATTTTATAAACTGTTATTTTTAACTTGTCGAGCTTAAAACCTCAATTTAGCAGGAAGTTTCAGGTATGGCCTGCAGAGTTAACCAATTTACAAATTTTTATGAGTATAGAAATTTGAATATTACATATGACTCTAAAATACTATAAACATTTTGCACGCCTCATAACTCAAAGCGTTTGAAGTAGTGTTTCACTTCTAATTCGTTAAAATCAAGCACTTTGGTAAATTTAAAATGCCTCTATGATCACAAATTTTTTTACTGTTATTTTAAAAATGTACATTTATAAATGTAATTTTTTTTTTAATTTATACTGTTACGTGCATCAGGCTCGTAATTGTAAGAAAACGCCACCTATATTTAACCGTGTATTTACAACACTAAGGTACAATAAATACATTACGATGAAATACGTAAATACACTGATAAGCTAACGTAAATACACTATACACACTGGTCACACTCGCTGTACTAACACCAAACTTAACCGCCTACGCTGCATCACTAAAACACTTCTCTTATTCACTGTATTACACACTGGTCACTTCGCTTCACACTGGTCGCAAGATTATTCGCAACAATACTGTGACATGAGTTAACCTAAATTAAGAAAACACTAATTAATTTATTTATATTCATTAAAAATTGTTTTATGTAGTTATTTCCACAGAACAAATTGACTTAAATTAATTAATGTAGTTATTTCCACAGAACAAACACGATAACTACCAAAAATACGGATGGTCTCGATACCGGGTTTTTCATTATTACTAGAATTTCATACTCTTTCACGTGTTTTGTATTTTATGTCAATTCAATACCATGTTTGTTTTTTTTTATAAAACAATATGTATTAACAATATTTTTTCTCCATTTCTTATTCGTAAGATAGCAACAAGCTGATGGCTCCTGATGAAAAAAGAAACTATCGCCTACAGACACGAAAGATGTTAATGGTGCTATCCGTTGTTATCCGTGTTGCAGAATGACAATGCCACACGCATAGGTCTACCGACTACCTTATCCTCTAAATCGGAACACGACAATGACAATCATTGACGCTATTGCGGCAGGAATGTGTAAGGCGGTGGTACCAAATACCCATGCGAGACGTTGTGGAACTCTACCAAGCTATGAAAGGTTTGTTGCAAAATATACTTTATTTTGTTAAAATAAAAAAGCTTTAAGTAAGTCTTACCTATTCCTGTTGCAGTAGCGTTAGTGCTTGTCACTGTCGTGTTCCGGTTTGGAGGGTAAGGTAGCCGGTAAACTTATGCATGTGGCATTAGACCTAGCCACAAGGAAGCAACGCACCATTAACATCTTTGGTGTCTATAGGCGATGGTTGACTCCATCAGGAACCTATCTGCTTATTTGCTATCTTATGATATATAAAAAAAGTAAATTGTTGCTTATTACAGGCTTAATTTTATAAATAATTTTCATGAAAAATTTTCTTCATTATAATTAAAAATATTTTCATAATAATACTATTATGAGAGTTCAAGTAAGCATAAGCGATTGATTACACTCGCAACCCAACCCTGATGGAATATTAACGTCAGAAAATGAATTTCAAACTGACGTGCTTCCGCCTTTGATTCTGGGGGGATACTGAAATGTTTGATGGACGTTTTTAAAAATTCATGTTGACATTTTACCGATTAAATTCTTCATATAAAATTGTATGAAAGATGGTGGTTAAGCATATTTGTATTAAAATTACTTTTTTATAAGGTCATTTAATAAAAATCTAAGACGGTGAAAGTGTAATATAGTTCTTTATTAAAAAATAATTCTAAAATTTTTTAAAATTGTTGGCCAAGAAATACTGTAATTTTTGCAAACGGCAAAGGTCGATTTTGAGGTTTTGGGTGAAGTTTACGATTTTTTTTCAACAGAACTAAGAATTATTTTGAAAATATCTCTCGGTGAAACTGTTAACAGTTTCATTAAGATTACCACTGAATTTTTCTAGAAAGCAATTCTATTTATTAATTAAGGAATCTTGAAAACCGCAACACTCGTTTTATCAGTTTTTAGGGAATGGGGAATTAAGCGTCTTCCTGTTACCGTTATTAATATTGAGCAAGAAATACGAAAAACATACGTTTATTGTATGGGGACCCCTCTTAATATTTTCACTTATTTTTTGTATTTGTTGTTATAGCGGCAACGGAAATACATAATTTGTGAAAATTTCAGCTTTCTAGCTATCACGGTTTATGAGATACAGCCTGGTGACAGACAGATGGACAGACAGACAGCGGCGGTTTAGTAATGGGGTCCCGTTTTACTAGTTAGGTACGGAACCGTAAAAACTAGACAATAAAATTTCTTTTAAGGTTGACTACAGACTTTAGCAAAGAAAACAGTTGTATACAATATCGTTGTATATTCATAATGCGACCGCAATGTCGGACCCCGGCTCTGTGGCTACCTTACAGACGCAGCGTATCTTTTTCTGGACTCACTAAAAATCAGTGCTGTGGTACAATCGTTGCAGTGTGGGCTGGGTTCCATTTTGGTATTTTTTTTATAGTTAAGATGGCAAACAAGCAGATGGGTCTCCTGATGAAAAGAGTCAACCGTCGCCTATAGACACCAAAGTGTTAATAGTGCGTTGATATATTGTGGCGAGGTCTTATGCCATATGCATAAGTTTACCGGCTACCTTACCCTCCAAACCGGAACACGACAGTGACAAGCACTGACGCTATTGCGGCAGAAATATGTAAGGCGGTGGTACCAGACCCGAGCGAGCCAATGCAGAACTCTACCACCTAGTAGCCACGATGTTAGTGACTCGTATAGCCAATCGGTCGCCTTTTACGACCTGCCTGGCAGAACGGTAGTTGGCCTATTCTTTAAAGGAGCCCGGGACCAACACGGGGAGTTAATTTACGCTACTAACCTATGGAGCGAAGCCTTGGAGGGTCATAGTGAGGCAATGGCAGTATCTTTAGACATCTAAGGCCTTTGATCAAATCTGGCACGAGGCACTTCTAAGTAAGCGTCCAGCGTATGGCATACCAATTAAACTCTACGACTGGATATCCAATTTTCTGAGAGACCGGTCGATCCAAGTGGTTTTAGATGGCTACTCTTCCGAATAAATGGCAATTAATGCCGGGGTACCTCAGGGAGCTGTTCTCTCTGCAACCTTGTCCCTATTGCACATTAATGATCTTTTAACACCTGATATTATTGGCTACGCCGATGACTACATCGTAATAAAGAGAACTTGCTCGCAAGTTAGATATAACTCGCGAGCAAGTTCTCATGAACACAGTCCTTTAGAGAGTCCATGATTGAGCGGGTTAATTTAACATTGGAACGGGTGTCCGAGTGGGGTGACGCCAATCTTGTAAATTTTAATACTTTCAAGACACAGGCTTGTCTCTTGTCTGCTAAAAAGACTAACTTCGATATAACATCGAAGTTCCAAGGTGTATCCATACCGCTTACTAAACATTTAGGGCTTTTGAGCATTAACGTCACGTCCAATCTCAACTTCAGCCAACAAATTGAGTCTATGGCATACGTAGCTTCCAAAAAGTTAGAAATCATTTCGAAGGTCCGGCGGTACTTCAGTTCTGAACGTTACTAAACCTGTACACGGCACAAGTTCGATCATGCATGGAGTACTGCAATCACCTTTTGAAGGGTTCAGACAAGTATTAACTAGGAGCTTTAGACTCTGAAGACCGAAGAACCCGCAGGCTAATAAACGACGACAAGCTCACAAATAGAAAGTTACAAACACTTGCGCATCGTTGTAAGGTCGCTGGTCTATTAGTTTTTTTACATGATGCACTTTGCTGAGTATGCGTAAGCTCTCTTCGAACTTTTCGGGCCCTCACTATTCCTTTATCGGATTACTAGACGTAGGCAGAAGTTCCATCCCTATGTTGTAGATATACCAAAAAATTGAAGAAAACTTATTGACAACTCTTTTCTGGTCCGAGTTGCCTTGGCTTGGAACGAACTGTCTGCGTCTATTTTTCCTGACAAATATAGCCCTGGAATCTTCTTCTTCATTCCACCAGGTGCCACTTCACTTTCCACCAGGTGCGACAGAAGATAATCGCCTATTCCAATTAAATCATATGATTCGACAGGCGAGTCGCGTTTTTTTTTTTTTTTTTTTATAGAAGAGGGGGCAAACGAGCAAGAGGTGCACCTGATGGTAAGTGATCACCGCCGCCCATGGACATCTGCAATACCAGAGGTCTTGCAGTTGCGTTGCCGGCCTTTTAAGAATGAGTAAGCTCTTTTCTTGAAGGTCCCTATGTCGTATCCGTTCGGAAATACACCTGCCGGTAATTGGTTCCACAACAGAGTAGTGCGAGGTAAAAAGTGTCGGGAGAAACGCACAGTTGTGGATTTCCAGACTTCGAGATGGTGAGGATGGAACTTCAAGTTTTGACGCGATGTCCGATGGTGGAATTCGGCGGCAGGAATTAATCCAAACAACTCGTCGGAACACTCTCCATGATATATACGATAAAAGACACAGAGAGAACCTACATCTCTGCGCAATGCCAAAGAGTCAAGCTGTTTCGAAATGCGATCAAGAGGAAGAAGCTGGTACTGAGGAGCTCCGGCCCAGAGATGCGAACAGTACTCTATGTGAGGCCGAACCTGTGCCTTATAAAGTTGAAGGCGATGGACCGGCAAAAAGTACTGTTTCGCTCTGCTAAGCACACCGAGCTTTTTGGAGGCTAGTTTAGCCTTGCCTTCCAAATGACCGCGAAACTGAACGTAATTCGATATGTCAACTCCCAGGATTCCGACACTAGCTGAGGCTGTCAGGAGAGTATCCTCAAATCGAGGTGATACGACAAAGGGCGTCTTTTTTGCGGTGAACACGCAAAGCTGTGTCTTCTTGGGGTTAAAAGTAACCAGGTTTTGGCGACCCCATTCCGAGACATCGGTAAGTCGATTCTCGACTTCAGACACAAGCTTGTTTCGGCACTCTTCGACGTGTTCCCGAGAAATACTGCTTCGGCCGGAGTATGTAGCATCACCAGTACTGTCATCCGCATAGCAATGTATGTTGCTAATTCGCATCATATCATTGATATGCAGAAGGAACAGTGTCGGTGATAGCACGCAGCCTTGGGGAACACCAGCATTGACAGATTTAAGGTCGGAGCACGCACCGTCGACAACGACCTTGATGCTCCGATCAGCCAAAAAACTGGTGATCCACTTGCATAATTTCTCAGGAAGCCCATAGGAAGGCAGCTTCGCGAGAAGCGCTTTGTGCCATACCCGATCGAAGGCCTTCGCTATGTCCAAACTAACTGCCAATGCCTCCCCCTTGGACTCAACTGCTTCCGCCCATCGATGAGTTAGGTATACTAGAAGGTCACCAGCTGAGCGGCCGCGACGGAAACCGTACTGACGGTCGCTAATCAGCTGGTGCTCTTCTAAATACTTGAGGAGCTGGGAGTTGATGATTGTCTCCATAATTTTGGAGAACAAGGAGGTTATGGCTATGGGCCGATAGTTAGACGGGTTAGAGCGATCTCCTTTTTTAGGGATGGGATGAACCAAAGCTGTCTTCCACGAATTCGGTACCACGCCGAGTGAATAGGAGAGCCGGAATAGGCGTGTTAATACTGGTGCCAACTCTGGAGCACACATTTTTAGCACAATCGGAGGGATGCCATCCGGCCCACTCGACTTGTGGATGTCCAAGGAAAGTAGTGCTTTACGCACAGATGATTGCCGAAATTGTAGTTCTGGCATACAACTATCACACTGCGGGATGGTAGGCGGTGCGTTCCCTTGGTCATCCAGAGTCGAGTTGGCCGCAAAGAAGGAGCCCAGGAGATCGGCCTTCTCCTTTGCGATATGGGCCAGAGAGTCATCGTCTCCGTGCAAGGATGGAAGAGAGGGCTGTGAGAAATTCCCTAAGACAGCCTTGGCGAGAGACCAGAACGCACGAGTGCCCGAAGGAAGGCGAACTAATTTCTCGCCAATTCTGCCAATGTGTTCCGATTTTGCCTTGGCGATAGCTCTTTTGAAGTACCTCGAGGCGAAATTGTACTCCTTACGTAATGTGCTGGTTTTTTCATCACAAGATGCGGACGCTGCAGCCCAAGCCCGGTAGCCCTCCTGCTTGCGGCGCAAAGCCGTTTTACAGGAGCGACCAAACCAAGGCTGAGACTTACCACCAATTGGTACCGCAGAAAATGGAATGAAAAGTTCCATGCCCTGCAGCACCACATCGGCAATAGAGTCAGCGACGACATTCGGATCATCCAGCGAGAAGCACAACCGCCCCCATGGGTAGGACGCAAAAAAAGACCGCATCCCGTCCCAATCTGCTGACCTAAAGTGCCAAACGCGACGACAGCCTGCTAAAGGAGGCCGTGATAGGCGCGAAACCGGCACTTTACTCCGGATCAGGCAGTGGTCTGACGAACCAAGTGGGACGTCCACCGATACCTGATAATGGTCCGGATGAGAGGTCAGCAGAAGGTCCAACAGTGAAGGCATATAGTCATCCACATCGGGAACTCGCGTGGGCGAAGTTACCAGTTGTGTAAGACCATACGCCAAGGCAAAATCGTGAACAGACCTCCCCGCATGATCGGTGGTGCGCGAACAAAGCCATTCGGCGTGGTGGGCATTAAAATCGCCCAAGATCACGATCTCTGCGGAGGGGGTCTGCTCTAACACGGAATCTACAGCCGTTTGTAAATGCTCAACGAGCCGGTCAACTTCAGTATTCCCGCTATGGGACCTGTATAGGCACGCGTAGCTGCGTGGATGGTCGTCGCAAGCTACGCGTAACCAGAGGATGGATAGGTCCTGACCTTCAAGTCTGCCGAGGCGCCGGTAACAGATATCTTCTCTGACGTATGCGCACACCCCAGCCCGCGGTACAAAGGAATGTTCCAGTTTGTACCCCGGGTAGGAGAGGTAAGAAGTATCAGCCGGAGAAGATATCTGCGTCTCGGTCAAAAAGAGCAAAGCTGGCTTCGCCGTCTCGAGATGGTAGTGGACGGCGTTCAAGTTGGAATGAAGCCCCCTGACATTACAGAAATCCACAGTAAGCGTGGTAGGGGGTGCCATGGCTTTCTTGCCCTGTTTGCCCCGGACAGGGTTGTCTATGAGCGCAATTTTGCCCCCCCCAGAATACGCAGGGCAGCCTGAGCATCCATGACCAGGCTGGAATCCAGAGCACGGACGCTCAGGGGGGGATTCTCCACTGCTGGTGCAAGTGGTACCCCCCTGGGGTAGATTCTCTTTTGATTGCGCATTCATAGTGTGCGGGGGGGGGGGGGGTTAGGCCTCCGGGACTCTCACAAACCAAACGAAACGCAGCAGCTGGGCTGCTACTTTACGTCGGTGTCAAGTGAGAGAGTGGTATCTATCGTATCGTTGTCTTAGAATAACTTCTGTTATAAATGAAAAGTACGAAGCAATCACAATTACCCAAAAAATTAAACAACGTTCGTAAAAAAGAATTACGAAAATAAATTATAACTTTTAATAGTTATAAGTTGAAACGACTAGATATAATTAAATTCAATTACATCTTTTTGTACCCACATTTCGTTTAAATTAAGAATTGTTATTTAAAAATACGTATCATATGCCTTTTCATTTTAATTTTTTCGTTTAAATTATCGCTTGACAAAGAGACAAAAAGCTTGGCTTGCATAACCTTCAAGGTCTCCCTTAGCTATGAAGTAGATATTATTATAATTAGGGCCTATTTTCATACATGGTGAGTGACGCTAATTATACGCAATTATTACTTTTAACTCAATCACTTTCATTGCAAATTACTAAAACTTGAAACTTTATGAGAATTTGTAATCTTTACTACATACAATAAGATATAAATGTATAATAAAAAAACTACAATTCAATTATCACTGCCGTGTTGGTCCCGGCCTCCTTTGAAGAATAGGCCAACTGTCGTTCTGCCAGACAGGTCGTAAGAGGAGACCGATTGGCTATCGAATCACTACCATCGTGGCTACTAGGTGGTAGAGTTCTGCATTGTCTCGCCCGGGTCTGGTACCACCGCCTTACCTATTCCTGCCGCAATAGCGTCATTGCTTGTCGCTGTCGTGTTCCGGTTTGAAGGGTAAGGTAGCCGGTAAACTTATGCATGTGGCATTAGACCTCGCCACAAGATAGCCACATTAACACCTTTGGTGTCTACAGGCGATGGTTGACTCTTTCCATCAGGAGACCCATCTGCTTGTTTGCTATCTTATGATATAAAAAAATCTCAAAAAACTGAAATAATTAGATAGAATTATATTTTTTGATATCACGGGATAAGAAATAAGCTCACAGCTCTCCTTATGAAAAGATACATGAAGAGCCCTTTTTATTACGAATAAAAATTATGTTTTATTTAAAAACAAATTTACACCGTTGCAAAATAAAATGACAAAAGCATTATATGAGACTTACAATTATATTTAATAGTTGTAAATAGTCTTATAATACTTTTGTAAGCAAAACCAGATTACAATAATTTCAACTTTATTTAGAAACAGTACAAGTGTTAAATAAAATATTGCTTTTAAAAGGAGTTATGCTAAGCACTGATTATATAGAGTGCAAAATATGTAAAATATTATATTTATAATTATAAATAAATATTCATTATTGATTTATATTATAATATTAATTTTCTGCAATAAAATTTATTATCTATGTAAATAGGCCGTAGTCCTCGTATTGAGTGGTTGTTTTGCTTTACTTCCTACACAAACCTAAATAATATGTAATTACAGTATATACACAGTATACACATACACAGTACATACACAGTATATACATACAATATACACAGTAATGCAACAGCCGTAGTGAATGTCAACACAGTATTATCAGGGTTATGATAATATAATTTACGCTGTTATTGCAACGATTTACAGAAGTGGTTATAGTAAATTAATCAATAAATTCATAACATCACGACTATAGCTCCGAAGACTCCTTCTTCAGAGCAACTAGTATACTTACGTTTAGCCAATGATGTCTATTTCCGTGATGTGACTTGTTGATAAGTTATTAAAAATTAAAATTTTAAAAATTAAAATTTTAAAAAGTTATTAAAAATGACAGTGTTTCGCAACCGATGCATTATTATGCCATTAGTTGTTCTGGACTCTAATATAGTAATTTAAATTCATGTCTAAATAATGTTATCTATCATAAAAACACCATATAAGAATTAAAAAATAAAAGACACAATTTGTTATAAATATAATTTTATTGTATTACTAACGCCATTTGTCAAAAATTACAACTTTAACAATGGGACTGTTACTACTCCATGTAGCTCAAACTGCTGGAAAACTATGCGTACTCTGGATATTTTCGGTAAGATAATATTAAAACCCATACATATTTATTTATAATAGTACAATATCTGGGTGACCGAGCTGTGCTCGGTTTTTCGCATATTTTTGGAACCGATCTTTGAACATTGATAAATCGATTCCTATAGAATATATATATATATATATATATATATATATATATATATATATATATATATATATATATATATATATATATATATATATATATATATATATATATATATATATATATATATATATATATATATATATATTGTACCTGGTTTACCGAGCTTTGCTCGGTTTTTCACATACCCATATCTTGGGAACCGAGCTTTTCTTCTTGGACCTGGAACCTTGATAAATGACCCGAAAAACCCCTAATTTGTGACTTTCATGAAAATTGTTGGAGCCGATTCCGAGATTCCAATTATATACATATATATATATATATATATATATATATATATATATATATATATATATATATATATATATATATACATATATATATACATATATATATATACAAGAATTGCAAGAGCCGGGAAATAGGTAGTTGCAGATTGAGTATGAATTTGAAGACCGAGCCGTCGAAGAGGGCTTCAATAATACGAGACAGGTAATTGCCGTTTCGTTTTCTCAAAAAAAACCTTCAAGGATATAAAAAACACTTTTTACCTAATAAATTTAATTTGTGGCTAAACACCCAATTGAGCAATATGTACCAAGAGTACCAAGATAAAAAGTTCTTAATTCAAATTACAACCCGGCACGCCTTTTCATTCAGTATTGAATAATTTGAAACAAGAAACAAACAAATAATTACTCATTTTTCCGTGATACTTCGCATGCTCTTTATTCAAACCTATTGACAGTATTTCCGCGCATGTTTGAGAAAAAGATATTTAATCTATGAGTATTAAACCAACGTACTATGCACAAAATTGTTTTATAGCTAGTTTAAATTAAATTTGGTTATGAATAAAACTATGTTACACATAAAAACCAGTACGTGGATATATATATATATATATATATATATATATATATATATATATATATATATATATATATATATATATATATATATATATATATATATATATATATATATATATATATATATATATATATATATAGATATATAGATATATATATACACAAGAATTGCTCGTTTAAAGGTATTAGAAATAATTTCCGCACGGTAACACGTCACCTGTGAGAATAGGCCACTATATTGAACGGTAGTTTTGCTTAACTTCATTTACTTCTTGCTCAATCCAAAGTACTATGTAATTACAGTATGGTTATGTTATATAAATGCAGCAGCTGCAGTGAATGTCAACACAAATATTTCAGGGTCACGATAATTGAGTTTACGTTGTTATTACAACGATTTCTATTAATTAGTGGTAGTGCTGTTTAGTAATCACTACATAGTATAAAACAGAGTCGCTTTCTCTGTCTGTCCCTATGTCCCTATGTATGCTTAAAACTTTAAAACTACGCAACGGATTTTGATGCGGTTTTTTTAATACATAGATTTATTCTTGAGGAAGGTTTTAGTATATAAACCTTTCTGATATTCCTACGGGAACAAAAGCTACGCGGGTGAAACCGCTGGCAGGTCGCGTAAACAATAATAGACAAATTTTAAGTAAACATTCTTGAGTGAAAGCTACTATTAAAATCCATATCCATACTATACATACTTAATATTATAAATGCGAAAGCCTGTCTGTCTGTCGACCTGTCTGTTACGCTTTCACGGGTAAACCGCTAGACCGATTTTCATGAAATTTGGCATGGAAATATTTGAAAATCTGAGGTCAAACATAGGCTATTTTTTTTTTCAAAAATCAGCCCATGGAGGGCTGAAATAGGGGATGAAATTTGTATTAAAAACTATTTCGACGACATGTTAATATACTCGCGGCCGAAGCTGTGCGGGTCAGCTTGTTATTTATATATTTCACACTTTCCACTCTTGACACTTGGTGAAATTCCAATATTATTAATCGCCGTCTCTATAGTCCGGTGTTAGTGTTGACCACGTGATGTCCCGGTGGGATGTATGGATTCGATTCCCGGTATTTTTTTCAGTTTTCTGTTAAAAAACGTTTAAGTAGACAAGTACTTGGTTACTTGGTTGGCGATAAGCTTGCCGCCTGTCACATACTATCTTACTATTAAACTACTAAGTAGATATCTTCGGCTAATCATGGGTGCACTTGTTGTACCTCTGTCTACGTCTTTAGGGATACAGGCGTGAAGATAATTTTTCAATCGCGTTAATCAGATAAAAAGTATCCCATGTAATTCAATGATAATGTAGCTTTATAGTGGTGAAAGTATATTGTGTAAAATCGGTCCAGTAGTTTTTGATTTTTATAAACAAATAATATTAGTATATTATATTACTGTTTATAATATTAGCATATTATAAACAGTATATACCTCGAAGCCAGATCGCAGAATTGCCCACATCATCATATGCTCGAGAATTTCAAGAAATGGTGGTATTTCATGATGTGGGCAACTAAAATTGACTAGATCGTTAAATCGTTACGTTTCAGGATATATTATCGTCCACGATTGGCCATGTCGTGAAAATTGGATAGCCATAAGATATTTTATAAAAATGTATTAGTAATCTGTTTATTGTTTTTAAGTACGATAGACATTTATAAAAACTAGGAACGCCAGAAAATATTAAAAGTCCTTTCAACATAGTTTTCAGGTCATTACTACACACGGCAAGGAGAACCGCCACGCTGACTCATTAACAAAGCGCTTCGAGCACCTCTATCGGTATATAATGTAACTACTTCACTATATTAGCAGCTAAGTTTTACAATTTCATGAAATAGTCCCTCGTTTAATTAACCGCAGTCGGTCGAGTGGTTAGCGACCCTGACTACGCAATTGACGGGGCTCGTGTTCGATCCCCGACGGGGACAAGCATTTGTGTGATGAGCATAAATGTATGTATTTCCGGGTTTGAGTGTTTATTAAATATATTGCAGTATTTATATATGTATTTCTATGTATTAGTATCGTTGACTAACATCCATAACACAAGCAAATAATTTGCTTACTATGGGGTTAAATCAGTAAGTGTAATTAGTCCATTGAATATTTATTTATTATAACTATATCGATAAACGATTTCTCATCTTTGATTTGATCAAGGAACATCATGCCATCAGGCCAATGAACAGTAAACATTTCTAAAAATGCCACTATTCTTGAAATTCTCGAACATTTCATGATGTGGGCAATTTACGATCTGGCCACGACATATATGCGGCGTGTAAGGAAAGATGGTTAACGAAGGTCGAGACCACGGATTTGGATCATAATTCTGAGATGAAACTTTGGAAACTTGTGTGGAATTTTTTTTTTGACATTTTTTCCTTAACTTTGTATAATTCGATTTATTCTAATACACTACAGTATTTTTGTAAAGATATAGTGAAATATAAGGAAATACATATAATAAGCAATGTATTATATTATTAATATCTGTAACATAGTATAATTATAAATAATTTCGACTCATCTCCTTTGTTACGCTTTGTCCTTTTATAAACTTATGCATTTTTTAAACTAGATAAATTTGTTTTTGCTCTCAATAACACCATGTAATAACTCAGTGGATAACTAATATTGACTTAAATTTGTAATCCATTTAAATTATGTACTTAAATGCTGTTGTTTCCTGAATAAATAAAAATAAAATTATGCGCCACATGCCGCACAAAATAAATTGCTTGTTGAGAGTTTCGAGGCCGCTACGAGTCCAAGCAATGTACGCCTTACATTGCGTGGCATGAAAATAAGAAAAAAAATCATAAAACGCAATATTTGCATTTCCCATATAAAAGAAATTGTCGTCATGGCTAGAACGTAACAATGAATGTTTTGTTAATTTTACATGATACAACGTCCTTACGCTCCTATTAGACGGTAGTTTTTGCTGTTAGTTTTGCCACAGTCACTACTATGATTGACGGGTAACAGATGTTAGCACGAAGTTGAGAGACGATTATCTAGATATTTAATTTTCGACATCATGCAACCCTCAGTCATGACTTTTGTGTGATCGTGTGTCAGCTAAGTTTAAATGGCTGCAACAATTCCTTTTTAACAGCTATTGCTTCATCCCATGCTTTGTTTTTATTTGTTGTTTTGCTTAATATTGCAATATAATCTCAATACAGGCTTTTCTTTTATGAATATCTTGCGTGAAACGTCTTCTTCTCTTTAAACCTTTGGTTTGGCTGAGCATCAGTTATGAATGAACGTCTAATGTCGATATCATATAAACATGCAAACGTAATTCATGACTGATGGAATTGAGCGATGCCGGCATTACTGTATAATAGGAGCCACATACACGTTGTATATTTACCTAATTTTTCTACGACAGTATATTCAATTTAAAGTTATAGTTCAATTTAAATTTCAATTTATAGTAGCTTCAAGTATGTACTATAAATATTTGCACTCCGTAGCCGCAAATACTGATGTTTAAATTTGTATTTGAGAGAGGTTTTACCCATCTCGTGATATTAGTTTAGCAAATACGATCAACTTCGTATTTACATAACTGAGAGAACAAGTTCTGTGATTAAATTCTGTGGTTATTTATGATCATAATTTCTATTTTTAAATGTTTTTATGTGCTGTTATATATTATTTATTTTTATGTGCTAAAGTTTTTCAAAAACAAATAATATTGATAAATAAATAAATATCGTTCAACAAACTGATTACCATGAATCAAATTCCAAAGTGAGAAAATTATTTGCTTATGAAATCCGTGCATGTTCGTCAACGATAAGCATATGCATTCTATATTTACATACGTGAAGCAAAAATTTAGTACCCCTTTGTAATACGAGGATACGAAAAAGTATTACGCGAACAGTAGACTATTTAATAGGCTTGTGACCACTAAAAATGAATTGGATATATTGTAGTTTGAAATGATTAATTATGATAACAAAAAAGCTAAAATATTTGTTATAAAATATGTTATAATAATATTTTTAGGATACAAATTCGACAAAAATAGACCTTGAAGTCGTGACAGTAAATGCAAATCTGGAATCATTACGTCACATCGTGGTATAATGTCAACTTGATGTCATTTTCATAGAAACCACAGAGTAAGTAATGTAGATATTACTACTGCGTAATGTTGTTAGGACGCTATGACAGTCCAGGGCGTTTTTGCGGTAAATTTTATTTTTATTTTTGAAATGCGAATTTTTTTTCATAAATTTATTTATTTTTGTTAAATGCGGTTATTTCACAAAAATAAATAGTTTCCAGGTTAATATACCTGATAAAAAAACTTATTAAACAGATTTTAATCTAGCCAAATAACACAACTGAAGTTAACACTGCGGAGGAGCGCCGAAACCTAATATTTTAAGTAATATGCATTAGAAATACATAAATTAATATCAAAAAAAGTTTAAAAACTAAAAACCGACTACTAAAACACGCTCTCAAAAGTACGAAACAAGAAAATAGTCTCAGGTGAAATTATGATGACCAAACTATTAAAATTTTACCGACTATTAAATCAACACTTACCTAGATACACGTAATATATTTTAAAGTATTTTATACGTATACATATACATATACATATACATATACATATACATATACATATACATATACATATACATATACATATACATATACATATACATATACATATACATATACATATACATATACATATACATATACATATACATATACATATACATATACATATACATATACATATACATATACATATACATATACATATACATATACATATACATATACATATACATATACATATACATATACATATACATATACATATACATATACATATACATATACATATACATATACATATACATATACATATACATATACATATACATATACATATACATATACATATACATATACATATACATATACATATACATATACATATACATATACATATACATATACATATACATATACATATACATATACATATACATATACATATACATATACATATACATATACATATACATATACATATACATATACATATACATATACATATACATATACATATACATATACATATACATATACATATACATATACATATACATATACATATACATATACATATACATATACATATACATATACATATACATATACATATACATATACATATTCATATACATATACATATACATATACATATACATATACATATACATATAGCACACATGTCAACTCGGAACGGCAGGGTGATCACGTAACTCGCAATGCGAAATTATCGTGATTGTTTAGTTATTGCAAGACACATAACAGCCTTGTACATTAGTGGTAGTCGTTGCCGCTTGATTAGTTTTGATGCTGTGACATTGCAAAAAGTGCATCTAGTGACCAGCAAGCAATTGGCCACGTTTTTGATGATTTTTTTCATTACGTTTAAGAGTCATCATTAGATGATACGCCTACGGGTTTGCTATCGTATCGGCTTTTGTTTGCGGGGCGACATCGTTACGATTCCAATCAGTGTGCGTTGCAGTAGGTAGTTTCATATAAAGAGTACTGAGTGCTAAGTGTGAGTTTTTCTTTTCGCATTCGATCGTGAGCGCGTTTCGAGTTTACTAGGAATTTGTATGTGATTTGTACAGCGCCACCTAGTGGTAAACTGGTTTCTCACGTTTACGACTAGGTGGCGCTGTACAAATCACATACAAATCCTAGTAAACTCCAAACGCGCTCACGATCGAATGCGAAAAGAAAAACTCACACTTAGCACTCAGAACGGGTCGAGTTCATATGGTGACGATGGTTTTCTCAACTCTATCGCCGCTACGATACGATTACGACATATTTATTGCGATAACCGGAACCTATATCTTTTCGTAATCATCCGAGGGTCACACTACTAATCTACGAATCTCGAATAAACCTCTAGGTATAACACATTTTTCTGATCAGTGGATAGAACTTAGACCCTAGACTACCAGATATATTTAAATTATATTTTATTAGCGATCGTCCTGTGGTCAAAATTCGACTATAGACAAAGCACATACGTCACATGAAGTAGTTTGTGTATGTGTGTGTGTGTATATGTGTGTGTGTGTGTGTGTGTGTGTGTGTGTGTGTGTGTGTGTGTGTTATTAATTTAATGTATTATCAATGCATATTTTTTATATTCTATGCTAGCGACCTGCCCGCGGTTTCACCCGCGTAGCTTCTGTTCCCGTGGGAATATCGGAAAGGTTTTTATATTAAAACCTTCCTCAAGAATCAATCTATTTATTAAAAAAACACATCAAAATCAGTTGCGTAATTTTACAGACAGACAGACAGAGAAAGCGACATTAATAAAACAATGTCGCTTTCTCTGTCTGTCCCTATGTATGATTAAATCTTTAAAATTATTTAATATGTAGTGAAGACAGCAAACAAGCAGATGGGTCTCCTAATGGAAAGAGTTAACCATCGCCTATAGACACCAAATGAGTTAAAAGTGCGTTGCTATTAAATAAAAATTTTATATTTTGCCCTCCTCCGTAATGTAAACTTTAACTGTGCCAAATTTTATAATCCTCTGTTCGCATGATTGTCTTAAAAATGGTACGAAGTTTTTGTTTTACGTATAGATATATAAATAATTTAATCTGAGATAAATAGGCTAGCCTATAGGCCAGCTGCCTTTAACGATTAATGGTTTTCAAAAATGACTTCGTTTTTTGTTTATTTCAGTACTAGCGTAGCTTTTGTTCCCGGGGGAATATCGGAAAGGTTTATGTCATAAAACCTTCCTAAAGAATCAATCTAT
This sequence comes from Apodemia mormo, assembly GCA_036924255.1. Classification (NCBI taxonomy): domain Eukaryota; kingdom Metazoa; phylum Arthropoda; class Insecta; order Lepidoptera; family Riodinidae; genus Apodemia; species Apodemia mormo. The sequence continues at coordinate 4,737,449 of JAUPFN010000006.1, read as the reverse complement.
CTATTAAAAAAAATCGCATCAAAATCAACAGATTGCGCAACGCGTAGTTTTAAAGATTTAAGCATACATAGGGACATAGGGACAGACAGAGAAAGCGACTTTGCTTTATACTATGTAGTGATATGGCAAATAAGCGGATGGCTCATCTAATGGAAAGAATCAGTCACCTACAGACACCAAAGAAATTAATCCGTTTGGCGGGATGACAGTGCCACATTTATAAGTCTACTGGCTACCTTACCCTCCAAACAGAAACATGACAATGACAACATTGACCGTATTGCGGCAGGAATTGGTAAGGTGGTAATTTTTCCCCGTATTGGTCCGGGCTCCTTTGAAGAATAGGCCAACTGCCATTCTGCCAGGCAGGTCGTAAAAGGTGACCGATTGGCTATGTACGTCACTACCATCGTGGCTACTAGGTGGTAGAGTTCTGCATTGTCTCGCCCGGGTCTGGTACCACCGCTTTACCTATTCCTGCCGAAATAGCATCAGTGCTTGTCACTATCGTGTTCCGGTTTGAAGGGTAAGGTAGCCGGTAAACTTACACATGTGGCATTAGATCTTGCCACAATGTAGCACCGCATCATTACCATCTTTGGTGTCTATAAGTGGTCGTTTCAAAAACCGGAAATCTACCACTGAGTAAAGTTAATAACACACTTACTTGAACAGGGGATCAAACCCGTGACCTCCATAATCTGGACCAAACAGGCCAATAGCACCACAAGGCGTACTTCATAAAAAAAGTAATAAATAAAGAGATTTGAAAGTTATCGAGTATAGGCTTTGGCGTTTAAATGTTTAGTCTACTTGTAAACGTGATGAGAAAACTGAAAAGCCTGAAGTTCAGGTTTATTAAGGAGGCATGTCACGTTTATTCATTAAGGTTAAAGATGTTAGATGCCAAACTTTCGCACGATCGCATGACATCACAGAACATTGATAAGCAGCCCATAACATCCTTTATATTTCAGTCTACAATTTATATTTCTGAAGAAATTACAAACCTATTATGTGTTTATTAATATATTTTTATGTATATTACGTCTATCTATTTATATTTTCTATTTCCTAGTAATTATTTTTTTGTTCCATTTAACCCATCATACTGTTTCCTATTTCCATTTAAAATATTTATTTGCACCCCCTATTATTTAATAATTGTAATTAATAATAATAAAAAAAAACCCTATATGTAAGTCCAAGGGGGAGGCGTTGGCAGTTAGTTTGGACATAGCGAAGGCTTTTAATCGGGTATGGTACAAAGCGCTTCTCGCGAAGCTGCCTTCCTATGGGCTTCCGGAGCATCAAGGTCGTTGACGACGGTGCGTGCTCCGACCTTAAATCTGTCATTGCTGGTGTCCCCCAAGGTTGCGTGCTATCACCGACATTGTTCCTTCTACAAATCAATGACATGATGCGAATTCGCAACATACATTGCTTTGTGGATGACAGTACTGGTGATGCTACATACTTCGGCTGAAGCGGTATTTCTCGGGAACACGTCGAAGCGTGCCGAAACAAACTTGTGTTTGAAGTCGAGAATCGACTTACCGATGTCTCTGAATGGGGTCGTCAAAACCTGGACACTTTTAACCCTAAGAAGACACAGTTTTCCGTGTTCACCGCAAAAAAAGACACCCTTTTGTTGTATCACCTCGATTTGGGGATACTCTCTTGACAGCCTCAGCTAGTGTCAGAATTCTGGCAGTCGACATATCAAATTACGTTCTTAATTTTGTTAATTTTGTTAACACACTTGTACTGTTTTACAAACCACTTTAAAATTTAATTAATGTCACCAACCAGTTTCACCTTTTACGGCATCTTCAGGGCTATGAATTACGTTCAGTTTCGCGGTCATTTGGAAGGCAAGGCTAAACTAGCCTCTAAAAAGCTCGGCGTGCTCAGCAGATTGAGACAGTACTTTTTGCCGGCCCATCGCCTTCAACTTTATAAGGCACAGACTTGGCCTCACATGGAGTACTGTTGTCATCTCTGGGCCAGAGCTCCCCAGTACCAGCTTCTTCCTCTTGATCACATTCAGCGTAGAGCGGTTCGAATCGTTAATGACCAGGCTATTTCGAAACAGCTTGACTCTTTGGCATTACGCAGAGATGTAGGTTCACTCTGCGTCTTCTATCGTATGTATCATGGGGAGTGTTCCGACGAGTTGTTTGGATTAGTTGCTGCCGCCGAATTCCACCATCGGACATCGCGTCAAAATTTGAAGTTCCATTCTCACCATCTCTCGATGTCTGGAAATCCACAACTATGCATTTCTCTCGATACTTTTTGCCTCGCACTATTCTGTTGTGGAATCAATTATCGGCAGGGGTATTTCCGAACAGATACGACATAGGGACCTTCAAGAAAAGAGCTTACTCATTCTTAAAAGGCCGGCAACGCAACTGCAAGACCTCTGGTATTGCTGATGTCCATGGGCGGCGGTGATCATTTACCATCAGATGCATCTCTTGCTCGTTTGCCCCCTCTTCTATAAAAAAAAAACAATTGCGAACTGCGGAGCATACAATTTAGCACAATTAAAGTTACTAGGAAGAAAAAGTGCAGAAAGTTAACATTTCCACATAATCTTCTTCTATCCGCCATATACATACTTCTATATATATATAAAAATCAATCCCTATTTTCCTTGGTCACGACATCACGCCTGAATGGCTGGACCAATTTCGGTATTTTTTTTTGTTGTGTTTGTAATTGTAAGGAGAAGGTTCTTATAAAAGAAAATATTAAGAAAATTGCGCGGAAAATTAGAAAATTTAAGAATACTTACCCACCATATAAAGTTTAATGCCATTTTGGCTGCGTGGAAGGACAATTCCGTAGTCTTATATAAATTACGTGTCAAGTTGTTTGTCCGCTATGGATTCCTAATATGTAAGGCAAAACAACGTTTGCCGGGTCAGCTAGTATTATATATATATATATATATATATATATATATATATATATATATATATATATATATATATATATATATATATATATATATATGTATATATATATATATATATATGTATATATATATATATATATATATATATATATATATATATATATATATATATATATATATATATATATATACAAAGCGTAGCTTCGGCTTACGGCCAGTTATGGATTTACATTTTGTATGCAGGATTTATACAACACAACAAACAACACAATAAATATTGAATAACGTTTCAAAATAATGATACTTTTACAAAAAAAGCCTAATCAGTAAACATAAAGGTCATTTATCTGTCTGTCTGTCATTTGCAGATAATCTCCGAAAACAGGTTAGAACAATAATTATTACACATCGCTTATATAAATTCGCTACATAAATTAAAATGCATCGCTAAATATACTAACGCAAAACTCGAGAATGGCTGGACCTTTGAGTATAGACGTGTAGTATATCTATGGGCTGGACCAATTCGGCTAATTTCGTTTTTTGAAATGTTCATTGAACTTTAAAAAAAGAAATTAGCTGAAGTCGGATGATTTTTATGGAGAAAAAAATATTGCGAGAAAAATAATAAAAACGATTTAATATTGCGAGAAAAATAATAAAAAGAATAAAACATCTATGAATTCGTGCATCTTATAACCAATCCTTTGTACTTTGTCGTCCATGGCGAATATATCCACACCACATATTCATCGCCTACAAATCTTTCTCCACGTACATTTTATAAGTTGGTTGACTATTACTCAAACGTTTGTAAAGCCTTCTAAGGCGTAATAGTTTTCCTTTTAATTTCATTATATTTACTACTAACGTGAATGTTTTCCCTTCCCCAAAACCGACCGTTTAGGTGGCAGAAGGGGAAGGTCTTTTGGCCCTAACAAATTAAATTTGGCCTAATAAATTAGTACTCTAAAGCCCAATACGTGTATTTCATGTATTATATTTCAGAAACAAGTATCTTAATCGAGAAATTGTTTTTACAAACAGACAACATTTTTCAAAAAACCTATTAAACTATATCCCACATCATGGGGTATACGAGAAAAAAATGTTGCCGTGACTAATATATATATATATTAGTATATTCATGCCAAATTACAGCTTTCTATTACTAAGGATCTCTGAGCTAGACTGCGGACGGATGGACGAAAATACAGACGAACGTAGCGAAACTATGAGGGTTCCTAGCTTATTTCGGTACCCTAAAAATGATACCGAAAAATATGACCCGTTACGTACACGTATTCACGTAAAACATAACCGGCTGTGTCCAAGACACAGCCAAAGTTCGTTTTTTTTACTGCTATAAGGGACAGTACATTTGAGTATTTGATATAAATTTTAGCTTAATAACTCCACGCGTTCGTGACAAAAAGGGTCTTGACAGACGGACGAACAGACAGACAACAAGGTGATCCTATAAGGGTTCCGTTTTTTTTGTTTTGAGGTACGGAACCCTAAAAACAAGTCTGTATATGATACCCAGGTGGAGATGACATTTAAAAACCAGTCCAGTTTAAAATATTCGCTAATATTAAGGGAACTTGCCATACCATTTTTATTTTTAATATGCTTATTTCAGGTCGGACAAGATCTCTTTACTCTTAATATATTCTTTTTATATTTTTCGATATATTTTTTACTTTTTACTAGCTGCGGCTGCAATTTCGTCCACATGGAAAAAATCTAAAATAAAAGTTCTTAGTTCATTAGCTATGTGACAGTAAAAGTCCCATCAAAACCAGTCTAGCTATTTCAGAGTTTAACCGAAACAAACAGACAGACAGACGAAAATTGTAAAGAAAAATTTTACACATATATATATTCACGCCAGATCCCTTACGGGGTAGGCAGAGAAACCCGACTCTCATATATCACGATCCTTGCAGGCTTGTCTCGCTTCCTTCACATTCATTACTCTCTTCATACACACACACTTATTGGGAAGTCTCCCGACACCATTTTCGGGCAGTACTCGATCAACATGATATTGGAATGTCAGTCTTGTTCTTCCCCGACACCTACAGCCTTCCACAATTGCATTGTATATGTGTTTTGTTAACCTTTCAACTACCATTCATTCTACATGTCCGATCCAACGGACCATACCTTTCTTATCTTCAAACCGACACTTTCTTTCTGACCGACAGCCAGATGCTTCTCTACAATGTTGCGGAGTGAGAAAACTCAATCCGTATATCCTCTTCAAGATGGTAAACCACCTTGTGCGTCCCACAATATCCCCTCGGACTTCCCTTAGATTCTTCTTACCATACACCTTCAATGCTAAGCGGATCAAACTGATGACCCTATTGCTATTGCTTTGTCTTTACGAAAGCTCTTGCCTTTATACAAGGGCACGATAACCGCGCGCCATCAGTCTTCGGGTACTCTACCGGTCCTCTAACATGTAATACGAAAGACCCATAAAGAGTCCCAGTCTTCAGGACTACCATATTTTATCATCTCAACAGTCACATTATCTATTGCCGCAGCCTCACTATTTTATACACCTCTTATCGCCCATACGATCTCATAATTAGTAATATATTGGCATGCTTCCACCGTCACTGAATCACTTACTGAGTCAGACTAAGGCAGCGTCCTGAACAGACTCATACATATCTCCAAAATATTCACTCCATCATTTTAACACAGTGTCTGTGCTTGTAAGAATGTCACTATCCTTAGACTTATTCTTCTTCATTCTGGAGGCTGCGGAACAACCCCTAGACTTCTTACAAAAAAGTTTGGTGTTTACCTCGAAGTTGTTCGTTAGTCTCTCTTCCGCTTTCAGACATTCTTATTCACGCTTTTTTCTTTCTTTTTTCATGTAAGATACTGCCACGACGAGGCAATATGGCTCGCGCTGTCAAAAAGTTATCAGATCTCATGTTGAAACAAACTTCTAACTCTACATGCTTTTACTCTACAAGCCCTAACTCCAAATATTTTGATAAATCCAAAACAGCACACCGCACACTCTATGTTAAAACTTACAATAAATATACGACTAGATAGCATATCTGTTGAAATATATAGTTTCGAAAACAATTATTAAACAAAACAAATAGTTCGTCTATATCGACATTAAATTTATTATTCACTATTTATAATTAGATTAGCTGGCATAGTATAGAAAATTTGAACTATATACATTATACTTCTCTGTCAAGAAAGTACCGAGAAACTATCCATAAAATTATCGTCACGTCCGGTACCCTTGTGGGGTTGGCAGAGTAAACCGAACGTCTATAGACTTTGCAGTTCACCACTATTCATTGGTATTTGGTTGGCAAAATGAGTGGTAATCCCCATCGCCGCATTTTACTGACCTGAGTGCTAAGTGTGAGTTTTTCTTTGTATGTGATTTGTACAGCGCCACCTAGTGGTAAACTGGTTTCTCACGTTTACCGCTAGGTGGCGCTGAACAAATCACATACAAATTCCTAGTAAACTCCAAACGCGCTCACGATCGAATGCGAAAAGAAAATCTCACACTTAGCACTCTGATAGCGATTATCGTCTAGTTTTAAAGGTAACCGGGGCCGCCAGTGTTTTGTACTCGTCCGAGCCACGGAGATGTTGACACAACACCACTAGACTCCGAGCTGCTACTGAGATTTTTTTTTCCTTTATTTAAGAGCTTAATCACAGAGTGATTATGCCGCTCTATAAAATCAACTTATAGTTAAAACATTTTTTATAAATTACTGAAGTACAGATAGTTCGATATAAAATAAATAAAGAGTAGCTTAAGTAACATAACTGATCCGTGATTTTTTTATGCTATAACTTTAAAATTGATTCAAAATGATTAGACTGCGGCTGGGATAATGTAATATTGCAATCAACAAAATCTCTTAAGCTATTTTTACATTCCATAGGTTGCGTTACCAACACACTCCAAGATCCAACAAGACATGAAGTACGTCCTCTGATACACCACAAAGATCGCAGTTCGGTGAGGGAACTTTTCCCATGAGGAATGCAAATCTCTTAACGGAATGTGCCCGGATCGCAACCTCATGATTGTTACCGCGTCTTGCCTAGATAACATATTATGTTTATCGATCCATGGACTTTTAGGGGATGTGGTTCTTCCAGATTATATAAAATTGATTTTAAATGAAATAAATGACATCTGAATAGCATGGAATGATGTTGTAACTAATTCCATTAGTTGCAGCTTTTTTGCCAAAACATCTAATCTTTCGTTATCTTCAATGTCATATAATGCCTGTCCCTGTTGAAAATCGAACCCGAGCCCCATTGATTGCGTAGTCAGGGTCGCTAACCACTTCACCAACGGGGCGGTCAGTTTTCTCACCATTTACCTCTATTACCCACTTCCGTCTCCATTTTCAGCCCCTTATCGTCATGACTAATAGAAATCATTCATAATAACAAAACCATCTCGACTTTCTCAGTATTCTGCATTGGGAGTACTAGTTCTTAATTCATGCTTCATAATGAGATCACCGAACTTACATAAGTCGGCCAAATATCAGGAAGTGGTTGAAAAATGGTTACTTGCATACAAAACGATTTGAATAATCGGTTACTTGTATACAAATATTGCAAGTTAAATAAAACTTGTAAAAATTCACCGAATTTTATTGATATATTTAAAACGGTTATGAGTACAGACATGAAAATGAATAGGGTTCTTCCTTGGAATAAATAAAAGATTACCTAAAAGGAATCATAAAAATCAGTCAGTCAGTCGCCACTAGATAGTGGTCCAGCGTTGGCGTTGACTACATGACGTCTTGGGTTCCGGGGTACCTAAAAAAGTGTTTTTTCAGTTTTCTGATAAACACAAAGTTGCCCGAAATTGGAAAGTGCCCGGTTGGCGATAGGCTTGCCACCTATCACATTTGTGGGACCAAGTATCTTCGGCTAATCGTGGGTGCACTCGATGTACCTCTGCCTACGCCTTCGATACGGGCATGAAGACACTTTTTTTATTTGTCTTTATTTTTCTAAAACGTAATTTTTCTCAACCCCGCTGGCGTGGTGGCATGCAAAACTCCACGACTTAGTCAAAATGTGTGGCTTGGCCGTTTCACTACCGCCACATAGACTTAAGATGAAAAATGTATGCACGATTCATTACTTTTCCGTTTTACAATATTTTTTGTCGTAACGAAATGGCCAAGCCACATATTTTGACTAAGGTGTAAAAGTTGAATAAGGTCTTGTAGAGTAAGGTTGTGTAGGGTCAAAAACTTGATTCCACATCAGATCTTTTTGACAGTACAAATCATATGGTCTCGTCATGGCAACATTTAACATGAGAATGTTTGGTTAAATTATCCCATTCTGCCGATTCTGGGGAAAGCCGAAATGCAACAAACTTTCAAAGGGAATCATAAAAGCAATCACAAAGACCGCGTATAAGCGGCCTTAGTAAGTGATCGTCTCAAGAATAAACATAACAAAATCTTTGTAATTTCGCGCTTGCAGTTTGGCATTACTAGTAGTGGCGTACGCGCGTGACGCGCTCATTAAAAAAACAACGAGATTCAAAAAGTAATGTGATTTTAAATCATTAATATTTAATTATATTACAACATTTAAAAAATATGCATTTTTAATTAATAAATAATTTTGAACAAATAGTGAAAAGTGTTGTGAAAACCTGGAACTTTTTACATAAAAAGTAAGTTTTTTGACATTACAAATTAATTAAAAAATAGATATCGCTAATTGATCTAATTATTCACTTATGAAATGGGTATCAGTCATGTACACTGATCTACAGAAATGTATATATAAATACTGAAACATATAAAATAAACACGCACACCCATAAATACATACATATATTATTCCCAACGCAAAAATTTTTGCTCTTGTCGGAAATCGAACCTGAGCCACATTAATTGCCTAGTTAGGGTCACTAATGACGCAATGGAGCGGGATGACAATCTGTAATATAAAGAACCAGATGAAATATGATGATTGGGTCCTACCTGAAAGTGGTGTCCTAGAGTCTATGAAGTTTCATTCTGTTTCTGTATGAAGTTTGTTTCTGTTTATTCCTGTGTGTAAATGAACAGATTTATTAATGTTATGATGCATTTCGACATGTCAAAAACTAAGGTTTACAGGAGGGCATAATTAATGTTAAAATCTCTCTAGTATTAATTCTATGCACTATAATGAACATTATTTTTCTACAATGACTTATTAGATTTAGGGAGTCCATAACAGTACCTATTTAAGTATTAAATGTTTTAATATTTTCCGGAAAAAACTGATATAACTGATATGTGACTGTTTTTAAATTGTCGTTCATATCAGACAAGTCGAAGATACTCCTTTATATGCTGAAAACAAAAAAAAATGAAAATATAATTCGATGAATAAATATATTCGATCCGAATCGATTCGATGAATTATACGGCGTTTCAAATTTTAAAACCCGTATTTTAAAACAGCGTACAGAACTAGAAGTATAGATATCCGCATCTACGACACCAATTGTTTGTGATTATTAAACTTTCCCTCTTATTAAATTTGTATAAGTAGCGAAATACATAAAATGAAAAAAAAAACTTCTAAAGATATGAACGTTTAGACAATTTATTTATGTAATAAAAAAATGCATTTTTAACATGTCCTTATATATATAGGAACCGTCGATTTGGTTGATTCTGTCAAATTATAGATGAGAATTCGAAACAATACAAGGTGAATGAATAATAATCACTAGCAAAAAAAGTATCTTCACGCCCATATCCCCAAAGAGGTAGGCAGAGGTACAACCAGTGCACCCACGATTAGCCGAAGATAATTACGGCCGGTTTCCGAAACGCAAATTAATTTTAACAAACAATTAATCTGTATTTAACAGAACATTTGCTTGTAAAAATTATGTTAAACACAGAGTAATTGCTTGTTAAAATTGATTTACATTTCGGAAGCCGGCCGTTAGTCCCACAACGTGATAGGTGACAAACCTGTCGCCAACCTGGCACTTATCCTATCCCGCGCAACATTGTTTTTAGCAGAAATTTGAAAAAAATATATTTTTGAATTGCCCGACCCGGGAATCGAACCCGGAACTTCATGTGATCAGTACCAACACCGGACCACTAAACTACAGAGGTGATCTATTAAGGCGATAGGTAATGCCAAACTACGAAATAGACACCTCTTTGAAAGCCTACTACTGGTAACCGGTTGGTCCAATAATTTAAAAAAAATATGGATTATGCGTATAATATAATTAAGTTTAAATTTTAAGTTCGTTTTTTTAAATTTCATTGTTATTTTTGACGGAAAAAAAATCGAATATCTTTCTTATTTTTACGCAAAAATTTGCTTATAACTTCCAAACTACTGTAACGATTTTGATGATTTTTTCTTTTTATTACAGACAATTTATTGCTTTATAAAATTTAAGTTCAAAATTTTACAATATCATTATAGTGTGCTATTAAATCAATAAAAACCTTATTATTTAATTCGCGGACAGCGCTCACGTTGAAAGTCAGTCTCCCGGTAGCGTTCATACGGGGGGCTGTGTCGCATGCTAGCTCGCTCCGCTCTCCATATTCGAGTCAAAGAGTAATAGCACAGATAGAACGTTTGGCACAATAGTAAAGTTGTGCCGTTTGGAAATTGAACATTTCGTTTACGCTTGGATGTTTTTTTATAGTAGATAATGAGCTCGGACCGAGAAGGCTGTTTTTTTTACAGATGTTGTTCTTATGATATAGACAAGGAATAAGAAAGGATTTTTTTAAATTCATCCCCTAAGATGGTGAAATAGGGGGTGAAAGTTTGTATGAAACTCTGTCATTTTTGGGTTGAAATGAATGATATGCTGTAATTAAATTATCCTTTAACTGAAAAAAAATTAAATACAAATTTAATGTCTTTTTGAATTCTAGCCCATAGAGAGGTAAAAAGAGGCTTTAAAGTTTGTATCAAAAATGAATTGTTTATTTATTGCATTACTATAAAATCTAAATTATTTTAATTTAGTATTTATGATTTTTAATACAATTAAGATGTACGAATTTTCGGATTTTTTAGTATTATGCTCTTCAATCGAAATTGAAGAAACATGCATGTAATGTTAGAAGTTTCATTCATTAAAGGTGTAAAAGTGTGTGTTACAATTTATATGAAAAATCAAACGTTTATGGTCAAAATAACATGAAATTTGGCACTTACGTTCTTCAACACAATTTAAGAATCATATATTTAGGAATTTTTTTAAATTTCATTCCTCAAAGGGTTAAAAAAAGCATTGATGTTTGTATAAAAAATAGATTGTTTACAGTAGAATATTGTAAAAATTATTTAAAACTTAGTATTTATGATTTTTAATACAATTAAATGAATACGAGTTTATGGTTTTCAAATATCATCTCTTCAAACGATGAAAAAAGTGGTAAAGCTTGTAAAAAAAACAAAATATGTTTAATCAAAATCTCTTCAAATTTATTAGTCATGTTCTTTAATTCAATTAAATAAACGTGCATGTAAGGATGCTGTGAGTTTTATCTCTTAAAGAGGTAAAAGAGGGTATTAAAGGGGCTGAAAGCTAGTACTTTATAAATAGTCTTGTTTGCGAGTAGACGCTGAATAATATTTTGAGACTATTCATGTACTTACCTACGTTTACGCTTGAATTTTTTATTAGCTATAGATAGATAAGTATTTTGTCAATATTTTGTATAAATGTACAAAAAAAAAAAAACATAAACAACGAAGATAATTCAAGCAAGCGAATGAAAAGCAAAACTCTGAAGAAAAAAAATAAAAACTGGTACTATTTGAAGGTAGTAAGGACTTCGCAAATAAAAATAAATAAATAAAATATATTATACATACAAATAGTCTAAATAAACCAACTTATTTAGTAGTTTCCTCTATAAACATTAAATCAATTTATATATGTTCTTTTTTATTACGAGATTTTGTAACAAAATCTAAGAAGCTAGTTAGTTTTAAAATATTATTCAAGAGATTACATTTTACAAAATCAAATTTTGAAAGGTTTTGTTAAATATTAATTGTTATATAATTTTTTGTCGATTTTCGGTATATTTTTTTTTCTTTAGATATTTATCGTTTTTCTAAAATGAATGTATATGTAATCGATAAATGAGCGATTATTGGTTATTGGTTTTGAGTTTGACAACATTCAGTCGATTCATGATGATAAAAGTTCATATAGGTGAACAAAAATGTTAAAACGTAGGTATCTGCATCCACTGTAAATACTCTTTGACTTTGGACCATGCCAGCGCGCGAAATAATATTTGCGCTGCTCATGTTAGAAACTCAAGGTCGTTCGCAGCTGTAATCGCCTTAACAAGTAATCTCCAAAAAACATAACCCACCTTTTAGCGCAGTCTATTAAAATAAAATAAATCTAATGATACCTCTTAAGCTTAAACCCATTAAGCCGCTTAGGCTACAGTGTATGCGGGCTACTGGAAAAACATAAACCTCTTCCTAGCGCAATCAGATAAAAAACCGCGAGGTGTCGTGGGACACCAGACAGGAACAAAATTTCTTATTATAAATAATCTTACGCATTTATTTAACGTTACGGATGTTTTTTGTCGGCTAGGGTACCCATCCGCAACGCCCCATAAGGAATTTCGTTCCAAAAATAAAACGACAGTAATTAAAAAGGTTTATCTAGAACAGTGTTTTTCAAAGTGTGGTTCGCGGCCCCGTAAGGGATCGTGAGGCCTTTGCAAGGGGGTTGTGGGCGGTAGTTTGTATCACTAAAAAAAAAGACAAAATATTTACCTCATAAAAAACAAAAAAGGATTTGAATTTTTTAATGTGCTTCAAAAGCGGCAGTGATTACGGCCGTAATTTTTTGTATCATGCTAAGGAGTCGCGTCTTAAAAAAGATTGAGAAACAAAAAAAAAATGTTTTCACGCCCGTACTCCGAAAGGGTAGGCAGAGGTACAACAAGTGCACCTACGATTAGCCGAAGATACTTCGTCCCACAAATGTGATAGGTGGCAACTCTATCGCCAACCGGGCACTTTCAAATCCCAGGCAATGTTGTTTTTATCAGAAAACTGAAAAAACACATTTTTAAATTGCCCGACCCAGGAATCGAACCCGGGAATCGAACCCGGGACCTCATGTGGTCAACTCCAACACCGGACCAATACACCCTAGAGGCGATATTGAAAAACACTGATCTAGAAATACGAAGTAGAAGAAGTATCTTCACGCCCGTATCCCCGAAAGGGTAGGCAGAGGTACATCGAGTGCACCCACGATTAGCCGAAGATACTTCGTCCCACAAATGTGATAGGTGGCAACTCTATCGCAAACCGGGCACTTTCCAATCCCAGGCAATGTTGTTTTTATCAGAAAACTGAAAAAACACATTTTTAAATTGCCCGACCCAAGAATCGAACCCGGGACCTCATATGGTCAACTCCAACACCGGACCACTACACCCTAGAGGCGATATTGAAAAACACTGATCTAGAAATACGAAGTAGAAGAAGTATCTTCACGCCCGTATCCCCGAAGGGGTAGGCAGACGTACAACAATGGCACCCACGATTAGCCGAAGATACTTGGTCCCAGAAATGTGATAGGTGGCAAGCCTAGCGCCAACCGGGCACTTTCCAATCCCGGGCAACTTTGTGTTTTATCAGAAAACTGAAAAACACTTTTTTTTTTGAAGTGCTCGACCCGGGAATCGAACCCGGGACCTCATGTGGTCGACGCCAACGCTGGACCACTAGACCACAGAGGCGAATACGACTTTGGGTAAAAAATACAAGTCTGAAGGATGTTTTCAAGTTTAAAGACATAAACACACAGTCTCTATTTATAGTATATGCAACGTGTCACAGAAAGATCGCGCACTGTGGAACACCTCAATTAGTATTTTTAAATAAAACCATAAATTCAGCACCGAAATTGCACCCCTAACCCTCCTCTGGCGGCTAAGCGGTTATTCAACTTATCACGACTAGGTCTACCCCGGGTCTTCAATGACCTGATACAACTAATATATAAAATTCTCGTGTCTCTCCTCCGAAACGGCTTAACCGATTTTGATTAAATTTTGTATGTATATTCAGTAGGTCTGAGAATAGATTTTCTATTTTTAAGTGATAAGGTTGGTCGACCCTAAATTTTGTTAATTTTTTGTCAATTTCTTTATGATGTGGCACGAACAAATACAACACAAAATTTTGCACCCTTCTACCATCAAGCCCTATTTTTTTAATAGCGATATTAGTAATTTAATATTTTATATGGCAAAACAACGTTTGCCAGCTCAGCTAGCATATAATCAAAATGCATCAATAAATACTACAGCAATTATAGTCGAAGATTATTTAACATTATAAATATGAATTTCAAACTATTTAATAAGTATCGAGTGAAATTATACAAGTTGACTGGAGACTGTGCATATTGAAGGACACGATAGTCGACGGTCATGTCTAACCAATAAAAATACTATAAAAATAGAATATTGCTAAACTATATTGTAACCCCAGCGAATTAGTCATATACAAAACGGATATACAAAATTGCGCGAGGTTAGAGTTGCGAGTTTGATAAAATGCTGTTTGTAAACAATGAACTTTGATATTTATGCGTGGGTGTCCGTCATTGATATAAAAACCCAAAATGCACAGTCCCGAAGAAAACTGACACTCGAAACTGTCTCTAATTTCACATAAGCAGTTATAGATACGACTAAAATATATGTTTTTGCATATCCAACCTTAAGCGCAAGTTTTATAGTTGTTTTTACAAAGCAATGCACAAAAAATAATAAAATTGACAGTGTCGCGATCGAAGCGATTCTATTTGAAATGAGTGCAAAATTTGAAATTGTGCGCTCTTTTTTAGAGGACGTTTTTGAGACACTGATTGTACATCTTGGGTTTTTTTATATCAATGGTGTCCATACACAAACGTATTAGATAAATAGGGTAAAAAGTTAAGTAAGTACTTATTTTTTTCTCAGTTTCTGAATCAAGTACTCAACCTTTTAACCATTACACCAATTGATCTGACTTATAACATATCCAACAATACCTCACACTACGGGATACACGAGAAAAAAAAAATGCCATCAGTACTTGTCACTGTCATGTTCCGGTTTCGAGGGTAAGATAGCCGGTATACTTATGCATGTGGCATTAGACCTCGCCACAAGATTGCAACGCACCATTAACACCCTTGGTGTCTATTGACGATGGTTGACTTTTCCATCAGGAGACCTATCTGCTTGTTTGCTATCTTATAATATATTAAAAAAAAATATCTTATCACTTTTTTGCTGTGACTAACAATTCATGCCACATGTAATGTGGCTCTCTGGATATTAAAGGATCTCTGGACTAGTCTGGACTAACTAACGAACATAGCGAAATTATAAGAGTTCTTAGTTTACTTAGGAACCATAGAAATAATTTTTTTGCGCCAGATGATGGTGATTCTGTATGGGTGTCAGAATTCTATAGTCTTCAGTATCACTTTAATCTGCTTATACTGTGAGACTGTAAAAAAGGATGGCCAAAAAACCATTTTTACTTAATCGATATATAATCTCCTAACATAAAAACCTCGCAATTTTGTAAAATTTCGCTCGTATCTATCATGTCTGTGAAAAAAGATATTTTTTTAATATTGCCTCTATTTGAGTCATTTTGTTAGTTGTCTTCGTTTTATTTTAAATGTAATGTTCAAAATGTTACCGATTTAAATTAGGCAAGATAATTAGTAGACCCTTTTCCCAACCACTGCTCTATTATGCTTTAAATATTTCATTATAACAGAAAATTAAACGTGTATTAATTAAATGTTATGTTTAAAAAAATGAATTTCCTTGTGTTTAAGAAATTTAATTTTTGATTCATATTTATAAAGGTGACGATAGCAAATGAAGTAGATTGTAGAATACCCAGATGACTGTCAGTTTTCTGACTGACTGACAAATGTTCTTCAATGATGGGTGTGTAATTTTGAGCTAAGATTTCCGCCGATCGTCGAAATACTTTGTAGATACCTACTTAGAAATTGTCTAATGGCGCTATTTAACGTCACGGCATCATGATAAACATCTGACACATAGTACGGGAGCTAGCTAGCTAGCTACGTTAAAAAAAAAAGAATTTTAGAAAAGCTGATTTTTTAATGACCGCCCCGTTGGTCGAGTGGTTAGCGACCCTGACTACGCTATCGACGGGGCTCGGGTTCGATCCCCGACGGGGACGGGACGGGTGGGGGGGGGGATAAATGTTTGCATTTCCGGATTTGGGTGTTTATTAAATATATTCTTGTATTTATATATGAATTTCTATGTATTAATATCGTTGGCTAACACCCATAATACAAGCAAATAATTTGCTTACATTGGGGTTAGATCAGTGAGTGTAATTTGTCCCGTGAATGTTAATTTATTTATTTAATATGTCATTTGCAATGCTCCCTCGAGTAGAGTGCGGGCCATCTGGCTGTTGGCAAACTTTGCGTTCATTACTGCGCAGCATACTTTGATAGGTAAAAATTTTGACTTTTGAATTATTTTAGAATGATTTTTTCCTTACCATCAACTTGTGGACACACAATAATGCGCAAACGCAACGTTTGCCAACAGCCAAATGGCTCGCACTCTACTCGAGGGAGCATTGCAAATGACATTAAATAATCAGCTTTTCTAAAAATCTTTCTAAAAACTGAAAAAGTGTTTTTTCAGTTTTCTGAGAAACACAAAGTTGCCCGGGATTGGAAAGTGCCCGGTTGGCGATAGGCTGGCCACCTATCACATTTGTGGGACCAAAGTATCTTCGGCTAATCGTGGGTGCACTTGTTGTACCTCTGCCTACCTCTTTAGGGATATGGGCGTGAAGATACTTTTTTTTTTCAACGTTGCTAGCTCGTACTATTATTAGATTCACTTAAAGATAGAAAGTGTGTCCTGGCCAAAATCGGCTGCACTCAAACGCTCAACATAAAATTTTGTTTACTCTATCTAAATCAGATTTCTTAAGTTAGAGTTTCCCTTAATACACCCAATTATGTGCTTATGCATACCTGTGTATAATTACCATCGATACATTATGTGTTACTATATTTTAAAATTAATCATTGACTGTTCTTTATATAAAATAAAATAAAATAAAAAAGCCTTTTTATTTCCAGTAAATTTACGTTTCTTACTTAAAAAACTATTAAAATGTTAAGTTTATTTTGCTTATTCTAAATTATTTTTTCTAGTTTAATTATTTCTAATTTATTTATTTCTAATCTATTTCTCTATAATTTATTTATTTATTTCTAATTTATTTATTCTAATCTATTATAAACCCCAGAAAGGGTGAAGGCCTCCTCCAGTGATGCCCACGTGACTCTATCTTCGGCTACTTGTCTCCAGTTTGGACCAGTTATTACTTTAATGTCATCTTCCCATCTTGTAATGGGTCGACCTCTCGATTTTTTGCCTGGTGGGCCCTTCCAGAATGTCACCTTTTTGGTCCATCTGTGATCTGTCAGCCGCGCAACATGTCCTGCCCACTTCCATTTTAATTTCAGTGCGTAACTCAGAGCGTTAATTGCTTTAGTTATTTTTCTTATTTTACTGTGTCGTATTTTATCCAGCTTCCTTATTTTTAGCATGCTTCGTTCGAGTCCTCTTTGACATACGTTTATCTTTCTTTTTGTTTCAGCAGTGAATTTCCATGTTTGGCAACCATATGTCAAGCATGGCAAAAGGCTCGAATTCATGACTTTTGTTTTAATGGTTTGTGGTAAATTACTTTTAAAAAATGTCCTTGAGGGCCCAGTATTTGTTCCATGTTAATTGTATTCTTTTGTCTATTTCTATGTTTTTATTTTTCCTGTCGAAACTTATAGTTTTTCCTAGATAGACGTATTCTTTATATATATTTATAAAAAAAATACTTGTACTTAATTAGCAGAAAAATATTGTAAAACTGTTTAATTTTTCAATTTTAATAATTAATTTACTTCGCCTCAAAATATTTTATAGGATTTCAAGAAATCTAAACCCCTTTGTTTAATAAAACCCCTATCAATATCTCCTAGACGACGAAGCAGTCAGATACACACACACATACACACACACGCACACACACACGTCTTCACACCAGATCCTTTGCGGGGTAGGCAGAGAGAAAGGAGTGCCATACATCACGATGCTTGCAGGCTTGTCTCGCTTCCTCCACATTCATCACTCTCTTTATACACACACGCCAGTTGCAAAGGCTCTTGACACCACCTTGATCATGGTATGTCAGTCTTGGTCTTCCCCGGTACCTACATCCTTCCACATTCGCATTGTATATCTGTTTTGTTAACCTTTGAAATGTAGATAATTCCCAAAAACCCGTTTTTTGTGATTTTTATGACCTTAAATAAATTTCGAAGCCGGCACAAGATTTTATGACACTTTTACGACACATTTGGAATATTAAAGTGAAGGTTCCAGGTTATAACCTTATTTATGTATAATGCGAGGTCTACCTCCTATTTTGCTTAAAAGGCTACATTAAATGTTAGTCAAGGCACGAGGAAGTACTTCATTACAGTCAAGTATATTGTAGAATAGACGACAGCTCGACTGCAAACGTAGGTATGCACTTAACATACAATGCATCGACCTAGACAACAACCGATTAACATCACTCAATCTTATCTCCACTCGTGTTATTCACTACATACATGTGTATATAAGATCGTATTACATACGGCTGTAGATATTTTTAATCTCAAAAACCTCTAACTCGGTTAGTTAGAGGTTTTTAAGTTAAAGGAAAAAATCTGTACACATAACATTAAAGAACAGAATCCTAAATTAAAGACTTTTTTATCAATCTCAAAACAAAATATTGTAGAACGTTTGGAAAATCCAAAAATGCACGCCGAAACGTTCTTTTTTTTTCATAAAATTATTTATTATAAAAAAAGACAGATTCGAATGAAGTGATTTTCAATATTGATATATTCTGAGTGGATTAGATAATATTGATAATAAAATAAAGTGAATTCGTAAAGCCAATCAACCTATTTCGTGTTTACAGACATACTCATAAAATATTCAACTGTTTAGAGTATTCAGCTCTCTTCAAAGGCTTAAAGTTATACAGAACTTGAAGAATTAAGGTTTCTCTTTATTATCATATACGAGGGCGTACCGAGGGAGGGGGGGGGGCAGGGAGGGGCAGCTGCCTCCCCCCTGGAATTTGTTTACCTCTCTACTAACTATCTACTGTTGTAGATCAAAATATAATAATATAAAAATATAGCATTAAAATGTTACAGTTGCCCCTCCCCCCTGTCCCAGAACCTGGATACGCCCATGATCGTATACATTTTATATCAAAGTAGTGTATGAATTTAATACGGAGTGTGATTGAATGATTGAATTTGGTTGAGCCATACATTTTTTTAAACGATAATAATGCACCCATATGTTTAGTAAACAGTATATATATATATACATATATATATATATATATATATATATATATATATATATATATATATATATATATATATATATATATATATATATATATATATATATATATATATATATATATATATATATATATATATATATATATAGTTTTCACTACATAGTATAAAACAAATTCGCTTCCTCTTAAAGTGCTTAAATCTTTAAAACTACGTAACGGATTTTGATGCGTTTTTTTAATAGATAGATTGAGATAGATTGATTCTTGAGGAAGGTTCTGGTACATAAACCTTTCCGATATTCCCACGGGAACAAAAGCTACGCAGGTGAAACCGCAA
This sequence comes from Apodemia mormo, assembly GCA_036924255.1. NCBI lineage: Eukaryota > Metazoa > Arthropoda > Insecta > Lepidoptera > Riodinidae > Apodemia > Apodemia mormo. The sequence goes on along the minus strand of JAUPFN010000006.1, from coordinate 4,717,659 downwards.
GCAGGTCGCTAGTATATGATAAAGAATACATCACTACGTAGTATAAAACAAAGTCGCTTTCTCTGTCTGTCCCTATGTATGCTTAAATCTTTAAAACTACACAAAGGATTTAGATGCCGTTTTTTAGTAGATAGACTGATTCTTGAGGAAGGTTTAGGTATATAAACCTTTCCGATATTCCCACGAGAACAAAAGCTACGCGGGTGAAACCGCGGGCAGGTCGCTAGTTATATCTAAAATGCAAAGAAAAGCGACAATTTTTTTATTTAAAACTTTATTTTACTGTTTGTAGATATATGATAGATAGATATATGATAGAGTATTGTTAGATATAAAACCACGACTGTTCATACAATGCAAATTGAGGGAAATGTATACATCGCGGTCAGATTAACTTGACGCATGCCGTTGATGACGTCATTTGGCGCAAAACGTAACAATAATATCCAAAAACAATATAACAATAACAGAAAACTAACCAAACTATCTATGCGCGTATCGGTAACAAAAATGCTGACCATGGCCATACTGACACTTATATTATTAACCGGGCGAGCTAAGCGAAGGCCCGCCTTACATTCCAGAGATGCGTCAAGTTAATGTGACCGCGTTGTAAATTGTCATTTAAAGAAATTAAACTAACTTCATTATCGGTCATCTAAACCTAACCCTAACCAAACACTGTTTCGCCGTGTTGGTCCCGGCCTCCTTTGAAGAATAAGCCAACTGCCGTCCTGCCAGGCAGGTCGTAAAAGGCGGCCGATTGGTTATTCGATTCACTACCATCGTGGCTACTAGGTGGCAGAGTTCTGCATTGTCTCGCCCGCATCTGGTACCACGGCCTTACCTGCCACAATAGCGTCAGTGCTTGTCACTGTCGTGTTCCAGTTTGGAGAATAAGGTACTAAGTAAACATATGCATGTGGAATTAAAACTCGCCACAAGATAGCAACGCACTATTTAACACCTTTGGTGTTTATAGGCGATGGGTGACTCTTTCCATCCGGAGACCCATCTGCTTGTTTGCTATTTTACGATATAAAAATTTAAATAAAAAAAAAAATGAAATTGGGAGCTAAATATTGAATTGAAAGTGCGTTTTTCATTATTATCGTAAAATTAATACAAGATCTTCTATATATATAAAAATCAATCCCTATTTTCCTTGGTCACGATATCACGAATGAATGGCTGGACCAATTTTGGTAATTTTTTTTTTGTTGTATTTGTAATTGTAAGGGGAAGGTTCTTATAAAAGAAAATATTAATAAAATTGCGCGAAAAATTAGAAAATTTAAGAATACTTAACCACCATATAAAGTTAAATGCCATTTTGGCTGCGTGGAAGGACAATCCCGTAGACTTATATAAATTGGGTGTCACGTTGTTTGTTCGCTATGGATTCCTAATATGTAAGGCAAAACAACGTTTGCCGGGTCAGCTAGTAATATATAAATATTTATTAAAAAATGTCCCACTAAATTCATGAATTAAATGCACCGACTCTTGTGAATGAACTCTGTAATGCTGGCATTTTACATTTACCTATAATTACGATAGTAACTATTATGAAATCTGCCGTTCTACGTACATTTTTCCCGATCACTTTTTATTCGGTTGAAGACACTAAATTGTTTTATTTCAAATTTTGCGTAATTTAAAATTATATCAAATGCGTTTTTTTTGTGTTGGATAAAAATCAAAATTTTGAACTTTTTTAATTTTTTTTGTGATTACTTAATTCGAACATATTATCGATTCTGAAGAACCTCTGAAAATTTGACCGTATTTAATATTAAAATTTGCTTCACGTATCAATATTAAGTAGATGTGGTGAATTTTTACATTTAGGGCTAGCAATAAGTTTTCACAGTTTTCCCGGGAGATGATCATTCGTAAATAATATGTAGAACTACTTATGGATGTGACATTGTAATTAATTTACGATCTAATTAAACGCCCGTGACTGAGTGATATGGTGTAGGTAATAAGACGTGTTTAAATATTACAAGGTTCGTTGCTTTTACACGGTCGCTTGGAGACCTTGTGAAAGATTGCTTTGTATTTCAATTAATTGAACCTAAACGACGGTCGACGCTTGACTCACTGTATCTACTGCGCAAAAAATCGGCTTGATACTTGTTTTTGTTTTATATTTTTGTAATTTTTTGTTAATTCTAAAAGCTATTTTCAAATATACAGCTTGTGGGGCAGTGTACAGTGTAAAATTAAGAATACATACCATTTTTAACGTGCTGGTCATGACGGCAAGTCCTTTTTTTGTATAAAATACAAAATGTTCATTTTATGATTCTTTTTATTTACATTACATGCCATGTAATGCGTACTTTCCAACAATTGTAAGCTCAGAATTAATGTCCAATCCAGTAGTTTCGACTTCCGATAGACCGCCGAAAAATTAAAAATTATTGACAAGGTATGTAATATTAAATGAGTTAAAATTAGAGCGGGCAGTCATGTCATAAAAAACAAGCAGATGACTCTTTTGATGGAAAGAGAAGATATGGCCTATAGAGAACAAAAATTTAATGTTGTGTTCCTATCCGTGTGGCGGGATAGTAATTCATAAGTTTACCAGCTACCTTACCCTTGATAATATATTGATAAGCACTGACGCTATCGCGGCAAGAATAGGTAACGTCATAGTAACTAACTTGAGTGAGACCTTATATATTATTATATACAAGTGACACGTGTAGCTAATCATGCTCCTTTTACGAACTGCCTGGCAAAATAGCAGATTCTCTATTTTTTAAAGTGCGCATTTCCTCGTTATGTGATTCTTAACTTCATAAATTTGTTTAACTTGATTATCTTATGTTCCCATGTCAAATCTTTCCTAAGGGACCTTTTATATAGAACAATTGAAACGGTTTGAAGGAAAATGAAGAAAAATCATTTTACCACTAGCCCTCAAGTATTTCCTGCTGTCATGCCATTTACGCGCAAATATTTATTTGCCTTATAGTTTTCCGGTGAAATGATAAATTGCAAGAAGTAGGCATGTCCTACTTCTCAACGTACCAATTCATCAAATATCAAATTTCTGAATCCGCGTACATTGGGCAATCCTATAAAATGTGATCGCGTAACTCCTAGTTCCTCTATGTAGTCACTTTATTACTTGTAGGATCAGTTTCTTTTTTTTTAAAGTTTCAAAATTTCGCGAGATTAAATATTATTTAATATATTTTCATTTGTGAAATTATCTATCGGATTTCAACGTGGATTTATATTTCAATCTAAAAGTTAATAAGATGATTTACATTAAAACCGTTATTAAATCTAAATTTAGAATCTCAAATATTAATATTGTCAGACATCTGTACTATTGTTTGCTTAAAGTAATAAAACTCTAAACTAGTCTCATAATTACAGACAATTTGAATGTAAATTCATTTCTTGGTTGCGAATCAAATTGTAATAAATATTTTACTATGTGTGGAGGAATATTTATTACCAATTCCAATTATGAACTAACTTTCTCTGTATGTGGCTGCTTTCAGCCCTACTAATTTTCATAAAATCCATCGCGGACATATAACGTGACACGTAATTTATATATGTTAAGACTAGCTGGCCCGGAAAAGGTTGTTTTGCCGTACAAATTACTTGTATTGAATATTTTGGTGGGATAATTGAGATATAAACTATTCTATCCTTTGGATCGAAACGTTACTTTGGATCGAACGAACGCCTTGGTTTATTAATTCCGATCTTAGTAGAGTTAACATTGTAAGATTAAACCGACTCAGATCAGGACATTACCCAAATGCTAAATTTAATTTCCTACTGAAGAAATCTAATACCCCGAATTATATCTTGTACGGAAAAGTTAAAGATATCCAACATTTATTACTTGAATGTATAAAATATGAAACCAATAGAGAAAATATCTTTAACAATTTAAAGCTAAATAAACTAGACGTAGGGTTGCTGCAGAGCATCCTAGCGGAGTCCAACTCGAGCTCTACTAGGAGATTATGTAGCATTATATCTTAATGTTAACAATTAGCTACAGGGTATGATGGGGCTGACATGTCCTTGTGGACAAAAGTCCCGAAAGTAAACAAAGATTTTAAAAAAAAGAAACGTTAGATCGAACAGATATCTACAAAATTTTATAACTTCGAAACTACTAAATCGGTTTAGTAGTTTCGAAGTCCATCGTGGACAAACAACGTGACTAGTAATTTATATATATCAAGGTAACGATTCGGCAAAAGTTCCCGAAAAGATTTATTTAAATCAAACATTTTTAACTTGGAATTTTAGAAACTATCAATACTTTTTAGTTTCTATATATAGTAGGGTCTATCTATAGTGCACACTTTGAGAGCCCTTGACATAGTATATATATTTTAGCATAAGATAGAAAACAAGCAGATGTCTTTCCAGATAAAAAGAGACAACCATCGCTTACAGACACCAAAAATGTTAATGGTGCATTGCTATCCGTGTAGCGAGGTCTTGATGCCACATGTGTGAGTTTAACGGATGCGAATGATTCCAGGGTAGGCAGCGTACCTTCCAAACTGAAACATGACAGTGACAAGCACTGTTACAATTGCAGGAGGAATAAAACGGTGACGGTGGATCAAATGAAATTTCTCATAGGCACTTATTAAAAATTTTCATATTATAAAATAGCAAAAAGCAAATAGCTCGCCTGATGAAAAGAGGCAACCATAACCTATAGACACGTTGTTAGTAATACGTTGCTATCCGAAGTGGTAATGCTACATACATAAGTCTACCAATTACCATTCTCTCCAAACCAGAACACGACAGTATCTTCACGCCCATATCCCCGAAGGGGTAGGCAGAGGTACAACAAGTGCACCCACGATTAGCCGAAGATACTTGGTCCCACAAATGTGATAGGTGGCAAGCCTATCGCCAACCGGGCACTTTCCAATCCCGGGCAACTTTGTGTTTCTCAGAAAACTGAAAAAACACTTTTTTTTAATGTGCCCGACCCGGGAATCGAACCCGGGACCTCATGTGGTCAACGCCAACGCTGAACCACCTGTTACCAAGACGATGCAGAAATCTACCGACTAGTGATAGATATCGTTTTCATCTATGATTTAATTAAGGCGAGGTATTTCGACGCGCGTCAATTCTATAGAAAATGGTTGGCGCGGTATGTTCTGAAACCGCCGGGAAACGTGTTAATTTTCGGATAAATAAGTATAGGACATCAGCTGAAAACTAAAATTTAGCACATTCTTTTTTGTATTTACAACTAAATATCACCATATAAAAATCATGTGGAAGATTAGAAATATTATTAACAAATTATTTGTTTTAGAGTTTTTTTTTTGGGGTTTTTTAGCCTGTTTTCGGAATTTTATATGATCGAGTAAAGTACATTCTATCATGTAATGAGTTAGCACATTTCTTAGATAATATATTGAGGTATATCGTGTAATTTTTGTAAAATTGTTATTTAACAATCAATACAAAAAAAACGTGATTTAGCAAACCAGTTTTTTCCCGTATCTCACGATGCCTCGCCTTAAATCAGTTCCGCCATCCGTGTCAAAATCATCAGCTTTTTCATTTGATGAAAGAAATCCACATAAAGCAGAACCAAAACTTTTAAACAATCAAACTGAACTTAATAACTCCCCCTTGTTAAATATTTTTAATGCATCAATTTTAAATGAGTAAGAACAATAATCATGTTTATATATACCTAAGTGAATTGATTTTTGAACATGCTATTTTATTATTATTTTTTCTGATTATGTTATTAATTATTATTATAATCATTTATTGACATTAGCTATTTAATCGTAATTTTATATTAATTTTGACATTTGGTTATTGAAAGCAATAATAATATTAGAGCAATTAAATTATAAATTAATTATTTAAAGCAGTGGAATTCAATTAGTAACGATCACACAAATAGTGATTTTGACATTAATTACGTAAAATCATTTTTAATTCAGTTGACTTTATTTAATATTGACATTTTTGATATTATTTTGTAAGTAATTACAATTAATATTATAAATTAGAATAAGATTATATATTGAAATTACCTAAAAGTTAAGGGAGAATCCTTTAAGCTAGCAATACAGAGTATATTTATATTTAAGTTTACCCACAACCTTTTTTAAAAATGCTTTATGTCTTATTTAAAGTTAAACTGTCAGTAAAGAATATTGCGTCCTGAAGATGCTATAAAAAGCGAAACCGGTTGATTAATTTAAAATTATATGTCTATATTTGTAGTGAAATTAAAGTATAAGTGATTATAACCTTGTTTGGACTAATAAAAATGGAATTTCACCAAGTGCCGACGATTGAAAGTGTAAAATATATGATGAAAGAAATTTGTAAAGACCTGATCGAAACGAATTTCGGTATTTTGTTATTTTAATGATAATGCAATAACGTGATAATCTTGACCAGATGCTGGAGTATCCTTTAGACCGTCCCGATGGTCGAGTGGTTAGCGACCCTGACTACGCAATCGACGGGACTCGGGTTCGATCTCCGATGGGGATAAGCATTTGTGTGATGAGCATAAATGTTTGTATTTCCGGGTTTGGGTGTTTATTAAATATATTCCAGTATTTATATATGTATTTCTATGTATTAGTATCGTTGACTAACACCCATAACACAAGCAAATAATTTGCTTACTTTGGGGTTAGATCAGTAAGTGTAATTTGTCCTGTGAATATTTATTTACATATTATTAATCCCCACTTAAAGATCATCAGCTTTCTTCATGTTTTGATCTGCAAATAATTTGATGATTAAGATTCCAGATGCTGGAGTATCCTTTAGACCGTCCCGATGGTCGAGTGGTTAGCGACCCTGACTACGCAATCGACGGGACTCGGGTTCGATCTCCGATGGGGATAAGCATTTGTGTGATGAGCATAAATGTTTGTATTTCCGGGTTTGGGTGTTTATTAAATATATTCCAGTATTTATATATGTATTTCTATGTATTAGTATCGTTGACTAACACCCATAACACAAGCAAATAATTTGCTTACTTTGGGGTTAGATCAGTAAGTGTAATTTGTCCTGTGAATATTTATTTACATATTATTAATCCCCACTTAAAGATCATCAGCTTTCTTCATGTTTTGATCTGCAAATAATTTGATGATTAAGATTTGTGTAGAGGGGTTTTTAAACCAGCTTTATGGTTCATATTGTTCATTTAACGTATATAATAAGTAATATTTTCAGCAATCAACCTTCCCGTGATTCTTCATTACTTTATCTGACATAGTTCTTATCTTGCGATAAACACTAACACCACTTAATTCTTTAATGTAGAGGTTTCATTGTATAATAATATGTACATTCACATTCTTTACTTCATCATCCGTTAAGAATTCTTATATTTAACGAGTATAATTATACGAAAACTTCGAATTTCCTTCCAAAATCCATACTAATATTATAAATGCGAAAGTAACTCTGTCTGTCTGTCTGTCTGTCTGTCTGTTACGCTTTCACGGCCAAACCACTGAACCGATTTAGATAAAATTTGGTACAAATATAGTTTGAGACCCAAGAAAGGACATAGGATAGTTCTTATCCCGGAAATCCCACGGGAACGGGAACTATGCGGGTTTTTATTTAAGATTTTTTCCACGCGAACGAAGTCTATATATATATATATATATATATATATATATATATATATATATATATATATATATATATATATATATATATATATGTATGTATATATATATATATATATATATATATATATATATATATATATATATATATTATATATATATATATATATATATTGATTGTTGAAATCCACGGAAGCTTTGAGGTGAGAAAATATAGAAAATATTATAAATGCGGAAGTCTATTTGTCTGTCTGTCTGTTACGCTTTCACGGTTAAACCGCTGGACCGATTTTCATGAAATTTGGCATGAATATAGTTGAAGATCCGGGGTCAAACATAGGCTATTTTTTTTTTCAAAAATTAGTTCCTGGAGAGCTGAAAATAGGGGATGAAATTTTTATTAAAAGCTATCGCGGGCGAAGCTGCGTAGTTCAGCTAGTACCGAATATGTTAAAAAACAGTGTTTAAATTTTGATCTAATTATTCAATAAAAACGTTAAATATGCGCATATTATATGAAATTTAATGGTTTACAAACAGCGACTTATTGAACTCGTGACTAGATTACGTTGGCGCACCGCTCGCGCTGTCTCCCGCGAAATGTTTGAAAATTAAAATAATTTCGTTGAGGTTTACTATACGTCAAGAGTGAGGCGAAAATTTTGCAAAACGACGTAATTTAACTGTATGAAATTTGGCACATTTAAAATTTACGTAGTAAAAAAGCACGAAAAGCTTATTATATGTTTGTGTAACATGCGTGCATCTTTTGTCCTTTCTCGGGTTTCAAATTATCTTTGAACTAAATTTCATCAAAATCGGTTCAGTAGGCGTGAAGAAGAGACAGACAGACAGAGTAACTTTCGCATTAATATTATTAGTATAGATAATTTAAAAACATAAACCAACTTCAAATAAAATATGTCAAATATAACCACATCTCTAAAACTATTAAACCGGTTTTGATGACAATTAAACCGCTCCCTAGGGTGGAATACACCTGATTTAATTAAAAAAAAAGCTATTTCGATGTGGTTTTTTTACCCGAGATATTCGTGGACAAGCATACAAACATACAAACTTACATACATACACTTGCTTGGATGCCTAAACAGATTATCATTCTCGAATATTACCCAATTTCAACAATATTATCTATATACATGTCTTACTGATAACCTCCGTCTTTTCTTTAGTTGAAAATATACATCACACTACTATTTATTTTTAGGCTGCCTTAAGTTATGCCAAATTCGCCGTGTTGGTCCCGGCCTCCTTTGTAGAATAGGCCAACTGCCGTTCTGCCAGGCAGGTCGTAAAAGGCGACCGATTGGCTATCGAGTCACTACCATCGTGGCTACTAGGTGGTAGAGTTCTGCATTGTCTCGCCCGGGTCTGGTACCACCGCCTTAGCTATTCCTGCCGCAATAGCGTCAGTGCTTGTCGCTGTCGTGTTCCGGTTTGGAGGGTAAGGTAGCCGGTAAACTTATGCATGTGGCATTAGACCACGCCACAAGATAGCAACGCACCATTAACATCTTTGGTGTCTATAGGCGATGGTTGACTCTTCCCATCAGGGGACCCATCTGCTTGTTTGCTATCTTATGATATAAAAAAATATTAAAAAAAAAATTTCAAATGAAAAAATGAAATTAAAAAATATTAAATGAAATGAAAAAATATTTATTTGCTAGAATATGGGGGTCACAAGATATTAAAAATTAACTAAATTACCAACATATTCTAACATGATATGGTGTGCATGTAAAAAACTGGCCTAGTGCGAATCAGACTCGCGCACGAAAGGTTCCCTATCACCATCTATATTTATCCCAATATATATCTGAGAACTTGATGTACGTTCATAAAAATATTTGCTTTTTTAAAAAAATGGTGACGTACACTCACTTAATACAAGGAACAAAAACAATCTTGTTGTGCATGCATCTCGTCTCCACAGAATAAGTAACTCTTTTATGGGGCAATTTATACGCTTTTACATTAAACTTCCCGAAACTATAAGAGATCTACCAGTCAATAAATTTAAAAAATGTGTTAAAACAAAACTGTGTAAAAAAGGATATTATAAAATCTCCGATTATTTAGAAGACAAAAAAGCCTGGGATTAATTGCTCCGCATGCCGATCTCATATATATATATATATATATATATATATATATATATATATATATATATATATATATATATATATATATATATATATATATATATATATATATATATATATATATATATATATTGTAACATTGTGATAATGTAAAAAAATCATTGATATGAAAAAAAAAGACAAGCCCGCTGAGTTTCTTCCGCCGGATCTTCTCAGTGTGTGGCCGCGTTTTCGATCCGGTAGTAGTTTTTAAAAAATATGTTGACGTGTCAAAATAACTTGTAAAAAGTTTCATTGAATAAATTATTTCTGATTTCCAATTTCTGATCTAACGATCGAGTGAAAAATTGTTTAAACTGCATATAAAAATTACGTTTGATGTATCATGGAAGCCCCTCTTTAATATTTACTTTATTTTTATTTATTTATTTTAAAATGTAATACACAACTAAATATTCTGTGAAAATTTTAAGCGTCTACCATTTACCGTTATTAATATTGAGCAAGAAAATACGAAAAAACACGTTTATTATATGTTTTTTTAGTATTTGTTGTTATAGCGGCAACGGAAATACACTATTTGTGAAAATTTCAGCTTTCTCGCTATCACGGTTTATGAGATACGCCCTGGTGACGGACAGACAGACAGCGGAGGCTAAGTAATAGGATCCCGTTTTACCTTTTCGGTACGGAACTATAAAAATGTACTTAGAATCAGTTTCGCTTTAAAGTATTAATAGAAATGCATCTTAATAAATTTTACGTTTCCCCCATCTTGGTTTTTCCCCCGTACTGGCACCTTTGAAGAATAGGCCAACTGCCGTTCTGCCAGGCAGGAAATAAAAGGCGACCGTTTGGCTGTATAAGTCACTACCATCGACTAGGTGGTAGAGTTCTGCATTGTGTCGTCGGGGTCTGGTACCGCCGCTTTACCTATTTCTGCCGCAATAGCGTCAGTGTTTGTCACTATCGTGTTCTAGTTTGGAGGGTAAGATAGCCTGTAAACGTATGCATGTGGCATTAGACCTCTCCACAAGATAGCAACGCACCATTAATATCTTTGGTGTCTATAGGCGATGGTTTACTCTTTCCATCAGGAGACCCGTCTGCTTGTTTGCTATCTTATAACATAAAAAAAGCGAAAGTAAGTTTGTTTGTAACCATTTCACCTCTAGGCTCTAAACTGATTGACCGACCGTAATAAATTTGGCATACAAGTTGATCGAGGTATGGCGAAATACCGTTTTTTTTTTCGAAATGAACTTAAGCAGTTGGTCCAAATGACCGCTACCGCGAAACCGGGCTTTTGGGGCGAGCAAAGTGCTCAGCCAGAATTTAAGTTAGGTGGGCTAAGAGCCCGCCCTAAGAGTGTCTCCTGTGAGACCGAACCTCGGCTTAGGGCAGTATCTTGACGATTGAAATACTAAAGTTTACAGTTCTGCAAATATAAAAGTGTTTAAACGAAGCCGCTGGCAAATGCGAGTTAAAATTTTGAGAAAGACATAGATCAGAGTGCTAAGTGTGAGTTTTTCTTTTCGCATTCGATCGTGAGCGCGTTTGGAGTTTACTAGGAATTTGTATGTGATTTGTACAGCGCCACCTAGTGGTAAACGTGAGAAACCAGTTTACCACTAGGTGGCGCTGTACAAATCACATACAAATTCCTAGTAAACTCGAAACGCGCTCACGATCGAATGCGAAAAGAAAAACTCACACTTAGCACACAGTCCTATTTATAACATCTGCCACGTGCTATGTATGTATTTTTAAAAATGCAGGACGCAAACGCTTAATTATATTGCAATTTTTCTAAATTCCTAGTTATAACTGCTTCATTTTAGTACTAGCCGCAGCGTGCAGCTCACTGCATTATAAAGGTTTTTGTTGAATCCCGCGGGATCACCTAATTTCCCGGGATAAAAAGTAGCCTATATGTGTGTAAAGTGCTATTTGAGATTATTGATTTATCATCGTCTACATCATCTACGTCATCAATGTGTGCCAAATTTCAATCAAATCCGTTCAGTAGTTTTTGCGTGATTGAGTAATCCATCCATCCAATCATTCAAACTTTCGTATTTACAACGCGGTCTCATTAACTTGATGCATCTCTGGAATGTAAAGCGGGGCTTCCCTTAGCTCGCCCGATTAATAAGTGTCAGCACTTTTGTTACCGATACGTAGTAAGCGTAGATAATTTGGTTAGTATTCTGTTATTGTTATATTGTTTTTGGAAATTATTGTTACGTTTTGCGCCAAATGACGTCATCAACGGCATGCGTCAAGTTAATCTGACTGCGATGTATAATATTTATATAGATTAATATAGGTGCGGTAACCACTACGTCAAGAAAACTTCAACGTTACGTATCAATAAGTCAATACATGAAGGAAAAACAGTTACCCCTTTTAAGACAAATATCCGAACGGTGAAGTATGAAATATACCTAGTACTAATGATATAATATGTTACTATGTTCTTATAAGCTCATTGCCTAGTAGGTACAGTTAAAATTTACGTTGCGAAGAAATGCAGAAATTTAATAATCTACATTAATATTATAAATGCGAAAGTAACTCCCCGTGAAAGAATAGGCCAATTGCAGTTCTGCCAGGCATGTTATAAAAGGCGACCTATTGGCTGTGCGAGTCACCACAATCGTGGCTATTAGGTGGTAAAGTTCTGCATTGTCTCGCCCGGGTCTGGTACCACCGCCTAACCTATTCCTGCTGCAGTAACGTCAGTGCTTTTTATTATCGTGATACGGTTCGGAAGGTTAGGTAGCCGGTGAACATATGCAAGTGGCATTAGACCTCGCTACAGGATAGCTATGCACCATTAACATCTTTGGTGTCTATAGGCGATGGTTGACTCTCCATCAGGAGACTCCTCTGCTTGTTTGCTATCTTACGATATAAAAAAAACTCCATCTGTTTGTCTGTGTGGTTGTCTCTTCTTCCGGTTAATCTAACTTGGATGAAATTTAGTGAAAAGATAGTTTCAGACACGAGAAAGTACATAAGGTAGTTTTATCCCGGAAATTCCACGGGAACGAGAACTAGGCGAGTAAAACCCCGGGACTGTCTTTTTTTTAAACCACGGTAATAGGGAGTTACTTAGGCTAATTTTAGGTATATTTTAGTAATCTTGCCACGCGGACGAAGTTGTGGGCACAGATAGTTTTAAATAATAGATATTCTTTATAAAAATATCTAAATAAATAAGAATAAAGATTACATACACGACATTCACGTAACGATAATAAACACATTACACACATTATTTATGTAATATTTTCTTTACGGCTAAAGTTTGACGTCAAACTTTGAAGAGATTTTATTGTCTGGTCTCTGGTCGAATTTCGACTAGAGGGCGATCGCAAGTAATATATATTCATATATAAAGCGAAAACGTACGTAAAAGTGTACGAAAAAAATTCTAGATCCAAACTGCTAGATCCAATTGTAATATATATATATATATATATATATATATATATATATATATATATATATATATATATATATATATATATATATATATATATATATATATATATATATATATATATAATATAATCTAGTCTAAAAAAATATGTACATAATATGTATATTTTTAATTAAAAAAATAAACATTACATTACACACATACATCATGATTGTACATATACAACAAGATAAAGTATTTTAGTGAAAAATTCGACCAAAAACGATTGCTTTTAACACATTAAAGTTCAACTAGTAATAAATCGCGTTATATGTTTCAATGTTCCTCAGTTCCTCAGACGAATGAAGACTGGACTTCAGGCAGTGAGTGAACTTTGCTGAAACTTTGCGTATAATAAAGTTCACCTACGACCAACGATTTAATCTAACTTATAGCATGCAAGTTTAATGTTAGAACTAATTGCAATATAATTCCATTGTAAGCCTCTGTTCACACAACTAAATGCATAGGACCATATAAATTATATAGCACCAGGATATTTCCAGGATTATCCTGGTGCTACAAATTATATAGCACCAGGATAAAACAGAACGAGAGAGCCCAAAGTTGATGGGATTATCTTGTTTAGTTTAGAAGTTTTTATGACTACTCTCCGATTCTATCATCAGATACTGGAAATCGTCCAACACCAAATTGTTTGCTAAAACAAACCGAATAATTTCCATTTGATGGGTTAACCTGGTTTAGCTGAGGAGTTCTTGGGCACATTTTCCAGCTCTATCATCAGGCACTGGAAGCCATTCTGCTCCAAAATCCTTATAATAACAAATTAAACGACACTAAAGTCGATGGTGTCTTCTATTTAATCCCAAAGTTCCCATAACGTACACCCAGCTCTATCATGAGACTCTGGAAATTGTCTAGCACTAGACTTTTTGTCCAAACAGAACAAATGAGTCTAAATTCGATTAGTTTATTTTATTTAGTTTAGGAGTTCTCGTGGTCACTTTTCAGTTCCATCATCAGACCCTGAAAATCATCCAACATTAAGGTGTTTGCCAATACAAGACCATTAAGTGCTAATTCAAAAACATTACCTCGTTTAGTTTAGGAGCTCATTGTAGTTGCATTTAGAAGCTGGATTCTTGGAGTTCAAATGTCACTTTTTCGGCTCAATTTTTAGAGCCTTATCATAATGAGAAAGAACCTACTATAACAAATGAAATGACTACAAACTCCATTATATTAGAAATTTCTATCTGTGAGTTATAACGACACACTTACAGCTCCATCTTCAGATCTTCGGCATTATATATAATGGAAAGTACACATCATCAAAAATCCATCGGGTCTGAACTTGGCCATTTTATCTCTTTCTATATTCTACGAGTGAGTTTCGGTAGCACTTTTTCGGCTCCTTCTTCTAACCCTCGTCAACATGAACACTACTACTTTTAGCAACAAAACCGACGAGTACAAACAAGGTTATCTTGTTAAAACTCTGCGTCAGAGAGTTCTAGTCCCTACGTCCAGGCTTCATCATGAGCTTTGTTGGATAATATCATAGTATTGCATTGTCACTGAGCTTTCACAAGTCTGCCAAGCTTTTGAACAAACGATATCAGAAATTCGTTAAAAAGTTGCTTGCAATATTTAGATAATCTGTTATATACATACGAACATTGCCAGTTAAATAGATGTTGATGATCTTCGAATAAGAATCTCAAAGTATCATGTCAAAGTTACCATGTAATTGTAATATCAATAAAGTAAAAGAATACAAAATGAAGTATTGATAAAGCCATTACAAGTTATTTAATTCCTTTCATCAATTAGAAAAGAGCTGGTGATCCTGAAACGGCCGAACAGATTCTATTGAATCATAGCTAAGAACCATCTCGCAAAACAGGACTTTTATTTGAAAAAAGAACCGCAATCTAATCGGACAATCCGCCAAGGCGCTACGATGCCACTGACAGACACAGAGATACACACATACACAGATACACAGATACACACCTGAAACTTATAACACCCCTCGTTTTGCGTCGGGGGTTAAAAATAATGAAACTATCGTTGTTTAAAATATTTTATTTGGAAAATTAAATTTATTAAAAAAAAATTAACGATAACTACCCGTTTAATACAGGTTTTTTGACTGCTTAGTTATACCTACTTCACACACAGTATTATAAGATAAAAATTGCTCTAAAAATATTTAACAATTTACTAAATAATATACACTATTTGGCTAAAATTAAATTATGAAAAGCATGCAAGAAATTGTGAATATATATTTATTTCATTTTTATATTAATTAATGTAAGTAAGTAATTTTTATATAAGTAATTTTGCATGCCAGTTATGGCCAAATATTTGAGACTTCCAACGTTTCTAATTTAAATGAATACTAAACATACATCATTATTATCAAAAAGGACTTAGTCTGACACATATAAGAATTTTAGTAATGTTATAAACATTTTGTGATTTTTAACTTCGCTCTATGTATGTAGATAAGGAAGTTACTGAATTGCCCCGATTTTCGAAAATCGAGTTTTCACCAGATCTCCACGTTTTGAGGTCCTAGGAACCTTTTTCGACTATTTTCACAATAAGTCATTATGTCTGTATGTATGTATACGTGTGTGTATGTCTTTTGTAAACATCTCATAAATTTTGAACGGCTGGACCGATCGAAACGCGTCCAGTTCCACTCAACTTAGACTTCCTAAAACTTTGAACCAAGTCGACCCAGGAGATTTTAAGATATCTTGAAAAAACCCAAAAAAAAGTTTTGGCGAAACAGTATTTTTTATAACTTTCACATTAAAGTACCGATTAGGTAAAAAACTAATCAGCTCTATTCATCAAAAAACTACATCTAATGCAAAAATTTTATTCGTTTGGGAGTAGTCGTTGACAAAATATTTTGAAAAAGTATTTTTCGACATAACTTTGAAATTTTTCTACCAATCTTATTTGGTATTCTACGATATTTAAGTGCTAAAAAACTAAGTCAAATGCTATTTCAAAAATGAAATTGAATTTAATTTTCAAAAGTTAGAGCTTTACAAATATTAAAATTACGTTGTTTTTAGCAAACTTACTTAATATTTTTGAAATGACTAAGAATAACACACCGATTGACTTAATAATCTTATTATAGTTTCTCCTTTAAAAACTGAGTTAAATACCGTTAATTGGATCAAAAACGGTCAATTTGTGTAGGATTTATCAATTACGAAAATTTCTGAAAAAAAGTTTTTAGATATTGCTTCGAAATTTTTAAGCCTATCAATTATTTAGCTACAGCAATATTTTAGATCTCAAAAATTGAGTTGAATGCCATTTGAAATATCAAAATCGATCATCATTTCCAAAATGTACAAATTTTTGCAAAGTTATCGTTATATATTTGCGAAACCTTGAAACTGTGACATTGAAAAGTACTCGATAGTAGGGCTGCTTAGCACGTTTGCGCTAAGGCATGCAATAAAACCTGCATGCGGTATGCTTACCTTTTCAAGAGATAATTTTAATAAGTTCCTAGTAAAACAGGCTAGTGACATTAAGAGCAAAATAATAGCTATTTCACCTTCGAATACAGTTGCAATGTTAAGGTTGTCATAATAAGAAAAATAATAAGTATTTTCAACATCCAATTTTCTAATGAAAAAAAACACCCAATTGTTGAAAACAAGAAATTTCGAACTAATACGTTTAGTTCGTGGCGATACTAAACTGTTTTAAAAAAACTGTAAGACAGTTGACCTTGCAGGCCATCCCTGAAACTTCCCGCTAAATTGAGGTATTTTAAGCTCAAAAAACAAAAGCTATACCTAAGTAAATATTTTCTGCAGAGTTCAAAAATCTATTTTTTTTTTATAAACGACAGTAGTTTAAATTTTTTAAAAGCTTATACAGCTCTTGGAAACGACGATCGTTTATACATACGTAGTGCGAAGATAAAAAGTAGATGTCCTGCATTATCTGGATTTAAATAGCGGCGTGATGATGAGAGGTCAGTAGAAGTTAGAAGAATTAATGGTGAGGACTTTATAGACTTGCAACGAATAACATACAGTATCTTTTTGTATCATAGGATAACCAACAAGCAAAATGCTCTCTTGAAGAATTCTTCTTGCCTTCTTTCCTCCACTTTTCCTCGACTTGCCTTAATTTAGCCCACCTTACCCCACCTTTGCTTGCCTTACCAGTTACCCCAAGTTGCCCTACCTTGTCCCTTCCCTCTCTCACCTTTCCTCTTTTTCCCTTTTTCTCTTATAGCCTTTCTCCCATTTTCCCATCTTTCCTTCTCTTTCCCCACTCTTCCCCCTCACCTCTCTCTAACTCTTTCCCTCTCCTGACTTCCATATCTCACTCTTCTCTCTTTCTCTCTATTTATTATCTCTATATTACTCCCCTAACCACCTTTTTCTTCTCCACTCATCGCCTTCCCTTCCCCTTCTCCCTCTCTCTCACCCTCCTTCTCTCAGACAGATAGGCCTTATTAATGACAACTTAATTTTTCTTCAATATTTTTGTGACGAGGGCTTTTACGAGTTTTTCAAAATCGTCTACACTAAAGTAAAACTCGTGACGGAAACTCGTGGTAGAAAATTCTGACGCTTTTTTCACTTAGCCATCATCTGCCAAGTCTATATTGTCTGGTAAGGAAAAGGAAGAGAGGAAAAAAGCATTTATTGCTTAACATGTAAACACTCGTCCCTATTGGGAATTCAACTTGAGCCCAGAGATTGCGTAATCAGGGATACTGAAAAATTGACCAACGGCGCGGGACCAAAATCGGATATAAATGAATCAAATTAGTTTCATAGGTAGATGATGTCCTAGAATAGGATTGAGATAGTTTTGTCACGGAAAAAATTGTTGTTCACGTTGGATTTACGAAAACGTTTTAGATCAGTGGACTGCAAGATGCTGCTAGCTAGCCATATACCCTATCTTTTTCCCGTGTTGGTTCGGGCTTCTTTTAACAGTAGGCTAACTGCCGTTCTACCAGACAGGTTGTAAGAGGCGACCTATTGGCTATACGTATCACTACTATCGTAATTACTAGGTAGTAGAGTTCCACTATGACTCGCCCAGGTATTTGGTACCACCGCCTTACATATTCCTGCTACGATAACGTCAATGCTTGTCATTATCGTGTTCCGATTTTGAAATTTCTTTGAGAGCTCCTCAGTACCAGCTCCTTCCTTTTGATCGAATTCAACGTAGGGCGGCTTGAATTGTCGAGGTCGAGACTCTTTCAAATCGGCTTGATTCTTTGGCGTTACGTACAGATGTGGCATCACTCTGCATCTTTTATCGGCTCTACCATGGAAAATGTTCCGAGGAACTGTTTGGATCAATTCCTGCTGCCGAATTTCATCATCGGACTTCGCGACAAAATTCGAAGTTCCATCCTTACCATCTCGGTGTCTGGAAATCCACAACCGTGCGATTCTCGAGGCATTTTTGCTCCGCACCATTGCTTTGTGGAACCAGCTATCGGCAGAAATTTTTCCAAATGGATACGACTTAGGGACCTTCAAGAAAAGAGCTTACTCATTTTTAAAAGGCCGGCAACGCAATTACAAGACCTCTGGTAGTGAGTTGTCTATGGGCGGCGGTAATCAATTAGCATCAGGCGAGCCTCCTGCCCGTTTGCCCCCTCTTCTATATAAAAAAAAGATTAAAGTAGACGGAAGACTTATGCAAGTGGCATTGCCATCGCTCTACGTAGCAATGCACAATTAACCTCTTTCGTGTCTAGGCGATGGTTTTTCATTAGGAAAGCCATATATATGCTTGTTTGCTATCTTATGATATAAAAAAAATATATTTCCCTTGTTGGTCCAGGGCTGCTTTGCTAACTGTCGTTCTACCAGGCAGGTCGTAAAACACGACAGATTGGCTATGCGAGTCACTACCATCGTGGTCACTAGACGGCGGAATTCTGCATTGGCTCGCCCGGGTCTGGTCCACCGCCTTACCTGTTCCTGCCGCATTAGCGTCAGTGCTAGTCATTGTCGTGTACCGGTTTGGAGGGTAAGGTGGGCGGTAAACTTATGCATGTGACATTAGACCTCGCCAAATATAGCAACGCACTATTAACATCTTTGGTATAGGCGATGGTCGTCTCTTTCCATCACGAGACCCATCTGCTTGTTTGCTATCTTATGATATAAAAAAATCTGTAAACTGTTTTTTCTGTATTCGAAAAATCTAGAATTTGGTAATTAATAAAGATAGATAAGAAGAAAACTTTAGAGTGTTGGACTAAGAAAAGTTTCTACTTTACTTTATTATCTACCCAATTTGAGATTTTTCGAATATAGAAAAGACGGTTGTCTCGGCAGAACGAAGCTGTCCACAAAAATTCAGCATGTTAGTAATAAAAAAAATTTGTTCCTGGGATCCTGGACTAAAAGTTATTACATTTACCGATAAAATAAAATCACTTCAAAATTATTCCTAAGGCTTTAGATTTTTATTCGACACGATAAAATAGCACAATATGGCATATTTCTATTTTTTACGATATATGATAATAAGCGTTTGACATTTATATACATTTGCTCATATGAGCAGCTACGCATTTTACGTCCAACATCGTGTCTATTAGTATTTAAGTGGTCTGTGGTTTTGATGAAGGACCTATTATGTATTCTATAGTATGACTTACAAGAGCTGCAATTTCTATATTTCTGGGTATAAATGTAATCGTAGATATCCTAAGAAATTGTCTTGCAAGGTGTATTCAGTTTAATCTGTGATCAATACCACTGATTTAAAAAAAATTAAGACAGTCTATATGTTGTACTGTAAAAAAAATTCTTGAATTCAATATTATTAACGCGTTTTTATCTTGAAATAGATATAGTAAAAGGAGACTAGTTTTAAAAGACTGTCTTTAGGCGCGTCATTTTTCCAATATGGTGGTGCGAGCAGCAAATATATGTGGCAGTAAAGTCGAAATTTAAAAGAGCACATAAAAATTTATAAAAGTAATCGCCTTTGTGGTCTAGTGGTCCGGTGCCGGTGTTGACCACATGAGGTCCCGGGTTCGATTCTCGAACCGGACAAATTAAAAAAAATGCGTTTTTTTTTTCAATTTTCTGATAAAAACGACGTTGCTCAGGATTGTTAGTGTCCGGTTGTCGATAGAATGGCCACCTATCACATTGTGAAACTATCTTCGGCTAATCGTGGGTGCACATGTTGTACCTCTGACTACCCCGCCGGGGATACGGACGTGAAAAATTTATAAAAATACCAATTTTCAAAACTCCCGGAAATCTTTTCACACAAAATTTCCAAATAATTGAACTATGTCAAAGCTTTAATTAACATCGTTCAATTAAACACTTTTGTTAGATATATGTTTTCGCCCGTATTGGTCCCGGGCTCCTTTGAAGAATAGGCCAACTGCGGTTCTGCCAGCCAGGTCGTAAAAGATGACCGATTGGCTATACGAGCCACTATCATTGTGGCTACTAGCTGGTAGAGTTGTGCAGTGCTATAGGCGATGGTTGACTCTTTCCATCAGGAGACCCATGCTTGTTTGCTATTTTATGACATAAAAAAAAATATTTACCGTAACGAAGACATTCTTGTTAAGGTATGATTGGATTTTATCGAGTAATGAAGATAAATGCATTGTATCTGACATAAATGGCCTGGGCAAATTCCGATAATAGGTTCTAACTACTTGTCAACAACGACGAGTAATTTCAGGTCTAATTAATAAATATTTACGCCGTGTTGATCTGGATCCTTACACCATCTGTCATTTTGCAACGCAGTTTGTAAAAGGCGATCAATTAGCTAAACCAAAAGTGTTACCATTATTACAGTACCGTGATAGGATAAGGATGGTCCTTACTATTCTTTGGTCCTTTTGGAATTTTTTCTTCAACGTCTCGCACGCATTTGGTATTACCGCTTTATAAAATTAGTAGTAAAATAATCTTTTTTCAATTTTATTGTAACGTAAATATCGTTATATATATGACTTAAAGCCTTCTTGAATGCTGTTGAGGAATGGCAGACCATTTTACTAATAAATATATAATAACATCACTAATATGTTTCAAGCAATGTACGAATAAATAAATAAAATTATCTTTTTGCCACACAGATAGCAGAGCACCATGACATTAATAATAATATTTAAAACTTCAAATAATTTGTTCTAATCGTTATTTGGTGAAATGTTTGCATATATTTTTATCGCTTTGCAAATGACATTATACATTCAGGTTTTGCAGTTCCGGTAAAAGTGGAACACCAGCAATCGAGTTTTTTTAGGTTGATTATTTAAGGGTCATTCTTCGGAGTACAATTTTTGAGCGTAACAGATTCTTGTCTCCTATATAAACAAAGAATGTTTGCATAAATCTACTATAACATTGTTTATACATTCTATATGCATCGTGTCATGTAGATTTTATTATGTAATAACCATTTATATAGCAGTTATTTACTCTGAACACCTCAAATCCGGTTAATTTTGCACGGTTTGCACGCGTAACACGTGCGCCGTCTTCTGATCAATCGCAGATATTTTTTAATTCACTTAGGCTTTTAATCAGATTTATACATAAAACTGAAAAATACAAATCATTTTATATTTTAGTTAAGTTTTCCATCACATTATAGTGAAAGTTTTTTATTTTATGAGTATAAGTAAGTATATATAACACACTTGACAAAATTTTTGCTTCGCTTTTTGCAATGGGTACTACTATGAACTGGCGAGGTCTAGATGTATCGGGATTAGTTTTTGTGATTCTGCAATTATGCTGCTACTTATGGATCAAGTAGTCGTGGCCTTGATTCCCTCCATTTTGGTGCAGGAGTCAGTTCTCCAATTTTTCAATTTTTTGTTCTCAATTTTCAGGAATTTCCATGTCACATTTTAGAATGTAATCTTACTATTTTTAGTAAACAGGTATTGAGGTGTTATACCTAACTCCCAAATGTTAATAACTAATAACAAACTAGCAGCTTACATCTTTCTAATGGCGAAAAATTTTAAAATATATGCTTTTTGGTGATTTCCATGGTGTAATTTCTGTGTATAAAACACCATGAAAGTTACATAAAACCCAGGAAATTAATTTATTACATTTTATTTGCAATAAATAAATTGAAATATTTAGTGTTTGTAGTGTAATTCATACGATCATTGAATTAAGTGATGAATATTGTTTGTCAGTTATTTTTTTTTATTTAAATCTGCTAAGCCAAAGCTCATTATCATTTAGACTGCCTCGTGGTCTAGCGTTCGATCCCAAAGATGGTATTAAGGTTTTTGAGGTTTTCTCGAAAGTCTTAAACCTCAGTAGCAGCTCAGAGTATGGTAGATTGGCTGCATTACCAATCCCGTGCCTCGGATGAGTACGCAAAGTTTTAGGTTCCGGTTAATGTTAGGAATAGTCGATAATCGTAAACATGTTGGTAAATGCGGCGATGAGGATCATTTCTTTTTAACCGAAGTCAACCGTTTAGCTGACAGAGGGGGCATACTTGACTCTAACAAAAATTAAGATTTTAAAGCTTTATATTTCACAAAGGAGTTCCTCAATCAAAACTTGTTATCAAAAACTAACTTACAATATTTTTTAAAAACTGATAACACCGCACATTCTGAGGAACACAAAAAAAGAACACGAAAAAACTTAACTTCCCTACTTTACTCGAACAGCAGCTACATAACCCAACGGACGGACGGACGGATATAGCGAAACTATAAAGACTCCTAGTTTACGTCGTAGCCCTAAAAAAGAGTGTGTTCAATTAATAAAATTAAAATAAAAAACAATTTTCAACGAAACATGTTGAAAAATTTTGAAGCGTGCTTAAAAGCCAACTTAAAAGTTTACTTTTAAGCATGCTACTAACTTAAGCATAAGTTTCACGTCAGTTTCACGTTTAAAGTTTTGATAATACTCGTAATATTGGAAATTGTAGTTATACACTGTTATTTCTAGTAAGAACAACATGCTGAGCGCTAAGTTTAGGGGGAGAGGAGAATTTCAGAAAAAAGGAGTCGCTAAAAAATTTGGGTTAATATCGTTTAAATGCATATTACAGTCGTTCATAGTAGCCCAAATAAATTTTATCTAATCTTGTTTTCATATTTGATACGGTATTTAGCAAAATTTTACCTGATAAGTCATTTCCGTGGTATGTAATTTCCATTTCCAATGTAATTTCCATGGACCGCAAATGTTCTACATTTTTTTTAGGAAAAATATACATCCCCTATGTGTTTAATTTTTATATGTTATTTAAATTTGCAAAAACTTTTGAAATGTTCGTGTAATTTACTTTAATTAAGCGATTTCAAAAATACCATGGAAATTACATGGAGATCGCTTTTTGAAGAATCACCCTAAAAACTACATCTTAACATTTTGTCGGGTTGGTAAGTGTTTCATTCTGATACTTTACACATTAATTAAACAAAAATTTGATGAAGTAACCTAATAAATGTGTCATTATTTTCTCGTTATAATAATGTCAACACAATTAACATCCTTGGTCTATAAGCGCTGCTTATATGTTACCGTGTCTTCGTTAGCCTGACTCAAAAGCGTTACTTTCTTTTACTTAGTTGGGTAAGAAAGTAACCTGTACACCGTAGTAATACAGCAGTATAATATAATAATCCGTAGTAGAGTGAAAGTATTTTAAAAATCAATTTGTGGTTTTGATTTTATACAATTCCACAAACAAAGATGAAATTACGGTATTATCTATCTATATATCTTATAGAAAACTACTGTGATGCATCTGAAACCACCTTTGGTTTGTATATAATATAGGTAATGTAAATAATTGACAAACTCATCCAAGGTCTGAAAATTAAGGGAGTCTGGATATCTGGAAATTAGATATTCTTCATTTGTACCGCAAGGTCCTGAAACATGCATCCTGAGTTTGTCTTCCTCGACGAGTAAAATATAGGGATCTCTAAAATAAGAGTGAACGGGTACCTTCTAGGGAAGCGCGTTCCATCTTAGGCCACGTCTTAGCTTACTATCAGGCGAGATCGTAGTCAAGCGCTTCCCTATCGACACTAAAAAAGACCCCAGTGTCACAATGGTCCACCCACGTTCACCTCTCTTTCTTTCGCGTCAGTAGCAACGGCATTAAGAAACAAGTTATGTACTCAACGCACGTTTCACTTTGTAACCGAAAAATCTTCAGGAGAGTCGAATAAATTCACTGTATTTGGGGTTAAGCATTAATGCTTCCAGCACTTTATGAAGATAGGTCCAGTAGTTTGAGTTTATTGTTCACAAACGTACAAAAATACAATTTTTTTTATAATATTAGTATAGATAATTTAAACAAAACGTACATACATATCTTCACGCTAGATCTTTTATTAAGTAGGCGGAGAGAACTGAGTGCTAAATGTCACGATTCTTGCAGATTTGTCTGCTTCTTCCACATTCATTACTGTCTTCATTCAAACACAACGGTTGCAAAGACTCTTGATACCATATTCGGGCACTACTTCATCAATCTGATCATGATATGACAGTATTTGTCTTCTCCAGTACCAATATATATTATATTTCTACATGTCCGAACAACATATCAGACAAAAACATAACGAAATTTCTCTTTATAATATGGGTGATTGATTTATCGATATTGGGTGGTTGTTACTGGGAGGAGGTTGATATTGGGAAGTGATTGATATATTTACGCTGTTGTTGAGTATAACACATATCTACAAATATCATATTATTTTAATCACTTATATACAAACAATTTGTTATTTATTCATTTTATAAAATGAAATAGCTTTATAAAAGGTATTTATTGATATATACTTAGAAAGTATAACTTACAGTCATGTTATAAATAATATTATACCGACGGTACTATATCAGAAAAGTAGAAACAGTGATAAACCGCCCGTGTTGGTCCGGCTCCCTTTGAAAACTATATTTTACTCCGCAGCCAAAAAAACATTTTACGAAATGCCTGACAGAACCATGCCTGACAGAACCGCTGTCAGGCATTTCGTGAATATAAACAATTGGCTATGCAAGTCATTACCATCGTGATACTAGGTGGTAGAGTGCTGCATTGTCTCGCCCAGGTCTGATAGCCTTATCTGTTCCTGCCATTATAACATCAGCACTTGTTATTCTGGTTTGAGTATCTTAACGCCCGTACCCCCGAAGGGGTAGGCAGAGGTACAACAAGTGCACCCACGATTAGCCAAAGATACTTGCCACAAATGTGATAGGTGGCAAGCCTATCGCCAACCGGGCACTTTCCAATCCCCGGTATTGTGTTTATCAGAAAACTGAAAAAACATTTTTTTTGTGCCCGACCCGGGAATTGAACCCGGGACCTCATATGGTTAACGCCAACGCCAGACCACTAGACCACAGAGGCGACAATTTTTAGAAGTACGATTAAAGGTAAAATTTAGCATGTGGCATTAAGACCCCGCGACAAGGATAGCAACGCACCATTAACATCTTTGGTGTATATATGTGATGGTTGTTTGATCAGGAGAGCCTCCTGCTTGTTTTCTAACTCATCAATAAACACGTGACTCATCCAACTTAGTAACTCCACGTTCCCTATTTCAATCACTATAGCGTTGATACTGATCTATTTATTTATTTTTTATATTATTTTATTTATTTTTTATATTATTTTATTTATTTTTTATATTATATTGGAACAGTTTAAATCTTACGCCTCATGGAAAATTTTACTAGTCATAGTTAAAACGAGTCGTTTTATTAATATAAGAACCGGGATAGTTACGATTAGTAATATTTTTACGAGGTGTAAGCTAAAACTGTTCCTACAAGTGTAAAATTACTAAATGTCTAAACAACTTGTGTAACGTCTCGTTGTTATTAAATAGGTTTCTAATGGTTACTAGCAATGTAACGACGGACCGTAAATGGCTTTTGTGTTTATTGCATACTAAAAGATGACCTTCTTCTTCTTTGATTTAAGAGTCCTGCTCTTGTCGGTGGAGTAATCGCCAATCCTTGTTACCCATAGCCATGGATTTGACCTCCTGATACGACACGACATTTATTTTGTCCTTTATTTGATCAAGGTAGGAGCGTCTAGGTCTTCCTCTCTCTTACCTTGAGCTCTCTTTCCTTGGACCTTACCTTCTATGATGTTTCTTATAAAACTGTCGTGTCGTATCAGATGCCCAAACATTTTCCCTCTTCTATTCTCTATAGTTTTTAACAACCTTCTCTTCTCTTTTACCAGCTCTAGCACTTCTTCATTTGTTCTCTTTTCCGTCCAATCATATTAAAAAGATGACCAAATAAAATAATTTAGAAGCAAACTTTTTAAACTTTCGTTAAGTATACCTAAGTCGTAAGCCCCCTTGTGATACGCTGACTGCAAGAATACTTTTACGGATTACGGTATACTTATCTACTTAACTTTTGAAAAGATTTAATTAAATAAGTTCGAATAAGAAGACCTTCCAAACAAGGAGTTCAATCACACTTTTATCCAATAAATGTAAAAGTAGTAGTATAATTACGCCCGGTTCCCTTGCGAGGTATGCAGAGGAAATCGAACGTCTATAGACCTTCCATTTTGGTCCGGGCTCCTTTGAAAAATAGGCAAACTACCGTTCTGCCAGGCAGGTCATAAAATATATTCTATACTTTCCATCGTCGGCACTTGGTGAAATTCCATTGTTATTAGACACTTTTACTTTTCCACTTGTACATAAATTTCACTTTTACACAATTATTTATTATATTACTCGACCGGTTTCACTTTTTAAAGCATCTTCAGGATGTAATATACTTAACTCTTATAAGTATAATATTTAATAATTAAGTATAGTACATCCTGAAGATGCTTTTAAAAGTGAAACCGGTCGAGTAATATAATAAAGAATTGTGTAAAAGTGAAATTTATGTACAAGTGGAAAAGTAAAAGTGTCTAATAACAGGTCATAAAAGACGACCGATTGGCTAGTCACTACCATCGTGGCTACTAGGTGGTAGAGTTATGCATTATCTCGCCCGGAACAGGTCAGTATCTTGTGGCGAGGTCTAACGTCCGTCCGTCCGTATCTTGTGGCGAGGTCTAATGCATAAATTTACCGGCTACCTTACCTTCCAAACCGGAACACGACGGTGACAAGCACTGACGTTATTGCAGCAGGTATAGGTAAGGCGGTGGTACCAGATCCGGGCGAGACAATGCAGAAGTCTACCACCTAGTAGCCTCGATGGTAGTGACTCGTACAGCCAATCGGTCGCCTTTTACGACCTGTCTGGCAAAATAGCAGTTGGCCTATTCTTAAAAAGAGCCCGGGAGCAACACGGGGAGATTTTGGCTGGCTGGAACTAGCTCACCTGAGCCAGTTATGAAAATTTAGAAATTTTTTAAAGTATTTTACGGAATTTGCCAATTTAATTTGTTATAATATATCTTTAGAATAATTGAAAAATAAATATAACTGCAGATTTTAAAGGTTGCAACATTACGGCAGCCACTTTTCAAAATTCGAAAATATATATTTTTTAAAGTATTTTACGGCGTCTGTCATTTGGAAATATTATTTATTGAACTATTTTAAATTATAGTTAAAATTTGTACATTCGTAGGATTTATGTAACATTGAAATTACATTGGTAAACAAAAAAAATCTTATAAATATACAAGTAAACCAACTCATCTACAATATAAATGTGCATAATAGGGAAAAAAAGGTCCATTATATGCATGTAGCTAATATGAAAGATGAAAAAAAATACGTTAATTGAAAATATTTATTTATTTATTCACTAGCTGTTGCCCACGTTTGTCGTTCATAATTCATAAAAGAGTAGAAATAAAAAATAGTAACACTATAGTGTTGTCTTTATTAAACCAACGTGATGATTGAAAGAAGACGTCACTACAGTGTTACTACTTTTTAATGTCTACTGTTTGAGTTGGTATATTGTGAGACTTTAAAAATGCAGTTTCACCAAATGCCGACGATGTAAATTACTCAATTCATTAAAAACAATTTTTAGGTAGTCAACGAAAATAAATATTGTAAACTAGCTGTTGCCCACGACTTCGTTCGTAGGACTTCGTTTACTCCGCACAGCTCCTCCCCCGTAGGTGATAACATGATAATATGTAGCCTATATGTTGACCCGACCTGTTAGTAATATTCATGCAAAATTTGAAGTAAATCCATGCAGTACTTTTTGAGTTTACCCCGGATATACATTGACTTTCCTACGATTTTATTATATGTAGTATATAGATATAGATAAATTAACGTTTTGAGTCCATAGTTATTTTCCAGTTTTTATAAAGGTATATTAAAATGGCAGATGCCGCAAAATACTTAAAAAAAATCTAAATTTTCATAATTGGCTTAACTAAGGAACCCCAAACCTACCACGGCCGGGATTAGCTAGTACCCATTGCTTGTTTACGAGGTGTAGCAGTCTCACTAGACAAAATATTTTCAGGTACCGTAAAATATGTGTTGTAAGATTTAAGCTGGCTCTCTAACTATAATTTTCACGTCACGCAATGTAAAGCATGCATTGCTCGGACTTGTTGACACACGAAAATTTCTGGTACTGGTGGCGAAAAATTTTGCGACCACCATTACCACCACGGTGGTCGCAAAATTTTTCGCTTGACACAGGAACATTGTTTCCATTGGATTGGTCGGATAAAATCGGTCGACTACGGCAGTCAAAAACCATCTTCGTGTGATTGTCTGTTGGATGAAACCAATTTGGGACACATAAGTTAATTCGGATGGATGGGCACAACAAGGTGGGCGATAACTAAAATCGATTATATTCGTAAATTAATCTGTTATTTCTTAAAGAAATATTCATGTACTTACAGAATGCATTATTTAAATATATTTTTATGTTATTAAGTATTTTCTTTTCATATTTATATATATTTCTAACACCAATTCAACTTAGTTTATAGCCGCGATTTGGATCGGGCAGAAGCTGCACATAAAGAATTATTTGAATAATTACTCAGAAAGTTAATATTTTTCATATTTTGTTTTTATTTTTTTGTGCACGTTTTATATAAACTTATACATATAAACATATTTTTTTGTTTTTTTTGTGCACTTCTTTATACGTTGACACCACTGTGCGCGCAAAAAAGGATCTAGAGTTTTTTTAAATCTAAACATTTGTATTTTATATAAACTATTTCAGACACATTATATATATTACGGTCGTACCTTTCGCAGAACTTATTAAATATAGTAACTCGTGATATGAGAGACCTTCGATCTTGTGATTTACTAAAGGAATACCTTTAATACTGCTTGAATGCATTCCTACATTTTCCAAGAGTTTATTCTCTCTCTGTTTTACTTACTCAATAATAACTATTTACAGATAAATATTCAGATTTGTTAAAAGTAATCATGTAATAGTAATAAAAAAAACATAATGATTAAGTTAGTACTAATAACATTGATATAAAAAACCCTAGATGAACAGTTCCGAACAAAACTGACACTCAAAAGTATCCCTAATTTCTTTTAAGTAGTTATAGATATGGCAAAAACATATGTCTTTGCATAACCAACCTTAAGTGCACGACTTATAGTCGATTTTACAAAGCAATGTACGAAAATAAATAAAATTGACAGTGACGCGACCGACGCGATTCTATTTGAAATGAGTGCACAATTTAAAATTGTGCACTCATTATTGGAGGACGTTTTTGACACACTGATTGTGTATCTTGGGTTTTTTATATGTCGCAGTGAATTTGTCAATACCGTTAGATTATAATCTAACGGCTATTGACAATTTCACTGCGATATAGATAATAGAAGATATATATATATATATATATATATATATATATATATATATATATATATATATATATATATATATATATATACATACGCATATGTATTTAATATTAACAAATATATTTTTGTTACAGGCAATAGAGCGATGCATCAAAATAGAAGACGCAAATAACGCTAAAATTTCAAAAAACAATAACAATGCATAAACTGGAAAATCTCAACGGATCCGGCCCGATAAGCACCGTAATGGACAACTACAGCTCCAAGTAAGTATATAGATAGTCTATATATTAATATGTCAGCGTATATATCGCCACGCGTTATTATAATTTACATTTTTTAAACAGTTCGCGTCAAGCCGCCAATCGGTTCGCGTGCTCACCTAACCATACCTCACCATTTTTACCATTAAATCATTTTAGCATAAGTTAAGCCTTCAATAAACATAACATTGAACTTAACTTGTATTTTACTCTGTACGGAACCAAACCACCGTACATGAATGGTGGAGTATGAAAAGAGAATGTAGATGGTCAATACAAAGTTCGCCTAGAACCCATCGCAGGTGTTATGTATACATCTATACAAATAAATAAAATTGGGTGTCTATTTATTTATTTAATTCTTTACTGTACACGGTAATCACTGACATAACAACAATAATAGAAAACAAGTATTTATTTTTAACTTTTTTGTATTGTACTGTACCTCTTATTGACCTATGCACCGGGAAGTAGTTAGTGTCTAAAACACAGGCCTGGCCTAGTTTAGATACTAACAGTAGAATGTAGTGAGTACATCTTTAAAAGAATTTAAAAAAAAAGTATTTACTAAACTTAAAATAATTCATATAATATGAGTATTTATAAGCATAACACAAGTTCATAGTCTTAGTGTACTTAAAAATGAAATCCGACCACACATTATTTTTACAAAACATCGTGGGTACATCAAAATGTTTTACAAGTTGATACTAAAATTTTTGTTTTTTTGTTTTTGTTTTTAAATATTTATGTATGTACTTGGATTTGTTTAATAAAGATTATTATTATTATTATTACTATGAACGAGCGAGTAATAGGGATTTCTTCCAGCTAACCCGTAACAAGTAAATATTAAAAACAAATATATGTTTCGACTTGGTGTACAATGAATTAATTGCAATACAATAAATCTATACAAAAGCAAAACACTATTATAAACAAAGATAAACGGAATAAATACATAAACACACATACATACATACATAGACACATACATACATATATTAATACACACGAAATATATACATACATATATTAATACACAGTAATATATACACACGGAAATTAAATTAAATTTTCGTGAATGGTGAATCAAAAGAATGTAGAAAATGGATATTATATATATGTAAATTCCTATGTTATCAAATTGGTAGCCAGGATAGCTGGGTTTTGAACTAAGAAATATAGTCAAACTTTCGCGAGCCGAAGATAAACGGAATGGAGACATTTTGAAGCCGCTCCAACTTATTTACAAGCTCTTCGATGGCATCAAGTAAGCAAATATCAGCGTAATCTATAATGGGAAAAATAAAAGTGTGTATAAGTGAATTTTTCATTTTAAGAGGAAGAATATTTTGTAAAAGTTTTAGAGAATGAAAAAAATGAAGATCTTTTCGAGTAATATTGCTAACACGAAGATTCCATGAAAAATATGAACTGAATGTTATACCCAAATTTATAGCAGATGGGGAAAAGGCAATTTATATGATGTTGTTCATGTTTCACCAGTAAATTTGGTCAATTATATCAATTAGGTATCACGTTTACGTATAACCTTCTATCGGCTTTAACAAGTAGCCTGAGATGCCTGGCAAAGCTGGATCTATATTTTTTATCTTGACCCCAATCAATATGTAGAGTCGCAGGGTTTGTTTTGAATATAAACAACGTTCTATTAGTAACTCACAAGTCATGACACATAGCGTCATTTATTTTGTCCTCATTAACAATAGTCTATTAAACATAAACACATATTTTCAATACTCATTGTTTGACAAAATCATAGGCCGTTCTGTATGAGTTAGTAGATGCATAAATTTTTCCGCGTAATGGTCGACGTTCTCTCAGAAGAAAACAGTATCGGCTACTCTGCTAAATAGTTTGTAAAAGGCGATCGATTGGCATCACATGTTACTTCTATTGTGATCACTACGTAGTAGTGCTGCAGCATATCGCTTAGGTTTTTGGTACCATCGTCTAAACTATTCCAGCTACAATAGCTTCAGAGCTTATCACTATCGTGTTTTGATTTGGAAGGTAAGGTAATTATTAAACTTATGCATGTGGCATTACCATCTTTGATGTCTATGGCTATAGTTGTCTTTTTCCATAAGGAGATCCATCTACTTGTTTGCTATTTTATCATTATCACTACATAGTATAAAACAAAGTCGCTTTCTCTGTCTGTCCCTATGTCCCTATGTCCCTATGTATGCTTAAATCTTTAAAACTACGCAACAGATTACAATGCGGTTTTTTTTAATAGATAGAGTGATTCAAGAGGAAGGTTTGTATGTATAATAACATTCAATATATAGTAGAAAAATACTGTAATTTTTGAGTTTTCTGATGTCATGTCGTAAATAATTATATTTTTTTCCGCTTACATTGCAAACGCAAGCTGAACCCTACGAGATTTATCAAAATAATGTACTAAGTATTTGTACACCTTGAAAAGGTCTACAGAAAACTCCGTGAAGGTATATGTCTATCTTTTATGGATAACCCACAATAGCATTTTTTTGTCATTTACTTTTTACGAAAAATAATGGCTTATTTTCGAAGCAATTTTAAGCAATACAGCACTAATCCTTATCCAATTAAATACATTAAATATATTGTTGATTTAAAATAGATCAATATGGCCATTTACAGTATGTAATTTAAATGAACATTTTCGAAGATATTACAGATTTAAAATGCAGGGTCATAGCGGTTGCGGGGTTACCGGCCGGTCGGCGCGGCGGCGCGCGCGGGCGCTATGTTCTGAAACTGCTGGGAAACGTGTTAATTTTCGGATAAATAAATATATAGAAATTCAGCTGAAAACCAAAATTTAGTACATTCTTTTCTTTTAACTTCCCGCTACGTATGTAGGTAAGGAATTTACTTTTGCCCCGATTTTCGAAAATCGAGTATTCACCAGATCTCCACGTTTTGAAGTCCTAGGAATCTTTTCCGATTATTTTCACGATGATGTTAATATGTATGTATGTATGTGTGTGAGTGTGTGTGTGTGTATGTGTGTATGTGTATATGTAAACATCTCATAACTTTTAAACGGCTGGACCGATCGTAACGTGGTTGATAGCATTCGATTGAATTTCACTCAACTTAGACTTCCTGAAAATTTGAAACAAGTCGGCCCACGACTTTAAAAGAAATTTTGAAAAAACCTCAAAAGTATTTTTTTAATATAATTTCCAGATTTATGTGCTGAATGAGTACAAAAATTAATCAGCTTTATCCCTCAAAGAACTACGTCTAATGCATAAATTGCATCAAAATCGGTTTATCCGTTTGGGAGTAATCATTGACGAAATTTTTGAAAAAAGTGTTTTTTCGACATAACTTCGAAATTTTTTAACCAATCATTTTTTGGTATTCTACGATATTTTATTACTAAAAAAACTACGTCGAATGCCGTTTCAAAAATCAAAATTGAATCTAACCCTCAGAAGTAACAGTTTTTCAAATATTAAAATTACGTTGTTTTTAGCAAACTTACTTAATTAATATTTTTAAAATAACTTTCATGTTAATACACCGTTTGACTTAAAAATTTTATGAACTTTTTTTCTTTTAAGACTGCGTCAAATACCGTAAATTAGATCAAAAACGGTCAATTTGTTTAAAATTCATCAATGACGAAAATTGTTCTTTGACACTGCTTCGAAATTTTTCAACCTATCGATTATTTAGCTAAAGCAATATTTTAGATTTCAAAATTAAGTTGAATGCCATTCAAAAGGTCAAAATCGATCATCTTTTCCAAAATATACAGCTTTACAAAAAATAATATACTGCCATTTTTGGCAAAATAAACATAGAACTGAAAAAATCGTTGCTTATAGCTTTTACTCTTTTGAGCTTAAAATACCTTAACTTAGCGGGAAGTTTTAGGGATGGCCTTTAGGGTCAACTGTTTACACATTTTTTTAACTAAATATCACCATATAAAAATCATGTGGAAAATTCGAAATAGTATTAACGAATTATTTGTTTTAGAGATTTTTTTAGCCTGTTTTTGGATCAAGTAAAGTACATTCTATCATGTAATAAGTTAGCACATTCCTTAGATAATATATTCAGATATATCGTATAATTTTTGTAAAATTGTTATTTAACAATCAATGTAAAAAACGTGATTTAGCAAACCAGTTTTTTCCCGTTTGTCCCGACCTTAATAAATCGCAGGGTAAAACCTTCAACGTTGCAGGCTTAGATTTGAGCGTTGACTGTTCTTCACATGGCCAACTATATGTCGCTCTTTCAAGAGTAACCTCTAAAGAAAACATGTTTGTATTGTCTAATGGCAAGAAAGCTGTGAACGTTGTATATAAAGACATTCTGTAATATATTAATTGTAAAAATAAAAGAAATAGGTAAAAATCTAAAACTAAAAATGAAGTACCAATATGAATTTATATATTCCAAAGATAGCAGGAAATCTTTATGGTATAGGGAAAGGGGAATTGTTTTACTCCAAGTTAACGCGTGCAGGCCACGGGCAGTAATTATAAATCAACACTACTGGATCGATTTTCATCATTTTTTTTCACTGAGTGACATAGGCTATATATTTTATACCCGTGCGAAGCCGGGGCGGGCCGCTAGTCACTACATAGTATAAAACGAAGTTGCTTTCTCTGTCTGTGCCTATGTCCCTACGTATGCTTAAATCTTTAAAACTAGGCAACGGATTTTGATGCGTTTTTTTAATAGATAAATTCTTGAGGAAGGTTTTAGTATACAAATCTTTCCGATATTCTCACGGGAACAAAAGCTACGCGGGTGAAACCGCGGGCAGGTCACTAGTAATATATAAAAAAGAACTTCTCGTATTGGTTCGAGCTCTCACAGAAAGTATAGACTATCTGCCAGGCAGTTCGTAAAATGCGGACGATTGTCTAAAAATGTTCATTACATCTCGACTACCTGACAAGGTTCCGCTAATTATCACCCGAGTATGGTTCCACCGGTACCTATTCTTGCTGCAATAGCATTAATGCTAGCCACAATCATATTCCGGTTTATAAGGTAAAATATCTGGTAAATTTTTGCATCAAATTCAATCAAATAATGGTACGTTGTTATTCGTCTAGCAAAACGGTAATGCCATACCGTCTTGCTTTTTTTGATATCATAAGATAGCAAACAGGCAAATGTGTCTCCTGATGGAAAGAGTCAACCATCGCATATAGACTCCAAAAGTGTTAATGGTACGGAGCTATCTTGTGGCGAGGTCTAATGCCACATGCATAAGTTTACCGGCTACTTTACCCTCCAAACTGGAACACGACAGTGACAAGCACTGACGCTATTGCAGCAGGAATAGGTAAGGCGGTGATACCAGATCCGGGCCAGACAATGAAGAACTCTACCACCCAGTAGCCACGATGATAGTGACTCATAGCCAACCGGTCGCCTTTTACGACCTTCCTGGCAGAACGGTAGTTGGCCTATTTTTCAAAGGACCCCGGGACCAACAGGGGAATTTGCTACACGAATAACGATGTACCATTAACATATTTGATTTTTTTTGCCAATGCTTGTCTCTTTTCATCAGGAGGTCTATTTACGTGTTTCCTAAAAAAGAATATAAAACTGAAATCCTTCATTTTTGTTTAGGTACTGTTTGTCTTATACTGCATAAAACATCCAGTGACTAAATTTTGGAGAATCACAACAATAACTAATCATAATCAAGGCATGGATATAAGCAGGTTAAAATCAATAACCTAAAAGAATTCGGGCCTTTAATGTATTCTTCTTCTTACTTAGCAACAAGCCGATCCTTTTGACCACAAAATTAAAAAGCACAAAAATCAAATTAATGTATGTTCATCACTTTTCATATATACGCTGGTATATAAAACAAAGTCGCTTTCTCTGTCTGTCCCTACGTCCCTCTTAAATCTTTAAAACTACTCAACGGATTATGATACGGTTTCTTTTGATAGATAGAGTAATTAAAGAGGAAGGTTTGTATGTGTAATAACATTCAATATATTGCAGAAAAATACTGTAATTTTTGAATTTTCTGATGTCATGTCGTAAATAACTATATTTTTTTCCGCTTACATTGCAAATCCTACGAGACTTATCAAAATAATGTTATAAATATTTGTACACCTTGAAAAGGCCTACATAAAACTCCGCGATGGTATATATCTATGTCTTATGGATAACCCATAATAGCATTTTTTGTCATTTACTTTTTACGAGAAATAATGGCTTATTTTCGAAGCAATTTTAAGCAATACAGCAGTAATCCTTATCCAATTAAATACCTTAAATATATTGTTGATTTAATATAGATCAATATGGCCGTTGACAGCATGTAATTTAAATGAATATTTTTGAAGATATTACAGATTGAAAATGCACGGGAATAGCGGTTGCGGAGTTACCGGCCGGTCATCGGCGCGCGCGCGGTATTTTCTGAAACCGCTGGGAAACGTGTTAAGTTTCGGATAAATAAATATAGGACTTCAGCTGAAAACCAAAATTTAGTACATTCTTTTTTTTAACTAAATATCACCATATAAAAATCATGTGGAAGCTTAGAAATAGTATTAACAAATTATTAGTTTTAGAGATTTTTTAGCCTATTTCCGGAATTTTATATGATCAAGTAAAGTACATTCTATCATGTAATAAGTTGGCACATTCCTTAGATAATATCTTCAGATATATCGTATAATTTTTGTAAAATTGTTATTTAACAATCAATGAAAAAACGTGATTTAGCAAACCAGTTTTTTCCCGTTTGTCCCGATGCCTCGCTTTAATAAATCGCAGGGTCAAACCTTCAACGTTGCAGGCTTAGATTTGAGAGTTGACCGTTTTTAACATGGCCAACTATATATCGCTCTTTCAAGAGTAACCTCTAAAGAAAACATTTTTGTATTGTCTAATGGCACGTGAACGTTGTATATAGAGACATTCTGTAATGTATTAATTGTAAGAATAAAAGAAATAGGTAAAAATGTAAAAACTAAAAATGTAATACCTATATGAATTTAGATATTCCAAAGATAGTAGGAAATATTAATAGTATAGGGAAAGGGGAATTGTTTTACTCCACATTAAACGCGTGCGGGCCAAGGGCAGTAACGAATAAATCAAAACTACTGGATCGATTTTAATGATTTTTTTCATTGAGTGATATATGCTATATATTTTATACCCGTGTGAAGCCGGGGCGGGCCGCTAGTGTATCTATAAAAAACTAGTATTGACACTCGTATCTAGGTGTTTGATTTACTTTGAAGAATGAAACTGGAAGAACGGAAATGTAAACTAATAATAACTAAAATATTTTAATGTTATTGTTATACCTATTACAAATTTTCTACTCAAAAATTACTGACGCGTGACCAAGCGGATGGCACTCGCGCTTGCCCTATTCCCAACGATTCCATGATATCACATCCGTGAGAGGTGTCTATGTGAGCGTTACTCGAGCGCCCTTTATAAGTAGGTTGCCTTCTGCACCTATTTATTTTGTTGTTTGGCTGAGAAAAATAATGTTAATCTATCATCTATTTTTATGAAATCACGATAAATCCCCTGAAAGTATTACGGTACATAAGTTTTCATGATATTATAATGATAATGTCATACACGCTTAGATGATAAAATATAGTAGTGACACCATGTTTGATTAATTTTGAGAAAATAATATGAGATCATCGAAATAAAAAAGATAATAAATCTCACCTAAGTAGAGGTTCAAATCTAATCAGAATCATAAAAGACTCAAGCTGTCCCGCTAGTTAATACCTCTCATAATCTTTAATAATTCAGAAGTACAAAATTCCATGTTCTTTGCCAAAGTCACAGAGCTGTAATTCTCTAGCTTAGAATTTAGGAAAACGCATTTTATATCAACTTTGGATTTGAGAATGTTTATTTCCATAAGAATTTACTATTCATATTCATAGTTTGTTTCATGTAAGTGACATAAGAAATACTTATAATCTTAATTAATTAATAAATTTTTCCACAAGCACAAGAGTCATCAAATACACAGATTTGCAAATAGATAAGTTAGAATAAATACAAAATAGTTTGTGTAATAAAAATAAATATTGGTAGTTTTGTTTATAAGATGATAGTCGTTCGGCAAAACATACACAGATCTGCAGTTTATACAGTTCTACAGTT
Organism: Apodemia mormo; assembly: GCA_036924255.1. Taxonomy (NCBI): domain Eukaryota; kingdom Metazoa; phylum Arthropoda; class Insecta; order Lepidoptera; family Riodinidae; genus Apodemia; species Apodemia mormo. The sequence continues at coordinate 4,679,152 of JAUPFN010000006.1, read as the reverse complement.
TGTACAGGAAATGTGTACAATTCTCTTGCCCGTTTCAACCATGTATTAGATATTGAATCGTAAGCTTTAGTATAGTTAATCAAAGTTACTGAGAGACTCAACCAAGAAGAAATCAGTAAGGTGTAGTTGATTTGTAATGCGGAAACTAAAACTATATCTATTTTGAGCAGGATCTATGTATTTTAAGTGTTGATTTGCTTTCAATATCAAAATGGATGTAAGGAGCTTACATGTTGGTAATAAGCAAGGTACTAAAATTGTTAGGATCTATTGTATTTCCAGACTTATTGAGCCGAAAAGTGATATATGTTGTAAGAAAAGTTGGGAAAGACGAAGACTCAACGGCTATGCTTGCTGGTTTTTGGTGAAAACATGTTTTTAAACCTATTATTTGGGTCATTCTTCGGGATACAATTTTTGAGCGAAACAGACTTTTATCTCCTATATAAACAAATAATGTTTGCAAAAATGTACTATAACATTGTTTATACATTTTTTACATAATAACCATTTTATTATATAATAACCATTTATATAAGAGTTATTTACCCTCAAGACCTCAAATCTGGTTAATTTTGCACGTTTTGCACGCGTAACACGTGCGCCGTCTTCTGATCAATCGCAGAAATGTTTAATTTACGTACGCTTTTTATCAGATTTATACATAACATTGAAATATACAAATTATTTTATATTCTGGTAAAATTTTTCATCCTATTCTAGACGTATCGGGATTGGTTGTTGTGATTCTGTAGTTACGCTGCTGCTTGTGGGTCAAATAATGGTGGCCTTGATCCATTTCGGTGCAAGAGTCACTTCTCTAATTTTTCAATTTTTGGTTCTCAATTTTCAGGAATTTCCATGTCACATTTTTAGAATGTAATCGTACTATTTTTAGTAAACGGGTATTGAGGTGTTATACCTAACTCCCAAACGTTAATAGCTAATAACAAACTAGCAGCTTACATCTTTCCAATGGCAAAAATTTTAAAATATATGCTTTTTGGTGATTTCCATTCCATGATATAATTTCTGTGTATAAAACACCATGAAAGTTACATAAAACCCATAGAAATTACTTTATTACATTTTATTTGCAATAAATAAAATGAAATATTCAATGCTTATACTGTAATTCATGCGATCACCAGATTAAGTGATGAATATTGTTTGTCAGTTATTTTTATTATTTAAATCTGCTAAACCAAAGCTCATTATCATTTAGAGTGCCTCGTGGTCCAGAGATCTATCCCAAAGGTGGTATTAAGGTTTTTCGACGGTTTCTCGAAAGTCTTAAATCTTAGTAGCAGCTCGGAGTATGTTAGAGTGACGTATTACCAATACCGTGCTTCGGATGAGCACGTAAAGCTGTTGGTTCCGGTTATCGTTAAGAATAGTCGATAATCGTTAACATGTCGTTAAATGCAGCAATGAAAATTATTTTTTTCTCAACCGAAACCAACCGTTTAGCTGGCGAGGCGGGGATACTTGAGTGTAACAAGAATTAGCATTTTAAAGCTTAATATTTCGCAAAGGACTCCCTTAATTGAAAAATTTTTATCACAAACTTACAATATTTTTTAAAAACCTATGATACCCCACGTTCTGGGGAGCATGAGAAAAAAAATTAACCTCCCTACTTTACGCGAACAGGTGCTACTTAACCCAAAAATATTTTTCAATATAATAATAATATGTTACTACTTTGTTGCCGTGACTAATATGTATATTCGTATTAAATTATATTTCTAGTACTCTGAGTTATCTGAGTGATCTCCGAGTTAGACTGCGGACGGATGGACAGACGGACATAGCGAAACTAAAAAAGATTATATTCAATGAATAAAATAAAAAAAAAAAAACAATTTTCAATGAAACATTTTGAAAATTTTGAAGTTTTAAGTTGACTTTTAAGCACGCTACTAACTTAAGCACCAGTTTCAGGTCAGTTTCATGGTTAAAATTTTGATAATAATCGAAATTTACTCAAATTGTAGGTATACACTATTATTTCTAGCAAGAACAACATCCCGTGCGTTAAGTTTAGGGGAGAGGAGAAATTCAGAAAAAAGGAGCCGCTGAAAAATTTGGGCTAATATCGTTTTAATGGATATTACAGCCGTTCATAGTAGCCCAAATAGTTTTTATCTAATCTTATTTTCATATCTAATACGGTATTTAGCGAAATTTTGCCTGCTGGGAAATTTCCGTGGTCTATAATGTAATTCAATGGACCGCAAAATTTGTTTTAGGAAAAGTATACATCCACTACGTGTCGAATTTTTATATGATCTTTATATTTGCATAAACGTTTGAAATATTTGTGTAATTTAATTTAATTTAACGATTTCAAAAATACCATGGAAATTACACGGAGAACATATTTTTGAAGAATCACCCATGTCTCTTCTTCGAGACAGTTTTGATGGAAAATATAACCAAGAATCGACGGAACTAGTTTGAAAGCAAGAAGAACCAAAAAAAAATGTTTGAGGTAATAAAAACTAGTCCGATTCTGTTCGCTAGCTCCGAGATTGCAATAAGGCCTCATTAGCATATTCCAATGAAAAATAAATTATTTCTATTCTACAAATTTAAACAGTTTTAAAAAATCCATACGATTTCCATACTAAAATATTGATAAATAGCAACGCACCAATAAAATCCTTGGAAGCTTTATGTGTGATATTATTATATAAAAATATAAATTTTGGAAATCCGTTTACAAATTGCAAATTGATGAAAAATTGATACATAAAAAATACAGGTATCCTGAATCAGAACCTGCCACAATTAATAGAACGTTGTTTTATTATTTTCAAACCGGCTTCCTTCTGTTGAAAAATGATAACAAAATTATTCGCCATTTATCTAAAGTGGCTTCACATTCGGTCGCAAGCAGCGCGGCAGCAACAGATGCCTTTGTATTACAACTTTAGCCGCGAAACGTGCTTAGATTTGTGTAGCACACTTATTTTTAAAATGGATTACAACGAGGAATTTTGTTTTTTTTTTGATATCATAAGATAGCAAACAAGCAGATGGCTTTCCTGATGAAAAGAGAAACCATGGCCTATAGACACCAAAGATGTTAATGCTATCCGTGTGCTGGTAGGCTACGGCAATGCTACATGCATAAATCTGTCGGCTACCTCACCTTCTCAACTAGAACATGACAATGACAAGCATTTTTTACAATTTTCCTGGCACAACGACAGTTTGTCTATTCCTCAAGACCCAGACCAAAACGGAGGAAAACTGATTTTGCTTTTATTTGCCGCTTGTTAGCAGCACGAAAGTACGGCTAATGTTGTCGCGCTGCTTGCGACCTAATGTGAAGCTGCTCTTAAAGCCAAAATCCACTTGACGCACTACTTTGATTTAAAGTTGCAAAATATTCAAACCAAATCAAAAAATCTATAATGGGCCATCCATAAATTACGTCACACGAATTTCACGATTCTTTAATCCCTCCCTCCCTATCGTCACAGATGGTCACATTTGTAAGATACCCCCCCCCCCCCCCCGTACCTAGTGTGACTTCACATATTTTGCAATTTACCATTTTTCCTTATGTTGGTCCGGACTCACTCCCCGTGTTGATCCAAGCTTTTTTGAATAATAGACCGACTTCCATTCTGCCAGCCAGGTCGTAAAAGGCGGCCAATTTGCTATATGTACGTGTCTACTAGGTGGTAAAATACAATCATGTACTAGGTGTCAGAGTTCCACAACAACTCGTCCGGGTATTTGATACCACCACCTTAGCTATTCCTGTCGCAATATCGCCAATGCTTGTGGTTGTCGTACTCCTATACGGTTGCCGGTAGACTTATGCATGTGACATTGCCATCCCGCTACACAGCAACGCACCATTACATCTGTGGTATATATATGCGATGGTTTCTCTTTCCATCAAGATAACCATCTGCTTTTTAACTATACTACGCTATAAAAAATCTGTAAACCGGTTGCCCTGCAGGTCATCCCTGAAACTTCCCGCTAAATTGGGGTATTTCAAGCTTAAAGAAGCATAAACTATACCTAAGCATAGGTTTTTGAGCTCCAAGAGTTCAAACACCTAAAGTTTATAAAAATTACAGTATTTTAATTTTCGAAAAAAATGTATAGTTTCAAAATGATGATCGATTTTGATTTTTCGAAAGGCATTCAACGCAAGTTTTGAGCTCTAAATTATTTTTCAAAGTTAAAAATTTCAAAGTTACCTATGTCGGAAACACACTCTTACAAAATTTTTCGTCAACGATAATTCCCGAACGGATAAACTGATTTCGATGTAATTTACTGTATTGGACGCAGTTTTTCAAAAAACAGAGCTTATTAGATTTTGCAATTAATTGGTACATTAATCTAAAAGGAATTTACCAAAACATTGTTTCGCCGGAAAATTTTTGATGTTTTTTCAATTATTTTTTTTTGAACCTCTGAGTGGAATTGGTTCAGATTTTCAACCGCGTTTCGATCGGTTAAACCGTCCAAAAGTAATGAGATGTTTACGTACGTACACACGCACATACATACATACAGACATACTGGGTGTCATCGTTTAAATAGACGGAAAAGGTTCCTTAGACCTGAAAATGTGAAGCTCTGGTGGAAACTCGAATTTCGAAAATCGGAGCAAAATCAGTAATTCCTTTATCTATATAATACGTGACAGTAAAAAGTATCTTCACGCCCGTATCCACTAACGCGTAGGCAGAGGTACAATGCACTTATAACCAACGATTAGCCGAAGATACTTACGGGCAGTTTCTGAAACGTAAATCAATTTTAATTTTAACAAGCAATTTATCTGTGTTTAACATAATTTTTATAAGAAAATAATCTGGTAAACGTTGGTTACTTGCTCCGTTTATTCGGACATGTAGAAAGAATGGTAGATGAAAGGTTAACAAAGCAAATATACCATGCAAATGTGGAAGGATGTAGGTACCGGGGAAGACCAAGACTGACATACCATGATCAGATTGATCGAATACTGTCCCAAGATAGTGTCAAGAGTCTTCGCAACTGGCGTGTGTGTATGAAGAGAGTGATGAATGTGGAGGAAGCGAGACAAGCCTGCAAGAATCGTGATGTATGGCACTCGGTTCCCTCTGCCTACCCCGTAAGGGATCTGGCGTAAAGATATGTATGTAATTGCTTCTTAAAATTAATTTGCGTTTCGGAAACCGGCCGTAAATCACACAATGTGTGATAGGTGGTAAGCCTACTGCCTATCGGCAATCGGGCACTTTTGCAATTCCGGGCAAAGTTATTTTTATCAGAAAACTGAAAAAACATATTTTTGAATTGCCCGACCCGGGAATCGAACCCGAGACCTCATGTGGTCAACACCTGTATCGGAATACTAGACCACAGATGCGATTGCGGCAATTTAAAAAATAAAAAAAATACAGGCGAAACTTCACACATTGTTTCCTAGCTGTTCTTACCTTAAAGTTTAATATCTATATTCCTTAAGATTTTATATCAACTCCTTACTTGTCCACATTTAGTATATATATTTTAAGCTTGGTGAATAATTTATATATATAAAAATCAATTGCTGTTCTTAGTCTCGCTAAAATTCGAAAACGGCTGAACCGATTTGGCTAATTTTGGTTTTGAATTAATTGTTGAAGTCCAAGGAAGGTTTAAAAGGTGAGAATATATAGAAAAAAAATAAGAGTAGTTAAAAAGGCAGAACAACGTTTGCTGGGTCAGCTAGTAGCTAGATAAAATTAGAATTTTGGTTAAGTTAACGTAAATGTTCTCCTATTAATAAAATCTTACTAAAAAAGCAAATTAAACGTTATAATCATGCAGACAGTTGCAACAATTTTTATTTCATTTTTAGTAGGTATGTAGTTTAAATTTAGTGTTGTAATACTTATTAGAAAAATATAAAATATTAAATTTTGAAAAATGTGGTGTCACAAAATTTGGGACCCCTCCCTACCACTGTTCACACATTGTCACACTTCGTCGACCCCCTCCCTAGCCCTTAACATGTGGCGTAATTTATGGATGGCCCCTAAGCTATTTAACCCTGCTGGCCATCCCCGAAACTTTTCGCTAAATTGGGATATTTTAAGCTCAAAGCGGCAAAAATAAAGCTAAGTATAGATTTTTGGACTCAAAGAGTTCAAAAATCAAAGTTTGTAAAAATGATAGTAATTTAAGTAACAAATATATGTTTACGAAATATTACAGAAAGAAAAGAAAATTCACAGAAACACTTCAATTAAAGGGCAATGGACCCACCTCTCGTTCCTACCACTGTAACTTCTCTAAACCAGAATCAACACTTCAATTAGTAACTGTAAATAAATCTTCTGTAAACCAGAATCAACACTTCAATTAGTAACTGTAAATAAAACCATAAATTCGGCACTGAAAAATAAAAAAATCACGATTTTAAACATTGTTTTTTCATGAATTCATTTGTCCTAATGTGGGCGAAAGTACGTTTTTATGATTAAATATTTATGATTAAATATTTGTAAATTTAAAGATTTTAATATTTAGGCCCTATTACTTTGACTTAAGTTTAGTTTTTCTTTATGTCAACTTTTTATAAAAAGTGTCTTATTTATATTAAAAAATATATATAACAAATACTGAAAATTATTGAAATAGATTCAGTAGCTGTTTTCCAATCAAATATTTTCAGCTTTTTCATATAATTCTAGGACAGGTTGTATTTTCAAAATGATCGATTTTAATTTTTCGAACGGCATTCTACGCTATCTTTACGCTATGTCTATTTTAATAATTGGATAAATCTATCGAAATCGCATCATGCATTCCATGCCTTAAATAAGAGACCTCTGGTTGCTACAATCACTGATTCCCCAAGGTTAACTCAGGAAATCGGTCATGGTTGCAACGGTTCGCGATATGCATGATATTAGCCTTGTTGTGGAAGCGACTGTTCTACCTAGTTAATTATTAATGGAACCTTGGGTGACATGTGATACTTAAAATTACTTCCTCAGATAGTAATAACAGCACCTCGATGGTTGGTGTTTGCTCTGACTTTTTTTTACAAAATCACGTTGGTTTTTGAAAAAGTTATTAAAATACAAAACACATACTTGAAAGCAAGGACTTTTCAGCAACCGTTCATCCACTGTTTCAGTTCTCTTGGGTTTATTAAAAAAATACCTATCTTTGACCGCGCGAAGTATTTCCATGCCAAATTTCATCGAAATCCGTTCAGCGGTTTCGTCGTAAGAGTGTAATAAATAGACAGACATACAACAGACTTTCACATTTATAATATTAGTATGGAAGGATTAAAAAGATTTTTGTGAACAAAATAAGTTTATATTAACATCAATAGATTTTCACCAAGTGCCGACGACAAAAAGTATAAAAATTAAAGTAAAAACCTTTGCTCTGCGTTGGTCTGGGTTGGTCCGGTCCCCCTATAAAGATTAGACTAACTGCCGTTCTGCCAGGCAGGTCGTGAAAGGCGACCGATTGGCTATACGTGTCACTACCACCATGACTATTAGATGGTAGAGTTCATTTCCTTTTTCATCTGCCTATGCAAGTTACCACCATTGCGGCTACTAGGTCGCAGAGTTATACATTGTCTCGCCGGGTCTGGTACCAGCGCCGTACATATTCCTGCCACAATTGAGAATAAGGATAAGAATAAGAATTGTTTTATTTACCACACAGTGCTATGCATATACAGTAAATATCAGTAACATGCTTATAGATAAGAGAAAAAAGTCAACAAATACAATAAACAAAGAAAATAAAACGTGTTGCATTTTTGAAAGACAGTTTTTTTTTTATATCATAAGATAGCAAACAAGCAGATGGGTCTCCTGATGGAAAGAGTCAACCATCGCCTATAGACACCAAAGGTGTTAATGGTGCGTTGCTATCTTGTGGCGAGGTCTAATGCCACATGCATAAGTTTACCGGCTACCTTACCCTCCAAACCGGAACACGACAGCGACAAGCACTGACGCTATTGCGGCAGGAATAGGTAAGGCGGTGGTACCAGACCCGGGCGAGACAATGCAGAACTCTACCACCTAGTAGCCAAGATGGTAGTGACTCGATAGCCAATCGGTCGCCTTTTACGACCTGCCTGGCAGAACGGCAGTTGGCCTATTCTTCAAAGGAGGCCGGGACCAACACGGCGCAATTTATACAGAAAAAAAGAACATAAAATTTAATATTTATATATAGCAGCATGATGGTAAAACGGTAAGCCACTCAGCAAACACATAGGGTGACAGGTATTATCAGTGGCTTCACTTTACATCATGTTTTAGTTTACAAGGTAAAGAAGCCTGTAAACTTATGCGTGAGGCATTAAGACCCCGCCACACAGATAGCAACGCACCATTAACATCTTTGGTGTCTATAGGCGATTAGTATCTCTTTACATTGGAAAGCCATCTGCTTGTTTGCTATCTAATGACAGAAAAAATAAATAAAAGCTTACAAAAATAAATTAATACAGTTGAACGTTTTTTAGTAGTGAAAACATATTTTATATTAGATCCGGTATTGCAACTACTTAAATCTACTTGTTTACTACCCAACGACATAAAAATACAGACACCAGTACCATCGGGACTGCATACATTAAGGCGAGGCACCGGAGACAAACGGGAAAAACTGGTTTGCTTAATCACATTTTTGTGTATTAATTGTTAAATATCGGTTTAACAAAAATTACACGATATACCTGATGATATTATCTAAGGAATATTCTAACTCATTACATTATAGAATGTTCTTTACTCGATCATATAAAATTCCGAAAATAGGCTGAAAGATCTTTAAAACAAGTAATTTGTTCATAATATTTCTAATTTTCGATATGATTTTTATAGGGTGATATTTAGTTTTAAATATAAAACTAAACCGTTTCCCAGCGGTTGCAGAACAAACCGCGCCGCCCACATTATATAGTATAGGCGCGCGTCAAAATACCTCGCCTTAATTGAGTGGTAGAATAATGGTAGAAATGGTAGTATTCTAAAACATCTCGCCTAGTTTTGGTACTATATATTTACCTATTCTCGTCGCAATTTTACTGCTTTTTTCGGTCATCTCTCGTTTTTTCAAGTATGAGGGTAAGATGTAAAACTAACTATATACATGTAAAAAAAGTGGAAAAATAATCCATCGCTACAACAGCGAAGATAAAACATCGTTAACATATTTGGAGTCTATAAACGACGGTTTTCTTTTGCAATTCAAAGTTCTACTTACTTGTTTGTTATGGTAAAAATTTATCATTAGCGTGAAGACACAATTAAAATACTTAAAATCTTATCTGATCAATGAGACAGTTTAAATACTGCAGGTATAATAAACATAGAACAAGATATATTAACTTGTGGTTACTATATGGTAAAGTTCGAAGCAACGTTCCACCCAAGTTTTGGTACCGGTAGCGTCAATGTTTCTGATTGTCGTATTTCAGTTTGGAAGATAAAGTAGCTAAAACACTCATGCATATTATGACATTACCTTCCTACTGAACTGATAACAACGCCCCAGTAACATCTTTGCCGTATAAAGGCAATATTTGTCTATTTCCTACAGCTCTCCTAGCTTAACTCCTAGCTTGGTAGCTCCCAGCTTGTTTGCTATTTTAGACTAAATTTTTTTATTATCGATAGGGAAGCGCTTGACTATGATCTCGCCCGGTGGTAAGCTAAAATACAGCCTAAGATGGAGTGCGCTTCCCTATAAGGTACCTGTTCACTCATCTCTTAAAGATTCCTAGTTTGTACTCGTCAGGGAGCACTGACCCAGTAAGCATGTTTCAGTTCCTTGCGGTTCGAATGAAGAATCTTGAGTCGAACCGCTTTGCATGCGTAAAAACAGCGAAGACAACAGGCATTAGGAGTCTTTATGTCGTAGTCAATTTATTCATCTCAATACAAATGGCGTCATAATTATATAAGCGTAAACGCTTAATATGAATTGCCAAAGGATTCAATTACATCAGTGCATAAGTCAGGTAGTGTAACTAAGTTTTGCTACGCAAAACATGTTTTTCTAGGTAAATCTTTACGCCAATAAGGGAGAGGCATTGGCAGTTAGTTTGAACATAGCGAAAGCCTTCGATCGGGTATGGCACAAGACACTTCTTTCTAAGCTTCAATTCTATGAGCTTCCTGGGAACTTGTGCAAATAGATTTTTCACCAGTTTTCTGACGGATCGGATTATCAGTGTCGTTGTTGTTGGTGCATGCTCTGACCTTAAACTCGTCAATGCTGGTGTTCCTAAAGGCTGTGTGCGATCATATGCGAAATAATATGTTGCGATCAAGAAGCATTCATTGTTATGCAGATGACAGTTCAGGCGATGCTTTATACTCTGGCGGCAGCGTAATTTCTCGGGATCACGTCAACAAGTGCTGGAACAAACTAGTGTCAGAAATTAAGCAAAACTTACCGTAGCTTCATAATAATAATAATAATTAATTTATTTGCAATTCGGAGTGGGATCGATTAAATTTGGTCCAATTTGACCCCATTAAGACACAAGTTTGCGTGATTACCGCTAAAAAAGCACCCTTTGTCGTATCACCACGTTTCGAAAGTACTTCCCTGAAATTTTTGTTTTATAGCAATCACCCCGTGCTTGGGAAACTGGAAAAACCTTAAAAACAACAAAGAAAACTAATTAAATGAGTTCATCGTTACAGATGAAATTCACATTTATAATTTTGATCAGTACAGTTATTTTTGTGTCATAGGGAGATGGTCGCAGGTTCAAATCCCGCGTGTCGATTTTTTTCTTTGTTGTTTTTAAGGTTTTTCCAGTTTCCCAAGCACGGGGTGAGTGCTATAACACAGAAATAATTAGAAATACGAAAGTACTGATCAAAATTATAAATGTGAATTTCATCTATAACGATGAACTCATTTAACTAATTATATGTATGTATAGCTGGCAATCAGTACAATCGACGTAATCAATCATATAGCAAAGAAGACTTTCGCCGCCTCGAGCCTGTCGATACTAGCTCAGTGGAAGAGCGTCCTGGCTTTAGGGAGATGGTCGCAGGTTCAAATCCCGCGTGTCGATATTTTTCTTTGTTGTTTTTAAGGTACTTCCCTGAAAGCCACAGCCAGTATTGGAATACTTGGAGTCGACATATCGAGCGACGTTCAATTCCGCGTTCACTTGGAAGGCAAGGCTAAATTAGCCTCTAAAAAGCTGGGAGTTCTCAGCAGGGCCAGGCAATACTTCACACCGCTCCATCGCTTACTGCTTTATAAGGCGCAAATTCGGCCTCATATGGAGTACTGCTCTCATTTATGGGCGGGATCTCCTTAGTACCAGCTCCTTCCTATTGATCACATTAAACGTAGAGCGGCCCGAATCGTCGACGACGGGACTATCTCAAAACGCCTTGATTCTTTGGCGTTACGTAGAGATGTAGCAAGTTGGGTTGGGGTCCAGTTCTAATAAACAACTCTTATTTACCACGTAATTAAAACTCGCGGTATATGTTGTTAACATGTCGTAAGCATATAAAATGACGACAGTACATTCGACGTAAGGCATTTTATGAAACGTATTTGTCGGTGTATACGTATACGACCGATTGTATACGGACGAGTTGTAGAATTTTTCTGTGATATATAGAAGAAATTTTTATTAGAAGTCCCATCAATGTGTTTTTTATGGAATTTGCAGGCATACGAGTGAGTAAACTACCTGATAGAAAGCAGCCACCACTGCCCATGTTATTTACAACACAGAGTGTTAGTTGCCAACGCCATGTTGGCTTCTAAGTAATTTGTTGGTCGTCCTTGTATTTGATATCCTATAATAAAAAAAATGCTAGAATGAAAACGGTGTTTCAATACATCTTATCACGTCTATGACACAATGTAGACACATTACAGGTATAATTTACAGAGAACAAATTGTGTAATCAGTTACCACAACCAATAAATCATTTTAACCGCAGCCATTCTATTGACTTATTTGTGGTTTATGTTTTCATGATGAAGTAATTTTTTTGTGAATGCAATGATGTCATATGATGTACGTTTTATGAATTGCTGTCTACATAGTGAAAAACGAAAATCCTGTTCTGCCCGAAACAGACGAAATCAAATATATTAGCAAATCTATATAAATTAATTAATATTATAAATGAAAAAATTTGGATGTTTGGATGTTTGTTACTCAATCACGCAAAAACTACTGAACGGATTTGAATGAAATTTGGCACACAGGTAGATGATGGCCTGGAATAGCACATAAGCTACTTTTTATCCCGGAAGATTGGGTGATCCCGTGGGATTTGGGAACGTGGGACGTAGGAACACCCGTGCAAATAATTGGCACTAATTTCAAAATTATAATCGTCAAATTTCAGCATTACTATATTACGCCTTAATGTATAATTTATAAAAACCTAAGCATTAATAATTTTTAACTTCCCACTACGTATGTAGATAAGGAATATACTGATTTTACCTCAATTTTCGAAAATCGAGTTTTTACCAGATATTCGCATTTTGAGGTACTAGGAACCTTTTCCGACTATTTTCACGATGACTGTCTGTATATGTCTGTATGTATGTATGTATGTGTGTGTGTGTGTGTGTGTGTAGGTATGTATGTAAACATCTCATAATTTTTGAACGGCTAAACCGATCGAAACGCGGTTGATAGCATTCGATTGGATTCCACTCAACTTAGATTTCCTGAAAATTTGAACCGACTCGGTCCAGGAGATTTTGAGATATCTTGAAAAAAAAAACACCAAAAACATGTTTTGGAAAAACAGTATTTTTTAATATAACTTCCAGATTTATGTACCGATTGAGTACGAAAACTAATCAGTTCTATTCCTCAAAAACTACGTCTAATACACAAATTGCATCAAAATCGCTTAATCTGTTTGGGAGTAATCATGGTGAAAAATTTTGAAAAAAGTGTTTTTTCGACATAGCTTCGAAATTTTTCAACCAATCATTTTTTTGTATTCTACGTACATTTTAGTACTAAAAAACTACGACTATAAAATGATATAGAATTTATTTGGAGTAATTGTGAGGTTTTCTCTAAAAAGGGAAGCAAACATCTTAACCTTAACGTATTAATATATATAATAACTAGCTGTTGGCTGCGACTTCGTCCGCGCGAACTTCGTTTACTCCGCACAGTTCTTCCCCTGTAGGTGATAGCGTGATAATATGTAGCCTATATGTTGACCCGGCCTGTTAGTAATATTCATGCAAAATTTGAAGTAAATCCATGCATTACTTTTTGAGTTTACCCCGGACATTCATACAGACAAACAGACAAACAGACAAAAATTCTAAAAACTATATTTTTGGCTTCGATATCGATTGTAGATCACGCCCCAAGTATTATTTAAAAAAAAAACAGTAGCAGTCGTGGGACTGCCGATAGAAGTGAAAACGGAACTATTAAGTTGAGAGTAATTAAAACTATATAACTATATAAAGCGTCCAACGCGCACATAACACAGTCAGAAATAGTCGATGTATTAGTGTATACGTGTACACAGGCTACTGCGCGTGCGCTAGTCTGGCTCTCCATAGCTATAGATATACTATTATCATTAGCATGTCGGTGACGCGAACCGAGGATTTTACCCTCTACCAAAACGCTCAACGCGCCTAAAGAAGTTTTCACTTCAAAAATATTCAATGTACAGTTTTGACTTTCCTACGATTTTATTAAATGTATAGATATAGATAATATAATAATAATATAATAATAAATTTAAAAATATTTATTTGACGTTCAGCGCTTTCAATTTATCCGCTCCTAACGTGACGTACGACGGTTTTTGCCTTTGACCGATTTATTTAGGTTAATGAAGCGCTCTTATCTCAGATACGCTCCGAGCGAAACCTTTTATAAAAACTGCTAAAGTCTTTAGACTAACCGTTATTTTTTTACGGTATATTATAAATACGAAAGTACGCACTGCGCGAAGGTTATGCATTCACAGCTAATAAACGGAATCTCTTTTGATGAAATTTAGCACGTGTATAGATTAAGGTCTGGGGTCAATCATAGGTGTAGTGCGCCGATATCAAGAGGCGCAACAAAAGTAATAAATTCTTATTAAAGTTTCAGATGGCTTGATGTAACACCAGTAGCAAAGGTAACACCGTCACTCCGCGTCCACGTCTACGACTCTTCCCCCTACCCGTGCACCCAAGATATCCATGTTGTTACCGCAGATTAAATTACAAACACTACAATAGGCTAACTTTTTTTTCAAAAATTCACCCCTTAGAGGCAGAAATAAGGTATAACAATTTTTGTAAAAGTATAGTTTTACTCGACTACTCGCGAGCGAAGCGTTACGGGTCAGGTAATCTATGCATATAATAAAATCGTAGGAAAGCCAGAACTGTACATTGAACTACAATCAATATCTACAATCGATATCGAAGCCAAAAATATAGTTTTTAGAATTTTTGTCTGTCTGTTTGTCCGTTTATCCGTTTGTCCGTTTGTCCGTTGGTCCGTTTGTCCGTTTGTCCGTTTGTCCGTTTGTCCGTTTGTCCGTTTGTCCGTTTGTCCGTTTGTCCGTTTGTCCGTTTGTCCGTTTGTCCGTTTGTCCGTTTGTCCGTTTGTCCGTTTGTCCGTTTGTCCGTTTGTCCGTTTGTCCGTTTGTCCGTTTGTCCGTTTGTCCGTTTGTCCGTTTGTCCGTTTGTCCGTTTGTCCGTTTGTCCGTTTGTCCGTTTGTCCGTTTGTCCGTTTGTCCGTTTGTCCGTTTGTCCGTTTGTCCGTTTGTCCGTTTGTCCGTTTGTCCGTTTGTCCGTTTGTCCGTTTGTCCGTTTGTCCGTTTGTCCGTTTGTCCGTTTGTCCGTTTGTCCGTTTGTCCGTTTGTCCGTTTGTCCGTTTGTCCGTTTGTCCGTTTGTCCGTTTGTCCGTATGTCCGTTTGTCCGTTTGTCCGTTTGTCCGTTTGTCCGTTTGTCCGTTTGTCCGTTTGTCCGTTTGTCCGTTTGTCCGTTTGTCCGTTTGTCCGTTTGTCCGTTTGTCCGTTTGTCCGTTTGTCCGTTTGTCCGTTTGTCCGTTTGTCCGTTTGTCCGTTTGTCCGTTTGTCCGTTTGTCCGTTTGTCCGTTTGTCCGTTTGTCCGTTTGTCCGTTTGTCCGTTTGTCCGTTTGTCCGTTTGTCCGTTTGTCCGTTTGTCCGTTTTTCCGTTTGTCCGTTTGTCTGGTTGTCTGTATGTATGTCCAGGGTAAACTCAAAAAATACTGCATGGATTTACTTCAAATTTTGCATGAATATTACTAATAGGTCGGGTCAATATATAGGCTACATATTATCACGCTATCACCTACGGGGAAGGAGCTGTGCGGAGTAAATGAAGTCCGCGCCGACGAAGTAGCTGGCAACAGCTAGTTTTAAATAAAATCTATATGTTTTATAACGCGCGCGCAGCATATCAAACGAATAGACAAATATATCGCAAGATCTGTATGTAGTCGTCTGATGGTAAACCAGAATATCGGACAGCACGAAAACTGGTCTGTCCCAGATGTCGCAACTCTAGCAATATGTGCTGGTCTCGGTACCGTATGAGGAACAAACTATCTTCCCTTCTACCAGGCAGTTTGTAAAATGTAAGCAATTAGACAAATGTCACTAAAGTTATGTCTACTCGGTAGCACATTTCCGCTTTTCGTGTTTAAAATAATCGTATGGATAATATGGATTACTGCAGTATGTTAAGATTCAATCGTGTTCTTTTTATGTATCGTGCAATAACCTTTGTATGGAACCAGTTTCGGAAATATCCAGGGTATTATTCATACGTAGTTAACTGTATAATTAAAAATCTGTGAAAAAATAAAGGAAATTAAATTATTTTCGTGATAATCTTCATGTAGGTACTATCATTTTATGGACTTTTAGAAATATTTGTATTTCTAGAAACTGGGTCATTCTTCGATCGTAATATATTTTCAATGATTTGGTGAAAAAAATAAAAACCTCGTGGCACAACAAGTGATCAGTACTAGAACTGTTACTTGATTCAAATCTTTGATATCGGTGTAAGAGGCATCTTTGTATTATTAATATTTAGGGAGATATTCGAAAATTTTAAATATGCTTGCTGAGGACAATGACAACTTTTTGATGATAATGACAATTTAATTAGGATAAATGACTTTTGTTGAGGATAATGATTTTACACCTGTTTTATTGCACTTATCATTGAAATAAAACAAAATATTAAGAATCAACATAATTATATTTAGTCGTAAAATCACGCATTGATAAACACAAACATAAATTCTTGTGTAATTAATATAATTTAACAATATAATGTTAATCAAAAAATTACATATTGATGAACAGAAATATAACTTCTTGTATATAATTAAAATATAACAATATTTTTATTATTTTTCAATTGTTATATCCTGCATCACATTATATTAACTAATAACTATCAGCTCAAAGAAATAAAATCGAAATAGATAACACTTAACATTGTTAAGAGTATAACACTGGTTAAATAGGAAGAAAGGATATTTGTTTTTCTGAGATTGGATCGCGGCTCTCTTCTTTATGTGTACTAGATAATGAAACGACAGGATTTGGATTAATATTCTCAGTGTACTTACAGTTATTATTTGGGATATGGTTTTTATTATACCTATGGATATACTTTTCATCGATATTACAATCAAAACAACTAGATTTGATTGTAATATCGATGAAAAGCTCGTCTGCGTTCCTGCGGAGCGTTCCTGCTGAGCGTTTCTGCGCTCCCGAATAGGAAGCTACGTGAGTTATGTTCTGAAATTGGAAATCTGGTCAAATCTTCTAAAACCAAAAACAAAGCGAATTCCTACATTCTGTAAACGCTCGAGTTTATTCAGGCCTTCTTCTGTGATATCAAGATAGCAAATATCAGCATAATCTAATAAAGGAAAGATTTATGTTTGCACTAAAATAACTCTAGTCTTAAAAGGAAGAAATCTTTGCAAACGTTTGATAGCATGAAAGGTGGAATGAACTTTTTTGCATACTTCTGATATATAAGCATTCCAAGGGAAATCTTCACTTATAATTTGACCTAAATTTTTAGCTGATTTGCTATACAGTATAACACTGCTGCTATATACGAGATCAGGAACATTAGCATTTGCACTACCTATAATTAAAAACTGTAACTTTTGGGATTTACTAATAAACCAGATGACTCCGCTCATGAGTGAATACGCGACAGATCCTCATATATAGCGCTGATTGCCTCAAGAACATCCGGAGCAGAGAAAGGACGATACGATTGCAGATCATCCGCATATGATCCGCATCCGCATATGATGATGACGAATGAAAACTGGAGGACATGGCATTGGATGTTATGTTGATAAACACGAAAAATAGGAGTGGAGCTAGAACACCCCCCTGTGAAATACCAACTGTTAATTTACTAAAACCTGAGAAAGAATCCTCGAAATGAACACATTGAGAACGATCTCGGAGATATGAGTCAAACCAGGATACAGACTGAGGGGAAAGATTCAGCGAACGAAGAGTACCAAGCAGCACATCAAAGTCCACAGAGATAAAATCGTTACTGAAGTCAAAGAAAACCAATAAAGTAGGTTGTTTATTACCAATAGCATGTCTTATGTCATCAGTGACTTTAACAATAGCAGTAACAGTACTGTGCCCCGAACGGAAACCAGATTGATACGGATTGAACAAATTACTATCCTGCAGGTAAAGGCTAAACTGCGTGTCCAAAATCTTGGACAAATATGGAAGAATTGGTATAGGGCGATATTTAGAGAAATTAGTAGGAGCTGAGACTTTAGAAAAAGGAATGACGTGAGCTGTCTTCTAGGCTTAAGGAAAAGTGCCAGAAAAAAAGGAAAAATTGATAATATATGTTAAGACGGGGAACAGTGAAGCCACCATGCGCTAACTGATATTGTCGTTGCCGATGGCATAGGAAGAGATACATTTAATGTGTTTGGCAAGGGCAATTACTCCTAAAGGGTTGGCAATTCTGAAAGATTCGCTTCGGCTGGTCTTTTAGTTTCTTAATTAATCTTTCCATTGTTTTATTTTATAGTAGAGGGGGCCAATGAGCAAAGGTACTGCACCTGATGGTAAAAGCAGTACCTTTGTACATCTGCAATACCAGGGGTCTTGCAGATGCGTTGTCGGCTTTTTAAAAATGAGTAAGCTCGTTTCTTGAAGGTCCCCAAGTCGTAATTGATTCCATAAAGGAGTAGTGCGAGGCAAACAGTGCCGACAAAGGCGCACTGTTGTGGTTTTTGAACTTTAAATTTTGACGCGATGTCCGATGGTGGAATTTAACGGCAGGAATTAATCCGAACAATTCGTCGGAACACTCCCCATTATGATTGCGGTAAAAGATTCAGAGCGAACCTACATCTCTGCGCAACGCCAGAGTCAAGCCAATTAGAAATAGCCTGGTCGTCGACGATTCGAACCGCTCTACGTTGAATGCAATCAAGAGGAAGAAGCTAGTACTGAGGAGCTCCGGCCCAAAGGTGGGAGCAGTACTCCATGTGAGGTCGAATTTGGGTCTTGTAAAGTTGGAGGCGATGGACTGGGATAAAGCTTTACTCTGCTGAGTACACCAAGCTTATTGGGGGCTAAGTTAGCCTCTCCTCCCAAATGACCGCTGAAATGAACGTTGTTCGATATGAGCGAGTCTTATTTTATATATGTTCTTATATAACTAGACGTAACCTAGCAAGCGAAAATCGCGCGGTGCAGCAATACTCGTCAGTTTACGCTTTTCTTTCTTTTTTTATATTCTGTCACCTTCTCACTTGTTCTAAGGCTAGCAGTTCTAGATCAATAATCATTTGTTGATACCTCCGTTTCTGACACATTTTATATTGGACTTTACGATTCTCATAGGATTCCTTACTTCTAGGCATGCTGATTTTTTTCCCAAAACAACTGCAGAGACATTACGAAAAAAATTAATCAATTGATGTACCAGCTTACTTTATTTTAATGGTTATATATGCTAATAATTGTATTGACGTCATTATTCTCAACGTTTGTCATTGTTCAAAATCCGCAAATCATTATTCTAACCCATACATCATTATTCTCAACAGTCATTTTCAGGATAATGATGTCAGCAATAATGACGAATTCCAGAAAACATCTCGAAATTTGTCTTAACAGATTAGATACAGCTAATTAATATCTATGGGGAGTTATTTGCAGTTCGATACATAAATAAAGCCATGAATAAAATCAATGAACATATTATTTACCACGATAAAGTGAATAAGGATAATGATTATAAAGATGACAAATTTCGAAGAACCATATTCAAGCTTACCTTGAGAGAAATATGACCTGTCCAATCCGTTCAAAGTATGTGGCCTAACCGAAGAGTACCGAGGGGCATCCGGTAGGCACGAAATATGCCCCAAAATTGCAATCATCGTGGAAAAAATTTGAAAACTATTCCTGTTTTTACAATGACGCTTTTTTTGTGACAAACTTTTGAAAGAGTGTTTTACTATTTTCGAATTAAGTTAATACTTTAAATTGTTAAGAAACAGAAACAATAGACCTTTAAATACAATTTTTTACTATACATAATTTTATTAAGTGGTATTTGAATATTTTAGAAGACCAAATAGCCAGGAACAGGTGATCTGGACACGCGAAATAATGACGTTTTCAGTAGATTTTTGCGTTTTTTTGTTAATTAATTATAAGAAATGTTTTTCTTTTACTTGTTGATAGTTAAAAAAGTAATAATGGAATAGGAAAACATTGTTTTTCTTCATCGTAGTTATAACAGTAAAGAGAAAACTGCCTGGAACCGTATTATCCTCAACATTGAAGAATCACCCAACTACTAATTTCATGGATGTGCAGTTTGTGGAACTTAAATTAACGTACGTAATCTACTACTACTTCTAGACTACTTTCAATTATGTAATTACTATCTGACCCGCGCAGCTTCGCCCGCGAATATATTAGTAAGTCGTCTAAATAGCTTTTAATAAAAATTTCATCCACTATATCAGCCCTCCATGGACTGATTTTTGAAAAAAAATTAGCCTATGTTTAACCCCGGATCTTCAACTATATCCATGCCGAATTTCATGAAAATCGGTCCAGCGGTTTAGCCGTGAAAGCGTAACAGACAGACAGACAGACTTTCGCATTTATAATATTAACATGGATTATCACAACAGTTTTGCTGAGTATGCAGATTAAACTGAATATCATTAGATATTTCTTATAAAAACAAGTGTCTTCACACCCATATCCTTGAAGAGGTAGGCAGAGGTACAACCAGTGCACCCAGGAGTAGCCAAATATGCTTTGTCCCACAATGTGATAGGTGACAATCCTATCACCAACCGGGCACTTATCGAATCCCAGGCAAAGTTGTTTTTATCAGAAAACTGAAAAAACTCTGTGGTTAGGTAGATAAAGATTTTCCCCATGTTGGTTCCGGGCTCTTTTGAAGAATAGACCAACTGCTGTTCTGCCAGGCAGGTCGTAAAAGGCGACCGATTGGCTATGCGAGTCACTACCATCGTGACTACTAGGTGGTAGAGTTCTGCATTGTCTCGCCCGGATCTGGTACCACCGCCTTACCTATTCCTGCCGCAATAGCGTCAGTGCTTGTCACTGTTACGTTCCGGTTTGGAGGGTAAGTTAGCCGGTAAACTTATGCATGTGGCATTAGACCTCGCCACAAGATAGCAACGCACCATTAACATCTTTGGTGTCTATAGGCGATGGTTGACTCTTTCCATCAGGAGACCCATCTGCTTGTTTGCTATCTTATGATATAGAAAAGGTGGCTCTCCTGATGGAAAGAGACAACAATCGCTTATAGACACCAAAGATGTTAATGGTGCGTTGCTATCCATGTGGCGGGGTCTTAGTGCATGCATAAGTAAATTATATAAGACTTAAAACGGGTCTAGTGGTCCAGCGTTGGCGTTGACCACTTGAGGTCCCGGGTTCGATTCCCGGGTCGGGCACTAAAAATAAAAGTGTTTTTTTCAGTTTTCTGAGAAACACAAAGTTGCCCTGGATTGGAAAGTGCCCGGTTGGCGATAGGCTTGCCACCTATCACATTTGTGGGACCAAGTATCTCCGGCTAATCGTGGGTTCACTTATTGTACCTCTGCCTACCCCTTCGGGGATATGGGCGTGAAGATACTTTTTTTTTAAACGGGTACAAATTTTTCCTCCACGTTTATATGCGCATAGCCGATTGCCGTGAACAATATTCTAATTTCTATATCAATGTCTAGAATAATTGAATGCAGATGATGCAATGACAAACATTATTTTCATCATCCACAGACTTGTAACCTACGAAATTGAAGTTAAATCACCAATTCACCATTAATTGTAGTGCTGGACGTGTAAACATCAGTGTGACACTCTTAACCCCATCAATATCGCTTTTTATTGAGATGTTAGTATTAAAACTGTTCAATACATCTTTACGCGTGACTCTACTAAGTAGTAATGTTGAAAAAACGAAGTCATATTATCCTCAAATATGGCTAGAGTGTACTTTAAAAAGAACTTCAGCATACTGGAAAAAATATCTATCAGGTTATTACTTTTATTTTTTTATTATTTAGTTGTTGATCTCGAGGCTCGCCCTGGTTCAATTACCAGGTTCTAACCCGGTAATCGAACCAGCGTAAGAAAACGTCAAACGAGTTGAAACGCTTAGGGCTCTAGCACATATAAACACGGTACAACGTCGCGTCGGTCGTGCAGCGTGCTACTAGTCACGACGTGGCATAATGTATAAGATGTCCTAAATGTTTCGATTCGATTGACATTATGTTACGTGAATCGGGCCCCAGGGATGAGCCACTAAGGGTGGCTTGCACCAAAATGCTTAAATGCATTCAGTCCCTTAAAAAAATGTTTAAGCATTTTGGTGCAAGCCGCTCTAAGTATTATTGTTTTTTTTTTTCATTCTGTAATGAAATTTTGTGTTTGAATCTCTCAGCTTTTCCTCTTACCCCATGTTGGTCCGGGCTCCTTTGAAGAATAGATTAACCGTCTTGCTGCCAGGCAGGTCGTAAAAAGCGACCAATTAACTGACATGTCACTAGCACCGTAACTATTAGGGATTTTCGCAACGGTATATAGTACCAATGACTTACCTATTCCTGCTACAATAGCGTAAATGCTTGTCATTGTTATATCCGGTTTGTAGGGTAAGGTATCCGGTAGATTTATGCATATGGCATTTCCATCCATACATATAGAAAAATGTTTTTTTCTTTCATCATAAAAATATCGTAGTCTCTCCTGTAGTCTCCTACTTACTAAGAAACCAGAGCGTCGGTGAGCATGAAAACTGGTTTGACCCGGTTATCGCAACTCTAGCAACCCTACATTGACCCTGATTCCGTTTGAGGAATAAACTATCTGCTCTTCTCCCAAACAATTTGTAAAAGGCAAACGATTGGTCAAAATGTCAGTACTAAAATGTCCACTATACAGGTGGCAAAGTTCCACAACGTGTAGCCTGCGTTTTGTATAACCGCTTTTCCTATTTCTGCTACACCGACCACACAGCCCATAGACACCTAACTAGGCGAACGACTTGTGTCAACACATCTGACTTATAGTTCCGATGTAAATGTCCACGCGCCAATGAGTAGTGATTGGGTAATCAGTGTCGACCAATCAGATGCTCTGTACATTACTATCTTTCACTATGGCCTTGAGTTAGCCAATTACGGCGTTGCAACCCCACTTCGTCTTACTTCAGCTAGTTGCCAGAATGCATTCAATACGGAAAATCAAACATTAGCCGTCTATAGGCTGTGTGGTCGGTGTTCTGCTACAATAGATTTATACCTGTCATTATCGTAAGCCGGTATGAAGCATACGATATCTAGTTAGCTTATAGATATGGCATTTTAATTCCGTCACATCATTAACAGCTTTAGTGTCTATAGGCGATGGTTATTTCTTTCAATCAAAAGAATTATCTGCTTGCTTGCTATTCTTTACTATAAAAGTGTAATTAGCACTATTAATTTCATACATGGCTTTCACAAGTCCATATAAAAACTTCTTAGCAATAAATTACATAATTGCTTTTAATAAAAAAACCTAAAAAATTTGACGTTAAATCGTATAAAACTGAAACACTGCGATATTTTTTTAATAACCTTAATTTAAGCGACGTCAGTCACGATGCGCAATCATTATACCATTGTCTGAGTCCGCGTAGAATGAGATTGTATTTTTTTAAATTTCCACATCACGACCCCATCGTCCCATCAAAGCCTCAGTTACAATATTTACTAAATCACTAGTTAATGAGATCGTAAGTGAATGAATTACAATCTCATTGTCTTACCAGACGTAGTGCCTACAAGATTGTTGGTGAGTGAATGACAATGAAATGGCAACGTTTAGTAAACAGAGTACGCATCTTGCGTGAAATTTATGTAATTTAAAAAATATCCTATGTCTAAACTATTGAGTTTCTTGGGTAATTTTATATATACAATCTAAAAAATTATTCCCAGTATGTAATTATTAACCGGATATCGTTTCCGGCCCTCTGCTACTCTGTAATATATGATTTGTGATATCACGTGATTCCATTGTGGTATAGAAAGGTGAATCTAACATAATAACTATTATTTACTGGTTATAAATAAGCTGCTTGTTGGTTGACAAGTTGTGTGGTGAACTTACGAATCTATAAGAACTATAAGAACTATCACTTGTATTTTTACAAAAACTAGGAACGATTGTTTTATGGGCTCATTAATTGTAGTGTACTAAAGAATCTATAGTGATTAATGACTATCCCTTTTTTATATAAAAACTGAGAGCAGTTGTTTTACGTTCTAGTCTTGCGGCGATCTTAAATATCTATAATGACTACCACTTGTTCTTCGTAAAAACTGGGATTGCTAATTTTACGTGCTCGTCTTCCATTAATCTTACGAATTTATAATGACTATCGCTTGTTTTTTATAAAAACTGAGACCGACAGAATTAAGTGCCCGTCTTGCGGTGATCTAGCGAATCTATAATGACTACCGCTTGCTTTTTGTGAAAACTGAGACCAATAGTTACATGTGCTCGTTTCGCGGTGATCTTACGGATCTATAATGACTACCGCTTGATTTTTATAGAAACTGAGACCGTTATAGTGGTTATACGTACTCGTCTCGCGGTGATCTGGCGAATTTGTAATGACTATCGCTTGTTAATTATAAAAACTGAGACCGATAGTTTTACGTACTCGTCTCGCGGTGATCTGGCGAATTTGTAATGACTATCGTTTGTTTCTTGTAAAAACTGAGACCGATAGTTATACGTACTCGTCTCGCGGTGATCTGGCGAATTTGTAATGACTATCGCTTGTTTATTATAAAAACTGAGACCGATAGTTATACGTACTCGTCTCGCGGTGATCTGGCGAATTGGTAATGACTATCGCTTGTTTATTATAAAAACTGAGACCGATAGTTATACGTACTCGTCTCACGGTGATCTGGCGAATTTGTAATGACTATCGCTTGTTTATTATAAAAACTGAGACCGATAGTTATACGTACTCGTCTCGCGGTGATCTGGCGAATTTGTAATGACTATCGCTTGTTTCTTAAAAAAACTGAACCCATAGTTACGTACGTACGTACGTACGTACTCGTCTCGCGGTGATCTGGCGAATTTGAAATGATTATCGCTTGTTTCTTATAAAAACTGAGACCGATAGTTATACGTACTCGTCTCGCGGTGATCTGGCGAATTTGTAATGACTATCGCTTGTTTATTATAAAAACTGAGACCGATAGTTATACGTACTCGTCTCGCGGTGATCTGGCGAATTTGTAATGACTATCGCTTGTTTATTTTAAAAACTGAGACCGATAGTTATACGTACTCGTCTCGCGGTGATCTGGCGAATTTGTAATGACTATCGCTTGTTTATTATAAAAACTGAGACCGATAGTTATACGTACTCGTCTCGCGGTGATCTGGCGAATTTGTAATGACTATCGCTTGTTTCTTATAAAAACTGAACCCATAGTTATACGTACTCGTCTCGCGGTGATCTGGCGAATTTGTAATGACTATCGCTTGTTTCTTATAAAAACTGAGACCGATAGTTATACGTACTCGTCTCACGGTGATCTGGCGAATTTGTAATGACTATCGCTTGTTTCTTATAAAAACTGAGACCGATAGTTATACGTACTCGTCTCGCGGTGATCTGGCGAATTTGTAATGACTATCGCTTGTTTCTTATAAAAACTGAGACCGATAGTTTTACGTTCCCGTCTCGCGGTGATCTGACAAATCTATAATGACAGCCTCTTGTTGCTTATAAAAACTGAGACCGATAGTTTTACGTTTCCGTCTCGCGGTGATCTGACAAATCTATAATGACAGCCGCTTGTTGCTTATAAAAACTGAGACCGATAGTTTTACGTTTCCGTCTCGCGGTGATCTGACGAATCTATAATGACAGCCGCTTGTTGCTTATAAAAACTGAGACCGATAGTTTTACGTTTCCGTCTCGCGGTGATCTGACAAATCTATAATGACAGCCGCTTGTTGCTTATAAAAACTGAGACCGATAGTTTTACGTTTCCGTCTCGCGGTGATCTGACAAATCTATAATGACTGCCGCTTGTTGCTTATAAAAACTGAGACCGATAGTTTTACGTTCCCGTCTCGCGGTGATCTGACAAATCTATAATGACAGCCGCTTGTTTCTTATAAAAACTGAGACCGATAGTTTTACGTACTCGTCTCGCGGTGATCTGGCGAATTTGTAATGACTTTCGTTTGTTTCTTGTAAAAACTGAGACCGATAGTTATACGTACTCGTCTCGCGGTGATCTGGCGAATTTGTAATGACTATCGCTTGTTTATTTTAAAAACTGAGACCGATAGTTATACGTACTCGTCTCGCGGTGATCTGGCGAATTTGTAATGACTATCGCTTGTTTATTATAAAAACTGAGACCGATAGTTATACGTACTCGTCTCGCGGTGATCTGGCGAATTTGTAATGACTATCGCTTGTTTCTTATAAAAACTGAACCCATAGTTATACGTACTCGTCTCGCGGTGATCTGGCGAATTTGTAATGACTATCGCTTGTTTCTTATAAAAACTGAGACCGATAGTTATACGTACTCGTCTCACGGTGATCTGGCGAATTTGTAATGACTATCGCTTGTTTCTTATAAAAACTGAGACCGATAGTTATACGTACTCGTCTCGCGGTGATCTGGCGAATTTGTAATGACTATCGCTTGTTTCTTATAAAAACTGAGACCGATAGTTTTACGTTCCCGTCTCGCGGTGATCTGACAAATCTATAATGACAGCCTCTTGTTGCTTATAAAAACTGAGACCGATAGTTTTACGTTTCCGTCTCGCGGTGATCTGACAAATCTATAATGACAGCCGCTTGTTGCTTATAAAAACTGAGACCGATAGTTTTACGTTTCCGTCTCGCGATGATCTGACAAATCTATAATGACTATCGCTTGTTTCTTATAAAAACTGAGACCGATAGTTTTACGTTCCCGTCTCGCGGTGATCTGACAAATCTATAATGACAGCCGCTTGTTGCTTATAAAAACTGAGACCGATAGTTTTACGTTTCCGTCTCGCGGTGATCTGACAAATCTATAATGACAGCCTCTTGTTGCTTATAAAAACTGAGACCGATAGTTTTACGTTTCCGTCTCGCGGTGATCTGACAAATCTATAATGACTGCCACTTGTTGCTTATAAAAACTGAGACCGATAGTTTTACGTTCCCGTCTCAAGGTGATCTGACAAATCTATAATGACAGCCGCTTGTTGCTTATAAAAACTGAGACCGATAGTTTTACAGTGTAGTATGTTTGCTGATGATATCGCGTTAATAGTCGAAAGTGATGATCAATTTACGGAAAAATTAAATAATTTAGTAGAAGTAGTATTTAAATGGTTAAAATTAAATAATTTAATGGCAAATTTAAATAAAACAAAATTTATACAATTTTCTCATTACAACACATCCAAAGTAACCCTAAATATTCAGTATCAAGGCCAAATAATAACGGAAGTAAACAATACAAATTTTCTCGGTATTCATATCGATGAACATTTAAGCTGGAAAACTCACATAGAAATGCTATGCAACAAATTAAATAAATATGTTTTTGTTCTACGTAAAATTACACATAATATAGGTAAAGATGCCGCAATAACGGCATATTATGCATACGTCGCTTCTTTATTACGGTATGGCCTAATCATTTGGATGAATTCTTGCAATGCTATTAATGTTTTTTTGACACAAAAGAAATGTATACGCGCCATTTGTAATGTCGGTCCATTAGAGTCATGCAAACCTTTATTTAAAAATAATAAGATATTAACCTTAACTGACATGTATATTGTATATCTTAGATGTAGCCAATTTTGTAAATAAACACCCTCAGTTGTACAACAGAGCTAGAGATACATCTAGACTGGGATTATGGGACCCCACCAGATTACTTTTTCCATCATGTAAATGTTCTATTTTCCAACAAAACTGCTATATGATGAGTATTAAGGTGTTTAATAAAATACCAAAAGAAATAAGAGAATTGCCAACAGAGAAACAATACAATTGCCTTAAAAATTGGCTGCTAAATAAAAACTTCTATACTCTTAAGGAATTTCTTGAAAGCAAATAGTTTTTTACTACAAATTTGATTTTTACAAAAATGTTTTTTTTTTAATTTATTTATCATTGTTTATTTAGGTTATTATATTATCTCATCATTATATTTGACATTGACATTTTATTTAAATTATTGACATTATTTGTAAAATAGATCTTATACTGACAGTAGTTTTACATTTTGACATATTATAATAATTTATTTAACATTTTTTTAAATTATTTTTTTATTATTATTATTAGATTAACAAATTGTATACACATTATCATTGATTTAATGAATAAGATATATGTAATGATTTTATTATGTAATGATCCATTCTGTTGATGACATACTTTATTTATATCTCAATGTTTAATGAATGTTGTTAAATTTATCTCATTTAGTTACAAACACTAATATCAATATCTTTTAGAAATCGTATGGTTATAAGCTGGACGTGTATTCATTTGAGATTTGTATTATGACATAGCATTTACTATAACACTTTAAATTACATATATCTTGGTATAGTCACAAAAAGCAATACGTAAATCGGCATAGATAAATGGCACTATCTTGAAAAAAAAAACAAAACGGCTTTCCGTCTCGCGGTGATCTGACAAATCTATAATGACTGCCGCTTGCTTTTTTTATAAAAACTAGGAACTACAGCTTTACGTGTTTGTCTCGCGGTGATTGTACGAATCTATGTAAGCTATCGCTTTGTTTTTATAAAAGTTGGGACCGATTCTTTTACAGTACCCGGCGATAAATATTGCACATCGACCTATGGAAAGAGACAATCGGCTAATTTCGGCTTCGTAGAGCGTTATCTCTGTCGCACAAAATACAAACAGTCCGGTACCTATTAGGAGCTGTTAAAACAAGTATGATTTGCTTCTTTTGATATTTTTATTCTTTGTATAAAATACACTAATTTTTCTATAAGTGATGGCTTTAGGTTGGGGTAAAATAAAATAAAAAAACATTTTTACATTATGTTTACGTATTTAATTATTTTGGAACATTACAGCTTTAGTGTACATAATAAACACCATTATACCTATTGCTAAAATGAGACATTGCAATAAAAATAATAATAATTCTAATTCTCAATTACTTCCATTTCACTATCTGTGCTCTCAAAGAGGTCAATATCACTGTCACTATCAGCCGTATTTATTACTAATCTATCAGTGTAATTGTCTAAACTGTGTTGAATGCTTCTATATTCATTCTCACATTTGATTGCATGATCGCAAACCTTTTTCCACTCTTCAGCGCCGATCATGTTTACTTTTTCAGTCAATAATGTTTTTACTGTAGTTAAGTTCATACTCACATTTCTAGGGCTACATAGCCTTACTTACGATTTAATGAACTGCCAACAATAAAATCATTAAAAGCTAAGTTATCTGAAGCTATTAATTACAATGGGTCTGAAAAAACATTGAGAAAAATACTTCATGACATGGGATTTCAGTTCACTAAAATGGAAGATAATCGAAAAATTCTAATGGAAAAGCACGACGTTAGTCTCAAACGAATGGAATACCTTGATAAAATACGCAAATTTCGCGAAACAGGAAAAAATATCGTCTACATGGATGAGTCATATATACATGCATCCCACACTAAAGGGAAATCTTGGAGTGACGATAAGAAAAAAGGAGTAAAAAAGCCAATTTCAAAAGGTCAACGTTTGATAATAGTTCATGCGGGAAATGAAAAAGGCTTTGTACCCGGTGCTTTTTTAACGTATAAATCCACGGACACTACAGGTGACTATCACAATGAAATGAATAACGATAACTATGAGAAATGGCTGGTTAACCAATTAATCCCAAATATACCCAGTGATTCTGTTCTAGTTATCGACAACGCACCCTATCACAACAAGTATGTTGAGAGACCCCCCAACTCAAACACCATTAAACGGGAAATGATCAACTGGTTAAACAGACATGAAATTCCAGTTGATCCAAAATTAACAAAAACCCAGATTTACGCTATTATATGTCAGCACAAGGAGAGGTATACAGAGTTTTCTGTGGACAAAATACTTGCCGAACATGGGCACACTGTGTTGCGATTGCCACCATATCATCCGGATTTTAATCCAATTGAAAATATATGGTCTCAACTGAAAGGCTATGTAGCCTCTAGAAATGTGGGTATGAACTTAACTACAGTAAAAACATTATTGACTGAAAAAGTAAACATGATCGGCGCTGAAGAGTGGAAAAAGGTTTGCGATCATGCAATCAAATGTGAGAATGAATATAGAAGCATTCAACACAGTTTAGACAATTACACTGATAGATTAGTAATAAATACGGCTGATAGTGACAGTGATATTGACCTCTTTGAGAGCACAGATAGTGAAATGGAAGTAATTGAGAATTAGAATTATTATTATTTTTATTGCAATGTCTCATTTTAGCAATAGGTATAATGGTGTTTATTATGTACACTAAAGCTGTAATGTTCCAAAATAATTAAATACGTAAACATAATGTAAAAATGTTTTTTTATTTTATTTTACCCCAACCTAAAGCCATCACTTATAGAAAAATTAGTGTATTTTATACAAAGAATAAAAATATCAAAAGAAGCAAATCATACTTGTTTTAACAGCTCCTAATAGGTACCGGACTGTTTGTATTTTGTGCGACAGAGATAACGCTCTACGAAGCCGAAATTAGCCGATTGTCTCTTTCCAAAGGTCGATGTGCAATATTTATCGCCGGGTACTGTACGTTCTCATTTCGCGGTGATCTTACGAATCTATAATGACTACCACTTATTTTTTGTTATAAATCGGACCGATAAATTATCGCGCTTGTCTCCCGGTGATCTTATAAATCTATGACTACCGCTTGTTTTTTTTAAGGGTTCTACATCATCCGCAAATTTTCGAAACTTCAACGCAAGAGAATCAAAACCTACAGGTTTGGTACCACGGCCTGAACTATTCCTGTCGCGATTGCGTCATTGCTTGTCACTGGCGTGTTCCGATTTTAAGGGCAATGTAGCCGTTAAACATATGCATGTAGCAAACCACCCCGCCACATGAGTCTTTTGTATCTATAAGCTAAAATTATCTCTTCCTTTTTGCTTGTTTGCTATCTTATCACACACAAAAAATGTATATTATCTATTTCAGTAGTCATATAAGAAATAGTGTATCTTATTATGCGCCTTATTTATTAATTTTTCTTTTACACATTTTTTTAACAATAAGTTAGATAACTCAATCATGTAAATTTGGATTTTATTATTAAACTGTAGGCAGTCCCCTAAAACGTTTTTTAATTTCCGTTAATCAAAACCTAGGAACAGCGAGCTTGTCATTGTTTCACGTATTATAATTGTGTTTTTCTAATTAACATTTTAATAACTCTTTAATCTCTTATCTTTAAATTTATTACACTGAATTCATTTAATTATATATTACTTTATAGAGAGAGTCTATTCCCGACCGATTTTATAGAGAGTCTATAGTTCTTCGCAACTATAATAATACTACGCAACTCACAAGATATAATACTTAATATGAAAATACATAAAAAACAGCAGCTTGACCGTATCCATGTTTGCTTGCATGTTTGGCTTCTTATAATTGCATAAGCAATTGCACACAATTTACACGACAATTTTTAATCAATCCTTAAGAGGCTGAAATAGGAGATGAAACTACTCAACCGATTTCAATGAAAAAACATGGCGAGTTGTCATACAAGAAAATACCTGAAAGAAATTTTTAACGTCTTCAATAACTTGAAGGTTTTGGAATTAAAATAGGTATTAGAATATTTCAAATAAATAGTTTTATAAATCCAATTGGTTCAGATTTTTAAAAATGCTTTATATATGAGGTAAAGTACATAAATTATGAAAAATTAAACAGTTTTATATATTTTTTTCTACGAATTAAACACAAATAATAATTTTTTCTCATATAAACAAAAATTAATAAATAACTAATTACAAAATATAGTAAAAAATACTGTATCGAGATTCGAGTTAAACACTCGATTTTCACCTTACTTCGATGCAAGTAATTGGGTGTGTTCAATGAAACTCTAACTTCAGTAATATAACTTAGAGTAAACAAAATTTTATATTGAGCGTCTGAGCGGAGCCGGTTTTAGCCAAGAGACAGGACACACCTTCTATATTTATGTGAACCTATAGAAGTTTCCGAATTCTACCATAACGCATACTAAGATAGATGGCGGCATTGGTCAGTTTTTAGGTAACTCTAGAGCAGGACTTCCCGACCAGAGGGGCACGCCCCCCTAGGGAGGCGTAGAGAAATGTTAGGGGGGGCGTCGTACGTAATATTTAAGATTACATTTCCAAAAAAAAATTAACGAGTAGGTAAACAAGGAATATGCATGTTATTTAAATATAAGTGAATTATTTTTTTAGAACCTTTATGACTAAATAAAGACATCTTTAATATTAATTTATACTTAAACACTATGAAATCACGAGGAAATTTTACGCG
Source organism: Apodemia mormo (assembly GCA_036924255.1). Classification (NCBI taxonomy): domain Eukaryota; kingdom Metazoa; phylum Arthropoda; class Insecta; order Lepidoptera; family Riodinidae; genus Apodemia; species Apodemia mormo. Next base: position 4,646,929 of record JAUPFN010000006.1, on the reverse strand, counting down.
CATATTTATAAGTCAAAACGCAACGCTACGGACATGCCGTCACCGTTTCGGTGCAAAAGACAGTAAAAAAACAAAGAGCTGTATGAGTTCTATGATTCTATGGCTCTGGATTCAGGTTCTATTGAACTTGTCGTTAATCAGATTTTTATGTTTAACTAATGTTTAAACTCACGATCACCTGTCATTGTTCCAAGTTTCACTTGTCACTGTCTATTCTGTGACTAAAAGTCACGAAGAGTCGAATTTATAAAATCCACAAGAAGTTTATTAAAATAAAATAATCATTTTCTGCAACTGTTCAAAGATGAATAATTTCAATGGAAGCTGGCCTATTTAGCTTATATATATTCGGAGCTCTATATCAGCTAAATTTGAAACTTTAGGGAAGAAATGGTACTTTGATTAGTAACTATGATCATATTCAAGGTTTCATATCAAAACTTCAACTTTGGAAAAAGAAATATCTGATGAAAATGTATTTCCTTTTTCACGGCTGTCCGAAACAATTCATAATCAAAAACTGAGTAAAAATTTAAAATCTGAAATAGAAACTCATTTGGAAGCATTAGAAAATGAATTTAATCGATACTATCGAGATATCAATTCCAAGTCACCAATATGGCACATGACCAGAAATCCATTTGTTGTCGAAGTCGAAGAAGTTTAGAATTACCTGAAGAAGATAAAGAAGAATTTCTAGAAATGAAGGCTGATTCGATCATGATAGATGACTTTCATCTCTTGACATTAGAAAAATTTTAGATCAAACGATTCGTTGTTGATCCGAAAGTTGCTTCTCTTGCTTTAAAAATATTTATTCCATTTTCGTCCACTTATTTATGCGAGACAGGTTTATCAGCTCTAGTTTTAATAAAAACTAAGCAGCGAAATCACCTTGCCATTGATAGCGATTTAACAGTAGCTTTAACGAAGACTGAACACAGAATCGACCAACTGGTACACAGCATGCAAGCTCAAATATCTCATTAGCTAGTATTTTAAAAGATTTTATTTATTTGTTTTAAAATTACTTTAAATTAAAAGTTGTTTAAAAATTATCTCATTTTAAAAATACAATTTAAAATATAAAAGAAAGTGAAAGATAAAAAAACTATTCCAAAAAGTAATGATACATGGTAGGCCAGCACAGATAACTTTTAAAAATAAAGGTTCAGGATGATGACCCATCTAAAAAAGAAAGAAATATAATAAAAATAACAGGAAAAATAAATTAAGGGTGCTTTGAGGTCGGGAAGTGGGAGGATGTGGGTTTTGTAGGTTTAAAACGGGTTTATAAAAAAAACAATGTGCCAATTACAGAGCAATTGTGACATAAAAACGAAAATTTTCACCAAGTTTCATGAAAACCCGATTTGTTTTGTGTGAACGAAAATTTAAAAAAAAAAAACAAAATGTCGGTTATTTGGACTTTTGTGAAAGTACTTAATGATTCAAATGTATTCTTTCGTTCATTATCCTTAAATAATATATTTTATATGTATTCATCCTATTTAAAATAACTAAAAATATATAATTTAATTAATGAAAAAATGTGCGTTTTTTATTTTTGTTGAAACTTAGATAACTAAGGGGGGCATGAAAATATTATTTTTGGCTCGGGGAGGCTCGGCGAAATAAAGGTTGGGAAAGCCTGCTCTGGCGTGTCTCGGCGGCGCGGCCAGCAGAAATCTCAGCCCAAAATTTTGACTAAGTCAGATTTCTGAGATGTAAGTTTCACTAAATACACATATTATTTGAAAATATTTGACACCTAACATCATTGATAACTGACAAAGACTGATTTAAAGAAATCATCTGGGTAATGTGCAATCTACTTTATTTCCTACTGTCACCTTTCTAAACATAAACAAATAATTAAATGAACCTAAACCCAAGGAAAATGATATGTTTAATATACTATTTAAACTTTTCTATTAAATAATGAAATATTTAAAGCAAGACAGAGCAGTGGTTGGGAAAAAATCTAAAAAATGTTTTTCCTGGCTAATTTAAAATGGCAACATTTTGATTATACTCTATTTAAATATTTGTATCTTTTTTCATATGCCTTACTCAGACATAATAAATACAAACAAAATTTAACAAGATTATGAGGTTTTTTCTATAGTATAGGTTTGACTAAATACGATCATTTTAAATACCAGGTATAGACCCACCCTTTTCTTTGTGGATATCTACTGTTTGGTCTAACTTAAAAGATAGAAGTTAGTCTTTATCTCATTTAACCCCTCGCCCCCGCCCCCTCCTTTCAAATACCCCACTAAATTTGTATGGCAAAACAACATAGCAGCTAGTCCTTTTTATTTTTAATTGCTTATCATGGCAATCTGTGCCAATATTTAGAATGTGAAAATCTGCCTTTCTTTTACACTTTTATGCCGTTGAATCTATTTTGGTAAATTATGACAATAAGATAATTGAAGACCCAGGGTACTTGTTAAAAAAAGTCAAACCTTTTCCATTAAATCACTCGAGGTCTACTGTCTAGGCTGTTCGGCCCCAATACCAAGGCACGAAATTAAAATTTGTTATTATAATGTAGCCGGAGAAGTCACTTAAGCAACGAAAAACAGACGCTTCCATTTTCCGTTACAAACAGACGGCAAATGTAAATTAACCTAGCCTTGGAGGGTCGTGGGTTCCTTTAGAGAAATAATTCAGCAAATGCTGAAAGTTGCGTAATTTTCTAGTATAAGAAAATTGAATAAGGACAAAATTTCCACAGAATTTGTGCATAATTTTTGTAGGGCTTACACGGCATATTTTAAGAATTACTGAATTTGGATGGTTAGACATTTTTCTAAGTCAACGCACACTGCCCCTATTATTTTAAGTTCCTGCTAAGAAATTTGAAAAATACTAAAAAACCAGCAAATCGTATTTAATCACATATAGACGTTTCGAAGTCCCTGAAAGTTATTCTGACGAAACTTAAAAAAAACAACGAAAAATTTCGACACGCTAGCAAGCAGGGGCGCTCTACCAACTCAGTTGGTATGTATGTGTAAGTGTGTGTAAACCTGTAAAACTTTTGACTTCAGTGCGTGTATGTGTGTGTATGTGTGGGTGTGTGTGTGTGTGTGTGTTAGTGTGTGTAAACCTGTCAAAACTATTGATTGCCTTCACTGATTGACAACAAACTTAAATTTCCTTAAAATTTGAACCAAGATTTCGTGAAAATTTTGTAGAAATCTAAAAAAATCTCAATTTCTTTAAAAACCGTGTTTTTTAAAGAAATTGTTTTCTTAAACAATTCATGAGTATGTTTATTCAAAGCTATTTTAAAACGGCGTAAGTTAGAGTTTTTCAATAATAAGTATAACTAAAGTTTTTGAGCTATTAGAATTCAGACATACTATTTCAAAAATATATACTTAGGATATTTTTCACTTATTTGTGCTTAAGCTACCTTCATCTCTGGGGAAATTTTTAGGGATGGCATGCAATGTGAATCAATTTACAGATTTTTTTCTATTGTGTTTTAATAGTCGTCATTAAAACGTTACTAGCAAAGCACGTTGGTACTTTTAACCGCATTCAAATTATTAATTATCTACGACCTTCTATCTCGCATGCAATCATCGCGTAATTTATTTGAGCATGCTTGTTTGTAATAAGGTTTTTATATTACTTTGTTTGTTTTGATAAAATTGAGACAAGATAAACTAGCTAGTGTGATGTTGAAAAATAACGTGTAGTTGATTACTTGTGATAATAATTCATGGTACAGAATCACGTGTTGTTTCAGGAATATACACAATATTCTCCATATTAGAAAAGTCTGTTCTTCATAAGACCGGACCAATACAGAGATAAAGGTTCACCAAAAAGGTTTTCCCCGGTTAGTCCGGGCCCTTTTGAAAATCAAATCTGCCATTCTGATAGGCCGTTTGTAAAAGGCGAACGATTGGCATGTCATTATCAGTGGTAACTAGTATATATGTTTATATATCTATCGATTAGTACAACTGGCGGAATCACAAAGTATTAGAGTATTCCAGGAAAAGGGAACGTCGTAGGTTCAAGTCATGCTGAGTCGAATTTTTTTTGTGTGTTGTTTTTAAAGTAATTCTAAGCACGGGATAAGTGCTAAAATACATATTATACGAGATAATAACGTTTACATGCATGTACCTACAAATGCGACATATTGATATATAACATCTTTTCTCTCACTGTCCTGAAATCCGTGGGAGTGATTACGTGAAACGCAGTGGAAGTGTATAAAAGGTAAACGGGGAAGCGGGTGCTTTTTGTATTGACCAATGAGTGCGCGCGCGACGGCATAGTTAGTCATTAGCATAGACTAATGTTTTATAGTGGTTGTATATGTATATGAAATAGACGATTGACACAAGTTTTTTTTTTCTAAATCTTCACGACTAGCGCCATCAACGGCAATTTACATGCAACAATCTGAGCGTATACATACATATGAATTATATAACATAATTATATAGTACTAGGTACGAAATAGGTCGCTCGCGCTGGTTTCTAATTTTTAAATTAAAATTAATGATACATTTTAATCTATTCAAATTATGATATGTAAAATGTCTCAATTATTTCACAGTTTGAAATAAACCGTCGTTAGTCATTTAGCATATTTATTTTCGTTGACTACAAATTGTTTTTAATGAATTGAATAATTTACATCGTCGGCATTTGGTGAAACTGCATTTTTAAATACAAGTCTCACAATACGCAATCTTATATATCAAATCAAATAATAGACATTAAAAAGTAGTAACACTGTAGTGACTTCTTTCAACTATTATGTTGGTTTAATAGTGTTGCTATTTTTTTAATTTCTGAATTATGAACGAAGAGAAAATAAGTTTCACGACAATCTGCGCTCTGTTCTACGATACTTTAATAAATGCTCACGCCATCTACACCACATATTTGTAACCTTTAAAGAAATATGACCGATTTGTTTCTCAGCACCGTTTATAATTTTTAATCATTATTTTAACAAAATACTCGACAATCCGAATTTTGTGGATACATGTTGTCGACTCAAAATTATTATTTTTTTACGCTTTATAATTTAGATAAAGTTCCGATTGAGCCTACCGTAACCCTTGACGAAATTATTAATATTTTAAATATTTTAAGCTTCACTTGTATTTCTAATTCACACTTTATTGTTAATACACCCTACTGGTTTGGCCAATTACAGCATCATCTGGGACGTTTTCTTAATTAACTGAATAATATAATATTAGTCTATGAACTAAACAGTTGGTGGATAATAGAAAATATATTTCATTTTGACATAAAACTTAATACAACTGCACTGTCAACGTAGTATACACCTTACTTTACGAAAAATAGGGTAATTTTAGTTTTATTATATTGCGTACTTATTTCAAATATTTATGTATTTCAAAATTAACGTTAATTAACTTCACTGTTTGGAATGATTATGTTTATTATTATTAATGAATTTCACTAATACTGATGACAAGTTATACTATCTGAGCAATAACCAGTAAAATTATAATCTTAAATTAGCTCTAATTGATCATTTTACCTATTACTTTGGGATAAATATCACATTTAGTTCTATTTTGAATTTTTTTTTTAATTCCTTAATTTTTAGTGAAGTAAAATATTTACTGAAAAAAGTATCTTCACACCCGTATCCCCGAAAGGGTAGGCAGAGGTACAACAAGTGCACTCACGACTAGCCGAATATACTTAGTTCCATAATGTGATAGGTGGCTAGCCTATCGCCAACCGGGCACTTTCCAATCTCTGGCAATGTTGTTTTTAACAGAAAACTGAAAAAACACATTTTTAAATTGCCCGACCCAGGAATCGAACCCGGGACCTCATGTTGTCAACTCCGACACCGGACCACTACAACACAGAAGCGATATTTACTGAAAAAATAGCAACAATATTTTTTAACTTAAATGATGTATTACAAACTATCCAATTTTATATGTTTTAACAACATTATTTTTACCAAAGTTTAATGACAATCCCCAATAGATGGCACGTGCTTATTTCCCATTTTTAGTTACGGCTACCAAGTTCTAAGGAAACAGAGCCTGGTCATAAAGTTAACCAATTTAATTACTTGGATGTTAAGAGTTACACATCATATGCGAATATTGTAAGGTTTGCTCATTTTTTCTCATCTCAAACTATTTCTTTTATTTTACAGAATCGAACTGGCGTATAATGGATCGCGAGAAGACTTGGATGCTTACGTACCAGCAGATCACAGGCCACAAGAATCAAACACATCGTAAGTACTTTAAATTTCAACCATTTCAACACAAATTCCTGGGAATGACATTTTTAATAATTTAAAAAAAAAAAGTATCTTCACGCCCATATCCCCGAAGGGATAGGCAGAGGTACAACAAGTGCACTCACGATTAGCCGAAGGTACTTGGTGCCACAAATGTGATAGGTGGCAAGCCTATCGCCAACTTTGTGTATCTCAGAAAACTGAAAAAACACTTTATTTTTTATATGCCCGACCCGGGAATCGAACCCGGGACCTGATATGGTCAACGCCAATGCTGGACCATTACACGACAGAGGCGATTTTTTTTTAAATTAAAGAATAGCAAACAAACAAACGGTTTTCATGATAGACAGAGACAATTATTGCCAATAGATACCAAGGATGATCATAAGTTGCTGTTCTCGTGGCAGGGATGAAATATTGCACGCATTTACTAAAAAATACTTTTCATCGTCGGCACTCGGTGAAACTACATTTTAAAATAGGTATTATTTAACGTGTATAGGTCACATTTCATCACGTTACACACACACACACACGCACACACACACGCACACACACAAACACACACACACACACACACACACTTTTGCATTTTTCGTTTCAACCTCTTAATGATTATTTCTTTTTTAAAAAGTAAGTACTATGTTTGACCTCGCATCTTCAACTATCTTCATGCTAAATTCTATCAAAATTGGTGTAGCCGTTTGGCCGTAAAAACGCAATATACAGATAGACAGACTCACAGACATTCGCATTTATAATATTTAATTTATTAAGTTTTATATAAAACTCGTGATGTTTTATTTTAAAATATTTTTCTCTTTTCGTTTTATAATAATCTTTTTTGTAACATTTTTTTTTCTAATTTGCGATGTAATTGTTGCCAAATACCACAAGTATGCTGTTCATGTAATTCATCCATGTACCTACTAACCTTTATGTTTACACATTCCTACATATCTATATATTATGTATATAATCCTGATTCATAAGTATTGCTTATTCTAATACACTTACTCACAAACAAACAGCACACTTTTTTGCACGCAATTGCTTTTTGTTGTTATTTTTTAGTTTTGTTTAAATTTCCATACAGTTTATACATAAACCTACCCGTCAGTGTTTGTAAAAATACTTATAGCAATAGTGTACAAAAAGAAAATCCTTAATTGTCCAGTGTAATTCAAATATTAAAATATTGTAGCTATTTTTATATTCGGCTGTGGATTTTTATTTGAAATCTATACAGCCTGTTCGGTAAGTCGACCTAAACCTTGAAGGAGGTAATAATGTATCTGATTCTTAATCCAAATAAATTAAAAACATACCCTTAAATTTTAACATAACATCCAATCAATTCATAATTCATACGCACCAATACATTCGCGCAAGTAACGCGCATAGATAAATAGGTAGTTACACAAATACTATTTATTTATTTGGAATGAGAATCAGAGTGCTAAGTCTGAGTTGTTCTTTTCGCATTCGATCGTGAGCGCGTTTGGAGTTTAATAGGAATTTGTATGTGATTTGTACAGCGCCACCTAGTGGTAAACGTGAAAAACCAGTTTACCACTAGGTGGCGCTGTATAAATCGGATACAAATTCCTAGTAAACTCGAAACGCGCTCACGATCGAATGCGAAAAGAAAAACTCACACTTAGCACTCTGAATGTCTCGTGTTGTTAGCTTTGGCTGCGTATGGTTATTTTTACCGTAATAGCCACGGTGCTTGTCGCTCTCGTCTTCTGCTTTAGGAGTAAGATTGTAGCTGTGCATGTTGCATTCTAATCCTGCTAGACGGATAGCAACTACCATTTACATATTTTTGGTATCTATAAGTGATGCTAGTCTCTTTCCATCAGAATCACATAAGCTTCTTTTGTTATCTCATGATAAAAAAATGATAGATGCTTGGCATAATGGCAGATAATCCGGGCGCTTTTAAAGAATATCTTCAAGCAGAGGCCGGACCAACATAGATACAGACGTTTCAAATATCGACGGGTCCTACGTAAGTTGTCGTATCTTAAAAAATGTGATTTTTGTTTTGTTCATGAAAATGACTGCTTTTTTACAGATATTTTAATAACACAAAGAATAAACATGAAATTTCTATTAGAAGTTGGATTCATCTAACAGATTTTTTTTAATTCTTTGTACTATTAAAATATCTATAAAAATGCAGTCATTAAAATAAACAAAACAAAAATCTCATTTTTTAAGTTACAACTTACGAAGGATCCGTCGATATACTGACAATAAACCGCAGCTCACATCATAATGTGTGTCAGTTATTATTTACTTAAAGTATCTTGCAACCTTAACAATATAATCGCGAGGAAATCGACGCGTTGCATAAACTAATCACACTTTCACATAAATTCGAATGTTACGTAGCTGACAGATTAAGGTTACAGTCGATAGTAAACAATAGCATTAAATAATTATTAAGCAATTAGCTGCGCGTGCAGCCCGCTACATTATAAAAGTTTTTGGTGAATCTCGCGGGAACATCTAGTTTTTCCATTCCATGTGCTATTCCAGGTCATCACAAGGTAGGTGATGCCAGGCGGTGTGCCAAATTTCATTTAAATCCGTTGAGTAGTTTTGCGTGATTGAGTAACAAACATCCACCCATCCACCCAAACATCCATCCATCCACCCAAACATCCAAACTTTCGCATTTATAATATTAAATAAAGATATTAGATACACTGGACTCCCGGTAATCCGACAAGCTTGTTGTAAAGCTGAGTCGGATTACCGAATAAGTCGGATTATAGAGTTTCTAACATAGACTACTTGTATTCTAAACTTCGAAAAATTACCTTGTCATCTAACAAAATACATAATATCGATGTGATACTACTTTAGTATTGTATTTAGTATTTTGTCGGATCTACAAAACGTACCATTGTTGGAGTTTTGACTTTTCGATTACAGGTTTGCGAAGATATATTTATTATAAATAACATATATTAATAAATAAATGTTAAGGGTGCATTGTTAAAACGCCACTTGCGTAAGATTGCTGGTTATTTTGTATTTATGTTATGTTATAGTTAATTGGCTCTATGTCGCGAGGTAAGTCTCCTGGTCATGACGGGCTCAGCATAGAACATCTAAAATACACTGGTCTAAATTTTCTATCAAAACCAGGTTAATGTCGTACGGTGGTTGGAAAGCTTTTCAAGGTTGTATAGGTTGGAATATGGCGTGAGGCAGAATGGTTATCACCCAAGCTTTTCAATCTGTGCGTCAACGAGCTGATAGGACGCTTAGCAGTGTGCGTCTCAGGTGTCATATTAATAGTGTGTGCCTTAACAACATTAGTTGTGCAGACGATAACTAAACATTAGTTATGCAGACGAAGGGCTCGCTTGTGTCTGTGGACTGACGAAGCTTTTAGGCATCTGTGAAAGCTACGCTCTCAGTCATGGTTTGATCTATATCGTCAAAAATAGTGAATGCTTGGTCTTTCAAGTCAAGGGAAAATAATTGTCATCGATTGCACCACCTATAAAGCTGTACAGAACTCCTCTCACGAAAGTGAAGCAGTATAAGTATCTCGCCCATATTATATCCTCAGACCTGAAAGACGACGCAGATATAAGAAGAGAACGGAGGGCGTTGTCTGTTAGAGCGAACATGATCATCCTCAGGTTTTCTCAATGCTTTATTCCTGTAACAATTACTCTTTTTAGAGCAGCCTGCACCTCTTCTACACAATTAGCCTGTGGATTGGTTATACGCAAAGCAATATAACGCTCTACGGGTGCAATACAGTAATGCCTTTAGGATGCTGATGGAATGACCAAGATTCTGCAGCGCGTCAAGATATTCGCCGAGGCTCTCGTAGACTGCTTCTACACGGCTATATGAAAGCGGTGTACATCCTTATTGCGTAGAGTTCGGTCTACCACAAGTAGCATTCTGAGGGTATTTTTTTTAAAGAAAAAAGTGGCAAACGAGCAGGAGGCTCACCTGATGGAAAGCGATTACCACCGCCCATGGACAGCCACATCACCAAAATTCTTTCAGCTGCATTGCCCGCCTTTTAAGAAGGCGTATGCTCTTTCGTTGAAGGTCTCTAAGTCGTATCCGTTCGGAAACACCCCCGCCGATAATTGATTCCACAGAGGAGTAGTGCGTGGTAAAAAGTGCCTAGAGAATCGCACGGTTGTAGATTTCCAGACGAGATGATGAGGATGGAAATTTGAATTTTTCTGCGATGTCCGATGAAGAAATTCTACAGCAGGGATCATTCCAAACAGTTCCATATCTCCATGATAGATGCGGTAAAAGATGCAAAGCGAACTTACATCTGTGCGTAAAGCCAAGGAGTCAAGCCCATTAGAGACAGCCTGGTCATCACCAATTCGAACAGCTCTATGCTGATTGCGATCAAGAGGAAGAAGGTGATACTGCGGAGTTCACGCCCAGAGGTGAGAACACTACTCCATGCGAATTCGCGTTTTGTAAAGTTGCAAGCGATGAGCCGGCAAAAAGTATTGTCTCGCTCTACTAAATACACGGAGCTTTTTTGAGGCCAGTTTAGCCTTGCCTTCCAAATGGTCACAGAACTCTCTATCGATACTCGATATGTCAACGCCGAAAATTCCAATATTGGCTGAGGCTGTCAGGAGAGCTGTATTTGTTGATAGGTTCGATTGCCAGTATTTGAATCACTGTGGTATAATTCACGTACTGGCAAATCGATCCTGTCTTAATTTTAAAATATAGGTGCTTAACTTTAATAACAAATAGGTTTAAGTTATATGTATGTACTAACAACATGTATGACCCCTGTTGGTCGAAATAAAATATTTATTATTATTATGAACACTTGTTCTGTTTTAATTCGTTTTTATTACATTAACACCAACCGGTATACTTGTCCTTTTTTACTTCGTTTTTGTTGCATAAACAACTAATTTCGCGTTTTTAACGCATCATCAGGGCAAAAAATCAATACTGTTTATTAACTAGATACATTTAGTAAATTGTCAAATTGTTAACTTTAATAAACAGTATTGATTAACGCGAAACCGTTTGGTGTTTATGCAATAAAAACGAAGTAAAAAAGAACAAGTATTTTTAACATAACATTAATACAAATTAATATAGAGTATTACCACTTACCAATTGCCGACGATATTCAGTGTTCAAAGTATTACCGGTTACTTTCTCCTCCAAACCAGAATACGACAGTGAAGTACTGATGCTATTGCTATAGGAACACATAATAATCTAGTACCAAACTCGGGTAGAATATTGAAATAATTATTTAGTTCGTAAAAGGTAATGGCTTTACATAAGCAGCTTAATGCACTCTCATTCCAGGTAGCACTCTAATGCGAGAGCTTTTGCAGCTTTGCTTTCAAGTGAAAACTTCCTCATTTTCCAGCAGGGAGCTATTTTGCCATAACGGGAACCGTCCAACGTGCAACTATTTTTTGAATAAAATAACTCGACTAACTTCTAAATCCTTTCGACAGACTGACGGCCGGACGGACGGTCGGTCCTTAATCGGACGGTCATCTGTAATACCATGAGTTAAAAGGATATAAAACCGGTCAAGTGAGAGTTGATAATCTATAAAAATCTGCAGAAAATCACGTTTATTGTTTGAGAATTTGTAATTTATTTATTTTAAAATGAATATTAGGTATATAAACGTCTAACAATTGTCGTTAGTAAGATCAGAGATCAGTATATTATTTCCTATTCTCTGGTAAGATCAAGAAAAAAAATTCAAAAAACATAACGTGCTTGTATGGGAGTCCCCCTTAAATAATTAGTTTTTGTTGCTGTAACGGCAACAGAAATATATCATATGTAAAAAAATTAACTAACCAGCACGGTTCATGAGATACAGCCTGGTGACAGACGGACGAACGAACAGCAGATTCTTAGTTATAGGGACCCGTATTTTTGGATACGGAACTCTATACAGACGGCTAATTTCGAAAAATATCAATATTCCAATTTATAGGAAATATACGTAGAAAGGTGCTTTTCTTTGTCGTATTCTGGTTTACAAGATAAGGTGGCCAACTAACTCCTTTATTTACGAATTATACGGCGTTTAAAGAGAAAATTCAACAAAAGAGGCGAGATTCGTGAATAGAAAGTTCCTAGATTTTGCACTAAGATGCTGTCCCTTTGCACAAGGCCATTATTGTGAACGAATTTTTGACCAAAACACAATAATTACCACTGAGCAATCACCTTATTCACTTGATATGGCTCCAGCTGACTTCTTTCTTGTTTCTAAACTCAAATCACCACTTCGTTACCACCGTTTTCATTCGGTTGAAAATATAAAGGAGAATTTGCTGCGAGAACTGAACTCCATTACGGAAAAAATATTAAAAAAATGTTTTGATGTTTGGAATTAAAATTATGTTTTGATGTTATAATAATATGTGGCTAAAAGAATATTTTAATATTTAGAATATTCGTTAGCGAAAGTATATCGTTTCTGAAGAAGCATAACTTGAAAGCAATAAAATAGAGTTGTATGAATAACTAACATTTTGTGTAATATCCCGTGCTTTCTTGACAAACTAGTAGATCATCACATTCACAAATTATGCAATTCCAACAATATTACATACATGATACATATCATACTGATAACCTCCATTTTCTCATCAGTTGAAAACAATAATAGCAGACGATTATCGCAACGCTAAAGTAATGGCAGACAAGTTTGAACTGGTAAAAATTGTAAAATTCTAAAAGTATTTGGTTAAATCTACTTTTCTTATATTATGTTGTTTTTAGCCTAGTTACTTATTGTGCGGTTTTCTCAAAAAATTATGACTAAGGTTTCATTCAGTTCGTAATTTTTGATAGAAAATATTTGAAAAAATTCAAGTACCACACAATAAAAATACTGTAAATAAATATTAAAAAATATCGAAAATTAAATGTTGTTAAAATGTTTCCGATATCTGCAATAGTAAAATATTTTTATTTTTCATTTTAATGGCCTATAATTGCAAAAAACAAATGGAAAATCAAATTTTTTATACATGCTGCATTTCTCGTAAAACTCAGTTTTAGACAAAAAATTAGAGTTTTAAGACAACAACGTAATAATGCTGATAATATCATATAACGTTATTTCGTAAATTTTTGTGGTTCTTATGTTCGTGGTAAAAGTAAATGCTAAGCAGTTACCTCAAGACGTTCATATTAATCTTTTATATGATTCATTTCTGAGTACATATATATTTTTTTCAAAAATGTGACTTTCTAAAAGTATATCTGAACTTATCTAAAGAAAACATCGTACACATTTTTGAGATAGTTGTATTTTAAAAAAACACTTAGTCTATCAGTAATAAGATTACATTAGACTGAAAACAAGCTCTAAATGTCACTCATAAAGTATATATATTATATACGAGGATTACCCTTAATTACACTTGAAGTGATTATAACCTCATTCGAAAGAAAATCAAATACAATGAAATTAACACGTGTTTGTTATTTACAATGACATATTACTATGGACATCGGGTCTCGTACTAAAATCGCGAAAAAAATGTCCCAGTTACACATCACAAGAATAGATAGTAATTTAAAAACTAAATCATTACATCAAGGTTTAATTTCGACTAACGTGGAATTGTAGCTCTTTTTGCGTATTGTCGCTCATTTTTCGCGCAGATCCGACGTCAATAATAATAATATGTCAATTATTTATGAAAAAAAATCGGTTCTAATACTTTTAGTGTACAGTAGCGGTACGAATAGCTTTGTCAGTTTTCAAATTGATTTATTTAACAAGCTGCGAGCACATATGATCTTTGAAAATTTGTCACATAATAGACTGTTGCATAGAAAACTATGCTTAACTAACTATGTTTGATAACATGGTTCAGACTTGCTTCCATCAACACTATTTCCTTATTTTATCTTGTGTAAATGATTATTATCTAAAGAGATGCTAATGTTTTTTTAATTAAAATTTTTTTATTGATTTGACCTGCCATTAATATTTATGATAAAACTATTTTCATGGTTAATGTCACCGTTGTTATTTCAAGATTTCTAGTCTTATTCAATATTTTATTGCAAAATATATTTGCCATGAATATAATATCCTTTATTTTCGTAATGTCATAATGATTCCGAGAACTTTAAAAATTGAAGAACGAGCAGCAATAATTGCCGAATATGAAGCTGGCTACAACATCAGTGAGATATCACGTCGTCTGAATGTGACCAGGGATAGTGTGAGATTCTGGGTAAGGATACACGGTGAAAAAGGTGCACTCGTAGATCACCGTCACAACAATCCTGGCAGCCGTCCTATTCTCAATGCTGCACAAAAAGCTGATATGAGAAGGCAATATGAAGCAAACAGCTTTACATCAACTAATCATTACGCCCAATTGTATGGTGTTAATCAAAGAATGACAAGAAATGCATTACACTCAATGAGATTACATTATAGGTCACACGCAAAAAAAGAAAAAAGTTGCTCTGACGCCCGCTCATAAGCAAGCACGCTTAAGGTTTGCAGTGACTTATTTGAACTTTGATTGAAGCACCACTATATTTACAGACGAAAAAAGCTTTATGTCAAGCCAACATGGAAGGCTTCATTTATGGAGATATGTAATGTAATGGTACGAGATATACCGAAGACCATGTAGTACCGAATTTCAATTCTGATCGAATCTCGGCCAATATGTAAGGGTGGATGTTCTTCTTCCCTCAAGAGCAAACGCAACACATTATCTGTCTGTATTGGAAGATAGTATGCTGCCAAATGCTCGCATCGTATATTCATGACGCATTCGTTCATGACAATGCTCGCACGCACACCGCTCGTATTGTAAATGAGTGGTTCGTCCGGTATGGTGATACAGTGATGATTTGTTGGCCAACAAAATCTGCAGGTATAAACCCCATAGAAAATCTATGGGGTTTAATGGTTCAGTTATGGGAAAACGAAAATGAAAGGACAAAAGAGGCCATAGAAAACCACTGCCGAATTATTTGGGAAAATACAAGAGGGTCAGATCTATGCTCTCGTCTCATAGGTTCCCTAAGAAATAGATTACAATATGTCATTGATGCTAATGGTGGCTATATCCGTTATTATTATATATTTCTTTGTTTGTAGCTTATGTAGAAATTTCATTGTTTATTTGGCTAGTTGTAAATATATGATTTTTTTGAGTTAATCTTCCTCTTTAGTTTCATGTGCATTATACCTATTATGATACGTCATCAAGGGCCTCGAATAATTTTCAAATTAGCAGTACAAGTTAAATCTATTCAATTGAGATAAACTTTATTTGATAGAAAACGTCACATTTATTTAATGTTAGTAGAACTGTTTTTTGTACTGGTATGTTGGCATGATTAATTCGTACACTAGTGCAAGCGAAACTAGATCTTAAGGTGTCGAACCTATTTTTACTGTGACTATACAATGACGGTAAAAACAATTCCATGCTATAATGAATTTATATAACCTAGCGATCACTTGTGGCCAAAATTCGACCATAGACTAAACAATAAAATATGTTTTAAGTTTCGCAATAGAATTTATCCGTTATTAGTCCAAACTAGGCTATAATCACTTGTAATATAGACAAATAATTTTAAATTAATCGACCGGTTTCACTTTTTAAAGCATCTTCAGGACGTAATATTCTTTACTGACAGTTTAACTTTAGATAAGACATAAACAAAGCATTTCACCGAGTGACGACGATTGAAAGTGTAAAATCTAGAATTTATCCGAAAAGAAAATAGTAGTAACTAAATACATGTGTGTATATTATCATGAATGTCACATAAATATAGTGTGTGTAATATTTGTTCTTATTATTTTTAATATATTATTTTAATGCATATTTTTTAAAATATTAGGTTTCTGCAGTCCTCTGCAATGCAAAATTTAACTCTGCTAATCGCATACCCCACCATTCACGTAATTGTCATAAAATGGGTGACAAAAGTTTTTGATTCACGTATCAATATAAAGAAAACTTGTAATAATACCCATATTCTTGTAATTAAACTATTTTTATTCCTTTCAGCAAAACCGTTGCAAACAAATTTATTTTCCTTATAAAAAAAAACAATACCATCAAATGACGACATTTTTAAAATGCAGCAAAAATTGCAGCAACTGGTTTCTTGGTTTCTTTTCGAAAAAAGGAATTGTTTTTTTAAGGAATGATTGTTGATGATGATGACAACCAAAAAAAACACTTATGTGTAGCATAGTCGAACAAATGCAAGTTTAAAAAAATCAATCCATAAGAGGCTCAAAGAGAGAGAAATTTTGTATCAAAAATTTATTAATGAAATGTTAACCTACTCGCGAGTGAAACTGCACGGATCAATTTGTAAAATATAAAGTAGTGGATGGTTCTTACCGTAAACTAACCCAAGCGAAACGTTGAGAACTCTACCACCTAATATTTATAGACCAGGAGATGGTGATACAAAATATTAGATTATTTGTATCAATTGATATGGCGATTCTTGAGGGATCTAATTACGTAACAAGAAAATGATGGTACCGAAAAAGGAAAATAGCGCTGGTACTGGCGCAGCAGCCCAATCGCTTGGACGTTAATCGAACATGTCGGATAAATTACAAGTGTCAAACAATTTGTTCCACAAAAATTCTTGTATGTTCCGATAGTTGATAAAAAAAAGTAGGCGGTAGCGTAATGCCACACTTCTCTGGTTTGACTTATAGCGCACCATATCTACCTGAACACATTAATTTAAAAAAAAAAACAATTCAACCATCTGTACCAGGCTAATTTTTGCACAGCTAATCGTCGTCTATTTAAAAAAATCACGTTGCCATACTTTTCTGACGATGCCAAATAGCCGCCATACCGCGGCAAAGGAATTTTTTTTTTTGAAAAACGAATTGTACCAGTATTACATTTGTATTTAAAATGTGAACATTACTATATTTGCCATACTTGAAAAACTTAGCTATCGATACGACTGTACAATACGTAAAATATTTTTTTACAACATGACATCATTGTATTCTGTTTGTTTGAATACAATTTTACTTAAAAAATATCCCAGATTATAACCATAGGGCGGACGAATGTCAGACTTAAGCCAAAATGTAAAATAAAAAAAATAAAGATTTGTATCATTATTATATTTGCCATACTTCTAAGAGGCGGGAAAAAGTGGCGCACTCTTGAAAAACTTGATTTTTTACACGTTTTCAAGGTGCAAGATATAAAATCACTTTTTACAGTATGACATCATTGTATTCAGTTCATTTGGATAAAACTCAACCTAAAGAAATAACCCATACTGTAACAATGGGGTTGAAGGTTAATTGAATTAAATGTGATTTCTGTTAAATTGTCGTTTCGTAGTATCTAGTGACATCTGGCGTCATGATGGACATATTGTGGTACGATCTTTACTATAGCGACATCAGTCTTATTAAAATATATAATATACTAGTATATGCTAATACGTCGAGCTACATTTATTGCACTGTAGTTGTGAGTCGTCTGAGAAGCAGTTGATTCCATGGGCGGCGGTGATCACTCAACATCAGGTGCACCTCCTGCTCGTTTGCCCCCTCTTCCGTAAAAAAAAAATGTATGCCTGCGTTGCCAATTGTGTCTTACAGCACGATGAGCCAAGAACTCTACAATTCGAATTATCGTTCGAGTGGTGGTAGCTGTTCAATATTATACAACAAAAAAAACTGGTTATAAGACAAGATTGTCGCCACCTAGCTGTTTGAAAGTTTGTATTTATATTTGTTAAACCGCAAACTTCCAAATCGTTTAACACACAAATAAAATCTTACAATTTAAAAAAAAAATATCGTACACATTCGTCACTTCCCAAAGGCATGGCATTATTAGACTTCTATTTATGATCATGCAAAGAACTGATAAAACAGTTTAAGGTAGTGCAAATCTTTTAAAAAAATATACTCCTTTGCAGCGGTATGACGGCTATTGGGAACCGTGAGAAAAGTATGGTACCGTAATTTTCGTGAATACAAATGTTTGGTTTTTATAAATTAACGTGTTTGTGTCAGTATGGCGAGCTATAAGTCACACCGGAGAAATATGGTATTACGCTACCGCCTACTTCTTTTTTATCGACTATCGGAAAATACAATTTTTTTTTTGTGGAACAAATCGTTCAACACTCACAATTTATACGACACGTTCGATTAAGACCAGAAAGTAGAAAGAAAGAAAATATTTATTTGCAAGAATATGGGTGTTACAAGTTATTAAAAATAATTTAAGTTACCAACATATTCTACCATTATATGGTGTGCAATACGATTGGGCCGCCGGTATCAACGCTATGTACCTCATTTTCCTTTTTGACATTACGTAATTAGATCCCTGAAGAACCGTCAAATCTATTGATACAAATAATCTAATATTTTGTGTCACCATCTCCTGGTCTATTATATGATAATATTGACATATTTGCCAAATCTTTCGACCTTTACAAAGTTATTTTGGAAGAACGCAAATGATGTATTCATCAAAAAGGTCCGTTCCAACACAAGAATCGATTATTATTGGTCCGTGCCATGCCACTTGGAAATGTAAAAGAACTTGAAAATAATAACGATATTTTGTTTATTGTTTCATACTTTAAAGCATTTGTATAGAATTCAAAACCATGTGCAATTTATTATTCAAATAGATGACTGCCTCTCGTCGGTCTAGTAATTAGCATATTTTTTCGTCGCTACAGGACAGTTGCTTTGTTTATCTTGTCGTGGACAAATTATTGAAATTCCGAAAACTGAACTAATTGGTGATGTAAATATTTTTTGCAGCTTGTGTTGTATTTTCTCTTTTTGAAGTGACATTTCTATAGAATCGTTGTGGTTTGAAATTCAATGCAATAGAAATTCATCACGATGAAAAAAAACACATTATATAATGTATAGGATTAAGCCAGTGAGAGAATAGGATATTATACTATACACAGTATTTTATATTTAAAATATTATATAAGTAATTTGAACTTTTAAAACTAACGCGTACATACATAGAACCTACATGTAAATAAATAACTTAAATTCGAAAAAACAAGTTTTGTTTATAAGGGGTAGATGAAAATCTGTCCCGACGTGAACGACGGAGGAAACTCGCTGCTCCAGTCTGCTCGTTACCACGGTCAATTTGACTTGGCCGAAACGTCGAGCTTTACAAGTAAGTTCTATATATGTACGCGTTTTTGATCCGTTTATATATTTTTTTAAAATCATATAATTTTATGGCTCCAGGAACAGATACAAAAAAGTACAACTAAAGATATTATGCTACAATTTTTACTTCTAAAATACGAAAAACCTTTTTTCTCGACGTCTTCGATTAGCTCTCTCCTTCTCATTCATTCTTTCCCACTTCAATCAAAAGCTTCACTTCTACCGCATATGAGCTCAAACCTAATTTTTCGAAGTTATACTTCTTCAGGCCGTTAAGGAAAAATATGAGAAATTTTTCTTACGATAAGCGCACATATCCGACAACCAACAGCCAATAGCCAAATGATGAAGTTAGCTGATATTACGATGCGCGGGCATACCGATGGCCAACAAAGACACACCGACAGCCAACAAAGAGTTGTGGCTTAGCTAAGTATAACTTCTTACGTGCATACATAAGCTGTGCCGCGCTCCCGGCTGCATGAATACCACCATCTTGCTAATTTCTCCCGTGAAATAGCTTTGCTGTGTTTCGGAGAGCAGGGCAAGACAGGCAGTGTAATTACTGGCATCGAGACTTAATATCTTATGTCTCAGGATAGGCAACTCACGAATGGAATATCAGGTATCCCATTTTTGTTCATTGGCGACGTCGACCACTTACCATTAGGTGGCACGTCTGCCAGTTTGCCTATCCCACTAACATAAAAAAATACATAAGTTACGAAGTAACTATTTAGTAATCTGTGACATAAGTACACACAATTTTTTTCCATACAAATTATTTCACCAACATTTTTTGATTGACACTGTAATCGAATCGTGTCATGAAGGTATTTAGTTTTAGTAACTAGTCATGCAAAAGTGTTTTAGCCCACACCTAAAACACTATCAGTAAAAATCACGGATGATTTCTGTGGTACAAATATTGCCAACATCGTTTCACTTTATATACTTTTTTTATTAATGCCAAAGCGGTCAAATACTAGTGACATGTCATTCAAGTGTATAAATGGAAATGACATGTCACTAGTATTCGACCGCTTTGGCATTAATAAGAAAAAGTATATAATAATCACGGCGGTTAAAAATAATAACTAGTTTCACTTTTATGTAAAAAATATATAAATAAAAAATATTTTCAACGTCATTTTACTTTTAATCCAAAAAATATACGGTAAAACCCGTTTAAGACAATTTTACAGGGATCCAACCAAAAACGCGTCTTAAGTGGTAAAGCGTATTACGCGGGATAGGAAAAATAAAATGTAATTAATATGTTTTAATTTCGTATATGTAGGTATTGAATTATACCTTTATAAAAAATTAACAGCCTATTTTGGTTTGACAAAAATTTTCATGCGTTAGCAATCGCAAGATTTTCAAGATAATTTAAACTTTACAGTGCTTCTTTGCTTTGACTCAAAAAAGCTGCAGAGCATCTTCAATTGATAACTGTTGATAATGCCTGGGCGTTTGTAATAGGAGGTAGACTCATCTTTGTTTTCAACACTATACTCTTTTTGTATGTTATTCATATTTACAATAAGATCTTCATTTGATGGAATTTGGTATGGTGCCGCAAGAGATCATATGTACGTGGTGCTGGCGTGTTAAACGGAATGACGAATTGTATCAAATAAATGAAAATTTGTCTCAAGTTACAGGGACTGACATAAAATGGCGTATTATGCGAGAAATCGTATTAAGCGTGATCGTTTTAAGTGGGACCTACTGTATATTATTATGTAACAGTATAAAATAATGACTACGTAATCAAAATTGTTGCCAACATAATTTCAGCTTTAAATAAAAAAATGCTATCATTAATAAATATTACAAATTTATTACGCCATTAAATCAAACAAACGTTCCTTTTTGGAGAGTGAGGTAGCCGGTAAACTTATGCATGTGGTACACAGAGCAAATAGTATAATAAGACCTCGCTACAAGATAGCAACGCAGCATTAATACCTTTGGTGTCTATAGGCGATGGTTGGCTTTTCATCAGGAGACCCATCTGCTCGTTTGCTTTCATATGGTATAAAAAAAACAAATAAAATTAAAAAGAAATCTTTTTTTTTTAACTGACATTGGTATGGATCATAAGTATATGGCAATACAACTTTAGTCGGTTTCTATGTTGCTGGGTCAATGTTATTAAAGTAAATCTCTCTTTATTACTATATTCCTTTTCCTCTTTTGGCTAATCTCCAACTGATGTCGATATAGCGAGAATTATGCCCTTTAGTTAATTTCACAATATCATGTATTATTCGTTTCCATGAAATTCTAGCGAAGTAAATACAACATTCGTAATACCAAAAATACATGCACTGAGAGGAAAATTCATAGAGTAGTGCTTTGTTTGCAATACCAATTCAAATATCATAACAATATTGTTATAGACATCTGAGAATCTGATATATGTATGTTTGTAAAAATATTAATTGCTCATTTAACAAAACCTATGAGTAAACAGACTAGAGACTAATAACAGACCAATTGTTCTGTCAACATATCAGACTTATAAATCTTATAATAATCCGAAAGAATTAGTAACGAACAATCCAGTGAATTGTAAACACGTGCGAGAATATACCCATTTTGAATTAACCAACTGGAACACCGTATTTCTGTTCCTCTCGCTTCAGAGGGCCTACCATGAACTCTTATAATACTTGTCAAGTTCTAGGCAGTTCAACTATGAGTTTCAACCTGTCAGGTTTTGCTATCGTACCATGAACTAATTTTTGTTGACCTGCAATGCGTCGTCTTCTGGCCGGTCACATTCACAAATTATAAAGTATTATGTACTAGTGTACAGATAGGACAGCTAGTCGTCGTAGTGAGTTCGGAGGGCAAGCTTTTTTCCGCTTGGTGGCGCCTATGAGCTGACGCGCTGTCAAATTGCGTTTGGATTGATAAAATCAAGTTAAATTTTTTATTCTATCAAGTAATTTTTAAAATAGGTAATGTATGTAACTTGTGTAACTAAAATTAATTTACATGTTATTTATTTTGTTGTTTGTATATAGTTCACAATCTATTTTAATCAAACGATAAAATATTTCATTTTTGAATGAAATAGGTACACTACTAATATTTTATTTAGAGGTGACAATAATTAAAAATTGGTTTTTGCCCCAAAGAAGATAAGGCTTTCTTATTGTTTCTTCTTGATATAAAATATTCTTATTCCCAACTATTTTAAATTACTTACGGTTAAAATAATTTTATTTCCTAATAGTGTTATTCTTTATTACAAATCACGTATTATTAAAAATGTATTATTTGTTAGGTCTACAGAAATCCTCCAGTAAATTGTTAATCGTATACCAATTACATTACTGTCTTTCATATATTTTATGCACCTATATTGTATACACATTGAGATGTGCGTAAATGTTGATATTTTTTGTAGTAATATATTTTGCGAATAGCGTTGCTTATATAAATAAACACTGATGTGCATATTATTATATCATAATCTGCGGTGTGATACTCATGGATCACGTTTGTACTTTGTAATACTAAGTTGAGAGAGACAGAGAGGTATGATTGGAAGACAGAATCGGTGTGATAATGGGAAAAGTCATGCTTCATTGGTTCGGACATGGTGAAATAATGACAGATGAACGATAAAAAAAAAACAGATATAAAATATTTGGTATCCGAAACACTACCTTACCTGATTCTGCCTTAATAGTGTGGGAGATTTTTACATTAGCGTTATCTTATGCATGCGGAAGTACATCCTACTAGTCGGATAATCAGGCTCCATTAACATATTTGTCTATAAGCAATGGTTGCTTCTATCAGATGAACTTTCTGCTTGTTTGCTATCAATTTTGGTATAAAAAATGCTTATCCGTATATCATATCGCAAGCACAAGCTATCCACACGATTGCTAGAGAGTCAGTCGCCAGTGTCAGAATTTTTTAATATATAAGGGTTTAATTTCACAGATTTTAACTGCCTCCTTTAGAACAGTCACTCTCGTATCGGACTGTACAGTCATGCTAAAGCTTGCTATACGGACGCTGTTTAGATCATCTACTTAAGATATAAAGACCTGAATGATGATAGAACAATGCAGTGAATTAACACAAGTTGCATTAGGGGCCGTTCATAAAATACGTTCGCATACAAGGGCTGCCCCTTGTATGCGAACGTATTTTATGAACGGCCCCTTACTTTATGCCACA
This sequence comes from Apodemia mormo, assembly GCA_036924255.1. Classification (NCBI taxonomy): domain Eukaryota; kingdom Metazoa; phylum Arthropoda; class Insecta; order Lepidoptera; family Riodinidae; genus Apodemia; species Apodemia mormo. The sequence continues at coordinate 4,623,212 of JAUPFN010000006.1, read as the reverse complement.
TTGGTGACAACGCTATATAAATATTATGTTTTGAGAACCATCTGCTTTTTAATTAGATAAATAGATATAAAAAAGTCACTATCAACCGTCGCTGATGGATGCCTGATGAACCATCGCAAATCGAGATAACAATCTTTGAAGTTATTAGACAGTTAGGATTCGTTGATTTATATGAATGAAAAGTTATTTATTCAATCTGGATAGTTTTGCAATAAAATTAAGAATACTAGTCGATCTTTACTTGGATTACCATGTAGATTACTAAGTACTTTACGAGCAAAGCAAAAATATGCGATTTAATTCAAAATGAGGCTTAAGAATTTATCGCTGTTTTTTAATTTTGGAAATAACTTTATAATTCAAAATTGCAAAATAGACACCTCTTTGCTTGGCACGCCACTCAATGTATACTTTCTCAGTGCCAAAAGCTTACAAAACAAATTGTTGTCAAATGACAATATGCGTGTTCAGTGAAACTTTAACTCAGAAATCTAAGCTAGTCAGAAACCTGAGCTGAGATTCCATCAGAAAACTTTTTCGAAATTTAAAAACATTTCAATGCCGCCATTTCATTTTATATGTCACGGTGACATTGTATAATTCCAACACTGCTTCTCTAGGTCCAGCCTGAAATCGTCTGCACTCGGATGCTTAAAATAAAATGTTGTTGTTTCTTATTATTTAACTTAAAATTCTGACTTAGAAGTTACGTTTGACATACCCAGTAGCGCCACCAAGCGGAAATTGTGTGTGCCCTCCAAACTCTTAAAATTCTTAAAAATGTTCTAGCTGTCAACCCCGTGGTCACATTATCTCTGGCAGGACATATCAAATTAACGTTGAGAAACACATAACTTGCCGATTTTTAAATTTTAGTATAAAGTTATTATTATTAATGCATTTTAATAAGAAATCTTGAATTTAAGAATACAAATTGGCAAAAGAGATCAAGTTTTAAGTTATTTAAAGTCTACGTAAAATATATGGAACATAAAGTAAACCACGTAATATTTGTTAAGCGGCATCCATTAAAGAACGCAACTCTGGGAATATTACACATGACCTTGAACTGTTTAATAAAGACATTTATGTTATGAGCGCGGTTTTTAAATTTCTTGAGTACGTCTTGATTTTTTGAGATTAGAGTTTTGGAATAGTTTGTGACTATTTTAAAGCTGTGTAAATGTAATTTTAACACATTGATTTCATGAACGTGATTGATGTCGAAAGCAAAACGATCGTATGATATCAATATATTCAATGAACAATTGGAAGTTTTATGAGATATTTTAAGTACTCATAAAGATATTGCAACGGGATTCAATAAAAGTGCACACTCAAAACGTTAATTTTCATCACACATCTAAATTTATGTGTATCTCCTCTGTGGTCTAGTGGTCCGGTGTCGGAGTTGATCACATGAGGTCTCGGGTCGGACAATTCAACAAAATGTGTTTTTCAGTTTTCTGACAAAAGCAATGTTGCCCGGGATTGGAAAAAGTGCCCGGGTGGCGATAGGCTTTGGCTAATCGTGAGTACACTTGTTGTACCTCTGCCTACCTCTTTGGGGATACGGGCGTGAAGATACTTTTTTTTATAAAATTAAAAATAAATAAAAAATGCTTTAAAAGTAAGTAAATATTAAATAATAAATAAATAACTTTATTTAGAAGTAATTAATTAGGTACTGTATTTTATACCAATATCAATATTTTTCTAAAACACAGTTAATGTTAAAAAATATACAGTATAAATTCCTAATAGGACTAGGGCTAGGAATAGCAGTAATAATAAAAAACACCTACGTTTACAGTATATTTAAGACAAAGCAATCCAATAAAAGTTACTTTTTACCACCTGCAAGTGACCGGCAATATTATGACACTTTAGCAGTTCAAATATCGATTTCGGTCTGACAAAAACACTTCATGGTACGCTAACGCAGGGCAGAAGTAGGTTTGAATAGTAAAACGATCGCTCGCCGGCATAGGTCACGTGGTCACTGACTGGCCTGTTAGATAACGCTTTCATGGTACGAAATAGCAGGACAGTTTAATTATCGGCTAAAATTGCCCTGCTACAAGAGTTCATGGTAGGGCCGCAGATTATTGATAGTATTAATTTGCAAGCCGGTACTGAGATTTAGGAGTTTCGAGTAAACTTTCGAAATTATCTTAATGAAACCTTTTGCCCGACGACCACTTTACAGAGATCGAACCCGTGACCTCATAATCTAAGCCGAGCATGGAGGTTAACTCCTAGATCACAAGACAGTCTAAGTTAAAAAGTATACTATAAAATTTCGGACTATTTAAAAAAGCAATCTTGTGATTTATTCTTTATCTCACGGATTGAACTGGATATGCCTTTGAAAGCAATTTTTTATGCTACGTTTACACGCTCGACAGGTCTTTACAAGTGTTCACAAATGCGAACTGTTAGGTTGCGCCTCCGAGCACTTATAAAAAAAAAGCACTTTTTCGGAACACAAGTTATTTATTTCACTTTCTACAATTACTAACTAATGGGACTTTAACTATAAACACTCTAACTTGGATCACACTTTTTCGCGGTTCCCTTGTGAAGGGTTATTGCGGCCCGGAGTATGGATATAGCACTAGTCTATTCGCTGTGTCCAGGCCGGCGGGCAGAAACCAGGTCCGTAGCTGGGCAGCGTTTAGGCTAGAGAATATCTAACTGAAGAATATTTGGGAAACAGGGAGTATTTATACATATATATTGCTGACTATCCAGCTTATATGCACTTCAGCATTATTGCATGGAAAATAGGGATGTAACAGAACGTGTGAACGGTACCTTTAGTTAAAATTGCGTGTGCATGGGGAAATTGTTGTCGACCCAATCGGGTGTCGGTTTTTGAATATGGAATAAAACAAGCTTGTGACAAGCGCTTGCAACGTGTTTACAAGTTGGCACGTATTTTATGTCATTGTTTGAGTTTCCATGGATTTTTAACAACCGCCATATTCTCTGCGAACTTATTGCTTCCTTTGTTGTTGTTATAAACCAACATTTTTTGAATATTGTATAATACTATTTTGAATAAAAATATGTCAATACGAACGCAATAGCTGACATAACTTCAACGTCCACCATGCTTGTCTGTTCGAAACAGATTAACGCACTTGCAAGCGTGTAAATGGCATCCAAGTGCTTGTAAAGGCTTGGAGCTTGTGGACGTTGGCCTCGGCTAGCGTGTAAATGTAAAGTCGCTTATACGTGTTGTGCGAGCGTTACCGAGTGATGGCCAAAGCCAACGTGTAGACAGCCTATTTTCTTTGCCTTGCCATAGCTCGATTTCGCAAACCAGCCAACGTACTTAAAACTTATTTGGCGCAACTGGTCTTCGCTCACTGTCCCTCAAGGTCACTTGCCTCTCTTTATATTGGTGTCACTCACAGATTACACTGCATACGCCTTTCAAGGCAATTTCTTAGGATGTCAATGTCACTTGCATTTACACAGTACAGAGTTATAATACCGATAAAATAAAATCACGCCAGAGGCATTCCTTAAGCCTTAGCTGTTTATGCAATAAAATAGCATAATATGTCATTTTTCTCTTTTTTTACGATATAATATATATACAAGCATTTGATATTTACATACATTTGCTCATATGAGCGACTAAGCATTTTGCGCCCAATACCGTGTCTAGTATTTGTGTGGTCTGTGATGTCACTTAACATTTGATTATCAGTGTAGCTTGCATTTACAGTTGAAAATACAGAGTTATAGGAGTTACTATTGAAATGAAATCACTCCAGGGGTATTTTTAAGCCTTGGCTTCTTATTCAGTCCGATAACATAGCGCAGATGGCACATTTAGAATTTTTCACGACATATCTACAAACGATTGACACAAAAGCATTTGATTATGTGAGTGAAAAATTATTAGATTTGATTAAAATTCCAATCAGGATCACTAACAACTCCACCAATGTAACGAAGCGATCAAATGAAATTAAGTTTAATCTTATATACTAGATGACCCACGCAACTACGCTCGCGAGCTGTCGATGAGCGATTAACATGTGGTCGATATACTTTTTCATACAAACTTTCATCCCCTACTTCAGCCCCTTAGAAGTTAGTTTAAAAAAAAATTGCGTATGTTCGATCCTATATTTTCAACTATCTACATACCAAATTTCACTAAAATCGGTTCAAAGTTTTAGCCGCGAAAGCATAACAAACAAACAGACAGACTTTTGCATTTATAATACTAGCTGCATACTGCAGCCCACTGCATTAAAGAAGTTTTTGTTGGATTCCATGAGAACAGCTTATTTTTTCGGAATAAAAAGTATCCTATGTGCTATTCCAGGTTATCAACATATTGCGTGCTTTTCCGGTTGAGTAGGTTTCGCCTAATTAAGTAACAAATATTCAAACGTCTCGCAGTCATAAAATTAATATTAATAAGTATTGATAGATAACCAAATGCTCCATTGAAATTTCTTTATTCTAAACTAGCTATTGCCAGCGACCTTATCCGCGCGGACTTCGTTTACTCCGCACAGCACCTGGCCGCTAGGTGATAGCGTGATAATATGTAGCCTATATGTTGACCTGACCTGTTAAAAAGCAAAATTTGAAGTAAATCCATGCAGTACTTTTTGAGTTTACCCCAGACATACATACAGACAAACAGACAAACAGACAAACAGACAAACAGATAAACAGACAAACAGGCAAAAATTCTAAAAAATATATTTTTGGCTTCGATATCGATTGTAGATCACGCCCCAAGTATTTTTTTTTAAATATTCCATGTACAGTTAGTAGTATATATATATATATATATATATATATATATATATATATATATATATATATATATATATATATATATATATATATATATATATATATATATATATATATATATATATATATATATATATATATATATATATCTCAACCATCGAGTCAACCATCGCCAATAGACAACAAATATGTTAATAGTGCGTTGCTGTCTTGTGGTGAATTTACCGGAATGTTTGTACATGAACAACTTTGGAATAAATGCATAAAATTGGATAACTTTCTTTTTTTATATCACAAGATAGCAAACAAGCAGATGGGTTTCCTGATGGAAAGAGTCAACCATCCCCTATAGGCACCAAAGATGTTAAGGGTGCGTTGCTATCTTGTGGCGAGGTCTAATGCCACATGCATAAGTTTGCAGTGACTAACACTGACGCTATTGCAGCAGGAATAAGTAAGGCGCTGGTACCAGACCCGGGCGAGACAATGCAGATCTCTACCACTTAGTAGTCACGATGGTAGTGACTCGCATAGCCAATCGGTCACCTTTTACGACCTGCCTGGCGAACGGCAGTTGGTCTATTCTTCAAAGGAGCCCGGAACCAACACGGGGAGAAGTTGTGACACACAGCTCAGAGATGCTTTTTCTGTATAATTTTCCTAGGTGGTAGAATTTTGCAACGTCTCGCCCGAGTACGTGTAACCACCGCCTTATCTAATTCCTGCCGCAATAGTGTCAATGCTTGTCATTATCTTGTTCTGGATTTGAGGGTAAGGTACTCGTAGACTTATGCATGTTACATTGCCATCTGGCAATGTAACATGCATAAGTCATATCAGTACGGGTAAATATGGCCAATGATTGACTTTCCATTAGTAGAGCCATCTGCTTGTTTGCTATCTAATAATATAAAAAGTCGTTAAAATGATGAAAAAATAAGTGTCACCTCTGTTGTCTAGTGGTCCGGTGTCGGAGTTGACCACATGAGAGTTCGATTTCTGGGTCGAGCAATTCAAAAATGTGTTTTTTTTTGGTTTTCTAATAAAAACAACGTTGCCCGGGAATCGAACCCCGGTTGGGGTTAGAGTTGCCACCTATCACATTGTGGGACCAAGTATCTTCGGCTAATCGAAGGTGCACTTGTTGTTCCTCTGCCTGTCTCTTCGGGGATTTGGGCGTGAAGAAAATAAGTCACAGAATTATAGTCTCTTTAAAAGGAAAAAAATATTTATAAGGCGGGGTTAATAAATGTTGACTTTTTTTAATTATTTAAAAATTTTGTTAGAACAAAATTAATTATAGAATATTAGAGTTGATTTTAAAGAATAGAAGAAAAGTAATTAAAAGCGGGGCGCTCAAAGGCTTAAACAATTTTTAAACAAATATACTTTGAAAATTGTGAATCGCAAAATAAATTACACAGACGTTGAATAGTTAAGAAAATTATTTATAAAATGTTAGGGCTTTTTTTCAAGGATAAAAAATATTTCAAGCTGGGTTGAGCAATTGATATAATATTTTTTAAACAAATACTTTGAAAAAAATTTAAATTTCGAAAATTAGACAGACATCAAATTCTTTGGAAAATTAGTTATAGAACATTATGGTTTAAGACAACCATAATATTCTATAACTAATTTTTCATTAGTTGTAGTTATATAAGGATAGGGAAAAAATTAAAGTCAGGGCACCCAATTGGTTGAATATATTATTTTATAATTTTTTTTCGATAGGGAAGCGCTTAACCACGATCTCGCCTGATGGTAAGCTAAGATGTGGCCTAAGATAGAACGCGCTTCCCTAGAGGGTTCCTGAGAGAAGAGTCCCTATTTACTCTTCTCTTGAAGATTCCTAGATTGTATTCGTCGGGGAACACAGACACAGGAAGCATGTTCCAGTCTCTTGCGGTTCGAATGTCGAAAGAATGTCGAGTCGAACCCCTTCGAGTCCGGGTACGTGGAATGTCCACCATATGTCGATGCCTAGAATCTGTGCGCCTCGACGATCGATAGAAAAACGGGGATGGCGGTATCAAGTCGTGTAATTTCGCAGCGCACTCTCCAAATTGTATCCGATAAAAATCAGATAAACTAGCCACTTTGCGGAGATGAATGAGGCTCTGGAGATTTTTGCCTACCAGATCATCGTCGTTTATGAGCCTCTTGATACACTTCTCTATCACCTAAAGTGTCCCCAGCTGGTATTTGGCAGATCCACCCCAGAGGTGAGAGCAGTATTCCATGCACGAACGGATTTGTGCTTGAAAAAGGTTGAGCAACTGTCCCGGGCTGAAATACTGTCTCACATTCGCCAGAATACCAAGCTTTTTTGAGGCAACTTGGGCTTTAGATTCGATGTACGAACCAAATTTAAGAGTAGGCATTAAGGTTATCGAGGATATCGAGGTGGTCAGTTATCGGCACGGACACACCCTGGAAAGACAGAGATAGGTGGAATGGACTCCGTTTAGCGGAAAATAGACATGCCTGAAAAAACCGAACATGTGTGAGTTAAACTCGCATGGAAGTTCCATGCGAGTTTAACTCACACATGTTCGGTTTTTTATGTCGTAACTTACACGTATGCCCCGATTACACTTTAATTAGTGCGAGTGTTTAATGCATAGTATTAAGCAAATTAAAAAAATATTAAAAACAAAAACCCGACTGCATATTGAAAAAGATTCATTGCCTTAAATGAAAACTGGAAAGAAAGAAAGAAGTCCAGAGTAATGTAATGTAAATATAAAACAATCCATGTTTTTTAATTCACAGAATGATTAACAGTCGGGGCCCTTTGTGAAAATTTGATAAATAAATATTAAATGGGCCCCGACTGTTAATCGTTCTGTGATGAATTAAAATTCATGGATTATTTATTATTACCACGGTATACCATGGTATACCCGTGACGATACGCTAGTGTTAGTTCTGTACTACTTGCAATGGATGCAAATCTCTACAAGGGGAGATGGGCAAACGCTACGCAGGCGTATGATAGAATAGGCCTTACTCAAATCTTGTAAAGTGTTTATCACCTTGTGTCTAAGTGACACGAGTGCGGGACACCTGCTGTGATCGGCCTGTGAATGGAGAACGAACCCACTACACGGAATTGAAATCGGTGGTTAGTTAGGTACTCTTGTATAATGACTACGAGTCTATCGGGCACTCCCATTCGGCATAGCTTGTATATTAGACCATAGCGCTAGATCTTATCTAAAGCCTTCGCGACGTCGAAAAATAGAGCACCGGTGGGAATTTGCAGCATCAGGCCTGCATTTAAATAACTTAAAATGTACTATGTGACTCGGTGCACTTAAGGAGTGCAAGAGTGAACTCCTCGGAAACCGCTCATTTGTTATGAGACCTTTCTGGTGAACAAATGCTTTAAGGCGAGATAGTATGATTTTTTCATAGATTTTGTCTAACGTATTGCTTAGGTTAATGGGACGGTAACTACAGACATTATTTCGGGGTTTTCCCAGTTTGTGTATTTCTATGACGGTGGCTTCTTTACACTCGTCCGGAAACGCACAACCGCCGGGTAGGAGTGCATTGAAGATGAACACTTGTAGGATTATAAGGGAGGTAGGTATTTAACTACCTTATTTGTGACTTTATCAGACCCTAGGGCCTTTTTATTGCGTAGGTTTTTGATTATTTCACCTACTTCGTCGGTATTTATGGGTAATAGCGGATCATCATCTGATAGTAGCGCCGCCCTACCTGTACTTCGCTATCCACAAGATGGACGTGGCTTAGGCTACCTAGGTTCGGAGGCTAGTTTGACGGGGAACATTGTGATTGGAACGAATAATGAAAAATGTTACCATCGCAAGATATTACTCGTGACGTAGACGTATTCACGTAAAAGATGAACGGCTGTGTTCATGATATAGCCACAACCCGTTTTAGTAGTTTTTGAGATATAGGCATAGTTGACATATATTGACGTAAGTTTTACTTTTCAAAATTACTTATATTATCAGATTTTTATGGCTTTATGTTAAAAATGTTATAAGGTATATGAGACGCTCAACGTGAAAATTAATTACGAGAACACGTAATAAAAGGAAACGTTGATGATACGTACACAAAGTGAATATTAACTTTCATAGTCATTACCGATAATTAAAGTTTGATATATAGAAGCCAACAAACTTCGTTCGCTTGGATTTAAAGCCTTGAAAAAATCAATGTACAGTAAAAACGTCCACACACAGTAGTTGTTTTACAGCCCTGAACTTTTTGACTAGGTACTATTGTATTTGGTACTACCATCTTACCTATTTCTGCTGCAATAGCGTTAATGCTTGTAACTGTCATGTCAAAAAATAAAATTACTTAAAATTTAATAATGTAGTAACTAGTTTAAATTTAAGTATATAGTATAATAAAAATGTGTTTTTTCAGTTTTCCGATAAAAACAACATTGCCCGGAATTGGAAAATGCTCGGTTGGCGATAGGCTTGCCACCTATCACATTGTGGGACCAAGTATCTTCGGCTAATCGTGGGTAAACTTGCCTACCCTTTCGGGGATACGGGCGTGAAGATACTTTTTTTAGTAGTATTATGTAGTAGTATTTTTTCTATAGATTTTATTGTTAGTTTTTATACATATGGCATGCCACAACGAAATTGAAGTCTTTTCCCCTCGCCAGCGTGCCATGACGTAAAATGAGTGAACCAATGAAATTTAATGTCCCGCGTGAGGTACCGGGATTAACTCCAGGGCAGCAATTCAGAATGTGTTTTTAAGTTTTTTAATAAAAATAACGTTGCCACCAACGGGTGTAGATAAGTGCCCAGTTGGCGATAGGCTTGCCACCTATCATGTTATGAGACTTAGTATCCTCAGCTAATCGTGGGTGCACTTATTGTGCCTCTGTCTACCTCTTCGGGGATACGGGAGTGAAAGTATCTTTTTTTATTCACCAAATTTGTTGCAATTATTCTTAATTATTCCGATTATGATATTAGATGATTATCAAATTAAATTTTTTATTTGTATTGCAGAAGCCCAGGAGCCTTGGCGCATTTATTGAAGGCTTCTCTAGGTTCAGGAGTGTTGGCTATGCCGCTTGCCTTCAAAAATGTTGGTCTTCTAGTTGGCTGCATTGGCACCATGGTCATCGGCTTCGTATGTGGACACGTCATACACATTCTGGTATTTTTTTTTTAAATTTAACTGAACGTAATTTATGCAATTCTAGCTGCAGGGTGCTGCCCGCTGCATTATAGAAGCTCTTGGTAAATCCCGCGGGAACAACTAATTTTTCTGAGATATAAAGCTTATGTGCTACTCTGGGTCATCATCTATCGGTGTGCCAAATTTCATCCAAATCCATTTAGTAGCTTTTGCGTGTTTCACTTATGCTAGAGCCGCACTTGCGTCTTTCGTCCCGAAGTTATATGCGCGCTAATGGCGCGGCCATACATATCGCGCTGGCGAATATTCGCGCTAGCACGATCTATCGGCATATCGCGCAACGCGCGCATGGCGAAGGGTCTTGATGCGTCACTGCAGTGGACATCAAACTGTGATCCGCAGGTGATATTAGTGCGACTCACAACAAAGAAACTATAATATAGTTACGATAAACAATAATAATAATAACACATTAAGCGAGTCATTTTTGTTTTCTAAATCTAACATTTCGAAATCTAACACTTATTGAAATACAATTTGATTATAAATGATAAGGATAAACAAAGTGATTAAATCCTGTCGTATCATTTTTCAATTCAATTATTGTCATTAAAGTCGTTATCTGTACTTTTCTTTAGTATCTAACAATGTTGCACACACACTCGTAATTAAACTTTGTAAAAAAAGTCATGATAATAGACACGTTAACTTATCGGTATTGTTGTTGTCTACCAAAAAGAAGTAGTTTCTCGTTAAGATAAATTACATGCTTAATATAGAAGTACTACCTGACTTAAAATTAAATAACTTTATTTAATAACTTTAATATTTAAATAAAATAATAAGGAACTTATTTAAACTTCCGTCCATTATCACAGTGTGCAAATTTATAATCTATTACATCTTTATTGGAATATAAAATTTTGTACTAATGAATTTGAAATCTGTTTAATACTTATATTTGGCTCTTTGAAACTTTCTTCTCATATATATGTATATAAACAAAAAAGAATCGCTCAATATGTTGCTAAGCGCAAAACTCGAGATTCGGCTTATTTCTTTTTTGAATTGTTCGATGAACTCCGAAGACGGTTTTTAGTAGGAAAAATGCTATACAAATTATACAAATATACTTTTGAAACTATTCCTAGCTGTTAAAAATTAAACGATTTTTTAATCATAATTCGCCGGTTAAGCTAGTTCATCAAACAGGCGATTACCTACCTGGAAATAAGGAAGGGAGGAGTTAGAGACGGAATCGAACCATTGAAAATTCATCCTTATGCATAACATAAAAAAATATTTAAAAAATAACGTGACAAATAACCGAGAAAAAAGTAATTGATATATTGTCAAGTCTCGTAACTCATGGTTACCCTTGCGCTAGTTGTCAAGATCCGTCATAATAATATCAATAGTAGGTAGGTAAATAATGTAAATGTTATTTACCTCCCCGTATTAAACGAGTGTCATTAATTTTTCCTTTATACTTTGTTCCTGGCTTAGTTAGGAAGGACAGGCAAAATTACCTAAGGACTGAGTAATGACAGTAATGACTACACTAGTGGGCTAATTGAAACACTTGTTAATTAATTCCATGTTTTATTTATATCATGAGTTAGCATATAAATTTATAAATTAAGCAATAACGGCTTTTATCTTACATAAATGACAAACAATGATTTTATAGTTTAGTTTCCAACACATATCAAATTAACAATTAATGTAGAATATATTCAGAAGATATTTATTACCTGGGTTAATAATGCGTAGTGATGGTACCTCGACCGATGTCGCAAATAGACTGTCGTTGATATCTCATCATTCATTTATAGCTCATACGTTACAGGTGTTATCAAAATACGATTAGTCAATAATCTAATTTTGCTACATTTCCGAGTTCTTCATTTCTTTTTTTAATATTATAAATATTCAATTCTTTAATTGACTCAATATATTTATAAATTTGACTAAACATTATTCCATTACATTATATTAAACCAACACATAATTATAGTACATTTAACAATAATAAGAAATGTTCTAAGCGTCACACATCCTCATCACAAATATATTTGTCGTCGAGAATCGAACCTTAGCTCTATCGATTACCTAACTAACTAAGCTAACCACTCGACCAATGGCGAGGCCAAACTGAGTTTTGAGATGATAAACCACCGAGAATCTTCTCCTTTTCGAACTTAACGGAAAGGCAGGGAGAATTGAGTGCCATATATTATAATCCTTGCAGATTTGCCTTAGTTTTCCCACATTTATTACTCTTTTCAAAGAAACAAGCTGGATGTGAACATCAATACTTTTGGGACGTCAGTTCGAAAGCAAAGATTGACGGCGAAACGCAGCCAATTTCGTAAAAGTGTTGACAAATTGACACCTAACAAATGTAAACTAAACGATATTAGGAACGCCAAATAATAGAAAGAGCGGCGCGAAGTTACATGACATCACTTTCACCAGGCCCTGTCAATAGCACGGCAAATTACTCACATTTTTCTTTCTGTCTTTTTAAACATTAGTTTTGTTGTGAATGAAAACGTATATTTATTACTAAATATTATTCAACATGCACTACAATTCAAAATACTACTTGTGGGGTTTAGGTAGAGTAGTTTCCGAAGGATTTGTTATAAAATCATTTTTGATTTTATTTATAAATATAAAAATATTATTGTATTTTAAAATGTACGTTAAATACGCCTTTAATGTGTAGGACACTAATGTCGTTAGTAACGGCCGGGCCGTGCCTATATGTCGTCCATTTAACAAAGTATTTCAAATTTTGTGCTGCCACATATTTTTTACGTCAAAGATAAAATTTGCGAATAGTGGAATATGAAATTTGCCACAGATATGCTGGGTATCCTGCGATACTGCTTTTTGTTTTCTAACACCTAACATCAAACTTCTAACAAAATACGGGCGTGTCCTAACAGTTTTGTTAGCTCAAACATGCAAACATGTCATCTGAGGCGATCGGAAAACATCCCTGCTTTCGCCAGCGGGGGAGGTATAATTTCATATTTAATCGTTGCTTGCGAACATTGAAGTTGTGCGTTTCGTATTTACTGATTTCCTGTGTATATATTCCTATTGTAACTACCTGTAGTTTATTGTATATTAATAGGAATTGGAATATAATCAATATTATGTTGCTTTTCATCGATTTAATGTGCGAGCGACTTGTGGTTTTAGATGCTACATTATCAGATCACAAGAATAAAAAAAAATATCTACTGTTGAGGAGGTGTCCAAACTGATGGGAATTTTAGAAGTAAATACAAAGAGGACAAGTCTCCGTGGTCAATTTAACCGCAAGACAAAAAAATTACTTCTAAAACATCGAGTACCTAGGTACGTCTTCTCGTCCGCGGTCATTTAATCGTGTGGACACATGTGGAAACATCTAACAATGTTCGCGTTTAAAAGTCACAGTTTGAAATGTTTTGCTAAAATGTTTTTCTAACATGTTTTGTTAATTTTAGGAGCAGGAGCCTTTAAAGTTCCGCAGAAACCTAATACTTAAAAAATATACCTTAGAAATACATTAAAATTACAAAAATAAATATTTCATGTAATATACATGGTAATACTACTATGGTACATGGTATACTATTTACTTCACGGCTAAAGTTGGTTGTCAAACTTAGCAGAGGTTTTATTGTTAAATCTATGAACTAATTTCGACATGCGTTTCATAATTATTATGCACTAAATGTCCACCTCGTCTTCACACAAATGGTGTACCCACAGACCACATGAATACTAATAAATGCCATTGGGAAAGAAACGCGTCGGCGCGCATATGAGCAAACGCTCCTATCACTGTCATAAATGTCATATATTTGTAGATATATCGTAAAATAATAGAAATAAACCATGTACTATTTTATGATGCCAAATGAGATGACAAGGTATAAAAATTATCCTTGAAGTAATTTTATTTCATATTTTGTAAGTAGTATAACTCTGTATTTTTGTGTGTAAATGCAAGTTACACTGACAAACTAAGAATTTGTCTTGAAAGGCGTATCCATTTAATCCGTGGGTGTAAATTCTTCCAAGTCCGACTATGTCGTGAAGAAAAGTCTCAGATTAGTTGTCAGTTGTTTTTGACAATAATGTTACGAATAATCTAGAAACGTGTAGAGTTGTAACGCTGGAGAGATCTAGAATTAAAAGAAAGGGATAGCTACTCCTATTGACAAATAAATAGTTGACCTGGGCTATGCCATAATGGACTTTGTGGGAGTACGTAACAATAATATATTGTAGATCCCTCTATATAGTGAGTAAGATGAAAGATCCTTCTATCTTGCTAAGTGAGTAATTATTTCATATTATGCGATTTAAAAAAATGAAATGAAATGAATCCCGTATGATTTTTAAATACTTTCTTATACAAAACCTTTCTCCTGACAACACACAAACACAAATAAAAGTTTTCCCCGTGTTGATTCCGGGCTTCTTTGAAGAATAGACCAACTGCCGTTCTGCCAGGCAGGTCGTAAAAGGAGATCGATTGGCTATGCGAGTCACTACCAACGTGATTACTAGGTGGTAGAGTTTTGCTTTGTCTTGTCGAGGTCTGGCACCAACGTCTTACCTATTCCTGCCGCAATAGCGTCAGTGTTAGTCACTGTCTTGTTTCGGATTGAAGAGTAAGGTAGCCAATATACTTATGCATGTATAGACCTCGCCTCAAGATAGCAACGCACCATTAACATCTTGGGTGTCTATAGGCGATGATTGACTCTTTCCATCAGGAGACCCGTCTGCTTGTTTGCTATCTTATGATATAAAAAATAGAGCTATCCAATTTTGTGCATTTATTTCAAAGTTGTCCGTGTACAAACATTTCTGAGATTCATTTTTATTTATAATTTATATAAATATTGTTTATATTAGCAAGTTTTTTTTTTCTTTTTAGGTAAAAACATCACAGCAGCTATGTGTTGAGATTAGAAAACCATGCTTAGGGTATGCTGACACATGTGATTTAGTTTTCCAAAATGGACCGAAGAGCACAAGAAGATATGCCCCGTTTGTAAGGTAAACAAGTTAAATCTATACTAATATTATAAAATTGTAGAGTTTGTTTGTTTGGTTAGTTGAACGCGGCAATCTCGGAAACTGAACCGATTTGAATAATTCTTTTTGAGTTGGATAGCCTGTTTATCGAGGAAAGTTATAGGCTATATAACATCTTGCTATGACCAGTAGGAGCGGAGTAAACAAAGTCCGCGCGGACGAAGTCGCGGGCTAGATCTAGTTATGTATAAAACTACTTGGACCCAACAGGCTGCAGTCCGATGCATCATAAACGTTTTCCGTGAATCCCACGGGAACAACTTATTTTAACTAGGTTTTGCGTGATTGAGTAACAAACATCCATCTAAAATGATTCTTTCTTAGCATTTAAGTATTCTCCACTATATAATCTCGCTTTTGGAAGTGTAGAATATGAAATGACTAAAGTACAAAAACTAATAAATTCCACTCATATTCTGGATCACCACCATTTTTGACGATCTTTGCTACAGTCAGTGACATTCTGCTCAACGAGGTGACGGATATTTTATCTACGTTAACCCGAGATCAAAAGTCTAACACCGGATATGATAATAATGATATATGTAATAATATTCACGGGACAAATTACACTTACTGATCTAACTCTAAAGTAAGCAAATTATTTGCCTGTGTTATGGGTGTTAGCCAAAGATACTTACACATACAAATACATATATAAATACTGGAATATATGTAATAAACACCCAAACCTGGAAATACAAACATTTATGCTTATCACACAAATACTTGTCCCCGTCGGAGATCGAACCCGAGCCCCGTCGATTGCGTAGTGAGGGTCGCTAACCACTCGATCAACGGGGCAGTCAATGATTAGATATATCTATAAATTTAGTATAAAAGAAATTGTACTAGTACTCAGGCATCGGTATTGTGCACTTTATATTTATCAAAATTACTGTTAGAATTTCGAAAATTTGGGATGAAAAATAAAATATAAAAATTCTTCTTCAACTATTTTTAATGTTTTTTGAATTTTTTTTTTGTTTTGATGAAAAATAAAATATAAAAATTCTTCTTCAACTATTTTTAATGTTTTCATTAAACCGCCATCTTTATTATCGGTGCCATCGTGCCCATAAAACAGTTCGCGGAAAATAGCAAATTTAATTAATTTCACCTATTAAATGAGTATTTTAATTAATTTGAAATTTAGTCTGAACTAAATTTAATTAAAATATTGTTTATTTTCAGGGGCTTAGCAGACTCCATGTTAGCGCTAACTCACGCGGGAGCTTGCTGTGTTTATACGGTAGTGATAGCCGAATCGTTCAAGCAGGTAATGACTACAATTTTGTATCCAAGAAACCGGTAATTTCGGAACATTTTTTATATCGTAAGATAGCAACAAAGCAGATTTCCTGATGGAAAAAACAAACATCGTCTATAGACACCAAATATATTAGTGATGCGATGCTATTCTTGTAGTGAGATCTTAATCCAAATCGCATAAATTTATTGGCTAACTTACCCTACTACCCAGAACATGAAAGTGACAAGCACTGACGATAATGAAGCAGAAATAGGTAACGCGGTGATACCAGACCCGGGCGAGAAATTACAGACCTCTACCACATAGCAGCTATTATAGTAGGGACTCGCATGGCCAAACGTTCGCCTTTACGAACTGCCTGGCAGAACGGTAGATAGTCTATTCTTCAAAGGAAGACCGGACCAACACGGGGAATGTCCTTCTGTCAGCCCTTAATAAAAATCTACTTTTTATGAAACCCGAGAATTCACTGTGAGCCGGAGCTTTTAAAATCATTCCTTTCAGTTGACCCTACAGGCCATCTTTGAAACTTCCCGCTAAATTAAGACATTTAAAGTTCAAAAGAGTAAAAACTATAGGCATAATTTTTTTCAGTTCAGTCTATTTTGTTAAAAATAAAATCGATTTTGATCTTTCGAATGGCATTCAACTCAATTTTTGAAATCTAAAATATTACTTATGCTACATAATCCAGGATAAGTTGAAAAATTTCAAAGCAATTTTAAAGATTTTTTTTCAAAACTTTTCGTCATTGATAAATGCCAAACAAATTGGCCGATTTCGATTCAACTAACGCAATTTTACGCAGTTTTTAAATGAGAAAAGCTGATAAGATTTTTAAGTCAATCAGTGTATTAGCCTGAAAGTTAATACACTGATTGTCTTAAACAACAACGTAATTTAATTTTGAAAAGCGGTAACTTTTTTTTAATTATATTTGATTTTGATTTTTGAAACAGCATTTAACGTAGTTTTTTTAGTACTAAAAACTAATTGGTTGAAAAATTTCGAAGTTATGTCGAAAAAACACTTTTTTCAAAATTGTTCGTCAACGATACCTCCCAAACGAATAAACCGATTTTGGTAGGTATACGCTTTTCATTTCAGTAAAGAATATTACGTCCTGAAGATGTTTTAAAAAGCGAAACCGGTCGATAAAATTAAATAATTTAGTGTATAATAATAGTGAAATAAAAGTACAAGTGTGTGATAAACTAGTTTCAACTAAAAACCGATTTTAGTGCAATTTATGCATTTGACGTAATTTTTTGAGGAATACAGCTGATTAGTTTTTGTACTCAATCATTACATTAATCTGGAAGTTATATTAAAAAAATACTCTTTCACCAAAATTTTTTTTTGGGGTTTTTCAAAATTTCTCAAAATCTCTTGGGCCGACTTGGTTCAAATTTTCAGAAAGTCTTAGTTAAGTGGAATCCCATCAACTGCGTTTCAATCGGTAAAGCCGTTCAAAGGTTATGAGATATTTACATACACACATACACACACACACACGCGTAGAGAGAGAGAGTGACATAAATACATACAGACATCCTGACGTCATCATGAAATTAGTCCTAGAACATGAAAACCACGTTTTCTGATCTGGTGAAAACTCGATTTTCGAAATTTGGGGCAAAATCAGTAACTTATCCAAACACGTAATGGGAAGTTAAAAATCTACTTCTTATGAAAACAGGTGATTCTTGGTGAGCCGGAACGTCTGAAAACATTCCTTCCGCCAGTCCTTAGTAAAAATCTATTAATGAAAAATGCCCATAAAATCAGCTGTAGGGTTGATGATAATACTTGTCACCCTATGTTTTTGCTGACTGACTTACCATTTTATCATCATCATGCTGTTACACATAAACATTATTAAATATATTGTTTCTTTTTTTTAGTTTTGGAACGAAGTTCCTTACGGCAGGCTTGGAGGGGATAGGGATTTTGCTGCGCGACCGAACTGAAAAAAATGTGATAGTAAAACCGTAAGAAAAATGCGTGGAATAAAAGCGTTAAATGAGACGTGCGCAGGCGCGACAGTCGCGTACACAAGCGAGTAGTGCCGTTTAGCCGAAGGAAGTTCGTTCCTACCTGGTGTCCCGCGACACCACATCATTTTTTTCTATACATGTAAATATGCTGCATAAACTGTAACTATGTCTTTTAAAAATGTAATGTGTATGATATTTTCTTTGTTTATTGTTAACTTTCCACTACGTATGTAGATAAGAAAATTACTGATTTTACCCCGATTTTCGAAAATCGAGTTTTCACCAGATGTCCACGTTTTGAGATCCTAGGAACCTTTTCCGACTATTTTCAGGATGACCTCAGTATGTTTGTATGTTTGTATGTGTTTATGTGTGTATGTAAACAGCTCATAACTTTTGAACAACTGGACGACAATCGAAACGCGGGAGATTTTGAGAAATTTTGAAAAAACACCAAAAAAAATTGGCAAAACAGTATTTTTTTTATATATCTTCCAGATTAATGTACCGATTGAGTACAAAAACTAATCATCTCTATTCCTGAAAAACTACGTCTAATACATAAATCGCATTAAAATCGTTTTATCCGTTTGGGAGTAATCGTTGACGAAAAATTTTGGAAAAAGTTTTTGTTTTTTCGTAATAGCTTCGAAATTTTTCAACCAACCATTTTTTGGTATTCTATAATATTTAAGTACTAAAAAACGTCAAATGCCGTTTCAAAACTCAAAATTCAATCTAATTCTCAAAGCTTACAGCTTCGCTAAACACCCGAAATACTTTGTCTTCAGGTCTCCGACGCATACCACGGTCCAGACTGGTCTGTGACTACGTACTGTGGTCTGCTCTTAGTGATATTCGTACCCCTGACCCAAATCACGAAGTTGAAGTACTTGGTACCGTTTTCTGCTATAGCCAACTTCGTGTGGTTCGGCTCCATATGCATATCTCTGTACTACTGCTTACGGGACCCACCACCTGTATCTTCAAGGGAGCTTGCCACTTCGATGTCTGGAATTCCAAATTTCATAAGGTTAGTTAATCGTATTAATCCTACTAATTTATATTTACACTATGTTAATATTATAAATGCGAAAGTTTTGATGTTTGTTTCTCAATCAAGCTGAAACTACTGAACGGATTTGGATTTGGCTAGGTGATGATCTGGAATAACACATAAGATACTTTTTATTCCGGAAAAATAAGTTGTTCCGGTGGGGTTTATCCAAAAACCGTTACAATGCAGCGGGCTATGGGGCGCATTTAGTTTTTTAAATTATTTTTTTTAATCACACGTATGCCCAAATTGCTTTATTAATAAACTATTGTAATACGTATAAATGAGGGTATTTTTAAACAATATACCTAATATGCGCGACGAATTGGCAGAATTAAGAGCTGTCGTTACCACGATGATTCGAATATTATGTGTACGTCGCCGTTAAATTGTCAATACCGTTAGATTATAATCCACCTAGGGAGTTTATAATTTGGTTAGGTTAGATATTATAATTCAACTGCTAACCTAAGTTAGCAGTTGAATTATAATATCACTTAGCTAGATTATGATGTAACGAAATTGCTCCTTAACCTAACCTAACCAAATTATAAACTCACTATATAGGTAGATTATAATCTATACTAGCTGTTGCCTGCAACTTCGTCCGCGCGGACTTCGTTTACTCCGCACAGCTCCTCCCCCGTAGGTTGTCCCTATATGTTGACCCTACCTGTCATTTGAAGTAAATCCTGTTATATGCAGAACTTTTGAGTTTACCCCGGACATATATTGACTTTCCTATGATTTTATTATATGTATAATAATATAACAAATTGACATATTGACAATTTCAATTCACTCAAAAAATCAAAATCTAAATGCCATCCGGACCGGGCCGATGCGGCCCAGTTGCTCTGTATCGTACTCAAGGGATTTCTTATTCCTGTCACGTATATTTTATCTCAAAGAGTAAATTTTAAATACTATTTTGTGTATCTATTTAACATTCTGTCAATGTCCCTTGTTGAATTAACTTCATAAAATATTTTCAAGTTGCATTTCCTAAAAAAGGAATTTCGTAAAGGTATCCAAAAATGAGATTCCTTTTGACACCCGTGTTTTAAATAGTAACCAGATTTATGTAATTTTATTACGTGAGGCAGCCTTTAAAAAAGTCCGAGCCTGATCTGACTGGATAAAGTTATGCTTATAAATAGATGCTTCAATAAAATCTGAAGGGAAAAATTATTTCTAAGATTTAGGTTGGCTTGCACAAACTATTTACTATTTTTTATATCATAAGACAGGGAACAAGCAGATGTCTCTCCTAAAAGAGAAACCATGTCCTATAGATACAAAAGATATTAATGGTGCGTTATTACCAGTGTAGCGGGATGGCAATGCCACACGCATAAATCAACCGGCTACCTTACCCTCCAAACCGGAACCCGGGAAACCGGTACCAAATACGCGAGTGAGTTCTAGCACAACTCTACCACCTAATAGTCCCGATGGTAGTGACATGTATAGCCAATCGGTCATCTTTTACACCCTGCCTGCCAGAGAAGCTCGAACCAACATGGGAAAAATTTAAATTCTTTTTAAATCTCTTTACTAGTTTTTGAATTAAGATAGCAAATAAGCAGATGGTTCTCTTGACGGAAAAAGACAACCATCGCCTATGATGTTACCCTTGAAACCGGAACATGACAGTGACAAGCACTGACGCTATTGTGGCAGAACAGGTAAGGCGCTAGTTCTAAATATCCGGGCGAATCGTTGCGAAACTCACCACCTAGCAGTCACGATGGTAGTGACACCTATAGCCAATTGGTCGCCTTTTACGACCTGTCTAACAGAACGGCAGTTAGTCTCTTCTTAAAGGAGCCCGGGCTGTTACGGAGAAAAATCCAGCTTCCATAGTGTTTTCAATATAACATAGAGGGATTCATGAGGAAGATTAACGTGTATTATTTATTAAAGTACGAGTATTATGTGTAAGCTCATCGTAGACAGTGGCATATACTGAGTGGACTCCGATTTGCCAATACACCCCTCATGGTGGCGGCCATCTGCTTACTTGATATCGTGTGACGTAAAACTATAAAAAATAAAATATAGACACTCTGTTTATTCTAAGCGGGCTGGACATGCTTTTGCATACATTTTCGATGAATAAAAAAATATAATTTCAGTACATGTTTATTTGCGATGGAGGGTATCGGCGTTGTTATGCCGGTGGAGAACGAGATGACAAAGCCCCACCAGTTCCTGGGATGCCCTGGTGTGCTCAATATTGCCATGTCTACTGTTGTCGTGATGTACGCGTTCGTCGGATTCTGCGGGTACTTAAGCTTCGGCGATGAAGCCAGAGGCAGTCTTACACTAAACTTGCCTGAGGATGAAATGTAAGTATCTTTCTCCTAATTGTCCTGTTGTTTGAAGGTTTTCACCTCAAATCACGAAGCGGATTCGGTCCCGGGTCTATCTATAGGAAATATAAAATGTACATATTTTTAGTACCCTAACAATATTTTTATTTAAAATAACAGATGAATTTTTTTACGTAATAATGAATTTTATTTTAGCAAATCAAATGATTACTAGGGACTTTATTAAAGTTAAAGATTCAAAACTATCAGAAATATGATATTATTGTTACTTTGCACGCAATTCATATTTTGATCAAAGCTGATCAACCATTGTAGATTTTTGATACTGGTCATCGTATTAATAACGCAGTTTTTAAGCGAGCATTGCCTTTCCTACACGTCTGATTGAATAGACTTGATTATATATATCCTCGTCGTGGTAAAAATAAGCGTGCTTGAAACGATAACGTCATAAACGCCCTTTTTTGACTCTTGTACACCCAGCTTCATAGAAACAGCCCTCGTTTAGTACCAAAAGATGAATGAAAAATGTGCCCCTTAAATTACGGGCCCACAGCATTCATATCTTTACTTTTTAGAGTGGCGTTCATTATCAATAAAAGAAATTACAACATATGAAAGATCATCACTTTATTAACATCAAACTTTACGGCTTTCATTCTTACCTACCTTACTTATTATCGCTGGACTGATTCTAACGAGAGTAAGTAAACGCATTTGAAGTTAGCCTCGACCACTCAAGCTTTTCGACCGGTCTGTCGTAGAGTCTCCTGTTGAATTACATAGTTTGTCTTCTCTATCTCATCTTTTTGTCCTCAAGACTCGTTGCTATAATCAACACTATTTCTTCTACATATCAATGATATGCTGCAATATTAAAGCATTGAATGCTATACATATACGGTGATCTTCTCGAAGCTCCTCTGTTCTGGAATACTGAGCAGTAGTCACATTTATGTGTCGTCATAAGTGATGTCCTATTTCTAATTGGAAGATAAAGCTAACTAGGGTGGCTTTATCGTGCAAGATGGTAGGTACTTCACGTCTGAACAAGTGCTCATGCCGAACTAAAAGCCCAAGTATGGCTGCTTTGTGTGTAATAACCAAGGAAGTTACATTCTACCCGGAATGCTTACACGCGCTTCAAAATCGTTCCGAAGAGTACCACGACATGAGTGGAGTGTGTCTCTTTCTACTAAATAAAGCGCCAATCGCCAATATAAGTGTGGTCATGCGTAGTTTGCAAATTACTACTAACTAATTCTACTAATTTGAGAAACAGTTTTTGCATTGCATAAATAATTACGTAATAATTAAAATAAGCACATTTTAGAACTCACTGTGTTAATTACAATCCATTTTATGCTAATGTATTTATGGACGTTTATGAATAAAAGGGATTTAACGATTACCGAATATATAAAAATCTACCATCAGGATAGTTTTATTTACACTGGCAATTGCAAGAAAGGGACAACATCCACTCTTGTCGTTGTCTTGCTCAGAACGTTTTCCCCCTCTGTTAAGTAAGAAACAAATGTCAACTTTATTAGGAACGAAATAAAGTACATTTTTATTTTTCAAATATTGCTTCTTAGTAATTCCAGTTATCGTATATAAGTTCCTTGGTAATAACACACAAAGCAGCCATACAACACATACATAAAACAGCAACTTTGGACTTAATCTCAATCAAACACTTCAGTTTGACAAAATCTAGAGCAGAACGGCTTGTGGATAATACACATGGCTAAGAATCCCTAAGCTCTAGAAAGAATTGGATCTTTATTTAAATTTTGCTAACAATATTGTGAAGAATTTTCTTATGAGATATAAAAATTAGAGATAAAAGATCTCTTTCTATCATTGTTCGGGAATAATATATGATAAAAGTTTGTATTATTATAGGTGCCCGATATTTGCCCCAGTGATGCAGTAAAATGTAAAACTGGTTAATTATTTTATTAAAAAACAAGTGCATAGTGTATGAATTGTGAAACAGTACCAGTGTCTTTCTTCTTTGACTTAAGAGTCCTGTTCTTGTCGATGAAGTGATACCATCTTTTTTCGTCCAGAGTCATGGTTTTGACTACCTGATACGACACGACATTTACTTTTTCCTTGATCATTATCAAGGTAGGCACGTCTAGGTCTTTCTTTCCCTTCTTTCCTTGTACTTTCCCTTCTATGATGTTATTAGAAAACTGTCGGCGTCGGGACGTGATGACTGCAAAAATACGGTCACACATTTTCACATTTTACTGCAGAGCAAGACCTAGACGTGCCTACCTTGATCATTATCAAGGTAGGCACGTCTAGGTCTTGCTCTCCTCTCTTTTCTTGTACTTTCCCTTCTATGATGTTATTAGAAAACTGCCGGCGTCGGGACGTGATGACTGCAAAATTACGCTCACACATTTTCACATTTTACTGCAGAGCAAGACCTAGACGTGCCTATATTGATCATTATCAAGGTAGGCACGTCTAGGTCTTTCTCTCCTCTCTTTCCTTGTACTTTCCCTTCTATGATGTTATTAGAAAACAGCCGGCGTCGGGACGTGATGACTGCAAAATTGCGCTCGCACATTTTCACACTTTACTGCTCGGGGCAAACAGAGCATAAGACTAAAGGCACCCCCTACCACACTCCGCGTGGACTTTATTAATATTAAAGGTCTCCTTTATAATTTAAATGCCATCCACTGCCACCTTGAGACGGCACGCCGGCTTTGATCTTATTAACCGTGACTCAGATAACTTCTCCGGTGGATATCTCATATCTCTCCTACCCGGGATACAAATTAGAGCATTCATTTATACCCCGGGCGGAAGTTACGTTAGCGAGGATATCGGTTCCTGGTGTCTCAGCTTCCTTGAAGGCCTAGACCTAGCACTCTTCTGGCTACGTATAGAGTGCGACGACCATCCACGCATCTATGCGTGCCTTTATAGGTCCCATAGTGGAAATATCGAAGTAGACCGACTCGCAGAGCATATGCTCTGCGAGTCGGTTTACTTTATTTGTATTTGTATAACAAATAGCAACAGATTTTGTGATACAGCAGATCCCCTCCGGGGAAATCGTGATCCTTGGTGACTTTAACGCCCATCAAGCTGAAAGGCTTAGCTCATGTAACACCGATCACGCGAGGAAATCTATTCACGATTTTGCTTTAGCATATGGTCTAACACAGCTGGTTACTTCGCCTTCGCGTGTTCCAGATATGGATGACCTTCCCTTCCCTGTTAGACCTTCTGCTGACCTCTCATCCGGACAACTACCAAGTTCCCGTAGTTGCTTCTCTAGGTTCTTCAGACCACTGCCTCATACGGAGTGAAGTGCCGTTTTTTTTTAAATTATTTTTGAAGTGTCGTTATTGAAGTGCCGTTAATGTGATTATCGCGGCCTTGTTTTACAGGCTGTCGCCGCGTTTGGCACTATAATCCAAATACCCATGGAGGATAAAAATGCTTTTCACTGGATGACCCAGATGTCGTTACTAACTGCATCTCCGAAGTGGTGCTGCAGGGCATGGAACTGTTCGTTCCGGTTACTGCGGTACCCATCGGTGACAAGTCACGGCCTTAGTTTGGTCGCCACTGCAAAACGACTTCACGTCAGAGGCAGGAGTTCTACCGAGCATGGGCTGCTACAGCGGCACCTCATGATGTAAACACCAGTGCTATTAGAAAGGAGTATAATTTTGCCTCTAGGTTTTTCAAAAGACCCACCGCTAAACCAAATAGCAGAGGAGCACATTGACAGAATTCGTGAGAGAGCTGTAGTCCGCTTTCCTTCGGAAACTCGTGCGTTCCGATCTCTCGCCAAGGCTGTCCAAAGGAATTGAACTGACCCATGATGCCAATGAGAAGGCCGATCTTTTGAACTCAATCTTTGCTGCAAACTTGACTTTGGATGACCAAGGGAACACGCTGCTTGCCTTCACGCAGTGTGTTAGTTTCATGCCCGAGGTTCGATTCCTCCAAACAGCAGGATGTAAAGCGCTCATTTCCTTGGACGTCCATAAGTCTAGCGACCCTGATGACATCTCTCCAATCGTGTGAAAGATTTGTGCTCCTGAGTTGACACTGGTTTTAACGCGTCCTTTCCGGCTCTCATACACAATTGGCGCTATCCCAAAATCTTAGAAGACAGCTTAAGTGTACCCAATCCCTAAGAAAGGCGATCACTCAGATACGTCCAACTATCGGATTATAGTGATAACCCCTTTGATCTCTAAAATAATGGAATCCATTATTAACAGCCAGCTTTTGAGATATCTAGAAGAGCACCAGCTGATTAGTGATCGTTAGTACGGTTTTTGTCGCGGTTGCTCAGCTGGTTACTGGCTGGTTTGGTTTACCTAACTCACCGATGGATGGAGGCTGTGGAGAATAAGGGGTAGACTGCGGCAGTTAGTTTGGACATAGCGAAGGCTTTTGATCGGGCATGGCACAAAGTATTCTTTCCAAGCTCCCTTTTTAAGGACTTCCCGTGACACTCTGCAATTAGATCAGCAGTTTTTTGGCAGATCGGAGCATCAAGGTTGTTGTTGATGGAACATTCTCTGAAATTAAATCCGTCATTGCTGTTGTTCCGAGCTGTATGCTATCACCTACACTGTTTCTTCTGCATATTAAATACATGTTGCAATCAAGCAACATTCATTGCTATGCAGATGATAGTACGGGTGATGCTTTGTACTCCGGCTGCAGTGGGTTTCTCCACAACACGTCAATGAATGCTGTAACAAATTTATGTCATAAATCGAAGAACAACTTTCCACAGCCTCAAAGTGGGGTCGACTAAACTTATTCCACTTTAAGCCCAAGAAGACAAAAGTTTGCACGGTTTTTCACTCAATAATAAATATCTCCCTTTGTCGTATTTATCATTTCGAAAATACTTCCTTAACAGGCACAGCTAGTATTGAAATCCTTGGAGTTGACATATCGAGCGACTTTCTTTTCCGTGGTCACTTGGAACTTGGAAATGAAGACATGGCCAAATTAGCCTCAAAAAAGCTGGGTGTTCCTAGCAGGGCCAGACAGTATTTCACGCCGGCCCATCGCTTACAACTTTATACGGCGCAAATCCGGCCTCATATGGAGTACTGCTCTCACTTATGGGCAGGGGCTCCTCAGTACCAGCTCCTTCCTCTTGACTGCATTCAACGTAAGCGGCTCGAGTCGTCGACGATAGGACTATTTCTGATCAGTTTGATTATTTGGAATTGCGTAGATATATAGCTTTGCTCTGTATATTTTATCGAACCTATTATGGGGGGTGTTCCGAGGAACTGTTTGGATTAATCCCTGCCGCAGAATTTCACCGTTGAGCATCGTGGCAAAAGTCAAAGTTTTATTCTCACCATCTCGATATCTGAAAATCCACAACTGTGCCATTCTTGAACCCAATTACCGGCAGGGGTTTTTCCAAACGGACAAGACTTAGGGACCTTCAAGAAAAGAGTCTCTTTTCTTGAAGGTCCCTAAGTCCCTAGACTGGGACGGAGTGGGGGAGGGGGGGAGGGGGCAACCGTACGATTTTAAGACTATATTTTCATCTTATTATATTTTTATCTACAACAGTACATAGTTAGTACATAGGTAAACAATTTCCAGAGGGGCAGCTGCCCCCCCTCGGTACGCCCATGATTACCATATTTATTATTAAATTTGGGGCATAATCATACTCTCGCAAGGGATGAAAGCGACTATCACTGCCCGTTAACATTAACATTGGTCATTGTGATTAAATAGGTAATTGGAAATATATATTTGATGTTTTTTTTTTATATATATATCATAAGATAGCAAACAAGCAGATGGGTCTCCTGATGGAAAGAGTCAACCATCGCCTATAGACACCAAAGATGTTAATGGTGCGTTGCTATTTTGTGGCGAGGTCTAATGCCACATGCATAAGTTTACCGGCTACCTTATCCTCCAAACCGGAACACGACAGCGACAAGCACTGACGCTATTGCGGCAGAAATAGGTAAGGCGGTGGTACCAGACCCGGGCGAGACAACGCAGAACTCTACCACCTAGTAGCCACGATGTTAGTGACTCGATAGCCAATCGGTCGCCTTTTACGACCTGTCTGGCAGAACGGCAGTTGGCCTATTCTTCAAAGGAGGCCGGGACCAACACGGCGAAAATGTGTAAAATGTGTGTGTAAAATGACGTGTAAGACCTTTCAACATCTAAATTGGCTAAAGAGCGCGCACGGTAGTAGAGTTGGCCATCAGATTGTACCAACTTAATAACTTATAGCCGCTGTACACGTTGGGCGAAAGTGTTAGGCCATGATGCGAACTAAAACGGTGGATTTTGTTTACATATTGGCGTACTAATAATTTTACATGGGCGCTTTAATAAAAATGGAAATGGAATCTCTTGCAGGAGCGCCAATTTATACTAATATTATAAAATTATAGAGTTTGTTTGTTTGTGTGGTTGTACGCGCTAATCTCGAAAACTGCTGAATCGATTTGAATAATTATTTTTGAGTTGGATAGCCTATTTATCGAGGAAGCATCACGCTACGACCAACAGGGTTGGAGTATCAACAAAAAATTTCTAAACGGGGATTTTTTTCCTTTTGAGAGCATTCCTGGCGTGCGCTGCTATTGGTTACTACACGTGCACCAAAGTGGACTAACCAAAAATAAATGGCGAAAAAGAAGATGTTGGAAGGTGATTATTCATCGGTCGAATAACAATTAACAAATAAGACATTGGTCCAACATGCTGGTCGTCGCCCAATGTATACAGTGGTCTTTAAATGTCAGATATTGCCATTTCAGACACATCATAATAATATATGACAACTATGAAGCTCGTTCGTTTTAAATTTATTAACCTGTAACTACTAAAGTTACTTCACATATTTTTTACAAAATAGCTACTGAATGCCATACATCACAGTCTCCACAGATTTGCCTTATTTTCTTCGAATACCTACAACTAGATGGTCCCGGGTTTAATCGCCGGGAACTAACGCCGCAGTGCCTCGGGTGAGTACGTAGAGTTATCACTCCTGGTTATTGCAAGAAATAAGCGATGTATTTATAAGGATGGTAAAATGCAGTGATGAAGAATATCAACTGACCAACTGGGTGGTGAACTTAAACGTTACCGTTACCAACGTGATTATAATAAATTTTTTTTTCTTTTGCAGTTGGGCTTGCTGCTGCCATTCCTAAATTGGAGCTTTTTATGGAGCTAGTCGGTGCTATTTGTCTGTCAATCTTGGGACTCTTCTTACCAGCCGTGGTGGAGACCGTATGGTTATGGGGAAAAGGATTTGGAACTTGCAAATGGATCATCTGTAAAAACATAATTATAGTGGTATTTGCTGCAGTGGCCATGGTTTCTGGTGTAACATTTTCTATTAAAACCATGATCGATAATTTGTGATAAATATTTTTAAGTAGATTTATGTCTCCAGTGATATTTTTTATAGTTTTGACGTAATGTAAGCCGGACAAATAATAAAAATGCCATTCTGTAATGGTGTGGCTACATAATCGATCTACGGCGACAAAATGTGATGTTAGTGGGATAGGCGTAGTCCAGGTAATGTCTGCCTATTTGTTTTCCCATATTAAAGATCAAAGTTTGAATTACTAAGAAAAAAAGGTATTTATTTATTAGATGATTGGCGTAGCTTCGCCCGGGTCACGTCGTCGATATAATTTATCATACAAATTTGCATCCGCTATTTCAGCCCTTTGGAGGTTGATTTAAAAAAAAGGCTAGCCTATATTTTACCCCGAATCTTAAACTATCTCCATACCCAATTTTATCAAAATTGCTGCAGTGGTTAAACCGTGAAGGTGTAACAGACAGACAGACAGACCTTCATTTTCATAATATTAAGACTAAAATTCGAAATTACATTAAATATAAATAATGCAGTATTCAGAATCTAATAGTTAATTCGCGAAGTTATCACGTAACTCGCAATGCGAAATTATCGTAATTGCTTAGTTATTTCAAGACGTTACCACTTGATTAGTTTTGGTGCTGTAACATTGTAAAAAGTGCTTCTAGGGACCAGCAAGCAATTGGCGACATTTTTGATGAGTTTTTCGTTACGTTTAAAAGTCATCGCTGATCGCTGGAGGATTGCAAACGTTAGGTGATACGCCTGTCGGTTGGCCAATCATTTGCAACCAGTTGGAATTACAAACAATTCTAAGCGCTATCTATTTCACTGATACAACTCTGCTCAATACGCATAATTGAAAGGTACTTAAATAAAAAGAATTTTTAAATTTCTACTCCTTTTACTTCTGCCCCCCTCCCAAAAAAGCTGGGTACGCCAGATTAAACTGTTAAATCCTGCTGTAAATTAAAACGCTTTGTCATATTTTATCAGATGTATCATTCACATAAAAAAGACAAATTTAGTGCTAGTTTACTATTATTTGCAAATTATGCACATTCTCGCTTACTTTACATTGTTATTGGCAATTATCGTGTATTAGTGAATCATTTTCCACGTCATATCAGACAAATAGTTTATACCCGCCATTCAAGTTCTTATCTAGTTTAGAATAAAAATTTATATTTTTAAAAAGCAAACAAACTCATATTATACATTTATTACGTATTACGAAGTAACCATATCGCTCATTTACTACAAGATCAACATATCTCAAAATTGACGATTTTTGAGATAATGGTACAGTCGTGTAGAAAAGCTAGTTTCCAATTACTAAAACAACGTCTTATCTTTAAGCTCCATAGTAAGTGAGAGAGAAAATAATTTCACAGTTATGCCATTTTAGTATTGTATTTTGATAAGATATGTGTGTTGTGTAAGTATTATAAAATAAGGAAAAAATTATTATAATGTATGCACTATTAAATGAGAATTACTGCCGATAAACTGCGATACAGTTTGGCAGATTAAAAAAACTGTAAAAATCTTAGGCTAAATATTTGGAAAATGAATTAAATAAAAAAATAGTTTTGGTGACTTGCGACACTAATGATTCTCATGTAAATGATGTCTTTTGAGAAACGCAAATCTTTTAATGAGTTTTAAGAAACGCAAATTAGCGATATCATACGAATGTTAACAAGTGTAACAACGATTAGGTATTTTTATTATAAGAATAAGAATATATCAACAGCAATGTCAAAAAAATGTGTGTGTCTAAGTAAGTGTTAGAACTTGAGAATGTACGCACGTAAGAGATTATATTCCTTTGGTGTAATACAACAGTGAATATATTGTAGTTTTTTTTATATACATACATTTTTTTTTTAGAAATAAACATATTGCTTCATACTAACGAGAGTATTATGACTCACTTCACGCTATCAATTTTGTGTCGCAGTACGCGCGTTTTGTAAAAATTCACATAATTGTTCTCCTAACTCCCCAATAGAAATATAACCTTAAAAAATTGCAACAACTTGCAACAACTGACTTGCAATTCCTAGAACCCTAGTATCTCTAGAGCCTTAAATCAAATTTTAATCACATTTATATGGAACCAATGACATTTTACTAATAGACAGGTCACACCAACATTACTGCGATTTAAAACAACTCGAATGTAAATGTTACTAGAGCTACTTATATTATTATTTATTACATGTGACGTGCGGGACTTAATGAAAGTCAGGCAATGGCTTGCTTTCATAATACCATTTTGGAATATGAACAACGCATCTATACTTTTTTACATCATTGTATGGAACCAAATGAAAAATATAACTCTTTCAAACAATTTATTATGTACGACCGATAATGACCGCCCCGTCGGTCCAGTGGTTAGCGACCCTGACTACGCAATCGACGGGGCTCGGGTTCGATCCCCGACGGGGACAAGCATTTGTGTGATAAGTATAAATGTTTATATTTCCAGGTTTCGGTGTTTATTAAATATATTCCAGTATTTATACGTGGGTAATTCCAGCGAAATTCCGAAATTCATGTCCTCATTATTTTTTTATAAGTGGTTACGAAATTTAAGTAATGATTAATATTTTTTTATTAAGTACGTCATAGTGTATACATAATACCTATATGATTTTCTAGTAAACTAGATATCTAATATTTCTTTTGCTTATATTAACATCCGAAAATCATTCCCTCACTATGTCCCAAACTCCAGATTAGAATACTCTATGGTCGCTAAATTGACACATTTCGCTACATTTAATGTCATACTTTTAATGATCGATTAAACATAAAAGAGTGTCTTGAAAATATTCATAATTACAAAAAAAATAGAATATTATTAAAATATATGCATTTTTTTTATTATGTCCGAAAAAAAAAATTCATTCCCTCACACCTTTGTTCGCAGTCAATTTTCGAACGTGTTATTTGTATTTCATGAACGCACCTATTTATTTTTGACAGTTGGCAGTACTGCCAATAATTTATTATGGCAAATTCATCTTGTGCGTGCAAGTAGTTTCTATTAAAAAAAGGTTTTGTTCATAATTTATTACACTAACATTTTTGGTCGTCATTACATCACATCTCACAAAAATAAGGAAATCAACTTTAACTAATTAATGATTAAACTTTTACGTTGGTTTTGGTAACTGATAGCGTGAACATAAAATGCAACATGAAAGAAAGGTTATGTTGTGCGTTTTTGGCGGTTATGTTTGATTTCGTCATTCCCTCACCGTCATTCCCTCATATTTATTTGTAGTGAGGGAATGATAATACGTGAGAGAATGATTATTTTAACCGCGCACTTTGTTTTCAATTGTGTTCTGGCTGCATTAATGCTAACTAACCTTTACTTTCTCGTTTTAAGGTTTTATTAGCTTAAAAGGGCAAAAAAAAAACTGAGACACAACTAAAATTGAAAAAGAAGGAGTATGATCGGAAACGTAGAAAAAAATTAAGTGATCCTATAAGTTTAGAAACACTTCGCGAAAAAGAAAGACAGAAATATGTGAAAAAAGAAAAAGCACAGGTGAAACCTGTATCTGTAAAGGCGATTAATATTTCAATGAAACAATTAGTGAAAGGGTTAGAAGAGACGCTACCTTCATTCTTTCAGGATGTCGGTACCATAGCTCACCAGTATCAGGCCATTTTGAAACTCAAAAAAAAAATCAACGGAAAATGAAGTCCTGATACTCATAGATTTCAGCGAGAAATATTCTTGTAAATACTACAAAGAAATACAGACAGTTCATTTTGGCGGTGCTAAACAACAAATTACACTTCATACAGGTGTACTTTATTTACGTCGCAATGATGTCAAAGTCCACACTTTTACCTCTCTATCTGAAAATAACCTGACACGATAAGATGGCAGTATGGGCGCATTTGATACCAGTTTTTGAATGGCTTAAAAAACAGGATTTGAACATTCATACAATTCACATTCTGAGTGACAGTCCAGTGACTCAATATAAGAACAAGTTTATTTTCCACATTGTATCTCGACATATAAATGATTTATACCCGGGAACAAGATTATTTTCATGGCATTATTTGGAACCAGGCCATGGAAAAGGTGCGCCTGATGCTGTATGGGGCATTTTAAAAAGAACTGGCGATAAAGCTGTAGCTGAAGGCCTTGATATCGTGAATTTAACGACACTAAAAACATATTACTGAAAAGATGCCTTTCAATAATATTGTTTGAAGTAACCACCGCTGACATCGTTGGGATAGAAAATTTATTACGGCAATCACAATCGATCGCTGCATTCCGGGGAACTCAAAAAGTTCGGCAATTTGTTTGCACTGCTAATGTGCTCGAATTCTTTGCTTGCATGTGCTTTCATGCAACGATTGCACTGTAAAGTGTAGTCATATCATTTAGGGTATTACTCATCTTCCCAGAATAACCCTTTTACGAATAGATGCAGTAAAATCCAAACCCAGAGAGTTTCGGATAGTGGACAGTGTTCTAAAGATATCCCTGATGAGAATGCTAGAGAAACAGATCCAACTTACACTATAGGTGACTGTTATTGTTAAATGAGACGGTAAGACTTTTCCTGGAGCAATTATTTCAGTTTGTAGAGAAGGGACTTTAATAAAATGTATGACTAGAGGCTCTAAAGCTTGAAAATGGCCAACTTTAACAGATAAACAGCTGTATAACTGGGATGATGTATTACAGAAGATTCAATCTCCGATATTAATAGAAAAGAGTATGTTACTTCGTAAGTGATTCGCTGAGTTGATCAAAGAAAGATTCCAGATATTTAGATTTAATATTTTATTGTTCTCTCTCATGTTGTCTTGTGTTGAATCTGATATAGTTTGTAATGAACAGATGGTTTTCATTGTTTTGGCGCGTTGCCCTTTTAATTTAATATCAAGAATTATATATACTTTTTCGTGCTCCTTACTAGTTTATAAGTAAGTTTAAATAGATCTCTAGTGCAATTTGTAATAGTTGAAACAATATGATTTTCAAAAGTAAGGTTGCCAAAAATTTTAAATAAAAAAACTGATATTATTTAGATTTATAAGAAGAAATAATAAGTGTTAATTTATCTTTGTTATTTAAAAAAATATAATACAAGATTTATAATGTCATTAAACATGTATTTTATTGTTGGGTGGTCGTAAATATGTTAACGCTCATTCCCTCACCTGACACATCATTACCTCACTCTCTAATGTTTGAACTACCCTCTTTTTCCCAAGAAAACTCACTTATTTTGGGGACCACTATATTATTGGCAATTAGTTACACGAGTACTATAAAATTCATAGAAAAGAAAAACTAAATATTGAAAATAATTTTCATTAATTTTTGAAACTCAAATTTCGGAATTTGGCTGGAATTACCCACGTATATATGAATTTCTATGTATTAGTATCATTGACTAACACCCATAATTCAAGCAAATAATTTGCTTACTTTGGAGTTAGATCAGTAAGTGTAATTTGTCCCGTGAATATTTATTATTTACTAGCTTTTTAACTACTCTTATTTTTTCTATATTTTCTCATCTTTAAAACATTCCCTGGACTTCCACAAATAATTCAAAACCAAAATTAGCCAAATCGGTTCAGCCGTTCGCGAGTTTTAGCGAGTCTAACGAACAGCAATTGATTTTTATATATATATATATATATATATATATATATATATATATATATATATATATATATATATATATATATATATATATATATATATATATATATATATATATATATATATATATATATATATATATATATATATATATATATATATGTGTGTGAGGAAGTATGAGAGTATTTGCAACCTAAGGTAGCGTAGCGCTATCTAGAGTAGAATAAAGTGTATTTGACTTATACGTTGCGTACGTCACTTACGTCATTTTATATCTTAACAGTCATCCATCGGCCAGCATATATCAATTATCGCCTGTCGTAACGAAATCCGAGTCAGTAGATCGGTTTATAAGAGGACTCACAGCTAGAGAACCGACCGTGCCTAACGTGCGCACTGATTCAGTGATAAGACGACTATATGGTGGTATATTATAATTTATTGTCTTCTGCGAAAGCAGCGGTGGGATCAAATCCAATGCGTCTAATATTACTATCGGCCCACCAGTTCATGAATGTTGAAAACGAACCAATTTGAAGAAAATGGTGATGCAAGTGCAAAAAAAATAAAAAAGTGCGAAACAAGGATTACCGTATTCATTCATTTACAAGGCCGTGCTCATAAAAGGGTGTCAAAATCACCCTTATGCAAAACATTGGATGAAATAAAGGAATGTTAATCACGTCAGTTCGCTACTATTGGAAGATTTCACGACATGGTGCAGTATACTAGTAATTGCGATTCAACTTATGTGGAGAATTCTATAAAAAAAAAACCTAGTAATGGTGGATGAAATAGAAACTGGCTGGAGCGAGGTGAACAAAATTGTAGCCGTCATCTCAGGTATCTCCGACTACCAGGTACGGTCTGATTTATTAAAAATACTGGCGAACAAAATTGAAGTCGTAATCTCAGGTATCTTCGACAGCCAGGTATGATCTGATTTATTAAAAATACTTCTAAGTAGCAGTTACTCGCGATTTCATTCGCGTGATGAAAAATCAATGCTTCTATTTGCCCAGTAGGTAAAATAGTGGCCTGTGTCATTGCTAAATAATGTGGCTTTCTGGGCGTGAGAGGATTTTTGAAATTGGTTAGGTGGTTTTTGAGTTAAATTGTAACAATGAGTACAATGCTGTGGCCATTGGTCAGAACATGATAAGTGCACTTTTAGCTGAACAATGTTAATAATACAATTAGCATTGCGAAAAACGGATCGTTTGATCAGTTAGACATAGGGGAAGGTGGGGCAGCTTCATACAGTTTTTATATGTCGTCTTATAGAATTCGCTCTGATATCAATATTTATATCGATGTATTAAAAATTAATAGTCTCACTATCTGACTTTAAATTAAAATCAAGATATTTGTATAAATACACACGTACGACTTTTTATATCAATTTAAAAAAATAATGGGAAATGTATGAATGTGCCCCACATGCGGGGCACTTTCATACGGACTATGGGGCAGATTCATACATGCAAAAAAACTCCAGTTATACATGAAATATTTATTTATTTATCAAAATCAAAGTATCAGTATCAAAATAAAGGGCACAACGTTTTCATGAACATATGGAAAGAGATATCTGTAGTTACATTAATATCTGTAGCTTTTCTTTTTATGGCACCAAGAGAATTAAATTAACCTATCAGTCTTTCTGATCAGTCCCATAATTATTTAAATATCTAAGGCCTATTCTTACTATTTATTTAGTACTACTATTAATAATCATCAATTTCGCCGTATTGGTCCCAGCCTCCTTTGATGAATAGGTCAACTGCCGTTCTGCCAGGTAAAAGGCGACCGATTGGCTACAGAGTCACTACCATCGTGGCTACTAGGTGGGAGAGTTCTGCATTGTCTCGCTCGGGTCTGTTACCACCACCTTACCTATTTCTACCGCAATAGCGTCAGTGCTTATCGCTGTCGTGTTCCGGTTTGGAGGGTAAGGTAGGCGATAAACTTATGCATGTGGCATTAAACCTCGCCACAAGATAGCAACGCACCATTAACATCTTTGGTGTCTATAGGCGATGGTTGAATCTTTCCATCAGGAGATCCATCTCCTTGTTTGCTATGTTATGATATAAAAAAAAATTCAAAATATCACAATAAAATCGTGACCAGCTCTCCTCTTTCGGCAGAAATTATTTGACCAACTTGTTATTGACTCTGCAGCAAAAATTTTGGGTGTGCTCAGAACAGTAGATACCAGATTCGTCGTAGTTGAAAATCCAATCGGCTGTAAAATTGTATATGCGGTACATATTCTCCAGGTTCTAAAAGAAATCATTCACTGCTGTTTTGTTGAAACCGAATGATCTGGCAGCACTTGTATTTTCCGGTTTATGCAAACTTAAATTTTTCTGGCGTTTTCGGAAACTTACTAACCAGTCTGCTCCCGCCATCTTATTATTATTCCAACTTGCAGGGTATTTAATCTTATTGGCCTTAGAAAAATCATATGCAAGTCTTTTAACTTAGACACATAACAGCCCATAGTGCATCTTAGAACCCTCTAAATATGTATATTCAAAAGATCCTCCTCTGATCTTGTAAAAACTTGCTGCGATGCAAATTTAGATTCAAATACACGAATTTCAGTACCGAGATCTTGTGTATTGCGTATTTTTTTTAATACGGCTTTGTAATATTTGTGCATTAACTCCATACTTGGCTGCTGATTTTCGAAAAAAAGTTTGTTTGCTAAAACTTCATCGATAGCTTTTATCATTGCCTGTTCGTCCACCTCTCCACTCCTAGTTCCCTTTTTCTTGTAATTTCTGACAATTATCGTTCTGCAAAACAAAATTATGACATCGCTTAAATTTTAATAAATAAAATAATAAAATGGGGCACATTCATACAGTATGAATGTGCCCCATACACTACTGTATGAACCTTCCCCATCACAAAAAAAATAAATCAAAATAATGCCAGAAAAAAACCAACCATATATAGAATTATTCACATATCAGTCCACAAACGTGACCCTATTATCTTTTAAATAAAATAGAACTAGATAATCTAGACAGCAGCTGTTATTAAAAAAAGACGTTAAAATTGAGGCTATAAAATTACTTACGCCCAGCCGAATCACGTTCCGTATCACACCAACGTGCTTTTCACGCGGACTGCTGTCAAACTCCGTCAGCGAATATACACGTAGGTAAGCTACGCATACACGCATAAGTCATCCCGTTGATGTGCGCCTAACATCAGATATATCTAGTGTATGATAGTGCCCCTTGTACGAATCTACCCCATTTTACCCTATCTTCATCAACACTGTACTCTTCTACAGTCTATGAACATTTCAAGATAAGTTAAAAAACAGAATATTACATTTGATCATAACAATACATACGCATTGTGCATTGTGCATAATACATGTAAAATTATTTTTCGTAATTATCACTTTCTGATCTAAGGCCACAGAACGATCGTATAGTGTTACAAATATTATAAATCGAGTTATAACGCAAAATATCGAAAGTTTAGATGTGTAGCCTTAATTCTAGCGATGAAAATGTTCAATGATCTTATTGTCTGAAAGTGGGACATACGGAACAGGTGTATTTTTCTAAACGAAAAGATGATAAGTATACAAAATCAAGTGTTAGTAAGTCTATACTTACAATCAGAAACATAAATTTAAGTATTTGCGCGCCAGCAATTGGCCAAGTATATTTGGTCTCACAATGGGTGGCGGGACTGTTGCCGGCCGGGCGCTTGTCCGATCCCAGGCAGCGTTACTTTGCAAAGGTGAAAAGCACATTCATTGATTTGCCTGACCCAGAAATCGAGCCCGGTACCTCGCGTGGTTGGCACTGGCACTGGACCACTGGACCACAGAGGTGACAAATCAATAAATTTACGCGTTTCAATACTCAATACTCAATACTTTATTGCGTCATATGTTATACATTTATAGGTGTTAAGTATACATTCTAGGAACAACATATGTACTCTGATAGGGTGTAGCAATGTTGGAATCGATCTCAAGAGTTTTAAGTTACAATGTTTAGTTAGCGGCTCTGATTGTTCACTCTACCTTATGACATCATTATCGGGCGGGATGTTTTTTTAGTCGACCCGGAATGAACCTTTCATTATAAAAACAAAGGTACGCACAGTACAAAAAAGTTCAAGTGGATGTTTATGTTTTACAGAGCGCAGACTTACATGATATTGATACCAATATTACTATCGACGATAGACATGGGTGTTTTGTTATTTTTCAGCATCGATGCACATCGTTGTTTCGTTAACGTTACCACTGTCAACATCGTTGTTTCCGACAACGGTGTTGGACATCTAACTAGCGTATTAGCTGGGAAAAGTCAAGCACGTTGATGGTTTGGCGTTTTCATAAACGTTGTGATACTGTCGTGCATCAACGTAAAAACATTTAGGAGAGTAAATGAGAGTTGATGTAAATAGATAAACAAAATATTGAAATATAAAGTTTTTTTTAGTTTAGTTAGTTAAAATTTGGATACGCATTTGAAAGGATGATTTTCTACTCAAGCACGCAGTAAGGTTGGCACTTAGAATTGGTAAAGTTGCGCTCATCCGTTGTTTATTCACAGTTGGATATTCACAGTATGGGCCATCGGGCATCGACGTGTTATGATTAATATCGGTTGCTGTCGATTACAGTCGTCGTTATTCGACGTCTGCCATCGCGTTGAAATTGGGTGTTATTCCCATCCGTTATTGGGCATTTCGGCAACGGATATCGTCACCATGGGCCGACATTGATCGTCAGCAGCGTTTCGTTAGAAACGGCCACCTCTAATCGACGATGATATTGCCCGTTTATATTACTTGATTAAAAGGGTTTGCGTTTGCACAAAGGGCAATTCCCACTATTTCGTTACTATGTGTGAAATAAAAATGAGACTTGAAAATTTAAATAAAGTCGTACTACACCATCCTTAACCATTAATCTCTACAAAAATAAATTCTACAAAGGATATCACTTCCAAAATAAGTTCACAACCCTCTACTTGCCTTGTTATTCTTGTAAAAAAAAAGGGACAGATAGCCTTTGTTTTATTTCAGAGATTTAAAAGCTAAAACCATGCATGATAATTATTATCTTTCGATGAATATCAGATGACAATATTATCAATATTTGACTCTAAAAATGTAGCTATTTAGACGTCAGCCGTCTCGGCTATGGAACTGTACTATCGCAAAAATCGACACTCAAGTTAATTTTATCAAATAAAGAAAAAGCCAAAGCCCTGAAGCATTTCAGGTACTATTCTTCTCAGGACAAGTTTTAAGGATGTCATAAACTACAACAGCCTTAAGGCATTTCATCATACAAAAAAAAAGATTTAGCTCCTTGAATACATAGATAATACATGGGCCTAGGTAGGCATTTTGATGTGGAGTACCGGAAAGGTACTCCACATCACATCTATTATTTTAGTCGTCAATATGGTTGGTTTCAACTCGACCAGAGGCTAGGCCCTGACACTAACTGGATTATCCAGGCTTTAGTAAACGACACATTCGAAGTAAATTTGCGGTCATTATATGTTATGGAGAATAAGCTAGCTTCATAAAAACTTTCAAATTATAAAAATATGTTATATCACGTAATAGTTCTTAAAATTATAATAGGCAACTTATTCAACACTTTCATGAGGATTCAAAACATATAGTTTGAGATACAACTTAAATAAAATACGAAAACATATATGGTTTTCCAACACTACCGCTTGTGCCAGAACATTATATGTTCACCGGTGCTTAACATGTAAAATTGATAAAATACCATCGGATAGTTTAGCTGCTTAGCTTAAGCCAGGATGGACGAACTAGCTTGTGCCGATAAAGCACGCTTTAATAAGAGTTAGAACGAAGTAAATTTTTTTAATGTAAGCGATATAGTTTTAGTTGAGTAAAATCCTAGGCTAATTAATAAATTATGGAAAGGTTTTCAAATTCTTGTAAAATAACAGATGTTCACGATTAAAATAGTAACTAAGAAGGTGAGCCAAATAAGAGTTTATAATGAGAATTAATAGATGTATCTAACCTTCCTTTTATATCCTCGTAATGCGATTTCTGTGCCTGTTTCCGTTCTTTTGTACATTCATTGTACATCTATACAAATAGGAAAATGTATCAAAAATAAATGAAAACAAAAACTTTTTTTTTGCTTTTATTTTTATTATAATGTTATTTTGTTGTGTTTTATTTAATTACTGTCACATAATAAAAAAAAATTGTACGAACATTTAAATGTTACTGTGTTGATATCTCTTAATATTGTTCCAGAAATGCAGTGAAAAATAATGAAAATTGTTGGTTTTAAGATAAACTACTTTTGTGTTAATGCTTTTGGAGCACCATGTCTCACTTTAATTACATACAGTTACATAAGTACATTGGAAGCTCCACGCTTCATGTAGCTGTCATGTCAGTACATTGGAACCTCCGCGCTTCGTGTAATTAAGAAGTCAATGCGTTAGAAGCTTCGCGCTTCACGTAACTATAAAAACAATACATTGGAAGCTCCGCGCTCTATGTAATTATCAGTTCTGTACATTGGAAGCTCCGCGCTTCATGTAACAATTAAGGAAGTACATTGGAAGCTTAGCGCTTCGTGTAATTAGCAAATCGGTGTATTGGACGCTCCGTGCTTCATGTAACAATTGAGGAAGTACATTGGAAGCTTAGCGCTTCGTGTAATTAACAAATCAGTGTATTGGAAGCTCCGCGTTTCATGTAATAATTAAGGAAGTACATTGGAAGCTTAGCGCTTCGTGTAATTAATAAATCAGTGTATTGGTAGCTCCGCGCTTAATGTAATAATTAAGGAAGTACATTGGAAGCTTAGCGCTTCGTGTAATTAATAAATCAGTGTATTAGAAGTTCTGTGCTTTATGTAACAATTAAGGGAGTACATTGGAAGCTTAGCGCTTCGTGTAATTAACAAGTCAGTGTATTGGAAGCTCCGCGTTTCATGTACCTAACAATTAAGAAAGTACATTGGAAGCTTAGCGCTTCGTGTAATTAACAAGTCAGTGTATTAGAAGCTCCGCGCTTCATGTAACAATTAAGGAAGTACATTGGAAGCTCAACGCCTCGTGTAATTAATAAGAAAGTGTATTGGAAGCTCCACGCTTCCGATAACTAGCAATTCAGATTGTAAAGGAAGGTCTGTGCTTAGTACAGCTCCCAGGTCGGCGTTGTGTGTCGTTTTAATATTCTTGTGCGACGTTACTATGAGCTTTATGTGCTTTGTATCACATCAAAAGACAGTAAAATTTTGACGAAGTGGAAATTTCTATTACGTATTGCCTACAGGCTTGTAAAGTTACGAAGATAACTGTGCGACACGCGAGAGCGCGTTGTCTGTCAGAATGGCCGTGTGAGGAAGTATGAGAGTATTTGCAACCTAAGGTAGCGTAGCGCTATCTAGAGTAGAATAAAGTGTATTTGACTTATACGTTGGGTACGTCACTTACGTCATTTTATATCTTAACAGTCATCCATCGGCCAGCATATATCAATTATCGCCTGTCGTAACGAAATCCGAGTCAGTAGATCGGTTTATAAGAGGACTCACAGCTAGAGAACCGACCGTGCCTAACGTGCGCACTGATTCAGTGATAAGACGACTATATGGTGGTATATTATAATTTATTGTCTTCTGCGAAATATATATATATATATATATATATATATATATATATATATATATATATATATATATATATATATATATATATATATATATATTATTATTTTTTTTTGTTTTATTATAATATTACATTTTTATTTATTATATTATAACACTAATTGTAATAATAGACTTATATTTAGTTAAATGTTCTAAAATGTATACTAATTGCTTATATAAGTCCAAATATTTTGAAACCTGCACTGATTACATTTTATAATATTTGGTTTCATTTATTTATTTATAATATATAATATAAATATAATATATTTTCACGAAAAATAG
Source organism: Apodemia mormo (assembly GCA_036924255.1). NCBI lineage: Eukaryota > Metazoa > Arthropoda > Insecta > Lepidoptera > Riodinidae > Apodemia > Apodemia mormo. The sequence continues at coordinate 4,580,444 of JAUPFN010000006.1, read as the reverse complement.
ACTGAATATAAATCCAAAATACAAACAGTATTACAAACGTACAATTATAATTCTTGCTCCATTAAATAAAATAATATTTATAATATAGTGTTATTTTTCCCTCGTTTCTCTGCGTAAAATTTAAATATATGATATCAGCTGCTCCTCGCGTCTTCGTTCGCCCAACACCACACCTTACTTCCTGATTAATGCCGGGCTCCTTATTATTATTATTATTAGATAATGACCAGGCGTATCATATTACAAGTTTCTAGGACTATTTGATAATTTGACACTGAGGGCTCAAACTGGATGACGACGATCTACGGCGCGGTGGAGAGCGGTGCGATCTAACACATAAAATCTTTGTTGTTGTTTGTTTGTATGTGGCTCCTACCGTGTCTAGCACAGTAATTCTGCCAATGTCACGTTGTGAGAAAGACACATGTAAAAGTAATGATTTTGACCGGTTTTGAAGATTACCCAAATGGAACTTGATTCAAAATAGAGGTATAATATAAAATGTAATTATCTATAGTAAATTAAAATATATATAAATTAGAATAGGAATACATCATATGAATCCTAGGAAAACATATTGTAAAAAAAAATTATATATAATAAAAACTACAGATCTCATAAAGTTACTTAAAGTTTAATATTATTGTATATTATATGACTAGCTAATATATTAATAAAAGAAGTATGGACAAGCTTTAAAAGACATTTCATGTTTGTAGGTCGGGGAATATCTGAGAGAAAAATATCGTATAAAGAGATTTTAAGTTTAAGTTACAACAGAAGAAAATATGATCTACAGTCCCTTCGTCTATGCCACATTCACTAATAGAGTGATCCCTGACTCTGATTTTATTAAGATGAACTGGAGTAGAAGAGTGACCCAAACGTAAACGACAAATAGTACAAATTACTTTTCTATTAATTTTTTTCCGTTTGCTAAACCAAGGCCTTTTAAAAATTATTTCTTGGATATCCGCCACATAAAATCTTATGGAAGTGAACTGGATGACAGCGGCGCGACGCGCGACGGCTGCGCGGACAATGTGTCAAAGGCCACTCTCGCCGCCATGCCGTAGATCGCTGACGAGTAGAACGAGTTTGAGGCCGTATAGGAATCGTTTTAGCTTACGCCTCGTAGAAAATGTTACTACTCGTAATTAAAACAAGTCGTTATATAGGGCATTAGTCGGATATTAAAGTAGCCTTGTCAATCGCAATGTAGACTGTGTGATACTAATAAAAACAATGTTAATCGCATAATATATCAGTATTTACTCATCATTCGACTTATCGTTATTTAAACTCTACGCTACTACACTTCACAATCCGTACGTCCTGCCAACGTAGTAAACGCGAGCCCAAGTCGCGCGTATTCAAAGCATACTCTCTACGAGAGAAGAACTATAACTACATAGAAAAAATAATTATTAACATCAGCCAATACCCACTAGCGCCACAGTCCTGACCCAGTAAAACTAATTACTATTGACAATTTCAAATTATTACATAAGTTAAGAACTTTTATTATTTTTCAATTTTAATATTATATTCATGATTTGCGTCTGCTTAAAATACAGCCATGAATATAATGTTCAAATTGGAAAATATTATTAAATCTCTTTAAATTTATAGAAAACTAGCACAATTCTGGAATTTAAAATGTATTTTGTCATTTTACATATATCTTCACTTCAAATTTTTGCGGTTTACCTACAATCCGCCTGCAAATATGTAATTATGGTTCTGCCTACATAGATAGAAGCTTTGTTCTATCTATGTAGGCAGAACCATAATTACATATTATCTCAAAGAAAGAAAGTCTCAAAGAAACAACTATACAAAAGTCAGATTTTCACAAAACACCAATGACCCTTTGCGCGTATTATATTCCAGTGACCAAATCAAGCCAAATCAAGCTTAGCTACAAGATGCAGTGATCAAAGAGCAATCTTTATTTACAACTTTCTAGCGACAACATCATTATTTTGTAAAATGTCGGTATATTTTGGGGTACAGTGGATACCACTAACACCAAGGAGGAGGTCATAGTTCCTCAAAACGCGGAATACATGTCTTCGTGAAAGATTCAATCCACACTATCTTAACGATCGGTCATCTACGACCAGTAGAATTTCTGTTTAGGAGGTGCTTGATTCAGCGAATTATTGGTAATATTGTTGATTATTATTGGTGTCCTTGTACTTATCAAATTTTTCAAGGTTTGCAAGAGGTTTGAGCCCGCTAGCCCCGCTACTGTTTATGACTATTTAATTTGTTCCGCGGTGTTATCACGTAACTCGCAATGCAAAATTATCGTAATTGCTTAGTTATCGCAAGACACATATGTATGTCAGTGTCAGTCGTTGCCGCTTGATTAGTTTTGGTGCTGTGACATCGCAAAAAGTGCATCCAGTGACCAGCAAGCAATTGGCGACGTTTTTAATGAGTTTTTCGTTATGTTTAAATGTCATCGCTGATCGCTGGCGGATTGCAAACGTTAGGTGATACAGCTGCCGATCTTTATTATACGAGCAAACAAACTCTCAATCGAAAAAAAATGTGACTTTCTGGACTGAGTGGCCAGAGATTATATCGAGTCCCAGACTGCTGATGAAGTACGACTATTGATGAAGCTGATATTCATTGATATAGTGTAAACGATAAATTGGTAGGATATAATACAGTACGATACAGTACGAGGCAGTACGACAACCAAGTAAAAGTTTAAGGTGATTGGAGTTAACGTCAGTAACCTTATTATCCTCGGTATCATATACCGCCGCGCCATAGGTTGGCGATATGCATAACCATGGTAACCGTCAAAAAAAAATTTTTTATATCATAAGGTAGCAAACAAGCAGACGGGTCTCCTGATGGAGTCAACCATCGCCTATAGACACCAAATGTGTTAATGGTGCGTTGGTATCTTGTGACGAAGTCTAATGCCACATGCATAAGTTTACCGGCTACCTTACCCTCCAAACCGGAATACGACAGTAACAAGCACTGGCGATATTGCGGCAGGAATAGGTAAGGCGGTGGTACCATACCCGGGCGAGACAATGCAGAACTCTACCACCTAGTAGCCATGATGGTAGTGATTCGTATAGCCAATCGGTCGCCTTTTACGACCTGCCTGGCAGAACGGCAGTTGGCCTATTCTTCAAAGGAGCCCGGGATCAACACGGGGATTTTTTTTTAATATCATAAGATAGCAAACAAGCAGATGGGTCTCCTGATGGATAGAGTCAACCATCGCCTATAGACACCAAATATGTTAATGCTGTGTTGCTATCTTGTGGCGAGGTCTAATGTTAGCTTAAAATACATTGAAAGCAAACAGCGTCATTAAGTTAATTAGCATAATGCCGAATTTTCAGCACTTTGTACTCAATAGATAAAATAATTATTGGTACAGTTCGAAAAGCGTTATGATCATTAAGTAGGATTTGTTCTATAATAAATGAAATCAATACATCTAACATAAATATTTAATTAAATTTAATATTTTTGATGGGAAAATCCATTTTCACTGCGCAGAACGATTTTCGATAGTAACCTCGAGTTTTGGTGGTCGCATGACCGTCACAATAATGACGTAAGCCAAATTCATACAGTTGTTAATTATTAAAAAATGTAGTACGAAATTTAATATGTTAACTGTTAAATCATCCATGCCTAGTGCTAGCAAATCGTCACCGGGTTTGGAATGGTATCGCGATTTTTAATTTACAAGGATTACCGTTAAAAAGTCTCAATCGCACTAACCCGACTAGGTGATTGAATCTAGTAACTTTTTATCGGAGCCTGATGCACCCTGAATTATCGATTATTTAAAGTTACTAGCGATCGCCCTCTGGTCGAAATTCGACCATAGATTAAACAACAAAAACTCTTCTAAGTTTGAAAAAATAGACTTTAACCATGATAAAAATAGTATACATGTTGTATACTATGTGCGTCAAATCAATGGGAGTGTGCGTACTGTTTATTTTTGTACGTACTGTTACGCGGCCGACCCTGTCTGTCTTTTTTAAAAAAAAAACTACCGGTGACACTTACTACTTTTATTGTACAATTACACGGTTTTAATTGGACTTCCCAAATATTAATTGTGCAAAGTACCGATCGCGGCGGCTTCCAGAATCTAACTGACTTACTGATGATATAAAATAATTAATTAAAATTATCGATGTAGGAAAAATGCTGAATGCATGGAAAAATACAGTCTACATAGAGGGATTGCTGATTAAGACCTAACTACCTTGTAATAAGGGTTGTAACAGCTCCCCCTTTTGGACGAAGCTTTATCTCTTTAAGATGAAGCGAAGTGAATAAGAATTAATCGATTATGTTAATATTTAGGAAGTTTTTACATTTGATTTTAGATATAGGAATAAATAGCTTCTTATTGTTTGGTAGCTAATTATTATATGATATAGTAATTGTCTATATATTTATAAATTAATATTTGTAGACAATATAGACAAAAAACATTTACGAAATAAATTGAAAAATAGAAATTGACATTTGTAAACAATATAGACGTAGAATATGTTTACTAATTAAATTGAAAGGTAGAAATTAACATTTATAGACAATATAGACGTAAAATATATTTACGAATTAAATTGAAAAATAGAAATTAACATTTTTAAACAGTAAATGGATATAAACCATCTTTGAATTAGATTGAAAAATAGAAATTAACATTTGTAAACAATATAAACATAAAACATTTTCGAATTAAATTCAAAAATAAAAATTAACATTTATAACCTTTAAAAAGCATTCATAGCGATATAAACATTTAGGAAATATGAAATTAAAATTATGAACTTAAGTTACGTTACTTACGTTACAATTAAACATTTATAAATACAATATTAGAAATTGAGATTTCGACTTGATGCATTGGCAATGATTGTATAGACATTTTTCGTCATCTGACGATGAGATGTTTGTCATCTCTAAAGAGTTTGAAACTTTAGACTTATTTCTAACAGACTTTTTGTTATGACATTGATTGAATATTTGAACACAACATCACAACTAGTCGATCTTATTCGTAATACATCTGTAAACCTTATACAAAAAATATAAAAATAGACACACAATTAAAATATACGTAAATGTTGAATAATATTGGCCATATTTAATAAAATGAGACTCGTTTTCTAAATTGTTTAATTCGTGTTCTAAACTATCTAATTGATGCGTAGCATACTTTAATGAATCAAGATTAATTTTACTTAAGGATATCGGCGATAAATGTGGCAAACTTTTATTAAATATGTCCTTCTTACAACAGTCGTCAGCTGTAATATCAAAACTTATGTCTAAAGGAGATTTAATCATAATAGAATGATAGTTTGTCGGCAATAATTGGAAAGTTTTAGAGTAGCCGATATAATTAGCTGTTAATTTTACAATTCCTGTACCTTCAATAGAATAATCGTTAATCTGATCATCACAACGAATAGTTAACTTATTTGTTTTTGACTGTACAAAAATCCACCTGTTACTTTGTAACTTTTGCCAAATGTCGATATCACCATACAAAATTTTGGCGTTACATTCAGAGGGCAGCGAGAGTGTGGCCTCGGTTATAATTTTCGACTCACAATTTGGGCTGTACATACAAGAGTAAACATTTGTTAGTTCACATATAGAATGGTTACTATCTATTATCTTACATTTATCTAAAGTGTCCAGCATAGCATAATGTAATCTATCATCACTTAATCCGATGAATAAATTAGTAGGTTGAATCAAGGCGAAGGTAGTGTGTGAGTCATCGTGAGGTGTCGGTAAGGGTATATTCTTATAAACCGTGAACTTGTCAGGTGTAATTAAAGGAATTTGCAATACAAATATTACCTTATTGTTATAATAATAAGAACTAAGTTTAGAAATATCAATTAAGGAATGAATTGTGTCGATATTTAATGCGACTGGGAAGTCTAGTCTTTTGCTTATTTGGTTGCTATGCTTAAATAATTCGTTATAAAGACTTAAGGGACTAATTACACTAGGATGTAGTATATTGACCTTAGAGAATAAAATAGAGTTTAACGTAGTATCTAGTAAATTAGAAATAGTGAGTAAAGAACCTTCAATAATATTAATTAAATTATTTAACTTAGAAATATACAGTAATAGGTTATCAGTATTAGTAATTTGAGATAGTATATTATTCATATTATTTATTTGGGTATTGAGATTAATCTCGTTTTGATTTAGCTTATAAATTGTCGTATTAAAATTATTTATAGTAGATTTAATAACATGTATATTATCTCTCATTAAGTGAAATATTTCTGCCTCACTCTTTTTACAAAACTCAATTGCGGCATCGTATTTTCTAGCATCATCTGCGTCTAAGGTGCCAAAGAAAAACTTTAAGATTTCGCCTCCGAATTCCAAAGATCGTTTTACCTTGTTCGTTTGGCGATCCGAAATAATGTGAGATAAAGATTGTAATTTATTATAATTAGATAGAATTAGAACCTCGATAGGGCTAGATATGTCTTTACACGAGTTTAAATCTTGCGATTGGATTTTGTTACAAAGATTAAGAGTATCTTGTAATAGATTTGATATTTTATTAAGATAAGGTTCTAGCGAGACTAAATCAATGTGCGTTACAATTTTCCAGTAATCATTATAAAAATTTATGTATGTTATAGGTTCAAAATAGATACCAGGGCTATGAGATATAGGTATAATTTTCGATTCCGCGTGGCTGTGGCTTGTGCCATAACAGCATAATACCCTGAAAAGAGATATATGAAATAAGTTAAGATTTGGCAGGCTTTATCTCGTTAGTATGATGTTTAACATTCTTGCGACCTATTCGTAAAGTGACGTTATGTTTATTATGTACCTTTAATATCTTATAAGGCCCTTTCCATACGGGTGATAACGCTTTGCGAAGTCTGTGGTGTTGTTTCAAGTACACCATGTCGCCTGCTTTATATGTTATTTCACGTGAATTACTATCATAATATTGTTTTGATCTTTCTTTACTGTTGATAAGATTTTGAATAGCTTTTTCGCGGCTAAAACGCATTCTATACTGTAAAGCACGTATGTATTCGTTATAGGTAGTATTACTAGTACTTTCGTATAAAGAACTCGGAATTGAGGGCTTGTAGCCGAATAATAATTCATGTGGCGTGTAATTTGTCGTACAGTGTGGAGTAGTGTTATAAGCTAGTATAGCTGTAAATAAATAACTATGCCAATCGTTTTGGTTGTCGTTAACAAAAGATTTTAGGTACTCCTTTAAAGTAGCATGTGAGCGCTCTAAGGCTCCGTTTGTTTGAGGATGGTAAGGAGTCGTGAATAACGCTTTAATTTTTAGAATTTCTGTTAGCTGTTTAAATAAATCGGACGTGAATGATGTGCCTAAGTCCGTCAAAATAGTTTTAGGGAAACCAAATAGAGACATAAAATGTACAAGATTTCGGGCGATTTCGTCACTAGTTGCCGTGACCATCGGATAAGCATATGTAAATTTGGTAAGATCGTCTTGTAACGTTAAGATGAATTTAAATTGTTGAAAACCCGCGTCGGGTAGGGGACCTACGATGTCAAGAGCTAGTCTCTCGAACGGCCTAGTAGAGGTGGATGTGATCTCCATTGGAGCTTTGTTTGATTTTCTTAGGGGTTTGTTGATTTGGCAAAGTTTGCATTTTTTTACATAATCTTCAATGTCAGAGCGCATCCCTTTCCAATAATAACTTGCTTTAATACGTTTATACATGCGCTGTGAACCTGGGTGACCAGCGATAGGCGAGTCGTGGTTTTCTTTCAGTATTTTAGGCACTTCTACTGGAGTAGGATAGATTAATTGATTTTTATATATATGTATCTTGATATTCGTATTATGGAAAATATATGAAATCATGTTATAAATTTTAGTATAGGCTAATTTTGAGAACGGATCGGAGAAATCTGATATAACAAGGTCTGTAATATTTTCGCAATCGATTAGGATATTCCTAAGTTGAATTAATAATTTATAAACGTCTTTAAAACGTGTCTCCTCGTAATGATGCACTTTGGTAAACAAGAAATAGTAATTTTTGTTTTTATTTTGAACATGTTTGATTGTAAAAGGCTCGCGTTCGGCATTAAGTAAATTATTAGCGTCATCAAGCTGAGATAGTATCTCCTCACAATGTGGAATAGAATTGTCAAAATCTAAAGAAATCGGACATGCGATAGTATTTAAATTAGAGAGGTGTAAACCTTGAATAGACTCTTCGATCTTGGTGTTTGAGATAGGAAGCTGATTGGTGAATTGATCTTTAAAATATTTTTCATAAGAGGAATTATTTAAATTGCTAACATTGATCGCGTTAACCGGGCATCGAGATAACGCATCTGCATTAGAGTTAAGGCGGCCTTGTTTATAAACGATCTCGTAGTCGTACTCTTCGAGTTTTAAGCGCCACCTGATGAGTCTGCTACCCGGATCTTTGACATTAAATAACCATACGAGTGGTCTATGATCCGTTATAATTTTGAACTTATTGCCATATAAATATGGTCTAAAAGTTTTTACCGCAAATAAAATGGCTAATAGCTCTTTTTCCGTTGTCGAGTAATTTCCCTCGGGTTTGTTTAAAGTTCGCGATGCATACGCTATCGGTTTGTCCTTTCCAATGGGACCTTGAGATAAGATTGCGCCTACGGCATAATTACTAGCATCGGTTGTGACATTGAAGGGTTGTGAAAAATCTGGGTATTGGAGAAGAGGAGCGGTAATTAATTTTTCTTTTAAGAAATCGAACGCGTGTTGCTGTTCCGCGTTCCACTGAAAGATAGCATCCTTTTTTAATAAACAAGTAAGTGGCTTAGTTAGTTTGGCGAAATTTTCTATGAAGCGGCGATAATAGCCTATTAAACCTAGGAACGACTTTATTTCCTTAGGACTTTTAGGAACTGGGAATTGCGATACGGCCTTGACTTTTTCAGGATTTGGAGATACACCTTTGTCGGTAATAATATGGCCAAGGTAAGTAACTTCGTGTCTGAGGAACTCACACTTGTCGGGTTGGAGTTTAAGATTGAATTGACGGAATTTGTCGAATACAAGTTGTAGTTTTTTCATGTGATCTTGTAGATTTTGGCTATATATAATGCAATCGTCTAAATATATATAGCAATGTAGGCCTTGTAAACCTGATAGCACAGTGTTCATGAGCCTTTGGAAGGTAGCTGGGGCGTTTTTCAACCCAAAAGGCATTCTGGTGAACTCATAGTGTCCAGACATGCTCGAATTAGTACTTATCGTAAATCCTGTTTTTGGGGCGTCCTTGGGGCTTGTCATGATCTGATGGAACCCACTTTTTAGGTCTAAAGTACTAAAATATTTACAGTGACCAAGTTGGTCAAGGATGTCGGTGATGAGAGGCAGCGGATATGTTTCAGAAACGGTGACATCATTAAGGCGACGATAATCAATTACGATTCTCCACTTTTGCTTGCCTGAAGCGTCTTTCTTTTTCGGAACTACCCAAACTGGGGCGCTCCACGGCGAAATAGAAGGTCGGATGATATTTTGATCTAACATTTGTTTGATTTGCGTGTCGACTTCCTCTTTGTGACACTCGGGAAACCGATAGGATTTTACGTGGATAGGAGGTGCGTCACCTGTGTTTATAGTGTGCTCTATAGCACTCGTAAAGGTTAACGGTTCGCCATCTATGTGAAAAATATCTGTGTATGACGAGCAACATTGTAAAAGAGCTTTTCGCTCTTCGTCGTTTAGATGCGAACAGCGGATAAGGCTTAATACTTTATTTACGCGATTAGATTTGGTAGTCGAAACGGAATCAATATTAAAACATGGCATCGAATCGAAACACTCTCGTTCGAGTGGCGTTAAACTAACATGATAATCCTTGACTTCGATATCATTTTCGGTGGTGTTTAAGACGGAAAGATTTACTTTTTTATTAGGTTTAATTTTTACCAAGCAATTAGCAACATAAACACCTTCGCATAAGGTGTGATTTAATACAAGAGCTTCATCGTTATGATATAACTCAGTCGAGTAATTTGATACAGTGCATTCGATAACGCCTTCGGCACGGGCCGGAATGACATAAGTTGGCTGTGTATAAACAATAGGAATAGAATGATTCTTTATTGTCATGGATTTAGAAGAATAATTTATATTTGATTTAAAATAATTGCAAAAATCGCTACCGATGATACCATCATAATTATTTAAATTAATATTATTTTTTGTGACGTGAAATTTATATTTAAATATTTCGTTAGATACGTTAAATTCCATTTGAAAGGTACCTAATGTTTCAACAGGATTTTCAGAGCTGTTGATACCTTTTAGCTTGACAATCTCGTTTGAAAGATTTGGAATTTGTAATAGACAAGACCCTTTTATAATACTGATAGTCGATCCCGTATCGATAAGGAAACATAGTTTTCGCGACGCGTGTTTAGAATATAAGTAAGTATGGGGTAAAGACACCTTTTTGCTATAATCGTTAACTTCGTATATTAATTTGGAATTGTGACTGTTATTTAAGTTAGATAAGTATAATTCATCCTCAATATTAGATTTAGATAAAATATCCTTAGATTTAGTGTTATGACACTTTTGGCAATCGTTTTTGCCTTTTAAAATGGTGAGACTCGGCTCTTTTGGCTGAGGTATATATTTAAATTTTTGGCAATTAGTTCTGCCATTAAAAATAGTAAGACTCGGCTCTTTTGGCTGAGATATAGATGTAGCAGAGTTAGTATGACTCAACACTTGTGGTTGAGATGTAGATATAGTAGAATTAATGTGACTCAATTTTTTTAGTTGAGATGTAGTAGAGTTAGTAAGACTCAACACCGCCTTTGGTTGAGATATCGATTTAGTAGAGTTTGTATGACTCAACACTTTTGGTTGAGATATAGATTTGGTAGAGTTTGTATGACTCAACACCGCCTTTGGTTGAGATATAGATTTAGTAGAGTTTGTATGACTCAACACTTTTGGTTGAGATATAAATTTGGTAGAGTTAGCAAGACTCAACACTTTTGGTTGAGATATAGATTTAGTAGAGTTAGCAAGACTCAACGCTTTTGGTTGAGATTTGGATTTAGTAGAGTTAGTATGAAAGTTGGAATGTGGCGTGTCCTTGTGATATTGATTGGATTTTGGCAGACACGGGACCAAAATCCTTTTTAGTTTAAATCATCATGAACTTCATTCCCATAGTCATTTGATACGTTGTCACACACATGTACACCGGCATTATTAGAATTAGCAGTTGACGTAGCAGGTTGCGCGTTGCCAGCGTTTTCACGGCGTTTCATATTAAATTGACGCTTGCGACATTCTATAATCGTGTGACCAATGTGTTTACAATAGTTACATGATTTTTCATAAAAATGGTTAGAGTTCGAGTTTAAATTATTTTGCGGATTTACATGAAATAGTTTTCGAGAATATTTTGGCTCCTTATTTTTATAGCATTCAGAGGAGCTATGCCCTACTTTATTACAGATAGAACACTGTTTTTGTGATCTAGAATTGATTTTGTATAAATTATATAGTTTTTCCTCATCAGTTGCGTATTGTATCGCATCACTGAGAGTAAGGGGATTTTTACACCGGACTATTTTAGAAATTAAGGGGTTCAACCCTAATAAAAATGAATGTAATGCAAGGTCTTCCATGGCTGCTATTCGGCCAGGAAGTTCCTTCTCGTCGTTGCAACTATAGTGTATATCTGACTGTATACGTGTGAGAATTTGTTCGACTCTGAGAGAATATTTTATAACGTCTTCATTTGGTAACTGTTTAGAGTGCTGTAAATCGGACAATAAATGTGTAGCGTGTTTTTTCTCCCCGAAAGTAGATCTGAGAAATGTTTTTAAATCTGCCCAATTTGAAAAAGTTTTTAAACTACATGCTACCTGTGCCTTGCCTTCTAATTGTGATATGATAAATTTACACAAAATAGTTTGTTGATCTGAACTAGCTAAGGACATTGCATTCTCGCAATTTGTGAGAAATGCAGGAAGTGATTCCCTGTCCCCACTATAGGTTTTGATAAATTTGGTTAAGAATGATAGTGTTAGTTTTTCAGCCATTTCGTTTTTCTTAGATGATTCCGCCTTTAAAGACATTATTATAATATGCTGAACTTAATACACGACAAAAATATATATCAAAAACAAGTAAAATGTGTTATAGTAAACAGCGGCAATATTAAAATAAAAATTGTGTAAATATAAAATTAACTTAGATTTAGAGTTTGTAAGATTCAGAGTTAGTATGATTTAGAAAATTGCACTTTTTGATCACTTTTTAGAAGTAAAACTTTACGTTTTGATATTTTATAAATAGCACAAAACACTTACAATAGAACGCCAATACACACTTGCATGTCGAGACGTGAGAACCGGTGTCGCGTTGCGGCGATATTTCTTGTAACTAGAGCGGATGGTATTTTCCGTTTGATTTGGTTTGGTGAGTTAGACCTGGTGATCCGACCGTCTGGAGCGGGCTCAGATGATGTCCTGAGACTGACCGTCGTCCTGGTATGAAGTAGCTGGAGCGGGCTCAGATAGTATACTGAGACTGACCGTCGTCCTGGTATGTAGTAGCTGGAGCGGGCTCACGCTGCGGAGCGGAGGCTTACCGTCGTCCAAGTGTCTGATGCAGGCTTAACCTTGGGTCAAGTCTTACTGTCGATCAGAAGACAGCAGGTGGCTTAGGTTCAGGATACCAGCGTCTGCTCTATGACTCCACGTCGTCAGACTTCTCTGGTATCCCACTTCTGACACCAATTTGTTACGCGGCCGACCCTGTCTGTCTTTTTTAAAAAAAAAACTACCGGTGACACTTACTACTTTTATTGTACAATTACACGGTTTTAATTGGACTTCCCAAATATTAATTGTGCAAAGTACCGATCGCGGCGGCTTCCAGAATCTAACTGACTTACTGATGGTATAAAATAATTAATTAAAATTATCGATGTAGGAAAAATGCTGAATGCATGGAAAAATACAGTCTACATAGAGGGATTGCTGATTAAGACCTAACTACCTTGTAATAAGGGTTGTAACAGTACGTACGTTCGTACGATCGTACGTTCGTACTGTTACGCGGCCGACAATGTCTGTCTTTTTAAAAAAACAACCGGCTACACTGAGTACCTTTATTGTACAATTACACGGCTTTAATTGGACTTCCTCCCATTGGAGTGTGCGTACTGTTTATTTTTGTATGTACGAACGTACGAACGTACGAACGTACGAACGTACGAACGTACGAACGTACGAACGTACGAACGTACGAACGTACGAACGTACGAACGTACGAACGTACGAACGTACGAACGTACGAACGTACGAACGTACGAACGTACGAACGTACGAACGTACGAACGTACGAACGTACGAACGTACGAACGTACGAACGTACGAACGTACGAACGTACGAACGTACGAACGTACGAACGTACGAACGTACGAACGTACGAACGTACGAACGTACGAACGTACGAACGCACGAACGCACGAACGTACGAACGTACGAACGTACGAACGCACGAACGCACGAACGTACGAACATACGAACGTACGAACGTACGAACGCACGAACGCACGAACGTACGAACGTACCAACGTACGAACGTACGTACGTACGAACGCACGAACGTACGAACGTACGAACGTACGAACGTACGTTTGTACGTTCTTACGTACCAAAATAAACAGTACGCACATTCCCATTGATTTGACGCACATAGTATACAACATGTAAACTATTTTTATCATGGTTAAAGTCTATTTTTTCAAACTTAGAAGAGTTTTTGTTGTTTAATCTATGGTCGAATTTCGACCAGGGCGATCGCTAGTAACTTTAAATAATCGATAATTCAAGGTGCATCAGGCTCCGATAAAAAGTTACTAGATTCAATCACCTAGTCTGGTTAGTGCAATTGAGACTTTTTAGCAGTAATCCTTGTAAATTAAAAATCGCGATACCATTCCAAACCCGGTGACTATTTGCTAGCACTAGGCATGGATCACTTAACAGTTAACATATTAAATTTCGTACTACATTTTTTTAACAATTAACAACTGTTATTTATATTAGCAAATACTGATAAAAATTACCAATAACTTTTTAATTTATGATAATAATAACTGTTAAAAATTGTAAAACTACTCCAGAGGACCTTTTTTGCTTGCTAAATCGACGGCTTTGCGTTTTTGCTGCTTCTAATAATGTTATTAAAAATATTTGAGCTACCTTGATTTATGTATTATAATAACTGTTAAATTACCTACTCCAGAGGACCATTTTTTTGGTCACTAACTCGACGGCTTTACGTTTTTGCTGTTTCTAATAATGTTATTAAATTAAAAATATTTGAGCTACCTTGATTTATGTATTATAATAACTGTTAAATTACTCCAGAGGACAATTTTTTTTTGGTGACTAACTCGACGGCTTTACGTGTTTGCTGTTTCTAATAATGTTATTAAATAAAAAATATTTGAGCTACCTTGATTTATGATAATAATAACTATTAAACTACTCCACAGGATCTTTTTTGTTTTGATCACTACCTCGACGACTTTGCGTTTTTGCTGCTTCTAATACTTATTGTAATATAGGCTACTACTGATATAATATAAAATAAATAAATAACTGTTAAATATTAATTAATTTTAACAACATACCAGTTAACCTAATTTAACAATAATTCCCATCCTTAGCTAGCATAACTCTTCTCAGATAAGCAGGTAAAGCTTATTTTATGGTATATAACCATAAATAATTAGCTGTAGCAGGCTTATTTTTTCATGTACTTGCAAATTATAATCACCTACAAGCCACATGTCGGCGATCAAAGTGCCGACAGCTGCGTTACAGCATGCGTATTAAATTTCGGACATAGCATTCATAACTACATCATGGCTTTTAAATGTGGAACTGTATGTGCTGTAAATAAATGTAAATTCAGCAACAAAAATATACACAAGAAATATATAGAAATCAGAAATTAGGAGTATTTTATTCAATAAACAATTTTACAAGTTATTTTGACTCGTCAACATATTTTTTAAAACTGCTACCGGATCGGAAACGCGGCTACACACTGAGAAGATAGATAAAACAGTGTTGCCAGTGATAGATAGTCAAATATAATATACTAGTTGTGCCCGCGACTTCGTTCGCGTGGAAAAAATTCTCAAATAAAAACCCGCATAGTTCCCGTTCCCGTGGGATTTCCGGAATAAGAACTATCCTATGTCCTTTCTGGGTCTCAAACTATATTTGTACCAAATTTTATCCAAATCGGTTCAGTGGTTTGGCCGTGAAAGCGTAACAGACAGACAGACAGACAGAGTTACTTTCGCATTTATAATATTAGTATGGATAGTATGGATGAGACAGCTCAAAAAGTAACATTTTCGAGAGAAAAGTTACATTTCCTTAATTTATGCAGAATATGACACTACACAGACAGACACTACACTATGATAAGTATAATACTAATATATGACACTATATTACACAATAACTAAAAAGTTTTCTGTCCCATGACATAGTAAAGCTTCGAAAAAATCGTAATAATTTTTATATATCTAACTAAAAATAACTAATCAGATAATAAAAAAACGTCATCTTCGATCTTAGCTATTTTATTTGTTGGAAAATAATTAAATATTTTTAATAAGTCCTAAAAGTCTAATTTTGAGAACATAAAAGGGTCAAAAGTAACGCAACATATTAAAAAGGTAACTTTCTGGTAACACTGAGATAAAAACAAAAATATTTCATTTTTTCATTACCTTCTGTTAGAAATGTCAGTAATGGTTTTTCATTCATCTATACATATAATAAAATCGTAGGAAAGTCAAAACTGTACATTAAATATTTTTTAAAAGAATACTTGAGGCGTGATCTACAATCGCTATCAAAGCCAAAAATATAGTTTTTAGAATTTTTGTCTGTTTGTCTGTTTGTCTGTATGTCTGTTTATCTGTTTGTCTGTTTGTCTGTTTGTCTGTTTGTCTGTTTGTCTGCTTGTCTGTTTGTCTGTTTGTCTGTTTGTCTGTTTGTCTGTATGTCTGTATGTCTGTATGTCTGTTTGTCTGTTTGTCTGTTTGTCTGTTTGTCTGTTTGTCTGTTTGTCTGTTTGTCTGTTTGTCTGTTTGTCTGTTTGTCTGTTTGTCTGTTTGTCTGTTTGTCTGTTTGTCTGTTTGTCTGTTTGTCTGTTTGTCTGTTTGTCTGTTTGTCTGTTTGTCTGTTTGTCTGTTTGTCTGTTTGTCTGTTTGTCTGTTTGTCTGTTTGTCTGTTTGTCTGTTTGTCTGTTTGTCTGTTTGTCTGTTTGTCTGTTTGTCTGTTTGTCTGTTTGTCTGTTTGTCTGTTTGTCTGTTTGTCTGTTTGTCTGTTTGTCTGTTTGTCTGTTTGTCTGTTTGTCTGTTTGTATGTTTGTCTGTTTGTCTGTTTGTCTGTTTGTCTGTTTGTCTGTATGTCTGTATGTCTGTTTGTCTGTTTGTCTGTTTGTCTGTTTGTCTGTTTGTCTGTTTGTCTGTTTGTCTGTTTGTCTGTTTGTCTGTTTGTCTGTTTGTCTGTTTGTCTGTTTGTCTGTTTGTCTGTTTGTCTGTTTGTCTGTTTGTCTGTTTGTCTGTTTGTCTGTTTGTCTGTTTGTCTGTTTGTCTGTTTGTCTGTTTGTCTGTTTGTCTGTTTGTCTGTTTGTCTGTTTGTCTGTTTGTCTGTTTGTCTGTTTGTCTGTTTGTCTGTTTGTCTGTTTGTCTGTTTGTCTGTTTGTCTGTTTGTCTGTTTGTCTGTTTGTCTGTTTGTCTGTTTGTCTGTTTGTCTGTTTGTCTGTTTGTCTGTTTGTCTGTTTGTCTGTTTGTCTGTTTGTCTGTTTGTCTGTTTGTCTGTTTGTCTGTTTGTCTGTTTGTCTGTTTGTCTGTTTGTCTGTTTGTCTGTTTGTCTGTTTGTCTGTTTGTCTGTTTGTCTGTTTGTCTGTTTGTCTGTTTGTCTGTTTGTCTGTTTGTCTGTTTGTCTGTTTGTCTGTTTGTCTGTTTGTCTGTTTGTCTGTTTGTCTGTTTGTCTGTTTGTCTGTTTGTCTGTTTGTCTGTTTGTCTGTTTGTCTGTTTGTCTGTTTGTCTGTTTGTCTGTTTGTCTGTTTGTCTGTTTGTCTGTTTGTCTGTTTGTCTGTTTGTCTGTTTGTCTGTTTGTCTGTTTGTCTGTTTGTCTGTTTGTCTGTTTGTCTGTTTGTCTGTTTGTCTGTTTGTCTGTTTGTCTGTTTGTCTGTTTGTCTGTTTGTCTGTTTGTCTGTTTGTCTGTTTGTCTGTTTGTCTGTTTGTCTGTTTGTCTGTTTGTCTGTTTGTCTGTTTGTCTGTTTGTCTGTTTGTCTGTTTGTCTGTTTGTCTGTTTGTCTGTTTGTCTGTTTGTCTGTTTGTCTGTTTGTCTGTTTGTCTGTTTGTCTGTTTGTCTGTTTGTCTGTTTGTCTGTTTGTCTGTTTGTCTGTTTGTCTGTTTGTCTGTTTGTCTGTTTGTCTGTTTGTCTGTTTGTCTGTTTGTCTGTTTGTCTGTTTGTCTGTTTGTCTGTTTGTCTGTTTGTCTGTTTGTCTGTTTGTCTGTTTGTCTGTTTGTCTGTTTGTCTGTTTGTCTGTTTGTCTGTTTGTCTGTTTGTCTGTTTGTCTGTTTGTCTGTTTGTCTGTTTGTCTGTTTGTCTGTTTGTCTGTTTGTCTGTTTGTCTGTTTGTCTGTCTGTCTGTCTGTCTGTCTGTCTGTCTGTCTGTCTGTCTGTCTGTCTGTCTGTCTGTCTGTCTGTCTGTCTGTCTGTCTGTCTGTCTGTATGTCTGTCTGTCTGTCTGTTTGTATGTTTGTCTGTTTGTCTGTTTGTATGTTTGTCTGTTTGTCTGTTTGTCTGTTTGTCTGTTTGTCTGTTTGTCTGTTTGTCTGTTTGTCTGTTTGTCTGTTTGTCTGTTTGTCTGTTTGTCTGTTTGTCTGTTTGTCTGTTTGTCTGTTTGTCTGTTTGTCTGTTTGTCTGTTTGTCTGTTTGTCTGTTTGTCTGTTTGTCTGTTTGTCTGTTTGTCTGTTTGTCTGTTTGTCTGTTTGTCTGTTTGTCTGTTTGTCTGTTTGTCTGTTTGTCTGTTTGTCTGTTTGTCTGTTTGTCTGTTTGTCTGTTTGTCTGTTTGTCTGTTTGTCTGTTTGTCTGTTTGTCTGTTTGTCTGTTTGTCTGTTTGTCTGTTTGTCTGTTTGTCTGTTTGTCTGTTTGTCTGTTTGTCTGTTTGTCTGTTTGTCTGTTTGTCTGTTTGTCTGTTTGTCTGTTTGTCTGTTTGTCTGTTTGTCTGTTTGTCTGTTTGTCCGTTTGTCTGTTTGTCTGTTTGTCTGTTTGTCTGTTTGTCTGTTTGTCTGTTTGTCTGTTTGTCTGTTTGTCTGTTTGTCTGTTTGTCTGTTTGTCTGTTTGTCTGTTTGTCTGTTTGTCTGTTTGTCTGTTTGTCTGTTTGTCTGTTTGTCTGTTTGTCTGTTTGTCTGTTTGTCTGTTTGTCTGTTTGTCTGTTTGTCTGTTTGTCTGTTTGTCTGTTTGTCTGTTTGTATGTATGTCCGGGGTAAACTAAAAAAGTACTGTATGGATTTACTTAAAATTTTACATGAATATTACTAACAGGTCGGGTCAACATATAGGCTACATATTATCACGCTATCACCTACAGGGGAGGGGAGGAGCAGTGCGGAGTAAGTCGCAGGCAACAGCTAGTATACAATAAACCGCTGGACCCCTCGGTTGGTCAAGTGGTAAGCGAATCTGACTACGCAATTCATTGGGCTCGAATTCGATTTCCGACAGCGGCAGGCATTTGTGTGATGAGCATAACATTTTTTATTTCAAATTTCTTTGTATTAGTATCGTTGATTAACACCCACATCACAAACAAATAATTTGCTTACTTTACGGTTAGATCAATTCGTGTAATTTTTCCAATGATATTATTATTATAATGAAAAAGCGCCATCAGACAATCAAAAGTCAAGTCAAAATTTTTTTATTCAAAATAGGATTAATGGTAACCTCTTTTTGAACGTCAGTTATTAAATAATTGATAACATTCAAATTACATGAAGACAATTTGTACAAATGATAGACGATATAACTTTGTATCTTTTGTATCTGTATGTATGTACCGTCCTAGCTCAAGAACAGCTTTACCTTTATTAAAATTGGTATATAGTGATAGCACGTATTTGAACAAACAATGTTTTATATTTTTTATGAATATCTGTACGTCACGCTATAATTTGAAAACAGCTAAGCCTGTATAAATAAAAAATAAATAGATCATCACTCCAATGTAAAATTGTAAAATATGTGCGGGGGGGTCTCACAAATGTGTCCAGCTGTGATAAAGACGGGGGAGGAGTCAAAAAAATCATAAAATTCGTGTGGCGTACTTTGTGGATGGCCCCTTATTTTATTTTACCTACTTATAAAATTGTTTTTTATTGTATTTTTAATATAGCTCACTGGAAAAATGTTTGACACAAATGTTTCTTTGTTTAAAAATGATTTAAGTTTTCCTTTTATTCGAAAATCCTTTGTAACGTAATTTACCTTAATTTATTACGACGGTTATTAATACGCATTTTGTACTTATAAAGTACTAACTATAACCGCGACTCCGTCCGCGTGGAAAAAATTCTAAAATAAATGTAGTACGTTACTCCTTATTACCGTGGTTTAAAAGATCGGTCCCGGGGTTTTACCCGCATAGTTCCTGTTCCCGTGGGATTTCCGGGATAAAAACTATCTTATGTCCGTTCTCGGGTCTCAAACTATCTTTGTACCAAATTACATTCAAATTGGTTCAGTGGTGTAGGCGTGAAGAAGAGACAGACAGAAAGACAGACAGAGTTACTTTTGCATTTATAATATTAAGTATAAATCATCGCACCTGGTTCCCTTGCATGAAAGGCAGGGTAAAACGAACATCTATACACTTTTTACTTCACCATGATTCACCGGTTTGTCAGTTGGCGAGATGAGTAGTGATCTTCACCGACGCATTTGAATAAGAATAAGAAATTATTTATTAATGGACAATTTACCATACGAAAACAAAAATAGAAACACAAGATAAAATTAAAAATTTCATCCTCAGACCGCTATTCCGCTACATACGCATTATTTTAAGAGTAAAACGTGAAAAGACCTGATGATCTACGAAAGGGGATCTTGCAGCATCAGGTTAAGGTTACTCAATGAGCTTAAGCTATTATATTTCAAAGCTCCCATGGCCTCCAGCTCCACTATGTAGTCCTGGAAATCATTTTGATCCAGAGTGAGACCACACTCAATGGACTTATTTTGTTTATATCAGGAGTTCCACGACCACTCTCTATTTATATTATCAAACCCTGCGAATCTCCTAGTAATAAAAGCCAACGATATCAGCCCAATCTCCACGGCTCCACGATGCCACGGACAGACACACAGATACACACATACACAGATACACAGATATACAGATCCACAGATGACAGGTGACACAGACAGGTGTGTACACCTGAAACTTATAACACCCCTCGTTTTGCGTCGGGGGTTAAAACGAAGCTTATGCTAAAAAACTTACTTATATCTAAAAGAGCAAAAGGTGACAGTAATAGTGAGCGGTAATTTGAGTCGATTAAAAGGGAATAACTCAGTATTTGTTGCGGCTTGGTGAACCTCGACACTGGTTTTCAGTATCCCCTATTTATTTGACAACAAACGAGCTTACAGCATGTGCGAAACATTATTAATTACTAGATGAAAATCCGGCTTCGCCCGGAAGCCTCATGATACGCAAACTTATATAGGTACTAACTCAAATAGTAGACATTAAAAAGTAGCAACACTATAGTGACGTCTTCTTTCAATCATTACGTTGGTTTAATAAAGACAACACTATAGTGTTGCTATTTTTTAATTTCTACTCTTTTATGAACGAAGAGAAATAAGTTTCACGATAATCTGCGCTCCGTTTTATGATACTTTAATAAATGCTCACACCATCTACATCTACACCACATATTTGTAACCTTTATAGAAATATGGCCGATTTGTCTATCAGCACGGTTAAAATTTTTAATCATTATTTTACCAATATAATTGACAATCCGAATTTTGCGGATATATGTTGTCGACTCAAAATTATAATTTTTTTACGCTTTATAATTTAATAGGTAAGGTTTCGATTGAGTCCATCGTAACCCTTGACGAAATTATTAATATATATATATGTGTGTGTGTGTGTGTGTGCGTGTATATTCTTCATTAACAAAAAAGTATGACAAATAGTAATAGTTAAAAAAATAAAAATTGGCTAGTTAAAAATTACATAGCATATATTGGACATTTTACATTTCACCGATCTGATAACGATTATCGACTATTTCTAGCGTTAGCCGGGACTGACGGCTTTAAGTCTTCATCCGAGGTACGGGAGTGGTAAGATAGCACTCGCCAGGCTCCGAGCTGCTACTGAGATTTTGGATTCTCGAGAAAAACCTCGCAAAAACCCCAATAACATTTTTACCCGACGTGCGGATCGAACACGGGTTGACTATACTTATAAATGTCTTATAAACATAGACTTGACTAATAAAATTATTTTTAACGTGTTATTAATGATAGCTAGAGTGACAGGAAATGACGGCAGATTTCATCTTCAATTAATTCGAATCATTGCCGAAGATTTGTAGTTGTGGCTTGTGTCGTCTATTTGTGATGTCCGCTATAAATTAAATCTTAATTATAAAATTGCTTTATCATCCATCCGATTATTTTTTTTCTATTTAAAGCATTGACAACCTACACAAGACTAATAACGTTTGATTTCTCGCACCACAATTAATTCTGGTAATAATCTAAGACGCGGGGAAAAGGAACACAGTGTTCCGATTGGTTATTTTAAAATCCGTGTCTTGTTTCGTGTGTTTATAGCTCACTGGATTGGCCGATACTAATTTTTCGGATTATTATAAGACCTATTAGTCTGATGTGTTGACAGAATAATTGGTTTCTTATTAGGTCTCTAGTCTGTCAATGATTTTAAGCTACTGTTAAGGCAGGTTTACACATTCCAGTAAATCGGGAAAGTAGCTAACATAAACGTTAATGGCATATACGAGTAACTGGCACACTGTGAATACCTTTGCAACCAATGTTAAAATTTTAGCTCAATTTTTTGACGTGACAACGTCTTATAATTCGATAGAGCTGGCTGCACGCACGAAAAAACATGACTCATGCGGCGTTACCTCGCTCTGAGGCGTTCCGTTTAAGGCTTGGAGTACAAGCGAGAGCTTAAGACGTTGTCACGTTCAACTATCGTCTGTAAACCAACTTTACAGACAACCGATTTTTGATGTGACAACGTCTTATAATTCGATAGAGCTGGCTGCACGCACGAAAAAACATGACTCATGTGGCGTTACCTCGCTCTGAGGCGTTCCGTTTAAGGCTTGGAGTACAAGCGAGAGCTTAAGACGTTGTCACGTTCAACTATCGTCTGTAAACCAACTTTACAGACAACCGATTTTTTTGTATAAAACATTGTACTCATCATAAAAGAATCCTTAAAATTACAATACTCTGTATCTGCATAACTTTACCTTATTTAAAAGTTGCAAAAAACATAAAAAAAATCTTTTTGAAATTCAAAAATTGATATTTTTAATAAAAAGACATACATACATATCCATGTGCGTACCGAGGGGAGGGTCAAGGAAGGGCAGCTACCCCCCCTGGAATTTGTTTATCTCTCTAGTCACTATTTACTGTTGTAGATAAAAATATAGTCTTAAAATATTACAGTTGCCCCTCCCCCGGCTCAGAACCTGGGTACGCCTATGTACATATCGCTTCCTGTTTTAACTTTCGATGGCTTTGGCAGTTGACGAAACACAAATCCTTAGCGCGGTTGTTTTAACCGATTGCCAAAAACTGCGACTTTCTTGTTATTTCTATTCACCTATTGATTATAATAGAATCATTAGGTATTCTGCAAAGAATATATAAATTAAAAGTTATAAAAAAAAAGTATCTTCACGCCCATATCCCCGAAGGGGTAGGCAGAGGTACAAGTGCACCCACGATTAGCCGAAGATACTTGGTCCCACAAATGTGATAGGTGGCAAGCCTATCGCCAACCGGGCACTTTCCAATCCCGAGCAACTTTGTGTTTCTCAGAAAACTGAAAAAAAACACTTTAAAAGTTATAATTTCTGTTAAAAAATATAAGTTAAAATTCTGGAGCCCATTATGCTAAATAGGGATTTATTCGGGCGTCGTCGTAGGGACATATTGAATTTTGTAAAAGAGACTAACCCCTAGACCATCAGGCAGTCTTGTAAAATTTAATAAAAGTGGTCTAAGGCCACTGGGTAAAAAAATCGTGATCTTCTCAATGTATGGCCGCAGTCCGATCTGATAGGAATTATAAAAATTTCCCACTCCCCGTGTTGGTGCCGGGCTCCTTTGAAGAATAGGTCAACTGTCGTTCTGCCAAGCAGGTCGTAAAAGGCGACCGATTGGCTATATGAGTCAGTAACATCATGGCTACTATGTGGTAGAGTTCTGCATTATCTCCACTGGGTCTAGTACCACCGCCTTGTACCGCATGTACCGACAAAATTAGTAGAATGGTAGAGTACTGCATTGTCTCGCCCGGGTCTTGTACCACCACCTTACCTATTCCTGTGCAATAGTGTCAGCACTAGTCACTGTCGTGTTTCGTTATGGATGATAAGGTAGCCGGTAAACTTATGCATGTGGCATTAGACCTCGCCACAGGATAGCAACGCAACATTAACACCTTTGGTGTCTATAGACGATGGTTGACTCTTTCCATCAGGACCCATGTGCTTGTTTGCTATCTTATGATATAAAAAAAATGTCGACATGTCAAAAGTATCTGCAAAGTTAATTTGAATAAAGCATATTTTGAGTTTGAGTTTGAGGAACCTGAGGTATACATTAATTATAAATATAATTCCACCAACGAGTATGTTAATCCGGCTCTGTTACAACCGGGAAGGACTATTGAGATGAGAACTTATTTTTTTTTAAAATAATACTAAACAATTTATTTTTTTATGTTTTCCGTAATCAAAAAAGCTTGGGAACTTCAAAGTAATCTCTCTCATTTCATGAGCCTACTGCTTGATTAACTAAGATCAATTTTATACATTAATAGGGTAAACTTTGTACTTTAATGATGTAAAAGCGATAGATAAAAACCAAGTTTTAGCATTACAATATATTGCCTTCGACCATTTGTTGCGCTATTTTCGACTGATTAATTATAATCCTGTATGTTCTGCAATGAAGTCTCTCATGAGAGGCGCTGCTACGTTTGCGAACACGCTGGGAGATAGTGGCTGGGCGCATCCACGTCCAAACGACACAACTCCGACCACCACACCATCTTGTATAGCCGCTCCACCAGAATCACCCTAAAAAAGTCACAATTGATTTTTAAATCTAATCAGCTCTGCTAATAAGAAGTCAGTATGTCTGTATGTGTGTATGTGTGTGTGTATTTAAACATCGCATAACTTTAGAACGGGCTGATTGGACTTTTTGTAAATTTGAAACTATTCGGTCTCGAAGTTTGGATAAATAGCGAAAAAACCGAACCGAACCATTAATGTACCGATTGAGTATAAAATCCGATCAGCTCCTTTCCTCAAGAAATTGCGTCCAATACATGAATTACATAAAAATTGGTTTAGCCGTTCGGGAGTTATCGTTGACGACTTGGAAAAAAGGTACTTTTTCAACATAATTGTGTTTCAACATAACATGTACCTCTGCCTAGCTCTTCGGGTTTGAAGATACTTTTTCTGTCAGCCGTTATATAAATGCTATATGTTAGATACATATACCATTTATAATAATACTAGCTGATCCGGCGGACTTCGTACTGCCTAACAGTCAATGAATGAGCAGATTTAGGATTTTAAAATTAAACCAAAATTATTAAGTTTTATTTTTCATTAGAATAATAAATATAATTTTAAAAAATCAAGTTTTTAATGACGTCCCAGCAAGATATTTTTTATTGATAATTTTTAAAAATATTTTTATCCTATTTCGGGCGAAAACAAACCTTAAAACACAGCAATCATAATAATTGGTGTAACTAATATGACTTTGTTTTATGTGTATATAGATTAAGTTTCTTAAATGACATGTTGCCGCTAGAATAGTATTTAAAATGAGTGTTTATTTTTAAAATAGTATTCAAAAATAAACACTTTCTTTTAAAATATATATTTAAGTGTAATTTAGGTCAGGCTAACGAATACTATTTTACGGCTAGTCAATATATTTAGATAATTAGGTCACATTTTAAAGGATGATATAAAGGCTAATTACAACAGATCAATCATGGTGGAACAGCAAATACAGGCAATAGAGAAACCCTTTACTCTTGTCCATAATGCACTAAATGGGAAATGACGAAACGATTAGTGATATGATTTTTTTTTTGACAAAAACAATAGGAAGTTTAAAAAAGTATCTTCAAGCCCGCATCCCTGACGAAGTAGACAAAGCATCTACGATTAGCAGAACATACTTAGTCCCACATTGTGATAGGTGGCAAGGCTATCGCCAACCAAGACTTCACCAATCCCGGGCAATGTTGTTTTATCAAAAACTTAAAAAAATGTTTTTGAATTATATATATCCGCCCTACTTATTTGTAAACGTACCTATTTCATGCATTTACATTCATACTGAACCTCTTGATAAAGAAACTTACAATTTAGTGCAGAAAAAAATCTTTCATTGTCAGTAGGTACTAAGAGAGTTTTTTGACGTTCTGGTTTAAAAAAATTATTATTTCTCAAAAATAATTTACATAAATTCACTTACTGAGAAAATCTAGTCATAAACTCATTATTATCAGCGTAGGTACAGCTAGGTACAGGGCAGGTAGGTATATCGGATTAACGTAAGTATGTAGAAACGAGATGGATATTTTTTGACGTGAATACTTCTTTAAAATTGTCTACATAGGAGGACAGTTCAAAAAACGGATGATAACAAAATTGGGGAATACAGTTTGGTGTTATAGCTACATAAGTAACATCAACATCTAAAATCTAATTATACCACTGGATAGCTAAAGAATCAAAAAATTTGATAAGCTTAATGCGGATTACGATGCTTCGCGAATATTGGTGTAGGAAGTGCCGCCATTTTTAGTAAATTTTACTGCGTTACATATTTTGCATAACATGGCTGCATATCTTTAGACTCAGAACAACAATAAAATTCGATTAAGTTTTATTCGAAATCTCTTGTAAAGATTTATTGATTGTATAATTACAAAAAATAGTTTTCAACGCTAATAGTATAAATATATAGCACATAGTAAAAAATTCAGTGCAAAATTGTAATCAGCCACAAAAAAAATCTTTTAGAAGCCATATAAAATTCAAAGAATGTATTACGTCTGAAAGAGATTTTAAGTAGCAATCTAATGATACACACGAATCTCCATATGAAAAAGTGAAGAAGTATCGAGAACGCAAAACGGTGAAGGTGTCCAAACCGATCAACGATGGCACCTGTACACTACTGGCCTTAACGGCCTTTACGGCTTCATCGGTCAGAGCAGCATCGAGCAGTGCTCAGCCAGAGCTTAAAGATGTGGGGTCGTAAGCCCTCCATCCTAAGGGTATCTCCTGTGAGACTGATCCTCGGCTTAGGGGTGGCGTCGTGATTTATGATAAGAGGGTTAGCGGCATTGTCCCGCGTGTGGGTGTGTAGTGTTTTGGTACGTTTCGTTGGCAACAGTTATCAGGTCGTCGGGATCGGTGACAACGTGGCGGGGCCTACGTAAGATGGGATCGAGATTAGAATCTGGGATGTAGTCTATCGCAGTGGGTTAGGGTGTGAGTTGGTGCGATTGAAATATCTTTTGGAAATATCTTGGAATGCCTAGCTAAGCTCGGTAATTCAAGATTTTTATGAAGGTAAATGTATACCACGGTATACCCGTAACAATACGCTAGTATTTGTTCTGTACTATTTGCAATGGATGCAAATCTGTACAGGGGGAGATGGGCAAACGCTACGCAGGCGTATGATAGAATAGGCCTTACGCAAATCTTGTAAAGTGTCGCCTTGTGTCTAAGCGACACGAGTGCGGGACACCTGCTGTGATCGACCTATAAGTGGAGAATGAACCCACTACACGGAATTGAAATCGGCGGTTGGTTAGCTACTCTTGTATGATGAGTACGAGTCTGTCGGGCACTCCTATTCGGCATAGCTTGTATATGAGGCTATTGTGCCAAATCTTATCAAATGTCGTCGGACGTCAAAAAATAGAGCACCGGTGGGAATTTGCAGCTCCAGGGCTGCATTTAAAGAGTTTAAAATATACTATGTGAGTCGGTATACTTAATGAGTACAAGAGTGAGCTGCTCGGAAACCAAACTACTCATTTATTATGAGACCTTTTTCGTGAACAAATGCCTTAAGGCGAGATAGTATGATTTTTTCATAGATTTTGCCTAACGTATAACGTATTGATTGGGCTAGTGAGACGGTAAATACTGTCATTATTTCGGGGTTTTTCTGGCTTGTGTATTCCTATGATGGATGGTGTTCCTGTTTTACACTCGTCTGAATACGCACAACCGGCTAGGAGTGCATTGAAGATGCACACTAGTAGGTATATACGGGAGAGAGGGAGGTATTTAACTACCTTATTGGTGATTATATCAGATCCCGAGCCTTTTTATTGCATAGGTTTTTGATTATTTCACCTACTTCTTCGGTATCGGAGGGTAATAGCGGGTCACCATCTGATAGTAGCCCGCCTTAGGCGTTACTTCGCTATCCACAAGATGGACATGGTCACCTAGGTACGTTGGCTGGTTTGACGGGGAAGATTGTGATTGGAACGGCGAATGAAAAATGTTACCATCGAAAGATATTACGCATGACGTAGACGTGTTCACGTAAAAGATGCACGGCTGTGTCCATGACAACCCATTTTTTTTTTAAATATGTAGGGTATTAATAAAATTGATTCTTCGCCTCTGTGGTCTAGTAGTCCATTGTTGACGTTGACCACATGAGGTCCCGGGTTCGATTCCCGGGTCGGGAACTTTAAAAAGAAGTGTTTTTTCTTCAGTTTTCTGAGAAACACAAAGTTGCCCGGGATTGGAAAGTGCCCGGTTGGCGATAGGCTTGCCACCTATCACATTTGTGGGACCAAGTATTTTCGGCTAATCGTGGGTGCACTTGTTGTACCTCTGCCTACCCCTTCGGGGATATAGGCGTGAAGATACTTTTTTGATTGTTGTCTAAAAGGAACTGCGCGCGGTTACACGGAGCTATGAAAGCGAAAATTGGATATGGATGGCTGTAGTTCTGTAATGAAATTAAATTAGTCATATAAAGACTCAGTGACATATTTTTTTAGAGATTTTTGTGACTCATATTTTTTTATTATTTTATTAATTATTATTATTTTTTGTTTAAATTATAGTTATTATGATTCATGATAGGTCTTTATAATCCATAAGTATAAAAAATGTAATAGTGGTATGCTTAGATTTTCATTATTATTTTGAGTACCTGACAATAATCATGTAGATATGTAGTTCTAAAATTACAAACAAACCTGACAAGTGCCTTGTCCACCGAGGAAAAAATTTCCAGCGCACATCATGTTTTTCGTCAAAACACTATAGTAAGCGAGATAGCATTTCCAGAAGTGAACCACGGGTATTTCTACGGCCATCAGACGATCTGGTATGGAGGAGGCTCCTTGCTGAAACATTCATATTTATTTATTTATTTAATACTTTATTGTACACTTATATAATGACATGCCTCATTCATTCATGACAATGAATCGCCTCTGTGGTCTAGCGGTCCAGCGTTGGCGTTGACCACATGAGGTCCCGGGTTCGATTCCCGGGTCGGGCACAAAAAAAAGTGTTTTTTCAGTTTTCTGAAAACACAAAGTTGTCCGGGATTGGAAGGTGCCCGGTTGGCGATAGGCTTGCCACCTATCACATTTATGGGACCAAGTATCTTCGGTTAATCGTGGATGCACTTGTCGTACCTCTGCATACCTGTTCGGGGATATGGGCGTGAAGATACTTTATATAATGACAAAAAAAATAAACGATACTTAGAATAATGCACAAAAGGTGAGCTTATCCCTTACGACAGAGATTTCTTCCAGCTAACCCAGAAAGTGAAGCTGGGAAAGGAAAGTGGAAGGCATCGTGCACAAGCATAAAGACAAACACAAATATATAAACATTGAAATTCTAATTATTCATACATTGCAAGGATAAGATTACACTTAGATAAGAAAAGGCTAAAAGAGACTATAGTAAAAGATTAGAAAAAAAAGACTATAGTAAAAAGGAGATAACACAGTAATAAAATAAATAGGAGAAAAAAAACTACGACAATGACAGGTAATGCTCCTTAACCCGCTTCTTAAAAACTAGCAACGAGGGGCTACTGCGGATCTCAGTGGGTAGAGAATTCCACAAATCACTGCGTGGACAGTGAATGACCATGAATTTTAAGCTTTGCTTACAAATTTGTATGGAATTTTCTTTCTGATTTAAATTTTCTTTTTAGGGTTCCGATGTAAACTAGGAACTCTTATAGTTTCGCTATGTCCATCCATCCGTCCGTCATGATAGCTCAGATATCCTTATTACTAGAAAGCTGTAATTTAGCTCGAATATACATATTAGTCACGTCAACAAAGTGCTAATATAAAATCTTGAAAAATATCTTTTTTCAGGAAAGCTCCCATATATGTAAATTGGAGATGTTAATTTTTTTCTCACATATCCAATTGTGTGGGATATCATTAGATAAGTTTTTATTATTGTAGGTTTGTGAAAACAAGTTTTCGATTTTGGGACTCGTTTGTAAAATATTACGCTTTTAAGTACTAATTTTTGTTAGAGTCAAGTGTCTCCCCCTCTGTATGCTAAGCGGTTGGTTTGGGGGGGGAAATCATGGTATTAGTAAATATAATGAAGTTAAAAGGAAACCTATCACGGATTAGAAGGCTTTACAATTTGTTGGGTAATTGTCGACCAACTTAATTAAAATATACTATAAATATACTTTACTTAAAATATACTTAGAGAAGTTTTTATAGGCGGTGAACCCGAGGTGCGGATATATATACCTATATATTTTGTCATTGACGCTGAATACCTAAAATTTTCATAGTATGAAACTATAAAAACCCTCTTCTCAGTACGTATTATTGTGATGGACAATTTCAGAACACTATATTGCGCGTGGCCCGAAATGCATTTTACTATTTTTTTCTATTTTAATACTTGACTACTTTTGGGTTAAGTATTAACTGTTAAGCTATGTACTTATTGATATATAGTAGCCTCGATGGAAGTGGCTCGCATACCCAGAACGGCAGATCTTCTATTCTTCAAAAGAAGCCCGCACCAATACAGGGGAAATTTACAGTTGCTTGTAAGCTATACGTGTCATTGTAATCATGACTACTAGGCGAAAGAGTTCCGCAACGTCTCGCCCGGGTATTTGGTAACACCGTCTTACCTATTCCTGCCGCAATAGCGCCAATGCTTGCCATTGTCGTGTTCTGGTTTGGAGAGTCTACCGGCTACCTAGCCGGTAAACTAATGCATGTGGCATTACCATCCCGCCATACGGATAGCAATGCAACATTAACATCTTTGGTGTCTATAAGCGATGGTTTTTTCCATAAGAATACTTTATAACTGACAAAAATGTATGGGATTGTTTTTGAAATTTAAAAAACCTAATTAAAAAATGAAATAAAACTCAAGTTGCCAAAAATATATTTTTTGGGATTTTCCAATGTAAACTGTGCAGTAGCGAAATAACTGCTCTGGCAGACTCGCAGGCCTGGTATCGCTTTTTGATTAAATATTTTTTTGCAATTCTAATTTGCCAAAAGGATCTTCCCAAAATTCATCGCCCGCTCATGGACTATTAGCAACTTCTGGAGGAATCTAACATATTTCTTTTACAATATCACTGAAGCAAATTTGTCTATGGAAGGGAACAATCAGACCGAAGGTCTGGATATTGCAGGAGATTCCATCGCCAATAGCCTACCCAAGTCCACCATACTTTCCTTTACGTCATGAGAACAAATAAGAAAACACAGAATTAAAGTATTCAACGCACGTTTCACTTGATAACCGAAGCATCTTCAGGAGAGTTCAATAGCACCTCGTATATTTATCATTAAATTACGAAATATGCTCATGGTTCATGTAGTATTTAAACATGAGCTCACAGTGAATGTAGATGTATAAACTGCAAAAGGTTTAGATCCTTATTAAAAATATTTATTAAGAAAAAAATTACCTTGGTCCGACCCCACCCGCTAACGACAATATCCGATCCTCCCCGTAACGGCCTCCCCTTAGGTGGTAGACCAATCGGCTGAATAGTATCAGTAAACTCTATGGGCTCTACCGTTTTCATGATTGCGACATCCTTGTCGAACGGTGGGTCATCGTATTCAGGATACGGTATCACTTTAGCTATCGGGATAATTGTACCGTTTTTCCGAAATGAGCTCCCAGCTCGAAGTACTACTGTTGATGGATCGACACTGTAATAGGTATAACAATTAAAAAAATAAATACTGTAGTAACACGGGTAGAACACACATACATAGACCTTGCAAGTGACGGCATTGAAAGACGCTAGTCGTCCCCGCGCCCTTACGAATATACCATTCTGAGTAACTTATAATGATGTGTGTGACGCAATATAAAATATGCGCTAATTATCATTATTGACAACCGAACTCGAGGGTAAAGTGATAACAGCGACAAAGCGCTAACCCTGTCGACAATCTAATCTAGCGGTAAAATACCATCATGCCGATAGCCCTGACGATATGATGTGACCACAGCATCTTAACAGATAATTTTTACAATCTGTGAGTAATTCATACCATTTATTAGAATTGAAACATTTTCTTTTATGGCTTAATAAATCAATTGCTGCACGGCAGACCTTGCCACATGGGTCACATATAAAACGCAAACCTAAAGGAGTGAAATTGTTACGAGCGCTTTACTATTCCAGTCACAATAGCGTCAGTGCCTGTCACTGTAGTGTTCCGGTTTGGAGGGTAATGTAGCCTGTAAACTTATGCATATGCTATTAGACTTCGCCAAAAGATAGCAACATACCATAAACATGTTTGGTGTCTGTAAGCGATGGTTGACTCTTTCCAACTGGAGAGCCATCTGCTTGTATGCTATCTTATGATATAAAAAAAAACAAATTTGACAACCCTAATGTCAAATATAGTCTCAAGCAAAACATGTGTTCCAGGAAAACCTATTTAGAATAGGCTCACTCCGGATTCGAAATAAAGAATTCTAGAATAGATTAACATATCATCCTTATTGCTTTTTATACAAACTTTCATCCCCTGTTTCAGCCCCAGTTGTTGATTTGTTTTAGAAGTTAGCTTATGTTCGACTCCAGATCTTCAACTACCATGCCAAATTTCATCGAAATCGATTTTATAAAATTAAATTATTGAAAGTCTGAATTGAAAGTCAATGTTTTTTTTCCTTCGTCCCAAAGGGACAGGCTAAGAATATTGTTCTTTAACACTTTAGCCTTGATGACGTAACAGACAGACAGTTTTTTGTTAGATATCATAACATGCTATCTTATGATATATAACAAGCAGATGAATCTCTTAACAGAAAGAGACAACCATCGCCTATAGACACCAAAGATGTTAATGGTGCGTTGCTATCTTGTGGCGAGGTCTAATGCCATATGCATAAGTTTACCGGTTACCTTACCCTCAAACTGGAACAAGACAATGACAAGTACTGACGCTATTGCGGCAGGAATAGGTAAGGCGGTGGTACCAGACCCGGGCGAGACAATGCAGAACTCTACCACCTAGTAACCACGACGGTAGTGGCTCGTATACCCAATCGGTCGCCTTTTACGACCTGCCTGGTAGAACGGCAGTTTGCCTATTTTTCAAAGGGGCCCGGAACCAACACGGGGTAGCTTTCGCATTTATAATATTGTTATGGCTTTGTAATTTTTATTTATATGCCTATGTATAAAATTGAACATAGGCAGTAATGTTTGAAATCAGAATGAGTTTAATTTTTTAATTATTTATTTTTAAATTTAATTCTGCAACTCTAACAGAGTAAAATGCTATTCGATTCTCCTGAAGATGTTTCAGTTACGAAGCGAAACGTGTTTTGACTACTTAAACTGTGAGGTTCTGTCTGTTCTATGCACATGGAGGAAAATGAAGTGGACGCAGGGAAACAAATATGTTGGGGTCTCTTCTACTTTCCAGACCTTCAGTGATCCTGATCTTTAAACATTTTTTATTTGCTTTAGTGGCATTGCAAAAAGCATAACATTTAAGTTTTAAATGAATTTCTTTAATTTTGTTTTTGAAAAAATATTTCTTGCATCAGAATAAGCAATTTTTTATTATTCATCTCATGCAAAAAAACACCCATCTTCTGTTATTGTTGTCTCAAGTGTTAGAGATAATATTATTTTTTGTAATTGGTACGAGTGTAAATTTATTTTATTTTCAATGAACCCTATCAGTGACATTCGACATTAAAACATATCAATCATCATTTCACTACCAATGTCACTAGCAATAAAAATAAATGAAAGATTTCAACTTTGCCAAACTAATGTGAGAATCCACAGATTACAGAATATTTATTAAAAAATCTCAGTATTAATCTAGACCGATTTTAAAATTTATAAAATATTGTTACGTACCTCGGGTTCGTACTTGTAAGAAAACACCACTTATAATAAATCCATGTATTTACACAACACAACACAACGTAATACTAAAATACACTTTACATCCTAGTCACTCGCTATACTATCACTGAACTTAGAACACTACACAATAAAACACTTCTCGCTTCGCACTTGGTCACTTGATGTATCGCTCTCGATCGCTTGATAAAAACTGCCCTGTGTTTGTCAACATCTCTGTATTTATAGGCAGGGGAAAGTCCTAGCTGGATCCAGAAAAATCTAAATGTATCGGGAAACAATGAATCACTTCTTATCGTAAACATGTTATGAGTCATAAATCCTAGTACACGCTACTTTCAACCTTATGACATATCCCACAAAGTCCATTATGGCATAGCCCAGGTCAATTATTTCTTTGTCAATAGGAGTAGCTATCTCTTTCTTTTATTTCTAGATAATTACCGCGCGCGCGCTCCAACTCCACACGCTTCTAGATTATTCGTAACACTACCCCCCTCTTAGTTATGTTCGTCCCGAACATCATTACTTCCATTATAGATGGCTAATCGATCAACATGAACAATCTTCATGGTCCCTCTTGGTTGCTTCTGCACTCGGTAGGTTACGTCATTGATCCGTGTGATTACTTTGTATGGCCCATCCCAAAGTCGCTGTAACTTAGGTGATTTTCCTTTTCGTCGAACCGGATTATGTAGCCAAACAAGGGATCCTTCCTGAAAACCTCGATTATTGGCGTTTCGGTCATATCTGGTCTTCATCCGCTGACTTGATTCCAATGCGTTTTCACTCATTAACCAGTGTATATCGCGTAACCTCTCACGAATGTCTTCAACGTGTTCCGGTATACTTAATTGGGTCTCTGCATTCGGTGGCGGGCCTCCAGTCATTAAGTCTGCTGGTATACGTAACTGTCTGCCGAAGTTGGCATAGGCTGGCGTCACTTTTATGCTTTCGTGTTCCGCTGTTCGGTAAGCCAGTAAGAACAGAGGTATGTATTTATCCCAGTCCTTTTGGTGATCTTCTACCAGCTTGGCTAATTGTCTTTCCAAAGTTTGGTTAAATCGTTCGACCATTCCATCAGATTGCGGGTGATAAGGTGTAGTTCTTGTTTTGTACACTCCTAATAATTTACACATTTCCTGGAATACATTAGATTCAAAGTTTCTGCCTTGGTCTGAATGAATCTCCAGCGGAACGCCAAATCTGCATATCACCTCATTGACTAATTTCTCAGCAACCGTCGTGGCTTCCTGATTAGGGATTGCGAACACCTCCGGCCATTTCGTGAAGTAATCCATCACGACCATAAAATACTTGTTTCCGTTATCTGTCTTAGGAAATGGCCCAGCCACGTCAATCGCTATCCTTTCTCAGGGGGCTCCCACGTTGTATAGTCTAAGGTTGCCTCGGCTTCTGACCTGCGGACCTTTTACTGCTGAGCATGATGTACATTTTGGGCACCAATTCTCGACATCTTCTCGGCAATTCAGCCAGTAAAAACGCTCTCGCACCTTTACCAACGTTCGTCGTACTCCAAGATGTCCCCCAGAAACCCCATCATGCAACTCACGTAGTACGTCCTTGATTAGTTTTCTTGGTACTACCAACTGTAGATGATGTTCTCTTCCTGAAGGTTTTTCCCATTTGCGGTACAGTAAGTCGTTTTGCAACACAAGGCTTTCCCACTGCACCCAATAACTTTTCGTAATGGCGCTGAAGGGAGCCAGCTCCTGCCATTCGGGCTTTCCCGTGTCTTGCTTTTTCCAATCTATTAGAGGCCGCAAATCTCTATCTTCGTACTGGGCCTCACGCATCTCATCATTTTCCCACCTGTCATCCGTAGGCTTAGCTCGCAGTGCTTGAACCCTTTCCTTCGTCTCCATCCTTACACAATGTTTACAATCTTCCGCACAAGGTCGTCGTGATAATGCATCTGCATTCGAGTGAGACCTTCCACTGCGATGTTCTATGTTAAAGTCAAACTCTTGCAATTGCTCAATCCAGCGAGCTACTTGGCCTTCCGGGTCTTTGAATTGTAACAACCACTTCAAAGCAGCATGGTCGGTACGCAGCTTGAAGGGTCGCCCAATCAGATACTTCTTGAAGTGTCGAAGAGTCTTCACTACTGCCAATAGTTCTCTTCTTGTAACACAATAGTTTCGTTTCGGCTGCGACAATGATTTGCTAAAGTAGGCTATCACAACTTCTTGATCACCTTGCTTCTGTGATAAGATACCACCAATGGCAGTGTTACTTGCATCCGTGTCTACGATGAACTGCCCTTTCCGATCAGGACAGCCCAAAATTGGTGACTCACACAACCGCTTCTTAAGTTTATCGAAAGCTTGTTGACACATGTCATTCCAATCGAAACTCTTCTTTTCTTCAGTGAGTCTATGCAGCGGTTTTGCTATTTCATCAAATCCCTTCACAAAACGTCTGTAGTAAGAGCATAGTCCTAGAAATGCGCGAACTTCGGTCTTGTCGCTGGGTATTGGCCACTTCTGTACTGCACTAACCTTTTCAGGATCTGTCTGTACGTCGTTTTGTGATATCACGTAACCCAGATAGTTGACTTCCTTTCGAAATAAGTAACACTTCTTTGGGTTCAAGACATGCCTGCCAGAGTGTCTAAAGTGTCATCTATCCGAGGTAATGGGTAACTGTCCTTTTTGGTGACTTCATTGAGCCGACGATAGTCGATGCAGAAACGTGTGGACCCATCTTTCTTCTTAACCAATACTACAGGAGAGCACCATGGACTAGAATATTGCTCTATAACTCCGTTCCTTTTCATTTCATCTATCATCTCCTGTACCTCCTTTTCTTTGGCTATTGGGACACGTCTAGCTTTCTGCTTTATCGGCTGCGCGTTTCCAGTGTCAATCTTATGTTTGACTATAGATGTTCTGCCTATATCTCTATCAGTCTTAGAGAAAATGTTGGCATAACGTGAAAGAAGATCCTTAGCCTGCTGCCGTTGTGACGTGGTAAGGTATCCGCACTTGTTCACCAAATCCTTGAGTTCCTGTGGTACGTCTCTTGATGCTGTACTTCCTGTCGATGTCAGTTTTCCTAACGTCATAACTTCATCACTTTGTCCTACAACATCACCTGCTTTAAGCACTACATCACTGTCACTCAGGTTGACTACCTGCACCGCTGCCAAGCCCTTGTCACAAACCAAACTCCGGCCTGTAATACAGTGTGGAATTGCTCCATTGTCTTCAATTAACACACTCCTATTACCCCGGCCCTTGTAACTGGTTGGTAACTTCACGCGTACCAATGTCTTCGATCTTGAAGGTAAGATGGTTCTTCTAGCCACTGTTACCTTTCCTTTTGATCCCCCACCCATAAAAATTTCTACTAGCCCACATACGAAAACTCCTGTTTTGCAATCAATCTTGCAGGCATTCTTCTTCATGAAGTCTAAACCAAGCACACAGTCATCCATAATATCGGCCACTACGACGTCGTGAGTGTAATACTCGTCGCCTATTTGCATCACTACAGATGCTTCACCGAAGACGGGTATTGGCTGACCTGTGACAGACAGAAGCTTGCTTTTCCCAAAATTCCTCAATCTCAGGTTGCCATTGTCAGCTACTTCTGGTCGCACCACAGTTCGTGTAGCTCCAGTGTCCAGCGTTAAGTTGCAGTTCTTGCCATTAATCAGTCCCTTAATGGATAAACTGTTGCCGTCGCACACCTGGGATATGACAACTTTTGGGGCTGTTTTTCGATCAGCCAGCACCCGCCCCTTGATCCTGGCTGTTACTCGTTTCCCTGGGCTGGATTAACAGGCTGGTTAACCTGCCTGCTCTCTTCAGCTGCTGAGCTTCCGGCCGCTTGCTGTCGCCAAATAACTGCACCCATTGGTTTGATGGGGCAGTTGACTCTAATGTGCCCACGTTTCCCGCAGGCATAACTTCTGTAACCTCACGTACTTTATGTGCTCGAGGTTCGTAGCGAACAGCTTCTACCTCCAGTGCATGAGCCAAAGCCTCCTTCATTGTCACGTGGTGCTGAAGGCGAACAGCGGCACGCACTTCCAGGTCTCTAATTCCATCTATAAACGCCTGGACGATGGTGTTATTCACTGTGTTAGCGTCGGCTGAAAGATACGCCTTCCTCACAAGCTTCTCAATTTCGACGGCCCATTGTTGAAGTCCCTCGCCGCTCCTCTGTACACGGTCCTTTAATTGGGCACGGAAAACATGCTCCAAGTGACGCTCACCGTAGCGAGCTTCCAATGCCTCCATCAAATCAGTGAACTGATACTCTTTAGGCATTGCATCCAACACAGAGAGCGCCTGTCCCCGTAACGCCGTGCTCAGAGCTGTTAGGCAATGTTCATCTGTCCAACCACTGGCCTTCGCTGCTATTTCAAACTGAGTGCGGTACGCACTCCATGACGTAAGGCCGTCGTAAGTGGGTACCTTTACCCGAGGTGGTTTCCCACCAGGTACCTACCTGGTGGGAACAACTGGTAATGATAGCACCCGACTTTACTCCCGTGATCTTCATTTTCATGACCTCCCTTTCCAGTTGGTCCACGTTTTCACTTATTTTGTCGCAGCTTGCCTCCAAGTGGTCAACCCTCTTCTCAACACCCTTCATGTCGCGCTTGACGAGGCCCACATCGCTTTTAAGCTGGTCTTGTTGCGCCAGGATAACTGTCAATTTATCGTCAAAACCAGATAAATGTGCCTTAATCTGTTGCTGTTGTCCTTGTAGTTGTCGTTTTTGCTCCCTTAGTTGTTCCTGAAGCTTTTGTTGATGCTGTTCCTGCAGCTGCTGTTGTTCCTGAAGTTGTTCTTGTAGCTCTCGTTGTTGTTGGAGTTGTTGCTCTCGTAGCTGTTGCTGAATAGCTGCCAGTATGACAGATAGATCAGTAGGCGCTGCGCTCGACGATAATGACGTGCTGGCAACACTTCCGGGTTCCTCACCTGCACGCATCTCAGTGTCCTCTGACACCCTCTGTGTCTCAGCCTGAGACCTGGTGGTAACACCTTCCTTCGGAATAAGTGCCATTTTTTTTAACACAATCCCACTTCTGACACCAGTTGTTACGTACCTCGGGTTCGTACTTGTAAGAAAACACCACTTATATTAAATCCGTGTATTTACACAACACAACACAACGTAATACTAAAATACACTTTACACCCTAGTCACTCGCTATACTATCACTGAACTTAGAACACTACACAATAAAACACTTCTCGCTTTGCACTTGGTCACTTGATGTATCGCTCTCGATCGCTTGATAAAAACTGCCCTGTGTTTGTCAACATCTCTGTATTTATAGGCAGGGGAAAGTCCTAGCTGGATCCAGAAAAATCTAAATGTATCGGGAAACAATGAATCACTTCTTATCGTAAACATGTTATGAGTCATAAATCCTAGTACACGCTACTTTCAACCTTATGCCATATCCCACAAAGTCCATTATGGCATAGCCCAGGTCAACTATTTCTTTGTCAATAGGAGTAGCTATCTCTTTCTTTTATTTCTAGATAGTTACCGCGCGCGCGCTCGAACTCCACACGCTTCTAGATTATTCGTAACAATATATATACCATATGACACGAAGCAAAAAAGTTCGTACCTAGAATACGAACACGGTATAACACGTTACTATCACCATGACTCAAGAGTTGTGTAGCAGAGAGACAGCGGCGAATGCCAAAACAAAAAAGTGTTGTGTGATTGACATGTAGGTACCTATATTCAGTACTACTTCGGTACTTGCTTCGCTACGTATAAAGTGCTCATATGAGCAAATGTATGTACCTTCTTTCTTTCTTTCTTTCTTCTTTTTAAATATAAATATACCATATTGTGCTATCGTATTGAATAAAAGCTAAGGCTTAAAAAATAACTCTGGAGTGATTTTATTTCATCGGTAAGTATTATAACTCTGTATTTAAAGGTGTAAATGCAAGCTACATTAACAATCTAAGAAATTGACCTGAAATGCGTATAACTGGATACGGATAATCCGTGCTTATGACCATTTACTATCTTATCCTTCACTATGTATAACATTTTACTATTTAGCCTGTATATTTAAAATAAAAAAATACTTACTTTTCAGCACAATGTGCCGCGGTTAAAATGTATGTATTGCTAATAATACTTCCTCCGCAGAAATATGAATTATTCACTATAAAAGAAACTTGATACGGATGATTGATGATATCTGCTTCTTCACCACCAACTATTCTGTCGTCCACGTTGACTGGATTTAGACTTTCGTCAGTTATGGGTACTAGTTCTGATAGAATTATTCCATCTGAAATTAAATGATAACAAATTGTAGTCGTAGATTCATATAAGCATAGAGTAATAACGCTTAGAGGGATAATTGCATTCAACGCTTCGTTCATATTTTAGGCCAAAACCGTGTCAATGTCCGTGTAAGCTTCGTGTAATCACTTGCGTCGTCACGCACACAAAGACTCGAATAGTGTTGCAAGTAAATAAATATTTTCCCAAGACGGTATTTAAAATATATCTACCTGACCGGTATACAAATAATCTTTCATACTATAACATTATTAATCATTTAGTATAAACTTGAAACTTACACTTTTTATTCGGTTAGGTAAAATATGTTAAATGCCGGGAAATATTCTAGATGTTCTCAAGATAATTCCAAAGCTATTTAACCTTATATTTTTTTAGCTTTTGTGCTTTTATTTGTGATTTAAAATATTTTTACCTCACTGAAATAAAGATTGTCTGTCTTTCCAATAGTATTATTAGTCATATAGAAAATTTAGAACTTACAATTTTTATTCTGGTGAGGTAAAATGAGTAGAATTACAGGAAAATGTTTTAGAGGTTCTCAAGATATTTTTTTTTAATTTCAGTAATTAAACAGCGGTAACCAACCGGCACCGAGCGTAAATAAAAAATATGGTCAATACGAATTTACGTTATTTAAGTTATAAAAACAGTAATTGAAGTAATTCTTACAAAAAAAAAACCTTATTGATATGTATCTACTAATATATTATCCTATTTCATACAAATGTTTGAAATACATTGCTTGGCAAATACTTGTGTGTTATTATGTGTATGTCTGTGTGCGTGTATGTGTATGTATGTTTGTTCAAAGCTATTACCTTGGAACCTTTTTTATTTTAACTTTCATACAAATCTTGCCATGGTTCTAAACCTTAAACTATCTTGAAAATTAGCAAATGGGTGGGCAAGCAGAAACAATACTTACGTTATAGACGAACGTTTTAAGGTAAAAATTAATAAGATACTTATTAATCAAGTATTTATTTAAATCAACTTAAAAAATTTAAATGTTTTAAGCTAAACGTACTATATTGGATACTATTGGCTCTGTGCACGACTTGAGCACCACCTAGCGTCCGCAACTGCTTTGGTTCTGATCTTAGAATAATAACGCCTAGAAACCACAAAAAACGAGTAAATAAAACTGAACCAGAAACGGCTCAATTCGTTTTGCGAGTTGTCAATGCTTAATAAGATTAGGTTATATCGGACACAGTTTACGAAAAATAATTCGAAATGATTTATTGCATTATAAAGAAGTGTTTTAACACCTTAGAAAAACAAAAAAAGTGAATATTTCACAGGTAAATACTTACAATTTATAATTTTTCTGTTATGTAAATCGACTAAAAATAGATAATTTGAAACACATAACTTATCACTATACAGTTGCTAGTTGTGGAAAAAAAATTGCGCACAATATTTTTAGTTAGACCTTAATGTTAAGAAAATTAATTATTGTATTTGCTTTAACTATTATTTATACTAAGTCTTATGAAAATAATTTAGCTCGAGGGTACTTTTTGATAATTCAGCATTTATTTTATTTGTCTTTTTTTGCCTTTAACAACACAGTAAGTCGTATTTTTTTCGAATTGCGAGACCTGCACTCCGTATGACATGTATCGCGATTCTGAGCGGACGGCAAGCGCATGCGTAGCCTTTTAAGGCTACTTTGAAATGGCTTAAAACATCGCGGCCCACTCGGTTTCTACGTGTTATAATTCTACGTTCCAAAGCTATTTCACCTTGGATTTTTTCGTTTTTGTGCAAATTGTGACACGAAAATATGTATACTTAATAATCAAATTATTTATTTAAAATTTTAAAAATTAAAATTAATCTCAGTGATGTAGAAATTTATAGGGTAAAATAGCCAAATTTCGGCCGCCTAACCAAATACATAACTTTCGGACCCTATTAGGCTTAAACCGTTATCGGGAAGAAAATATTAATTTTCTTTTTCGTGTTAATCAATATTTAAATTTTACACTATTGATGTTTCGAATTGATTTCAACAACGAAATAAAAATATGTAAACGTGTTAAGTTTTAAATGATTGACCCTCTCTATCCTGGTTTCTTTTCTATTGTCGGTCAATTTTTCCCTAATTTCAGCCCCATTTTTCTCTAATGTTAGCCAGTAAAGGATGTTTGAAATTGAAATAAGGTATTGACTTTGCATTAAAATTTACTTTAATTTTATTAAATAACTTTTGTAAACATAATATGCCCTCAATTTTTTATGGTATGTATTTAAATGATCTTTTTAATTTGATAAATACTGTAAAAGAAAAAATCTAAATGGTCACCAATTTTAATGATTGAGTCTCTTTCTTTGAGACATAAAATAAATGAAATAAATTGATATTTTAGTATCTTTAAAACTACGCAGAAAAAATTTGATATGTAAAAATTACATTAGATCGTTACTTGCTGGTCCTCGAAATTAAGAGAAATGAGCATTAAATATTCAATATTGTGATATTTTTTTAAATAAAACGATTTATATAAATTATTTTTTGTCTATATCAAATAATCTTCAATATAACTATTTTAGGGTACTTATTTTTATTAAGTTGTAGTCAAAGAAAGGAAACAATTTAAAGGCACTTGATATTCAAAGTTTTATTTTTCACTATTAGAATAAAACTAGAATAATTTTCTACGATTGTTAAATCAATTAAATAAAATATATCGCTAGGAACAATTATATAAAAAATATTGAGACTTTAATTTGATTGAATTCTATCATCAAATTTAAGTGTTATCATTGTATAAAACTTAATTTACATTTTCATTAAAACAGCAATAAGTTTATTTATTATAATTTTTATTATAAGTATCAAATAAAAATTCTCCCTGTTTTTGTATTAA
This sequence comes from Apodemia mormo, assembly GCA_036924255.1. Classification (NCBI taxonomy): domain Eukaryota; kingdom Metazoa; phylum Arthropoda; class Insecta; order Lepidoptera; family Riodinidae; genus Apodemia; species Apodemia mormo. Next base: position 4,537,368 of record JAUPFN010000006.1, on the reverse strand, counting down.
AGAATAGTTAAAGCTAATTTATTTTTTGTTCTTTTAAGTACCTATAAAGTGTCTTCGCAAAAACTTAGCTCAGAATTCTGTCAACCTAACTTAGATTTCTGAGATTAACAGCTGTTGTACTGAAGACACCCAATGACAAGATAAATATCTAACCACAGACTACTAAGGAGAGAACTGATTGCTTACCTTAACCTTACCTAAATTCCAACTTTATTTAACAACTATTCCCCAAGTTAAAAAAATATTTATTAAATGCGGATAAATTAAGCAGTTGATATAGAATCTTAAGAAACACATTAAACTTTAAGATAATAATTAAAAAACGATGTCTTGCCCGCGTTCTTAAAAGTTATGTGGAATATTAGCTTAATTATCAGTATAAACATATTAGGAGGTCGACATTAGGCGCAGACCGATTTTAGGGCACGTTACCCTACATGTTTTCGTGGATAAAAGTCGAAAATATCGCTAATAAAACTACTTGACACTAAGCAATATGAAATAATTCAGTAAGATGGCATATTATTTAATAAGAAAATTAAAAAAAAATGACTTTTGTAGTGACAGAGTTTTTTTCTGATGGTCACTGTGGCATTTAGAATGCTAGTTGGAACATTTTTTTTGTCTTCTAAAAGTCCTCATTATATACGAATAAATGCTTCATAATATTGGTCTGACAAACGGATTTGTAATATTTGTGTCAGTATAATGGGTGAGTCTCAACACTTAAAAACTATTTTTTATGCAAAAGCAAAGTCCAGACTATGTAATATCGCACATAAAATAGGAATACACATATTATTAATTATAATGAAAATAGGTAAAAACAAATACGTGGTAGAATATTTTTCCCTTTGGCTGGCAACATTTTGAATATCGTTCTACTTAGATATTTATGATTTATTTGTTTGGATTTTATACAAAAATATCCGATGCCAAGTAGTTTTTATCGGTGAAATGTTATCTTCAAGTCCTAAATACGCTTTTGTGAAGCACGGTGACAGCATTTCACCACACAGTAACTCACATTTTTTGAAATTGCGAGAGCTGTACTCCGCGTGGCACGTGTCGCATGCCTGAGGGGCCGGCGAACGTAAGAAGCCTTTTCAGGCTTCTTTGAAATGGCTTAATATTGCGCGGGTCGACTCGGTTTCTATGCGTTATTATTCTATGCATATAAGCATTAATGAGGTGGCTTGGATCTAACGTAAAACGAACAGAAAGAAAAATATATAGGTATATTTTTATATCATAAGACAGCAAACAAGCTGATGGCTCTCTAGATGGACAGTGACAACCATCACCTATAGGCATTAAAGATGTTAATGGTGCGTTTACATATATTTTTTATATAATCACTGAAGTAACATTATGTCTACAAAAGCACAGAATAAAGAGACAACAAAAGACAATCTTGTGTATGTACTTCACTTTTTATACCTAAACTCGGCGGTCGCGCTAGGGTTGTCACTTTGGCTTATGCACAAAAAATACACTAGTATCTTACTCCAGTAAAATAAAGTTTTAAATCAAAATATGTCACTCTTCTTTACATTTTGCATATAATGTAGTCTTAATGATATGAAAATGATGTGTAAAGGTAATTTGGTCGGCAACCACCGGCAAGTATTAAAAAAAAAAAAACAGTAGCAGTCGTGGGACTGCCGATAGAAGTGAAAACGGAACTATTAAGTTGAGAGTAATTAAAACTATATGCAAAACATAGCTATAGATATACTATTATCATTAGCATGTCGGTGACGCGAACCGAGGATTTTACCCTCTACCAAAACGCTTAACGCGCCTAAAGAAGTTTTCACTTCAAAAACAGTAGCAGTCGTGGGACTGCCGATAGAAGTGAAAACGGAACTATTAAGTTGAGAGTAATTAAAACTATATGCAAAACATAGCTATAGATATACTATTATCATTAGCATGTCGGTGACGCGAACCGAGGATTTTACCCTCTACCAAAACGCTCAACGCGCCTAAAGAAGTTTTCACTTCAATATTGTTTGCTTTTCTGAAAAAGTTCTGAATAAAATGCGTAGAACTTATAATTTTACATAAAAAAGGTTATATGACTTTTCCTCCTCTGGTCAAAATTAACCGAGTTAGAGAGGTTTTTAAGTTTAAGGTGAATGATTTTTCAAATGACTAGCTGAGCCCGCGTCTTTCCGTATGATATCTATTCGGATTTTCAAACAAATATACAAAATTTTATCAGTGTATGTATGTTTTTATTATACACTAGCTGAGCCCGCGACTTCGTCCGCGTGGAAAAATTTTGAAAATTAAAGTAGCCTAAGTTACTACTTATTACATCAGCTATCTGCAAGTGAAAGTCCTGTCAAAATCGGTCCAGCCATTCCAGAGATTAGCGGGAACAAACAGACAGACAGACAGACAGACAAAAATTGTAGAAAATATTATTTTGGTATATGTACCGTGTATACATCCATATGCATTTAGTAAAAAGCGATTATTTTAATATTACAAACAGACACTCCTATTTTATTTATTTGTATAGATGACTTAAATTTTAAATATGACTATTAATATTTTTAAAGCTTTTTAAATATGTATAATGACATCAAATAATCAAATGTAAAATAATAATACGATATGAAGTTGATGTTATTTTTATTTTAAACTAGCTGTGCCCGCGACTTCGTTCGCGTGTAAAAAGTTCTAAAATAAAAGTAGCCTAAGTTACTCCTTATTACATCAGCTATCTACCAGTGAAAATCCCGTCAAAATGGGTCCAACCATTTCAGAGATTAGCCAGAACAAACAGACAGATAGACAGACAAAGATTGTGAACAATTATATTTTATTTGTTGTTGAGTTTATGACATAAATGGCGTTCTAAATAAGTATATAATAATAATAAAATCTAAGTTCAAAATAAATGACCCATTTACAAACAAACTAGAAATAATTTAAACAATATACCGCGGCAGTTTGTTAACGGCGGCGGAGAATATCATGCACATTACAAACTAGCTGTGCCTGCGACTTCGTCCGCGTGCAACAACTTCTATAATTAAAGTCCAGGGGTTTTACCCACATAGTTCCCGTTCCCGTAGAATTTCTGTGATAAAAACTATCCTGTGTCCGTTCCCGGGTCTCAATCTATCTTTGTACGAAATTCCATCCAAATCGATTTAGCGGTTTAAAAGTGAAGAAGAGACAGACAGTTACTTTCGCATTTATAATATTAGTATCAATTAACGAGATTTTATAATCGGCGTAAGGCATTTTCTAAAACGAAAAAACTTTATCTTTGCTATCTTTATATTAACTGCTGTCGCGCACGTGAATAGTGGGCGGCATTCGCTCTCGCATTGAACCGAAACTGGCGGTGTGTAGTTCACGAATGAATCCTTCAAATGAAGTACTTCATTTCAAATACATCATTACTTCATTAGTTCAGTTGAATTTCATTTAGTTCACTACTTCATCTAGTTCTAGTCCATCGTGATACATAAGTAATCTGTGCGTCGTGGAACGCCGAACGTCAGACAAGTGAACGAAATACGAATTGAAGTACGTTGACTGACCCGAGCACTGGCGATGGCTGATCGTATTAAACTAATCTAACCGAGCACCTACACACACGCGCACGATTTGCATATTATATTTTGTACTGATACCTCTCAGTCATCGGATTTTAGGCGAAAAGTTATTTATGACCTTACATTATTACGTTAAAGTACATTTTAATTTCATTAGTGCACTTGTTTATAAATGACAATAATATTTATTTATAATTATTATTGCCATTACTACTATTTTGTACATTTCTTTTTATGTCATAAGATAGCAAACAAGCAGATGGGTCTCCTGATGGAATCAACCATCGCCTATAGACACCAAAGATGTTAATGGTGCGTTGCTATCTTGTGGCGAGGTCTAATGCCACATGAATAAGTTTACCGGCTACCTTACCCTCCAAACCGGAGCATGACAGCGACAAGCACTGACGCTATTGCGGCAGGAATAGGTAAGGCGGTGGTACCAGACCCGGGCGAGACTACGCAGAACTCTACCACCTAGTAGCCACGATGGTAGTGACTCGATAGCCAATCGGTCACATTTTACGACCTGCCTCGTAGAACAGCAGTTGGCCTATTCTTCAAAGGAGGCCGGGACCAACACGGCGAAAAACGTAATTAATTTTGAAAAGTATAGTCAAAAGATACTGTAGTAATTATTTTATAGTCGAATAAACAATTCTGTACTTGAATGGGAACGAGTTCCAAATGCCAAACGAAATCATAGGCCACGGTATGATCAACTGAACTAAATGGACTACTGAAGTAGGTGAAGTCAATTAACATTGACGAAGTGAAGGAGTTAAATATTATGAGACATTCTGCGCATGTCTCATAATACTTTACACTGACTTTCATTCATACATTAGGTGGACTAGATTAATCATAAAATTCACTGAAGTAAATGAAGTACTGAACTAAACCAATGAAGTACTTCATTGGGCGAAAAGAAGTACTTCATTTATTTCATTTCATTGACACATTTTTCGCATGTCTAACCGAAACTACTGAGTAGCATTAAACCTCGCCACAAGATAGTAACGCACCATTAACATCTTTGGTGTCTATAGGCGATGGTTGACTCTTTCCATCAGGAGACCCATCTGCTTGTTTGCTATCTTATGATATAAAAAAAAGCTTTGATTTTTTTTCTTTTTATAGATACATACATCCGGATCGTCTTTATCAAAATTATCCTCATATCAGAGTTGCCTGAGTAAATATTTTCAAAATGTTGCTTTATCGGTGTGAGAGGTCTTATGTTTAATAATGATATGGAGACTGTGTACTATGAAGCATATAAAGTGATATTGGTCCACTGATAGTTGATGCTGATATTTACTGTTAGTAGTTTCGGGGTTACGTCCCCATGACAACGATAGTGAAGTTGAAAACGATAAATCTGGTACTAACGGACGGATTCAATGTGAATATCGCGAATTCAGAGTGCTTAGTGTGAGTTTTTCTTTTGAGTTTAGTGGTAAACTGGTTTCTCACGTTTACCACTAAGTGGCGCTGTACAAATCACATACAAATTCCTAGTAAACTCCAAACGCGCTCACGATCGAATGCGAAAAGAAAAATTCACACTTAGCACTCTGTAGTGTGTAACTTTATATCAAGTTTTTTTTTTTTTATAGAAGAGGGGGCAAACGAGCAAGAGGTGCACCTGATGGTAAGTGATCACCGCCGCCCATGGACATCTGCAATACCAGAGGTCTTGCAGTTGCGTTGCCGGCCTTTTAAGAATGAGTAAGCTCTTTTCTTGAAGGTCCCTATGTCGTATCCGTTCGGAAATACCCCTGCCGGTAATTGGTTCCATAATAGAGTAATGCGAGGTAAAAAGTGTCGGGAGAAACGCACAGTTGTGGATTTCCAGACATCGAGATGGTGAGGATGAAACTTCAAGTTTTGACGCGATGTCCGATGGTGGAATTCGGCGGCAGGAATTAATCCAAACAACTCGTCGGAACACTCTCCATGATATATACGATAAAAGACACAGAGAGAACCTACATCTCTGCGCAATGCCAAAGAGTCAAGCTGTTTCGAAATGGCCTGGTCGTCAACGATTCGAACCGCTCTACGCTGAATGCGATCAAGAGGAAGAAGCTGGTACTGAGGAGCTCCGGCCCAGAGATGCGAACAGTACTCTAAGTGAGGCCGAACCTGTGCCTTATAAAGTTGAAGGCGATGGACCGGCAAAAAGTACTGTTTCGCTCTGCTGAGCACACCGAGCTTTTTGGAGGCTAGTTTAGCCTTGCCTTCCAAATGACCGCGAAACTGAACGTAATTCGATATGTCAACTCCCAGGATTCCGACACTAACTGAGGCTGTCAGGAGAGTATCCTCAAATCGAGGTGATACGATAAAGTTGACATAATAAGTATCTCAGGCGTCTGATATGAATTATATCGAGGAGTTATGAAGTCCATGGCATTTGATGGACATTAAAATCTCCTTTGAAAGATTGAATGTTACTGGCATCATCAATTTTTTAACTTCCCGCTATAAGGAAGTTACTGATTTTGCCCCGATTTTCGAAAATCGAGTTTTCACCAGATCTCCACGTTTTGAGGTCCTAGGAACCTTTTTCCGACTATTTTCGCGATGACGTCAGTATGTCTGTATGTATGTATGTGTGTGTGTATGTGTATGTATGCATGTAAACATCTCATAACTTTAGAACGACTGGACCGATCATCGCGGTTGATAGCATTCGATTGGATTCCGCTCAACTTAGATTTCCTGAAAATTTGGACCAAGTCGGCTTAGAGATTTTGAGGAATTTTGAAAAAGCCTCAAATTTTGGGGAAACAGTATTTTTGTAACATGACTTCTAGATTAATGTACCAATTGAGTACAAAAACTAATTAGCTCTATTCCTCAAAAATCTTCTGATGAATTGCATCAAAATCGATTTCTCCGTTTGGGAGGAATTTTTGACAAAAGTGTTTTATCGACATAACTTCGAAATTTTGCGACCAATAATTTGTTTGGTATTCTACGATATTTTGGTACTAAAAAAACTACGTACGACGTAGTTTTTTTACTACCAAAATATGCCGTTTCAAAAATCAAAATCTAATGTGATTTTCAAAAGTTACAGCTTTTCAAATATTAAAATTACGTTGTTTATAGCAAACTTACATAATATTTTTTTAAATAACTTTCAGGCTAATTCACCAATTTACTTAAAAATAATATCAACTTTTCTGCTTTAAAAATTACATCAAATACCGTTAATTGGATCAAAATCGGTTAATTTGTTTATTTATCAATGACGAAAATTTTTTGAAAATAAAATGGTTTTAGACCTTCTCTGACATTTTTCAACCTACATCGGTTACTTAGCTAAAGCAATATTTTAAATCTCAAAAATTAAGTCGAATACCATTTGAAAGATCAAAACCAATCATCGTTTCCAAAGTATACAGCTTTTCAAAAATTTAATACACTGCCATTTTTAACAAAATAGATGTTTGAACAGAAAAAATCTATGCTAGTTTTTACTCTTTTGAGCTTAATATACCTTAACTTAGCGGAAAGTGTCAGGGACGGCCCGCAGGGTCAACCGTTTACGGATTTTTTTTTCTTGAATTATTTCAGCTACTTTCTTACTTACGTACTACTTTTATAGTATCTCCATTATTCGCAATATTATAATGAACAGATTTTTCAGAACATTGTATGCATGTGCGTTGTAAACGCAAAACATTGAGATTGTTATTGTACCAAATAGATCTAGCAATATCAGTGGCATTAGAATCATGAATTAGCTTAGTGTAAGGCGTACACTATGTAATCGTTATTAACATACACCGAGCACTGACAAGTGTTTCTAAACACGACGAAATCGACGATAACGATGAAAAGTCTTGTATAAAATGTTTAAACCGGTCTATAGGTATATTTACTACTTAGAATTAACTGCTTTTGTGGGATAACACTTAAGACGAGGCACCGAAACAAATGGAAAAAAACTGGTCTGCTTAATAACATTTTTATGTATTGATTGTTAAATAACGGTTTTACAAAAAGTACACGATATACCTGATGATATTATCTAATGAATGTGCAATCTTATTACATGATAGAATGTACTTTACTCGGTCATATAAAATTCCGAAAACAGGCTAAAAAAAATATCCAAAAACAAGTAATTTGTTCATAATATTTTTAATTTTCCACATGATTTTTATATGGTGATATTTAGTTTTGAATACAAAAAAAATGTACTAAATTTTGCTTTTCAGCCGAAGTCCTATATTTATTTATCCGAAAACTAAGCCGTTTCCCAACGGTTTCAGAACATACCGCGCCGCCCACTTTCTATAGTATTGGCGCGCGTCATAATACCTCGCCTTAAATCATTAGAGAAGTATCAGTGGAAATGTTCGAACTGCGTTTGTTAACAGTCCACAGTAATGGACATAAACCGAGTGAAAACAATATTTCGATGAACGAATGAATTTATAAATCATTTTACTAATTTAAGTTAAGATTTAAGTACGGTGCTATCGTTTTTAATAATTAATGTCATGCCAATTTATTCCGATTATAAAAAAACTCACCAAGAGCGAGTCGAACTCACGCACGAAGGGTTCCGTACCATAATTTATAAAAAATACAAAAAATAACACGTTTATTGTATGGGGTGTTGTATGAGGTGTACCCCCCTTAATATTTTCACACTTTTTATTTTTAGTATTTTTTGTTATAGCGGCAACGGAAATACATAGTTTTTGAAAATTTTAGCTTTCTCGCTATCACGGTTTATGAGATACAGCCTGGTGATAGACAGACAAACAGCGGAGGCTTAGTAATCGGGTATCGTTTTACCTTTTAGGTACAGAACCCTAAAAAAGTAATGACCCAAATTACTAAATATGTATCAGCCAAATAAATAGTTCTATTATTAGAAAACGAAGATAATTTTGTATCCTAAAATAGAAAAACTTATGAAAGCCAGTTATTGTGTAAGTCCTACATTTAACCAAACCTTACAAAGTTATATTTTACAAAGGTAAGTGGGTGTATTTTTGTTTGCTATAAAAAGCAACATTGTTTTGTTACGTGAAATTCTTAAAATTATCTTGGATATTTAAAAGAACAATTATGTTATTTCTATACTAGTATATAAAAAGTATCTTCACGCCCGTATCCCCGAAGGGGTAGGCAGAGGTACAACAAGTGTACCCACGATTAGCCGAAGATACTTGGTCCCACAAATGTGATAGGTGGCAAGCCTACCGCCAACCGGGCACTTTCCAATCCCGGGCAATTTTATGTTTATCAGAAAACTGAAACAACACTTTTTATATGCCCGACCCGGGAAAAATATACTAGTATATAAATGTACTAATATCAAAGATTTCTCTGTTCCTGTATACAATACAAATTTCTATGGGGACTCTTATACAATTTTGGCAGCTAAACTTTGGAACGAGCACCCAAATAATATTCAAGATTGTGAGACTGTGGGTAATTTGAACATAGAATTAAAGAACATTATCTTTCTGACAGTTAGTGTTCTTTTTTTGCCTTTAATCATATTAGATATGTAATTTTTTGTTTCTTTGCCTTAACTACCTAGCTCAGTCTTTGTCTGTAGATTTTTCGCTGTAGATGGATGTTACAATTAATTAATCCGGATAATATATTATTTGCATGAACTTGTGCTTGCATGTGATAAACTCTAATGTACACTTACCTACCTGCTTTGTAATAATCTTTCTCCAACACCTGTCCTTGTACAGGTTATGCTGGAAGAGATCTCTTAAAGAGATAAGCACACCTATGTATAATATTGTATCCATTTATTGTTTATGATATTATGTTTTTGTACATAAAGAGTTAAATAAAATAAATAAATAAATCTTCGTGTTGGTCCGAGCTCCTTTGATGAATAGACCAACTACGTCCTGCCAGGCAGGTCGTAAAAGGCGATCGATTGTCTATATGTATTACTGCCATTGTGATTACTAGGTGGTGGAATTCCGCAATGTCTCGCACGGGTATTTCGTACCACCGACTTAACTATTCCTGCCGCAATAGCGTTAATGCGTGTCATTGTCGTAATCCGATTTAGAGGGTTAGTTATTAGACTTATGCATGTGGCATTGCCATCCTGCCACACGGATAGCAAGGCAACATTAACATGGTTGGTGTCTATAGGCGATGGTTTCTCTTTCCAACAGGAGAGCTTGTTTACTTGTTTGCTTTATTTTGATACTAGCTGTGCCCGCGACTTCGTTCGCGTGGAAAAAATTCTAAAATAAAAACCCGCATAATTCCCGTTCCCGTGGGATTTCCGGGATAAGAACTATGTATGTGTAAATAACTATATATGTCCTATGTCCTTTCTTGGGTCTCAAACTATATTTGTACCAAATTTTATCCAAATCGGTTCAGCGGTTTAGCCGTGAAAGCGTAACAGACAGACAGACAGAGTTACTTTCGCATTTATAATATTAAGACTAGTATGGATTAAAGAAAATCATAATTTTAACATATATAAAAATGCCAAATAATTACCTAAGAAAAATATATGCAGGGCAAATGTTAACACGGAAATACAACAAAAAAACTTTGTATCAAACAACGAAGATTTTGTAAACAAAATTGAATTTGCTATAAAATCCCCCAGAAGACGGATCTAACACTTTGGGTAAAACATTAAAAAACATCGTGACGCCTAGGTCGTAGAGTTCCACAAAGCAAGGATTTATAACGTTATAATTTCGATATTTTTGCTGTTTCGTGATTGGTTCCCTGCGTTGCATGCTGTTTTGTGATTGGTTCGCCAACTAGCGCTAGAAGATAACGTCATAATATCATATACCATAACCAATCACAGCGACGCAAATATATCGAAATCATAACGTTTTAAATCCTTGCCACAAAGTATTGCCCGGGTATGGTGCAATCAGTTTACCTATTCGAGCTACCACAACGTCAATGCTTGTCTTTGTGAGGATAAGATAGCCAATAACTTATGCAAATGATACTAACACCTTGCCTCACAGCACAGATAGGAATGCACCATTAACATCTTCGGTGTCTATAGTGTTATATCTTTCCATAAGGAGAGCCATCTGTTTGTTTACTATCTTATGATATAAAAAAATATAAACCTACTCTAGACAAATATATTTTCTAAGTTTGTGATATATATAAAAAAATGTATGATAAAATATGAACAACAGGAACACAGTCGCAACTTTCCTCAACGTGTGTGAGGAATACTAAAGAAAGTTAACTCGAAGACATCGGTATGTAGTTCCACGTTCCTTATTCTAATGTATCGAATAAATCAACGCAGTTCGCGATTTGTTATCAAGCTGTAACAAAATCAAAGGAATTTCAAGCGACTTGTTCTATTTTCTGCCTCGTTTGTGTAAATTTCTGGGGCTAATCTGGGCCCTTTTTAAATATAAAAATATAAGGATGTCTGAGAAGGTTTTTAGGTTAGCAGCTTCTAATTCAACGAGAGTTGGACAAAAAGCTGCTAACAAACTGGCCTGCAGTTAAACACACATGTGGGTTTGTGCTAAAGCATGTGAGTTTGGGGTTTGCGGTAAAAGTGTGTTGATCCGAGCTACACTAAAAGAAGTATAACATCAAAAATAACACTAACACGCTAAAAGAAGTATAACATCAAAAATAACGACTCTTTACATTCAACATTAGGCGTATTCTAAAACGTATATTTGTAATCTAAAGACGCTGTTGTTGTATACCGACTAATTATAGAATTTGCCTACAACATAATATGCACTATAACTCTTTGAATATAATTAGCTTATACATTATAAGTCTTTGAATGAAAATATCGTATCGCTGTTGGCTGGAAATTAATACTTGTTATCTCACAAGATTTCGCATTAGATCGGTTTATAGACTGACCTAATACCTAATTCTGAAGTCTGTCGCTCCTTACGTAACAATAATAGTGCTAATGAAGGAATCATTAGCACCAAATTAGCAAATTCTAACCAATAAACTAATCCTGAAAGTCTAATTACTAATAATTTTCGTCTAATAACTATATAAAAACAAACTACGCATTAAGATGCCTAATTAAAACTTATAGACGGCGCAATTACAACTTCTTCAGTTAAGTTCTCAACATTAACTTAGATAAATTTTATTGCATTAGACAACATGTTTGTCAGTGTAGCTTGCAATCTTACATAGAAACCCAGAGTTACACCACTTACCGAAACTGAAATAAAATTACTTCAAGAGTAATTTTTGAAACCTTGTCATCTCATTCGTTACGATAATACCATACAACAAAGTTTATTTATATTTTTTCACGATATAATATATCTACAAATGTATGACTTTTTGACAATGATAAGAGCGTTTGCTCATATGTGGGTCAGGACCAAATTTTTGACCGGTACAAGCATAACGGGGTGTCCGACTCACTAGTGACAAAATATTATTTCAAAATAATTTTGAATATTTATTGTGTCTTATGAAATGATTCAAACTATAATTCATCCGATTACTAATTTAGTTGCTTAATTTCTCCACAAAAAAAATACTTGGTGTCTTTTTCTGTTACGTAAAAGACGCATGTCTACAACCGATTCTCTAAGCATATTTTACCATAGTTTTTTTAATGTTATCTCGCATTTATAATTTAATGTAAAGTCTAATAAACATTATTAGTTTTTTTTATAGGTAATAGCACAATAATCGTCGGTATTATGATTTTATAGATAATATTGTATAAGATCCCAAAATTCTTTCCGTTGTGATACTTCTGTTGTGCGACACCATTATTTCAAAACCTATTACACCCATAGTAAAAGTTCCATGAGTGTTTCGTAGGGAAACATTGCCTTAGTACTAATAATAATATTTTGGCTAGACGGCCATGTTATTTTACTGTCATTAAAATTTGAGCATTTAGTTTGTATCACCTGCGCGTGTCGTTAAAATTTTGTGATTTCAGGTAAGTTTTAGAACATCTTAAATTATGATTACCAAAAATTTAATTATATATTTGTCGTCCCCTTTAAATTTACTGTTAAAAGAGATATAGAAGTTTTCAATTAGTGGTTAAATTCGTGAATTATTGTTACTTTTAGGTTACGTCGTGAAGAACTTTTGTTCCGTTGTGCGATTAGTGACACAAAACGTGTGCAGCGTACCACAACGGAAATTCCTAAAGGCATGTTTACACTAAATAAAATAGAATTAGGTAACAAAGGAAAAATTCGAATCTTATGATTCTAATTATTTTTTTCAATTTCTATGTAAATATATACTGTTCAATATTACTTTCTTTAACTTTTTGTATAAATAGAATTTGACGGCTGTAAAAGCTAAAAGACGTGTAGTATATATAATATCATATAAATAAACATATACATGTTTGTATGTATCCATTTCCATGCAACAGCGATCGCATTTTGAGAAACAGGGCGACATCACATTCGTCTTGATTTCGCGAATGTCACATAATAGTATAGTTATAAAAAACTAGCTAAGTTCGAATCGGGCGCGCGAGTCGCTTTTCTGGAGAAATTAAAAAAAAATCTGTACGATGAGTGTTGTTGATAAAATAATTACAAAAATGGGTGATTTATTTATTATACAAGGATTTTGTAATTGTTAACTAGTATTAAAGAAATAACGTTTTGTTTTTTTTATTTGTTTTGAATTATATAATAAAATTTTAGAAACCTACTTGATTTTGTAATATAATATGAATATTTGGTTTGAACTACTTATTAAATATTTTTCGCAAAACAATGTGGATTTCATTTATTGAAAACCACATTGTATTTCATTTATTGAAATCCACATTGTATTACTAAAATATTCCAACTATATATACATATCCTAATAGTTCCATTGTGTTACATATATTTTCCAGTGTGATACATTCCTTTGTGATTTCCGTTGTGTGGTTACATCAAAAATTTGGTCCTGACTCATATGACACAATTCCTTGCCAATGGCGTGTCTAGTATTCATGTGGTCTATGGTGATAACTATCGCCTATAGACACAGACGTTATATGTGAATTGCTATCCGTGTTATGCTGGGGCCGCACTTGCGTCTATCGTCCCGAAGTTATATGCGCGCTAAGGCACACGCAGTCCGGACTGTATGCGAAAATAGACGATAATAGCCGGTCACATCTGCATTTATCATGTCATTGCACGAAGCTTTGTGACGATGATGCAAGTGCGGCTGAGGCATTACAATGTAGAATTCCACGTACCTACTTTTTCAGATTCCCTACCCTCCAAATCAAAACACGTCAGTGACAAGCACTGACGTTATTGCAGCAGGAATAGGTAAGGCGGTAGTACTATATTCGTCCGAGACTTACCTAGTTAGTATTCATAACGTAATTAACATCTCGTTAAAAGCGGGAGAAGGATCATCCTTCACTCGCTTTTAACGAGATACCTAGCAGTAACGCAGTTTTTTTATATCGTAAGATAGCAAACAAGCAGATGGGTCTCTTGATGGAAAGAGTCAACCATTGCCTATAGACACCAAAGTTTAATGGTACGTTGCTATCTTGTGGCGAGGTCTAATGCCACATGCATAAGTTTACCGGCTACCTTAACTTCCAAACTGGAACACGCATAGTAACAAACACTAATGCTATTACGGGAGGAATAGGTAAAGCGGTGGTACAGCCGGGCGAGATAATGCTAAACTCATCCACCTAATGATCTATTTTTAAAAATTGGTAAAGTGCATGTCGGGCCGCGCAATGTAGGATTACAAAGTTGCCCATCGCAGTAATGAGGACTAAAAAGAAGGCTTTTATTGTTTCATACATAATAAACATTTAACCTATTTAACATCGATGACAATTATATCCGCAGCTCAGGTTCACCGCCTATAAAACTTCTCCAAATACTTACATTATATAAGTTGGTCGACTATTACTCAAAAACTTGAAAAAACTTTAAAAACAACAAAGAAAAATATCGACACGCAGGGATTGAACCAGCGACCATTTCCCTTAAGCCGGGACGCTCTCCCACTGAGCTAGAGTCAACAGGCTCGACGTGGTGAAATACTTCTTTGCTATATGATCGATTACGTCGATTGTACTGATCGCTAGGTATACTTACGTATAACTAGTTAAATGAGTTCATCAAACTGGAAAAACTTTAAAAACAACACAGAAAAATACCGACACTCAGGGATTGAACCTGCGACCATTTCGCTAAAGCCGGAAAATCCCTGCGTGTCGATATTTTCTTTGTTGTTTATAAAGTTGTTTCAGTTTTCCCAAACACGGGTTGAGTGCTATAACACAAAAATAATTACTCAAAAACTTGTAAAGCCGTAATAATTTTCCTTTTAAACTTTATTATATTTACTACTGGCGTGAATTTTTTCCTAATCTCGAAACCAGTCGTTTAGCTGGTAGAGGGCACTAGTAGTAGGGGCTTGTAGAGTCACAAAATTATCACTTTGTGTTTCACAAACAAATCCCTTAATCGAAAATATGTTTTCACGAGGCTGCAATATTTTTTAAGACCTATCCAACGAAACCCTACCACCGGGGTACACGAGAAAAAAAATAACATACTTCACATGTCGAGGCATGTTATTTTTTCTCGTGTACCGCTTAGTGTGGGTACCAACTTATTGCAGCTAACAATAAGTTTTTTATATATTATATAAAAAAACTAACTGACCCGGCAAACGTTGTTTTGCCTTATAAATTATTTCTAAGTAAAAAATGTTAAGGGTGGACAACCCTTATCACTAAGGGGTATGAAAACTAGATGTTGGCCGATTCTCAGACCTACTCAATTTGCTCACAAAATTTTATGAGAATCGGTCAAGCCGTTTCGGAGGAGTACGGGAACGAACATTGTGACACGAGAATTTTATATATAAGATAACAAAAATTAAAAATACAAATTAATCTACCTTAATAAAATTTATGCTTACAGTCTAATAAAAATATATTACCTGATATAACGCACGTCGATATCGCCAGACATTGTAGAATATACAGCCACATGACACTAGTGATGTACTCGGCTAGAAAGTTAGGATCTAATTGATTGCTAAATGACTGAGCCACCCGACCACTCGCTATATACCGACGGGGCTCATTTGAATACCGTATTTAAAGTACCCACATCACGTACCGTAGATTTTGTTTCGAGAAAATGGCCTTTGTCATCTTGTCATATTTTATCATGTGTTTATTTATTGAGTTTAATCCTTGGCATAATGGTATGTCTGTTTTAGGGTTCTGTGTTTCGTTTGTATTTCAAGCTGATGAATATCTGCAAATCACCATTTTGGGATATATCCGCTAGACGAAGAAAACTAAAACCTTTAAAACTAACTGTTTAGATTAATTCCTGCCACCGAATTTCACCATCGGACATCGCAACAAATTTCAAAGTTTCATCCTCACTATCTCGATGTATGGAAGTCCTCAATCGTGCGATTCTCGAAGCACTTTTTGCCCCGCACTACTCTTATGTGGAACCAGCTATCGGCAGAAACTTTTCCAAACGGATATAATTTAGGGACCTTCAAGAAGAGAACTTACTCATTCTTAAAAGGCCGGCAACGCAACTACAAGACCCCTGGTAGTGTTGCCTATGGGCTGCGGTAATCACTTACCATCAGGTAAGCCTCCAGTCTGTTTGCCTCCTCGCGATTCCACTGAAAGTTAAATTAAAAAGTGTGTAAGAAATGGAATTAACTCACCGTGGGCCTTAAAAATAACCAAGATCCCAGGAGCACAGTTATTCACCCTCGTCCACCAATGTACACTACGACTATAACAAGCACAAAAGCACACAATATACACACTCAACGCATGTTTCACTTCGCAGCGAAGTATCTTCAGGAGACACAAACACTACTTCACTCAACAAGAGTCGAAGTAACGCTAGTATTACTAGGTAATTAGGTGGGAAAAATTGAGTAATAGATTTCCGCAAAGTAACGCCTGAATCTATAAAATATATTTATAAAAAAAAGTATCTTCAAGCCCATATCCCCGTTGGGGTAGGCAGAGGTACAACAAGTGCACCCACGATTAGCCGACGATACTTGGTCCCACAAATGTGATAGGTGGCAAGCCTATCGCCAACCGGGCACTTTCCGATCCCGGGCAACTTTGTGTTTCTCAGAAAACTAAAAAAACACTTTTTTTTATGTGCCCGACCCAGGAATCGAACCCGGAACCTCATGTGTTCAACGCCAACGCTGGACCACTAGACCACAGAGGCGACAATATATTTATATCTAAATTAATTAATATTATAAATACGAAATTTTGGATGTTTGGATGTTTAGATGAATGGATGTTTGTTGTTATATCACGCAAAAACTACTGAACGCATTTGAATAAAATTTGACATAAAGGTAGACGATGACCTGGAATAGCACATAGGCTACTTCATATCCAATTTTATTAATTACCAAGCTATTGTGGGAAAATTAGGCTGATAACAGCCTTTTAAATTAATTCAATTTAAAAATTTCATATTCCGATATGTTTAGAGCAGAGGAATCGTCAGAAAAACCGTTGATGGTTTTGTGTAGAACAAAAGTTTTTTCATGTTTTTCATAAAATAATCAAGAGATTAAAGCAAAAAAGTTAATTATTTTATTATTAATATTTTTCTTTTACCAAATTAACATTTTTAAAGCCCCCTTACGTTTATTAGTCACCCAATTCGAGATTTTTCAAAGAGAGAAAATGAGCGTCTCGTCAAAATGAAGCTGTTTCTAAAAACTCACCTTGTTATTAATCTATACATCTATATAAATAAATAAAATTGGAGTGTCTGTTTGTAATATTAAAATAATTGTTTTTTACTAAATGCATATGGATGTATACACGGTACACATACTAAAATAACATTTTTACAATTTTTTTTGTCTGTCTGTCTGCCTGTTTGTTCCGGATAATCTCTGGAACGGCTAGACCGATTTTGACGGGACTTTCACTGGCAGGTAGCTGATGTGGTAAGGAGTAATTTAGACTAATTTTATTTCCGAAAAATTTCCACGCGGGTGAAGTCACGGGCTCAGCTAGTTAAAAATAAAATGTTGCTGAGACCACGGTCTAAAATTTTCCGCTTCACGTAGTCTACATATAATCACAATTCAATCAATATAATATTTGCAGTAGGTAATCTATAAGAAAAGCATAAATACACTTATAAAACTTAGTATGTTTTTCTGAAAATCCGAAAAGATATCTATCGTACGGGAATTTAACTCAGTTTCAATAATATAATAGGCATAGATGTGGAAGGAAATAACCTCCTTTTTATGAAATAGGTTACTAAAGGTGAAATTTGTTTCACAACATTTTATTTGCTCTTAATCTAGTTGGAGGCATTCCTTATCCAAATAAGAATGATCTAAATCTACTCATAAATGCCAGAGATAAGGTAACCTTACAATATTAACCTTAGCCTTATTTATGTGGTGGACCCGTTAAACACAAATAACAAATACCGGTAAAGCCCTTATTGTATAATACTCATTAAAGGGTTCCGTAATCATAGATTAGTATATAATTAAATAAATAAGTATCCGTTAAGATCACAGACCACATGAACACTAATAGACACGCCATTGGGAAGGAAACGTCTTGCAGCGCACACGAGCAAACGCTCCTATCAATATCAAAAATGTCACACAATTGCAGATATATCGTGAAAAAATTTAAATACTATAATACGTCGTCCTCCCAGCGGTACCTCGGCTGTCCGACGGGTCAGCGGCTATTCAGGACTCCAAGATAGGCTCTCTTCACGCCACGATTGTCTCCCATTCTCTCCACGTGGGCTAACCGGCGAAGCCCATAGGCTTCAGTCTCCCCGATTATATTCAGCTTGGCAACCAGCTCTTCGATTTCAAGGTTTTTTCTTAACCTCCAACTTCCATCCTGTATCAGGGTGGGCCCAGAATCTTACGCATTATTTTTCCTTCTGCCATATGGATATTAAGTGGGGATACAATATTTATGATAGTTTACAACTTACAACATTCAATAATCGATTAATTATATTACATGATACGAAGGTGCTTAAGTAGTGAAACCGGTTGAGTGATATACTAAAAATATATTGTGAAGTGAAATTAAAATGTAAGTGCTAATTCAATTGTGTAATATTAAGTGGGACTATAAGTGTGTATATGAGCGTCGTATTTACTTACAACGATCCAGCTTGTTTTACCGATTTTAATGAAATTATGAAATATAATAAAACTAAGTTGATAAATTATGCGTGCCGATAAAACTTAAAAAGGAGTCCCGGCACGATAAAGGGACATATATAGTGTGATAGCCCTTAATCCCCCCTCAAACAAGAAAGTTCCCGTCTTAACCTAAAGAGCGTGTTTTTAAAGATATAAGGGCTTTTCCAATCCTTCAACTTGAAAATTAAGTGTAGTGACGCCATCTGTTGTCAAGTATTTGACTTAACTTAGAACAAAGATTATTTGGGTTGCATTTCGAAAGGCGCTGCGAGCAATTGCAGCATGTGTAGTAATGGCGCGAAATTTAATATTCCAATTACAATAAAGTCTTAAATTACATTTGTTATATTTCAACTACAACGTAATCTCATATCAACTCCTGAGCGAAGCCGGGTATCATAGCTAGTAGGTTATAAAACCTCTAAAAATAACATGGATTCTCAATACTGTGGATGGATGGATTCTCAATATTTGTGAAGATATAAGTAAATTGTTAAGGCAAAAAGTAGACTCATCCCATTTAGCGCAGAATTTTCCTCCAAACACATATAACTAACTACCTTTCCATCCCCCCCTCCCCGTGTTGGTTCCAGGCTCCTTTAAAGAATAAACCAAATGCCGTTCTGCCAGGCAGGTCGTAAAAGGCGACCGATTGGCTATGCGAGTCACTACCATCGTGGCTACTAGGTGCTAGAGTTCTGCATTCTGGAGTTCTGGAGTCTGGTACCACCGCCTTGCCTATTCCTGCCGCAATAGCGTCAGTACTTGTCGCTGTCGTGTTCCGGTTTGGAGGATAAGGCCAGTAAACTTATGCATGTGAATGCCACATGCATAAGTTTACCGGCCTTATCCTCGCCACAAGATAGCAATGCACCATTAACACCTTTG
The DNA here is from genome assembly GCA_036924255.1 of Apodemia mormo. Lineage (NCBI taxonomy): Eukaryota > Metazoa > Arthropoda > Insecta > Lepidoptera > Riodinidae > Apodemia > Apodemia mormo. The sequence continues at coordinate 4,517,683 of JAUPFN010000006.1, read as the reverse complement.
ATGTCTAAAGGCGATGGTTGACTCTTTCCATCAGGTGACCCATCTGCTTGTTTGCTACCTTATGATATAAAACAAAAGTCTTCTATCTCCCGCTGCACAATTTGAAGCTAACATATAGACACACATTTTTTATGACTGAGCGATATGATTTTGGTATCTTTCTGTAGCTCCTAAAAGTTTCCAACTCCTTTTCATTATTCTCCCTTGCTGAAGCTGACTCTTACGTTTGCGATACTACGCGTCAAGCTACACTTCTAACTTAGATTCTTGTCTCTTTCCAACAGGAGAGCCACAATATGCTTGTTTGCTATCTTACCAGGGTAAGATTGTTGATTGCTCCGTCGGTTGAGTAATTAGCGGACCTACTCATTACGACTCAATGGGGTTCGGGTTCGGGTTCGATTCCCGACAGGGACAAACATTTATGTGATAAGCATAGATGTTTGTATTTCTGAGTTTAGATGTTTATTATATACATTACGGTGTTTATATATGCAATTCTATGTATTAGTATCGTTAACTAGCACCCATAACAGGGAGCAAATAATTTACTTACTTTAAGTGTTTTTTTTTATATAAAAAAGGGGCAAACGATCAGGAGGCTCACCTGATGGTAAGTGATTACCGCCGCTCATGGACAGCCACATCACCAGAGGTCTTGCAGCTGCGTTGCCGGCTTTTTAAGAAGGAGTATGCTCTTTTCTTGAAGGTGCCTAAGTCGTATCCGTTCGGAAACACCCCCGCCGGTAATTGATTCCACAGAGGAATAGTGCGTGGTAAGAAGTGCCTAGAGAATCGCACGGTTGTGGATTTCCAGACATCGAGGTGATGAGGATGGAACTTTGAGGGTGTTAGATTAATTCGTGTAATTTGTTCACCGATATGACATTATTATTACTATGTTATAAAAAATATGTGAATTTATGTGACTATTAACCGCCGTGGCTTAGATTGGTATTTTGTATCCGTGGTAGATCTTACTAGCGGCCGAATTTTCGGCACGTTTTCTCGTTAAACAGTTTTTATAAGCAAACAAGCAAATAACAGAAGTCATCGCCTATGAACAGCAAATATGTCAATAGTGCATGGTCATTCGCTTGAAAGGATGAATTGCTACATGTACACTAGTATTCGTAACAATACTGACGGTAAAAAGCACTGAGTGCTAAGTGTGAGTTTTTCTTTTCGCATTCGATCGTGAGCGCGTTTGCAGTTTACTAGGAATTTGAATGTGATTTGTACAGCGCCACCTAGTGGTAAACGTGAGAAACCAGTTTACCACTAGGTGGCGCTGTACAAATCACATACAAATTCCTAGTAAACTCGAAACGCGCTCACGATCAAATGCGAAAAGAAAAACTCACACTTAGCACTCTGAATTCGCGATATTCACACTGAATCCGTCCGTTAGTATCTGTTGTGACAGTAGCTATTGTGACAGCAATAAATAAGTTATCGGTATACGGTACCAAACCCGAACGATACGTTATTTAGGACTCTACCGTCTATTTAAATTTTATTCAGTATTTTTTTTTTATTTATTATTATTTAAATTAGAGTAGCAGTATTTTTTTCTATAGTAAGTTTTACTTTGTGTTGGTCCGAGCTCCTTTCGGAGAATAGATCGATTGTAATTTTGCCAGGCAGGTCGTAAAAGACGACCGATCGACTACTTGTCACTACCAACGTGACTACTAGGTGGTAGAGTTCTGCAAACTCTCGCCCGGGTATTTGGTACCACCGCTTTACCTATTCCTGCCGTAATAGCATCAACGCTTGTTATTGTCATATTCCGATTTGGAGGGTAAGGTAGCCGCCATCTCACCACAAGATAGCAACGCACCATTAACATATTTGGTGTCTGTGCAGCACAGACATGTTTTATTGTAAATATTAATGTAAATAGATAGTAAGGCAGGATAGAATGTATATTTCGTTTAGTTCGTAAGTTTTTTGTAATAAATAATGTTCGTTTTCGCCTTTTATTCGCCCTAAGACCTACATACAGCTTTGTTGTATAGAAATAATAAAGCTTTATGTAGCTATGATCTTTGCCTATTAGGCATATTACGAATAAAGCGAGTTCCACGCAGTCGACGACATTACGAGTCGACTCTTGCGAGATAGTATTTATATGCGGGAACTCGCAATTACGAAAATCCGAAAAGTGCAAAATTCTTTGTTAAAACAAATGTTTTATGATTGTAAATAGTATGCGTAATGTAAGTATAAGCCTTAGGCATATGTTTAGACACTTTTCGGTACTATAAAGATAGTTAACAGGATAGTACGACCTGAAAAGGCGTACAACTCTGTAATTGTAAGAGTTTCCGAGGTCCTGTAAGAACGTACAATGTATATAACACTCTTGTTTGTTATTGTATAAGTTTATTTGTGTTAGATCCTTGTATATAAATAAGAGATAACACATTGTAATTCGTTTTCGGTAGGTCTTAGGGCATTACGTACTTTGTTTTGCATATATTTGTAAAAAGGTAGTACCATTGCACTCGCTAGAGGGCCACACTAGTTAATTAAAGGTAGGAGAAGCTACCTAAGATAAAATTATTAAGATTAGATTACGAAAAGTAGGATTTTAACAAATTCCAGACATTGTGGCGCCACACCCGGCGCCATTTGTCTTTGTAGATTTCCGCCGCTCGTCTGGCCGCGCACTATAAATATCGGAGAGCGCGGCCATACAATCAGTTCCGTTCCGTTCCAGTTCCGATAAAGTTACAATTTCGTTACGACTCAATAAGTTTCCCAGACAAGTTCCTGGGCTTTAGTATATATCTATAGGGTACCGGCTTTAGAGTAGGGTAGTGTTAGGGCAAGTAGTGGCTCTCCCATAAAATAGGTTAAATATTTGCAACGGTGCTAGCTTTATTGCTTTATTTCGTTACAATAAAGCACCTTTGCAACGAACAGTTGTGGTCTCTATTTATTCCCCCGGCGACACCCGGCTCACGGACAAAAGCACTACGGCTGGTGGGACGTCGAAGAAGAAGAACCAGATTTACAGTCCGCTGTAGTGCACATTTTCTGGTCACATTCGAGCCGGATCACTGAGCCATGCCGATTGAGACAAGGAGTACGTCGAGTCGCCGAGAGGAAGAGGCCGCTAGTCACGAGGAGGAGACGAGCGGTACCACCACGTCCGCTACGGAGACTAGCGTTACAACAGAGAACACCGAGGCGACCGAGACCACAACGAGCACCGTTGCAAATAGTGAAAAGCCGGTACCATCCGCAGTCGAGTCGCCGCGTATCGTTTATTAACCGCCAAGTTAGAAGAAGCGCGCTTACGAGCAGAAGAGGCGCGCCTACGAACGGAACTCGCGCGCGCTGTTTATGAAGAAGGGCAAGCAACTGCCATTACGAGGGTCGAAGATTGGATGGACTCCGCTCGGCCAACCCATACGGATCGCCAGCCGGCACCAGAGCCGCTGGCAATCACCAGTTCGGTGGCACTTATGCCACACCCCATACGAGAGGCGGCACCTAGGCCGCAATACGAAGAGGCGGCGCACGCGCCGCACCAAGAGGATTCGGCGGGCCATGAGTCGCCCGCACCACGAGAGGTGGCCCAGGCGCCACAAGCTACGTCACCCGCGCAATCGGCGGGCATTCCAGCGCGCGCTGTACGTCCGGCGGAAGATGATGTGTCCGTCGTAGAGAAGGCGAAGATTTCGACGCCTACTGAAAATACGGCACCAAAACAAGAGTCTGGTGCATTGAAGGCCGCAGATATCACCGCGCTCGCGTCCGCCCTGGCAAAAGCATCACGAGGGGCGCCGCGCTACAGTATGGAGTTACCAAGTTTCGATGGCGCTGGTGAAGAATGGTTGCAGTTTAAAGCGGCGTATCGAGATACGGAGAAATATTTTAGCAAGGCGGAAAATCGGGCAAGAATTCGAAGATGTTTACGTGGAAACGCCAAAGAAGCCGTCGCCTGCATGTTTTACGGGGAAACCGACCCAAGTGAGATCGTTGACCATTTGGAAATACAGTTTGGTCGGCCCGACGCACTAGTGAACGCCGAATTAGAAAAAATCAAGTCATTGCCACGAGTGAAAGAAAGTGCGCGGGAAACGTGTGTGTTCGCCAGTAAAGTGAACAATATCGTCGCTACGATTCGAGCTCTCAACAGAGAGAGCTATCTACACGACACGGTGGCAGTAAATAGTTTATTAGCGAAGTTTAATTATACGTTGCAGCACAGTTGGTTCCAGTACGCAAGACGGGAAGATAGAAAACCCGATCTACAAATGATTAGTGAATTTTTAATGAAAGAAGCCGAGATGTGTGCTGCGTTGGTGCCACATGAACCTACGAAAGAAAATCAACAAGTTTTTAAGAAAACACAGCGAACACACACACAGAAATATGAACCACAAGTGAAGAGAGATAAATGTGCGATATGTCAAGATGCACATACTAGCTCTATATGTGAACAGTTTACGAAAGCTAGTATTGACGATAGGTGGGCTATGGCAAAACGTAATAATTTATGTTTCAGGTGTCTGCAAAAACGAAGGCCAAAACACGAGTGTAAGTTTCGGCAGTGCGGCATCGACGGGTGTAAGAGTTCGCACCATCGGCGGCTACACAATAGCCGCAACAATTATACGAAGAGGACACCTGAAGATCAAGTAGAAGACAGCGACGCCTTGGTGGCGTCAACACAGTCAAGCGCGCCACGCGCCTACCTTAAAGTTATACCGATTGTCCTGACAGGTTCCAGGGGCAGCGTGAACACATACGCACTATTGGATGAAGGTTCTACAGTCACGCTGGTGGAAGAGAAGGTGGCTGCACGAATAGGAGCTCGCGGACCGGTGGAACCGTTCCATATAGAAACAGTTGGCGGCACGCGACTCAACGCAGAGAGGTCGCGCCGCATCGCAGTCACCATCAAGGGCCTTCATCACCATCAGCGACATCGGATAATAGGAAGAACTATAGGTAACCTTAACCTATCGCCACAGTCTGTTAGTAGATCCATCGTCAACAACTGCAGACATCTAGAAGATATAGAAGAAGATGTCATCATGGAGCGCGCCGTGCCAACCGTGCTCATCGGCCAGGACAACTGGCACCTGATCGTGACGAGGGCTGTGAAGAGCGGAAGACGTGGACAACCAGTAGCATCGCTCACGCACCTTGGCTGGGTGCTACATGGTGTGGACTACCGCCACAAGCAGCGAGTCCACCTAGTGCAGAGAGCTGCCTATGCCGAACAGGATGAAGATATAGAGAAGGTAATAAGAAATTATTTCGATTTGGACAGTGTCGGCATCACTCCGCGCCAGCCCATCAACCAGAACGAGCAGCGAGCCCTGCAGATTTTAGAAAGTACGTGTAAGCGCTTACCTGACGGGCGCTACGAGGCAGGTCTATTATGGAAAGAAGATAGCCGCGAGTTTCCTGATAGCCGCGGCCTGGCTATTAAAAGATTGTATAATACAGAGAGACGTCTGGACAAGGACCCCGCGCTAAAGGAGGCATATGAAAAACAGGTACAACATTTATTTGACAGTGGTTACGCCGAACCTGCCAACGAGTCACCTAGCCGATCCAGCTGGTACCTGCCTCACTTTGCAGTAGTGAATCCTGCAAAACCTAAGCCGCGCATAGTGTACGACGCAGCTGCGCGGGTCAATGGAGTAAGTCTCAACGATATGTTATTAGCTGGTCCAGACCTTCTGCAAAACCTACCCGGAGTGCTAATGAGATTTCGACAGCTGCCTATCGCCGTGACAGCAGACATAAAAGAAATGTTTCTGCAAATACGTGTACGACAACAAGACCGGGACGCATTACGTTTTCTATGGCGAGGAAGCGATAGAAAAGATTCGCCACGTGAGTATAGGATGACCAGCGTCGTATTTGGAGCTGCGTCATCACCAAGCACCGCTATCTTCGTTAAAAATAAGAACGCAAAAGAGTACGCCCACCTCTATCCCGACGCCGCTACAGCCGTGGTAAGAAACCATTACATGGACGATTACCTGCAGAGCTTCGATAACGAGGAAGATGCCATCAGAATAGCCTCGCAGGTTAGCTTTATTCATCAACAAGCGCATTTCCAGCTGCGCGGATGGAAAACGAACAACTCGGCCGTAGCTAAAACGCTACTAGTAGCGCCATCTCTGGTCGGCGATTGGGAACTAAGCACAGAAAGCGAGAAGGTTTTGGGATTAAAATGGAAACCTCACAACGATAAGATAGGTTTCAATGTTAAAGCGGTGTACGATGAAAATAAAACACCTACGAAGAGACACGCGTTACGGGTAGCTATGTCTATTTTCGATCCTTTAGGTTTAATTACACCTGTAACTATTCACGCGAAACATTTACTTCAAGAAACGTGGCGAATCGGACTACCATGGGACGAGCCTTTACCTGCGGACTTAGAGAAGACATGGAGAAGCTGGCTTCAAGATGTGAGAAGAATGGAAAACCTGGAAATACCTCGCGCACATTCTAACCTGGCGCGAGCGCGAGATCGGCAGCTGCACATCTTTACGGATGCCAGTGAGTCTGCCTATGCAGCGGCGGTCTACTGGCGCATAGTCAACGAGGACGGCGAAGTCAGCGTCAGCCTAGCAGCAGCCAAAGGAAGAGTCAGCCCGCTCAAGTTTACCTCCATACCAAGGTTAGAAATTCAAGCAGCTTTACTAGGTGCCCGCCTAGCTCAGCACGTCATGGAGGAGTACGAGTATCAGCCAAGCCGCAGGGTGTACTGGACAGACAGCCGCACAGTTCTATCGTGGCTACGCACAGGCTCGCGAGCATTCAAGCCGTTTGTTGCCCATCGAGTAGCAAAGATTGAAGATACTACGAAGGTCGCAGAGTGGCGATGGGTGCCGTCTCGCGACAATGTAGCTGATGATGCTACTCGCCATATCCCAGAAGAATTTGGAGACCAACATAGATGGTTCGTTGGTCCGGCCTTCCTATACTTAGAAGAGGACAAGTGGCCGCAAGATGTCGCTACCAGTAGCGAAATAACAGGCGAAGAAAAACCGTCGGCAGCTGTAAATAGTGTAAATATTGTAAATAACGTTAGAAAAATTGTGTGTATTACAGAAGCACTTCCGGAAGCAGAAATAGAAGCTATTACGGGCGGGAGCGCGATAGCAAGAGACAGCCGGTTGAAGCAGTTATCATTGTTCATCGATCAAGAAGGCATTTTGAAAATAAAGCCACGAATAGCGGCGGCAGAAGAGATAAGTGAAGATTTACGAGAACCGGCCGTACTAGATGGCCGTCATCCATACACCCGCCTCTACATAGAACATGAACACGCGCGTCTTCACCATAGCGGGGTGGAAGCAACTACGAGCGAGATATTACAGAAATTTTGGGTTTTACGGCTTCGCCCCACCGTGCGCGGCATAGTAAAAAGCTGCGCGCTTTGCAGAAGAAGAAGCGCTATCCCGCCACAGCCGCCTACAGGCGACCTGCCGAAATCCCGGGTCGCGCACCATCAGCGAGCCTTCACCTACGTGGGCCTGGACTTTCTTGGGCCATACAGCGTGACCATCGGGCGGCGCCACGAGAAGAGATACGTGGCGCTTTTCACCTGCCTTACTTCAAGGGCGGTCCACCTGGAGATAGCCGCCAACCTGACTACGGACTCCGCAGTAATGGCACTGCGGCGCATGATGTCGCGCCGCGGGTGCCCCACCGAGGTTTGGAGCGACAACGGCACCAACCTGCGCGGCGCTGATGCAGAGCTGAGGCGCGCCGCACTAGACGCCACTAAAGAAGCAGCAGCCAACTATTCAATCAAATGGAAGTTCATCCCGCCGAGCGCGCCATTCATGGGAGGCGCATGGGAGCGCATGGTGCGCTCTGTCAAGGCTGCATTGTTCGCCGTGCTGCAACAGCGGCATCCACCAGAAGAGGTACTGCACACACTGCTGGTAGAGGTCGAACACACGCTCAACAGCCGACCTCTCACTCACGTGTCGGTTTCACCAGAAGACCCGGCACCACTGACGGCCAATCACTTCCTGCTGGGCGGACCATCACGCGTGCCTGTCCCGGGCGCGTTCTCCGAAGGCGATACCATCGGCCGCCGCCACTGGTGGCACTCACAACAGCTGGCCAACCACTTCTGGTCACGCTGGGTACGAGAAGCGCTTCCGCTACTCCAAAAGCGGCGGGAGCCTCACGGAAGAGGAGCAGAGCTGCGCGTCGGCGACATCGTGCTCATCGCTGACGGCGCGCTGCCAAGAAATACGTGGCCAACGGGGATCATCGAGGCAGTACACCCTGGAGCAGACGGCGTGGTACGAGTGGCTGACGTACGTACGGCTGCGGGAGTCATGCGAAGACCGGTTAAGAAGTTAGTCTGGCTGCACCATATTTAGTATAACACTGCGTGTTATAGGCGGGAGAATGTGCAGCACAGACATGTTTTATTGTAAATATTAATGTAAATAGATAGTAAGGCAGGATAGAATGTATATTTCGTTTAGTTCGTAAGTTTTTTGTAATAAATAATGTTCGTTTTCGCCTTTTATTCGCCCTAAGACCTACATACAGCTTTGTTGTATAGAAATAATAAAGCTTTATGTAGCTATGATCTTTGCCTATTAGGCATATTACGAATAAAGCGAGTTCCACGCAGTCGACGACATTACGAGTCGACTCTTGCGAGATAGTATTTATATGCGGGAACTCGCAATTACGAAAATCCGAAAAGTGCAAAATTCTTTGTTAAAACAAATGTTTTATGATTGTAAATAGTATGCGTAATGTAAGTATAAGCCTTAGGCATATGTTTAGACACTTTTCGGTACTATAAAGATAGTTAACAGGATAGTACGACCTGAAAAGGCGTACAACTCTGTAATTGTAAGAGTTTCCGAGGTCCTGTAAGAACGTACAATGTATATAACACTCTTGTTTGTTATTGTATAAGTTTATTTGTGTTAGATCCTTGTATATAAATAAGAGATAACACATTGTAATTCGTTTTCGGTAGGTCTTAGGGCATTACGTACTTTGTTTTGCATATATTTGTAAAAAGGTAGTACCATTGCACTCGCTAGAGGGCCACACTAGTTAATTAAAGGTAGGAGAAGCTACCTAAGATAAAATTATTAAGATTAGATTACGAAAAGTAGGATTTTAACAAATTCCAGACATTGTGGCGCCACACCCGGCGCCATTTGTCTTTGTAGATTTCCGCCGCTCGTCTGGCCGCGCACTATAAATATCGGAGAGCGCGGCCATACAATCAGTTCCGTTCCGTTCCAGTTCCGATAAAGTTACAATTTCGTTACGACTCAATAAGTTTCCCAGACAAGTTCCTGGGCTTTAGTATATATCTATAGGGTACCGGCTTTAGAGTAGGGTAGTGTTAGGGCAAGTAGTGGCTCTCCCATAAAATAGGTTAAATATTTGCAACGGTGCTAGCTTTATTGCTTTATTTCGTTACAATAAAGCACCTTTGCAACGAACAGTTGTGGTCTCTATTTATTCCCCCGGCGACACCCGGCTCACGGACAAAAGCACTACGGCTGGTGGGACGTCGAAGAAGAAGAACCAGATTTACAGTCCGCTGTAGTGCACATTTTCTGGTCACATTCGAGCCGGATCACTGAGCCATGCCGATTGAGACAAGGAGTACGTCGAGTCGCCGAGAGGAAGAGGCCGCTAGTCACGAGGAGGAGACGAGCGGTACCACCACGTCCGCTACGGAGACTAGCGTTACAACAGAGAACACCGAGGCGACCGAGACCACAACGAGCACCGTTGCAAATAGTGAAAAGCCGGTACCATCCGCAGTCGAGTCGCCGCGTATCGTTTATCTACGCGCCAAGTTAGAAGAAGCGCGCTTACGAGCAGAAGAGGCGCGCCTACGAACGGAACTCGCGCGCGCTGTTTATGAAGAAGGGCAAGCAACTGCCATTACGAGGGTCGAAGATTGGATGGACTCCGCTCGGCCAACCCATACGGATCGCCAGCCGGCACCAGAGCCGCTGGCAATCACCAGTTCGTTGGCACTTATGCCACACCCCATACGAGAGGCGGCACCTAGGCCGCAATACGAAGAGACGGCGCACGCGCCGCACCAAGAGGATTCGGAGGGCCATGAGTCGCCCGCACCACGAGAGGTGGCCCAGGCGCCACAAGCTACGTCACCCGCGCAATCGGCGGGCATTCCAGCGCGCGCTGTACGTCCGGCGGAAGATGATGTGTCCGTCGTAGAGAAGGCGAAGATTTCGACGCCTACTGAAAATACGGCACCAAAACAAGAGTCTGGTGCATTGAAGGCCGCAGATATCACCGCGCTCGCGTCCGCCCTGGCAAAAGCATCACGAGGGGCGCCGCGCTACAGTATGGAGTTACCAAGTTTCGATGGTGCTGGTGTAATTCCCAGACAAGTTCCTGGGCTTTAGTATATATCTATAGGGTACCGGCTTTAGAGTAGGGTAGTGTTAGGGCAAGTAGTGGCTCTCCCATAGAATAGGTTAAATATTTTGCAACGGTGCTAGCTTTATTGCTTTATTTCATTACAATAAAGCACCTTTGCAACGAACAAGTTGTGGTCTCTATTTCTTCTTCCCGGCGACCCCCGGCTCACGGCCAAAAGCACTACGGCTGGTGGGGCATCGAAGAAGAAGAACCAGATTTACAGTCCGCTGACTCCCCCGGCTGTAGTGCACAGTGTCTATAAGCGATGGTTTTTTTACATAAAAAAAGCCATCAGCTTGTTTGAAATCTAATGATATAAAAACGGCAATTTGCGATTTTTGATATATAGGACACATCACTCCAGGAGGCAGTAATCTTTTCACCTTGTGAGGCATTTCCAACGTCACGTTCTGTGTTGCTCAATAGGCGTCAAGCTGTGATTGTTAATGTATTATTTATGTAGTTTTTCTACCGTAATATAATAATGGATAGAACTAATTAATAGTTTCTTTAGACGATGGGTTATGATCGTTTATTTATTTATTTAACACTTTATTGTACACAAAAAAATTACATAACAAAGAATAACACGTTATTTGTATAATGGAAAAATGGTAAAACATCTGGGTTTACATTTTTAAAGCCGAGCCACACTGTTGGAAACAAGCCCTCCACATGTGTTCTCCCCACCGGCGGTTTACAACAGCGTAACACTTGTTTGCAACAAAAATTGCAACAAAAACTCCACAAGTCTCCCACCAAGATCACCCGTGTTGGAAGCTTGTTTCCAACAGTGTGGCTCGGCTATAAGCAATTATGCGTTCAATGTCGAAAGTTGGCCGCGAATGCAACTTATCCTAACAAGAAACCTTACAGATAATTTATATATACAAGCATTACTTAAAACATTCCCCGTGTTGGTCCGGGGCTCCTTTGAAGAATAGATCATCTTTCTTTCTGCCATAGTTTGTAAGAGGCAAACTATTGGCTATGCGAGTCACTACCATCGTGGCTACCAGATTTTAAATTTCTACATTGTCACGCCCGGGTCTGGTACCACCGCCTTACCTATTCCTGCCGTAATAGCATCAGTGCTTGTTACTGTCATATTCTGGTTTGGAGGGTAAGGTAGCCGGTAATTTTTTGCATCTGCCATTGCTATCACGCCGCATGAATAGGAACGCACCTTGTCTATTTTCATCAGGACAGCCATCTGCTTGTTTGCTATCTTATGATATATAAACAAGTTATTTCAGTTTTTTTTTTAAATTTTGTTTTTTAAATATCTTGAAAATAAACTCATTCACCTTAAATCTTGACAAACCAAATTGAACATATGTGGCGCGTTTCGGTTAATTTGTTATTGAAATATCGTAGGTAAACATTCATTATATATATCCGAATGGCTTCCTACGACCTCAAAATGTGAAGATCTATGAGAACACGGTTTTTCGAAATCGAGGTAGAAGCTATAACTTCAATGGAAGAAGAAATAGTATGGCGGAGGTACCAAACTCTACCACTTAGTAATATACCACGATATTACTGAGAGTTATTAGCCTACTCTCACCTTTTCAAAGACGGCTGGCAGATTTTTTTTTAATAAAACACGGATTAGGACGGGGAAGTTCTGAAATTTTAAAATACTGGCAATCGCCGTGCGGTCGGAATTCGACCATAGCTTAAACATTAAAATGTTAAGTTTATCGACAAACTTTAGTTGTAAAGAAAATAGTATACACGTGTGTATACTGTCATTTATTTGTGAATGTATATGTATTGAATGCAATGTATATAATCATTGACATAATAATATTACTATAGACATCGGGTCTCATACTAAAATCGCGATAAAAATGTCCCAGTTACACATAGATATATTAACAAGCTAATTTAAACACTAAATCATTATATCAAGGTTTAATTTCGACTAACTCGGAATTGTAGCTCTTTTCGCGTTTTGTAGCTCATTTGCCTCAGATATTTTTTAGTGCGGACCTGACGTCCTTAGTAATAATATGTCAATGTGTATAATGTTTTTTTTTTTAAATTTAATGTATAATATTAGTTTCTGCAGTCCTCCGCAATGTAAACTTTGAATATAGCAATTTGATACACCACCATTAGTGTAACCGTCTGAAAAGGGATAATTAACACGACCTATTAATATATAAATAACGTCTATTACTTCAATGTTCTTGACGAATAGAAATAACTCAGTAATAATCAGAAAGCATCAGATATCGTCGCAATCATTCTATCAAACTTAATACTCTTCTACAAAAGACTTAATGTCTATCAACTTGATAGCTATTATGAAAGTGTTGAAACTTTAGTGGAAATTACTCCAAATGACTACTTCAATTATAGAAATAACTGTAATAGTTTTTTTTATATCATAATGAAGCAAACAAATGGCTCTCCTAATGGAAAGTAATAATCATCGCCTATATACACTAAAGGTTACCTAATTTTGCATTGCTATCTGGGTGGCAGGATGGTAATACCACATATTTAAGTTTACCGGCTGACTTACCCTTCAAACCAAAAAACGATGATGATAAAAACCCGCACTGTTGCGAAAACGGAATAGGTAAGTAGTTGGTAGCAAGCCCAGGCGAAATTTTGCAGAACTCTACCACCTAGTTGTAGCCATCACCTTAGGCGTATCTGTACCTTGGCTATGGGGAATTCAAGAGTTCTAAAATGTAGAAGCTATAGTTTTGTAGCTTGGCTATGGGAGGTGTTCAAGAGTTCTAAAATGTAGGAGCTATTGCTTTGTTATGAGGGGTGTTCAAGAGTTCTAAAATATACAAGCTATTCCTTTGTTATGGGGGTTTTCAAGAGTTCTAAAATGACAAACTATAGCTTTGTTATGAGGGATGTTCAAGATAGTGAAATATACAAGCTATAACTTTGTTATGGGGGGGTGTTCAGGAGTTCTAAAATGTACAAACTATAGCTTTGTTATGAAGGTGTTCAAGAGTTCTAAAATACACAAGCTATTGCTTTGTTATGGGGGGTGTTCAAGAGTTCTAAAATACACAAGCTATTGCTTTGTTATGGGGGGGGATGTTCAAGAGTTCTAAAATATACAAGCTATTGCTTTGTTATGGGGGTTTTCAAGAGTTCTAAAATGACAAACTATAGCTTTGTTATAAGGGGTGTTCAAGAGTTCTAAAATATATAAGCTATAGCTTTGTTATGGGAGGTGTTCAAGAGTTCTAAAATGTACAAGCTATTGCTTTGTTATGGGGGTGTTCAAGAGTTCTAAAATACACAAGCTATTGCGTTCCAGATCCAGACCCCCTAACCCATGTTGTTAGTGATACGTGTTAACCTTCTCTCGGCTTTTATAAGATGTCTAGTGGTGAGACAGTCGATTTTTTCTTTAAAAAAGAGCTCGGATCAACGTAAGGAAAAGTACAATAGTAGGTAAATTATAAAAGTAAGAAAAGTATAAATGTAGAAAAAGTATAAAAGTAATAAAAGTATAAAAGTAGGAAAAATATAAAATACATATACGATTATACATACGCTCACACACATCTTCACGCCAGATCCCCTTCGGGTTAGACGGAGAGAATTGAGTGTCATATATCACGGTCCAGACAGACTTGCCGTGTTTCTTCCATATTCATAACTCTCTTCATAAAAACACACCGTTTTCATTTTCTTGACATCACCTTTGGACAGCACCTGACCAATTTGATCATGATAAGAGTCTTGGTCTGCTCCGGTACCCACATCCTCATTTGCATTGTATATCTTAGTTAATCGTTCTACTGCCATTCTTTTAACACATCCGGACCAATGGAGCATGCCCTTTCTCGTTTTTACACTGCTGTCGACGACGACGTTACGATGCTGTCTTTCAATCCCAACTTCTTTCTCACCTCGGTATTACCAACGCTAATTACGTCGAGATGAGATTACGATTATACAATATGCGCCATCTTGTTCTTAGAGATAATCGTATTTTTTAATTTTTACGTTTATTATTTATAATTACAACAACACTATGCAAATTTCCGTAATACAAAAATGAATTCTGAAATTAACTTTGATTATTTTCTACAAATTTAAATGTAAAATTCATACCAGGAAATTCTTTATGACAGTTATTACATACAATTTATATCCGCGCCATAATGTTCACAATTTTATTATAATTAACATCTAGTAACAAAAAGTTAAATAACGCCTGCGTTTCAGTGATTAACAAGCATATTGCTGCAACTTATGAGATTCTCAGATAGAGTTGGTTAGAGTCCTATAACCCCGAAAGGAGCCCCAATAACCGTCCGAGTAAAAATATAAAATCGTATATTTTCACTTGGCCCGTTATTGTGCGTTTTATATATATGACAAATTTTTGTTTAGTTGGGTAAAACTCTTATTTCAGAATAATTTCGATTTTGACAAGTATCATATTATATTTCAATAGTTTTGAAAATTGTTTCAGCGGTTTTCTTTTTTTTTATATCGTTAGATAGCAAGCAAATGGAAAAAGAAACCACCGCCTATATACACCAAAATGTTATTGGTTATATACACCAAATATACACCAAATAACCTATATGCACCTTATAAAACGTATATGCTATTCGTTTGGCAAGATGGCAATGCCCACATGCATAAGCCTACTACCTTACCCTCCATGCCGAAACATGACAGTGACAACAAAGACGCTATTTCGACTGGATTAGGTAAGGCGATGGTATTAAATACCTGGGTAAGACGTTGCGGAAAGTATAGCCAATCGTCCGCCTCTTACCTACTGCCTGGCAGTATAGCAGGTGGTCTATTCTTTGAAGGAGGGCTGGACTAACATGGGAAAAATGGGAAGAAGTCACAATACTAAGCCAGAACGAAACTTTGTAGAATCTACCACCTAATAGTAAGTGGCCCATTTAGACTAAGTTCATCTTTCATGAAATACCTGGCATCTATTTAGTGCCTACTTAGTGTCCCAAATAAACTAAGTTCATCTTTTACAAAATACCTGGCACCTATCTAGTACCTACCTTTTTTTTTTTTTTTTTGACGAAGGGGAAATCCTGATGGATACCCCGCCGTTCTTAGAGGGGGATGGAAGAACGACAGGGTCATGTCGGACTCTCACCGACTAAAACCCCTCCGGTAGCCATCTGCCGTGCATTAGGGTGGCCACGGGCTCTCCAGTGAACACACCGCGACCTCCCTGCACGTTGCCCTCCTCGGGCCCTTCCCACAACAATACCTCCCGTTGGGTACGGTAGCGTGGGGCTACACCACGCCGCCGTCCGTCCCGGGGTTGACACTGAGTTGGCTTCCCCTTGCAGCCATCTCACAACCCCCACTTCCCCTTTTAGTCGCCTTTTACGATCTAGTACCTACCTAGTGTCCCATTTACACTAAGTTCATCTTTTACGAAATACCTGGCATCTATCTAGCACCTACCTAGTGTCCCATTTAGAGTAAGTTCATCTTTTACGAAATACCTCAGAACTATCTAGTACCTAGTGTCCCATTTTCATAGTTAGATTCGCTAACTACTCAATCAACGGGGCAATCATCTCGATCTCGACATGGCTCTTAGTTCTTGAAAAAATCGTGAACAAACATACATACACTTTGTAAAAATTATTACTCGTGCTTGGACGCCTAAATAAATCGTCATACCTACTCAAATATTATCAAATTCCAACAATATAAATATCTATATATATAAAAACCAATTGCTGTTCGTTAGTCTCGCTAAAACTCGAAAATGGCTGAACCGATTTGGCTAATTTTGGTTTTAAATTAATTGTTGAAGTACAGGGAAGGTTTAAAAGGTGGGAATATATAGGAAACTAAGAGTGTTTAAAAATGTAGAACAACGTTTGCCGGGTCAGCTAGTAATAAATACAAATATAAATATTCACGGGAAAAATTACAGTTACTGATCTAACCCCAAAGTAAGCAAATTATTTGCTTGTGTTATGGGTGTTAGTCAACGACACTAATATATAGAACCCGAGCCCCGTCGATTGCGTAGTTAGGTTAGCTAACCACTCGACCAACGGGGTGATGATGATGTCAAACTGATAACCTCCGTTTTTTCGTCGGTTTATAAAAAGTTTCATGTAATTAGTTATATTGGGTTATTATAATAGACGTCAGAACAAAAATTGAACACATTCAGCCAGTGCAATAAAAGCCTTTCTATGATTACTTTGAGTAGTTATTAGTACACTAAAAAACTATTTCATCTCGTAATTTAATTAAAATCTCAATAAAATAAGCCCTAATTTATAAGCAGGGTTAAACAGAACTGTTTAAAGAATAATACGTGAGGTATTTGTTCAGATAAATTGCTTTCACTTTGAATGAATAGTTCAATCATTCAAATATATTTTATTCAACGATTATACTGAATTACGGGTTGAATAATTCTACTTCATTTTCGATAATTAATAAAGTCAGGTCGTAAAAGGCGACCGATTGGCTATCAAGTCACTACCATCGTGGCTACTAGGTGGTAGAGTTCTGTATTGTCTCGCCCGGGTCTGGTACCACCGCCTTATCTATTCCTACCGCAATAGCGTCAGTGTTTGTCGCTGTCGTGTTCCGGTTTGGAGGGTAAGGTAGCCGGTAAACTTATGCATGTGGCATTAGACCTCGCCACAAGATAGCAACGCATCATTAACATCTTTGGTGTCTATAGGTGATGGTTGACTCTTTCCATCAGGAGACCCATCTGCTTGTTTGCTATCTTATAATATATATATATATATATATATATATATATATATATATATATATATATATATATATATATATATATATATACATATATATGTTGTGCAAATATTAAGACAAATTACATCTATCAAATACCCCTAATTGAGAAATTCTTGTAAATACATAAATATATGATCTAAATCTCGGTAACGGCTCCTACGATTTCCATGAAATTTAGTGTGCATAGGGTTTCGGGGGCGGTAAATCGATCTAACTAGGTTTATTTTTAGGAAACGTCGTTTTTACCAAAAAAATACCGAGTTAAACTCGGTCATTTATGAACTTTTCATAAAATTAATAAAACATTCTAAACACAACATTTTTACAATATATTCAATTTTTTCAATACACATTTTCGGACAATACGCCGTATTAATTCACTAGTTCCCCTTGCGGTTTGACACATTTTTTCAATAATAATAATAATAATTCACGGCACAAATTACACTTACTGATCTAACCCCACAGTAAGCAAATTATTTGCTTGTGTTATGGGTGTTAGTCAACATATATAAATACATATTTAAATACTAGAATATATATAATAAACACCCCAACCCGGAAATACAAACATTTATGCTCATCACACAAATGCTTGTCCCCGTCGGGGATCGAACCCGAGCCTCGTTGATTGCGTAGTTAGGGCCTCTAACCACTCGACCAACGGGGCCGTCAATTATATAGCTCAATTATAGAATGTGTGTTATAGAATTCTCGTTAGAATTTTCCTCAATAAATCCATATCCATGATAAAATTATATCCAGCCGTCTGTTTGACTGTCTGTTAAACTTTCGTGGCGTAAACCGATTTAAATGAAATTTGGCAGAGAGCAGTTTGAAGACACGTGGTTCAACATAGCATATTTTAATGTAAATCTACCCCTGCCGTAATAGACGATAAAATATTGATATATGATGATCATATGACAGTTTCTACATTGATGACATGTTCATCTTCTCGCGAGTAAAGCACCGCTCAGCCAACGCCAAAGCCACCGCTTGTAGACACCAAAATGTTAATGCTAAGTTGCTATCCGTAAAGCTAGATAGTGATGCTACCCATAAGGTTACCGGCTACCTAACCCTCCAAATCGGAATACGACAGTCACAAGCACTGATACTATAGCGGCAGGAATAGATAAGACGATCATGTCATACCCAGGTGAGATCTTGCGAATCTACTAGGTGATGGAGTCATCATCTAGTAGACACGATGTTAGTGACTAATGACACGTATGGTATACGAACAGCCAGGTAGGAAAGCAGGTAATCTATTTGTCAAAAGGATCGAAACATGCGATGTTGGTTCTGGCTCTTTTGAAGAAAAGACCACCTACCGTTCTGTAAGGCAGATCGTAAAAGGCGACGGATTGGTTATACGTGTCACTACCATCGTGACTTCTAGGTGGTAGAGTTTCACAACGTCTCGCCCGAGTATTTGGTACCACCGCCTTACCTATTCCTACCACAACATCATCAATGCCTGTCATTGTCGTGTTTTGATTTCGAGGGTAAAGTAGCCGATAGAAAATGCCAACTGCCGTTCTGCCAGGTAGGTCGTAAAGGGCGACCGATTGTCTATACGAGTCACTACCAGCGTGGCTACTAGGTGGTAGAGTTCTGAATTGGCTCGCCCGGGTCTAATACCACCGCCTTACCTATTCCTACCGCAATAGCGTCAGTGCTTTTCACTGTTGTGTTCCGGTTTAGAGGGTAAGGTAGCCGGTAAACTTATGCATGTGGCATTAGACCTCGCTACAAGATAGCAACGCACCATTAACACCTTTGGTGTCTATAGGCGATGGTTGACTCTTTCCATCAGGCGACCCATCTTTTTGTTTGCTATCTTATGATGTAAAAAAAAGATTTATGCATGTGGCATTGCCATCCCGCCACACAGATAGCAACGCACCATTATGTATATTTGGTTTTTCTTTCTATCGAGAGAGTCTTCTGCTTGTTTGCTATTTAACGATATAAAAATGATTCGGAGAAACCAATGCCATATATTCATTATTCCTCACTATTGTGCTTAGTTTGAAGGTAAGGTAGCTAATAAACTTGTGCACGTATTTTTAATATCCTGTCACACAGATAGCAACGTACCACTAACTTTTTTGGTGTCATATTTTTTGGATGATTGCTAAAATTCTATTGGGAGCTATTGGCGCAAGATTACACATCGATTCACTGAATAATAGATGCTGTGAAGTTTGGAACAATAGAGGAGGTGACACTTTGTAATACATTGTTAAATTTTTTAACTATAAATAACTAGCCTTTGGCCGCGGCTTCGCTCGCGTTAAATTCATTTTAGAGAAGTGGGGGATTAAAAGAGACAAAAGTAGCCTATGTCACTCCCATCCCTACAACTATCTCCACTTAAAACATCACATCAATTCGTGGCTCTGTTTTGCCGTGAAAGACGGACAAGCACACACATACACTTTTCTATTGATAATATCAGTATGGATGTTATGTAGTAATTTTACTTTATTTTAGTACAATAATCTAATATACCTTTAGTAGAATCAAATTAATACAGTCAGAAGCAATACGTGAATTATAATTCATGTTTTGGTTTCAAAGGAGATTGCTCATTGAAATAAAAAATACAGACATGATTATTAAAATACTAGCTGTGCCCGCGACTTCGTTCGCATGGAAAAATTTCTAAAATAAAAACCCGTATAGTTCCCGTTCCCGTGGGATTTCCGGGATAAGAATGATCCTATGTCCTTTCTCGGGTCTCAAACTATATTTGTACCAAATTTTATCCAAATCGGTTCAGTGGTTTGGCCATGAAAGCGTAACAGACAGACAGACAGACAGACAGACAGACAGAGTTACTTTCGCATTCATAATATTAGTATGGATTTGTTTGAGTTGATTGATTTGATTTTTACTTATTTGATGATGAATGTTTTGATGTGTGTATATGAAGTAACCAGCTGTGCCTGCGACATCGTCAGAGTGGAAAAATTTCTAAAATAAAAGTAGAGTAAGTTGCTCCTTATTAAATCAGCTATCTTCCAGTGAAAGTACCGTCAAAATTAATCTAGCCGTTACAGAGATTAGCCAGAATAAACAGACAGATAGACAAAAATTGGCAAAATAATTAAAGCCGGTTGACCCTGCAGGTCATCCCTAAAACTTCCCGCTAGGTATTTTAAGCTTAAAGTAGCAAAAACCATATCTAAAAATAGATTTTTGTGCTCAAAGATACCAAAACTGTAAAGTTTGTAATAATGACAGTATTTTAACAGACAAAAGGATGTATGTTTTCAAAATGACGGCCAGCTTCGATTTTTTGAATGGCATTCAACGCAAGTTTTCAGCTCTAAATTGTTTTGTTACCTACAACATCGATAGGATAAAAAAATCGAATAAATGTCCAAAATACTTTTTTCAAAAATTTTTGGCATCGATAAATCCAAATCGAATCAACCGATAGTCCAATTTAGAGCATTTAACGCAGTTTTTTAAGTAGAAGAGCTGACAAGATTTTTAAATAAATAGGTATATTAGCCTGAAACTTATTTTAAAGTAAGTTTGCTGTAAACAACGCAATTTTAATATTTCAAAAGCTGTAACTTTTGAAAATTTGATTCGATTGTAATTTCTGAAGCGCAATTTGATGTAGTTTTAAAGTATTGAATTATTGTAGAAGATACAAAAATGATAGGTTGAAAAATTTCGAAGATGTCGGAAAAACCCGTTTAAATTTTTCGTTAACGATAACTTCCGAATGGATAAACCGATTTTGATGCAATTTATGCATTGGATGCAGTTTTTTTGTAGAATAGAGCTGATTAGATTTTGTATTCAGTTGGTACATTGATATGAAAGTTATTTTAAAAAAATCTGTTTTAACAACATTTTAATAAGGTTTTTCAAAATTTCACAAAATCTCCTGGACCGCATTGACTAAATTTTGAGGAAGAATTCAAATGAACCCCATCAACCGCGTCTCGATCGTTCAAGTCAAAGTCAAAAGTTACGAGATATTCACATACACGCATACATACACACACACACACACACACATACGTACATACATACATACAGACATACTAACGTCATTGTGATAATAGTCGGAAAAGGTTCCTAGGACATCAAAACGTGGAGATCGAATTTTTAATCGCGGTAAAATCAGTAACTTCCTTATCTACATACGTAGCGGAAAGTTAAAGGTTACTTTTAAAGGTTCGGCCAAATTTTAAAATTAGTAACTAAAATTGAATTGAAAGTGCTTTTTAATTATTATTGTAAAATTACTACAAGATAATATAAAAATATTCCACTAAATTAGTGAATTAGATGTACCGAGTCTTGTGAATGAACTCTGTAATGCTGGCAGTCTGTCATTTTACGTTTTTATCTAAGATTACGATAGTAACTATTACGCAATCTGTCGGTCTAAGTACATTTTTCCCGATCATTTTTAATTTGGTTGAAGACACTAAAATATTTTAGTTAGAATATTGCGTGATTGAAATTATACCCATGCATTTTGTTTTTGTGTCAGATAAAAATGTAATTCTGAATTATTTTTTTTTACATAAATCGAACATATTGATTCTGAACAGACTCTGAAATTAGGCTGGACCTATATGGACATGCATTTAGTACAAAGGGTTACTTTAATATTACAAACAAGCACTCCAATTTTATTTATTTGTATGCATAGATAATTTTGTAAAGAAGGCCTTGATGAAATTTTAACGTAAGGTGAAAACTTTTGGAATAATTTCTCATATGTGCCTAACTCGAAACTTCCTGGCACATGTAACTCTACATACGTGTGATGAAAACTTCATCGAACAAGGGGCGAAAAATGTTACAAGTCAGCAATGTGCGTAGTGTTTGAGCCGGTAAAATTTATTTCTCAGGAAGTAAAGCGGTTAAAAATCATTCAATTCATAATTTTATCACAAATATTTTTCTTAGTAAACTTTTTTTTTGTATTATTACACAAATATTTTCTTTTTTCGAAATTTGACCGTAATTCTGTTAATGTAAAGGACAAATATAAGAAATAAGAAGAATAAGAATAAGAAGTAATTTATTAACAATAACAATAATTCTTTATTTATTAATTAATGGACCATACAATACAATATAATTTACTATACAAAAACAAAAAGAAATCGAAGCTTGTGCTAAAAAAAAAATAATAGTATAATATCTATTATACAATTTAGGGATTAAACAAATTATGTCTCAAATTTATCATAAGCAATATTAAAATCTATTTTAAATTCGCCAACGGACTTTGACCATGATCAAAATTGTGTAACGTGTGTTTGAAACGCAGTGTCAAACATAATATAGCAGTATCTATATCTATACATACGTAGGTCACACTATAAGTTTTGCGTAACTTTAAAAAACAACATGTTATAACCAAAATTTATGTTTATTGCTTTTCAAAATAATCTCCTTTACATTTTAAACATTTTTTCATGCGATCGAACCATTTTTTAAAACAGGAGGACCACAGATCTGAAGGCATGTTTTCTACGCGCTGATTGAACGCTATCACTACCTCTTCGGAATTGATAAAAGAAAAACCTCTCATCAAGGAGAAAATACAGAAATCACAGGGTGCTAGGTCGGGGCTATGCGCAGGAAGAGTGACGAGGTGTACTTTTTCGGAAGCTAAAAATGACTTTGTTTTGTTGGCCGTATGTGAAGAAGCGTTATCATGGTGTAGGAGAATGCAGCTTTTGGGTCGAATTTCGCGAACTTTTTCTAACACCCCGGGTAAACAAATGATAGAATACCGCTCGGCATTAACACTCTTTTGACTTCAAGTGCAATTGTACAGATGGGACCCGTAGCTGAGAAAAAAAACGTGATCATTTTTTTACCAACGTTTCTCGCCTGTCTCACTTTTTGGCCTTTTTTTCGGATTCAAAACAATAAATCCACGTTTCGTCTCCTGTGACAATGTCAAAAACAGCATTAGAATGTCCGTGGTCGTACTTCAGTAGCATCTGTGAGCACCATTCCACGCGAGCCCGCTTCTGCTCCTCTGTCAGTTCATGAGGGATCCAACGACAACAAAGTTTCTGAATTTGGCTCATACCAATCCCCAATAGTCCTCGAATTGTCTCATAGGTAATCCGGGATTTTCTTCAATTAACCGCTTAACAGTAGCCATATTATTTTCGTTGACGGCAATTGAAGGCCGCCCTTCACGAAATTCGTCATGTAAAGAAACTCGACCTCTCTCAAATTCAGCAAACCATCGCTTCACGGTGCTCAAACAAGGTGCTTCTCTCCCAAAAGCATTTTGAACACAAGCGGAACAGTCTTGCGGAGAAAGATAACTTTTAAAATCATAAAAAATCATCGCTCTAAAATCGTTGCGTACGTAGAACTTTGATGTGTGATAAAAAAAACAATTGACAAATCATTTCCCACCAATTGTTTTTTTATTACAAAGAAGGTTGCAACGTTTTAAAAATATAACATTCGAAATTCAAATAGTTCCGATTAGCTCTAGCTAAAGATGCAAAACTTTTAGTGTGTCCCATGTATAATAAAATCGTAGGAAAGTCAAATCTGTACATTGAATAGTTTTGTAATCACACAATTAAGTAAAATAATGAGTAGCTAGTAGGTAATAAGACATTATCTATTCATACAATATAATAAAATCGCAGGAAAGTCAAAACTGTACACTGAATATTTTTTTAAAAGAATACTTGGGGCATGATCTACAATCGATGTTGAAGCCAAAAATATAGTTTTTAGAATTTTTGTCTGTTTGTCTGTATGTATGTCCGCGGTGAACTCAAAAAGTACTGCATGGATTTACTTCAAATTTTGCATGAATATTTCTAACAGGTCGGGTCAACATATAGGCTACATACTATCACGCTATCACCTATGGCGATATTATTTTGATGTATGTATTCTTATATATTTTTAGGTGCGTTTCTATTCATGTGGCGGGTTAGCAATGCCGCATCCTACCGGCTACCTTACCCTCCAAACGGAAACACAACAGTGACAAGCAAAGGCTCTATTGCGGCTGGAATAAGCAAGGTAACATATACCAGACGAGACGTTGTTGAACTCTACTATCTAGTAGTCTACTACGATGGTAATAACACGTATGGCGATAAGGTTGCCTTTTACGTCCAACCAGGCAGAACTGCGGTTGATCGTAAAAGGCATAAATTTTGCAAAGGGGTCCAGACAAATACTGGGCAAGCTGTTTGAATCATAGCTTTCATATTTCGTCGCTTTCATATTTGGGATTTGAAGGTACAGTTTCAAATACATTTATTTACCCTGTTGGTCCGGGCTCCTTTAAAGAATAAACCAACTGCCGTTCTACCAGGCAGGTCGTAAAAGGCGACCATTTGGCAATGTGAGTCACTACTCACTACCATCGTGATTACTAGGTGGTAAAGTTCTGCATTGTCTCGCCGGGGTCTGTTACCTGTTACCTATTCCTGCCTTACCTATTACCGCAATAGCATCAGTGTTTGCCACTGTCGTGTTCCAGTTTGAACGTAAGGAAGCCGGTAAACTTATACATATGGCATTAGACCTCACCAAAATGCAGCAACGCACCATTAACATATTTGGTGTTTACAGGCGATGGTTGACTCGTTCCATCAAGCGATCCTTGTTTGCTATCTTATGGTATAATAAAAATTAAGAGTCAACTCACATTGACGCGGTGTTGAAGCAAAGCGATGCATCATGTTTTTAATTTTTTAAGTTATTCATCTCTAAGTATTAAGTAACGTACAAATTTGTATTAGATATATGGTAGAATAGAGGTATCTATTTTTAATGTCAATCATCAAAAATATATATTGAGACCCCGCCACAAGGATAGCAATTAGCAACGCTCCATTAACATCTTTGGTCTCTATAAGCGATGGTTTTTTCTTTCCTTCAGGAGAGTTATCTAATTGTTAACTATCTTATGATATAAAAATGTCTGGTAATGGCCTCTGTGGTCTAGTGGTCCAATGTTGGCGTTGACCACATGAGGTCCCGGGTTCGATTCCCGGGTCGGGCACATAAAACAAATGTGTTTTTCAGTTTTCTGATAAATACAAAGTTGCCTGGGATTGGAAAGTGCCCGGTTGGCGATAGGCTTGCCACCAATCACATTTGTGGGACCAAGTATCTTCGGCTAAACGTGGGTGCACTTGTTGTACCTCTGCCTACCCCTTCGGGGATATGGACGTGAAGATACTAAAAAAATGAAACGATGAAGATTGAATTTATACTTCACCATTACGTGTCATTTCATGAATGTCACGTATTTTAGCGTGACGAACAAATTTTCTTTAGTTCATGGTCATTTAAACACAACCACGGTTAGTTAGGAGTATGTTGTTACAGTGGTAAAGTTCACCCGTGTGTCACACGATTAGAATTAAAATAAATAAAAAAACAAATTTACGTTACTTAAATAAAATGAAATTAAAAACATTAATTACTAAAATTAGCATAAAATTCTTGTTTATATAAAAAGTACTCGTGTATATTTAAAAAAATGCTTAATGTTCTTTCAAGTCTAGCACGTAATGAAATCTCTACTTATTACCACTTTTAGAAGAATATTTTATATCAAAATAGCTGTGCCCGCGGCTTCGTCCGCCTGGAATAAATTCTAAAATAAAACCCACATAATTCCCGTTCCCGTGGGATTTCCGAGATAAAATCTATTCTATGTCCTTTCTTGAGTCTCAAACTATCTTTGTACAAAATTTCATCCATATCGGTTCAGTGGTTTAGGCGTAAAGAAGAGACAGAGTTAGTTTCGCATTTATAATATTCGTACGAGATAAAAACTACCCTATGTCCTTTCTCGAGTCTCAAACTATTTTTGTACCAAATTCCATTAAATTCGGTTCAGTGGTTTAGGGATGAGGAAGAGACAGACAGACAGACAAAGTTACTTTCGCCATTTTAATTAGAGTATAAATCAATGTTACATACAAGTAATATTCGAACCTAGCACCATAGACACCTCTCACGGACGCGATATCTCGGACTGGTGCGGAACAAATGTTCCCGTACCATTCCGATATATCGCGTCCGTGAGAGGTGTCTATGTGTGCGTTGCTAGAATATTACTTGTATGTAGATTGACTGCTGTTAGTCTCTAGTATTCTGTGGTATCGCGGGTGCAACAAGCCCGAGCAATGTACGCTTTACTTTGCGTGGCGTAAAAAATTAAAAAAAAATAATAACTCGCCAATTTTGCATTTCCCACCAAAAAGAAATTACTATTATGACCAACCCGAAAATATTTTCTTAATTTTTGGTAGAACGTCTCTCACACGCTGAATATTTTTATATCAAAAATTTATTTTAGTCGCATCAATGATTTGACTACAGCGGCTTCAGTAGAGCATGAAATTATGAATGGGAAATTAATTCGTATTCCAACCATTACGTGCTGTTACGTGAATGAAACATTTATCGTGATGGACTACACATATACATGGGCGTACCGAGGGGGGACAGTGAGGGACAGCTGCCCCCCCCCCCTCCCCCCCTCCTGGACTTTGTTTACCTCTCTACTAACTATGTACTATTGTAGATAAAAATATAATAAGATAAAAATAGTCTTCAAATGTTACGGTTGCAAAATAAAATGTAATGCCCCCCCTGGCCCATAAGGGTCCAGCCCCCCCCCCCCCCCCCCCTCTTAAGCAGAGGTCTAGGTATTACAAACAAATAAGGATTAGAGCCTAGAGCCTATCTTCACTGAACCTCAAATATGTGACACAGTATCTCTGGGGATATAATCTGCGGAATAATATACGTATATAAAACTTTAAGGTAATTACTAAAAAAAGCTATGTATGAAGTATCGACCGTGTTCTTTGGAGAGGGCTGTTTTAATGTGCGATAAGTGATAAGGATAACCGACGAATATAATTGTGTTCAAGCCCTTAGATTTAAAATGTAAAATCATCAATGTAGAATTAATTCGTATTCCACCATTATCTGTAATTACGTGAATGTAACATTTAGCGTGACGGACAAATTACAGTCCTTGGTCATTTAAACCCAGTGATGATTAGTTTGGAACACCCGTAACAGTAGTAACGTTTAATTGTGGTCATGTGTGATAATATACCTAAACTAAGTTAAATAAATAAAAAGATCATTTCTAAAATAACAACAAATATCCTTAAATAGTAATTTAAAAAAAAACATAATATTTAAAAATATACATTTTTATTGGTAGAATATAAGATATTTAAAATAATACATAATATTCTACTATGGTAAATGAAATTCACTTTACATTTACAATAAACTAGCGACCCGCTCCGACTTCGCACGGTTAATATACACCTACAAAAACCTCAATCGGTCAAACCTAAAAACCGTTGTTCAGTCGGTTAAAAAAGTAGGCCATGTCACTCCTATAGATAGAGTAGCTTTCTAATAGTAAAATAATGTGAAAAATCGCTCCAACAGTTTTTGATTTTATTCATTACAAAAATACAAACATCCAAAAATACGAAAAAAAATGTTTTATCTAAAAAGTATTAGTATAGCTGTATTGAAATGAAATGAAAAATTTTATTTGCAAGAATACTGGTGTTAACGAGTTATTAAAATTAATTAAAGTTTGGTAACTTTCTATCATGATATGGTGTGCAAAGATTTAAAAATTATCATATTATATTCTATTCAGTTTAATAATTTATATACTATTTATATTTATACATATCTATATATTATTAACATTAATTATATTTCATTGAAATTTTGACAAATTATTTTTATTTACATTCAAACATACATTTTACATTTTATTAACCAATCTTCTTCCAATCAACATCTTTTACCCTTGACAAATCGATTTTTTTAGAGTTACTACCGGATCGGACGCAGCCGCACACTGAGAAAATCCATCCATCACTGAGATATTTTCAATACTGTTACAGCCACGGCACACGTATTACTTTTAGCATCCAAAACGTGCGTTTTAGCGACTGCATTGATGCTGCATCGCGTTTTAGCGACTCCCTGTGATCGGTTGCGGCATCTGAATCGCGCGTTTTAGCGACTGCATCAATACTGCATTGCGTTTTAGCGACCGAACGCGGAATCGTGCGTTTCAGCGACTGCTTCGACCGGGTCTATTTGAAGTTGGTTTAATTTTTTAAATTACATTTATTCACTATTCGATATTAATTTCAAAACTAAAAAAGTTATAATTTTTTCTCATTTTTTTTCCTTTTTTTACTTCGTTCGTAAAGTTTGTATTTTGGGTTTTGTAAAATTTCTTCCCAGCAGCATTAATTTTTTTATATTTAATTAAAAAATTTAATGCTACTGGGATTTAATTAAAAAAACATTAAAATTAGGAAATAGGTAAGATTAGAAAATAGATAAGTGATAGAAATTATTTAGTTCTTGAGATTATTTTTTAACAAAAAAAATTCTTCATATGTATATTATTTATATTAAGTTTATAGTAAGAGTGTAGCTTAGTCGATATTAAGTACAACACTAACTTTCAAACCGCGGAAGCCAGTCGCTGCGACCGGCATCCGCATGTGTGCCGGGTGTAGCAATCAGTCGCGGCAACTAGCAATCGATCGCCGCGATCGGCGTTTGCAAGTGTGCCCGGCGTTGAGCGATCGGTCGCTGCATCCAGCTACTAAAAGCGACTGAATCGCCAATTGCCGATACTAAAAGTAATATGTTTGCCCTCTCTCCACATACTGAGCAAAGGCTTTCAAAGAGGTTACTTAAAATACTTTATCTATACCGAAATCTATACCGAATTTGAATTTGAATTTGAATTAAAATCATAGGATCATCAAAATCAAAATCATCAAAATCAATCAAGCAGATGGCTCTTCTGATGAAATGAGACAATCATCACCTAAAGACACCAAAGATGTTAATAGTGCATTGCTATCTGCGTTGCAGAGTGATAATGCTACTTGCATAATTTTACCGGCTACATTACGCTCCAAACCAGAACATGACAGTGACAAGCATAGACGCAATTGCGACGGATAAAACGATGTAAAGCTTTACCACCTAATAGTCCCGATGATAGTGACATGTTTGGTCAATCGTTGGCCTGTACAAAATGCCTGGCAGAATGTTAACTGGTCTATTCTTCAAAGGGGCCCGTACCAAAAATTCTGAAACTACTAAACCAATTTTAAAAATTCTAGAGAAAAGGTTGTGGCTTTCTGAGATCAGGTTAAATTTTATCCCAATTTTCCGTCGGGTTCGATACCTACGCAAGTCATACTGCGGGGAATGGCTAAACTTGATAAAAATATATAATAATAAAATATGTTACTTAATATTTAATCACCAAAAAATATACAAGGTTTTTATTCGAAAACCTAACAATGGATTTACAAAGTTGAGTTCTAAGCAAATGAACTTCATTCAAATTTATTATTTTATAAACTAGATACAAAGTTAAAAGGTAAGGTGAAAGAAATACTTAAATATAATTTTGTATTCGCTGTTGATTTTAATTTTAAATCATAATATTTCTAAAGACTCTTAAGTAACTTTTATTAAACAGTTTTCATTATTAAATATATTTTCAAGTAACTTTTATTAAACAGTTTTCATTATTAAATATATTTTCAAGTAACTTTTATTAAACAGTTTTCATTATTAAATATATTTTTTGGAAAGTTATACTTGCCTCAGTGTTGGTCCGGGCTTCTTTTTAGAAAACACCGACTGCCATTCTGCCAGGCAGGTCGTAAAAGACGACCGATTGACTACACGTATCACTACCATTGTGTCTACTAAGTGGTTGAGCTCCACAACGTCTGGCCCGGGTATTTGGTACCACCGCCTTACTTCTGATAAAAACAATGTTACTCGGTAATGATTGTATAAGGGCCCGGTTGGCGATAGATTTGCCTATCACATTGTGAGACTATTTTCGGCTATAAGTATTTTCCTCATTGTAACTCTACCTACCCTTTTGGGAATACGGCCGTGAAGATACTTTTTAAAACATTATATTAAATTAAGATATCATGCAATTTTTTAGATAAGAACTAGCTGGTTATGAACTACTGGATGTAAACACCTATTACACTACCCAATTTCTCGGGCCCTGCTCACAATAACAGGATGGTATAGTAAGAAACGGGGAGTTAGGGTCCCTAAATAGGGCGATTGAAGGGCTCTGATTTTCCGAACTCCACCCTACCGATCGGGTAGTGAAATAAGAAATAGAAAGGAAGAGATCACAGAAGCAAGCGTTGAGTTTACTCGTCTGGCTATATTATTTACTTTACTCGTATCTATTACTAGCTGTTGCCTGCGACTTCGTCCGCGCGGACTTCGTTTACTCCGCACTGCCCCTCCCCTGTAGGTGATAGCGTGACAATATGTTGCCTATATGTTGACCCGACCTGTTAGTAATATTCATGCAAAATTTGAAGTAAATCCATGCAGTACTTTTTGAGTTTACCCCGGACATACATGCAGACAAACAAACAGACAAAAATTCTAAAAACTATATTTTTGACTTCGATATCGATTGTAAATTACGCCCCAAGTATTCTTTTAAAAAATATTCAATGTACAGTTTTGACTTTCCAACGACTTTATTATTTGTATAGATTACCACCTGCAGTGTGCAGCCAGCTGCATTATAAAAGTTTTTGGTGAATCCCGCGGGATCAACTCATTTTTCCGGGATAAAATGTAGCTTATGTGCTACTCCTGATTATCACCTACCTGTGTGCCAAATTTCATCCAACTCGGTTCAATAGTATTTTTGTGTTATAGCACTCGCCCCGTGCTTGGGAAAACTGGAAAAACTTATATAATATAATTCCTGTGTGTCGATATTTTTCTTTGTTGTTTTTAAAGTTTTTCCGTTCAATAGTTTTTGCGTGATTGAGTAACAAACATTTATCCATCCATCCATTCGTCCAATCATCCTATTGATGGTTCTTATATCAATGAATCATCCAAACCCATCCAAAATCATCCAAACATCCAAATAACTATTAATATAGTTTTTATGTTATTAATAACTTGTAACACCTTGTCTGTGTCTTGCAAACAAATATGTTCATTTAATTTTATCTATATAAATAATGTCTATCCGAAAAAAAATATATAATGTGTTAATTTTTCTAACGATTATGATTCGTTCGAAGCTTCTTTGTGGTCTCGTGGTCGGGTGTCGGAGTTGACCACATGAGACCCCGGGTTCGATTTCCGGGTCCAGCAACTCAAAAATGTGTTTTTTTCAGTTTTCTGACAAAAACAACCTTGCCCGGGATTGAGGAAAGTGCCCGGTTGGCCATAGGCTTGCCGCCTATAACACTCTGGGACTTGGTCTCTTCGACTAATTGTGGGTGCACTTGTACCTCGGCCTACCTCTTCGGGAATACGGAATAGATATTACCTACCTGATTTAATTACCTAGATGATGTCAGTGGTTTTATTGAATAAAAAATCGTTGTGAGCCAGACATGGAGCGATTTCTAGTGTAGTGTAATAAGCCTATGTAGGAGACAGAGTGCCCGAGAGTCAGGGCTTGAGAAATCGTGTAATGTAAAGTGCTTTTTAAAAGATGTGATCCGCACAATGTATCTTTCTCTTGTCCCTAAATAGTAATCAAAATATATATTGTTATTTCACTTATACAGCCCGCTGCATCGGAAAAGTTTTTGGTGAATCCCACCCATCACATCCATCATGGGGAGTGTTCCGAGGAACTGTTTAGATTAATTCCTGCCGCAGAATTTTACCATCGGACATCAAGACAAAATTCAAAATTTCATCCTCACCATCTCGATGTCTGGAAATCCACAACTGTGAGATTCTCGAAGCCCTTTTTCCCGCATTACGTCTGTGGAACTAATTAACGATAGGGGTTTTTCCGAATGGATACTACTTAGAAACTTTCAAGAAAAAGGCCTACTCTTTCTTAAAATGCCGGCAACACAACTACAATTCTTCTGATCATGTAGCTGTCCTTGGGCGGCGGTGATTACTTAACCATCAGGTTAGCCTCCTGTTCGTTTGCTCCCTTTTTAATTAATAAAAAACAATTTATTTTTCTCGGATAAAGATTATCCTGTGTACTATTTCAGGTCATCATCTACATGTGTGCCTAATTTTATTTAATTGAGTGCAGTATATTTGCGTAAAAGAGTAACAAACATCCATCCATCCATCCATCCATTAGGTAATTCATTCATCCATCCATCCATCTGTCTATCCATCCATTCATCCATCTACACAAACTTTTGCACTTTCTACTGTTGATTAATTATTGCTGAAGATACATACAAAATCTTAACTATTGAAAGCACCTCCACTTTTAAGTTGGTTTAAAATTTAAAATCAGAATAAAAAGTTATCGCAAGAATACCTATAATAGTAAAATATCTATAAAGATAAATACACAACGACCAACTTCATAGTAACTATTAAGAATCGCCTTAAATTTGAAGTTATAATAAAAATAATCACGGCGATCTAATAAAGGTCTTTAGCAAAAATAAATCGCGAGTAATTGCATGATTATAAACGTACAAAGACCGGCTTCAAAGCAGCCATTTGCTATAATCAGAAAAAATAACGCGGAAAACAGAAAACTACGCGAGTTTCATCTGGATGTACTATAACGACTTACGTTTCATTCACACCGGTCTTGCTACGAACAAATATTATATTTAA
The DNA here is from genome assembly GCA_036924255.1 of Apodemia mormo. Lineage (NCBI taxonomy): Eukaryota > Metazoa > Arthropoda > Insecta > Lepidoptera > Riodinidae > Apodemia > Apodemia mormo. The sequence continues at coordinate 4,484,782 of JAUPFN010000006.1, read as the reverse complement.
ATATGAAAAAATAAATCATCTGTGATTAAATTATTATTTATATTATCTAGATAGTTATATTTTTAATAATAAATAAAAATGCTGGGAAAGAACGCTAAGATATTGTTTTCGGCTTCGATAATTGTATTAATTATATCGATCGTAATAGCTGTGTGGGGTTTTCCGAAAATCATCAGTCGACAGCTGCAAAAGGTAAGTCTTCTTATATATTATAATTATTTCGTTATATAAAGAAATATCACGCCCATTTTTTGTGGTGTAAGCAGAGCAGTGAATGAATGCCTATAAATTATCCGGTTTATAAGGATTCACCTGTTTGTGGGTTGGGGAGATGATTGGTGATTCCATCGGCTTTTTACCGAATCAATAACAATTATTGCCTATTTGTAACGATAACCGGAACCGACAGCTCTACATGTTGATTTGAGGTATACGGGTGTTGCCGGCCGGCCGGCTGCACTCGACCAGACTCTGAACTGCTTCTTAGATTTGAAATTTTCGAGAAAAACCTAGAAAAAAAAACAATAACACTTTTGCCCAAACTGGGCTATCGAATTCAGGACTTTATGAATCATGATCTGAGCCAAATAGATGAAGTGAATTTTAACAAGTACGAAAAAAATATATAATTTAATCACAGTAGAAGTTAAATCTGCAACAACTTTACACACTCCTGTACAGTGTCAGCAAACGTACAATAATTATTGTACGCGTACCATAATTTCATGAATTTTACGACCCTCAATCCTAAGCGTACAATCTTGACAAAAAGTACAATAATTTCGAATGATAGAAATTTTCTATATAAAAAATATAAAACTAGTTTTTTAAACATAATATATTATCCCCCCTTGATGCTAAGTCAATGTTTCCTGTTAAAAATCGCTCTATGACTTTTGCAAACCGGGTAGGTTTGCAAAAGTCATAGAGCGATTATTAACCCCCCCCCCCCTCCCCTTCTTTACAACTTCATCGTTTATTTACATTTACACATACATTTTCAATAAATAATGTCTCAAAAAGAAGTTAATAAATTAAGAAAATTATTGTACACTAATAAAGTTATTATTAGTGTACAATAATTTTCTTAAAAGTACAATAATTTCACTGCTCTGGCTCAATAATAATTTATCGCGGATCTGCTAACACTGGTTACCATATGTTATATCTTATAGATATATTTCTTTTAGCTCGACTTAATGTATTAGAGATCTACAATCAAAACATTTTTCGCTTTATTTTTTGCAAAAAATTCCACTGTTGTTTTCTTTTTAGTCCACAGAAATTTCGTAATTCATATGCTATTATAGAGATTATTCAATGAAGATTATTTTTGCAATTTTCAAAACTTAATTTAATGTAAAAAACGAAAAAAATATTTAAAAAAAAAAAACAAAAAAACCGTCAAGCTTTAAGAATAAATTGTGTAGCTTGAAAACTCATCTTAAGGATAAAAATATTATTTATTCTTATTTAATAGACTCGTATGACCCTAAAAGAATTTCGTAATCTAAACGGCAGTTTAACTCTGTGTTATTTATTTTTAATTAATTAATAAAAAAACTGAATTAGTATTTTCCTTAATTTTAGCATAAATAAAATAGACATTTGTACTACATTGATATTGGCATAATATATATTGAGATTATTTTTTTCATATTAGTTTTACATTTTTTATATCATAAGATACAACAAACAAGCGTATGTCTCTCCTGATGGAAAGAGAAACCATTGCCTATAGACATCAAGGAAGTTAATGGTGCTTTACTATCCGTGTGGCGGAATGGCACAGCCACATGCATAAGTCTACCGGCTACCCTAACCTCCAAACTGGAAAAAGACAAGGACAAGCATTGGCGCTATTTAGGCTGGAATAAGTAAGGGGTTTTTAAACTAACGCGTTCTACTATCATTTTTAAAAATATATAAACGGGTCAATAACGCGTACATATGTAGAACTTACTTGTAAAGCTCGACGTTTCGGCCAAGTTACATTGACCGTGGTCACGAGCAGACTGGAACAGTGAGTTTCCTCCGTCGTTCACGTCGGGATCGATTTTCATCTACCATGTGTGTAGGCTAAATTCGAAAAAACAAGACCAGAAGGGGGTAGATGAAAATCGATCCCGACGTGAACGACGGAGGAAACTCGCTGCTCCAGTCTGCTCGTGACCACGGTCAATGTAACTTGGCCGAAACGTCGAGCTTTACAAGTAAGTTCTATATATGTACGCGTTATTGACCCGTTTATATATTTTTAAAAAGTAAAGGGTTGTACCAAATACCTGGGCGAGAAGTTGCAAAACTCTACAACCTAGCACTCACAATAGTAGTGACACGTTAATAGCCAATCGATCGCTTTTTATGACCTGACAGAAGGGCAGTTGGTCTATTCTTCAAAGGTGCCCGGACCAACACGGGAATTTTATTTTAGTTTGTTTTTCGTGCAAGCACCTAGTTAGTGCACAACTTGAACACGATTCATTTAGCGCGAATTTTTTATGCCATCAAAACATGAAATGCTTGTCCTGAGGATTAGAAACAACCATTGCTTATATACACCCAAGATGGTAATCGTGTGTTGCTATTCTTTTAGCAATTATATAATGTTACCAAAAGTTGAGTTCTGTAATGACTCGCCCAGGACTGGTATTTTTTTTTATAGTATAAGATAGCAAACAAGCAGATGGGTCTCCTGATGAAAAGAGTCAACCATCGCCTATAGACACCAAAAGTGTTAATGGTTGCTATCTTGTGGCAAGGTCTTATGCCACATGCATAAGTTTACCGGCTACCTTACCCTCCAAACCGGAACACGACAGCTACAAGCACTGACGCTATTGCGGCAGGAATAGGTAAGGCGGTGGTACCAGACCCGGGCGAGACAAAACTGTCTCACCGTCTTATCTATTCCTGCCGCATAAACATCAGTGCTTGTCACTGTCATGTTTTGGTTTAGAAAGTGAGTTAGCCGATAAACTTATGCATTTGGCATTAAGACCCCGCCACAAGTATTTGCGATACGATGCGATTTGCTTAATAGATGCGATAAGAAGAAGTATTAGCATCAGATTAATATAAGAGGGATACTTTGCAAACTGTTGAGGCTCATCACCAAATATGATCCTTTTATATAAAGCCGCGCATCTAGAACAGTAAAACAATCCAATAACTTTGGTTCGTAGAAATTGCTAGATTTTATTTTGTTTAGGTATTCGCGATCGAATTTTCGATCATTTTTATATTTCATCAAAAGAAAATTCCATCACGCTCGAGAATGTCAAAGACATTTTCTTTGCAACTTTTTGACCCTTCTAACTCCAAAGCCGTCAAATATTCTAAAGGTACTTATATTTTTTAGCTCGCAATTAACACTCGTACCTTAATTTGGAGCACTTCCGTATTTCCATGTCACTGTTATTTTTACACTTGAAAATCTGCAGAGACTTTCCCCACCGTTGAATTGAAAAACATTATATAACCTTTTTTTCCTATCATCTAATCAACAAAATCCAATAGGTCTTCGAGTTTTTCTCATTTAGCATCTTGATTTAAGAGATTCCCACTTAATCTCGCTACATCTTAACAAAATTTTAAATAAAGGAGTCGTATTTTGAGCACTGACTTTTAAAAGCAAATGCAAAAAACCTACGATATAAATATAAGTTCGAAATGTTTCGAAAGATCTTCATCTTCAAGTTTCTTACAAAGTTTTAATAACTTGGTTTTCTTGTGTATTAATTTACTTGGTGAAAATTCTTAATGTATTTTATTTCATGATAGGCTAGAGACTTGAAAATAATTTAATGAAGCTCGGATTAGAAGAATAATAATGAAAGAAAAATATTTTGTTACACTATATATATATATATATATATATATATATATATATATATATATATATATATATATATATATATATATATATATATATATATATATATATATATATATATATATATATATATATATATATATATATATATATATATATATATATATATATATATATATATATATATATAATTGGAATCTCGAAATCGGCTCCAACGATTTTCATGAAAGTCACAAATTAGGGGTTTTTCGGGTCAAGGAATCGATTTATCAAGGTTTCAGGTCCAAGAAAAGCTCGGTTCCCAAGATATGGGTACGTGAAAAACCGAGCAAAGCTCGGTCAACCAGGTACAGAAAATAATATATATATATATATATATATATATATATATATATATATATCTGTACGTGAAGATAAGTAAGGCTTTTCATGATAATTGCACAAACGGAAGGATTTAAGTTTGACACAGTTAAAGTTTACATTGCGAAGGAATGCAGAAACCTAATATTTTTATATAACATGCATTAGAAAAAAAAGTATATGCATTAGACATAAAAACTTTATAACCCACTAGCTGTGCCCGCAACTTCGTTCGCGTGGAAAAAGTTCTAAAATAAAAACCCGCATAGTTTCCGTTCCCGTGGGATTTCCGGGATAACAACTATCCTATGTCCTTTCTTGGGTCTCAAACTATATTTCTACCAAATTTTATCCAAATCGGTTCAGTGGTTTGGCCGTGAAAGCGTAACAGACAGACAGACAGACAGAGTTACTTTCGCATTTATAATATTAGTATGGAAGTATGGATTTCTGGCAATTGAAAAATACATTAAATTAATAAAAACATTACTCTTTAACATACATAGAACAAATAGATTACATAATAGCACAATTTTAAGTCTGGGTGCCCGTCTAGCCCTGTATAATTATGTGCTGATCGCAACGCTATTGTATGGAAGTGAGAGTTGCGTATGTCAGAAAGGGCATGAAAGTAGAATCAACGCGGTCGAGATGAGATCGTTACGAAAAATATGTGGTGTAACTCTCGCGGACCGGGTTCGTAATGTGGAAGTGAGAGAGAGACAGAGAGAGTTAGGCTTGAAAGAAAGTGTCGGTGTAAAGATGATAAAGGACATGCTCCGTTGGTTGGGACATTTAGAAAGAATGGTAGTTGAAAGGTTAACAAAACAGATATACGATGCGAATGTGAAAGGATGTAGGTACCGGGGAAGACCAAGACTGACGTACCATGATGAGATTGATCGAGTACTGCCCGAAGGCGGTGTCAAGAGTCTTTGCAACTGGCGTGTGTGTATGAAGAAAGTAATAAATGTGGAGGAAGCGAGACAAGCCTGCAAGGATCCTGATGTATTGCAATCGGTTTTTTATGCCTACCCCGTAAGGGATCTGGCGTGAAGATATGTATGTTAACATACATGATAATATACGAACATGTTATACATCTTCAAAGAGGTTTTCATATTTAGGTTATGGTCAAATGTCGACCACAGCGCAATCGCTTATTATAATAAATGTTTATGATTTCACAAAATTGTGTTGCTCAATAAGAAGTACAATAGAAACAGTCATATCAGATGACATAAGTGTCAACGATAAACAAGTTATTGAAATTAAGCAAAACTAACAATGCCCGTTGGAATAATTCGAAAAATTGTAGTGATAATTATTATACTAAATAAGTAGGTATAATATTTATCACTTCAGAATTTTAGTCGGGGATGCCAATAAAACAATAAAAAATCTATACAATTATGTAAAATTTATGTGGAGTAATTGTGAGCGTATTAAGATATATAAAAATATTTCTTAATATATATATATATATATATATATATATATATATATATATATATATTGTAAAATATAATATATATCTACCTCGAAGAAATGCACCACCTAGTAATAACGACGATAGTAACCCTATTTCTCTGCCTCAAGGAACTGTACCAGTTAGTAATAACGAAAGTAGTAATCATATTGCTCTAACTCGAAGAACTACATCACCTAGTAATAACGATAGTAGTAATCATATTGCTCTGCCTCAAAGAACTATACCACATAATAACAATGATAGTAATAATCATATCACTCTACTTTGAAGAACTGTACCACCTAGTTATAGCGAAGGTATTAATCGTATTTTTCTACCTCGAAGAACTGAACCACCTAATCATAACAATGGTAGTAATCATAAATTCATAATATTAACATATACTGCCTCATAATACCATTGGAGCCACATATTTTGCGATGATTCATGGTACGTAGTCACGTTAAATACAATAGGACATGGTAAGAGCACCGAATTGAAGCTAAAAATTTAAAATATTAAGAAAATAATTTTTTATTTGTTCCAAGTGAAATATCACTATATGTAGTATCTCAACCACTTAGTAGTCGATACGTTTGGCAAATTTTAACTAATTGCCCAGCTGATAGTCCATTAAAACTTGGAGAAACTTAAAAAGGAACAAACGTAGGCTAACTTTTTGGTGAAAAATAACTCCTAAAAGGCTGAAGGCATCCCCTAGATGCGAGTTTATATAAAAATGGAGATCATGATATTGACGACCTGTTAATTTAACCGCGTACGAAGCTTAATCAATTTTAATAATTTCATCATTTATTGCCTCTGTGGTCCAGTGGTCCAGTGTCGGTGGTGACCATATCCCCGGGTCGGGCAATTCAAAAATGTGTTTTTTCAGTTTTCAAATAAAAACAACGTTGTCTGGAATTGGATAAGTGCCCGATTGGCGATAAGCTTGCTTCCTACCACACTGTGAGATTAACGCCCGTATTCATAAACAACTCTTACCTAAGTAACGTAGTAGCCCTATGCGAAGAACGCTAATTTGCTATGCGATTCACACGACAAGCCATCTGTTTCATAAACAACACTTAAGTATTACTTGCCTGTGAGATATCATAGTGTCGAATACCCAGCTGTGATTGGTTGGCTTTAATGAAGCGTATTTCACACTGTATGTTTGACAAATGTCTATTGTCAATAGATCAAATTATCAAAATATTCTAACCACAATTCTATCCTACATTTCTCTTGCGTGTTGTTATTTTCAATTAGTTTTTGTTTATTAATTAATATATAGTGCCTGTTATCAATAAATTTTTTTTGGAATTTAAATATAACTTGGAATTTAAATAAACGTTTTGGAATATAAATATAACCGTTGTAAATATTTTGGAAGTTAAAAAAGATTTTGGAATAACTTATGAGTTATGTTGTTCTAATTATTCTTTGTTTGTTTAATCTACTAAAAATTTATATAATTATCGAATTCTCCTTCACTTCTGTAATCCACAACAAACACAAATTTAAACTTCAATTATATAACATTAACACTCTGCACAATACATAGGTACTAAATGGGAAAACATCTGGACGCCAGATTCCAAAACTGGACACTATGCGTTCTCTTAAATAGCTCGGCGGTCAACTTTACTGTTTGAAAGGACGCATAGTAGCGACCGGCACTCAAGTATTGTTTATGAAACGCTTTAAACGACCCTATGCGCTCGCTAACACTATGCAATCTCATAGTATCGTTTGTGAATACGGGTGTAAGTATCTTCGGGTAATCGTGAATGCACTACTTGTACCTCTGCCTACTTCTTTGAGGATACTTTTTTACATCTTCTATCTCAAAAACTAAATTATAATCCATATTTGTTGAAAGACTATTTATTATAGTATATTACTGAGAAGCAGTTTGGCAGAATAAAACACTTGAATCACTTTTACACGCACAGTTAATTTTGGGCAGAGTAACGCCCTAAAGAAGCGATAGAATTACAAAGAATCGAAAACATGTTATCCCCGCCTATTTAATCCATTCTTCTTTATATATTTTGTTCATCGTTGTTATGACGTTATTATCTCACAATAACAGGTGCATAACACAAGAGCCGCACATCTGGTCGGCTAGTACTTGTTGTCAATGTCATCAAGCGCGGTTACTAACGAGTGTTAAAGCCGAGCCACACTGTTGGAAACAAGCCCTCCACATGGGTCTCTACCGGCGGTTTACAACAGTATAAACACTTGTTTGAAACAAAAATTCATCTAAACTCCACCCAAGCCTCCCACCAAGGTCATTCGTATTGGAAGCTTGTTTCCAACAGTGTGGCTCTGTTGTCTGTGGCTCGGCTATCAGCAACACTTTCCGCTAGAAACATAGAAATATGAATAATATATAGAAGCGCAATAACATTCTATAGCTACTTTAGTTATACAAATATCGGTAGAATCGACATTGAACTAAGCGACATTTCTTTATCTCTTTTTAACAAATGGTAATTTGCATATGCAAAAAGAGACAACGATATTGTGTCTTGCTCACTTTCGTATAAATTAAAAGTTAAGTAATTGGCAATTCTATAAACGTGTCATCGACGCCATATTATGTATATAAATAAGTGGTACATGATTTGTCAAAATATTAATTTAGTTTCGGATAAATACGATTTACCAAGTAGATATCAGTTTATTAAGTGCCATATTCTCCGTGGAAGTTAATAGACTATTAGTCAACATGCCTTCGTGTTGTATTTTGCAATGTGGAGCAAAAAAGGACAAAAATGCACCTTTAATAACGCTTCACAGGTTTGTCGCAAACTCCTATGATAAAGCGTGCTGATTTTAAATAATATCCATTCTAAATTGTTGTATTTTTATATTGACTTATAAAAGATGTTCGTGTATTTTACGATTTCTTTGTAAACATCATTTTTTTGATTCCTACAAAATACGACTAGTGTTGGGGTATTAGATTTGTCGATATTTAATTTCATTAAATTTTAGGTTCCCCAGAAATGAAGATTTACACAGAAAATGGCTAGATGCCATTGGCATTGAAAATATCAATCCCCGACATAAGAACTGGTTGGTCTGCTCACTTCATTTCAAGGAAAGTAATTTTAATAAAACACTGGATGTAGTCAGATTGCGTGACAATGTCATTCCTTCAATTTCTCTGGTAAGTAGGTAATGGTAATTTCTTAAGTTTTCATAGTATGATATCCTGTGTCTTTTACCTATCTGCAGTCATCAGAAAGCTCGATTTCCTTCTACCACATAAAATATGATATGATGTCTGTCACCTGTATAACCCTAACACACAACACTGATTGTACCTAGGTATGGATCATTTGACAATAATTAACATATTAAAATTCGTATTAAATTTTTTAACAATTAACAATTGTTATTTATATTATCAAATACTGTTAAAAGTTGTTTTTATTGCCACTAAAGAGTATAATAGGGACTAGTATTTGTATAATGAATAATTTCAGTATTTATTCCTTTTGTATATTTTTAATAAGTTTCAGTAATAATATAATTAAATAGGTATTAAATGTTAATAAAAAATGGAATCGTCATTAAGAATAGTGACATCTGTTTGTCTGTTTGTGTAAGTGTTATTTTGTGTTTGTTGTTGTCGATGTTTTTTTTTGGTCGCTACCTTGATAGCTTCACATCTTCTGCCTAAGCTACTGATATAATATATCAAAAATAAATAACTATTAAATATAAATTTGATTTAACAACATACAAGTTATCAAATTTAACAATAATTTCCATGCATAATTGTACCTTTAAGTTCTGCTGATGGCTTCGGTTTTTTGTTTATTTTTATTGCTAAGAGCCTTAATTAAAAGATTTAAGAATTATTCAAATTGATCATAAGTTAATTAAACATTTTTAGTAGTCCTAATTACACTTTCAGTTTTTAGACATTAATGCCGACCTAAATATTTTTAGCCCGTTAATAAGCAGAAAATAAATGTTTTATGTGAAAGGTAGAATATACATGAATCAACTCGGACTTTAACATCATCAGTACTAGCATCCATTCATGTTCCCGTGATAAAGGAAAATGTAAGTAAAAATAAGTTCAACATGTTAAATTACATCTGATTATTGTATAATATTTGCAAATTAATAAATAAGTAGTGGTTACGTCATACAACTAATTGCAACATCGATGATGATTCATTTTATGTATAGGTGTCATGATGCATGCGGACTTTGTTGGCCGCAACGTTGTAAATGAATAGTTTAAATACTACGTTTTTTTTAAATATGTTCATACCTAAAATTTGGAATGTAAATTAATATTGAAATGTGTAAATTATTATATTAATTCTAATAAAATTCAATAAATTCTTTAACCATATAGTAGATGTTATGACTTATGGCAGTAATATTAGGTGATTTCAATACAGGTAAGTGTTTGCAAGACTTAGATAATATATTTTTACAAATGTTTAAATGTTTATTTCTCAACTTATTTTACACTGATTATATAATATTACATTGTCCGGCGCATCCTTTTAAGCAGAAATGCTTGTGTCAGGATACACCGCTCTTCCAGAACATCATTAGCATTTGTGTAAATTAAGTAATATACGTGCCTATTGCGTGTGTGTATTTATGTATGTGTATGAGTACGTGTATATGAGTGTGTATGCGTGTACGAGTATGTTATGTCAGCATGGGTAATTGTAAGTACATGTGTTATTATATTAATCTTAGGACTAGCAGTTTCTAACAGACAGATACATCAGTTAATAGAGTTTTCTTATATTATCTCGCTAAAAATAATTGATTCAACATCGTCATAAGACAGTGACTTAAGCCAGCCCACTAAAACCTCTTTAAGGTTGTAGATGGTTAGTGGATAAATATTTAACTTCTTATTAAGTTTGTTATATATTATAGTAGACTAATTTAAGAACTGTCTATTGGCAAAAAGTGTTTTTACCGTTGAGTTTTGTAAAATAGCATCCTTCCTTGTTTTAACTTTTTGGTTATTATCATATGTAATCAACCTATGTCTTTTTTGTATGGCATAAAGTATATATAGTTTTCTAACTGATAGTAACTCGCACAGTGAGTATAGTTCAGTTGTGGAAAATCTACTGGTTTTGAAATGCATTACTTTTAATAATGCTCTTTGGGCTCGTTCTACTTGCAACATTTTAATTTTAGTGGCACCACCCCATACAGGTATACAATAGCAAATAATTGATTGAGCTAGCGCAAAATAGATTCTATTTAGAAGTGTATTGGATGCAACGTCTCTTAATTTTCGAAAAATCCAAATAAGTTTTCTGATCCTCCCAGATATCAATTCAATTTGAGGATGCCACGATAATCTTGGTCTAGCATGATTCCTAAATATTTTACTACATTATTATCTACATATATTTAAATTTATGTGTGATTTTTATGATGTGGAAAAATATTTTGGTTAGCTTCTCAGCCTGATCATAATTCTACACATAAACTATTACTTATTAAAAGTGTAATCAAAGTTTTTATTGATTTAAGATATAGATATCATGGACGTCGAGTTAATGATAAGGTGTCACACAGTAAATATTTTAATAAACTGGTATTGTTTAGAAATGAATGAAATAGATTTTATTATACACTAGGCGACGAACTATGCACTTTTGTGGAACATTTTACTGAAAAAGTGTCGCACTTTTAAGTTTGAGCTTCGACGTGGTACTTTGAATTCATGTCTAGATATGTTATCTACCATAAAAATACCATTTTATAAACATTAAAAAAATAGAAAATACAATTTTTATGAGAATCTTATTACTACTAACGCCATCTTTTATAAAACGAACGAGTTAAAATCTATAGAAGATACATTTTTTATTAGAATTTTTGAACTTATTAAGAGATTATTTCACAAAATGTTTATATTTGACTGGCGGCGCACGGGCATCGTGCTCTTGTATAAAGGCAAGGGTTCACGACGTATAGACTGCAATAGCTATAGAGCCATCAGTTTGATCAGCTTGGCAACCTAACGACGCCTTTGATGCGAATTTAATGTTTGGGCGAAACACGCTGGATTTTTTAGGTTAGATAAAGTCCATACATTAAAATATGTAATTCTCATAAAAATACTTTCCTAACAATATTACTAGATAATATAACTTTACGAGCCCTTACAAAGCTCTGCTTTTTGCTAGTTTAGTAAGATATATTTTATTCATTTCTAAAGAATACCAGTCATTCATAGTTTGTGCAGGTCTAGCAGAGGTGCCTTAACTTTTTATAAACAAGTAAATGTTTGTTCTATTTGTTTGTTTATCCTCGTGTTGGTTCCGGGCTCCTTTGAAGAATAGACCAACTGCCATTCTGCCAGGCAGATCATAAAGGGCGACCGATTGGCTATGCAAGTCACTGCCATCGTGACTACTAGGTGGTAGAGTTCTGTATTATCTCGCCCGGCTCTGGTACCACCGCCTATTCCTGCCGCAATAGCGTCAGTGTTTGTCACTATCGTGTTCCGGTTTGGAGGGTAAGATAGCCGGTAAACTTATGCATGTGGCATTAGACCTCGCCACAAGATAGCAACGCACCATCAACATCTTTGGTGTCTATAGGCGATGGTTGACTCTTTCCATCAGGAGACCCATCTGCTTGTTTGCTATCTTATGATTTGAAAAAAAATATCATTTGTATTTTATCAATTTTGTGTCACCATTAAAAGTTTTTATCAGTGCAAGTGTCTCCACCGAACAAAGCCCTAGACAACCTTTTTGTGAAATAGGTCCTAAACAGAAAAAAATACGAGCAGAAAACTTTCATTTGTCATCGAACGAAATATAATATGCATATTTTGCGCAGTTAAAAGTAGATAGGAATGAGGAAATTGCTGAAATATTAGAACATTTAATTAAGAATCCACATGGTGTGAAAAAAGTAAAAAGGTGCGTATCTGTTAAAGAAACCAAACCTGCTTTTTCTCCGGATGAGGCTTTGGGGATATTTTTATCACTTAAGCTAAACAAATGGAAATACAATACTTTAAGGGAAAGTGTTAAGAAAAAAAAAATGATGTGGTGTCGCGGGACACCAGGTAGGAACGAACTTCCTTCGGCTAAACGGCACTACTCGCTTGTGTACGCGACTGTCGCGCCTGCGCACGTCTCATTTAACGCTTTTATTCTTTTTCCACGCATTTTTCTTACGGTTTTACTATCACATTTTTTTCAGTTCGGTCGCGCAGCAATATCCCTATCCCCTCCAAGCCTGGCGTAAGGAACTTCGTTTCAATAATGCAATTATATTTCCAACCTATTATCAAGTGCAACATGCGAAACAAGAATGCTATCCATCGAAAGACGCTATCACAGTAACAAAAACTTCGACCAAAATAAAGTTACAAGCTCTACTGGATATAAACCAACGCTAATTTCATCCAAAAAACAATATTTTCACTATTTACCAGTTTTACTACAATACTCTATGGTATTTTATCGTTTTCGAACGAAACATTGTACAGAATAATATCAAATTGGCATTCTTTTTTCAAATACGCTCTTAGGGAAAAATAAAAGAACTTAGTCCGCCATTTTGATTCGTGCTGTGTATGTTATGTGTTGGTCGCAGTTTATGATACTGGTTAATAATGGTGTGACTGATATATTAGTATTCGCTAAGATATTAGTAATATTGAAAGGATTCGTGGATTAGTAATCCGGCGAACTGTAATATGCTAATATTTCATATTCGCCTAATATCTGTAACGGGTATCCAAAATGAATCGGATAATATCATTCGATCTTCGGAATAGTTCGGATTCACTAGATTGGCGCCCGTTCGGATTCGTGAAAATATTAAAATATTTTCACGATACGCCGCGTCGTACGTACGAATGAGACAGACGTATTCCTGCAGTATGCTGTTGTTTTAAGGTTCAAATTACAGTGAAATATTAGTTAATACTGATATATTAGTTAAGATATTTTCCTGCCGTATCAGTATCAGATCTTATTACTGTTACTTTAAGGTCCAAATTACAGTGAAATATTAGTTAATAATGACATATTAGTTAAGACATTATAATATTTGAAAGTGAATATATTAGTATCACCTAATCTTGAGAAATATCGGTATTAACCCATCTCTACAGGTTAATTTAAAAGTGTTTTGGCGTATTAATCAACAAATAAACTTTATTTGTAATCAAGATTAGTTCAAGATCTAACAGTTTAGATAATAATTTAAAAAAAAACCGTAAATATCAATTAATAAAACATATTTTTCGTTAACGACCAACTCATGATACCAGCGCTTTGGGCATACCCAAAGCGCTGGTATCATTTTTATTTATTTTCGTAAATTTTAGTGTTGATATCTATGATCTCAAAATAAATCATATGATGTGAATGTGAAATATCCTAAACAATTAACATAGCTGTAAATTTGAAAAAGAAATAAATTATTTAAAAATTTCCAAAAAAAACTACGTATTACTTATGAAAAAAAAATAATTAATATTTATGTAAATAAATATTTTTGTACTATAATATATGTTGTTTATTTTTTCCGTATGTATATGTTTACCAATTATATAAAAAAATATAAAAAGCATAAGCGATGACCTATGCTTTTTATATTTTTTTTTATATAATTTTTGAATTAAAAATCCTCGACTAACAAATACATATTTTTCTCAAAGTGTCGTGTTACACCTGAATTATTTCGTAGCTTAAGCCATTTAAATTAAACAATTCTCATACCAGTTTATTGCAGTGCTCAAGACCTCTTAAAAAATATACGCTTTACAGTATCTGATTCAATCCAAGCAACTCATAAATCATTTTTGTGACCACGGTCCACCGGAACGAACTCGGAACGTGTGCGCGTAACGGTCCGTGTTTTTTTAGAAAAAAATGCGAAAATGGCTGGTGGTGTGAGCGGTCATTAAAAACTAAAATTAGAACTAATTTGTAACTAAAATGTAACTTTGTGTTATTACACATTTTAGCTTTGCTTACGTCGATAAAAATAATGAGATTCAGCGTTGCCTACAAAGGTGGCTCAAGAAAATATATGGTAACGCATAAGAATGATAATTATATAAACAGAAACACAAAAAAATATTGCAACGTCATGAAAATATCGTTACAATAATCAACCTTATTTTTGTACGCTATGATTTAATTCTATTGCTACTATTGCTCCGCTTTATCGACGATAACTCGTAAAATTATGTTAGGCCCTTAGAAATATCCCCTATAAGTTAAGACGTTTTCGTAACACGACGCATGCGTACGTTGACTGTGATTGGACAAAATAAGACCACATATTCATTTCTATTCTTATCTTATTAGCCACTTTTAAAGTCGTAATCTTGAATCTGTTTATTTGTGATCGAATGTCACAAAATAACGAATTTACGTTGACATTTTGATTTGTTAACTCGATCTCTCTTTATCAATTTACTATTTGTTTGAGTGAGTCCAGGGATCGTTTTTATTGGAATTTTAAATTGGTAGGTAGTACTGCAACCATGCAGGTGCTAATACGAATATAATCACACAAAAGACGTCATATATACTGACGTATGAAATTGTCGGAAGTGACCTAGAACCTCAGAATTAGTCAACTAAAGCACAGAATACTGGAGACTAAAAGAAGTAAATCTAAAGCCTAATTATTAGTGAAAATACTTTAATTTATTTTATTATCTAGCTTGATTAATATAAAATTTTATTTACTATAAACGTTTTAGTACGGACCTACTTTGCGTTTCAATATTTTTGGGAACGTTTTAAGCGTTATCAATATAGGTACTAGTAAATTATGTTTAGATTTTGTTCTTACACGTCAAAGATCACCTCTAATACAATAACATATTTTTGGTTGAAAATACGTAAATCAGGAAACAACGTTTATCGATAAAACATAAATGTTACTTTCTGGACATCCTTAATAATGTTAACACGGCAGCCATATTGTGTGTATAAATGACACGTTTTTTCTGTAGCTATTTCATGTCCATATATTTAGAGGTCAATGGCTAGAAAAAAGAAACAAACGTCATCGGATCTATAAAAAGCATTGCACATGTGTGTGGCGCGCTCACTTTGGCATTGGTGCTCGATGCATTCACACGTGTCTAACACTCACTCATACTATTTTATTCAACTGCAAAGTATCTTGTTGATTCATATTTCTATTCTAACCATTTTTTTTACTTTAAGATTACATTTTCAGCTAAAAAATAATGGAATCAGGTAACAATAGCTTATTACCAAGTAAAACATATATATATTATTTCAGCCATTAATTCAAAATTCTATAAGCAATGTGTGGTTGTCTCAAACTGCGTCGCGTCTTGTCGCACATAAAAAAGGAGGTACGCAGTCCGTCGCCAATTATATTATATACGTTATAATATTATATACGTTATTATACAAGTATTTTGTAATATACGTTCGTCGCAGACTGATTATAGTTGCAACGTAGGACACAAATAAATACAAATACTACCTGACATTATCGTATATAACCCAGAAGCAGTTTGGCCGAATAAAACACTTGAATCACATTTACATGCACAGTATAATTTTTGGGCAGAGTAACGCCCTCAAAAAACGATAGAATTACAATGAATCTAAAACATCTGATTCCAGCTTATTTATCTATCCTTATCTATATTTGTTCATAATTGTTAACAATAACATTATTATCTCACAATAATTGGTGCATAAATCGCACAGGTGCGCCACACCGTGCCGGCTAGTCTTGTTGATAAGCGCAGTTCTGCATTGTCTCGCCCGGGTCTGGTACCACCGCCTTACCTATTCCTGCTGCAATAGCGTCAGTGCTTGTCGCTTTCGTGTTCCAGTTTGGAGGGTAAGGTAGCCGGTAAACTTATCCATGTAGCATTAGACCTCGCCACAAGATAGCAACGCACCATTAACATCTTTGGTGTCTATAGGCGATGGTTGACTCATTCCACCAGGAGACCCATCTGCCTGTTTGCTATCTTATGATATAAAAAAAAAAAAAAGTTGCTAACACGTATGATATCGAAACAAATCGCATCTCGTCGCATTATCGCGTTTTGTCGTTCACCTAGTACAACTGGTAAGCCACACATAGCGGAAATGCAAATTCTAATTGTCGCGTAGTGCGACAATTTAGCTGCGACATAAGAAATGTTACGACGTACGTATCATCAGATACTTACTTATATCACATGAATAGAGTGCTTATATCGCATGTCATTGCGCTATTATATTCATAAACATACATCGTAAAGTAAGACATTTTATTATCGTCAGCAATCTTGATTATTGATAATACCAACGATCTATATATTAGATACATTATATAGTTAATTTACTTACATATCCACCATTACTAGACTGTACTAGACTGCATGTTGCTTAAGAGATTTTAATTTATGCAAATTATGTACATTAATCGTCAAAAAGATATATATATATATATATATATATATATATATATATATATATATATATATATCCATACTAATATCATAAATGCGAAAGTCGGTCTGTCTGTTACGCTTTCACGGCTAAACCGCTAGACCGATTTTCATGAAATTTAGCATGGATATAGTTGAAGATCCGGGGTCAAACATAGGCTAATTTTTTTTTCAAAAATCAGTCCCTGGAGGGCTGAAATAGGGGATGAAATTTTTATTAATATACTCGCGGGCGAAGCTGCGCGGGTCAGCTAGTATATATATATATATATATATATATATATATATATATATATATATATATATATATATATATAAATTTGTAAATATCCAGACACAACTATCGGCGCACCTTTCGGTTTGAGTTTAAGGCTAGCTAAAAATAATTGTTAGTATGAGCAAACAGTTTTTGTGTATATTTGTTATAAATTATTGTATAGATTGTTACAGTTAGTTGTCGATAATTATTCAAAAGGGATCCATACCAACATGGGGAAAACCGCTAACGTCAAGTGGTTAACCTTGACTGGGCTTGAATTTAATTCTCGACATTATCAAGCGTAAACAATACATATACGATCTGTTAAACAAGTAATATTTGTGTATAGCTAAATAAGCTGTTTCCCGCAACTTCCTCCAGCCCACAAACTTTATTCCCTTTTGCTCAGTCGAGTAAAAAGAAAGCCTACTCGATTGTGATACTGAATATGTAAAAAAATGGTTATTTTACCTAATTTTCCAAGTAAATGTTTATTACTGACACTCGCGCATAGATATTATCAAAGTTTATTGTTTAAACACTCTGGTCTTGTTGGTCCGTTTCTGTCAGGAAGGTCGAAAAACGCGACTCATTGTCTATACTTGTCACTATCATCATGACTATTAAGTAGTAGTGTTCTGCATTGTATATGGTACCACCACCAGTATAGTACCGCCACCAGTATGGTACCGCCAACCAGTATGGTACCCGGGTATATAGGAATTACATGGCCCTGCCGCAATAACGTGAGTGCTTGTCACTATCATATTCCCATTTGGAAGGTAAGGTAGCCGGTAGACATGAATGTTGAAGGTAAAATTACTTAAGTAAGTCCCCATGTTGGTCCCGGGCTCTTTGTAGAATAGATCAACCACCGTTCTGCTAGGCAAGTCGTAACAGGCGTCCGATTGGCTATGCGAGGCACTAACATCATGGCTACTAGGTGATAGAATTCTGCATTGTCTCGCCCGGATCTGGTACCACCGCCTTAGGGGGCGTCCATAATTTACGTGAGGTGTTTTTTTTAATTTTCTGTCCCTCCCTCCCCCCTTAATGAGATGTCGTGAGATTTTATTCAACCCCCTCCCCCATCCCCTAATCTCACGTGAGATTTTTCAAAATTTGGGTTTCTTAATATGTAAACGCGTTGGATTTTTATTATAAAAAGAAAAAAAAAATGCTTCGTGATTTTATTTAGGACTAGTTAAGACTAGTAATCAATATTGCTGAGTTATGTCATAACAATTTAACAACAGAATATTTAAATCGTAATTACTGCGATTAAAAAAAGAATGTCAACTCCTCTGATAGTGGCGCGAAATCAAAGGACTGGCTACACTGTACCGTAAATTCAGATTAAATTGAACTATTTGGTACTAGCTGTTGCCAGCGACTTCGCGCGGACTTCGTTTACTCCGCACCGCCCCTCCTCCTTCAGGTGATAGCGTGATAATATGTAGGCATTATGTTGACCCGACCTCTTAGTATTCAAAAAATTTCATGCAAAATTTTAAGTAAATCCATACAGTACTTTTTGAGTTTACCCCGGACATACGTACAGACAAACAGACAAACAGACAACCAGACAAACAGACAAATAGACAAACAGACAGACAAAAATTCTAAAAACTATATTTTTAGCTTCGATATCGATTGTAGATCACGCCCCAAGTATTCTTTTAAAAAAATATTCAATGTACAGTTTTGAATTTCCAACGATTTTATTATATGTATAGATAAAACAAATATGATGATTTGGCAGTCAGTAGTAATGTATAGCGTCGAAGTATGAATGAAATTATTTTCTTTCGAACGAATTAGTGAATAATCTTAATCGTGTTACGATTATGCTTAAGATTAAATCTTAAGCATGTACAATCTGGATAATGAACCAAAATAGTATATTTTTTCTGTTTCAATCAGAAAAAAAATTGCGTAATATTTGGCGAGACTCCCACTCTCCCCAACGTAAGATTAAATGAGATTTGACTCGACCCCCTCTCCCCCTTAAACATCTCACGTAATTTGTGGACGCCCCCTTAACTATTCCTGCCGCAATATTATCAGTGCTAGTCACCGTCGTGTTCCGGTTTGGAAGGTAAGGTAGCCGGTAAACTTATGCATAGCAATGCACCATTAACGTCTTTGGTGTCTGTAGGCGATGGTTGACTCCATCAGGGGACCCATCTGCTTGTTTGCTATCTTATGATATAAAAAAAATATAAAAATGTAAGTCATTTCCGTAAAGTAACTTCTGAATTAATATCTTAATATGCATATGGAATAAAGTGCGCCTATATGCATTAATGATTGCAATACGGAGGTTCACGATGACCAAAAATCGATGTAGCTAGAACTTATATCTGGAAAAAATTGTTTTATCCATACTTTCACGCATAAACATTTGCCCGCGAAATAATAGTTTGTTCTCTCCCCAGTATCGCTGTCATTCCAGTAATTCACCCGGTAACTTAATATAGCGAAGGCTGAGTGCTTGTACCCCAGCTACAAGTAGATTAGCATGTCGTCAAGATAGCTTTTCATAAAAATTTCATCCCTTATTTCAACCCTTTAAGGGTTGATTTTTGAAAAAAATAGTCTGTGTTTGACTCCGGCTCTTCAACTACTTCTATGCCAAATTTCAGGAAAATGGGTCCAGCAGTTAAGCCGTGAAAGCGTAACAGACAGACAGACAGACCGACTTTCGCATTTATAATATTAGTATGGATAGTATGGATTTGGTATTTTATATTATATGAACTGCTATCATAAAAGTGTGTCCTGAATAAGAAAGATTTGTAAGTCAATTCTAATATATATATATAAAATAACGCTCTATAACATGCTTACATTTAATCATTACATGATTCATATCTAAATATGCTTTTCAAAAAAACATGATTTTAGAAAAAAATACCGGTCGACGCTAGGTCATCCAGTTTTTTAATTAACTATGTATATGTAAAGTGAAATAAAAATACAAGTTAATAATTTACTGTATTAACCTAACTCTAAAAAGGAATTTGGTGCTGACGATGGTAAATTATATTATATTTTATTGCCATTACTGCCCTGTGTTCTACTGATTAATTTATTTGGCTCAGATTGTGAGGTACCGGGTTTAATCCCTAGGTTAAGCAAAAGGGTTAACAAGGTTTTTCGGAATACTCACAAATCGTCCCTTTCTTTGCAGCTAACTCTAATGTTGTCACACCACCGTACCTTAGACAACATAGAAAGCTTTCGGTTCCCAGCGATGCTCTCCCTATATTTGAAAAAATTCATAGAGGGTCACTACCCATCTCACCAACCGACAAACCTATTAGCGTGGTATCGGAACATCTGTTAGCGGTCGATTCATGAGATGTCGTGAAGATTTTTTATTTTATAAAATAGCAAACTAGCAGATCGTTCTCCTGAAGGACCATCGCCATATGGTGGACGTTCCACGTAGCCGGACAAAGCGGTTCGACTCAATATTCTTCATTCGAACCGCAAAGGACTGGTACATGCTTCCTGAGTCTGTATTCCCGGACGAGTACAATCTAGGGATCTTCAAGAGAAGAGTGAACAGGTACCTTCTAGGGAAGCGCGTTCCATCTAGGCCTCATCCAAAATTTTGCTTCATTAGTTTAATTCTGGCAAGAAACGCTGATAAGATGGACTTTGTTTTAATCAAATTCAAACTGTCGGTCGCCTTGTAATTGTAAATTGACCATATTAAATTTTGTAAACAAATCTGTTAAATAGGCGATGTCTGTTTTCCTCTTCATTAAATTTTCTTTTAAAATTTTATCTATAGTATCCAGAAATTCTAAAATAGTCTCAAAAAGTGCAAAAAAACTTGTCAAACATAAGCCTTTCGACAGCCAGCGTACTTCAGTGTGAAGGAGTAATTGATGAAAGTGTTCGTCATTTTCTTCACACAACTGCGCAGTAACCGCGTATTCAACGCGTTGCTTCGGATTCGGTTTACTGCATCAATGGCTAAATGAAGTGATTCATGCAATGTAACACTCAAATTTTTAGCAACTAAATGTTGTCGATGGATGACGCAATGTATTGCTAACACCCCTGACACTTTTGTTTTAAATAGCTTATAAATCCACGATAACGTCCAGCCATGGCAGGTGCTCCATCTGTAGCTACTGATATTATATTTGATAAAGGAATTGCTTATTCAATGAAGTAACCCTTCAAAACATGAAATATTGATTCACCTTTAGTGTCGGTTATCAAAGTTCTTGCGAAGAGCAGTTCTTCGTAGATTTCTTGATTCATAATAAAACGAACATATGCCAATAATAATGCTGCATTATCAGGTAAAGTTGACTCGTCCAGTTGTATAGAGAAATGGGTCGTTTGCAAATAATTACATAAGAAGCTTTCTATATCAGAACTCATTTCATCAATACGTCTTTAACAGTATTGTTGCTTAAGGGAATTCTTTTAATGATATCAGATGCAGGTTTGTGTAAAACAGTTTTCAAAACCTCTTCAACGGCTGGCAAAATTAACTTCTCTCCGATAATATGCGGTTTTCCGGATTTTGCTATAAGTAACGAGATATTGTAAGACGCCCGCAAACCATCATCATTTCTTTGTGACCTCGAAGCGAACATTCTGTCCAGTGTAGGTCTCTTCTGAAGTTTATCTTTAAGTGTTTGAAAGTATTTCAAATCTTTCTCTGTTTTATCAGGGTGGCATCTTCTCAGATGATCTTTCAGTTTAGATGGTTTCATAGCGTCATCGCCCAAAACTTTGTTGCATAAAAGGCACATAGGCAATTTTTTGTCCGGCAATGATGGAATGAAGCCAAATATCAAATAACACTGTACTGTCTACATTTTTTTTAGATTCGGACATGGCATCAATCATCTGTGGGCAAAATTAAATTATTTAAATAAGACAGAAAATCCAGCAGCTGTATATTAAAAACATTTTTTTGATTTTTCCGAAAACATTCCATAATTCGAACATCTTCTTGCAACAATTAGCTCGAATTACGGAGATTGCACTGTAATTATAATACCGATTTCTAAATATAATTTATACTTTTCATCGTCGGCACTTGGTGAAACTGCATCATATTGATTATATAATATAAGCACTTGTACTGTTTCACAAATGTGATTTAAATTTTATTTATTACACAATCACTTTTAAACTGACAGCCAACCGGTTTCGCCTATTAAAGCATCATCAGGGCTTTCACATATAACATTTTTCATTATACTATTGTAAAACTTAACTAATAAATATACACAAAGACTTTAATAACTAAAATGCGAGTACATAAGGTAGATAACAAAATAATTATTTGCTAAGTACCTTCATATACAGTATTGCCAACGTTCAGATTTTTTCGACGTAGACCCTTTGCAGGTTATCATAGACCCCTAAGGGTCGATATAGACCACTTTGTGAATCACTGGTTTAAACTATAACTTTATAAAATACTATTACACTGCATTATAAGTTTTTGGCAAATCCCGCGGGATCACCCGGTTTTTCCGGGATAAAAAGTAGGCTATGTGCTATATTACAGATCATCATCTACCTGTTTGCTAAATTTCATTCAAATTCATTTAGTAGTTTTAGCGTGATTGAGTAACAAACTCCATCATCCATCCAAATATCCATACATCCAAACATCCATACTTTCGCATTTATACTATTACTAGCGGCCCGCCCCGGCTTCGCACGGGAAAAAATGATCGATCCAGTAGTCGTGGCCCGCACGCGTTTTTTGAGTAAATCGATTCCCCTTTCCCTATGAAGATTTCCTGCTATCTTTGGAATATCTAAATTCATATAGGTACTGCATTTTTAGTTTTTACATTTTTACCTATTTCTTTTATTTTTACAATTAATATATTAAGGTTATGTCTTTATATACAACGTTCACAGCTTTCTTGCCATTAGACAATACAAATATGTTTTCTTTAGAGGTTACTTAAGTAAGTTTGCTAAAAATAACGTATGAAAAGCTATAAGTTTGAGAATTAGATTCGATTTTGATTTTTGAAACGGCATTTGACGTAGTTTTTTAAATACTGAAATATCGTAGAACACCAAAAAATGATTGGTTGAAAAATTTCGAAGCTATGTCGAAAAAACACTTTTTCAAATTTTTTCGTCAACGATTACTCTCAAACGGATAAACCGATTTTGATGCAATTTATTTATTAGACATAGTTTTTTGACGAATAGAGCTGATTAGTTTTTCTACTTAATCGGTAGGTAAAAAGGTAAAAAATAAATCTGGAAGTTATATTAAAAAATACTGTTTCGTCAAAATTTTTTTAGTGTTTTTTCAAAATTTCTCAAAATCTCCTGGACCGAATCAAAATCGATTTTCGAAAATCGGGGTAAAATCAGTAACTTCCTTATCTACATACGTAGTGGAAAGTTTTTTTTTTCAAATAGCCTATGTCACTCAGTGAAAAAAAATGAAAAGTAAAATGAAAAGTAAGTAAGTAAAGTAGTAAAAAACTGGTTTGCTAAATCACGTTTTTTACATTGATTGTTAAATAACAATTTTACAAAAATTATACGATATACCTGAAGATATTATCTAAGGAATGTGCTAACTTATTACATGATAGAATGTACTTTACTTGATCATATAAAATTCCGAAAATAGGAAAAATAATTTGTTAATACTATTTCTAATAATCCACATGATTTTTATGTGGTGATATTTAGTTAAAAAAGGAATGTACTAAATTTTGGTTTTCAGCTGAAGTCCTAATTAATAAATAATATTTATTTAAAAATAATATTTATTTATCCGAAAATTAACACGTATCCCAGCGGTTTCAGAACACACCGCGCGCGCGCCTCCCGACCGGCCGGTAACCCCGCAACCACTATGCCCCTGCATTTTAAATCTGTAATATCTTCGAAAATATTCATTTAAATTTACATGCTGTAAACGGTCATATTGATCTATATTAAATCAACAATATATTTAAGGTATTTAATTGGATAAGGATTAATGCTGTATTGCTTAAAATTGCTTTGAAAAAAAGCCATTATTTCTCGTAAAAAGTAAATGACAAAAAAATGCTATTGTGGGTTATCCATAAGAGCTAGTCATATACCATCGCGGACTTTTCTGTAGACCTTTTCAAGGTGTACAAATACTTAGTACATTATTTTGATAAATCTCGTGGGGTTTAGCCTGCGTTTGCAATATAAGCGGAAAAAAATATAATTATTTACGACATGACATCAGAAAACTCAAAAATTGCAGTATTTCTCTACAATATATTGAATGTTAGTATACACATAAACCTTCCTCTTTAATCACTCTATCTATTAGAAAAAACCGCATCATAATTCGTTGCGTAGTTTTAAAGATTTAAGCACACATAGGGACATAGGGACATAGGGACAGACAGAGAAAGCGACTTTGTTTTATACTATGTAGTGATAACATGTTTTGTCATTATATTCACCTTTAAATGACACCCATAAGTTATGCTGAACGTGAACTAGGATATATATAGTCTGTATGTAGTCTACATGTAAAGTAATAAAATATTTATTATCAATGACATTTTACACAATTTAACCTCAATTTATTTTTAATACTAGCTGTGCCCGCGACTTCGTTCGCGTGGAAAAAATCTAAAATAAAAACCCGCATAGTTCCCGTTCCCGTGGGATTTCCGGGATAAGAACTATCCTATGTCCTTTCTTGGGTCTCAAACTATATTTGTACCAAATTTTATCCAAATCGGTTCAGTGGTTTGGCCGTGAAAGCGTAACAGACAGACAGACAGACAGAGTTACTTACGCACTAGCTGTGCCCGCGACTTCGTTCGCGTGGAAAAAATTCTAAAATAAAAACCCGCATAGTTCCCGTTCCCGTGGGATTTCCGGGATAACAACTATCCTATGTCCTTACTTGAATCTCAAATTATATTTGTAACAAGTTTTATCCAAATCGGTCCAGCGGTTTAGCCGTGAAAGCGTAACAAACAGACAGACAGACAGACAGAGTTACTTTCGCATTTATAATATTAGTATGGATTTATAATATTAGTATGGATTTAAAATAACCCCGTGTTGGTCCGAGCCCCTTTGAAGAATCTGCCATTCTGCCAGGCACCTCGTAAAAGGCGAACGATTGTATATTTGTGTGACTACCATCTTGACTACTAGGTGGTAGAGTTCCGCAACGTTTCGCCCGGGTGTACGAACTACCGCCTTACGCATTAGTTTTGTTAATACACTTGTACTGTTTCACAAATTACTTTAAATTTAATTAATATCACCAACAGGTTTCGCCTTTTACGGCATCTTCAGGGCCTTACGCATTCCTGCCACAATAGTATCAATGCCTGTCGTGTTCCGATTTCAAAAGTAAGGTAGCCGGTATGCATGTGGCAATGCCATCCAGCTACATGGATAGCAACGTACTATTAACATCTCTCATATCTATAGGTGATGGTTTCTCTTTCCATTAGAATAACCATCTGCTTGTTTGCTATATAATAATATACAAAATGTGTAGCTATTGGTATCAATATTTAATTTCTGTCTGTCTTGACGTTAAAGAAGCGCGACTATTTATTCCATGAGGTTATAGCCTTATAATCACGAGATAAAATCAGCTACAATTACCGGATGTCAAAGTAGATATTAAAATGGATAATATTAGATTTATATAATGAAGATACCTAAAACTATAGCGACCAAGCAGATACAATACAAATATTTTAGATTTTTTGAAGTGAAAACTTCTTTAGGCGCGTTGAGCGTTTTGGTAGAGGGTAAAATCCTCGGTTCGCGTCACCGACATGCTAATGATAATAGTATATCTATAGCTATGTTTTGCATATAGTTTTTATTACTCTCAACTTAATAGTTCCGTTTTCACTTCTATCGGCAGTCCCACGACTGCTACTGTTTTTTTTTTCTTTAAATTACTCATGCCTGCCGCAATGGCGTCAATGCTTGTCATTGTCGTGTTCCGGTTTCAAAAGTAAGGTAGCCGGTAGACAATGCATGTGGCATTGCCACTTGATTGCCGAATGTGAATCTAAATAGCGTGCGCTTTACGTTGAGTATACATAGCGCGCTATAACGCTATGCGTTATATTACCACCATTAGCCCCGGTTATCGCTAGACGATAATCGTTATCAGATCGATATTTATCGATCTGATAACGATTATCGTCTAGCGTCTAGCATCTAGCATTTGCAGCGATGGGGATCAATCACCATTCATAACGCCAATCGACAAACCGATGGATCGTGATAATCTCGTGTTGGTGCCGGGCTCCTTTGACGAATAGGCCAACTGCCAGGTCTGCGTTCAGCCAGGCAGGTCGTAAAAGGCGACCGATTGTCTATACGAGTTACTAACATCGTGGCTACTAGGTGGTAGAGCTCTGTATTGTCTCGCCCGGGTCTGATACCACCGCCTTACCAACTCCTGCCTCAATAGCGTCAGTGCTTGACACTGTCGTGTTCCGGTTTGGAGGGAAGGTAGCCGGTAAACTTATGCATGTGGCATAAGACCTCGCCACAAAATAGCAACGCACCATTAACACCTTTGGTGTCTATAAGCGATGGTTGACTCTTTTCATCAGGAGACCCATCTGCTTATTTGCTATCTTATACTATAAAAAAACTGGAAAATCTATAGACGTTTTACTAACTCTGTCTACCCCACAAGGGAACCGGGCATGATGATACCTTTTTTTAAAAAAAAAACTTATTATTATTGTTATGTGCATTGCACATAACAATAATAATAAGTTTTTGTGTAATATAAGTTATACATCTGCACTTAGTGATATTCCAATTACATATTTATTACGCAGTTAAGATTATTCCGTGTTGTGTTAAACTGGTTTTATAACTATTGTTTTATATAATTAAAACTCGTGCAAGTCGGCGATAAGTTTTTAACGTAATAAGCTACTTCCTTAGATCATACATACGTATATTTACGCCAAATTATATTTATTATATTTATATTATATTACATATTATATTATATATTAAACCAAATTGCAGTCTCTACAGACTTGCATTTCCGCATTCTTAGCTATACATTATGTTTATTAACTTTATTAGTTACTCAATTCGAGATTTTTCGAAGATAGGAAAGATGGTTGCCCTGTCAAAACGAAACTGTTCACAAAAATTAACTTTTTATTAATTTTAAAAAAAATGTTTCTGGGACCACGGTCTATATAGTTAGACCGTTGAGATTTTCACAATTGATGTTTTTCTGTTGCCACTATGACA
Source organism: Apodemia mormo (assembly GCA_036924255.1). Taxonomy (NCBI): domain Eukaryota; kingdom Metazoa; phylum Arthropoda; class Insecta; order Lepidoptera; family Riodinidae; genus Apodemia; species Apodemia mormo. The sequence continues at coordinate 4,457,106 of JAUPFN010000006.1, read as the reverse complement.
GTAAATATTAAATACAGACAGACAGAATAAAATAAAATAAAATAAATTTTGTAGATCTTAATAACGGCAACTGATAAACGCTTGAAATATTCACAGAATATTCAGTTACTATTCACTTTAAAAATAAGTAATTAAAAAAAATATATATATTTAAGGGACAACATACAACAGACGTGATTTTTTGGCCGTTTTCATAAATGTACGGAACCCTTTAGCGCGAATCCGACTCGCAATTGGCCGGTTTTCTTTTAACTTGTCTGAACCAACGGAAACTCGTTGTCATTTTTACACCGATGCTGTTTTTCGAACTTAACTAAAAAATAAAATATCCAAATAGCCAATTGTCCGCCTTTTACGAACCGCCTGGCAAAATAGCACCATATTTCTAAATCTATTCATACAAACAAGCCATTCTATTGATACCAGACCCGGGCGAGACAATGCGGAACTTTACCACCTAGTGTGTCTCTCAAAAATCACTGCAAATATATGTAGGGTTGTGGTGTCGTTTAGAAATAAATAATATCCTGCATTATGGTGCGTTATGGATCTAAAATCTAGGTTGATATTTGGTTTTATTATGAAATGGAATATGAAATGAAATAAAATTTATTGCTCAGAATACGGTTACAGCAAAAAATATGCATTATTAAAATTAAGAAGTACCACGCATTCTACCAAATGGCATGCAATATTAAAATTTACAAATTATATTAAATTTTTATTAGGTTCATTGTTTATAAAAATTACTTGTTTCTTGTTTCCTTAAAACTTATTTACTTAAAATACCATTTAACATTCTTACTCTTAATATTCTGATTTAAATAATTTATATAAGTACATGTTTAAGTCATTAGATTTTAGTAACTTTTATAATAATCAAACATTCTATTATAATATCCAATGTCAAAAAAGAAAAAAAAAGAATTAAAAAATTGTAATATCATACATATATGGCACATTTCAAAAATGTTATAAAAATGTTATAAAAATAAATATGTTGCAGTAACACAGTTCATAAATCAAGATAAAACTCAAGCACTTTTATATAAACTTATACAAATTTTGATCCACCACTCACGGAACCTATAAATGCTTATAGTAAAAACTTAATCTGCGATTATGGTCTTAAAATATTTCAGAGATTAATCAATGTCAGATTGTTATTAAAAGCAAATTTAAAAAATCATTATTTTTTATCACACGTTTTTATTTTATAGCTTGTTTCGTTTGCGTTTTTATATTTTAAAAACCAAAATCGTTAATTTACAAAACAATAGGCAACATAAACTTACGACTTTGCGAATTACGTATAAGAGATAAAAATAAAAGAACACAATCTAAAAGTTGTATTTTAATAGACAGGGTCGTATAACCATTGGTTTTACCCTAATTTATTAAGGGAAATAACAATGAATTTGAGAAAAACGCGGAAATTAATATTATCGTACATATATACATATTACGTTTATATACGTAGGGCTTATACGTATGTATAGTTTACGTGTTGGTCTGGGGTCAAAGTCAAAACATTGTTATTCAAATTATCCTTTACAGGCACTTTTGACGAGTCAACATTTTTTGAGTTACTACCGGATCGTAAACGCGGCACACACTGAGATGATCCGACGGAAGAAACTCAGCGGGCTTGTCTTTTTTTGTGCACATACATTTTTTCTTGGTTGGTCTGGGCTCTTTTGCAAAATAGATCTACTGCCATTCTACCAGGCAGGTCGTAAAAAGCGACCGGTTGACTATACATGTCCATAATACCATGACTATTTGGTTGTAGAGTTCCGCAACGTCCCGTCTAGATAATAATAATAATAATAATAATAATAATAATATAATAATAATTCACGGGACAAATTACACTTACTGATCTAACCCCAAAGTAAGCAAATTATTTGCTTGTGTTATGGGTGTTAGTCAACGATACTAATACATAGAAATACATATATAAATACTAGAATATATATAATAAACACCCAAACCCGGAAATACAAACATTTATGCTCATCACACAAATGCTTGTTCCCGTCGGGGATCGAACCCGAGCCTCGTTGATTGCGTAGTCAGAGCCCAGACCAACACGAGGTAAAATTCCTGCCTTAATAGCGTCTTGTTCCAACTTAGAGAATAAGTTAGTCGGTAGAGTTATACATGCCGGCATACGGATAGTAACGCACCATTAACATCTTTGGCGTCTATAGGCAACGGTTTCTATTTTCATCAGGAGAGCCATCAGTTTATTTCACGGATTAAACTGGATACGCTTTTAAGGCAATTTCTTAGGTTGTCAACGTCACTTGCATGACACAGAAATAGAGAATTAAAATAATTTCCGATGAAATAAAATCACCCAGATATTCCTTACGCCTTAGCTTTTTACTCGACACGATAAAATAGCATAATATAGCAAATTTCTATTTTTTACGAATTTTTTAATTTACCTCTGTGGTCTAGTGGTCCAGCGTTGGCGTTTACCACTTGAGGTCTCGGGTTCGATTCCCGGGTCGGGCACATAAAAAATGTTTTTTTCAGTTTTTCTGAGAAACACAAAGTTGCCCGGGATTGGAATATGCCCGGTTGGCGATAAGCTAGCCACCTATCACATTTGTGGGACCAAGTATCTTCGGCTAATCGTGGGTGCACTTGTTGTACCTCTGCCTACCTCTTCGGGGATATGGTCGTGAAGATACTTTTTTTTAATTTATCTCCAAGCGTTTGATATTTACATACATTTGTTCATATGAGCGTCTACGCATTTTGCGCCCAACACCGTGTGTTGGGCGCAAATACTAAGAGTATTTGTGTAGTCTATAGCGACAATACTATGAGTATTTGTGTAGTCTATAGTTTGTTTGCTATCTTATGACATAAAAAAATTATGTAGTATCTATTTTAATTAAAATTTGTTTTAATTAAATAAAATATATATTTTAATTAAAATAAAACCGCCCCGTTGGTCGAGTGGTTAGCGACCCTGACTACCCAATGAATGGGGTCTGGGTCCGATTCCCGGCAGGGACAGGCATTTGTGTGATGAGCAACAGATGTTTGTATTACTGGGTTTGGGTGTTTATTAAATATATCACAGTATTTACATATGTATTTCTATGTATTAGTATCGTTGACTAACACCCATAACACAAGCATATAATTTGCTTACTTTGGGGTCAGATCAATTCGTGTAATTTGTCTAAAAAAAATAATTAAGTGTGCTGCAAGAGTGGTGAAAAAATTACATTCAAAAAATATTTTTAATCCTTAACTTTAAAAAAATATTTTAGGTTTTATTATCTCCATATCATAATCATTAGAAACTAAAATTTATACGATTTATTTTTAATTAAAACAAGCCTATTCGTGTGATTCTAGCAAAGGGGCGTAGCTACCACCGTATCTACCGTATGAATTATATGGGGCCCCCGGGCCACAGGGTGCGTAAGCCCCCCAAAGTGCGTAAGCAAAAATTAATAAAAACTTCACAAATGGCAGAAGTCAAAAAAATCAATTTATTTTTTAAAAAAGAAGGCAATGAGAGTGCATATTTAATGTATTGTTTGTAAACAATTTGGAAAAGTTAGAGATAGATAATTATGTGTTAGGTTTTATTTAATGAGGCAAGATTATGCCCGAAATTATTATAATAGGCGAATTTATTGTTTTAAACTGGTATCCCCAAAAGTGGGGATGACAGTTAGAACTTGTTAAAGATATGGAACTTTGACGACGAGGCTCGAAATATCAAGTCGTGCCGAACAGTTGGCCTCCAGTAAACTATAAAAGTAACAGTATTGAGATCATTCTTGAGCGTCGATATAAGTAATTTAAGGTAATGCATTTTGTTAAGTTATATTTAATTATGAGAGTTATGAGAATGAATAAGATGTAAAATATTGGAAAGAATAAAATAAGGTTATTAGTTGTTAGTGATAATAGCAATGTGCAAAGAAAAATAAATGTAATATAATTGATTACGTGGTTTAATTAGTAACGGTAGTTCCTAACATTTAAAGCAAGACCCGTTGTTCATATGAAATAATACATCGTGTTATCTCATTTGTGGCAGAATATCGCTAAATGTAGGATATTCCTTACATATGTTATTTATGGTGAATAAATATTTCTTTTAATTTTATGCAAACATTTTTTTTTTCTTTTGTGAGAAATCTGTACCCTTCATAAGGGCCCCCTAACAATTTTTTATACGGGGCCCCGTCAAAACACGCTACGCCACTGTTTCAGCACAAATATTAAAAGGCAAGTCAAATTACATTGAATAACAATAGTTCGTATTCATTTCAAAATTTTAACTTTTGCTAATGGGAAATTCAACATTTATAAAAAAAAAAAATTAGGACAATCATATTGATAATTAACATGGACTTAAATACCAAATATTGTAATTCAGTTTTGTGTTTAAAAATTAGATCAATGAAATTAAAAGGTTACATTGCGTATTTATACCAGGAAGAGAGAAACTTATTTTAACTAAATCTAATAATGGCGTCGTTACACGTTTACTTTTTCGTTTTTATTTTTTCCAGAAACGTTTTGTTCGGTAAGGTTTTGTGCTTTTACACAGAATATATTTTTGACAAAAAATTAAACTGACGAGAAGTTATACATTGTCATACATAAAATCAGTGCGTAAAAAATTAATAATTATGATAATTTTTTTTTCAACAATTTTATGGGACAACCTTCGTATTATATATTCTGTGGTCCTACTTAGTAGTAGGACCCACATATATACTATCCCATAAAAGAAGAATTGTCAAAATCTGATCACTCTGTAAAAAATATGTGTGGGTTAATGAAAAATAATTTTCCCTTGTTTACGTATTCTTTTGATTGGAATTTTAAAAAGTGGGACCACCCTCAGGGTATACCCATTCCAATAAAAGAGAATTAGAAAAATCGAACTACTCTGTAAAAAGTTATGTGTGGTCTACCACACACACACACACACACACACATATATATATATATATATATTGGTCCGCATAATAGTGTAATTTTATACAAGGTTGCTTTTTTTTTATATCATAAGATAGCAAACAAGCAGATGGGTCTCCTGATGGAAAGAGGCAACCATCGCCTATAGACACCAAAGATGTTAATGGTGCGTTGCTATCTTGTGGCGAGGTCTAATGCCACATGCATAAGTTTACCGGCTACCTTACCCTCCAAACCGGAACACGACAGCGACAAGCACTGACGCTATTGCGGCAGGAATAGGTAAGGCGGTGGTACCAGATCCGGGCGAGACAATGCAGAACTCTACCACCTAGTAGCCACGATGTTAGTGACTCGCATAGCCAATCGGTCGCCTTTTACGACCTGCCTGGCAGAACGGCAGTTGGCCTATTCTTCAAAGGAGCCCGGAACCAACACGGGGAGAAAGTTCTTAATACTTAGTTAAAGACCCATTAACATTTAATAGTAAATCTATTTAATGTTAATGGTTAATAAAATTTCTACGAATTACAGTCTACCAAACATCGAAATCATGGATTTAGACCAAGATTTGGAGATAAAACCATTTGGAAATTTGTGTTTTTTTTATATCTTAAGATAGCAAACACGCAGATGGTTCTACTGATGGAAAGAATCAACCATCACCTATAGACACTAAAGATAACGGTGCGTTCCTATCTTGTGGCGAGATCAAATGCCACATGCATAAGTTTACCGGCTACCTTACCCTCCAAACCGGAACACGACAGTGACAAGCACTGACGCTATTGCGGCAGGAATAGGTAAGGCGGTGGTACCAGACCCGGCCGAGACAATGCAGAACTCTACCACCTAATACAAAAGTGTGGGAAATGTTAGATTTTATTCCTGATATTTTTAACCTAGCTATGTAAAACTCGTTTATTCTAATATTCTTTAATAAATTTAAGTTAAAAAATAATTATTGTTAAAATCAATATTTTTTCTTCACTCAATTAAAATGTTCGGAGCCCCCTAACTTTATTAGTTAACGGATTCGAGATTTTTCGCAGATAGAAAAGATGGGCATCTCATCAAAACGAATCTGTTCACAAAAATTCAGCTTGTTATTAATCAAAAAAGTTGTTCCCGGGACCGCTGTCTATAACTAAATGATGAAGCTTATTAGCAGTTCTCGACAAATCCTATAATTTAATATAATTGCGGAAATATTACTTGGCTGTTAGTAACAGTCATATACCGTCACAAAAATATTATGTGACTCGCAAGGTCATATGGTACGTCGAATTAATAAAAAACTCATTCTAAGAAATGTTTTCATCTTTCTTAGTCTTGCATATAAATGTATATTTTGCAAAATGGTCATTTCATTTTAAAATTAAAATTCTTTTGGCGCGTTAAGGAAAAATAATGAGAATAAATTTTTAGAATGCGCGCGCACACCGTCACGGAAAACCGACACCATGAAATGACCTAGGAAACATTTTAGTTTTCCAAAAAGTTTATCCATTTTTTAATTATGTACAAAGCATTCTTTTGTGATATAGGTATAAGTAAAATTTATTTAACTAGATAATGCACAGTAATAAAACTTTCTTTTGCGTAGTACCTAATAAATCTTTTTTCCCCGTGTTGGTCCCGGGTTCCTTTGAAGAATAGGCCAACTGCCTTTCTGCCATGAAGGTTCAGAAATATGTATATATTAGGGTGGATCGAAAAAAAAATTTTTTTTTCTTAGCATGGGGGTAGAATTTGTAGCTTATAAAAAAAATTTTCAAAAAAAAAAAAATTTTTTCGCAACATTTAGAGATAGCCCACTCGTTTTTTAATAAATTAATGGATCAAATGGACTTATTCTAGCGAAAAAATTTTTTTTCCGTCAAAAATCGTGGAAAACATGAAAAAATAATTGCATATGATTTTTTTTTCACTTACCTTTTACTTTAATACAGATAAAAGGGCTGCTTAATTCTTTGTTTTTCGCTTAAGTTACAAAAATAATAGGAAAAAATTTTTTTTGACTTCTGATTTCCATTTGGCTTTCAAAAAGACATTCCACAGATTCTAAAACATCGTTTAAATATTTTAAAATTTTTTCGCTAGAATAAGTCCATTTGATCCATTATTTTATTAAAAAACGAGTGGGCTATCTCCAAATGTTGCGAAAAAAAATTTTTTTTTTTTTGAAAAATTTTTTTTTATAAGCTACAAATTCTACCCCCATGCTAAGAAAAAAAAAATTTTTTTTTCGATCCACCCTAGTATATATATCACATTATATTTTATACTGCTGTTTGAACACAAATATTCATAAAGCGTGCCTTTCATTGCCCGGGCACCTGAATTATTAGGTACAGATTTCATTCATAATTTTGAATGGGTAGGTAACACAGAGTTACGTATCTAATAGTTTAGGATATAAGAACATATTATGTATTACTTAAATTTATTTAAAACCATACTCGTTTATTTTCCTACTTATAACAAGTACTTCATACGTATACTTAAATTTGTGTTTCGTTATTCTGCCTTTAGAACAGGAGATTGATTCAAAATATAAATAATATATTATGTAGATTGAATATTATATTAAGCAATGGGAGCTATATGTGACAATAGAGTGGCCAGCTCTTCGAAGGGACCAATTGAAACCCGGAAAATTGCCACAGGCTGTTTATTTAGAATTTGACGACAAAGCAATTAAAATCAATGTTCGTTGCTTTGAGGTTAGGTATCTAGAGGGACTAATAATAAGACGTTTTGACCACCACAAGTTACTTAATAATCCTCACGATATCCACTCAAAGAATGAAATGACAAGATTAAGTAATTTACCATCGTACAATCCTAATGTCGAAGTTAATAAATCCTGACTAAACTAAAAGTATTAAATAAAAAAAATTATTTAAAACAAAAAACCCAACTGCATCTGGAGTTAAAATTCATAGATTGTTTTATATGTACATCGATAATAGAAATATTTTAGTGGTGTAGTTATTCATTATTACTTAACAAAATTCTAAACTACTGGGCATGTTACTTTCTTTTTCAGTTTTCATTTAAGGCAATGAATCTTTTTCAAGATGCATTCGGGTTTTTTGATTTCAATAATTTTTTTATTGTAATAACTTTCAGGCTAATACACCGATTGACTCAAAAATCTTATCAGCTTTTTCGCTAAAAAAATTGCGTCAAATACCGTTAATTGGCTTAAAAATCAATCAATTTGTTTGTGATTTATCACTGACAAAAATTTTTGAAAGAAATGTTTTTTAACATTGCTTCGAAATTTTTCAATCTATCGATTATGTATATTTATAATATTATTATCGATTATATTATATCGATATCGATGTGAAAAAATTTATATTATTATTATCGATTATGTATATATGTATATTGAGATCTTTAATATAACTAAAGTAATATTAAAGATCTCAAAAATTGAGTTGAATTGAATGTCATTCGAAAGATCAAAATCGATCATCGTTTCTCGATCTGAAAAAATCTATGCTTATAGTTTTTTCTCCTTTGAGCTTTAAATACCTTAATTTAGCGGGAGATTTTAGGGGTGGCCTTCAGAGTCAACTGTTTACATATTTTTTGTTACACATTTTTCGCTCGATCGTGCGTGCATAACGTGCTATCAGAAACTCCGTTCTACTAACTTAATTCTAAAACAAAGCGAAAAGAAAGGAATCTGTGTATAGGCCACATGAATGAAGTCGCGGAGGACAGCTTAATCCTTTTTAAAATCTATTAAATCTTATAAAAATACTAATTTTGTCAAAAAATTGTGCATAATTTTATTTAAACAAAACATGTGTGTAATAGTGTACGCGCGTAAAAAAGACACTTTTTATGACATATTTTTTCTGCTATTTACTACATAACAATAAACATCATGACGCGTGACGGTCGAACGTAACAGAAAATTATGACTTTTTTAACATTCCTATAATTTTTTTCCCATACGTCGAAAAAAAAGTTTTTTTTTTGTTTTATTTTTTATATCATAAGATAGCAAACAAGCAAATGGGTCACCTGATGGAAAGAGTCAACCATCGCATATAGACACCAAAGATATTTATGGTGCGTTTCTATCTTGTGGCGAGGTCTAATGCCACATGCATAAATTTACCGGCTACCTTACCCTTCAAACCAGAACACGATAGTGAGTAGCACTGATGCTATTACGGTAGGAATATGTAAGGCGGTAGTACGAGACCAGGTGGAGTCGATGCAGAACTCTACCACCTAGTAGTCACGATGGTAGTGACGCGCATAGCCTTTTACGACCTGCCTAGCAACGACAGTTGGCCTATTCTTCAAAGGAGCCCGAGAACTAAAAATATAATGTGTCGGTAAGAGGAACATTTTCATCGTTTCAGCTTGGTTATTGAGTTCGTACTTCGTACCTTACTTTGTTTACCTGCCGTCGACAATAATAGTAAACCTCGGACTAGTCAAATAGCGTTGTAAGAACGGCTTTGAGCTTCCTTCTGACTTGCCAAGTAGATATATTTGCGTAATCTTCTTTGATATGTGGTTTGTGCTACTACCGTTCAATATTTAATATAAGGTTTGAAAGATAAAAATCTGTAAATGGTGAAACAGTAAGTAGTACACCCTCAGTGTTCAGTTTCGATTCTGATACCGAATATATGCAATAATTAGCTGCTTAATCATGGTGAACCGAAGTCTAGACGTTCGGTTTACTCGGCCTTCCCCGCAAGGGAACCAGGCGTGGTCTTTTTTTATATCATAAGATATCAAACAAGCAGGTCACCTGATGGAAAGAGTTAACCATCGCCTATAGACACCAAGATGTTAATGACGCGTTATTATCTTGTAGAGAGGTCTAATACCACATGCATAACTTAACCGGCTACCTTACCCTTCAAACCGGAACCAGACAGTGACAGACAGCGCTAACGCTATTGCAATAGGAATAAGTAAGGCGGTGGTACCTATCAGATCCGGGCGAGACAATGCAAAACTCTATCGCCTAGTAGCCACGGTGGTAGTGACTCGTAAAGCCAATGCGGTGGTACCAGACCCGGTCGAGCCGATGCAGAACTCTACCACCTAGTAGTCACGATGGTAGTGACGCGCATAGCCACTCGGTCGCCTTTTACGACCTGCCTGGCAAACGGCAGTTGGCCTTTTCTTCAAAGAAGCTCGGGACCAACACAGGATAATTGAACATTCCCTCATTTAACTGTTTTTAATAAATTTAGGGGGAGTTATTGCTTTAGTAATATCTATTTTAATTTTAATTATTTTACCGCCTCTGGTGTAGTGGTCCGGTGTCGGAGTTGATCACAGAGGTCCCGGGTTCGATTCCTGGGTCGGGCAATTCAGAAATGTGTTTTTTCAGTTTTCTGATAAAAACAACATTGCCCGGGATTGGAAAGTGCCCCGTTGGCGATAGGCTTGCCACCTATCACATAGTGGGACCAAGTATCTTCGGCTAATCGTGGGTGCACTTGTTGTACCTCTGCCTACCCTTTCGGGGATACGGGCGTGAAGATACTACTTTTTAATTATTTTACCATTCACTAATATTTAGAAAATCCTAGATATTCAATTTTACCCTGTTAATTAAATATTATTTTGATTTATAGTTAAAACAACTATTTTATTAACCTGAATTATTGGAGCACGACCAGTTGAAGATATATTTATTACCTTATATTATTACTGGTCAAATTTTAACAATAATTTATTTTTCTTCTTTAAAAGTATTAAAAACGTAATTTGTAATTTTAAATGAAAATAAATATATTTTTTTCTTTCGCACGTCATTTATTTGGCAAAGCAGGATCAAAGTACTTATATTTAGAAATAATCATCACCATAAGATCACCATATGTAACCCTGATTTGTGCAAAATAAACATTTTTTATTCTTCTTATAATTTTAAACCTATTATTAATAAAATTTGAGATAAACTTATTTTTAATTTATAAATAATTAATGAGCTTGTATTTAAGAATTTGTTTTGAAAACTTAAGACAGAATTTTTATTCTATTAATTTATACTAATTTTATTATTATTTTATAAAATTTAAACCTATATATAATAATACGCATAACTTTTCGTTGGTTTATTTTTTATTAAAAATATATAACTATTAATATTAACAGTTTATTATACAATATAAGGAAAGAAACGATAATATTTGCATGTTATAATACAAAAGGCGGTCTTATCGCTCTCAAGCGATCTTTTCCAGGAAACCAAATTACAGTAAATAAAAAACAACAAAGAAAAACTACAACTTTATTTTTAAAGTTGTAGTTTGTCCTTGTTATCTTTTCATTTTTTATCGAAATACACAGCAAAGACAAATCACTAAAGTTCATTTTAATTAAAATAATGAAGAAATAAACGCACCACCTCCCACGGCCCTACCTACCAACTTGGTTTAACGGGCCGAATCTTGAGGAGGTATAGTGCGCACGGAACTAGTTGGCCGCGCCTTAGGTATGTGAACGGTGGGGCGGAGAGGCAGGGGCGCTTGCTGTCATTACTCAGTGCAGCGCCGTACTTTGCGACGGCAACACGCGTTGCAAGTTCCGGCTAGTTTAGACAAAACGCACATAAGATTGCAATAGCGAGATGAGTCCGCCGATAAAAAGACAATCTAAGGAAATAATATTTAAAGTGCATACATACATTTTTTAATAAACGGAAAGCCGATGTCAATAGTTTAGAATATAAAACTGATGCGAATATACATTAACTAGTAGCAGAAGTAACAGGGATATCAGAACGAAGTGTTAGGAGAGTGATTGCTGAAAGTAAAAAATCGTTGCAAAATACAGGGGAAGCAAGATTTAGTTCTCCACGTAGACCAAAAGAAATAAAAAAGAAAATACAAGTTGATGACTTTGATTTAGCAGTGATAAGAAGAAAAATAAATCAGTTTTATACGGTAGAGAAAAAAATTCCAAGTCTACGAAAACTAAATGCTGTGTTAAAAGAGGATAATATTTTAGACTGCGGATTGACTTTTTTAAGAACACTTTTGCACAAACTGGGATATTCATTTAAAAAATGTAAATCGAAGAGATGCCTTTTAATAGAGAGACCAAATATTGTTGAATGGCGAGTGAAATATATGAGGGCTATAAGAAAATTCAGAGAAGACAAACGAAATATATTCTTTTTGGACGAAACTTACGTTAACCAAAGTCACAATGTCCAAAAATGTTGGCAATCTTCGTCGGAGCCTGGAATTTATACAGATATAGGCAAAGAAAGGCGTTTGATAATAGTTCACGCTGGTAGCCGGAACGGGTTAGTTGACGATGCTTTGCTAATTTTTAAATCAGATTCAAAAACGGGGGATTATCATGGAGACATGAACTCTACAAATTTTTACAACTGGGTTGATCAAAAATTAATACCTAAACTTCCACCTAACTCAGTCATAGTTATGGATAATGCTGCCTATCATTGTGTGCAAGTTGAGAAGAAACCGACTATGTCCAGTTTGAAAATTAATATGCAGAACTGGTTGCAAAATCATAATGTAACATTTTCTCCCACGATGATCAAAGCTGAACTCCTGAGGTTGATTAATGCGACCCAATCAGAAAAAATATTCAAGATTGACGAACTTCTGAAAGCTGCAGGTCATAGTGTTCTCAGACTACCTCCATATCATCCAGACCTCAACTCGATCGAGCTTGTGTGGGCAAATATTAAAAATTGCCTGGCCAGAGATCACATTAATGCTACATTGGACGAGAAAATGACAATACTAACAAGGCTATTTTCCGAATTCTCTGCCGAACAATGGCAAAAATGCGATGACCACGTACAAAAAAATGAACAGGAATACTGGAATCATGATATGAAATTTGATACTATGATGGACCAAATCATTATAAGTTTACAAGATGATTCTGAATCAAGTTCAGAGAGTTCAGAATCAAGTGATTCTGAGAATTGAGTTTGTTTGTTTGTTTGAACGTGGTAATCCCAAAAACTACTAAACCGTTTTGAATAATTCTGATTTTTATTATATAATACACATATTTAATACACATCCATAACTCATCATTATCTCGTTTCGTGGTCATTTGGAGGCAAAAGCAAAGCTTTCGTCCAAGAAACTTGTTGTTCTGAACAGGGCAAAACAGTCGATTGTTTGCGACTCTACAAGTCACAAATCAGGCTTCATAGGAGTACTGTTCTCATCTTTGGCCAGGGGCTCCACAATACCATCTCCTTCCTGTTGAACGCATTCAACGCAGAGTGTCTTCAATGCCGATCACGATAAACGTATACTGATGACTCAGCCTGAACTAAATACTTTTCGTAACTTCCACTGACACGTGTTTACTACCAAATTACTGAACTAACATTACAAAGTTCAATTTGTATTTTATTTATTCTTTTCAATAAATGAAAAAATATTGTTCACGATATCTTCAGATTGGTCATCACTGTCTAAGCTCATGTGCATTGCGAGCAGTTGACAACCCGCCCCCTTACCCCTGTCACCACCTAAGGCGCGGCCAACTAGTTCCGCGCGCACTATAGCGCAACGTCTGCTCTTAGGCTCTCTTAGTCACGCAACTCTTCTCTCCCTACAAGTTTTTATCTCTCAGACCTTTGTCACTCTGACACTCACTGAAGGGGCAGACTACACATAAATGCGACTCACTCTTTTAGCTCCAAGGGTCTTCTCCTTGTATGCCTTTGTTCCCCGTCTTGGTTCCGGGCTCCGCGTGCTGAGTGAAATTCCTACGGGCATCAATTATCATGCCTAACACTTTAGCGTGATCTTCGTTGCTAATCGATATCCCGATAGCCTTATTGTGGACGGTCGCCTTGAAACTTTCTTTAATAGTCATCGTCTTAGTCTTCTCCTGCGAAAAACTAAGACGATTTCGACATAATGAAGAAACAATTAATTTTTACTATACTAATATTCTTAAAAGAAAGCAAACAAGCACTTGGCTCTCTTGATGGTGGGAGACAACCGCCGCCTGTAGACACCAAAGATATTAATAGTGCTATCCTTATGGCGAGGTCTCGATGCCAAATGCGTAAGTTTACCTGATACCTTATCCTCCAAACCGGAATTACTCGACAGTGATAAAAAAGGAGGTTATTGCGGCAGGAATAGGTAAGACGATGCTACCAGATCCGGGGAAGACAATGTAGAACTCTACCACCTAGTAGCCACGATGGTAGTGACTCGCATAGCCAAAGGTGCGTTAATGGTGCGTTGCTATCCGTGTGGCGGGATAGCAATGCCACAGCATAAGTTTACCGGCTGCCTTACTCTCCAAACCAGAACACGACAATGGCAAGCATTGACGCTATTGCAGCAGGAATAGATAAAGCGGTGGTAATAAATAACCGGGCGATACGTTGCTCTCTACCGCCTAGTAGTCACGATGATAGTGACACGTAGAGCCAATCGGTCGCCTTTAACGACCTGCCTGGAAGAACGGCAGTTGCTATATTCGTTAAAAAAGCCCGGACCAACACGGGGGATATTTTTTTATTCATAATGTATTGTTGTGTACAATAAAATATAAATAAATAAATAAACATTAAATTAATTTATTGGAAACTTTCGTAAAATATGTTTGAAGGTTTGGTAATACTTCATAGCCGACAAAAATGTCTGAGCTTATTTTTCTGAATTCTAAAAAAAACTTACTAAATGATGAAATAAAAATCAAGTTGCCAAAAATACATTTTTTGGGATTTTTTGCAAATGTTTTATACCTATTGTTGGTTAGTAGTGAAATAACCGTGAACGTTTTGCCAGAATCGCAGGCATGATATCACTATTAGACGAAATCATATTTTTTGCGCAATTCCAATCTGCCAAAGGACCTTCTAAAATTCGTCACTAGCTCCCAGTCTAAAATCTGGCCTTTTCCGTTGAATTTGCTTTCTTAAACGCCGCCTATCGCTCAAATAGTATTCCTTATTTACCGTTTGACCTTCCCGCAAAAATTCTCAGTTCAATTATCTATTATTAATCCGAGCTGTATTAAGGGCGGCTTGCACCAAAATGCTTAAATGCATTTAGTCCCTTAAACATGTTTAAGCAAATGTCAAAACGCCTTAAATGCTGTCACTTTAAACGTATTTAGTGACTTAAATTTATTTAAGCAGTTTAGTACAAGCCGTCCTTAATCTAGAAACACTTGTAAAAGATGCAACACGGACTGCGCGCAAAAATGGAAAAGAGTTGTGTCCACGGAATTACGTTTTGTCAATGTAAGAAAAACTGTCCATGTGGCATTAGACCTTGTCACAAGATAGCAACGCAACATTAACACCTCTGTTGTCTACAGGCGATGGTTGACTCTTTCCATCAGGAGACCCATCTGCTTGTTAGCTATCTTCTTTATATAGTATAAAATTTAAAAAAATGGTTAGAAACCATTAAAAATCATCCATTCCCCATACTTTTTTGGCTGTAAGTATATTACCACATTAAAAGGATAATTTGCAGACTGAATAGTAATTTATAACTATTAAATCAAGCTCAAAGGTTAATCTAATTGAATAATTTCTAATTACCATTGTTTGCAAGTCACTGGCTTGTAAATTATGTTTTATTCCTATTGTTTTTATCTAATTATATAACATCTAATCACATAACATTATAAAGGTTTTTTCTATGTGATAAAAAACCTAGCTTACTGTTTCCGTATTCCATTGTTTTAGCAATCCGTATCTTATAAGATCACTTTGTCGTCCGTCCGTCCGTATATCTATCACGATCCTTTCTTTATATAACACTAGCTGTTGCCCGCGACTTAGTCCGCGCGGACTTCGTTTACTTCGCACTGCTCCTCCCCTGTAGGTGCTTGCGTGATAATATGTATATATTATGCCTATATGTTCACCCAACCTGTTAGTAATATTCATGCAAAATTTGAAGTCAGTCCATGGAATACTTTTTGAGTTTACCCCGGACATACATGACTTTCCTACGATTTTATTATATGTATATAGATAAGATATCAAACAAGCAGATGGCTCTTCTGATGGAGAGAAACCATCGCCTATAGACACCAAAAATGTTAATAGTACGTTGCTATGCATAAGGCCGGATGGCAATGCCACATGCATAAATCTACTGGCTACTTTACCCTCCAAACCGAAGCATGACAATGACAAGCATTGACGCTATTGCGGCAGGAATAGGTAAGGCGCTGGTACCAAATACCCGAGCGAGACGTTGCGGAAATATTATACCACATAGTAGTCACGACGGTACTAATGATAGAAACAGGTATAGCCAATCGGTTTACAACCTGCCTGGCAAAACTAAGTGGTAGAATTCTGCAACGTCTTGATCAGATTTTGGTTCTACCGACTCGCATATTGCGTAATGTCACAATAGCGTAATGAATGACACTATCCTGCCTCGGTTTCAAGGGTAAGGTAGACTTGTTCATTTGGAATTACTATCCCCCAGACGGATAGCAATATACCAATAATATGTTTGGTGTCTGTAGGTGATGCTTGTCTCTTTTCATCAGGAGAGCTGTTTGTGTGCTATCTTATGATACAAAAATACATATTAATTAAATAAGGACTCTAACTCACTGAGACGCCCGCGCCATGGCGACGTCGTCGGCCACCGTATCCAAACAGTTTATATTAATATACTAGCTGTTGCCTGCGACTTCGTCCGCGCGGATTACGTTTACTCCGCACAGCACCTCCCCCGTAGGTGATAGCGTGATAATATGTAGCCTGTATGTTGAACCGACCTGCCCTGTATTTGGTGTTTGACACGGTATCCGTGTCACGAATTATTTGTACGCCCCCACTACTAAAAGTTTTGGAAAATATGCGCCGCAATGAATCGGTTAATATTGTTACGAGTTTATCATTCGTCATTGTGTAATAAAATACCACTTCCAACATTACCACAGGACCACACGTATCAACGCACTAACTAACACTAATAACACCGTCACTATATTTGCACTAGAACTACCTGACTAACTTAAATCACTAAACTATAACACTTTCCGTATGCAAACTAAATCGCTCTATCACTTTTCACTATATCGTCCTTATCCTTCCACTTTCGATCGCTTTACAAAAACTGACTCGCTTTTCGCCGATACGTCCTTATTTATACACAAGGTAAAGTTCGACAATATTCTCGAAAGTTTTGCAAATTACCCGTAAACAAATTAGACGTAAACAAGTCATAGTACACGCTAATTTCAACTTATGCCCTGTGTGAGACGGTCCATTATGGCATAGTTGTTTATGTAACGACAGCTATTATTTATCGATAGAAGCAACTGTCTCTTTCTTTTATTTCTAGAGTTTTCCAGTATTCACGCTCTTCACTTTTTCCAGTCAATTTGTCACCAGCCACTCAAAATGAACCTACCGAATGCCCCTCGACACCTCTCGCCTTTAAATTAAAAGTTTATTCTTTCGCTTGGAAGAAGGTTGTCAATATTAACTTATTGTTAATTTACTTCCAGAATGTTCAAATCGACAGCACGTCGATGACGTTCGACAAATGGCTCGTCACGCCAATTCCCATCACCTTCAACGTGTATATGTTCAACGTCACCAACGCGGAGGAGGTGAACAAAGGGAAAAAGCCGATTCTGAAGGAATTGGGGCCGTATGTTTATCGGTGAGTAAAATTTTTAATTGCCTGTTTTAACGAAGCATTCTTTTAAACCACTGATTCCCAAAGTGGTCCAGGTGGACCCCCGGGAATCCACGGGAGACTCGACGAGGGTTTACGTTGGCTTCATATTTATTCTTAAGTTTTGGGAGTATAGTCGAAATTTAGATTCTGGGGGTCCACCTGAACCAGCAAAATTTTGAAAGTGCTCTATGAGAAAAAGAAGTTGGGGAACCTTTGATATAAACCATATAACACATAATAGTAACCAAATAGCAAGCAACTAAAAACACCCTAAGGCTTAGACTATTCACCCTAAAAAAATTAAAATAACCATGGAATGATCTAACGGCTAAGTAAGTATATTTTTTGATGACACAATTTTTTGACTTTTTTTATAACATATAGCAATCAATCAGATGGATGGAAAGAGACAACCATCACCTATAGACCTCAAAGATGGCAATGGCGCGTTGTTATCCGTATGGTGGGATGGCAATATCATGTGCATAAGTTTACCGGTTCTTCAGTCTCTAAGCTGGAACAAGATACTTACAAGTATCGACGTTAATACAACAGGCGAAGTAGGGGTCGCAAACCGGGATCCTGGATTTCAAAAATACCGGACCAAATGTGGGTCTTAAAAATATCGGTTTTAATTTCACAATAACCGGGATATTCGGTATTTTCGGTTTTCAGTCAAATAAAACACTAATCAAAACAAAACAAAGCTGCACGTAATTTAATTCAAGCCAAACGTGGGAGATACTATGACTAATTATGTTTAATATAACGCATAGCGTTAAATCAAAGCGCGCTATGTATACGCTATGTATACTCAACGCATAGCGCCCACTATTTATATTCACATTCGGCACTTTAACACAACGCCATGCTATATACCTAGCGGCTAGCGGAAACCGTAGTTTTAACATTATAACTTACGAAGTTACGAACTACGCGATCTAACAAGTAATGTGTTAGGCTGTAGACGCTGGACGTTATAACATAGTTTATAGCGTTAAAGCGTAGCTCAGTATTCGCTCGCTGTATAACGTTGTGATGAGTGTTGCAGTTACATGTTATAATATAGTCTATAACGTAGCGCGCTAGAAAAATATAGTTTATAGTCATATCGCTCGCTATCATAAAATAGTTTATATAAACAATACTATCTATGATTGTACGCAACGGCACAGAATACATAATAGTACAAGTAGCAACGGTTACAAAAAGACCGACGCAATTTTTTCCAATCCCGGGCAAAGTTGTTTTTATCAGAAAACTGAAAAATACATTTTTGAATTGCCCGACCCGGGAATCAAACCCGGACCTCGTGGTCAACAGCGACATCGGATCACTAGACCACAAAGGCGATAATTTAATCGCAATAAAGCAGCAACCGACTTCCCATATACTGCATCTCCGGAACCCTACATTTTCACCAAATCAAATTGGCACCACACCGGAAAATTCTCTTTGAAACAAAAAAAGAATTCACGAAATTGGTTCCAAATTAAATTGGCACCACACCGGAAAATTCTCTTTGAAACAAAAAAGAATTCACGAAATTGGTTCCAAATTAAATTGGCACCACACAGGAAAATTCTCTTTGAAACAAAAACAGAATTCAGAAATTGGTTCCAAATTAAATTGACAACACACAGTAAAATTCTCTTTGAAACAAAAAATGAATTCACGAAATTGGTGTCTTTGAGTCTTTGAGTCATCGGTGAACATACATAAAAAAGATTCCGATAAAATGAGAAACTCCTTTGTGGAAAGTTGGTTGAAAGGGCTTTAACAACAACCATAGAAAAGATATATAGGCGGAGTAATCGTAGTACTAACTAAGCGCAGCTCCGCGTAGTCCATTCTTCATCCGAACTGCATGGGACTTGAATATGCTTCCTGAGTCTATGTTCCCCGACGAGTACAATCTGGGAATCTTCAAGAAAAGAGTGAACAGGTACCTTCTAGGGAAGCGCGTTCCATCTTAGGCCGCATCTTAGCTTACCATCAGGCGAGATCTAGGTCAAGCGCTTCCCTATCGATAATAATATTTTTTTCAAAAAGTCAACGTAGGGGACGTTCCACGTCCAAAAATTCAGTCGTGCGCCATCACTATCTACGATTTTGTTTAAAAAATAAAATCAAACACGCCGTATAGCGCAGATTTGTAATGCAAAAAGAAAGCCTAGTAAAATATGTATTCGAAGGAAGCATATCATATCATCGTAAGTCGGACATTTTATTTCGAATAAAGTTTGAAAATTAAACAATACAAGCGATCGTTTGTGGCCAAAATTTAACCATAGAGTAACAATCAAATCTCTTTTAAATTTGACAAATAGCATGCACCCGTATTATTATTATATTTCTACCAAAAAACCGGCAACGCAACAGCAAAACCTCAATACATGAGACGGGCCCCGAGGGATTTAGGCAATAGAAAAAAAATGCTTACTCAGTTAATAAGTGTAACTCTTATTTATATTCCGGATTCTTCATGTTATTTTAAATAATAATAACTCTATTTTTTTCATCTCGGAGTCGGCAATCGGAATGTAACGGATAATCGAACACGTTACATACAAACCCAAACCCAAAATACCCAAAGTATTGCGCATGTCTATTGGCGGTAGTGATCATTTGCCATCATCATCATTTACCCAATGTTGGTCCGGGCTCCCTTTGAAGAGCAGACCATCTGGTATCCTGCTAAGCAATTCGTAAGAGGCGAACGTTATCTGTGTAAATCAATGCTATTATGACTACTAGGTGGTAGAGTTCTGCATTATTTCGCCTAAACCTGGTACCAACGCCTCACCTATTCCCCGCCTTACCTAATTGTCACTGTCTTGTTCAGGTTCGGAAGGTAAAATAGCCGGTAAACTTATGTATGTGGCATTAAGATCCCTTCACATGGATAGCAACGCATCATTAAAATCTTTGGTGTATGAGATAGTTTTCTCTTTCCATCAGGAAAGCTATCTGTTTGTTTGCTATCTTATAATATTAAAAAAATGCTAGCCGCGTCCTCATTTATACAAAAAATCTATTTAGTATAACACATCTATTAGCTGACCCACGCAACTTTGACCGCGAATTTTTCATTTTATTATCATGTCGTCTATGTAGTTTTTCATACAAAACTTTCATCCTCTATTTCATCATCTTAGGGGTTGATTTAAAAAAATAGCCTATGTTTAATCTCTATTTCCATAAGAAACATACCTATCAGCAGTTTGATCTCAGATATAATTTCTCATTTATAATATTAAATGGAAGCATCAGTTTATTTATAGCCCTAAATATTTGTATTGTATCTGCTTGGTTGCTATAGTTTTAGGTACCTTCATTATATAAATTTAATTTTATCTATTTTAATATCTACTATGACATCCGGTAATTGTAGCTGATTTTATCACATAATTATAAGGCTATAAACTTATGGATCTATTTACTCGCGCTTTTTTAACGTTAAGACAGATAGAAGAAGTTGGTTGGCAGTCGGCAATCGGTCTACTCTTCAAAATAGCCCGGGCCCAACACGGCGTAAATTCCAGTGTTTCCAGTGACAGACAGTCAAATATAACATGAGACACCTCAACATTTTGTTATTTTTAGAACGAGAAAAGTAACATTTTCTTATTTTATGCGGAAAAAGTGCTAAGTGTGAGTTTTCTTTTCGCATTCGATCGTGAGCGCGTTTCGAGTTTACTAGGAATTTGTATGTGATTTGTACAGCGCCACCTAGTGGAAAACTGGTTTTTCACGTTTACCACTAGGTGGCGCTGTACAAATCACATACAAATTCCTAGTAAACTCCAAACGCGCTCACGATCGAATGCGAAAAGAAAAACTCACACTTAGCACTCTGAAAACTAAAAAAGTTTTCTGTCCCATCAGTTAAGCTTCAAATAATGGTAATAATTTTTGATCAAATAATCCATTTGATCCATATAACTTAAGATAACTTATCAGTTTACAAAAAAATAACCTCATCTTCGATCACATAAATTTTATTTGATGGAAAATATAAATAAATTAAAAAGTCTTAAAATATCATAAAAGTAACATTTTGAGTCATGTAACATAGAAGTAACATAAAAGGGTCAAAAGTAACGCAAAATGTTACAAAAGTAACATTCTGGCAACGCTGATAAATTCATTCCAGTAGAACCAGTCAGTTTGAAGAAGTAACGTACATATAAACTCATACACCTACGCATTCACATACACATACACCATTTTTCGTATTCATTGCGATAACAGAATTAAAAAATATTTTTGTATGTTTTTATCCTAAAGCCACACAGTCAGAACTACTTTATACTGTTCTATAATTGCCATCACATTACATTTCTGCGCCACAAAGCTATTAAAATGGATAAATGCAGTCATTACAAAGATACTTTTTAGGGTTGCGTTTCTAAAAGGTAAAACGGAACCCTATTACTAAGCCTCCGCTGTCGGTTTGTCCATCTGTCTGTCTGTCACCAGGCTGTATCTCATAAACCGTGATAACTAGAAAACGGATTTTTTTACAAATTATGTGTTTCCGTTGTCGCTATAACAACAGTATTAAAATATTAAGAGTAATAAACATGTTTTTTTCCTATTTTTTTACTATGATAGTACGGAACGCTCCATGCGCGAGTCAGACTCGCACTTGGCCAAGTTTTTTATATCAAAAGATTACAAACAAACCTATGGTTTTACTGAAAAAAATCGCTAACGCCTACAGATATCAACGATTTTAATTGTGCATTGGCATCTATGAGCATGAATCATTTATTAATTTTATTGCAAGATTTTATCATTAATTTTATTGCGAGATTTTATTATAAAGATTGCAAGATTAAAAATGAGAGAGTTTTTTAATTTTTATGTTTATTTATTCGCAATAACCGTCTCTCATTTATTACTTATAATTTAAATTAACTGAATTCTTACGTAAGGTTGACGCCTCGTTGACATTGAGGTCAAAAGGTAATATAGTAACGAGTTGATATTATGTGTGCTATGATCCTAAGTCAATATTAACAAATACTTTTCTCTCGCATGCGACATGTCTTACCTAAGTTTTTTATATATAATTAGATAGTAAACAAACAGAGCCTTCTTTTCTCCTGATGAAAAGAGATAACCATCGCCTCTAGTCAACGAAAATGTTGATGGTGCGTTGCTATCCTTGTGGCGGGGTCATATTACCATATGCATAAGTATACCGGCAAACTTACTCTCAAAACCGGAACAAGACAGTGACAAGCGCTGACACTATTGCAGTAGGAATAGATGAGGCGGTGGTACCAGACCCGGACGAGACAATGCAGAGCCCCTAATACCTATCTACCCACGATAATAACGACTTGCATAGCCAATCGTTCGCCTCTTATGAATTGCCTGACGAACGGTAGATGGTATACCCTTCAAAGGAGCCCGAACTAACACGGAGTATTTTATTGATTTTATGATTTTTTTCAGGGAATATCGAAACAAAACTATTTTGGGTTACGGAGACAATGACACCGTTCGATACATGTTAAAGAAAACATTTTTCTTCGACCACGAAGCATCTGCCCCACTTTCCGAGAATGATGACGTCACGATCATTAACTACTCATATTTGGTAAGTCGCTTAAATCCTCCTTTTATACAATCGATCACTTGCTCTTGTGGTTGGCTTATTCAATTCAGATATCAAGCTTCCGCCAGAATATACACAGGCAATGTGTTATTAGATATAAAAATAATGAAAAGATGCTATTTATATAAATATTTTGGTGTTTTCATGTTCTAGTATTTGTTATGTGTTATTAGAAATAAAAATAATGAAAAGATGCTATTTATATAAATATTTTGGTGTTTTCATATTCTAGTATTTGAAAGAGACGCAACCAAAACGGATTTAAGAGTTGTGACCGATAATGTAGTGTTGGTACAAGTGAATGAGTTTACTTGATTGTTTGAATATTATATTGGATGTGCTTTTAGCAGGGTTAAAGTACATCGCTGATGTCGAAACAAGAGGGTGTGCAAGGAATAGAGTAATTGTAGCATTAGGGAGATTACTTAGAAGCGCAGTTTTATTATAATATAGTATAATAAAGGTTTACTAATTGGTAGAGTTCCGTAACGACTCGCTAGGGTATATGGTACCACTGCCTTACCTATTCCTGCCGCAATAGCGTGATCGCGATTGCCGTGTTCTGACTTAGAGGGTAAGATAGGCAGTTAATTTATGAATTTGGCATTTACACACGAAAAGAAACGAACTTTAATATCTTTAGTGTCTATAGGCGACGATTTCTTTTTCTATCAGGAAAGAAGTCTGCTTGTTTGCGCTCTTTTCTACGATATAAAAAAAGTTCGCGGTATAACATTTAATATCTTTTTTCATTAAAACATGCGAATATTAGATTAAGGGTCCTAACTCACCGGAACTCCATGGCGACGTCGCCGGCCACCGTATCCAAAGAATTTATATTGAAATATTTGACGGCTAACTCACTAATGCCCGGTCCCTATATCTGCAAAACGACTCGTTTTAGTGACAAATAGTAGGATTTTCTACAAGGCGTAAGCTAAAACTGTTCCTAAAAAGCACGACTCTTATGTCAAATTACCAAAGGTTCGTTGCTAACGGGTGGGAGGGCTGCCAGTTAAGGTTTTACTGTGTATTGTATGGAAATGACAGATTGGTATGTCCCTATAAAAATATAATGTCATTAATCTGTCAAAATTTCATCATCCGTCATTCGTATAGCTACCCCCGGATTTCGGCCGGTTGAACAATAATTTAAAAAATATTTAGCGTGAATTTACCACTTAAAGCTCAGAAAGTGACACGGAAATGCTTTACATAATATCAGACTGGTATGTGACGTCTAGTTCCGACGAAAAATCAACAATCAGAGTATAAAGGAAAGAGTGGAAACTACATATAATTCCAGCTGCGGTTTCAGCTTGATATAACGGCAGAAGAGCAATTATTGTCTGAAATATATCCCCATTTACGAATAACAGGAGCCAGGTAGATATTTTTCTTATTTCCTAGCTGACAAACTTTAATTATTATTCGTAGACTCTTGCAAGATAAATAAACTTTCATAGTTCTTCGTATTTGTTCAAAAAATCATGGAATAATCTCCATTGCACCAGCTGCTATTGACCCTCCGATTGCATGCGATAGGCACAGTGTTGTTGACAGAAGACTTTATTGGTGTGACAGTCCTGCGCCAGGTGGACAGTACGTGATATCAGCTTTGCAATAGCACATTTGCAATCGGACTACATAAAAATCAAAAATGATACATAACAAGGACGTTGCCAAATAGCCCGCTTTCCTCGAGTAGTAGTTGCAATTGATGGAACACACGTTAGAATATAATCTCCTATAATTTGTGCAAATTTGAATAAATATACGTCATGTTGGTCACCTACTTCGCCTACGAATTACTTTAATTCACAAGCCAGCCAGTCTTTGTCATTGTAAAGCAAACAAGCAGATATCTCACCCGAGGAAAAGATAAACTATTGCCTATAGTCACCAAAGTACTTACTGATGCTGATGCACTGCTATCCGTTTGGAGGAATGGCAATGCCACATGTATAAATTTACCAGCTACCTTACCCTCCGAACCGAGAAACGAAAATGAGAAGCATTGGCGCTATTGCGGTAGAAATAGGTAAAACGGTGGTGCCATATACCCTGGTGAGGAGTTGCGGAACTCTACCACCATAGTCATGACCTGAAAATCAATCTTTTTCGAGTCTTTTACGAACTGCACAACAGATGGTCTATTGTTCAAAGGTGGTATTGAACAATATGGGAAATATAAATAATAATAATTTCAGGCTAACTATAATCACTAACATGGTAGAGTTCTACAACATCTGCACTTACCTAATCCTGTCGTAATAGTGTCGATGCTTGTCACTGTCTTGTTTCAGTTTGGAAGGTAAGGTAGCTAGTAATCTTACGGAAATGAACCATAAATTTGACTTCAACCCTTGCCATATGGATAGCAAAGCACCATTAAAATACCTATCTGGGTAACAATAATATAGGTAGGTACCTGGTATCTATAGGCAATGGTTATCTCAAAGATATGGATCATAGCAATTTAAAAATTAAACTGACTTCAAATATGTGTCAACTGTACCCATATCACAAAAAACCTTACCTATTCCTGCCGCAATAGCGTCAGTGCTTGTCGCTGTCGTGTTCTGGTTTGAAGGGTAAGGTAGTCGGTAAACTTATGCATGTGGCATTAGACCTCGCCACAAGATAGCAACGTACCATTAACATCTTTGGTGTCTATAGGTGATGGTCGACTCTTTCCATCAGGAGACCCATCTGCTTGTTTGCGAAATTTATTATACGTGATTGGACAAATCGTTGAAAATGTTTAATAACATTGTATTTTTTATCATTAATTCTTTATTTTTCAGCTTGCAACAATGAAGCTGGATACGCATACGGTCCGTACAAGAATGCAGGAAGGCAGACGAAGAAAACAGATTTTTAATGTTTCTTGTATAGGAACCCCTTTGGATTCTAACTTTTTTACCTTATTGTTTGTCGTGTTAGCGACCACAACGGCAGACGTTCTGTGAATATTTCAGGGGCTCATTTATTTCTATTTCATATACAGCCTTGAGACAAAAAGTGGGGATATTTATAGGATTTTGTTTATCACCTCATTATGAAAAAACCAAAGTGCTTAAATTTGAAGTTTTATTTTATAACTTATACTAAGTTTAACATGCGAAGAAACTATAATTAGGCCTTAATAACAAGGAAACAAAAAATTGGAAAAAAGAAGCACAACTAAAAAGCAGCTTAGATCTCCAACACAAACTCTTCCACGGCATAAGCATTATTTTTCAACTATTATAATTTCTTCGCTTTAAGCTTAGTCATGGCGATTTCGCTATTTCAGTTTTAAGTAATTCTATTCCAAAATTGCCGTATTTGCTCGGTGGCCATATTTAGCTATTGCAAAGTTTTGTTCGTGGCGTCCATCATTCATTTTGTAGTTCTCTCCTGTGTTATTAAAGGAGACATAGTTATTTTAAAATTAATTTAAACTAGATAGAAATTTTAAATGTAGATAGCATCTTTTCTAGTTTGTAAGTTTTGGCTCATACTGCCACACAGTCATGCATTTGACGTTTCCCCGTGTTGGTCCGAGCTCCCTAGAAAAATAGGCCAACTGCCGTTCTGCCAGGCAGGTCGTAAAAAGCGGACCGATTGGCTGTTCGAGTCACTACCATAGTGGCTACTAGGCCTTACATATTGCGCACACAATAGTGTGCTTGTCAATGACCTGTTCCAATTTGAAAGGTAAGGTAGCCCGTAAGCTTGTGCGTGTGGCTTAGACCTCGCCACAAGATAGCAAGGCACCACTAACATATGTGGTATCTATAGGCGATGGTTGACTCTTTTGATCTAGAGACTCGTTTACTTGATTGCTATCGTATAATTAAAAAAAAGTGAATTAGTTAACATAAATATTGACTACAAGAATTTAAAAATATACACACAATAAAATAAAGTATACCTTCAGCCGAAGCCACGTACTGTATAGACTATAGAACATACCCAATATTCATAATGTATAAGAATTGATAAAATCAGGTCTAAATAGTTGAGTAATGAATAAATAAAAAATGATTTGAATAATTTTTCCGAGATTAGAGTTCTACAACGTCTCACCTAGGTTTTGTGCCGTCGTTTCACCGATTCCTGCTGCATTAACGTTGTGCTTGTAACGTATGTTCCAGTTTGAAAGGTAAGGTAGCTAATAGCTAATAAGTATGCATTCGGCACATCTACCTGCCACATGGATTGTAATGCAATTGTTACTTTTTTGGTGGTGGCTGTCTCTGAGCCATCTGAGATTAGCCAAAGAGATATCTGCCATTCTACAATGTAAACAAAGTAATTCTTGTAATATATATTATACCTTTAAGTTATAGTGAATTTTGCTGGGACATTTTCTGGTTTTGTTTTTCTTAAATTGTTCCATTTTGGTTTTAAAAATTGTGCTTCTTGTAAAAATGTGTCTATAACATTAGTAGGTCGCATCAATTTTATAATTAATAAATTATTTTGAAAAAAACAGTTTGAACTTTGATGACGGCTAACGTCAGTATTGTGAACCATTTCACGCCTATGACACTTTCTTTGATATTGAATGATAAAATTTTTCCATTGATTATTTGTGTACATCATTTATATTTCGCATTAAATGCATACACGGCTATCCATTGTATCTAGCTCTATACTATACATCAATTAGTTTATAAATAGGGCTTAATTTTTTCGAGACTATTTTAAAACTTTCTGAATAATGGAACGCAGTGAGGGCCATCCACAGATAACACACTATATTCGAGAGGGCCATCGGTAAGCAGTCAAGCTACGGATGCTTGTCGTAAATACATAGTCCAAAAAACTTGTGGGACAGCATGACAGACCGTTTTATTACTAAGCTAGTTACGAATTGTTACTGTTACGAATGACAGTTTGTAGATTATAGGGACCCGGCATAAGCGACATCGCTAATTCGTAAGAACCCAGTTCACCGAGTCGTCATGACGACGTCGCCGGCCACCGTATCCAAACATAAGAGTAAAATAACAAGAAATATTAGACAGCCAACTTACTAAGCGATGTCGCTAATTCGTAAGGGCCCTAACTCACCGGGAAGCCATGACGACATCGCCGGCCACCATATCCAAACAGTTTATATTGAAATATTTGACGGCTATTTCACTAAGGATTTGTTCCGCATTCGGCCTACAAAGTTTCGCCCCACGTCAGAAATCCGCGTTCATCCTACATTTTATTCCTGTTCCATCCTAAAAAATAATTTTCTACTTATTATTATAATTTCGTTCTGATTCGCCCCAGATTTTATGCTTGTTTTGCCTCGTTCGTTTTTATTAACAATTTTAGTAAGGTCAGAAACAAAAATGTCATTGTTTATAGCAGGTAAATAATGCGAAACTGGAAACATAAGGAAAATTGAATATTATTAAGTTTTTTAAAAACTATAAAAAATGATGCTGACCTAAATCAAACTCAATTCCGACGACAAGGAAATGCAAGGCGACTAGACGACATCGAGATGGATAAAATAATTAACGATTTAGTACAGTCCATGTTAAATGGTTCTATTACTTTAGGCCATTGTTTGAAAAAAATATGTCCTTTTGTTTTTAAGTAAAATCTTGATATTGTTTTTTTTTTATTTCTTTTACATTTTTAGATTGATGTTCTATATGTTTTTATATTTTTTATTACGCTTTAATTTTTCTATTTGATTTCACAGTTTTTCACCTATATATATTTAGTTTATTTCATTATCACCTATATATATTTAGTTTATTTATGTAAGCATATTATTCTTTTGTACACCAAGTCTACTCATTTGATTTTTTTTTTTTAATCTCCTTTTACGGGTTGGCTGGAAGAAATCTCTTTAAGTAGAGATAAGCTCGCCCATTGTACTTATGTTACGTTTATTTTTTTTTCCTAATTGTGCTGTTCTCTGTGTACAATAAAGAATTAAATAAATAAATAAATAAATAAATAAATAAATAATCTCAGTTAATTGTTTTGTAAAGATATATTAGATACCTAGCTAGTTAGTTATTAGCTGTTATAATTAATAAAACTGATCTGTGATTTTGATTGTGATTTAAAATTGTTCATGAGACTTTTATAATAAAACATATTTTTTTATATAAAGTAAGTCATACATAAAGTATGGTTTTATTAGAATAACTAAAATATTCAAATAATTTGTAGATAAAATATTTCAATCTAATAACTCCTTTAGAAATAATACGAGAAACAGCAAATTTGATACATACCTACTTGATTATTTAATACACGAAGGAAATCTTATGTTTCAGAAATGATGACGTTCTTGAAAAATTTATGTATTTGTAAACGGTACTTTTAGGACCTGATATAATGTAGGGCGAAACAGGAAATATTTCGTATGTGAGGCAAATACGGAAATTTATGGAATTTGGGACAAAAAGTTAGGGCGAATACGGAACAAATCCACTAAGCGACGTGGCCAATTCGTAAGTTTCAATATCGATTTAAAACTTTCTCTGGGTCTTAGCTGATATAACTAAAGGCAGTTATTCCTACCCCAACTAAACACATGATGCCATTAATTAAATGACTGCGATAGCTTTGTGATAGGTAAAATACACTTTATGGTTTTTATAGTTTCTTTTATGTTTTTTTCCACATATCCATCTTTACATAATGACAATATGATATTGGTTAAATTCTTAAGCCGCTGCTCTTTTCGGCAAGGTGCTGACAGAATACCAAAGTTACAGTCTATGCTGTAGCATAATGCTGAGTCAGTAACCTTTTCCCTAATGTAATACTAAAATTATATTTAGATTAATTACTTATAGTTTAGTTTTATTCTTAAATTAAATATGTTAAGAACGTCCAATATGCTAATTTTTTTTTATCCATCTTTACTTTGTATTATGTATTATTTTTTGGGAATAAATATTTTCCTATTCTATTCTATTCTAATATAAATTGGATACGTGGTCGGCGACGTTACCATGGCGTCCCGGTGAGTTAGGTTAGGATACTAATGGTTGTCATACTTCAGGTTGTTAAACTTCAGAAAACATACAGAAATTATATAAACGCTAACATTACCAGTTACACTCATATTAAATAAACGTAAATACACTCGGATATACAGAATATCCGAGTGTTTTCCACAATGACAATTACACTGACATACAGTACAGTCACGCATAGGAAATTGGTGATTACAGCCTCAATTTTCGTCTAGCCGTTCAGAAAAACAATTTTCTCCCGTGAAATTATCTATATAAAAACATTTTCAACCAACGTCCCAAATAGGACGACCTTCAAGCCGGGACGCTCTAACCGTTAGATGTAGGTTGACCTGAAGTTACATTTTTCGTTGTTTTTTAGATTTTCGAGGTTTCGTCGAAAATGTAAAATCTCAGTTGCAACTTGAGGTCTGGCGGGAGTGTGTTACCACTTCTGTGCCTCGGACGAGCAAGTAAAAACGTCGGTCCCGGTTATCGCTAGAAATAGTCGATAATGGCTTTCGGGTTGGAAAAAATGCGGCGATAGGGATTAACCAGTCATCTCACCATTCGACAAAACTGGTAATTCATGCGAACTAACCGTCCGGCCACGCGAACTGGCGGCAGCGGCGGCGGCGCGGCAGGCGAGGCGAAATTCGCTCAGCGCGGATTTTGAAGCCACGTCTACTTGCGGTCTTCGGCCGTATAGTCCGAGAGCAAGATGACTTTTTCAACTTTATCTCAATATTGCTTGGAGGGGGAGTAGTTTTGTACTTCAACACTGGAAGAGAATATGTAGTACATGATTTAAATAATATAATTAAATAATCGGTCTGTCTTCTTGTCAAAGGTTTTAAAATTGTTGTCGGATGAACATATATAAAAATGGAGCGTCAGAATTTACGTGAAATTAACTAATTATTTTGAGGCCCTTAAAGCGTCTGCCAAGCAATATGGCCGACGGAAAGTGTCTGGGAGTATTGACAATTTATTTTTAACTATACACTCGAAAACATATATGAAAATCAGCCATGAGACTTTACGTAAAGTAAGTAATGTTTTTATGTACCTTGATTACCTGATACCTAGAAATTGGCCGTTTGACCAAGTTAGCAGGTAGGCATACGATCATAGTACATACTAACACTACTCAATCGTCCACATTTCATCCGTCAGAAAATACGTGACGTCTGGTAGCTCTGGGATCTTGGACTATAAGAATCAGGGTATAGTATAAATGTTGAATTTCACAAGAAGTATGAGAAATACGTACTATTCACTCATTCCGAAAATATGTCTTGATAAGACAAATTTTTGGAATGAGTATCGGAACTCGAAACCTTTGATTTATAGTGTTGCCACTTGATAGTCCATTATCGATAGGGTTTCATTGCCTCAGTAAGTACAATACTATCAATAAACAGCAATACAATCGATAATATTCATGATTAAAAAATAAACTATCTAAAGTATCGATAGTATCGATAGTACTATATTATTTAATATAACATTAATCACAATTAGTATCGATAGTATCGATACCATCAAAATTATCGATAGTCAACTTTATTCTAATACTGACCGACGCTATCGATTGTATAAAATATCGATAGTATCAAATATATCTATAGTCAATGCAATATTGTCTAACAAAACAATTAACAGAATCGATACTTTGTTTATCTCCAATGATTGACACTGTCGAGGCAATCAATAGTTTATTGACTTGCAGCGTTCAATACTATCTATACTATCGACGTTATGGCGTTTCTAGATTAAAACTATCGATTTTTTGGTGACACTACTTATATTCTTATGAATATTCAACATTGTGGGAAAAAAAGAAAAATTGTATCTCTGGACTTTAAACGCTTATAAATATAAATAAATATTCACGTGACTACACTTATTGATCCTAACCCCAAAGTAAGCTAATTATTTGCATGTGTTATGGAAATCAGAAATCAGAAATACTTTATTCAGTAAAACTTTTTACAAGTTATTTTGACACGTCAACCTATTTTTTTAAAAACGACTACCAGATCGGAAACGCGGCCACACACTGAGAAGATCCGGCGGAAGAAACTCAGCGGGCTTCTCTTTTTTCATATCATTGATTTTTTTACATTATGACAATATTACAAAAAATATATATGAGATCGGTAGAGAAGCAATTAATACCAGGCTTTTTTGTCTTCTAAGTAATCGGAGATTTTATAATATCCTTTTTTACACAGTTTTGGTTTAACACATTTTTTAAATTTATTGACTGGTAGTACTCTTATAATTTCGGGAAGTTTATTGTAAAAGCGTATACATTGCCCCATAAAAGAGTTACTTATTCTGTGGAGACGAGATGCATGCACAACAAGATTGTTTTTGTTCCTTGTATTAAAAGAGTGTACGTCACCATTTTTTTAAAAAACAAATATTTTTACGAACGTACATCTATTTCTCAAATATATATTGGCATATAACAGTTAGAATATTGATTTCTTTGAATTTTTCTCTCAGGGAAACCGTCGGACTAAGATTGTAAATTACCCTAATAGCTCTTTTCTGCAATACAAATATAGTATTTATTTCAGCAGAATTTCCCCAGGGAAGAATTCCATATGACATAATGCTGCGGAAATAACTAAAGTATACAATTCTTGCTGTGTCGAAATCAGTTAACTGTCTCATTTTTTTAACAGCATAAGCTGCTGAACTAAGTCTATTTGCTAAATTATTAATGTGTGGTCCCCATTGTAATTTCTTATCTAAAGTAATATCTAAAAACACAGTGGAATCCACCAGATCCAAGTTGTTTCCATCCAGTTGTACGCTGGTATCTACATGCCTTACATTAGGCAATGAAAATTTAACACACTTAGTTTTGTTACCATTTAATAAAAGATTGTTCGTACTGAACCAGTGTACAACTTTTGAAATCGCATTATTTACTTCGTCATACTTACCAATTCGCCTTTTCACTTTGAATAAAAGTGAAGTGTCATCCGCAAACAGTACGATTCCATGCTTATCCCCTACATAGTAAGGCAAGTCATTTATGTATATCAGAAACAGAAATGGACCAAGTATGGAGCCCTGCGGGACACTCATGGTTACAACAGCACTAGGGGACCTTTTTCCATTAATATTAACCCTCTGAATTCTTTCATTTAATTAAGAAACCAGAAGATCGAGAGCTTTATTTCGAACTCCATAATGGTGTAACTTCCTGATTAAAATGTTATGATCGACACAGTTAAATGCCTTAGACAAATCACAGAACACTCCAAGTGCATCCTGCGAATTCTCCCAGGCTTCATAAACGTTTTTCAGTAATTCGACATCAGCATCTATAGTTGAGCGACACTTCGTAAAACCGAATTGTTTATTGTAAAATAATCTAAATTTATCAAAATGTCTAAGCATTTGGTCTAGTACAATTTTTTCAAATATTTTACTTAGGGTTGACAAAACCGAGATAGGCCGAAAATTAGAGGGATCACATTTAGAGCCAGACTTGAAAACTGGAATAACTTTGCTGAATTTCATGAAGTCAAGAAAAACACCATGTAGTTTTGTTAATACACTTGTACTGTTTCACAAATTACTTTAAATTTAATTAATATCACCAACCGGATTCGCCTTTTACGGCATAGCCCTGAAGATGCCGTAAAAAGCGAAACCGGTTGGTGATATTAATTAAATTTAAAGTAATTTGTGAAACAGTACAAGTGTATTAACAAAACTACAAATGGAGTTTCACCAAGTGCCGACGATAAATAGTGTAAAATACAAAAACACCATGTGTTACGGAACAATTAAATATTACAGCTAAATATGGTGCAATAACATTTATTACTGAAGTAATGATTCTAACAGAATGTCCCCATAAATCTAAGGTTTTTTCGGTTCCAATGTTTTAAAGGCATTTAAGATATCTTTGGTATCAATTAATGAAAATTCAAAAGTTTTATCGCACTTGGTTACACATTGTTTCAGTAACGATTCAGCAGTACTAACGGATGAACTGAGGGTTTGAGTTGTTAAGACCGCAGCATTGGAGAAAATTTTTTCAAACTCTGTTGCAATCTCCAAACCTCCCTCTATGTTGATTCCATCAGATTTCAGTTGGAAGACATTATTGAAATTTTTGGTTTTTCCAGTTTCACTATTAATAATATTCCAAGTAGCTTTTATTTTGTTTATGGATTGTTTAATAATATTTTTATGTGAAGGGCTTTTGCTGTATTACATGTCCTTTTAAAAATTTTGGAATACTTTTTTACATATTCTTTACACTGTGGTTATAAGATTTTTCATAATATAGGTCAAATAAGTGTTTTCTACTTTTAAAAATTCCCACAGTTGCCCATTCACTAAAACCTCTTCGGTTGCTTAATGATAATATTTTTGGAGTAAATACCCGACTATATTCTGTGTCAATTAAGTTAAACAAAGAACCATATAAATCATTCGGGTTATGATGATAGGGCAGCTTTGGCAATTTTTCAGTTAAGTTAGCCTTAAAACATTCTACTCGGCTAGTATTCATTGGAACAAAAACAATTTCTTTTCTTTGAGGTTTGTTTGTCACTTTTGGAAACTTAGCTAATTGGCCACTATGGTCAGAATCTAGTACAAATATATTTGAACTACTAGTGGGAGCTATATTTGTAAATATATTATCTATACAAGTAGCACTAGTGGCAGTTATCCTTGTAGGCTCAGAGAAAATGTTGTGCAGATTAAATGATTTAAAAAGATTAAGAAAATTACATGTTAATGAAGATTTGTCTAAAATATTTATATTACAATCTCCACAGACAATAATATTCATCTTTGATTTGGAGGCTTTGAATATAACCTCCTCCATCTTGTTTATAAACTCATCATAAGATGCACAAGGGGCCTTGTATAAACTGATAACATGATGGATGTTAGTCAACTATACTAATACATAGAAATACATGTAAAAATACTTTTACATACATAATAAACACCCAGACCCGGAAATACAAACATTTATGCTCATCACACAAATGCTTGTCCCCGTCGGGGATCGAATCCGGGCCCCGTTGATTACATAGTCAGGGTCATTAACCACTCAACCAACGGGGCGGTCGAACTTATGATGTGGTGACCAGACATAGAAATTACTGGCCTAGTAAGTATTTGAAAATTAAAGGAAAAATATTCATAGAGTATTATCTCGGCAACTACAACTAAACCATTCTGGTAATTGGTTCCTAGACTATTCTGTCATTGTGTGATGCGTCATGTTCATGCGCTCGCTGCGTCTTGCGCCTCGATTCGCTCGGCAAAATTCGTCCGCCGCCCCACCCGTTGCCTCGCCGCGTGGCATGTTTAGTACTTCCCCATACATTTGTTTCAGACGCCAGTCGCTTCGCCGTTCGTGCCCCGCGACAAAACGCAGGCGCGAATTTCCCTTTGCCAGGCCCTAAAACCTCTGTAGACACTCGGATTACTCTGCCTACACAGTAAGAAAACCGAGCGTGATTATACTTTTTATGTATATTCGGTCATAGCTCTATCGTATATTGTTTATATATTTATGTACTAGCTTTTGCCTGTGGCTTCGCTCGTTAAAGTAAGAGACAAAAAGCTCTATGTCACTCTCCTTCCCTTCAACTATCTCCACTTAAAAAATCACGCCAATTCGTCGCTCCGTTTTGCCGTGAAAGACGGACAAACAAACACACATGCTTACCCATATTTTATAATATTAGTATGGATATTCTATTTTTATAAAGAGGAGGTAAAGTAGCTGGAGGCTCTCCTGATGGCAAGTAATCTTTCCTTTCTTCCAAGAATACCTAAATTAGTAATAAATTACTAAAAAAATGTAATTCAAAAGCTAATAAAATGTATTCCCGTGTTGGTACCGGGCTCCTTTGAAGAATAGGCCTACTGCCTTTCTGCCAGGCAAGTCGTATAAGGCGAACGATTGGCTATGCGAGTCACTACCATCGTGGCAACTAGGTGGTAGAGTCCTGCATTGTCTCGCCCGGGTCTGGTACCACCGCCTTACCTATTCCTGCCGCAATAGCGTCAGTACTGGTCACTGCCGTGTACCGCTTTGGAGGCTAAGGTAGCCGGTAAACTTATGCATGTAGCATTAGACTTCGCCACAAGATAGCAACGCACCATTAACATATTTGGTGTCTATAGGCGATGGTTGACTCTTTCCATCAGGAGACCCATCTGCTTGTTTGCTATCTTATGACGTAAAAAAATAATAATAAAAAATGTTCTCTATAGATGTATTACGTTTTGCGGTTGTAATCATGCCAGATACCGTACATATAAACATCCGAAGTCTCAACAGGCTCGTAATTTTTTTTAAATCATTTTTTCCCCCCCTTCTATTCTAAAAATGCAATATAAATGACATAGAGATATTTTTACTTCAGAAAGTTGCTTGATTTCGCTAAGGCGAAAGTAAGCACTACCTAACGCTTCGTATTGAGGCGCGCAACACAAAAGTAATCCCAAATAAATAATATTCCAAATAAAACATAACATGGTTTTTGTTTTATTTTACAATTGAATATTGTAAAAACAATTAGTACAGTGGTTGGCTGTACCCACACAATAGGTATTTCAATTTATTTTTCGACAAGTGTTCCTTTGTGTTGTCAACGTTGAATAAATCCTATAACGTGCTCACAGAAATCATATATAGAGCGTGCTATTGACAATTGTGTGATGAACATAGAGACATTTATTTTTGGGTCCGAATGATGACTGATAGACCACAGAAGCGATTATGCAAAAACACTCGTAATTTACAAAGGAAAACCAAGGATCTATAATTTGCCAATTAATTTATCACGATATTTCGTGACCGAGCCGTCCACGCGATGATAGCTTGAGTAAGGTCGTCATAAATGCCATCAGTTATGATTTAATTATTGAAACGCCAGTAAAACTGCAACAACAGCCGCTATTTTTTTTTTGTATTTTTAAGACGTTGCATCAGAGTGCTAAGTGTGAGTTTTCTTTTCGCATTCGATCGTGAGCGCGTTTCGAGTTTACTAGGAATTTGTATGTGATTTGTACAGCGCCACCTAGTGGTAAACATGAGAAACCAGTTTACCACTAGGTGGCGCTGTACAAATCACATACAAATTCCTAGTAAACTCGAAACGCGCTCACGATCGAATGCGAAAAGAAAACTCACACTTAGCACTCAGATCCCAAAAAAAAGCATTCCCGCTAAATTGAGTTATATTAAGCTCAGTGAACCTAAGTATGAATTTTCGAACTCGAAGAGTTCAAAAATCTAAAGTGTAGATTTTGTATAATAAAACGTATATTTTCAAAATGATGGTCGGTTTAAATCTTTGGAATGGCGTGCAAAGCAATTTTTGAGCTCAAGGTTGTTTTATTTAGCCTCAAAATCAAAAGGTTACAAAATGTCATTGAAATGTCAAAAGAAAACTTTTTTCAAAAATTTACTTCATTGACAAATCCCGAACGAATCAACTGATTTTACTGCATCCAATTTACGGCATTTCATTGTTTCATGCCAAATTTCATAATTTTAGGTCAATGCCATGGCCTTAGGCGTACCCAATGGGGGCAGAAAATTAGCAGCTGCAACTTCCCTACTATGTACTGTTGTAAAGAAAAAACATATTTTGCAATACAATATGTTACATATTTTATTTATACAATCGTGGCTCTAAACTCAAAAGGGAATTTTGACAACGCAAAATAGGTGAAGTAAATTATTTTTATGTGGTTATATGTTTAGATCGCATTGAATCACAAGTTTGATTTTTCCACAGCTGGTAATTATTTTTATTATACGATTATTTGATATCACACGAGTATTTGATATCAATTGCAACTTGTTTCCTCTACGCGCTTCTAAGAAAAAGGGTCTTGAAAGACGGACAGATGGACAATAAAGTGATCCTATAAGGGCTCCGTTATACCTTATGAGGCACAAAACTAAAAATATTACCGCCAATAAAATTGAGAAAATCATAATTACCATTTATTAAATTAGTAGTTAGTCTTTTGATTTATTTATAATACTACTAGCTGGCCCGGCGAATTTCGTTCCGCCTAATAGTCAATGAATGGTGTAACTAACACGACTCTGTTTCTGTTATATCATTTGTTTTAAATTTTTAGTTCGATTTTCAATAAAAGCGTATTTATTAGACTGCCACTAATATATATGGCTATTATAACTCTTGCGATAACTAAACAATTATATATTTATTTGTATTCCGAGATACGTGATTGCCCCGCGGGTAAAGAAAAACATCGTATATTCTACACTTTTTATCGTCGGCACTTGGTGAAACTCCATTTTAACACAATATTTGCGAGCTAATAACACTTGTACTGTTTCACATAAGATAGTTATATTTAATTTCTGACTGATTTCGCTTACACAAGCATCCTCAGGGAGCATCCATTACAATAATTATTAACTAACAACGAAATCTTTCGTTTTCGTTTCGTTTTTGTTGTTAGTTAATAATTATTGTAAATACCCTAAGGATGCTTGTGTAAGCGAAACCGGTCGGAAATTAAATATAATTATCTTATTGTCAAACAGTACAAGTGTTATCAGCTAGCAAATATTGTGTTAAAACAGCTTATACCTATATAAAATTCTCGTGTCACAATGTTAGTTACCATACTCCTCCGAAACTGATTTAACGATTTTTATGAAATTTTATTAGCATATTCAGTAGGTCTGTGAATCGGCTATTATCTTTTTCATATTTATACGTGATAAGAGTTGTCCACCCCTAAAGTTCATTTTTTTATTTCTAGGCAAAATTTTTTTTACAATTTGGCATTAAAAAATAGATACAACCCTAAATTTTCACCTTTCTATCACCAAGCCCTATTTATTAATTCAATAACTTATATGGCAAAACAACGTTTTCTGGGTCAGCCAGTAAAATATAAAATGATAATTGTTAAATATTTGTACACCTTATCATGGTACAAGATGCTGGTAACTTTTAATAAATTTTTAATAACTTGTAACACCTATATTCTTGCAAATTATTACATATTCATCGATCCTTGATAAGACTGCCAAGTTTCAAATTAATCCGACATTTTAAAGTACGTCAAAACCATGTTTTAAAAAATTCCATTAAGTACATACCTACTACCATACAAACATGTGACAGAACAGAAGCTAATAAAAGCTATGCAAATCGGTTCATAGATGACCGGGTTCTGAGAAAACAAACATAAAAAAACATATAAAGTATCTTCACGCCCGTATCCCCGAAAGGGTAGGCAGAGGTAAAACAAGTGCACCCACGGTTAGCCGAAGATACTTGGTCCCACAATGTGATAGGTGGCAAGCCTATCGCCAACCGGGCACTTTCCTATCCCTGGCAACGATATTTTTATCAGAAAACTGAAACATATTTTTGAATTATCCAACCCAGGATTCAGGAATCGAACCCGGTACCTCAAGTGGTCAACTCCGATACCGGACCACTACACCACAGAGGCAATCTAGCCGATATATCTAGCCGAATCGATAACTACCTTTGGGGAAGTCGATTGAAAAGGTCGTGAGTGAATATGAACATCGTTGTTTTTTGCAGGCCGCCATACTATCAGTACAGCAGCTAATACCAAGTGTAGCGCCTACCATCAACAAAGCTTTTCAACAGTTCTTCCCCAACCTGACGGACCCCTTCTACCGAGTCAAGGTGAAGGATATCCTGTTCGACGGTATCTTTCTCAACTGCGTTGGTGACGAACCTGGTTTAGGTAAGCTTTATTAAATAATAAAAACCGGCCAAGTGGGAGTCGGACTCACGCATGAAGGGTTCCGTACCATCTATAAAAGGAAATCACGTGTGTTGTATGTATACTTATTTTGAAAATATTCAAGTTTCTATCCGATTCACTACCATCGTAACTACGGATCTGGTACCACCGCCTTACCTATTCCTGCCGCAATAGCGTCAGTGCTTGTCAATGTCGTGTTCCGGTTTGGAGGGTAAGGTAACCGGTATACCTTTGCATGTGGCATTAGACCTCGCCACAAGATTGCAACACACCATTATCATCTTTGGCGTCTATAGGCGATGGTTGACTCTTGCCATCAGGAGACCCATCCGCTTGTTTGCTATCTTATGATATAAAAAAAATTGTGAAAATTCCAGCTTTCTAACTATCATGGGTTATGAGATACAGCCTGGTGACAGACAGACAGACGGACACTCAGACAGCGGAGGCTTAGTAATAGGGTCCCGTTTTACCTTTTAGGTACGAAACACTAAATACCATCCTTCTGGTGGACTTTTGGGGGGTAGTTAGAGGCGTCAATAAACACTCAGATTTTTGGAACGAAGTTCCTTATCGCGCGTTGTGAAAGGGGGCTAGACGGAAAAAATTCTTACGAAAAGTTGTCACGACACTTTTTGCTATAGTAAGGTATTGTAAGCACAGAAATATCCAGCCACTTCCCTTTAGCTCGTGCATTGAAAGTGAAAAAATCTATCTACTATTTGATTGAGTTTACTTTTTTTCTAGTGCCAAATGTTCGATATTTATACGGAATTTCGGCCGAATGTCGAATTTCGACCAAAAGTTGAATTTCGACGGACAGTCGAATTTTGAACGTATCGAAATTCGACACTCCGTCGAATTTCGATCAGTTGCCGGATTTCGAAATTCGACTGGGTTCCGAAATTCGACTGGGTGCCGAAATTCGACCGTGGGTCGAAATTCGACCGGGTCTCGAAATTCGCCGGCGGGTCGAAATTCGACCGGGTGCCGTAATTCGACCGGGTTCCAAAATTCGACCGGGTGCCGAAATTCGACCGTGGGTCGAAATTCTACGAAGTTCCTTATCGCGTGTTGTGAAAGGGGAACGGAAAAAATTCTTACGAAAAGTTGTCACGACACTTTTTGCTATAGTAAGGTGTTGTAAGCTGTGCGGCGTGCGGATGTTTCTCTGTCTCTCTCTCTCTCTCTCTCTCTTTCTCTTATAAAAAGCAAGCCAGATATTTTCATTTCTATTTCGCACTGAACAGTGTGGTGTCGCGACGATTATTTTTTTTTGAGTGTATACAGGTTTTTTGTAAATAATAATAAAAGGAACTTCGTTCCATCCGGGTGTCCCTTGACACCTCTCAAGTTTTTGTGTTGCCCGTGTTCGGGCTCCTTTGAAGGATAGACCATCTGACGTTCTGTCAGGCAGTTCGTAAAAGGCGAACGATTGCCTACATCTGTCACTACCATCGTGATACCTAGGACGAATGCCGCAACGTCCCGCCCGTGTACCACTGCCTTACCTATTCCTGGTGCACTAGCGTCAATGCTCATTGTTGTGTTTCTGTTTGAGGATAAGGTAACCGATAGGCTTATGTATATAGCATTTCTACCTCGCCACACGGATAGCAATGTACCATTAACATCTTTGAAGTATATATGCATTGGTTTTTTTTTTAAGGCAGCCACCTGCTTGATTAATCTAATGATATAATAGTTTATAGTTGACCGCCTCGCCGGTCGAGTGATTAGCGAACCTTATCATAGAGAATCGATGGGGTTCGGGTTTGATTCCCGACAGGCACAGACATTTGTGTGATGAGCATAGATGTTTGTATTTCTGGGTTTGGGTGTTTAATATGTATGTCAAGGTATTTATATCCGTATTTCTATGTATTAGTATCGTTGACTAACACCCATAACACAAGCAAATAATTTGCTTACTTTGGGGTTAGATCAACTCGTGTATTTGTTGTGATTTTTAGTGATATTTATAAAATTCTCATATCACAGTGTTAGTTGCCATACTCCTCTGAAACGGCTTACCGATTTTTTATGAATTTTATATGCATATTCAGTAGCATATTCTGTGAATCGGCTACTATTTCATACCCCTAAGTAATAAGGGTTGTCCACCCCTGACATTTTATTTTATTTTTTGGTCATTTTTTGAAGTATCTTCACGCCTGTGTCCCCGAAGAGGTAGGGAGAAGTACAACAAGTGCATCCACGATTAATTATTGTTTTAAATTTTACACTTGTACTGTTTCACATTCTGAATTGTGAAACAGTACAAGTGTAAAATTTAAAACAATAATTATGACGGAGTTTCACCAAGTGCCGACGATGGAAAGTATAAATTACATCCACGATTAGCCGAAGATACTCAGTCCCACAATGTGATAGGTGGCAAGCCTATCGCCAACCAGGCACTTTCCAATCCCGGGTAACGTTGTATTTATCAGAAAACTAAAAAAACACATTTTTTGTATTGCCCGACCCAGGAATCGAACCCGGGACCTCGTGTGGTCAACTTCGACACCGGACCGCTAAACCACAGAGGCGATTTTTTTATTTTTTTTTATAATGTATAAATACAAACCTAAATATTTACCCTTCTATCACCAACCCCTTTTTTTAATTTATATGGCAAACAATGTTTGCCGGATCAGCTAGTTTATATAAAAAAATACCACGATTCACTAGTGTTTACTGCTCATGAAAAAAGCGGTAATCCCCTTCGCTGTGTTTCTTAAATTTATTGACTATCGTTTTTTTAATTGCAATAATCAAGACCGAGAGCTTTACAGAATAAATCTACCGTCATTAGACGTTCAAAACTATTTACCATCAGGCCAGATGAGTGATTGACCCCATTAACACATTTGACACAACCAACGGCAACGGCTTGTCCTTTATGGTAGCCGGGATCAACTGCTATTAACAACAGTAATCAACTATTAATTATTATGTTAACACACATCGCTGGACGCGTTCGCATTGGTTAGTTATTGTGTTAACACACATAATAGGACGCGTTCAACTAGGTTAATTATCATGTTAACACACATCTCTGGACGCTTTCACCTAAGTTAATTATTATTATATTAACACACATCACTGAACTCGTTCACCTAGGTTAATTATTATTATGTTAACATACAACACTGAACGCGTTCACTTAGCTTAATTATTATGTTAACACATATCACTGGATGTGTTCGCATAGGCTTATTTTTATCCTAACACACATCGCTGGACACGTTCAACATTAATTATTATAATAACACACATCACTGGACGCGTTCTCCTACGTTACTATGTCTACACACATAATTGGACGCGTTTGTCTGTGGTAATTATTATGTTAAAACAGATCAGTGGACGCGTTCACCTGGGTTAAATATTATATTAGCACACATAACTGCACTCGTTCGTCTGGGTTAATTATTAAATTAACACACATCACTGGACGCGTTCACATGGATTAATTATTATTTTAATCCACATCCAATGATGTGAGTTAAAATATTTTATTTTTAAGTTACGCGTTTCTACAAAGTACATGATAAATATTTAATAAATTATGGCTGTTTTGATAGGAGCAAGTGAAATAAATACAGAGGTTTACATGCAGGTTTCGAGTTGTTAATTTTTTTTTAAAGATTTAAAGATCTTAATAACATTTTTACCGAATCAAGGTCTTAAAGCCATATGATCCAAGCCAAAGAGCTTACTATAAAATATTTATGAAGGATATAATAGTGCAGTCTCTATTCAATATAATTTATTCCTGTTTTGTAATAATAATATTAATAACGCTTATACATTGTCTTAAAATTATACTAAATAATGAATATCGATGGACAAATCACACTAATTGTTTTAAACACAAGGTAAGCAAATTATAAATTTGCTTGTGATAAAAGTGTTAGTCAACTATACTAATACTTAGAAATACATATATAAAAACTGAAATATACATTTTATAAGCACCCATACCCAGAAATAGAAACATTTATGCTCATCACACAAATTTATGTCGCTGTCGGGAAGCTAGTCTTAGTCTAGTGGTTTAGATAATTCTTATGATCCAGACAATGTCATCATATACATCGCACGTAAGGGTAGCCAAATGTCCTGTATTTCACGGATTACCCTGTTCGTCGTGAAAAAATGTAGGGACCCGTAGTTATCAGTATTGAATACGGAGTAAGTAAAGTTCCCATATCTTCATAAGTTCCATCATGGCTGGCCAGTGCGTCTAAACTCGAGCGTAATATCTGACGCACGGTGGCTGTTTGACTATGAATTCGTCTTCAGACTATTATTTTTTTTACATTTGCTTTACGAAAATGAAGATCTTTCGAAGGCTATTTCTTTTGCCAAGAAATATAAGTTAAAAAAATAAAGATTTTCTTTAGTTAATAATTATTGTAAATACCCTGAGGATGCTTGTGTAAGCGAAACCGGTCGGAAATTAAATATAATTATCTTATTGTGAAACAGTACAAGTGTTATCAGCTAGCAAATATTGTATTAAAGATTTTGTTTTAAAATAATGCCTATTTAATTATCTCTCGTAAAAAATATAAAACCCGTATCT
The DNA here is from genome assembly GCA_036924255.1 of Apodemia mormo. Classification (NCBI taxonomy): domain Eukaryota; kingdom Metazoa; phylum Arthropoda; class Insecta; order Lepidoptera; family Riodinidae; genus Apodemia; species Apodemia mormo. The sequence continues at coordinate 4,412,475 of JAUPFN010000006.1, read as the reverse complement.
TTGATACCGGTAACAATCAGAAGTGGCAGGTGACAACCCTTATCCTACGTGACATGATTACAAATTTCGGGCACATCCTCTAAAGTTTTTTCATATTACAGGTCTAGTCTGCGGCAAGATTAGGGTAGAAAAGAACCCAAACATGCGGCCTATTGAAGATGGAAAAGGATATTACTTCTCTATGTTTAATCACGTGAGTTAAATTAGTATTAACCAGGGTTTGAAATTATCAAGATATTATAATAATCAGATATTTATCAAGCAGTAAAAAGTGCTTGCCTTATATCTATAAGGCAAGCACTTTTTACTGGGATTACATATCAACATTTACTTTTAAAATAAGTACGTTTAATAAACAATTAGGTATATGCATTTTACATTCAAGGCAATATTTATTGTTTCGTTGAAAAGTTGCAAGCAATATATGAAAGTTAATCAACTATACACAACTTAGTTAATTAAACTAAGTTATGTATAGTTTGCGTTAACTTGATAACGATTGTATATATCTGAAGTCGGAATCGTCGAATTGGCAAATATTTTCCATTATACTTACGAGTATCAAAGGTAATTATCAACCTGTAGATATCTTGATAATTATCTTTTCATTTATCATTGACTAGCTGTTGCCCGCGACTTCGTCCGCGTGATCTTTGTTTACTCCGCTCCTACTGGTCGTAGCATGATCTTATATAGCCTATAACCTTTCTCGATAAACAGGCTATCCAACTCAAAAAGAATTATTCAAATCGGTTCAGCAGTTTTCGAAATTAGCGCGTACAACCAAACAAACAAACAAACAAGCTCTACAATTTTATAAAATTAATATAGAAACTAGTATAGATAATAATTACCACTTTAAACCCTGGTACTCCTGTGGTTCAAACTGTTAATGCTTTGCTATTTTAGTTGAATAGATATATAATAAAATTAACCGGATACAATCGTGAATGTCATATAAAAAAAGCCACGATGGTGGGACATCCGGTAGAAATTATGTGTTATTAAATAACAATTGTAATCTTTATATATAAAAAATTGGTTAAGTGCATGTCGGGCCACGGGCAATGTAGGTTTCCGAAGTTGCCCATCATAGTAATACGAACTAAGAAGAAGGCTTTTATAGTTTCATTTGAAATTAAAATTTATCGCGAAACCACTCTGGACTGTCATGGCGTCCTAATGACATCACGCCGCGTTAATATTTACATTACATACTCTGGTTCTAAGAAAATGACAGCAAGATGACGTTTTACCATGGTATAACGTAACACTTCTAGATTTGCGTTTAATGTCACGTGACTTAATGTGTATTTTTGCTGAATTTATAACCTAAAAATATTATTAATCCTTATCTTAAAAACCGGCCAAGTGCGAGTCGGACTCGCGCAGAAGGGTTCCGTACCATCCATATTCAAGTTTCTACCTGTTTATTAAAATCTAGTAAAAAATTGCTTAAAAATTACGTTTGTTGTATGAGAGACCCTCTTTAATATTAACATTATTTTTATTTAATTATTTATTTTGAAAGGTGATATACAACTAAATATTCTGTAAAAATTTTGAATGTCTGCCTGTTACGGTTATTAATATTGAGCAAAAAAATATGAAAAAAAACACGTTTATTGTATGGGGACCCCCTTTATATTTATATATTCATTTTTTTTTATTATTTGTTGTTATAGCGGCAACGGAAATATATAATTTGTGAAAATTTTAGTTTTCTAGCTATCACGGTTTATGAGACAGACAGACAGACGGTGACAGACAGACAGACGGACAGACAGCGGAGGCTTAGTAAAAATTATTTTGAACGCTTTGCTGTACGGTGCTAATCAAAAACATAATATTACTAAATTATTTTCACTTACATTCAATACTTGATAAATTTACATACCAAAGTAGTCTTTATGTGATTTTTGACGAGTCAGTTTTCTTAGAATTATCATCGGATTGGAACACATCCAAAAAGATTTTACCATCCGGAATAGGATGAGAAGTGTTGAAATATAATATAAAATAATTGTTAAAATAATTCTCCCGTGTTGGTCCCGGGCTCCTTTGAAGAATAGGCCAACTGCCGTGAAGGCGACCGATTGGCTATACGAGACACTACCATCGTAGCTATTACGTAGTAGAATTCTGCACTGTCTCGCACGGGTCTAGTACCACCGCCTTACCTATTCCTGCCTCAATAGCGTCAGTGCTTGTCACTGTGGTGTTCCGGTTTGGAAGGTAAGGTGTAAGAGTAAGGGTAAGCAACGCACCCTTAACACCTTTGGTGTCTATAGGCGATGATTGACTCTTTCCATCAGGAGACCCATCTGCTTGTTTGCTATCTTATAACATAAAAACAAAATGTTTTGTTACATAATTTGAACTTGATAATTTTGTATTAATTTCAAAATCCAAAATCTGCTCATTTATTGACTATTAAGTGGAACGAAATTCGCTGAGTGAGTTAGTATGATATAATAATATTGCATAAAGTTATAGTTATTAAACATGAGAGGGGAGTGTTGTTGGTGGAACTTGTAAAAAGTTTTCACTACATAGTATAAAACAAAGTCGCTTTCTCTGTCCCTGTGTCCCTATGTATGCTTAAATCTTAAAAACTACGCAACGGATTTTGATGCCGGTTTTTTTAATAAATAGATTGTCTCTTGAGGAAGTTTTTAGGTATATAAACCATCCCGATATTCCTACGAGAACAAAAGCTACGCGGGTGAAACCGCGGGCAGGTCGCTAGTATTGAATAAAGTACTTTTGATTTCTGATTTCTGATTGCGGCATTTACTCGAACGCCTCAGATTAATATAGGAGGGGTACCTCGCATACTGGGAGGCTCTCCATCAAATATAAGCCCTTTGTATAGAGGCGAGTAACTAGGACAGAAAAAAAACATAATTCCGATAACTTCGGCTTGTGGAAATTGTCTTATTATATTTTTTCGTTATTCTTACATCATTTTCTCTATAATAAAAAATCAGACGCATTCAAGATTTTCTTTTTTTTATATATCATAATATAGCAAACAAGCAGATGGGTCTCCTGATGGAAAGAGTCAACCATCGCCTATAGACACCAAAGATGTTAATGGTGCGTTGCTATCTTGTGGCGAGGTCTAATGCCACATGCATAAGTTTACCGGCTACCTTACCCTCCAAACCGGAACACGACAGCGACAAGCACTGACGCTATTGCGGCGGGAATAGATAAGGCGGTGGTACCAGACCCGGGCGAGACAATGCAGAACTCTACCACCTAGTAGCCACGATGGTAGTGACTCGATAGCCAATCGGTCGCCTTTTACGACCTGCCTGGCAGAACGGTAGTTGGCTTATTCTTCAAAGGAGGCCGGGACCAACACGGCGTGAAGAATGTCAAAACAACGTTTTTATTGTAACTTTGTGGCCCTTCCACTCCCATAAGCACAGAACACTTATACTCACTACGGGAGCCCATAGGCCTCAAATTGTATGACAGCGATCTGCGGCGCGATGGCGAGATCGGCGCGATCTAACACATAGATTCTTATGGAAGTGAACTGGATGACAGCAGCGCGACGTCCGCGTCGGCGCGGGCAGCTGTGTCGCGCCGCTCTCGCCGCGCCGCGCACTGATTGCCGACATCCAGTTTTGAGGCCTTACGCTATGTTTGAATCATCAGATATTCTAAATTGTTGTTGGCAATTTATCCACAATACCTTAATCTGACGTGTTTTTATGTCAAAGTTTTGTTAAAAATTTTTTATCGGTAGAATTTTTCCCCACCATAGAAATAAATACATTATATAACCTTTTATTTTTCCTATAATTAAATCTACAAAATCCAATAGGTCCCTCCGACGCTCAAGTATACTTGGGCTCACCTATTATTATCTCCACTCTGCTGAATATGAGTTTCATCATATGAAATATTAGTTATAGGTACGTCTTGTGTTTATTCCGGCATTTTTCAATACAGACATAATAGTTCATATGTCTCAGTTAATAGCATCGTTAGGCAGTTGGCATGGTAACCTACATGTATTTGGGTTGAGATGTTGCCAGATCGGATTTGGAACAAGGCCAGCTGCAATTATTTTACTATATCGATATATTAAGAATTGCATATAATTATGATACTTAATTTTTTTTCTTGTAAGATGTTTAATATCTCAACATCTCTTAATGAAAAAATACGAAAATGGGCTACAGTCATTAAATAAATTGATTTTGTGTTCCTATCAGTGTGGCCGAGACATAATAGGTTACCATTGGTAGCGCCAAGGCTAATTTCAGGGAGATGCATCAGCATCTACACATCTATTAGCTAATATCTATCTACTTATATATAAAAATCAATTGCTGTTCGTTAGTCTCGCTAAAACTCGAGAACGGCTGGACCGATTTTGGCTAATTTTGGTTTTGAATTAATTGTTGAAGTCCAGGGAAAAAAGGTGAGAAAATATAGAAAAAATAAGAGTAGTTAAAAAGGCAGAACAACGTTTGCCCAGTCAGCTAGTAAGATATAAAATAGTAACTTTTATATGTTGATAAATACAGTGGGTAAGGGAAGGTCTGCCAAAAAATTAAGAAAAATAACGAGCTTGTCATAATGACAATTCCTTTTCTTGTGAGAAATGCAAAATTTGCGTTTTATGATTTTTTCTTATTTTCACGAAACGCAATGTAAAACTTACGTTGCTACGACTCGTTGCGCCTACGGACCTGTCGAACCAGCTGTTTATTTTGCACGGCATGTGACGCACAAAACATTGCTTATTTTGTGTATTTTCTTAAATTTAAAGGCCCTGTAGAGTATTGCAATAAATCATATTATACAAAATTAAGGTAAAACATTGTCCAAAAATCAAAAATTTCCGACACAATTTTCCAACAGTTTTCATCTCAGAATCATGGTCCAAGGCTATGGTTTCGATTTTCGATAGACCGTCCCTTATACGCTATATAATGCTAAACAGTTTATTGACAACGTGGCGAATAAATTTGTACAGCAACATAGCCTAGTAACGCCTTTTTTTAACATTAACTTAATTTAAAAAAAATGTATATTTATATATTTTTTCTAACGGTGAAGTGCTCCCCCTTGCACCCTGCTGTGGGCGGCTTGTATAATAAATACCACTTGCATAAGTTTACCAGCCAATAAACCCTTCAAACCTGAACACAGCAGAGGAATAGCGGGCGGAAAATATAGAATAGTGGAATAAAATCTGAAGAGGATTTGATGATGGGGCAATAGTGTAAACTTTTTATATATCAAAAAAGTGCATCCGCATTCTTGTTAACATTAAAGAACCAGAAAGCTGTAAACCGTATTTCAAAAAACAAATATATTAACGTTACCTTCAATTTATATATTCGAAATACTAAAATTTGTTAAAAAATATCCCCAGTTCTTTAAAAAACAAACTGAATACCCACGAAAATTTAAGACAAGATTCAAATACAACATAGAATTACCAATCTCAAACCTTAAAATGCACAGCTCGGGGCCAAACGTTATGGCTGTAAAAATATTTAAGAAATTGCCCGAAAAACTTAAATCGGAAGAAAATTGTAAAATATTTCTACGTGATGTTAAAAATCTATTGATAAATAAATGTTACTACACTTTAAGCGCATTTTTGAATGATAAATTTTAATAAGAAACATATTTTATTCAGAAAAGTGAATCAGTCCGCCTCTGCATTGCTAGACCCTATCAGGGTACATATGTTGTTCCTAGATTAGATAGATGTATATTTAACACCTGTAAATGTTTAATATATCACGCAATAAAGTATTGAGTATTGAAATCTGCTAGCCAGTAATCACAATATTGGTGATAAGTTTGACCTTTGGTCGACTTTTATAAACGGCTTGAAAGACAGATGTTAAATTCCTCAAAAGGCTCCCGGACCGACACAAACTAAAAAATCTCTAAACCGGTTGACCCTTCAGGCCATCCCTAAAACTTTCCGTTAAATTGCGGTACCTATTTTAAACTTAAAGTAGTAAAATCTATACGCATAGATTTTTATTGGATTCGATTTTGATTTTTTAAATGGCGTTAAAAGCAGTTTTTTAAGTTCTAAAATAGTGAAAAACCTTTCTTTTAAATAAAAATAATTGTATTTCAGCTAAACAACACAGATATTGGACCATTTGAAATGGTACGTGGTACGGAAAACATCCACGAGCTGGGCCACATAGTGTCGTTCAACAACATGACCAGCATGAAGATGTGGCACGACCCTTACTGCGGCATGATCAATGGCAGCGACGCCTCCATCTTTCCCCCCATCGACCCTTCAAACATACCAGAAAGGCTTTATATCTACGAGTCTGAAATATGCAGGTATGGAAATATGTACCCATATAAATAGTACTAGTTAACAATACTAAAAAAGGAGTATCTTTACGCCCGTATCCCCAAAGAGGTAGGCAGAGGTACAACAAGTGCACCCACGATTAGCGGAAGACACTTAGTCCCACAATAGGATAGGTGGTAAACCTATCGTCAACCGAACACTTTTCAATCCTGGACAAAGATGGTTTTAACAAAAAACTGAAAAAACACTTTTTATTTGCCCGAAACGGAATCGAACCCGGGTCCTCATGTGGTCAACACTGACACTGAATCACTAGACCATAGAGACGATTCACGATACTAATACATAGAAATATAGGTATGTATACAGTATAAATATTGAAAATATATATAATAAACACCCATTCCCAGAAATACAAACATCTACGCTCATCACACAAATGTATGTGCCTATCAGGAATCGAACCCGAACTCCATTGATTGCGTAGTTAGGACCGCTAACTATTCAACTTATTGGGCGGTCAAATGCATTAAATGCTTAATTAATTAGAAATACTGAAGTGAGAGAGAAGGTAGGCATGAAAGAAAGATTTTTTTCCGTTTTGAGTTTTTTAAAAGGTTAATCATTCATGAACAAGAAACCCTGTGTTGGTTTCGAGCCCCTTTGAAGAATAGACCAACTGCCGTTCTGCTAGGTAGGTCGTTAAAGGCGACCGATTGGCTATGCGAGTCACTATCATCGTGACTACTAGGTGGAAGAGTTCTGCATTGTCTCGCCCGGGTCTGATACCACCTATTCCTGCAGCAAAAGCGTCAGTCCTTGTCACTGTCGTGTTCCGGTTTGGAGGGTAAGGTAGCCGGTAAACTTATGTATGTGGCATTAGACCTCGCCACAAGATATCAAACGCACCATTAATATCTTTGGTGCCTATAGGCAATGCAAATGGTTGACTCTTTCCGTCAGAAGACCCATCTGCTTTTTTGCTATCTTATGATATAAAAAAAAACAACATTTTACGGGCTGACCTTTATATTGTATTTTCAATATGTGAACTGAACCTTAAATTGGAGTCCATAGTAATACCTAAGTCATGGACAGATTCGAGTTGTTGAACTGCCCACAGTTGCCGAATATTTGCCGTCAACTAAAGAGTGTTTGCGTTTGAAGCGTATACCTATAGGAACATTTGCTGGGATTTAGGTCCATCCCATTCAATCTACACCAAGTTGCGACTTTAACAACATCCTTGTGTAACAGCGCGTCTTCATCGTTCACGATTACTTTTGCGAGTTGCAGATCACTAGCAAAGATGAAACACTTGGAGTATAATTACTAATAACTAAATATGTATTTATTAATATTGTTTATTAATTGTTTAATATCTAATGATAAAAAAAACTTTAAATCTAATTAGTTCCTTAATCCACAGATCTCTATACGTCAATTTCGCTGGACCGCAGACTCTATTCAACATGAGTTCTTATTATTACGAAATTGACGAGTCAGCATTGGCCTCTAAAATCGGGAATCCGAACAACAAATGCTTTTGTAGACGGTAAGATGATGTTCACTATGAAATCCAAATCGCATATACCGGGTTCATATAATTAACGATCCGTCATTTTTGCAGTCACACGTCAAATTGATATTAAGTAGGTTCCGAGCCCGATTAAAAATAGATCATCTTTGTCAGACAGTTTATAAAAAATGAACTACTGACCACCGTGTTGCTAACATTGTGAACACCACCTAGTGGTAGAATTCTGCAACGTTTCGTCCAGGTTTTATATTGTTATGACAACGATATGATAAACTACAATACAACACGTATATATGCACTGACTAAGACGATTAAAGCCGTCACTATATTCACACTAGAACTAACCAACTAAACCAAATCACATTTTTATTGATTTAATAACACACTATAATGATTTTGTAAAATTTTGAACTTAAATTTTATAAAGCAATAAATTGTCTGTAATATTTGATTTGATTGTCTGTAATTTGATTTCTAGATTTTTCCAGTATTCTCATTCTTCACTTTTTCTAGCATATTAGTAACAATATCATTAGATAGCAAACAAGCAGATGGCTCTCCTGATGGAAAGAGAAACCATTCACACTTCCGTTGCATTTCACAAAATCTCTCCCATAGATTGCAGAAAAGTGAAAATACAGATGTTACACATAAAAAAACCGTGTGATGTCATGGAACACCAGATAGAAACGAAATTCCTTATTACAAGAATATTAATTTCAAGTTCTATTCGAGGTAGGTATAAAGAAAATAATTATTCGGGTATACGTTTTTATTATGATTTTTATAATTATTTTTTTATCGATAAAAATAAAAATAAAAACTACTTTACAAAATTATCTTAACACCTTTATTTTATTTACCAATGATTTATGTAACAACAAAATATAAAAACAATAATAACAAACTGCAAAAATACTAACAATCATCACGTAGACTATACCTGAGACACTGTAATAGCAGTCATACATAGAGTGTACATAAAAATCTTACACTTTTTTAACGTTACGGCCGTTTATGCCGGCCAGGTTACCCCTCCGCAACGCCTTGAAGGAACTTAGATTCAAAAAATGCAAACGAAGTCGCGGGTAACAGTTTATAATACAGTGTGATTGTGTGGTGGTCCAGCAACTGGAGCAGCAACCATGACGGCTGCCTGCTGATGGGCGTGCTCAATGTGGAGCCCTGCAAGGGCGCGCCCGCCATCATCTCACTGCCGCACTTCTACCTCGCTTCTGAAGAGCTGCTCGACTACTTCCAGGCTGGGATCAAGCCCAACAGCGAGAAGCATAAGAGCTTCGTCTATCTCGAGTCGGTAAGTGTAGGATCTACGAGTAAATAACGGCTAAACTCATGTTTTATCGATGTAGATTTCGACTGGTTGAAACCATCGAGATTGGCAGCTGTCCTAATTTTAATAGAACTGCCACCTACTTGAAAACCCTTTAGGGTAGCTCAAAATGCTAAATGGGCAGTTACTCGAGCGTCGTAGGGACCTATTGGATTTTGTAGATTAAATTATAGGAAAAATAAAAGGTTATATAGTGTTATTCATTTCAATGGTGGAGAAAAAAATCTACGGACAAAAAAAATAAAAAAAAACGGTGACATGGAAACACTAAATCGTGTCAGACTAAGGTATGGTGGGGTAATTGCCACCTAAAATTTAGAATATCTGACGATTCAAGACGATTCCCTTACAAAATAAGGGAGTGGGCGGGTCATAAATTTGCCAAGAAAATGTTGTTTTGACATTCTCGAGCGCATCTGAATTTTGTTTTATTATATAGGAAATTATGTAAGAATAACGAAAAAAATATAATGTGACAATTTCCACAACTCGAAGTTATTCTAATTTTGTTTTTTTTTTTCTGCCCTAATAACCCGCCTCTATAGAAAGGGCTTATATTTGGTAGAGAGCCTCAACAGTATGCGAGGCAACCCCTCGCCCCCCCCCCCCCCCCCCATAATTACTTTACTAATTACTAATTTACTAATTTTACTAATTTACTAATATTTACTAATAATATTATAAATGCGAAAGTCTGTCTGTCTGTCTGTTACGCTTTCACGGCTAAGCCGCTGGACTGATTTTCATGAAATTTGGCATGGAAGTAGTTGAAGAGCCGGGGTCAAACATAAGCTAATTTTTTTTTCAAAAATCAACCCCTAATGGGTCGAAATAGGGGATGAAATTTGTATGAAAATCTATCTCGACGACATTCTAATCTCCTCGCAGGCGAAGCTGCGCGGGTCAGCTAGTAAGAAAATAAACGCCGTCGGTTTTATAATCGACACTAGGTGGCCTGGCAAACGTTGTTTTGTCATTTAAATTATTGTATTAAAAAATAGGGGTTAATGGTAGGTAGGTGAAAATTTAGGGTTGTATGTATTTTTCAATGCTGAATCATATAAAAATAAAAAAACCTTATTACTTAGGGGTATGAAAAGTAGATAGTAGCCGATTCTAGACCTACTGAATATGAATATAAAATTTCATAAAAATCGGTCAAGCAATTCCGGAGGAGTATGTTAACTAACATTGTCACACGAGAATTTTATATGTGTCGCAGTGAAATTGTCAATAGCCGTTAGATTATAATCTACTTAGGGATTTTATAATTTGGTTAGGTTAGGTTAGCATTTAAATTATAATATCACTTAGGTAGATTATAATCTAAATTTCACTGCGACATATATAAGATTGTAAAAAATTTGGTGTACCCTTAGGGTCATAACACAGGAAACGGAACGTCACTATCAATTCGAGCTTTTTGGTATTCTTCGTATCAAACTATCGACTGTAACGCACACTTATTGGAACCGTAACCTTATCACCGACATCCCTAGTCGGAACGTATCACCGATTATATATGCATTCAAGCATTTTAATTATTTTGGTAACAGTGTCTCACAAAAGTTTCAATAATAGATCTTCAAAACATATATCACAGAATATACAGATAGAAATTAAAATATATGACCATCTTCTATAAAATTCAAAGATGTTAATGTCGTAAAATTACATATTCAGACAGTTCTCGGTCCACAATGCTTGGCCACTTATATGACTAAAAAGGTCAACGAGTAACAACACGGAATATTCCACGCTTTTTTAATATTTTTCTAGTTTCTTTCATGTTAAGACTGACAAAAATCATTTTTTGTTCGGGCAAGATCAGTGTCCCTATTCACTAAAAAAAACTTCAATCAAATCGATATGCTTAGGGCCCTTGCACATTTAAGTACACATTACGCGGCGTCGTAGAACGACGTGTCGTGCTTATGTGTGTAAGAGTTCTAAACGCTTCGAATCGTTTGAAGCTTTGTTACGTGAAAAGGGACACAGGTTGTATTCTGGTATGAAGAGTAAAGTGTTACACCAATAACAATGCATCATTAGCATCTTAAGTTTCATAAGGCCATAGTCTCTTTCCATCATTTCCTTATAACGCAAAAAAAAAATGTAAATGTTTTCTAAAATTAATTTGTATTTCATTCAGAATTACACGTCTTTAATGGAATTTGAAGTACTTTAAAAGCTGTTTTATTTTTAGAAAACCGGCGTTGTATTGAAAGGTATGCAGCGAATCCAATTCAACATAGAAATGCGAAACATGCCCAACATTCCCCAACTACAGAATGTCACTACTGGTTTATTCCCGCTCATGTGGATTGAAGAGGTACGTTCTTTTTTAAAATAAACTAAAAGTTTTTCAGTTACTAAAATATTTGTAATGTTTCAATACTATCAATATTTGTTACTGGTCGCCGGTAAAATGATACATCTGGTGTCTTATAGATTTAGACAGCATGGAACACGCCATTTATTGAATTCATTTGTTACAAAAAATGTGATAAACGAAGAACCGCTCTACCGATTTTGTGCAAACTTCACATAAACCATCTACTAAATAGTCCGAACAAAGCCTAAACATTTGGTTTGGATAGGTAAGCTCGTTCTTGAGTTATAAAATTACAACGAAAAGTGGCATTGAATATTATATATATAGATATTCATAATTATAGTTTTTGATAAAACTGCTATTTTGAATAATTAGGTGAACCTGCAACTATGAGGCCCCAAGTACTTAATATTAGCTCACAGCCTCTCAAAGTCGCAGTTCGTTCCTGCGCTTAGCTCTACGTACTGCGAAAGGAAAAACATATTAGTCATGTAGATAACAAGGAAAATTTTTGGTCCCCAACAAACGCTAGAGATTTATGTTGTCGCATTAAATCCATTCGATCGCTATGTCTCAAATGTTATTCGAATTAATCAGCCTTTACCGAACGACTTAACTATTCGAAACTGTCACCTATATATCAATCTAAGTATCGACAAATGAATTAACATTATTCACAAATCTACTCTGACGGCACTTGAGCGATTTGAATGAATTTGTCTTGAAAACCGACAAAATAACCATAGAAAAATGGCTCTTCTAAGTGAACGAGAAAATGATCGCTTATAGACACAAACAAGTAAATTATATGTTGTTATATATAGGTGGGATTATTTATCTTAGAGACCATCCATAAATTACGTCACACGTTAAGGGGGAGGGAGGGGGTCGACGAAGTGTGACATTGGGTGTCAAGGGGTGGGGAGGGATCCCAAATTTTGTGACATCACAGATTTTTAAAAATATAATATTTTATATCTAAGTATTACAACGGTAAAATTGTAATCACATTTACGCTTCTCATTCGGACATCGGTCTCCAGACAGTATGTATATTTTGTCTAGCTGGAAAGATTTTTCCTTATTCATTTGCGTAGGTAGTCAAGATTTGTCACCACTCGACCAACGGGTATCCATACTAATATTATAAATGCGAAAGCGTGTTTGTTTGTCCGTCTTTCATGATAAAACGGAGTGACGAGTTAATGTGATTTTTGAAGTGGAGATAGTTTAAGGGATGGAGAGACATAGACTACATTTTGTCTCTTTCTAACCCCCAATTCCCTAAAATGAATTTAACGCGAGCGAAGGCGGTTTTACCGGTGGGAAGGATGCGTTGTGCCGCGCTCCCGGGTGCATGGGTACCACCATCTTGCTTGTTTCTCCGGTGAAACAGCTTTGCTGAGTTTCGAAGAGAGGGGCAACAACTAAAAAAGAAGCTGCGAGCAAAAGCTTGTAAGATATAAATATTTCAGGGCGCCGAGCTCTCGGAGGAGCTCCAAGCGGAGTTACGACGCGTGCAATCGCTGCTGGGGTACGCGGAGGTGATCCGCTGGTTAATAGTCTGCGCGGCGGTAGTGCTGTGCGCCGTGAGCGCGGTGTGCCTCACGCGCTCGGGCGCGCTGGGGCACTGGCCGCGCGGGAACAACAGCGTCAGCTTCATACTGCGCCCCGGAAACACCAGCCTTGACATCAATAAACACTAACCCTACACCGCTGTTTCATTTCTTACAACGCTATAGCCCTAATTCCTAATTTTTTGTGTATATCATAAGATAGCAAACAAGCAGATGGGTCTCCTGATGGAAAGAATCAACCAACGCCTATAAACACCACAGATGTTAATGGTGCGTTACTATCTTGTAGCGAGATCTAATGAAACATGCATAAGTTTACTGGCTAACTTACCCTCCAAACCGGAACACGACAGTGACAAGCACTGACGCTATTGCAGCAGGAATAGGTAAAGCGGTGGTACCAGACCCGGACGAGACAGAGAGAAGCAGAACTCTACCACCTAGTAGTCACGATGTGTCTGTGATACTATAATAACCGCTACTAAATGCATATGCATGCAATGCATACAAGGTACATATACCAAAATAACATTTTTGGTCTGTCTTTGTTTCAAGTAATCTCTGAAATGTCTGGGCCAATTCACTGGCAGATCGCGGATGTAATAAGAAATAACTTAGGCTATTTATACTTTAGAATTTTTTTAGACGAAATCGCGGGCACAGCTAGTCATACATATTAATGCTCTTTCATTTACTGCCTACGCTTTAAGCCCATATTCCACAATAAATGTTAATACTATTTGATTTATTATCTACCCTTTGGCCGGTGATTCAGAATGAATACTGTTACGAATAATCTAGAAGCGTGTAGAGTTGGAGCGCGCGCGCGCTAACTATCTAGGAATAAAAGAAAGAGATAGCTACTCCTATTGACAAACAAATAGTTGACCTGGGCTATGCCATAATGGACTTTGTGGCGTAAGGTTGAAAGTAGCGTGTACTAGGATTTATGACTCATAACATGTTTACGATAAGAAGTGATTCATTGTTTCCCGATACATTTAGATTTTTCTGGATCCAGCTAGGACTTTACCCTGCCTATAAATAGAGAAGTGTTGACAAACACAAGGCAGTTTTCATCAAGCGATCGAGAGCGATACATCAAGCGAAGCGAGAAGTGTTTTATTGTGTAGTGTTCTAAGTTCAGTGACAGTACAGCGAGTGACTAGGGTGTAAAGTGTATTTTAGTATTACGTTGTGTTGTGTTGTGTAAATACACGGATTTAATATAAGTGGTGTTTTCTTACAATTACGAACCCGAGTACGTAACAATACTATTTCATTTATAACTTACATAACTATATCTATATTGCAGAATGAATATAAATATTGTTAACGGAATCAATATTTCTAATCGTCTATGTGCCCACGTACATTGTACAAATCTAAAAGAGGCTGTCACTAGGCACTAAGCGAAAATGATAATGGATTTGTTCCTGTTAATTTGCCTGACTTAAGTCTGTCTGTTTATCAAACTTACTCAGACCTGTCTAAGCATTTACGTTTAGTCAGTTTCGTCCTGGACACTTTCTATATTTAATTGTCATAACCTATAGATAAACTGTCAGAATTATGCAAAGGCGCCTTGACTTACAAAGATAAATGACGGCATTATGTCCTGGCAATATTTTAGTTAAACCATCTGTCCATTTGTTAAAAGTCCGAGTTTAGACATTCTTCACGAACACACCCATTGACAAAATAACTAATATTGACGGTAAGAATGCATTGAAGGTGAAGTTCGACGCAACATTATGCAACGTCCTTGCTCCCGAGTAATAGCTGTTACTGCCGCAGATTTGTTCTAGGTTTAGTGCGATATGAAAGACAAGATTAAAGTCTGGCTAACGAAAGCAGACACTCTTATTTTTAACAAAATTTTTACATGGCAATGCTAAAAGGGATGTCCACGTCATAATGGCTGAAAAATGACGGTTATTATAAGTGTTTACCCAGTGCATAAGCAACAATTCATCATCTTATTAAGCGTACAGTGATTACCTGTTATTATACGTGCGAACGAAGTTGCGGGCAACAGCTCTTAAATAACTAAAAATTGTAAAAATCAATAATCAAAAGGACAGTGCTGGAGTTGTTTTGTACTATTTCCAAATTTTAGGAATCTCTTTGAAATATCCGGCACGACCCGGTCGCATTACCAACAATTTCATCCATTCGGCCGGTTAAAATTGGTGCTTGATTGCAATCCCTAGTGGTATAATTAATAAAACAATTATTTGTAGAAAATGTATATTAACTAATCGGAGTCAGAATCAGAGAAAGTGCCGCGTCCACTCGACTGGTCATCTACCTCCATGTCTTCGTTCTTCGGCGTAATCTCAGCTACTGTCTTTATACAGCGGATTGTGTATTTGTTAAAGTCGCATCTGAAAATAAATACAATATTATCAATTCATTATAACCATCGCTAGTTCTGCCAGTGGCCGAAATTCGACCACAGACTAAACAATAAAATTTCTTTTAAGTTTGACAACTGACTTTAGCCGTAAATAAAATAGTTAAGTATACGTGTGTATATATATATCATGTATGCCACGTGAATGTAGTGTGTGTAATGTTTATTTTTGTTAATCTTGTATATTATAATCTATATTGTTTAATATTATAAATGCGAAAGTTTGGATGTTTGGATGGATGTTTGTTACTCAATCACGGAAAAACTACAAAACGGATTTGAATGAAAGAACACTGGCCACGCTTCATATATCACTTGGACTTGTAAATTGAATATCATGTCTTATAACGAAATTCGTGTCAGATTTGTTGTTTTATTATTTAAAATCAAGTTTCATTTATAAAGGTCTCTAAAGAAGTATTAATAAAATAATATTTCGACTTTTTATAAATTACTAACATATTACAATACGGGTTGTCGTATTTAGATTTATCACAATAATATCTTAATGGACAAATGACCTAAAATATTCCATATTGTGATAAATAACATTAAATAACAATATATAATTACTTTTACTATTTTATAAAAATATGTTATAGCGGTGACGTGACCACTGTTTGATGCTTTTTGATCATGGAAGATAGAGAACAAGGGGAAGTGAAGAGTAGGCGTGCCGCGTGCGTCACTATTATGCGCTTTTACTCTAAATTGCCTTAGTGATACTTACCATATCACTAGGAGATAGTCGTGGTGCGAAAATCTATTATACACTGAATTATGCCGTATTGTGCCATCCTTGAATGCAGAAATGATAGTAAAATACAGATGATTAAGAATGGAGATATTTCATATCATCCGAAAGTACAATTTTCATTTTATTTTAATTAAATTCCTGATTTAATATAATCTCTAATGATATAATAGAAAGTCAAGCTAAAATCAGCCGTACACCTTACGTATAAAGTTCATTTTAGGTTGACCTAATTTTTCTAGAAAGATATACGTAATGACAGTCATTACTTTATCGTTCTAGAAAGTTCTCTACTCAAATATGATCAACTGAAAACTACGGAAAAATCAATGCTGCCATCTATTGTAGAATAGCGAAACTATTACGATCTTAAGTTTCACTATTGTACAAATATATGAGTCTATTTTGAATAGACTACAAAAGGACGTAAATACTCTTTTTTTTTGTAGCAAAATAAAATTTATTGTAACGCAGTTTGGTATATTTTTAAATGTTCTGTTTGTGTGTTTCGGATTATTGTTGTTTAAAATGAAAACGACCAATGAAACAAAGTGTGCATTAGTAGTTTATATGCAATAATGCTTATTTTATGTGTGAGTATGGCGATCACGGTCCTGATACAAATGTGTGTACTTGCCAATTCCGCTTGTTCTCTATCTTTCATGTTTTTGATGGACATTCTATTCACAGAGGTGATCCTCCTTCCTCTATACTCCATGTGTATTACAAGAACATTCAACATGGCGGTTTTTTTTTTAAATTACATCGAACTGCTCACTATGGAGACTTACAAAAAAAAAATTTCATTTTTTTAATACATCTTTCAAGAATTTTTATATTGATGTTTTTATTGAATATTAAATTGAAAAAAAAATACCTATTTTTTAAGATATATTACGATCTCAGACAAGACAAAGGCCATTGTGACCAGCCTTCTTTGGTACATTGGTATATGATGATCTAGAATAGCACATAGGTTACTTTTTATCCCGGACAATTAGGTGATCCCGAGGGATTCTCTAAAAATTTTCATAATACAGTGGGCTGCACGTTGCAGCTAGTTTAATATACTTCTAATGCCTTTAATTTTAGCCTTTAATATTAGCCGAAGATACTTGGTCCCACAATGTGATAGGTATCAAGCATATCGCCAACATGGCACTTATCCGATGCTGGGCAACTATATTTTTATCATAAAATTGAACGAATTTTGAAATAATAATCACTGAACAAATTACACAAATCGATCTAACCCCAAAGTAAGCAAATCATTTGCTTGTGTTATGTGTGTTAGTCAACGATACTAATAAATAGAAATACATATAAAAATACTTTTATATACATAATAAACACCCACACCCAGAAACACAAACATCTATGCTCATCACATAAATGTTTTTCAGTGCCGGGAATCGAACCCGGGCCCCATCGATTCGTAGCTAGGTTCGCTAACCTCTCGACCAACGGGGCGGTCAATAAAAAACAAATTTTTAATGTATGTTAGGTGTGTATTGTAAAACTAAAACTGTATTGTAAACTAAAAATGCGAAAGCGTGTAGGTTAGTCTGCTTGCAATAAACCTCAATGGCAGAGCGGATTTTGATATAATATGGACGTAGTTACACGAAAACTATCCAATCCACATAACATCAGTTTAGAAATATTGAAGTTTAAAGTTGGATATTTTTTAATATTAACGTGCCATAACATGGGGACTAGTTCTGACGTTGAATAAAGTAATAGAGAGCTATTTTTACTCAGATGCTTTTTACTGGCCAATAGTATTGATGTTTAGCATCAGTTTGGTGCACTTAACTCATTTTTGACCATATTGTGGATTTGATCCTTTTCGTTTAACTACGTATGTATGTTGTGTATGTCTCATAAAATAAAACTGGTGAGCAAAATGTATCAGTAAACGAGAACTACTACCCACAAACTGAGATGCAGTTTGGCAGATAAAAAATGTAAAAAAAAACTGTAAACCGTTTGACCCGCATGCCATCTCTGAAACTTCCCGCTAAATTGAGGTACTTTAAGTTCAAAAGAACAAAGCTATACATAAGTAAAGATTTTTTTCAGAGCTCAAAAAAATAAAGTAGGTATATATATAAATAAATTTTATTAATGTTCCCCCTTGTTCTAACTCATCGATGGGCGGAAGCAGTTGAGTCCAAGGGGGAGGCATTGGCAGTTAGTTTGGACATAGCGAAGGCCTTTGATCGGGTATGGCACAAAGCGCTTCTCGCGAAGCTGCCTTCCTATGGGCTTCCTGAGAAATTATGCGAGTGGATCACCAGTTTTTTGGCTGACCGGAGCATCAAGGTCGTTGTCGACGGTGCGTGCTCCGACCTTAAATCTGTCAATGCTGGTGTTCCCCAAGGCTGCGTGCTATCACCGACACTGTTCCTTCTGCATATCAATGATATGATGCGAATTAGCAACATACATTGCTATGCGGATGACAGTACTGGTGATGCTACATACTCCGGCCGTAGCAGTATTTCTCGGGAACACGTCGAAGAGTGCCGAAACAAGCTTGTGTCTGAAGTCGAGAATCGACTTACCGATGTCTCGGAATGGGGTCGCCAAAACCTGGTTACTTTTAACCCTAAGAAGACACAGCTTTGCGTGTTCACCGCAAAAAAGACACCCTTTGTCGTATCACCTCGATTTGAGGATACTCTCCTGACAGCCTCAGCTAGTGTCGGAATCCTGGGAGTTGACATATCGAATTACATTCAGTTTCGCGGTCATTTGGAAGGCAAGGCTAAACTAGCCTCCAAAAAGCTCGGTGTGCTCAGCAGAGCGAAACAGTACTTTTTGCCGGTCCATCGCCTTCAACTTTATAAGGCACAGGTTCGGCCTCACATAGAGTACTGTTCGCATCTCTGGGCCGGAGCTCCTCAGTACCAGCTTCTTCCTCTTGATCGCATTCAGCGTAGAGCGGTTCGAATCGTTGACGATCAGGCCATTTCGAAACAGCTTGACTCTTTGGCATTGCGCAGAGATGTAGGTTCTCTTTGTGTCTTTTATCGTATATATCATGGAGAGTGTTCCGACGAGTTGTTTGGATTAATTCCTGCCGCCGAATTCCACCATCGGACATCGCGTCAAAACTTGAAGTTCCATCCTCACCATCTCGATGTCTGGAAATCCACAACTGTGCGTTTCTCCCGACACTTTTTACCTCGCACTACTCTGTTATGGAACCAATTACCGGCAGGGGTATTTCCGAACGGATACGACATGGGGACCTTCAAGAAAAGAGCTTACTCATTCTTAAAAGGCCGGCAACGCAACTGCAAGACCTCTGGTATTGCAGATGTCCATGGGCGGCGGTGATCACTTACCATCAGGTGCACCTCTTGCTCGTTTGCCCCCTCTTCTATACAAAAAAAAAAAAATATTAAAAAATGACAGTAATTTGATTTTGGAGAAACTGTATATTTTGGAAGCGATGATCGATTTTTATCTTTTGAATGGCATTCAACGTAATTTTCAAGCTCTAAAATGTTTTCTTAGCTACATAATCTATAGGCTGAAAATGTTGAAGTAATGTCAAAAAACATTTTTTTTTCAAAAAATTTTATAATTGATAAATCCCAAATAAATCAACCGATTTTGATCCAATTCATGGTATTTGGACGCAGTTTTTTAGAGAGAAAAGCTGGTTAAATTTTAAAATCAGTCAGTATATTATCCTGAAAGTTATTTTAAATATATTAAACAAGTTTGCTATAAAAAACAAAATATTCATATTTGAAAAGCTGTGACTTTTGAAAACTTGATTCCATTTTAGTTTTTTTTTTTTTGGAGCTGCATTTAATGTAGTTTTTTAAGTATTAAAACATTGTAGAAGATCGAAAAATGATTGGTTAAAAAATCTCGAAGTTACGTCGAAAAAACACTTCTATCACAATTATTTGTCAACGATAACTCCCGAACGGATAAACCGATTTTGATGCAATTTATGCATTGGACGCAGTTTTTCGTGGAAATTCATTTTTAATATATAATAATCAACTCGATTATTATATATTAAAAAAATACTGTTTTGCCAATATTTTTTGAGGTTTCTCCAAAATTTCTCAAAATCTGAATCGAATTGATTAAAATTTTTAGAAAGTCTAAGTTGAGTGAGATAATAAGAAATTTAGCTTGGTGCTAATTGTATACCTACAAATATTCTCAGAGAATTTTTAGGT
Source organism: Apodemia mormo (assembly GCA_036924255.1). NCBI lineage: Eukaryota > Metazoa > Arthropoda > Insecta > Lepidoptera > Riodinidae > Apodemia > Apodemia mormo. The sequence goes on along the minus strand of JAUPFN010000006.1, from coordinate 4,391,976 downwards.
AGATACTCTCCCATGTTGATTTGGGTCCCCTTTGAAGAATAGACGAACTGCCGTTCTGTCAGGTAGGTCGTAAAGGGCGACTTATTGGCTGTATGTGTCACTACCATCATAACTACTAGGTGGTAGAGTTCCGCAACGTCTCGCCCGGGTATATTCTACCAGCGATTTACCTATTCCTGCCACAATAACGTCAATGCTTATCAATGTCGTAAGCGGTAGACTTACGCATGTGGTATTGTCATCCAACCACACGTGTGACAACGCACCATTATTATCTTTTGGTATCTTTTATTTTTTAAATTTATTATTAAATAAATAACAGTACATTTAAGTTATATATAGTAGTATTAAAAAAAACACAAAGGTTTATATTGGGCAATACTACACATTAATTTTAAAATATCATTATACATATATAAGACACGGATATAATAACATATTGGTAAACGTTCATTCAAAAATTAAGTGTTCCGAAGAGTTATTCGGACTAATTCCTGCCGCTAAATTCCATCATCGGACATCGCGTCAAAATTTAAAGTTCCATCCTCACCACCTCGATGTCTGGAAATCCACAACTGTGCGTTTCTCTCTACACTTTTTGCCTCGCACTACTCCATTGTGGAATCAATTAGCCTCGGGGGTGTTTCCGAACGGATACGACTTAGGAACCTTCAAGAAACGAGCTTATTCATTCTTAAAAGGCCGGCAACGCAGCTGCAATACCCCCGGTATTGTGGATGTCTATGGGCGGCGGTGATCACTTACCATCAGGTGCACCACCTGCTCGTTTGCCCCCTCTGTGCTATAAAAAAAAACATTTCTTGAAAACTAAGTTGTTCAAGAAATAACCTATATACATAGGCGATGGTTTCTGTTTTTATCAGGAGAACCATCTGCCTGTTTGCTATCTAATGATATAAAAACAGTCCAAAACTTCCCCCCCAATATAAAATATGTAATGTCAGAGAGATTTATTATTCAACATAGATAATAACACAATCTGTCTCTCTTATCACATGCTTGACCTTATCGAGTTTTAGATAACGCGCCGAGCGACATGTGATACGGCCTTACATAATCTTATACCAAACGTAAGATTTACATTTATTGAATTAGGCATTGTTTTTTTTTTTTTTGTTACTGCATTAATTGTTACATTTTTTATTTAAAAATTTAAAAAAGTAATATTCGTTTACTCCGCACAGCTCTTCCCCCGTAGGTGATAGCGTGATAATATGTAGCCTATATATTGACCCGTAGGCGTATCATCTAACGTTTGCAATTCGCCAGCGATCAGCGATGAGTCTTAAACGTAATGAAAAAATCATCAAAAACGTCGCCAATTGCTTGCTGGTCACTAGATGCACTTTTTGCAATGTCACAGCATCAAAACTAATCAAGCGGAAACGACTACCACTAATGTACAAGGCTGTTATGTGTCTTGCAATAACTAAACAATCACGATAATTTCGCATTGCGAGTTACATTTTTTATTTAAAAATTTAAAAAAGTATCCTCTGTGTTGGTCCCGGGCTCCTATGAAGAATAGACCAACTGTCATTCTGCCACGCAGGTTGTAAAAGGCGACCGATTGTGATGTGATTCACTACCATCGTGTCTACTAAGTGGTAGAGTTCCGCATTGTCTCGCCCGGTCTGGTACCACCGCCTTTTTGTACCTCTGTATACCGCCGAGGTATACAGAGGTACAATCAATGCACTTACGATCACTCGAAGATATCTACCTAATCCCACAATGTGATAGGCGGGTAGCCTATTACCAACTGGGCACTTATCCTGTCCCGAGCAAAGTTGTTTTTATCAGAAAACTGAAAAAAAAAACATTTTTGATTTGCCCGAACCGGGAATCGAACCCGGGACCTTATGTGGCCAACGCCGTCACCCGGCCATTAGACCACAGAGTCGAAAATTTATTTAAACCTATATTAATATTATAAATCCAAAAGTTTGAATGTTTGTATGTTTGGATGTGTGGATGGATGTATGGATGCATCCATTCAGGATGTTTGTGACTCAATCATGCAGAAACTAATGAAAGGATTTGGATAAAATTTGGCTTCTTTTTATCTCGAAAAAATTAGGCGATCCCGCGGGATTCACCAGAAATGTTATAATACAGCGAACTGCACGCTACTGCTACCATAAAAAAATGTATAATGCAGCGGGCTGCACGCAGCAGCTAGGTAAAAAAAATTATGTGGTGTCGCGGGACACCAGGTAGGAACGAACTTCCTTCGGCTAAACGGCACTACTCGCTTGTGTACGCGACTGTCGCGCCTGCGCACGTCTCATTTAACGCTTTTATTCCACGCATTTTTCTTACGGTTTTACTATCACATTTTTTTCAGTTCGGTCGCGCAGCAAAATCCCTATCCCCTCCAAGCCGTAAGGAATTTCGCTCCAATATATTTTAGTATTCATGTATGGTATTAGTATCATAATGTAATTAACATCCACATTACAAATAAATAATTTTATTACTTTCGTGTTAGATCAATTCGTGTAATTTGTCCCGTGTTATATATTTATTTATTTAATGGTAGCACGCCCGTATCCCCGAAAGGGTAGGCAGAGGTACAACAAGTGCATCCACGATTAGCCGAAGATACTTGGTCCCACAATGTGATAGGTGGCCAGCCTATCGCCAACCGGGCACTTTCCAACCCGGGCAATGTTGTTTTTATCAGAAAACTGAAAAAACACATTTTTTAAATTGCCCGACCCAGGAATCGAACTCTGGACCTCATGTGGTCAACGCCATCGCCGGCCCACTAGACCACAGAGGCTATAATAAATAATTTGAAGGGGTCAACGGGACGGACAGCCTGAAAGCGGGACAATCCCGCCCAAATCGGGACGTATGATCAGGTTAGACATGCATAATCTAAGTACTTTGATAAGAAGTCTGTTTAATTTTTTTAGTTACTTTTAGAGACAGCAGAGATCAGGATATTCAGCCTAACTACGGACGTCGTCACTCAAAAGTTAAAAAACCGAACTTGCGAGTTAAATTCGCGTGGAGATGGTCCGTACCTGATGATGGTACCTTTTTAGTCTACACTATTATACAGGTCGACTGTTACAAAACTGTAGGTACATTAGGATGGGTCGTAATTTTTTTTTTTGTTGCAACTACCCCATTTGAGTAATTATTTATCTCAAAAACGAGTGGTGGATTATTAGATAGCATACAATCAAATGATTCGCCTGATGGAAAGAGAAACCATCGTCTATAGACATTAAATACCGGCTACCTTACCCTCCAAACACACAACACGAACGAACGGGACAGTGACAAACATTGACTCTTTTGTGGCAGGAATAGGTAAGACGGTGGTACCAAATACCCGGGCGAGACGTTGCGGAACTCTACCACCTAGTAGGCATGATGGTAGTGACTCATATAGCCAATCGGTCGCCTTTTACGACCTGCCTGGTAGAACGGCAGTTGGTCTATTCTTCAAAGGAGCCCAGACCAACATACATATACCCGGACAACCGTATAGTGTAAATATCGATGAACTTGTCTATAATTGTTTTTTTTTTTTAATTTAACTAGTGCTGTGATTGCGTACAACTTTCATAATGTCAATTGCAATACAATTTTTAAGTAAGGCAAAACATTTATTCTGCCAGTCCTAAGCTTGGATAAAGTCTAATAGATGGTAGAGTTCTGCATTGTCTCGCCTAGATCTGGTATCACCGCCTTACCTATTCCTGCCACAATAGCGTCAGTGCTTGTCACTGTCATTTTCCGCAGGCGTATCACCTACGCAATCCTCCAACGATCAGCGATGACTTTTAAACGTAACGAAAAACACATCAAAACGTCGCCAATTGCTTGCTGGTCACTAGATGCACTTTTGACAATGTCAGCACCAAAACCAATCAAGTGACAATATCTTGCAATAACTAAACAATTTCCATAAATTCGCATTGCGAGTTACGTGATAACCCCATCGGTTTGAAAAGTATGGTAGCCGGTAAACTTATGCATGTGGCATTGATCCCATCACAAGAATAGCTACGCAACATTTACATTTTTGGTGTGTATTAGGCATGGCACATATCACGCATCAATGGTTATATCACTCGTTATAATTCACATGTCACACCAGTTATACCATCTGTTATATATAACGGAAGAGTGATTTAATTTCACGCTGTACCAAGCTACTACTTAAGCTTATAATTTGCAGAAATCCGTCGTGCGAAATAGACAAAGCCACAACATTTGAGCGACACCGTGCCACCAGCTAGAAGAGACAACTGTTTCACTCTTATGTTATTTCACTTTGTTAATCACAAATTATTGTATAAATAACTCTATATCAAGCCATTATCACTGCTACATATAACAGACGGAATAAAATGTACCCCCACTGTGACAATAATCGTCACCAATAAAATATAGCGGTCATGATTCATCACGCGTGAAATAACAGTGACAAATAACAAATATAAACTTCACGACGTCAGAGTGAAATAAAAGTAGCTATAACTCACATCCCTATTATCTATAGGTGACGTTTTCCTGGATGGACCATGGTGTAATTCAAGACGCCATTACAGACCATAGCGTTTTCATCCTAAATTTAAATTTATGTTTCATAACTATAATATATGTACAAAATATATGTACGATATTAAAAAAATGGTTATTATACCCAGCAAGATAAAATATTAAAAAGTTTTTTTAATTTAGTCAATTAGCCTGTTAATGGGATATTGCGCAATATCGTGTGAGGTGGGAGGCTCTAGTTTGGAGATAAAGCTTCACTTCGGCTCACTGAGGCAGCAGAGTTAATTGGTAAGCTAGTTAATCTTTCTAATTCAGACTAAATTTTCAGACTTTGTTGAAAATACATATATAAGCAATGATCAATCACTTCGCCATCTCTATTTGCAACAGTGTGTATATACAAATATATCGACGCGTCCCAAGAACAAAATCGTACTGAGAGATCAGACGAAATTGGTTTTATAATAAAATTCGCATTAAACACGCATAAAGCCAAAAGACAATATATTTTTTATAGTTATTGGTCTTTTGTTTTTGGAAATGCTCAAGTGAACATCATCTTATGTACAATGTACTCCCACAAACATATTGTAATTTGGTGGTTTTGCAGACACGATTTTGTTCTTGGGACGTGTCGATATATATGTATCTATGTATGTGTGTATGTATAGATGTGTAATGTATACTCACATTTTGCTAATCTGGGAATATTTAACAGTGAGAACTTTCTCCAAGGCCAGCAGCACACTAGGTGGTATTTTTTTCTTGTTGGTGACGAGGCTCTGGACCCAAAGCAGTAGATGCTCCAGATGCCTGCTGTCCTCTAGGAGCCGGGCGATAGAGTTCAGAAGCCGATACGCGTATTCCTCTTCTAAACTGCTGGTTGTTAGTTCAACTAAAAAAATTAAAAGCAGGTGTTAGTTTGCGAAGATATTATGATAATAACTAAAGTACAGTACCCGGCGATAAATATTGCACATCGACCTTTGGAAAGAGACAATCGGCTAATTTCGGCTTCGTAGAGCGTTATCTCTGTCGCACAAAATACAAACAGTCCGGTACCTATTAGGAGCTGTTAAAACAAGTATGATTTGCTTCTTTTGATATTTTTATTCTTTGTATAAAATACACTAATTTTTCTATAAGTGATGGCTTTAGGTTGGGGTAAAATAAAATAAAAAAACATTTTTACATTATGTTTACGTATTTAATTATTTTGGAACATTACAGCTTTAGTGTACATAATAAACACCATTATACCTATTGCTAAAATGAGACATTGCAATAAAAATAATAATAATTCTAATTCTCAATTACTTCCATTTCACTATCTGTGCTCTCAAAGAGGTCAATATCACTGTCACTATCAGCCGTATTTATTACTAATCTATCAGTGTAATTGTCTAAACTGTGTTGAATGCTTCTATATTCATTCTCACATTTGATTGCATGATCGCAAACCTTTTTCCACTCTTCAGCGCCGATCATGTTTACTTTTTCAGTCAATAATGTTTTTACTGTAGTTAAGTTCATACCCACATTTCTAGAGGCTACATAGCCTTTCAGTTGAGACCATATATTTTCAATTGGATTAAAATCCGGATGATATGGTGGCAATCGCAACACAGTGTGCCCATGTTCGGCAAGTATTTTGTCCACAGAAAACTCTGTATACCTCTCCTTGTGCTGACATATAATAGCGTAAATCTGGGTTTTTGTTAATTTTGGATCAACTGGAATTTCATGTCTGTTTAACCAGTTGATCATTTCCCGTTTAATGGTGTTTGAGTTGGGGGGTCTCTCAACATACTTGTTGTGATAGGGTGCGTTGTCGATAACTAGAACAGAATCACTGGGTATATTTGGGATTAATTGGTTAACCAGCCATTTCTCATAGTTATCGTTATTCATTTCATTGTGATAGTCACCTGTAGTGTCCGTGGATTTATACGTTAAAAAAGCACCGGGTACAAAGCCTTTTTCATTTCCCGCATGAACTATTATCAAACGTTGACCTTTTGAAATTGGCTTTTTTACTCCTTTTTTCTTATCGTCACTCCAAGATTTCCCTTTAGTGTGGGATGCATGTATATATGACTCATCCATGTAGACGATATTTTTTCCTGTTTCGCGAAATTTGCGTATTTTATCAAGGTATTCCATTCGTTTGAGACTAACGTCGTGCTTTTCCATTAGAATTTTTCGATTATCTTCCATTTTAGTGAACTGAAATCCCATGTCATGAAGTATTTTTCTCAATGTTTTTTCAGACCCATTGTAATTAATAGCTTCAGATAACTTAGCTTTTAATGATTTTATTGTTGGCAGTTCATTAAATCGTAAGTGAAAATCATACACCATTCTTCGAACAACATCGTAATCAAAATCGTCCATACCTAAACGAAATTGCTTTTTTGGTCTCCCTTTTTTTGGAGTGCTGAACTTAATTTCAGTCGAATGTGTTTCAGTACTGACTTCGTTTAATATATTGTTCAAAGTTCTTCTTGAAATTCCAGTGGCATTTGCAACTCGCTCTTGAATCTTCTTAAAATAACAACTTACATTTTCATCTACTTTTTTTTTAAATCTATCAGCTTCGCTTACAAAGTATTTATAAACATTGTAGATAATTTCACGTGACTGACCTCGTAAAGGTTTCCCTCTTTTTCCGAAAGATGCCATATTACAACTTTAAATTATTTAAATTTGTGGGTGTTATCAACTCTAAATATATATATTTTTTCGGGACGCGACTGCACTCTATCGTACTTGAACAACGACTGACTAAACGTCACATAGGTAGTGTGGGACAGAGATAACGCTTTACGAAGCCGAAATTATCCGATTGTCTCTTTCCAAAGTTCGATGTGCAATATTTATCGCCGGGTACTGTATACTATATATAAATTCTCGCAATATTTCAGTCGGTTAACTGTCTTAGCTTATGTTAACTGTCTTAGTTATGTTATAGCTTAAAATAATGTTTAAGCTATTATGCAGGTCTAAAGTTACCATCTAATTTATTAATATGCAATCTCCATTTTAATTATTTATTTTGGTATTTTCATCAACTTCAGAGTTGAGAGAGTCGAGAGTTCAGATCATCCCTATTTATAGATTGGTATGGGTACATGCCTAACAATAGGTATTGAAAATTTAGTAGACTTGGTTTAGCCTTCAAACACTTAAAATAAAAGTAAAAGTTTTTGTTTTGAGTAAAATTGTTGACCCATCAAAATAAATGAAAAATTGTTTTTTTTTTGTATATTATAAATATATATTTATAATATACAAAAAAAACAATTTTTCTTTTTTATCTAAACCTACGCAAAGAATACGATTCTACATTTAATGTGACAAGGTAATATATGTGTATATGTATATGAGAAACAAAACTGGACCTAGAATGGAACCCAGTAAAACAACCTAAGATTCAGCAGAACCAGTACATTGTATATAATTAATGTTAAAACGTCTGGATTCTTCCATTTAAGTAAGAAATCGGAGGTTCTAGAACCTTCTTTTTAAAATCATAGCGATTCTTAAGTTGTTATTATCGACACTGTCAAATGCTTTAGACAAATCTCATAAGACTCCAAGCACTTCTTGCAAGCCTTTCCAGACTTCAAAATGTTTTTAACAATCCAACACAAACATTTATGATGAGCAACCCTAACAAATTACAATGAAATATTCTCAATTTTAATTTTAAGGGATCTATGGAAGTGCAATGTATGTGGTGCAAATCCCAGTGGGGAGTAAGATCATCCAACAGTCGAGAGAATAGGGATTACTTAAACGTCTCACAGTTAGGTTAGAAAGCCATCAGAAGTTACATATTGCTTCAGTTCTGCAGTACTCACTGATGAATTAAAGTTTGAGTCGTTAAAATTAGAGAATTAGTATTTTTGTACGTCATCGCCGACTCCAAATTTTCGTTTATATTCTCTCTTGGTTTCAGTAGGCAGATTGCAGCACTTACTGTCAGAAGGAGGTACGGCTTCAACGCACTGCTGTATGTAGTCGTGCTCGTTGAGCTGCAGCGCCCCGATGAGCGCGGGCCCCCAAGACCTCTGCTTCAGCAGCTCGCGCACGCCCAGCGGGGTCGAGCCTGACTCCAAGCGAAATGGCCTGGAACACAGACAAATCTGTTCATATATGTATAACTGCACTAATTGTCTAATAATCCGAGACCCTTTGCAGAACAAACCATTTATCTTTTTGCCAAACATTTCGTATGGGGACATCCACAAAATACGACATTGATTTTAAAGTCGGTCAATTGGAATATCGTGTCAGCGTTTTCTGCTCAAACAACACCGATTTTAGTCACACAATTGAAACAACCTTTTAGCATATTTTGCTGAAACGACATTCCAATGAAGCGACTTTAAAATCGGTGGCGTTTAATTTTATTCGCAAATAAGGATACGAAAACCGTTTCAATTGTGAATCGAAGAGAGTAGAGTACGATCTTTCTGGTAGGCGTAGATCTGAATAAAGTAGTGATAATATATAAACCTGAAGGTGCCATCGATGCCGGCATTCTGTGCGTACAGCAGCAGGCCCTCGGTGGCAGCCAGAGCGAAACTTTCGCCCGTCGGGGAAAACCGCACGCAGTGCACTCGCACCTGAAACACAATCACTACATTCAAATAACACCAGCACTGCACTCACTAACTGTAATTATTAATAACTCTAAATTAAAAATTTAAAACATCCCGAGACATTTTCTTTTCATCAGACTACAATTATGCTTCGTATGCATAATTTTAGGAGCAAAACGTGAAAGAAGATAATGATATCAGAAAGGGGATCCTGCATCATCAGGTTAAGGTTCAAGCCCAACTCAAGCCCATTCTAGCTCAGTAAGGAACAATGTTATCCTTACTGAGCTTGAATGGGCTAGAGTTGTTTTATTGCAAGGCTCCCACGGCCTCCTTTCAGCTCCACCGTGGAACTCTGGAAATATTTCTGATTCAGAGTATTTGCAATAAAATAACAAATGAAACAACACTTGATGGGCTTATTTTGTTTAGTTTAGAAGTGACATTGCCATCTTCGAGTTTCATTATCAAACACCGCGAATATTCTAGCAACAAAGGCCAACTATATAAGTCCAAGCTCAGCTGATCAGCTTCCAGTTCCATCATTAGACCGCCCCGTTGGTCGAGTGGTTAGCGGCCCTGACTACGCAATCGACGAAGCTCGGGTTCGATCCCCGACGGGGACAAGCATTTGTGTGATGAGCATAAATGTTTGTATTTCCGGGTTTGGGTGTTTATTATATATATACTAGTATTTATATATGTATTTCTATGTATTAGTATCGTTGACTAACACCCATAACACAAGCAAATAATTTGCTTACTTTGGGGTTAGATCAGTAAGTGTAATTTGTCCCGTGAATTATTATATTATATTATATTATTAGATCCTAGAAAACATCCAACACCTAAGTGTTTGCCAAAACAAATCGAATTAGCCCATACTCGATAAATTTATCTGGTTTAGATTTGGAATTCTCATAAACTTCTTTCAGCTCTATCATTAAACACGGGAAACCATCCGGGCCCAAAGTCTCTGAAAAAACGGATGAAAAGAACCCGAAATATATGATTGTTTCCTAATTTTAATCCGAAATTCCCATGATCTTCTTGCTTCATCATAAGAACCTGGAAGTCATCTAACACCAGGTTGTATGTTAAAACAGAATAAACAAGTCCAAATTCGATGGGTTTATCTTGTTTAGTTTAGTTCCCACAGCCACCTTCCAGTTCCATCATCGGATCCTAGTAATCATCTAGCATCAAAAATATGCCAAAATGGAACAGATTAGCCCACATTCGATGGGTTTATCTGGTACAGCTTAGGAGTTCCATAGACTTCTTCCAATTCCAACATCAGACTCCAGAGTCTTTTAAGGTCTTTTAAGAACTTTGGAGCAGTATAGCTGCCAGCAGCTATACTGCTCCAAAGTCCTTAAAAATATCGAATCAAATGACCCCAAAGTCGATGGTATTACTCCATTTCACACTAAAGTTCCCATGATCTTCTTCCAGCTCCATCTGAACTTGCAAGTTGTCTAGCACTAGGGTAGTTGTAAAAACAAAACAAACGAATCCAAACTAGATGGATTTATATTGTTTATAGCTTAGGAGTTCCAATGGTCACCTTGCAGTTCCATCATCAAATCCTAAAAATCATCCAGCAGCAAAGTGTTTACCAATACAAGACAATTGAGTGCTAATTCAATCAATTTACTTCGTTGAGTTTAAGAGTTCCTGTTTTTGCATTTTGCATCTGGATTCAGGAATTTCTATCTTCAGAGCCTCGACATCATGAGAGAAATCTTATAACAACGAAATAAACGCTTCCAAACTCCATTATCTTAACTTTCTATCTATAAGTTTCTGTAGTACTCTTTCAGCTGCATCTTCAGATCCTCGTCGTCATGAGTACTAATTAAACTTAAACTAAGTCTTTAAGCAACAGTACCAATGAACCAAAACTCGGTTTTTCATCAAAACTCGCCATCTGTGAGTTCTAGTCCCTATATCCAGGCTACACCATGAGATCAGCTAGATGATACCATAACATTGCTTTGTCACTGAACTTACCAAGTTTATTAAGTTTTAGTACAAACGGATATCAGAATGTCGTTGCAAATTGTTTGCAATGTTTAGAAAATATGTTAATTACAATACTGCCAGTTAAATAAAATCTGATGACTTTTGAATGAGGATCTAGCAGCATCAGGTGAAGGTCACCATGTCATTGCAATATCATTGAAATAACAGAATACAACATTTATTATCGACAAGGTCTTTACAAGTTGCTTAATTTCTTTCATCAATTTAAAAAGAGCTGACGATCTTGAAACGGCTGAACAGATTCTATTGAATTATAGCTAAGAACCATCTAGCAAAATAGGGCTTTAATTTGACAAAACTGCAAACAAATCGGACCATCTTTCTCGTTACGATGTCACGTGAATTTAAACTACCACGTCAAAGCTCAAACCTCAAAATGCGATACTTTTTCAGTAACAGATACCACAAAAAAAGCATAGAAAGTCCCCTAGTGTCCCACACGATGACACACAAATACACATCTGAAACTTATAACACCCTTCGTTTTGCGTCGGGGATTTAATATTTAAATAATATTCTTAATACTGTAATAATATTCAATAACTGTTAACATTAAAAATAATATTCACTCAAAAAGTAGATAATAGTATATTTTGTCATTTACTTTTGGAGCACAATAAAGAGTTATTGTATTGTATTGTTGTATTGTATGTATGTTTAACGCGTGAAAATATTCTTTTTCACACTAGTGTTTTTAGGTTTCGTACCCAAAGGGTAAAACGGGACCCTATTACTAAGACTCCGGTGTCCATCAGTCCGTCAGTGCAAAATATTTGTATAAAATAACTATTTTACAGTGTGAATACTAATAATACGTGAATTAAATTTAAAATATTAATACATACGTATTAGTTTCAAAATAATTATTATGTTGTTACAATACGGTGGTAATTAAAATTATTTTGAATTAAGATATTATCATTTAATTTACTGAATGCATATAAACCGTTATCTTTTAAAAAAAAGATGAACTTACTCCCGCGAAATTATAATTCTGCATTGTGGCGTCCACTTAACAAAATCTCATCAAGTGATAATTTTATGCAAAACCAATGTAAACGTAAATTAAGAACCAATTGACATTCGCAGTTTCATCCCCGAGTAGATTAACTTTTGTCGATATAGTTTTTACATCTTTGTTGTAGCATTACGTAGAGCTAACGACATGGACATAGAAAGTTTTGCAGCTCCCATTTTTTCATTGGAATATTGCCTTTTATATCTTACTAGCTGACCCGGCAAACGTTGTTCTGTCTTTTAACTACTCTTATTTTTTTCTATATTTTCTCACCTTTTAAACCTTCCCTAGACTTCAACAATTAATTCAAAACCAAAATTAGCCAAATCGGTTCAGCCATTCTCGAGTTTTAGCGAGACTAAGGAACAGCAATTGATTTATTATTATTATATATATATATATATATATATATATATATATATATATATATATATATATATATATATATATATATATATATATATATATATATATATATATATATATATATATATATATATATATAAGAGCATTTAAGAGCGTGTAAGAGCACCGTATTAGGGCGCCTCCAAATTTTGCGCCCTAGGCTGTCGCATTATCTTCGCAATGCCACTGAAATGAAAAAGAAATTAAAAAAATTGATAAAATTCAACGAAAGTCCGGAAAACAAATAAGACCAAGCGGGACAATAATTATCCACCCACATTAATCACATTTTCACCCACTTTAGCACCAAACACAAGAGCACACAGAATACGTACTCAACGCACGTTTCACTTCGCAACCGAAGCATCTTCAGTCGAAACGAACACTACTTCATTTAGCGCGAAAAATGTCGGCATTATTTTGTGTTAAAGATAACAGTTAAGTATATTACATCCTGAAGATGCTTTAAAAAGTGAAACCGGTCGGGTAATATATTAAAAAATATGTGTAAAAGTGAAATTTGTGTACAAATGCATTAGTAAAAGTGTCTAATAACAATGGAATTTCACCAAGTGCCGACGATGGAAAGTATAGAATATATTAAAGATAACAAACAAGCAGATGACTTTTCTGACAAAAAGAGACAACAATCGCCTATAACATCGACCACACAGCCCATAGACGCCTAATGTTCGATTTTCCGTATTGAATGCATTCTGGCAACTAGCTGAGCTGAGCTGCAACATCGTGATTGGCTTACTCAAGGCCACAGTGAAAGACAGTGATGTACAGAGGATCTGATTGGTCGACACTGATTGGGTATTGGTACTAGAGATGTGATAAACGGCTTTTAATTATTAACACGTTTAAACGTTTTGCTTATACTTTTAAGCGTGCTTAAAAAAGCGCTTTTCGTTTAAACGCTTTTTAAACAAAAGTTGTTGATCGTTGAGGAGGTCGATTATAAAACGAAGATTTAAGTGAATTAGTGGCGACCAATAAAGCCGAGAGCTGAAAAAAGCGTTCAATATTTTGTGGTTTTGTGTTATTACTTATTACTAGCTTATAGAAATGACGTGTTATCAAATACAATACAAATTATTATTATATAATACTAGCTGACCCGACAAACATTGTTTCGCCATATAAATTATTGAATTAAAAAATAGGGGTTGATGATAGAAGGGTGAATATTAGGGTTGTATGTATTTTTAATGCCAAATTATAAAAAATAGAAATAAAAAAATTGTCCTAAAAATAAAAAACAATGTTAGGGGTGTACAACCCTTATCACATAGGGGTATAAAAAAATAAACAGTAGCCGATTTTCAGACCTACAGAATATGCATATAAAATAAAAAATAAAATAAAAATATAAAATAAAAAGCCGTTTCGGAGGAGTATGGTAAATAACATTGTACCACGAGAATAGATATATATATATATATATATATATATATATATATATATATATATATATATATATATATATATATATATATATATATATATATATATAAATATATAGCTGTTGCTAGCGACTTCGTCCGCGCGGACTTCGTTTACTCCGCACAGCACCTCCCCGCTAGGCGATAGCGTGATAATATGTAGCATATATGTTGACCCGACCTGTTAGTAATATTCATGCAAAATTTGAAGTAAATCCATATAGTACTTTTTGAGTTTACCCCGGACATACATACAGACAAACAGATAAACAGACAAACAGACAAACAGACAAAAATTCTAAAAACTATATTTTTGGCTTCAATATCGATTGTAGATCACGCCCCAAGTATTCTTTAAAAAAATATTCAATGTACAGTTTTGACTTTTCTACGATTTTATTATATGTATAGATATTTATATATAAAATCATAATTTTATATACTTTATCAATCAATCAACTTCCCTTCGTACAAACGAATAAATGAATTGAATAATTCGTACAACTAAATGAATAGTAACACAATATACACTTTTTTATCCATAACCTAATTTCAATAATTAATATAAACAAAATTACTTTGAAAATTTGTAAAGGGATTCGTGTCATGTTCGTACGCGCGCTAAGTAAAATAAACAATTGATGAACGCGTCGAATTTCTTCAACAACGAAAACCGTACTGGAACTTGAAAAAACGAAAGTTGTTAATTCCTTGTAAAAAGTACTAACCAACCAAAAACGGAGCATTGTCAGTCCGACACAAATATTGCGTAAACAAGTAGAAAATAATTTAGCCGCTTAAAACGATAACCAATCCAAATTGTTATCGTTTCTTATAGCAATAGTAATAAGGTTGTTAATCCAATAAAATGAAAAATTATATCGAGTCTTAGAGTATAGAAATTAGGTTCTTTATTCTATTTTATTTTGATTTTTAACGTTATTGAAATAAGGTTACTTTTCGTCAAACATGATAATATGGTATTTAAATTTTTGTATCTTAAACATCAACGTTTAAACGAAAACGGCTTAAATCCGTAAGCGCGCTTATAGGCTTATTTTGAAAAGCCTAATTTTTTAAACCTATATCGTTTAAACGCCCACGACTAATTGGTACATGGACATTTACATCGGAACTATAAGTCAGATGTGTTGACAGAAGCCATTCGCCTGTTATTAGGGGTCTATGGGTTGTGTGGTCGGTGGACTATAAACACCAAAGATGTTAACAGTTTGTAGCTATCCGTGAGGCGAGGCGTTATTGCCACAAAAATGTGCAACTTGTGTATTTTTTTTTATGTTAGTTGGATAGGCAAACTAGCAGAC
This sequence comes from Apodemia mormo, assembly GCA_036924255.1. Classification (NCBI taxonomy): domain Eukaryota; kingdom Metazoa; phylum Arthropoda; class Insecta; order Lepidoptera; family Riodinidae; genus Apodemia; species Apodemia mormo. The sequence continues at coordinate 4,376,585 of JAUPFN010000006.1, read as the reverse complement.
GTGTCACCTGATGGTAAGTGGTCGACGTCGCCAATAAACAAGTTTACCTGGAACTGGCCCAGGTGTTTATGTGTTGCCTATCCTGAGACAAAAGATATTAATTCTCGGTGCCAGTAATTACACTGCCTGTCTTGCCCTTCTCTCCGAAATACAGCAAAGCTCTTTCACGGGAGAAATAAGCAAGATGGCGGTACCTGTGCAGCCGGGAGTGCGGCACAGCGCATCCCTCCCACCGGTAATAAAATATTATTTTGATGTGCCTAAATTATTATATTAACGTGATTACCCACCTCAGGTTTGACATTCCTGTCGGCCATGTCGCCTGCTTTGACCCCGGGCAATCGCACGTTGACATTGCCCCCCTCTAAGTCGCCCCTCTCTTCCACCAGCGCCATATTCCCGAACTCGGTGAGGTATCGCCTGTTGATGTAGTCCTGTAAAATGTACAATTAATATATCTAAGACAAGTGTTAGCAACTGCACTTAACGACAAGTACTAGCCGGCCAGGTGTGGCGCAGCTGTGTAATTTATGCACCTGTTATTATGATATAATGACGTCGTTATAAACAACAATTGACAAATATAAAATAAGGATAGTATAAGTAGGCGGGAATAAGATGTTTTTCGTGTCATTGTAATTCTATCGCTTCTTGAGGGTGTTACTCTGTCCAAAAATTATACTGGGCATGTAAAAGTGATTTATTCGGCCAAACTGCTTCTCGATAATACAACAAATACTTCGAAACACCAAAGTCAAAGAAAGCAGCGATATTTTTCATTAAATTTGCTATTATCCGCAACCTGTTTGCATATAATAGTTAATTGTTTTCACATTTTTAACTATGGATTTCCGCAAAGTAAAGCCTGCACGTATTTTTTTAAGCGAAACATCTACTGCAGAGAAACAGACCGGCTGTTGGTGTGATGCAGGAATGGGGAAAATGCCGAATGAAATGTAAGAAATTAATATGATGTTTTAAACATACACTAACTAAAAAGCTTAAATAATATTTTGATTACGCCATATTTAGTATCGTTAAAGATCATCGTTTTACGCATATTTTTTAATTAAAAAGTTTCTGTATTTCACATCTGTTTTCCCCCTATATTAATCTCGGGCTCCTTTGGAGAATAAGTCAACTACCGTTCTGCCAGGCAGATTGTAAGAGACGACCAATTGTCTATGCGAGTCATTACCATCGTGGCTACTAGGTGGCAGAATTCCGCAACGATTCGCCTGGGTATTTGGTACCACCGCCTTACCTATTCCTGCCGCAACAGCATCAACACTAGACACTGTCGTGTTCCGGTTTGAAGGTAAGGTAGCCGGTAAACTTATGCATGTGGCATTAGAACTCGTCATAAGATAGCAACTAACCATTACCATCTTTGGTGTCTACAGGCGATGGTTGACTGCATCAGGAGACCCATCGGCTTGTTTGCTATCTTATGATTTAAAAAAAACTTCCGGGTGTCCCGCGACCGCTCTATTTTGTAACCGATGAAAAAACTGAGGAAGTTTTCGATTCGCCGTGTATTTTCTTTTATGTCAGACCAGACATAACTTTTACAGGTATTTTGATCATTATTTTTTTATTGGATAGGGTATACCTATGTATTAAACTGGATATGCCTTCTAGGCAATTTCTTAGATTGCCAATGTCGCTTGCATTTATACCCAGAAATACAGAGTTATAGTTCTTACCGATGAAATAAAATCACTCCAGAGGTATTCTTTAATCCTGGCTTCTTATTTTATTTGTCGTGATAAAATAGCACAATATGACATATTTCTACTTTCTTACGATATAAATTATTTACATACAAGCGTTTGACAATTGAATACATTTGCTCATATGAGCGGCGAAACGTTTTCGCCCAACGCCATATCTATTAGCATTTGTGTAATCTGTGGATGTATATATGTGGACAAGTGTACAGCTAATCGTTCGCTTTTACAACCTGCCTGACAGAAAAGCAGATGGAGTCTACAAATAGGGCCCGTACTGACATGTGGCAAAACACTTACATTGACGGCGTCTAATGAGCGGTTCTGTGTGATGACGAATTTCTTGATAAGCACGGCCTCCCGCACGCTGTACAGACACACGTGCTTGGAGTTACCGCCGCCCAGGACACACGTGCCGTCGGATGAATAGCATATAGTCGTGAAAGCTCTGAAATAATACGCTTAACACAATAATACCTAGTAATTTAAAGACTGGCCAAGCGCGAGTCGGACTCGCGCAGAAGGGTTCCGTAGCATCCCTATTCGAGTTTCTACCTGTTTATTAAAATCTAGTAAAAAATTGCTTGAGAATTACGTTTGTTGTATGGGAGAGCTCCCTTTAATATTTACTTTATTTTTTGTTTAATTACTTACTTTGGAAGGTAATATACATCCATACTAATATTATAAATGCGAAAGTCTGTCTGTCTGTTACGCTTTCACAGCTAAACCGCTGGACCGATTTTCATGAAATTTGGCATGGGTATAATTGAAGATCCTGGGTTAAACGTAGGCTATTTTTTTCAAAAATCAGTCCCTGGAGGGCTGAAATAGGGGATGAAATTTTTATTAAAAGTTATTTGGACGACTTATTAATTTACTCGCGGGCGAAGCTACGCGGGTCAGCTAGTATAAAATATTTTGTGAAAATTTTAAGCATCTACCTGTTACGGTTATTAATATTGAGCAAATTATACGAAGAAAAACACGTTTATTGTATGGGGACCCCTTAATATTTTCATTTGTTGTTACAGCGGCAACGGAAATACATAATTTGTAAAAATGTCAGCTTTCTAGCTATCACAGTTTATGAGATACAGCCTGGTGACAGACAGACAGACAGCGGAGGCTTAGTAACAGGGTCCCATATTTACCTTTTAGGTACGAAACCCTAAAAATGTAACCCGAATCAAATATCAATGATACTCAGATTTCAAAAATTACTGAACCGATTTTAAATGAAACTTGTTTTTTTTTATTTCATAACATAGCAAACAAGCACATGCGTCTCCTGATGGAAAGAGTCAACCATCTCCTATAGACACCAAAGATGTTAATGGAGTGTTACTATCTTGAGGCGAGGTCTAACGCCAGATGCATAAGTTTACCGGCTACCTTACCCTCCAAACCGGAACATGACAGTGACTAATACTGACGCTATTGAGACAGGAATAGTTACCAAGACCCGGGCGAAACAATGCAGAACTCTACCACCTAATAGCCACGATGTTAATGACTCGCATAGCCAATCGATCGCCTTTTACGACTTGTCTGGCAGAACGGCAGTTGGCCTATTCTACAAAGGTGCCCGGAACCAACACGAGGAAAAAAAATTGCTGTTGTACACAAAGAACGCCGGCATCGATCGTCCAAGTGGAAATACTACATTTCATTTTAATTTACATCAGCCAGAGGAATCAGTGCTCCTTCCCCACCGGTTTACAAAAATAAACTTAACAGTCAATACTATTTCAAAGTTTCCACAGATAAATAAACCATTTAATTTTGTTTGGTGGAAGGTGTATTCTTCGATCAAAAATAACAATACTCAGCATTGACTACAAACCCAGCGCAAGAAAATGGCTTGAGAATATATTATTTTACAGAAATACTAAATATATCGCAACGTAAAGTATCTTAATAATAATCAACCTGATATCTCTATGTTATGGTTTAGTTTCGACTATTTTACCGACATGAACTCGTAAAATTTTATTAGGCCCTTAGAAAATTCAATTTTAAATTTATAAGCTTAACATTTATAACTGCAAGTCACGTAAGATGTTTTCGTCGTCGTGACGTGACGCGTCCGTACATTGGCTGTGATTGGACGAAATAAGACCACGCATTTATTTGTGGTCTTATTTTTTTAGTGACTTTTAAGGCGGTGATCTTGAATGTAGTTATTTTTGATCGCAGGGTATTCAGCCTAGCAAACCTCATAAACCAATGGCCGACCAGGCCCCTTAACCTAATGGCGGACACTCACTTGGTCTTTAGCAGAGTCTGCGCGGTGACGAGATCGGAGTCGGCCCGCCCCGAACCCAGGTCGCTGCGGCCCTCGATACTGCCCGACTGGTCACAGCTCGTCGTGTTGAAGAATGTTATGTTGCCATCTAATGTAGAAACCGCTATCTGAGAAACCAAAACATTCATTTTGACTGATCTAAATAAATGTATAACTCAACTGTAATTTCGGAAAAAAAAATTGCGTCTATCGTCACAAAGCTTCGTACAATGCAGCGAACCTTTTACTATTTATTTTGACCCTTTGAATGTTTCTTTTAAGTAAGTAAACAGAAGATCGAGAACCATATTTCGAACTCCATAATGGTGTAACTCCCTGATTGAGATATTATGATCGACACAATCAAATGCCTTAGACAAATCTCAAAACACTCAAAGTGCATCCTGCGAATCCTTCCAGGCTTCATAAATGTTTTTCACTAATTTAACACCAGCATCTATGGTTGAACGACCTTTCGTAAAACCGAATTGTTTATTATGAATCAATCTAAATTAATCAAAATGTCTGAGCAATTGGTCTAATATATTTTTTCAAATATTTTACTTAGGGTTGGCAAAACTGAGATAGGCCGAGAATTGGAGGGATCACATTTAGAGCCAGACTTGAAAATTGGAATAACTTTGCTGTATTTCATCAAGTCAGGAAATACACCATGTGTTACAGAACAGTTACATATTACATTACAGCTAAATATGGTGCAATACATTTGAAACAAGAACTAAATTTGAAACAAGGACAATGTTGTGGCAAATTCAAAAAACTCGCCGGTAATGACTTTCATGTTTCTGTGTACGTAAATACGATAATTCGCATGCTCTTTATTCAAACGTAATGACACTATTTCCGTGCATGTTTGAGAAAACATGTTTTATTAATAACGTCATAATTACATTATGGCACTCCAAAACAGGCGCGAATTTCGAAAACCCCTTCGTCATTAACAAGAATAACTATATGAAGAACCTTTACTTCTACTAGTTAAGAAATAAAGTGAGAATATTTCCATATTAAGCGAAATTGTTTGTGTCACTTCCTCTTATCAAAACATTCACCTGCTAGGATATACAAGAAAAATAATTATATTTTATAGTAATATTTATTTATAAGATTCTAATGTGATGGTAGTTTTATTTTGAATATATATTTTTTTATACTTTATTTTGAAAATTTATTGTTGCAAATAATCTAGAAACGTGAAGAGTTGGAGCGCTGGTGAGATCTAGAAATAAAAGAAAGAGAAAGCTACTTCTATTGATAAACAAATAGCCGACTGTTACCCAAATAGTTATGCCATAATTAACCTTATCGCTTAAGGCGTAAGGGTGAAAATAGCGTGTACTAGGACTCGTTTACATTAAAATAACTTGTTTACGATTAGCCAGGTTTATGCGTAGATGGCTCTGGAATAATGTCGAACTTTACCCTGAGTATAAATAGGGATGTGTTGACAAATAGAGTGCAGTTTTTATAAAGCGATCGAAAGCGATACTTGAAACGACCAGTGTGAAGCGAGAAGTGTTTTAGTGCGTAGTCGGTTAAGTTTAGTGTTGAGTGCTACTAGTGTGTATAGTGCATTTACGTATTGCATTGTGGTATTTTGTATATTTATGTTGTAAATACACGGTTTTAATATAAGTGGCGTTTTATTGCACAATTACGAATGCAAAGCATGTAACAATATTTTGATATCAGAAAGCAAATTATGCAATTTGACCAGCCTTCTTTAACTTCCTAATATATTTTTTATTCTAGACTAGCTGTTGCCCGCGACTTCGTCCGCGCGGACTTCGTTTACTCCGCACAGCTCCTCCCCCGTAGGTATAGCGTGATAATATGTAGCCCAATATGTTGACCCGACCTGTTAGTAATATTCATGCAAATTTTGAAGTAAATCCATGTGGTACTTTTTGACATTACCCCGGACATACATACAGACAAACAGACACACAGACAAACAGACATAAAGACAAACAGACAAAAATTTTAAAAACTATATTTTTGGCTTCGATATCGATTGTAGATCATGCTCCAAGTATTCTTTTATTTTAAAAAAATATTCAATGTACAGTTTTGACTTTCCTACGATTTTATTATATGTATAGATAACTCGTATCTCTAAATTAAAATTTTAGAGATACGAGACATTATTTTAGGATAAGGCATTTCAGGTATCCTAGATAGCATCTCTTTACTTATGTAAAGCAGACTTAGCTCCAGCGGCCATATGCTCCACAAGGTATGTACCCCACCCACTGCGATTAAATGATAGCGAATCTCTATCTCTACCTAGTCTTCCATAGTTCTTCTCTAAATTATGATAGATTTTACAACAAATCTTTTCTCAAGATCTACTAAAGCCCTCAAACAACATGAAAACCCCTCACCTACCTCTTCCCCGTCAGGTCTGAAGACAACTTGTAACGCATCAGAAGTCAACTGTATAGTCTCGCACTCTGAGCTAGTTTCTATGCAGTTCCACAGCTTCACAGTCTTGTCCCAAGACGCTGAAGCCAAACGTGAACTCGACATGGTGGGACTAAAAGCTAGGCTTGCTACTGGCGCTTCATGACCACCTAGCACCTGAAATACAGCTTGCAATGAAAAAACACAAACAATGTCACACACATGTTATGGAAGATATAAGCAGATGTAAAACTAATAGTTACTTAATTTGTCAATGGTATTAAAATACATTATATGTCAATCTTTAACACATTAACACAAATCACTTATAAAGAATCTACCTTGCTGTCGCCCAATTCATAAATGTCGAACGATTTGGCAATAATGTCAATACCGTCATGACTACTAGGTGGTAGAGTTCTGCATCGTCTTGCCTGGGTCTGGTACCACAGTCTCACCTATTTCTGCCGCAATCATTTCTTGTCTATGTCATGTTCAGCCGCATTAGACGAAGGTTGAGGAATATCGTATGGATTCGCGTTAGTGTCATCAACGCGCTAATACATTGGTACCACCGTATTAGAAATTGCTACTGCACTAGGTATAATGCTTTCTTTATCGTTTTCTAGGTTAGACAATAAGATAACCTATTAATGCATTTGACATTACATCCCCGCCATGCATATGACAACACAATCAATGATTCTAATGGTGATGGTTTTGATTGATGGATAAGTGAAGGTTATCCGTTTCCTGCAGGCAAACATTCAGCTTGTTTGCAATCTTAAATAAGTCATTAATATTAATTCATATACTACTCTGTCAAGAAAGTACCGGGAAACAATACACAGATGTTAAGTTTTTGTCCAAATTCATTTAACCAGCTTCTTCAGAAACGATACACTTAAACCAACAAATAGCTCAAGTATCAAAACATTTATTTAACGCTTTTTACGGAATTGAGTTCAGTTCTCGTCACGAATTCTCCTTTATGTCTTCTACCAAATTAGTTTTTATTATAAAAGAGAATTGGGAGGCAGAGAAAAAGGTGGCACGAAGTGGTAATTTCAGATTAGAAAAAAGAAACAAGGCTGGAGCCACATCTGATAGTTCATAGGCTACGTCTAAAAACCAACACGTTTGTTTATTTCGATAGGTCGCTAAACAATTAGCTAGGCGGCAAACGCGCAGTGCGGTGATCGTACTGTGCAACATTCTAGAACGTTCGTTTTCCTAAGCTACTTGCTAGTTGGCTCGTTAGGCTCAAGGCGCTAAGCAAACTGCCTATCTGTGCAGAGGTAGTCGTATTCTCGTAAACCCACGTCTTGTCACCAGTAACAATGCGTTTCATGAATGTTGAGTTGGAATTGACCCATTCTAGCATGTCCTCAGCGACTGTTATGCGATTGAGTTTTTGAAGTTTTTTTATATAGAAGAGGGGGCAAACGAGCAGGAGGTGCACCTGATGGTAAGTGATCACCGCCGCCTATGGACATCCACAATACCAGAGGTCTTGTTGCGTTGCCGGCCTTTTAAGAATGAGTAAGCTCTTTTCTTGAAGGCCTCCAAGTCGTAACCGTTTGGAAACGCCCCTGCCGGTAATTGGTTCCACAACAAAGTAGTGCGAGGCAAAACGTGTCGAGAAAAACGCACAGTTGTGGATTTCCAGACATCGAGATGGTGAGGATAGAATTTCAAATTTTGACGCGATGTCCGATAATGGAATTTGAAAGTCCTTTCGGACTAGCTGAGCGGCAATATGTTTCATATCCAAGTTATTACTTAAAATGATACAGATCGGCTTGTGAGACGCAGAAAGTTTATTCAGATTGAGGGCAAATCTTCCATCACATCACGATTTCCGACACTTTGTACCATTCGTAAGCATGTGTTCTTTTAGTAACATTTCAGCAACTCCGAACACGAAATTCTAATGGCGATGTAAAATTTAAGACAATCTCTTTGTTTCCAAGACAAAACCTCCATAATGTAAATGACAAAGTCCATAATGAAATACGAAATACACAATAAATATGATCTACTACTACTACTAAAAACAGCACTCTAAATAACAAATGCAACTGAAACTCAGCGCCAAAACAGAGGAGAGTTGTGTCAAACTAACAACAAAAAAAGCAAAAAAAGTAACATGTCATCCATTCCCGATACTTTTTTAACTGAATGTATAATGCAGAGAGAATCGGTAATTGTACGTCTCACACCGGGAATCCATAGTTACCTCCAAGAGCTTCCCAAACTTAATAGACCAGACGAATATCTCGAAGACATCTAGTCCACCAGCGGCGCACAGCTCGCTGCTGGAGTCTAAGGCCACGCTGCTGAACTGGACCAGGCTCGGGGAAGTCAGCGTCCGGAAATTACGGTACCTGACCAAGTGACCATACACTCATAAATTCTATGTTTTATTTAAATAAACAGGCACTTGTGACAGCAAATGTAAAAGGTCACAAATACCTTACAATATGTCTATAGTTCGGCTGTTTAAGTTCACAAGGTACAGGAAATTAAGCGTGGGAATAAGCTGAATAATTAAATTCGTTCCAAATAATTACGTGTTAGTGGCAATATCTCGTCAGGCCAAAGACCATTCTCACCTGCCACACTAGATGACACCGCACCGCACCGTACATTGAAATTTTAATATTATTTTCATCTTAAAACAAGAAATAATCAGTAACATGAATGGTCATTCTAGTTATAAGTTTATAAAACATTTTAATAATTATTTTGAAAAGGAAAAAAATATTTACATAAAATAAAGTAAATATAAAAAGGGAGCTCCCGTAAATTTAAGCAAATTTTTACTGGATCTTAATAAAAAGGTAGAAACTTAAATAGGGATGGTACGGAACCCTTTGTGCGCAAGACCGACTCGCACGTTTTTTTTTTATATCATAAGATAGCAAACAAGCAGATGGGTCTCCTGATGGAAAGAGTAAACCATCGCCTATAGACACCAAAGGTGTTAATGGTGCGTTGCTATCTTGTGGCGAGGTCTAATGCCACATGCATAAGTTTACCGGCTACCTTACCCTCCAAACCGGAACACGACAGCGACAAGCATTGACGTTATTGCGGCAGGAATAGGTAAGGCGGTGGTACCAGACCCGGGCGAGACAATGCAGAACTCTACCATCTAGTAGCCACGATGTTAGTGACTCGATAGCCAATCGGTCGCCTTTTACGACCTGCCTGGTAGAACGGCAGTTGGCCTATTCTTCAAAGGAGGCCGGGACCAACGCGGCGAAAGTTGGCCTATTCTTCAAAGGTGGCCGGTTTATTTTTAAATATTAAGTAAAAGTCGTTACAAGTTACAACTTACCTTGTTAAATCATAACACCGCACCGTTCCATCCAAAGACGACGACACAAAGAATTTCTTATTCGCACTAAACACTATATCCGTGACTGACGATTTGTGCTCACTGAACGTGACGAAACAGAATCCTGACATAGTGTTCCACACTTTGACTTTCCCGTCATACCCTCCCGTGACAATGTACAGACCGTCGGGGGAGTATGACAGGCAGGTCATGTCAAGAGTATGACCTTGTTGCTTCATGACATATTGTTCACCTGCAATGGTTATACATATTATAAATTATAACCAGAGACCACATGAATACTAATAGACACGATAGGGAGGAATCGTGTCGCCGCGCATATGTGCAAACGCTCCTATTTCTGTCAAAAGTGTCATGCATTTGTAGGTTACATTGTAAGAAAATTGAAATAAACCATGTTGTACTGTTTTATCGTACCAAATGAGATAACAAGGCTTAAAAATTACACTTGAAGTGATTTTATTTCATCGGTAAGTAGTATGATTCTGTATTTCTGTATGTAATTGCAAGCTTCACTAACAAACTAAGAAATTGAAAAACTTTAAAAACAACAAAGAAAAATATCGACACGCAGGGATTGAACCTGCGACCGTCTCCCTAAAGCCGGGATGCTCTACCACGCAGGTTCAATCCCTGCGTGTCGATATTTTTCTTTGTTGTTTTTAAAGTTTTTCCAGTTTTCCCAAGCACGGGGTGAGTGCTATAACACAAAAATAATTAGAAAACTAAGAAATTGTCTTGAAAGGCGTAGTGTGCCTGTACATTCGACCGCCCCGTTAGTCTAGTGGTTAGCGGACCTAACTACGAATCGATGGGGTTTGAGTTCGATCCCCGACGGGGACAAACATTCATGTGATGAGCATAAATGCTTTTATTTCTGGATCTGGGTGTGTATTATGAATGTAACAGTATTTATATGTATTTCTATGTATTAGTATCACTGACTAACACCCATAACAGAAACAAATGATTAGCTTACTTTGGGGTTAGATCGATTTGTGTAATTTGCCTAGCGATATTATTATTATTATAAGAGTATTTTTTATATTATAGTATAGCAACCAACCAGATTGCTCTTCTGATAAACAGAGATAACCAACGTCTATAGACCCAAAACTCTTAATGGTGTGTACAGACGTTAACTGAATAAATATTATCCGTAGGTTTCTGTCATAAAATATCAAACAAGCAGATGGCTCTCCTGATGGAAAGAAACTTCCATCACTTATAGACACCAAAGATATTAATAGTGCGTTGCTATCTTGTGGCAGAGTGTTAACGCAACATGAATAAGTTTACCAGCCACTTTACCCCTCCAAACCGATACACGATAGTGACAAGCAATGTCGCTATTGCAGCAGGAATAGGTAAGGCAGTGGTACCAGAACCAGGCGAGACAATGGAGAACTCTACCACCCAGTAATCACTATAGCAGTGATTCCTACAACCAAACGTTCACATTTTACGAGTTGCCTGGCAGAATGCCAGATGGTATTCTTCAAAGAGCTCAAACACGGGGAAAATACCGATCCCTTGCCGGCGCGTTAATTCAAGGGAGGCAATGAAAAAAAACAACGCGAAAGAAATCAACAGCAACAGCAGCTTAAAGTCGATAGCAAAAGTCTTAAAATAAATTTTATATCTATACAAAGATATAAACATAGTAAAATAATAGAACCTGGAGTCTGTACATTTAAAGTGTGTATTAATATTGGGGAGAGGACGATAAGAGAAAAATCTATTAACTCTTTGTTCACGTAAATATCCCAAGTCTAAGCGGATTTTAGATTTTTATGGTGACATAGAATTGGTATTAAGCGTATTGGCATTTTTAATATAAATCAGATGTCAAGAATCTATATTAATCCATACTAATATTATAAATGTGAAAGTAACTGTCTGTCTGTCTGTCTCTTCTTCACACTTAAACCACTAAACCTATTTGGACGAAATTTGGTATAAATATAGTTTAAGACCCGAGAAAGGACATAGGGTAATTTTTATCCCGAAACTCCCACGGGAACAGGAACTATGCGGGTTTTAATTTTAGAAATTTTTATACGTGGACGAAGTCGCGGGCACAGCTAGTATTATATATGCGAAAGTTCTGATGTTTCGATGTTTAGATGGATAGATATTACGATAGATGGATGAATGTTTGTTACTAAATCACGCAAAAACTACAAAACGAATTGGAATGAAATTTGGCACACAGGTAGAGACGACCTGGAATAGCACATACGTTACTTTTTATCCCATTTGCCACTTTTATATGTGCGGGCTGCACACTAGTAGTGTGTAGTTCGCAAATGAATCCTTCAAATGGACTACTTCAGTTGCGTTTAGTTCATCCTTCACTAGTTCAGTTTCAATTTATCTATATCTCTAGTTCGCGTAGTTCACCGCGAACGAAACCGGTTAACTATCTCACTCGCACTTTCTTGTACAATGTACATACACACTTGCGAAGAGCGATAAAATGAATTCTTTAATTATGAGCGTTCATTGCTTATTACGAATGAAGGTAGTTTTGATCTTCAATTAGTATAAACGCAATGCATTAAATGTCATAATGTTTATTTGAATTTATCCAAAATCAAAAATTACAGTGAAAAATAAAAGTTTAGAAAAGTCAGCTTAAAGTTAAGGTCATAAGAGACATTTTGCTGTATTCGGCAATTGTGAACACTATTTTAGTAAGAACTTAAATCTTTCATTAGTAAAAGTATCTAATAGTACGAATAAAAAAATATACTTTATTTTAAAATTGTTTTACTACCGCTTCAACATTTATCTCGTTCGCAGAAATCATAATATTCATTACACACTACTTAGTTCGATCAACAAACGAAGGAAAATCAATGTAAGTACTGAGAAATGACAGCGACTCAAGCCATTGGACTAGATGAACTACTGAACTAAAAGAGTGATATACTTCGCAGTGATCAAAATATATGTTCATATATTTTCGATTCAGTGACACATTCTACGCACCTCTACAGTGCACACTACAGCTAGTTGTATAATAAAAAAGTATAAGGTATGCAAGTAGGTATTTAACCCGATCCGAGCCCCTTTTAAAGAATAAATCAACGGCCTCAACGAGGCATATTTTATATAATACAAGATAACAAACAAACGGATGACTCTTCTGATGGAAAGAGACAACCGTCCCCCATAAACGTCAAAGATGTTAATGGTGCATTGCTATCCGTGTGGCGGGGTCTTAGTGCCATATCCATAAGTTTACCGGCTACCTAACCCTCCAAACCGGAACACGACAGCGACAAGCACTGACGCTATTAGGGCAGGAATAGGTAAGGCGGTGGTACCAGCTGCTGGCGAGACAATGCAGAAGTCTACCACCTAGTAGCCACGATGGTAGTTACTCGTATAACCAATCGGTGCCTTTTAAAAACTGTTAGGTATCCTGCAAACTATACATGTGGCATTTGTTGGAAATAATCTTCCATTTACACCCGTTTCGACCCTGACTAAAAGATGCGATGCTATCTTTTAGTCAGGGTTGCCTGACTAAAAGATAGCATCGCATCTAACATCTTTAGTTTTTATAGTCGAAGGTTATCGCTTTCCATCAGGAAAACCATCTGCTTGTTTGTCATTCTATCTTTAAAACTAATAAATTACCGAAAAACAAATTTTTAACTGAAAGGTATTAAGATGAAAAAAGTTTTAACTATAGCAAGACGAGCTTGTTTTACTACTATTAAAATAAATATGAATGTTTGGGAGTTTAACACTCGTATCAAGTCGTCTTAACACATCAGCTACTCGTACGATTAATATGTCTTATACCCGTGAGTTTAATAAGACACTGAGTAATTTATGGAGGAAAAGCACTTACTCTGCCATTCCCAGACTAGTAGTTGTCCGATGTTCGGACACCCAAACGCAATCCAATCGCCCTGCGGTGACATCGCGATACTGCTTATTCTGTGCTCCGATATATTCAGCGTGTGTATGAGATTCACGTCCGGCATTTCGTGCAGAAAGAATATGCCATTTGAAAACCCTGAAAATACAAATACGTAAGTAAAAAGAGAGACGAGACAAATTTTTTTTATTTATAACTTACGCTGCTACCAACTGGTACCCGTTAGTGGTTAAAAAAAACACTCGACAGACTCTTCATCGTCGTCGTTGTCTATCGTCACAAAGTCAGTAATGACATGATACATGCAGGTGTGATCGGCTATTATCGGCTGTTGACACAAGCATTCGGTCTGCGTGTGCTTTATCGCGCGATTGGCGGGAAATGAAATGAAATTATTTATTTGCAGAAATATGGGTGTTACAAGTTGTTAAAAATTAATTAAGTTACCAACATATTCTACCATTGTATGGTGTTCAAATATTTAAAAATTATCATTATATAATATTACATTTAAAACTTTGTATCGATTTTTTAGAATTACTACCGGACCGGACGGTATGTCAAAAGGTTTAACGCGCTAACATTTCCCCGTGTTAGTCACGGGCTCCTTTGAAGAATAAGCCAACTGCCGTTCTGACAGGCAGGTCGTAAACCAATTGGCTATGCGAGTCACTCCCATCGTGGCTACGAGGTGGTAGAGTTCTGGATTGTCTCGCCCAGATCTGGTACCACCGCCGTACCCATTCTTGCAGCAACAGCGTCAGTGCTTGTCACTGTCGTGTTCCGGTTTGGAGGGTAAGGTACCCGGTAAACTTATTCACGTGACATTAGGTCTCGTCACAAGATACCAATTCACTATTAACATCTGTGGTGTCTATAGGCGATGGTTGACTCTTTCCATCAAGAGACCCATCTGCTTGTTTGCTATCTTATGATATAAAAAAAAACACGCTGCGTGGTTAAACTAGCATTGTTCATTTCAGTCGTTATTTTCATTTAGTTCAGACATATGCGGGTGGTTGTGTAAAATGAACGATGAAATGGTAAACTATACCCATCATACGGAATCCAAATAAACGTTTTATTGATTGTTAGCACACATATTAGTGAAGAGAGTCGTCTTCCATAGTTACTCGTTTGAAAATTATTTCAGCCATCTTGGATTATTGCACGATAGTTGGTGCAGAATGTTGTTGCCGCTAATATGACCACAGATTTCAGATTTTATCGCGATATTTTTTATGTCAAATCGTACAAAGCTTCGGTGCATATTATTTGGGACAATAGACGCAAGTGCGGCCCCCAGCAGATTAGTTACACTCAAAAAAGTTTACGATTCTATATTTATAATAAGGGAAAAAAGTATTTTCACGCCCGTATCCCTGAAGAGATATTAGCAGAGGTACATACACCCAGTGCACGCACGATTAGCCGAAAATATTTAGTCCCACAATGTTATAGATAAATAAATAATAATACCACCCCGTTGGTCGAGTGGTTAGCGACCCTGATTACGCAATCGATGGGGCTCGGGTTTGATCCCCGGCGGGGACAAGCATTTGTGTGATGAGCATAAATGTTTGTATTTCAGGGTTTGGGTGTTTATTAAATCTATTCCAGTATTTATATAAGTAATTCTATGTATATATATATATATATATATATATATATATATATATATATATATATATATATATAAAAGAGTCAACCATCTCCTATAGACACCAAAAGTGTTAATGGTGCGTTGCTATCTTGTGGCGATGTCTAATGCCACATGCATAAGTTTACCAGCTACCTTACCCTCCAAACCAGAACACGACAGTGTCTAGCACTCACGCTATTGCGGCAGGAATAGGTAAGGCGGTGGTACCAGACCCGGGCGAGACACTGCAAAACTCTACCACCTAGTAGCCACGATGGTAGTGACTCGCATAGCCAATCAGTCGCCTTTTACGACCTGCCTGGCAGAACGGCAGTTGGTCTATTCTTCAAAGGAGCCCGGAACCAACCACACCAGATGAAAATACAGATTTAAATAGTTGTGTCAATGTGTAAAACATTAAATATACAAACATAAATTAACGACACATTCATTCAAAATTTATGATTATATAATCAAAATATTAATATTTTGACATATTATTAAATTTATATATTTTAATTTGACATTTAATACACAATTATTTTAATTATTTTTGTGTTATAGCACTCACCCCGTGCTCGGTAAAACTGGAAAACTTTAAAAACAACAAAGAAAAATATCGACACGCAGGGATTGAACCTGCGACCATCTCCCTAAATCCGGGACAACAATCGATGTAATCGATCATATAGCAACATTGATATAAAAAACCCAAGATACACAATCAGTGTCTCAAAAACGTCCTCGAAAATGAGCGCACAATTTTAAATTGTGCGCTCATTTCAAATAGAATCGCGTCGGTCGCGACACTTGTCAGTTTTATTTCTTTTTGTACATTGCTTTGTAAAAACAACTATAAATCTTGCGCTTAAGGTTGGATATGCAAAAACATATGTTTTTGCCTTATCTGTAACTATTTAAATAAAATTAGGGACAGTTTTGAGTGTCAGTTTTGTTCGAGACTGTGTATCTTGGGTTTTTTATATCAATGTATAGCAAAGAAGAATTTCGCCACGTCGAGCACGTGTACACTAGCTCAGTGGGGGAGCGTTTCGGCTTTAGAGACAATTATTTTAATTTTAAATTTAAGAACTAACGCATATGACATATGTATAATTAATTATTTTGTTCACTTGCAATTTTATAATTATTTTACCCCATTTTTTTAGGGACAAATCCCCCATTGGCATATTTATCACTTGCTAAATAATTTTTGTTTGTCAACCTAGTGAACTTGAATTTAGGTGTTGTCTTTAAATGCATACATTTTTTAATTGTATAAACTAAAAACTTTGATGATTTTCTAATGAGCGAAACCATGTTTGTTTAAAATAAATATAGTCGTGAAACAGTACAAACGTTTCCTCTAGCAGATCAATAAGAAACAGTTTCGCCAAGTGCCATATAAATTACACAATTTCTCAACAGTTACACACACTTCAGTGTCATCGCCGGCAAAGATGTCCTCAAAAACATGGCCTCAATAATGAGTCGAAACTACGATGCCAATGGTATTGCCATCCATTATCCAAATAATACCTTAGTGCTGCGCTGGAACGTGATAAGATAGCAAACAAGCAGATGGGTCTCCTGATGGAGAGTCATCCATCGTCTTTAGACGACAAAGATGTTAATGATGCGTTGTATCTTGTGGCGATGTCTAATGCCACATGGATAAATTTACCGGCCACCTTACCCTGCAAACCGGAACACGACAGTGAGTGACAAGCACTGACGCTATTGCGCTATTGACGTGAAAGCGGTGGTACCAGACCCGGCGAGGCAATGCAGAACTCTACCACCTAGTAGCCACAATGATAGTGACTCGCATAGCCAATCGGTCGCCTTTCACGACTTGCCTGGCAGAACGGCAGTTGGCCTATTCTTCAAAGGAGCCCGGACCAACACGGGGAACTGCCCCGACCTTTATATTACCTCTATATTTCTATGTTTGTAACCCACACTGACCTGTAACCAATATCTTAGTAGCCCGGTGATAAGCGGTTGCGGTTATCTTGACCTTGTAGCTCGCGTTTCTGATATCGTCGCCAATATAATGTCGTCCAAGCTTTTTGTACAATAACTTTTTGTCATCTTCCACCTTAGTCTCCACTGCGGTTTCTTCGGGGTCACTTTCCTTAAAGTTATATAGTAACAATACAAAATGGATGCAATTTATCACATTAATTACTGAAGACCCAAAACCTGTATTCCCGTGCCCGGTTCTTAAAAAAACGAACAATTAGTCAAATCGCTTCTTTGCTTCAATAACATGAAAAGTTTGAAAAGTCACTTTTGTACTAAGTTTAATGTATTATTAAAACATTTTCCTGATTTGAGACAGCTAATGTGTTAAAGTTTATACGTAATCTATACATATAATAAAATCGTAGGAAAGTCAAAACTGTACATTGAATATTTTTTTAAAAGAATACTTGGGGCGTGATCTACAATCGATATCGAAGCCAAAAATATAGTTTTTAGAATTTTTGTCTGTTTGTCTGTATGTATGTCCGGGATAAACTCAAAAAGTACTGCATGGATTAACTTCAAATTTTACATGAATATTACTAACAGGTCGGGTCAACATATAGGCTACATATTATCACGCTATCACATACGGGGGAGGAGCTGTGCGGAGTTAACGAAGTCCGCGCGGACGAAGTCGTGGGCAACTGCTAGTCTACAATAAAGGTAAAAAATCACACAATTAAGTAAAATAATTTTTGTAAGTTAAAAATGCTCTACTGTAAAATTGTGTTTTTAAGATAACACGTTATTGAAGCAAAGAAGCGATAATGTCACGACCATCATTACCTAGGTGGTTGGATTATGCAGTAGCTTGTGTCCGATAACACCAATTCCTACCACAATAACGTCGACGCTTGTCACTGTCGTATTCCAATTTGGAGGATAACTTAGAGGGACAGTGACACAACATTAACATCTTTGGTAACTATAGGTAATGCTTGTCTCTTTTCACCAGGAGAGTCAACTATTTGTTTGCTATCTTATAACATAAAAAAAGTTAAATATGGCGAAACTACAAAAAAAATTTCAAAGTCGAGTTCTGAGGTAATAAAAAATTTAAAAAATATTGCTGAATTGAGAATCTCCCCCTTTTTGGGAAGTCGATTAGAAATACAAGCCCGCCGAATTTTTTCCACCAGATCTTCTCAGTGTGTTTCTTCTCAGCCACGTTCCGATCCGGTAGTCATTCTAAAGAAATCTACTCACAAAATGTAAATTTCATATTATAATAAAATATTTTTTAAATATTCTCACACCATACCATGGTAGAATATGTTGGTAATTTTTATTTAATTTGAAATACTTATGACACCCATATTCTTGCAAATAAATATTTTCATTTTTTATAAGAAAGGACATGTTCCATTGTGTCTGACATTTAGAGAAAGTGACAGATGAAACATTGACAAAATTAATATATACGATGCTAATGAGTGGGGAAAATATACCAGAGAGGAGACCAAGACTGACAAGATCAAATGTGGTACATCAGTCTAGGTCTCCTCTGGATGTTGTGCTAGTGTAGTGTAAAATCTTTTTTATAGATCATAAGATAGGAAAGAGAAAGCATCGCTTATAGACACCAAAGATGTTAATAGTGCGTTGCTACCCATGTGGCGAGATGGCAATGCCATATATATAGTTCTAACGGCTACATTACCTACGATGGTAGTGGCATATATAGTCAATCGGTCACCTCTTTCGACCAACACTTCTAAATTGTGTTTAAAAATAAAATAAAGAGAAGTTTACATACAGTTTACGTGTCAATACATTTCTTTTTCTCTTTCAATCAGGAAACCCGCAAACAAGCCGGTTTCCTGATTGAAAGAGCCAACCATCGCCTATAGATACCAAAGATGTTAATGGTCCGTTGCTACCCTACCTCGCGGCAAGGTCTAATGTCACATGCATAAGTTTATCAGTTACTTTACCCTTGCAGCCGAAACACGACAGTGACAAGCACTGACGCTATCGCGAAAGGAATAGATAAGACGGTGGTACCTGACCCGGGCGAGACAATGCAAAAAATCTACCATCTAGTAGACTCATATTATAGCCAATCAGTCGCCTTCTACGACATGCCTGGCAGAACGGCAGTTGGCCTATTCTTTAAAGGAGCCCGGGACCAATGGCCAATCAATTCCATTTATGAACTGTCTTCAAGGAAAATGGTCTAATCTTTAAAGAGGCTTGGATTGGACAAACATGGGGTATTTAACTGACTTAGCATCTTAGCCGCCTTAATGCAACTTAAGCATGTGGCATTAAGGGTACACTAGTCGCTCATTCTTCCATACAAACGTAGTATGGTTATTACTCGTCTGTTTGACGGTGTACGTCCAAAATTAAAAATTATATCAATTTTTCTCGCCATTATCTAGCCCTGTATGGAAGCAGAATTGGAAAAAAAATATTTGTCTGGTTATGAGCGTGGAAACTTCCTTGTTTTGTAACTAAATTTAACCCATCTTTGGGCGTAAATAAATAGCATAGAGAGTCTAAAATTGTAAAAAAGAAAACCATACAGGGATAGACAATTTAATCAAAAGTTCAAATAACTTAATTTTAAATTGATATATGAAGTAGTTTTGTCATAATATCAATACGCCCAAAGGTCTGCTTATAAAATGTTATGCGTTCGTTTTTGTTGCAAATCATCGTGCATTTCACTATACCCGCGCAGTGTGCGGGTGACAAGGGGAGGTGTATACGTCATCGTAGTACGTCGCGCTCGCGCATGCCGTGTTTGTAATTGACGACTTAAATCATGTGCTATGTATCGAATCGAAAAAAGTAAAAAAATATCTATACATCGATACAAATAAATACAATTGGAGTGTCTGTTTGTAATCTATACATATAATAAAATCGTAGGAAAGTCAAAACTGTACATTGAATATTTTTTTAAAAGAATACTTGGGGCGTGATCTACAATCGATATCAAAGCCAACTATATAGTTTTTAGAATTTTTGTCTGTCTGTATGTATGTCTGGGGTAAGCTCAAAAAGTACTGAATGGATTTACTTCAAATTTTGCATAAATATTACTTATAGGTCGGATCAACATATAGGCTACATATTATCATGCTATCACCTACGGGGAGGAGCTGTGCGGAGTAAACGAAGTCCGCGCGGACGAAGTCGTGGGCAACAGCTAGTATTAAAATAAGCGCTTTTTACTAAATGCATATGGACGTATACACGATACACATACCAAAATAGCATTTTTTACAATTTTTGTCTGTCTGTTTGTTCCCGCTAATCTCTGGAACGGCTGGACCGATTTTGATGGGACTTTCACTGGCAGATAGCTGATGTAATAAGGAGTAACTTAGGCTATTTTTTTCGAAATTATTCCACGCGGACGATGTCGCGGGCTCAGTTAGTTTTGAGTAAAAATATTTAAAAAATATCTGCATTTTTATTTGGTGCTTGCATAAATATCTGCATTTTTATTTGGTCTGCGTAAAAAAAATTAAAATATAATAAATATTCATAGGACAAATTACACTTACTGATCTAACCCCAAAGTTAGCAAATTATTTGCTTGTGTTATGGGTGTTAGTCAACGATACTAATACATCGAATTATATGTATAAATATTATTATATGCATAATAAACACATAAACCCAGCAATACAAACATCTATACTCATCACACAAGTGCTTGTCCCCGTCGGAAATCGAACCCGAGCCCCCTCGATTGCGTAGTCAGGGTCGCTAACTACTCGACCAACGAGGCGGTCAGCCTATGTTATTCTTTATGCACAGCTGCCAGCTGTTCGCGAAAGTCCTGTCAAAATCTGTCCAACTAGTTCAGAGATCAGCTGGAACAAACAGACAGGTAAGCAGACAAAAATTGTAAAAAATGATATTTTGCTATATTTACCGTATATACGTAATAAATGTTTGGCGTAGGGATGTGACGACCCTATCGCCAACTGGTGGGATAATTTTTGTACAAAAATTATTTAACACCGGTGCAGTCAGTCAACCAAATTAGTGGTAGTGCAATACTATATTTGCAACTGAATAAGCCGGCACGCCCGGGGAGATACCACTCTCTCACTTGACACTGACGTAAAGTAGCAGCCCTGCTGCTGCGTTTCGTTCGGTTTGTGAGAGCCCCGGAGGCCTCCCCCCTCCCCCCCCCCTCCCACGCACACTATGATTGCGCAAATAAAACAAAATCTACCCCAGGGGGGTACCACTTGCACCAGCAGTGGAGAATCCCTCTCTGGGCGTCCATGCTCTGGATTCCAACCAGATCACGGAGATGCTCAGGCTGCCATGCGTATTCTGGGAGGGGGGGGAGGGTAGCGGGCAAAATTGCGCTCATAAACAATCCTGTCCGGGGCAGACAAAGCAAGAAAGCAATGGCACCCGCTACCACGCTTACTGTGGATTTCTGTAATATTAGGGGGCTTCATTCCAACTTGAACGCCACCCACTGCGATCTCGAGACAGCGAAGCCAGCTTTGCTCTTCTTGACCGAGACACAGATATCTTCTCCGACTGATACTTTCTACTTCTACTACCCGGGGTACAAACTGGAACATTCCTTTGAATCGCGGGCCGGTGTGTGCGCATACGTCAGAGAAGATATCTGTTACCAGCGCCTCGGCGGACTTGAAGGTCAGGAACTATCCATCGTCTGGTTACACGTAGCTTGCGACGACCATCCACACAGCTACGCGTGCCTATACAGGTCCCATAGCGGGAATACTGAAGTTGACCGGCTCGTTGAGCATTTACAGATGGCTGTAGATTCCATGTTAGAGCAGACCCCCTCCGCAGAGATCGTGATCTTGGAAGATTTTAATTCCCACCACGCCGAATGGCTTTGTTCGTGCTCCACCGGTCATGCGGGGAGGTCTCTTCACGATTTTGCCTTGGTGTATTGTCTTACACAACTGGTAACTTCGCCCACGCGAGTTCCCGATGTGGATGACCATACGCCTTCAGTGTAGGACCTTCTGCTGACCTCTCATCCGGATCATTATCAGATATCTGTGGTCGTCCCACTTGGTACGTCAGACCACTGCCTCATCCGGAGTAAAGTGCCGGTTTCGCGCCTATCACGGCCTCTTTTAGCAGGCTGACGTCACGTTTGGCACTATAGGTCAGCAGATTGGGACGGGATGCGGCCTTTTTTGCGTCCTCTCCAGGGGGCGGTTGTGCTTCTCGCTAGATGATCCGAGTGTCGTCGCTAACTCTATTGCCGATGTGGTGCTGCAGGGCATGGAAATTTTCATTCCATTTTCTGCGGTGCCAATTATGCGGTGGTAAGTCTCAGCCTTGGTTTGGTCGCTCCTGTAAAACGGCTTCACGCCGAAAGCAGGAGTGCTACCAGATCTGGGCTGCAGCGTCCGCATCTTGTGATGAAAAAACCAGCGCATTACGTAAGGAGTACAATTCCGCCTCGAGGTACTTCAAAAGAGCTATCGCCAAGGCAAAATCTGAACACATAGGCCGAATTGGCGAGAAATTAGTTCACCTTCCTTCAGGGACTCGTACGTTCTGATCTCTCGCCAAGGCTGTCTTAGGGAATTTCTCACAGCCCTCTCTTCCATCTTTGCACGGAGACGATGACTCTTGGGTCGGGCACATAAAAAAAGTGTTTTTTCAGTTTTCTGAGAAACACAAAGTTGCCCGGGATTGGAAAGTGCCCGGTTGGCGAAAGGCTGGCCACCTATCACATTTGTGGGACCAAGTATCTTCGGCTAATCGTGGGTGCACTTGTTGTACCTTTGCCTACCCCTTCGGGGATATGGGCGTGAAGATACTTGTATACATGTACATATTTTTCGCCGTGTTGGTCCCGGCCTCCTTTGTAGAATAGGCCAACTGCCGTTCTGCCAGGCAGGTCGTAAAAGGCGACCGATTGGCTATCGAGTCACTACCATCGTGGCTACTAGGTGGTAGAGTTCTGCATTGTCTCGCCCGGGTCTGGTACCACCGCCTTACCTATTCCTGCCGCAATAGCGTCAGTGCTTGTCGCTGTCGTGTTCCGGTTTGGAGGGTAAGGTAGCCGGTAAACTTATGCATGTGGCATTAGACCTCGCCACAAGATAGCAACGCACCATTAACATCTTTGGTGTCTATAGGCGATGGTTGACTCTTTCCATCAGGAGACCCATCTGCTTGTTTGCTATCTTATGATATAAAAAAAAAAAAAAAAAAAAAAAATATTATTTGTATAGATGTATAGTAGCTAAAATAAAAGTAGCCTAAGTTACTCCTTATCACATAAGCTATCTACCAGTGAGTCTTCAAAATTGGTCCGGTCGTTCTAGAGATTAGCCGAAACAAACAGACAAACAAAAATTGTAAAAAATGTTATTTTGGTATATTTACCGTATATACGAGTATATATACCGTATTTACGAGTACATCCATATGTATTTAATGAAAAGCGGTTATTTTAATATTACAAACAAACATTCCAATTTTATTTATATGTATAGATTATTTGCATAGAAGATGTATTGTAGCTAAAATAAAAGTAGCCTATGTTACTTCTTATCTCCTAAGCTATCTGCCAGTGAAAGTCCCGTCAAAATCGGTCCAGCCGTTCCAGAGATTAGCTGTAACAAACAGATGGACAGACAGACAAAAATTGTAAAAAATGTTATTTTGGTATATGTACCGTGTATACATCCATATGCATTTAGTAAAAAGCGATTATTTAATACTAGTTTTGCCCGCGACTTCATCCACGTGGAAAACTCTAAAATAAAATCCGCATAATTTCCGTTCCCGTGGGATTTCTGGGATAAAAACTATCCTATGTCCTTTCTCGGGTCTCAAAATATCTTTGTACCAAATTTCATTAAAATCAGTTCAGTAGTTTAGACGTGAAGAAGAAACAGACAGACAGAGTTACTTTCGCATTTATAATATTAGTATGGAAGCATGGATTACAGACACTGCAATTTTATTTGTATGTATGTATGTATAGAAGATGTATAGCTAAAATAAAAGTAGCCAAAGTTACTCCTTATCACATCAGTTATCTGCCAGTGAAAGTCTGGTCTAAACAGGTCCAGTAGTTTCAGGGATTAGCCGGAACAAACAGACAGACAAAAATTGTAAAAAATATTATTTTGGTGTTAGCACCGTGTACATATCCATATGCATTTAGTAAAAAGCGTTTATTTTAATATTGCAAACAGACACACCAAATTTTATTTATTTGTATAGATGTATCCACCATAAAAAGATGAGCTGCACACATTGATGATAATCTTGCCATTTTATCATAATTAGGTAGGTTTATGTTTGCATTCTAGTATTTCTGTTATCATCACCGCGCCAAAATACTACGCGCGCCGTTCGCGCAATAGCTTCTTACTGCTCATTACAGTGCTTGTCCCTTTCGCACATAATATTGGATGAAATAGCATGCATTTTGACTACGCCCACCGACGAGTTCGTGCCGCCGACTAGTGGAACCTTAAGACCTCACCACAAGGATAGCAACGCACCATTAACATCTTTGATGTCTGTAAGCGATGGTTTTCTATTTCCATTAGGGAAACCATCTGCTAGTGGGCTATATAATAATATTAAAAAAAATTGGCGACTTCCACTTATAGCTTTTCTGTTGAACAAAGGACAAGAGGGTCACCTTATGATAAGTGATCACCATCGTCAATGAACTGCTGCAATACCAAGGATCTTGCAAATTAGTTGCTGGCTTTTGAAGAATGAGTAGTTATGCCTTTTTATAGCTTTTCTATCACAGATCAATGCATAATTAAAGTCTTTGAAATCTAAATGAAACCGTTATATCTAAAAACGAGAAAAACAGCCTGGATGTTTTCTACACTATGCTATAAAAACTATATGAAATAAAAAGCTTACATAATCCTTGTCTTTTTCAATAACATTTTTCTCATCTATATTGTCCTCTTCCAACTCTTCTGCCTCTTGCATCTTTCGTCTCTTTTTATGTGAAATCTGTACTGCTGACGTCACCAAATCATCAATATCAAGATTCGCCTCCCACAAGCATACTTGACCATTACTACTGACCGTAATAAGGTCTAAACTCTTTTGCTCAAAGAAGACACCGACAATCCTATCCGTGTGACCGCCCAATGAATACATATTTAAGTTGTCCAAGTATTCTATTGTATATATCTTTGTAGTGGTATCCTTCGATCCCACGGCGAGTAACTTGCCACAACTAGACCAGTCAAGGCAGATGACTTCGTCGTGAGCTTTTTTGAATACACGTTTCATGATGAAGGAACGATATTCCCCAGTAAAAGTGCTTGGTGCCGTCATTATAAATACTGTAACAAGCATATATTACTCGAGTATCTACTCTAATGGTATAACTATAGTCTCGCTTACGCAGTCGTACTGTACGGTGAACCGATTGACGCTTATATATTTTTATGTTAATCTAACCCCGTGCTTGGGAAAACTTGAAAATCTTTAAAAACAAAGAAAAATATCAACACGCATGGATTTAACCTGCGACCCTTCCCCTAAAACCTAATTTAACTAGTTAAGCGTACCTAGCGATCAGTACAATTGACGAAATCGATCTATATGATCGATATCGCAAAGAATTTTGCCATATCGAGCCTGTCGACTCTAGCTCAGTGTGACACTAGCTCGGCTTTAGGAAAAGGGTCGCAGGTTCAATCCCTGCGTGTCGATATTTTTCTTTGTTGTTATTAAAGTTTGACACGAATTTGTTTTATACATATATAAGTATGTATAAAACCAAGTCGTGTTAGTTACACCCAAGGAAGTTACATTCTATCCGGAATGTTCACACGCGCTTCGAAATCGTTCCGAAGAGTACCACGACATGGGTGGAGTGTGTCTCTTTCTACTAAATAAAGCGCCAATCGCCATATATAAGTGCGGCCATGCGTAGTTTGCAAATTACTACTAAGTATTTCTACTAATTTGAGAAACAGTTTTTGCATTGCATAAGTAATTACGTAATAATTAAAATAAGCACATTTTAGAACTCACTGTGTTAATTACAATACATTTTATGCTAATGTATTAAACGACGTGTATGAATAAAAGGGATTTAACAAATACCGAATATATAAAAATCTACCATCAGATAGTTTTATTTACACTGGCAATTGCAAGAAAGGGACAACATCCACTCTTGTCGTTGTCTCGCTCAGAACGTTTTTCCCCTCTGTTAAGTAAGAAACAAATGTCAACTTTATGAGTAACGAAATAAAGTACATTTTTATTTTTCAAATATTGCTTCGTAACAATTCCAGTTATCGTATATAAGTTCCTTGGTTACACCATTTATAACTCGAAAATGAAGAATATTTTTCGAGATTTTATTTTACCACTTTGTCGGCGTTACTAATATGTACATTTGGACCAAATTGCAGCTTTCTAGTACGAATAATGTTTGAGCTAGATTGTCAATGGACGAACGGACGGAGAAACATGGCAAACTATAAGGGTTCTAGTTAATTTCGGAACTCTAAATAGGCGACTGCACTAAAAGAGAACCAAACTATACACAGTACAGAAACCGTCACCTATAAAAATCAAAAATATTAATGGTGAAGTGCTATCCATGTGACAGGAGGATTCTGTCACATAAGTTTACCAGCTACCTTACCCTCCAAACCGGGAAAGACTATGACGAATACAAGCGCTATTACAGCAAGAATATGTAAGGCGGTGATAACAAACACCCAGTGAGACGTTGCAGAACTCTACCACTTAGTAGTCCCACTCCCGTGGGATTTCCGAGATAAAAACTATCCTATGTCCTTTCTCTGGTCTCAAACTATCTTTGTACCAAATTTCATTCAAATCGGTTCATTGGTTTAAGCGTGAAGAACGGACAGACAGACTTTATGGATAATAAGGATTTAATCTTATTTATATGTTTTTCGAGTTTAAACATTTATAATGAAATTTTGTTGACATTATTCTACTCAATTACAATAAAATGCTTCTATACATGTTATAAAACAAAGTTCCCTGCCGCGTCTGTATGTCTGTCTGTTCGCGATAAACTCAAAAACCACTGAACGGATTTTCATGCGGTTTTCACCAATGGATAGAGAAATTCACGAGGAAGGTTTAGGCGTATAATTCGTCATGGTTTTTTTGTATATATTACCCGTGCGAAGCTGGAGCGGGTCGCTAGTCCTATATAAACAAATGAGCGAAGCTCAGTCATTTAGGATAAAATTCTAATAGTTACCTGTATCATCACAGCAAGCTGCAAAATGTTTACCGTCCGGACTAAACTTTACAGCTCTTACTCGTTGCTTAAACTTATACTTATGTATTACTGTACATGTCAACAAACTTATCATTTGAGCTTCACCCTCTGAAAAAGAAGTTTAATAATAGAGTGATTATCATAAAAGACGAAAAACAAATTAAATATTGTTACGAATAATCTAGAAACGTGAAGAGTTGGAACGCTGGAGAGATCTAGAAATAAAAGAAAGAGATAGCCACTCCTATTGACAAATAGTTGACCGTTACCCGAAGCTATGCTATAATGGACATTATGGTATGGGGCGTAAGGTTGAAAATAACGTGTACTAGGACTTGTTGTTTATCATAAGTTGTTTATTGTAAACAACTTATTGTTATTGTTTACGAGTTGTATTACCGAACATTCGCGATTGTTGTCGAACTTTACCTCGGGTATAAATGTGTTGACAAATACAGGGCAGTTTTTATCAAGCGATCGAGAGCGATACTTGAAGTGACCCGTGCGAAGCGAGAAGTGTTTATTTGTGTAGTCGGTTAAGTTTAGCGTTAGTACAGTGAGTGACTAGTGTTAGTCAGAGTATTTAAGTATTACGTTGTGTTGTGTTGTGTGTATTTGTGTTGTAAATACACGGATTTAATATGTGGTTTTTTCTTACAAATACGAACCCGAAGTACGTAACAATATAATTGGTCAGTTTTCGTAGGAAGTATCTAGGAGTGAAAGGTGGTTTCTTTTGCCAGGCAAGATCCCCATTACCTTCAAGTAAAATGACTGTTGTTACTTACAATAACAAGAACCAAAAATTTTACACACACATCAAGGCAAGGGGATGTTC
Source organism: Apodemia mormo (assembly GCA_036924255.1). Classification (NCBI taxonomy): domain Eukaryota; kingdom Metazoa; phylum Arthropoda; class Insecta; order Lepidoptera; family Riodinidae; genus Apodemia; species Apodemia mormo. The sequence goes on along the minus strand of JAUPFN010000006.1, from coordinate 4,348,137 downwards.
TTACTAACAAAAAACTTAAAACTGCCACTGAGAATTCTCTAAAACTCAATAAAAAATCTAATATGATAACACATTAGCTTGGTGCTAGCTACGATCTGGAGTGAACTGAACATCAAAATATTTTCAAGTTTATATGGTTCATTAGTTTGTAGGCTGATGTAATTTGGCTCGACCGGGTCTGGTACAACCGCCTTACCTATTCCGGCCGCAATAGCGTCAGTGCTAATCACTGTCGTATTCCGGTGTGTTGTGTGTTCTGTTGGCGCCAAACATTACTTGCTTTTCCGAAACACAAGGACAGAATAACACACTACCACCTGATTTCAAGATGCTACTGAGATACAGGATTTACGGTATGCAGGAATTTATTTATAGATAGAGCAAATAATTTAAAAACTATTCCCCATTAGGGATAAAGAAAGATGCAATATCTATATCTGTGTATATTATATTATACATATAATAAAATCGTAGGAAAGTCAATGTATGTCCGGGGTAAACTCAAAAAGTACTGCATGAATTTACTTCAAATTTTGCATGAATATTACTAACAGGTCGGGTCAACACATAGGCTACATATTATCACGCTATCACCTTAGGGGGAGGAGCTGTGCGGGGTAAACGAAATCCGCGCGAACGAAGTCGCGGGCAACAGCTAGTATATAATAAAATCGTAAGAAAGTCAAAACTGTACATTGAATATTTTAAAAAAATACTTGGGGCGTGATCTACAATCGATATTGAAGCCAAAAATATAGTTTTTAGAATTTTTGTCTGTTAGTCTATTTGTCTGTTTTTCTGTATGTATGTCCGTGGTAAACTCAAAAAGCACTCCATGGATTTACTTCAAATTTTGCATGAATATTACTAATAGGTCGAGTCAACATATGGGCTACATATTATCACGCTATCACATACGGGGGTGTTGCTGTGCGGAGTAAACGAAATTCGCGCGAACGAAGTCGTGGGCAACAGCTAGTTTGCTTATAATGTTAGCAAACACATGATAAAACATGCAATGATTAAACAGCTGAAAATCAGAAAAATTACCTATTTCGGGCAAGTTATGATCAAATTGTAGACTTAACAGTATATTTACCTCAGATTTATACAGTATATGTACATAATATATAGGAATTTTCAACCATAATGTGTTTTCCATGAACAGTAATAGTCTAGATATACGTATGCGAAGCTAGGGTAAATAAGCTTAGTAAGTCTCCTACTTTGGCAAGTCTTTGCTTTCCATAGGTGGGTTTAGGATTATTACACTAAAGTATTAGCTGTCAGGAAGAAACGGAAAAAGCTATTGACACACTGAAAAACGATAAAGATCTAGAGCCAGATGGCATAAGTAGGCATAGTAATGAAATACTAAAGCAAACTAAAGTAACAATGACACCAATACTCACAGAAATTTTCAGTAACGTGATAAACATCGAAATCATCCCAAAACAATGGTCTGAATCCATCTTAATCCTTATATTTAAGGAATCACTGCAATATTGGAAACTATCGACCCATCAGCCAAGTGTCAAATATTTATAAGATCTTTGCAAAGATTATTTTAGAAAGAATAGGAAGGAACCTACATGAACAGTAACCAATTGAACAGGCGGGTTTCCGGAAAGACTTCTCGGTACTAGACAACATCCATACTGTAAAACAAATTATAGGATAATACACTGACCAGCTTACATACTACATAACTTTTATTGACTATGGTAAAGCTTTCGATTGTCTGATATACTCAAAAATCTGGGAAGCCTTAAAGGAACTGGGTGTAGAGCACAAATATATAAGAACCATAAAAAAACAGTTGGACTAGTATCCGACTAGAAAAAGATGGAAATAAATTTCAAATACAAAAAGGCGTAAGACAGGGTGACCCCCTTTCACCAACACTCTTTCTGGCCGTACTAGAAATGATCTTCAGGAATCTGGAATGGAGATACATGGGCATAATGTAAATCAGCGCACGCTAACGCACCTTTGATTGACTGATGATGTTGTATTATTTGCAAATACATCAGCTGATCTAAGCAAGATGATAACTGACTTAGCATCGGAAAGTGCAAAGCCGGATTAAAGCTAAACCCGGAGAAAACAAAAATTATGACCAATGGCAACAAAGTCCCCGTAACAGTGGAACAGAATCAAATCTCCTATGTCGAAAAGTACATATACCACAGTCAAATGATGTCTAAAGAGGACAACGAAAACAAAAAGCCAAAAGAGTTGTGAATAGCTGGAAAAAATATTGGGGTCTAAAAGAAGTAATGAAAGACAAGAAACTACACATCTCGACGAAAAGCAAACTATTTAACACATGTATCCTGCCTGTGTTAACAAATGGGAGCGAAACATGGGCTTTAACAAAAAATGTAACAAAATAAACTCTCCATATGTCAACATGCCATGGAGAGTAGTATGACAGGGATCAAAACAAAAGACAAAGTTAAGAGTAGCAGCATCAGAAGCAAGACTAAGATCCAGGACATAACTCTGAAAAATTAGGAGACAAAATGTGGAAATGGGCAGGCCACATGATCAAGGGATAAATGGAGTAAAATAATCTCACAATGGTACGCAAGAGATGGAAAGAGGAAGAGAGGTAGGCCACAAAGGAGGTGGAACGACGTCATTAGACAAGTAGGGGGAATAACATGGGGCAGAGCGGACATAGAAAGGCCAGAATGTAGAAGATTGGAGGAGGCCTTTGCCACCTGGCAAAAGGACATACAAAAGTGGAACAAAAGAACAATTTATGAATAATTAGATCAATATGGTCATATCCGAAGGAATGCTATATAATAATAATTAGCTATCACCTCTATCAAAAACAATGAATCAGCGAAATGTATGTACACCAGTGTATTCGGAAAAAATCACAACATTGGATAATTCTATTTTGATGTGATCGTAATTGTCAGGACAATGTTTGTATAAAAGAAAATGGTTAAAAAATCATATAGGAAGAATGGGCAAATACAAAAATGAAATAATTTACTGTGTTGTTTGTTGTTTTGTATAAATCTATATATATAAAAGAAAGTCGTGTTAGTTACTCCACTTATAACTCAAGAACGGCTGAACCGATTTAGCTGAAAATTGGCAGGGAGGTAGTTTAGAGCCAGGAGGACATAGGATATTTTAGAATTTTTTCCACGGGAACGAAGTCGCGGGCACAGCTAGTCACATATATAATTTAAATCCATAACTGGCTGTAAGCCCAAGCTACGCTTCGAATGTATATTGTTGTTAAGCGTTGTGGATTTTGTTGTATAAATAGATAAATAAATTAGAGTTTCTCTCCAAAAAATATACAATAATATAGCACACTTACTTTCATTGATAGCAATAAGTACTGATCCATTTGGTGAAATATCAATTGCTGTATAATTAAAGTGACTCTCAATTGACAGGGTATTACTTTTGTTTCTGTAAATTAAAAAAATATTTTGTAGTTAGCATCATAACACGGGGTCCCTTGTAAGGTAGGCAGAGTAAACTGAACATCTTTAGAATTTCTACTTTAGCACAATTTACCAGTTCATCATTTAGCAAGATGGGTATTGATACATCTCTACATTTTACCTACCTAATAACAATTATCGCTTATCTGTAGAGATAGCCTTGACTGTAAGGTTTATGTGCTCATCCAAAGCACAGGGTGCTACCAACAACTACAAGACTCTAAGCTGCTTATGAGATTTTTGATTATAGACATATATTTTGGACTAAATAGTTTTTACTTTTTTTATTTATGATCATCAAATTTGTTTCTAGATAATATACTAAACACATTGTGGATAATTTCCACCACTTTTGTGAATACTTCTGTCTTATTTTAGTAGCTAAACAGTTGTATTTTATTATTCACCAAGTCAGTTTGTTATGTTTGTATAAATCAGTTACCAGTAATTAATATTAAAATAAAATTCTCCACTATTGTTTATTGTATTAGGTAAAAAGCACTTCTTATAAGAAATCGATCACAATTGATTAAACATTGTACCATTATCATATCATCTAGTCAGCAGAGATTCTTGAAATACTAACAACAGTAAATTTTTCCAAACACAAAATACAATTTGCATTTTACAGCAAATAGTACAAGTATTCGTAATACTCTCTTAAAAATATAAAATACAGGTAAATGTTCAATTTTGAACAGGTAAATTTGTCCCAGGGCTTAGCCAAAAATATAGGAACATTACTTTCAATGTATCAACTGTCTCTATGTATGAAAGTTACAAAGTACAAAATTAAATATGAGTACAGAGAGCCATCTTTATTTAAAACTAGCTGTTGCCTGTGACTTCGTCCACGCGGACTTTGTTTACTCCGCACTGCTCCTCCCCTGTAGGTGATAGCGTGATAATATGTAGCCTATATGTTGACCCGACCTGTTAGTAATATTCATGCAAAATTCGAAGTAAATCCATGCAGTACTTTTTAAGTTTACCCCGGACATACATACAGACAAACCGACAAACAGACAAAAATTCTAAAAATTATATTTTTGGCTTCGATATCGATTGTAGATCACGCCCCAAGTATTCTTTTAAAAAAATATTCAATGTACAGTTTTGACTTTGATTTGATTGATTTTATTATATGTATAGATTAATTTTGGTAACTAAATTGTTGTTTATTTTAAATTTTAAATATTAGGTAACATTTTACTAACAAATTTATGTAAGATTTCTCTTTTATGCAAAAATAAATTTTAAAGGGAGCTTTGTGGTGTTTTAAGAAATACACCAATCTGCAGTTTTAATACTGTACATAGGGACAGTCGATATATATTTTAGCACTTTTTGTGCTATTAAAAACTTAAAAAAATAATAAAGAAAAATCTTGTTGTGTCAAAATTTTCTTTGTTAACTTTTTATAATAATAGTAAATTCTTTATTTGCACAAAATAGGAGTACAAAAAGTTCTTATTAGAGTGAATTACAGTCCTTCCTACTTCACCATATAATTGTATGCAAATTTTTCAGTTATATTTTTATTTAAACATGCAATACCTGTATACATTTAAATTAATAAAAAAAAAAACAAATTCTGAATAACTTTCAATATTTAACTAATATATAATTTGTTAAATATTTGTTATAAAAATGTTATAAAATATTTTGTTTAATGTTTTTTTTTAATTATAATATATAACTTGTTAAAAATTGTAATTGAAAGTTATTACTTTAATTTAATAATATTTTTTTTAATTTAATTTTATAATAATATAATATTTTATAATAATATAATAATAATAATTTAATTTTAATTTAATAATAACTTTTTAATAATAACTTTCAATTACAAATTCAATATTTTTTATAAATGTGTGTATAGGATTATAGATAGTTTTTAAATTATTTGTCAGACATTTCAAAAATAAATTGAAAAATATCACATTCGGTGAGATTTTTTTTATTTAGACAAAAACATAATTGCATAAAAATAACATTATTTTTTCTGAAAATATAAATAGATTTAGATTAATTGCTATTTATGTAGGATGTAAAGCTTCTACATGAAATATAACTCTCTTACTCCCTTTACCCATGTGAAATTTAATAATAAGTCATTGTTTGACACATATATGGGTATGGCCGTAAAAAATTGTACAATTATTATTTTTTATTTGTACCAACTTTATTTTTATCATAATTTCAAAGTTATTAGATGTATAAGATTTGTCGTAACTTCTTTTGAAAGAAGAGCTTTTGTTGTAAATATTTACATTAAATATAACCTATTCCTATAAATACTTTTTTAAATATAAATTTTTATTGAATGCTTTACATTTTACTTCCATACAAAAACTTTTTGTCCAACTACAACTTTTGTATCGTGAATTGCCAGCACTATCGAAACCGAATAGTTTTTTCATATGTTTCAGTTGCATTTTATCTGTACGATACATTCTCGACGTGTTTTTAAACATTCCTAAATAAATAACATCATAGATAATATTCTATTTGTTATTTAAAAAGTGTCCACTTTTTTTATGAGTGTGTAACGTCATGAATGTAACGTTTATTTCTGCCATTTCCTTTGAGTTACGTGTTTGTTTTTGCTAATTCCATAAATGGCAGCACAATAATTGAATTAGATGCTAACATTCAGAAACAAAGATCGGCCAAGTATTTTAATGTAAAAGTTGTGATTTGTGTTGGACACTGTCGCCAAAAATATTCTAATTTTGTGTGTTTGATTGCAAGGTAAGTACTGCTTATAATGTTATACAGTTTAACTTGTTTAATAAAGTTTATTATCATAGAAAACGGTAAACATAAGTTACAATACATACTGATTTTCCATGAATTTATATTTACTTTTTAAGTTATGTCGCACGTCTTTTTATGTCATGAATGTTACATGTGTAACGAAATGTGTAATGTTACAGTCATGATGGATTGTAAGGCTTAGGTTACACTAGGTATTCACTAGGTCAGTAGAGTAAATCTATGTAACTAGATGTTAAAAAAACGAAAGTCATGTTAGTTACACCATTTATTTAATAGACTCTTTTTTATAGGGATGTTGGATACTATTGAAAATAAGACAAATGTAGAAAAATAGATCATCGCAGTCCTACAAACAATATACAGAAGGTAATATTAATTTTAACTCATTTTACGCAAGTTATTTAACATAATAAGTCTGTTATTTTGTTTACATGAACAAGTAAAATTTGATGGCAATGAGACTGTGGTTTACAAGATAATTAAAATTTTGCTTTTTTGCTTATATTTTGTATGCTTAGAGATTTATTTAGATTAATGTGCTTTATAGAACCTTAGGTATGTTCAATATCTCAACCAAGTAATACTGTCAATTTACAGGGATAGAAGAGAATATTTGCATAGATTTGCAATTTGCATAGATGCAACAGAAGTAAATATTAGAATCGATGAAGTACCAATGAATATTAACAACAGTGTGATTGTAAGATGTTATACTAAAAATAAATGGAAATATTATATAAGTTTTATTTTCGAAATTGTTATATAAAGATAATGAAAGGTTTTATAAAGTAATATATCAAAAATATAAAAAAAATTGAAAAATTTTATAATAGGGTTTACCTATTAAAATTTTTTAACTTTTTTTACATTAAAATTATGTGTAATAGTTCAGAATCCTGCTGAATTATTGAAAGTGGGAGAGTATGTAGTGGACATAATGAAGAGAATGGCACAGATTTCATCCCTATTACTCCTTTTGCTAGAAATGTTTATTTTCTTTATGTTAATCTTATGTTCACAATGGATTCTCACGGCATAGAACTTATTTTTCTAGGTGTTGGAACTTAAAAAATAACATAACAAACTTACTTCATATTTATGTAATAAATTGGTTGGGTTCTAGTTCTAAGCCTACTACTTAATTATATAACTAGTTTGATGGGGTTCTACCTATTAACCTACTACCATGAAGTCAGGAAGGGTTCTAGTTGACAGTATTTTTGAGCGTGGAAACTACAAGCAATCTTCTCAATCTACTGAATATTTATAATCAAGACTGATATGGGAAACGGAAAATTTTTGGGTGAAAATTTACGCGCCTAACCTAAGATTGCGCTATTTATATTTTATTAAAACTTCGTGTCTTCACAAAAAAAAAATAGACCTAGAAATCTCCTAAGCCTTTATCTTGCCTCTAAGCCCAAAAGCCTTTTTAATAGATGAACAAACGTTTTTGAATTTATGAACTTGGATGAACTTCTCTTTCTAAAAGGCATGGCTACGTACTACGATATATAGGTACTTACTGTTTCAGGTTGTATATAGTAATTTTATTACCAACTGGACTTATAACACAATTACCATCATTTGTAAATAATATATCTCCCCGGCGATAAACAGTGCCAAGTAAATTCTGAAACTATATATTATTTTTTTAATTTTACTGTATTTACAGCTATATTGTAATATTGAATAAAATTATAACTTGTATGGTTACCTTATAATTAAATTTCATTTTGTACCTAGTTTATTAGTTATCTTTGCCTATAATTGATAATTCTTGTTTCCTATTTTTTTAATCACATTCACAAAGCTGAAAACATTTTGATTTGATTTGTTTGGCAACTGTTGACAACCTTCATAAAACCACGTGTTTTTGACATTTGACTTTGACAGATATGACCAAAGAGTATGTAATCTGTTTAAGGAAATGACTTTTGTTATTTGCGTTGCCATTTTTGTAACAACTAACAAATTGCCATTCGCACAAATAAAGAAGAATTTTTCAATGATAGCGTAGAAAAAAATATTATAATAAATTCTATAAATAATTCTGTGTCTAGAAGCACGACATAATTTATGTACTTTATTTTACAAAATAAGTAAAAGTTATAGGTAGTTATTTGTTGTAGTACCTAGTTGTTAAAACTTACTTGACCAGTGAATCGTAGTGAACCTTAGATGAAGGAAACTACTACTATCTTTCTCTTGACAAAGTAGTGAACAGAATCGTGGACGTTTATTCTTTTTATATAATAGGAGAACAAATCACCAAATGGATATCTTATGCAAAGAGATAATTAATTATCGCCTAAAGATAATAAAGATGATTATGCGGTCGGGCAGGATGGTAATGATACATGCATAAGTACATATAAAAGCTAGGTACCTACGTTAATATCCAAAAAGGAACACATCAGTGGCAAGCATCGCCGATAATACGGCTAGAATAGATAAGGTGGTGGTACCAAAATCGGGCGAGATGTTGCAAGACATCACCACCTAGTAGTCACTAATCACGACGTGACGCGTTTGTCTAATCCATACTAATATTATAAATGCGAAAGTAACTCTGTCTGTCTGTCTGTTACGCTTTCACGGCCAAACCACTGAACCGATTTGGATAAAATTTGGTACAAATATAGTTTGAGACCCAAGAAAGGACATAGGGTAGTTCTTATCTCGGAAATCCCACGGGAACGGGAACTATGAGGGCTTTTATTTTAGAATTGTTTCCACGCGAACGAAGTCGCGGGCACAGCTAGTCTTTTATAAGCTGCTTGGCAGAATAACAAATCGTCTACAGTCCACGAGGGTTTCGACTTACCCCGCAAGGGAACTAGCAAGATAATTATCACTTCCATAACTCAAAAATCCAAGGCACTTGATACCGATGGCTGTTTTTTTTCTGTTGGCAAATGATTAGGTACAATAATATTATTTAAATACGGTGTGCGAAAATTGCAAGTATATTTTATCGACGACCGACGACGACGATAGAAATACCTATCGTAAAATAGCATAGTTACAAGTACGGCTAGCAGGTAGCAGTTCAAAAGCGTTGTAACTTGTAGCACAGATTTTATAATATCGTAACCACGTAGTTAATTTGTTCTCTGATCGTAACTGTAATTTACATGTGCAGACTATTAAAACTAGAAGGTCTTAAATTGGATTTTTCGAAGCATAGCAAAAAGTGTAGGTCTCAAAATGTGCAGGCTTCACGAAATGTGCAGGTCGCAAAAATAGCAGATCTTACAACGTGCAAGTCGCAAAATGAGCAGATCTTATAATATTGTGCAGGTCGTAAAATGAGCAGATCTTGTAATGTATAGATCGGATTTTACAGTTTTCAGGAAGCGTGTTATTGGTTTTATTCGTTTGTTGACATCAAGACTTCCCTATCGATTGAGGAAATCCATTAATCACGTGACACAATTTTGGTGATTTTTCGCCCAGATCATAAGGTCCATGGGTCGGGCAAAAGTATTATTGAGGTTTTTCTCGAAAATCTAAAATCTCAGTTGCAGCCCGGGGTCCGGCAGAGTGGTGTGGTGTATTAACACTCCCGTGCCTCGGATGAGCACGTAAAGCTGTCGGTCCCTGTTGTCGCTAAAATAGTCAATAATCGTTAACATGTCGGTAAATGCGACGATGAGGACCACCTTCACCACTTATCTTGCCAACCGAGAAACCGGTAAAATCCAATCTACGCATTACAAGATCTGCTCGTTTTAAGACCTGCACATTATAAGATCTGCTCATTTTGCGACTTGCACATTGTAAGATCTGCTCTTTTTGCGACCTGCACATTACAAAATCTGCACATTTCGTGAAGCCTGCACATTTTGAGACCTGCACTTTTTGCTATATTTCGATATATATATTTGTATTTAAAGAAATATTCACGGGATGACAAATTACACTAATAATTGCTGATCTAACCCCAAAGTAGGCAAATTATTTGCTTTTGTTATGGGTGTTATTCAACGATACTAATACATAGAAATACATACTTAATATATAAATACTGGAATATCTTTAATAAACACCCAAACCAGGAAATACAAACATTTATGCTCATCAGTCATCACTCATCACACAAATGCTTGTTCCCGACCCCCGTCGGGGATCGAACCTGAGCCCCGTCGATTGCGTAGTCAGGGACGCTAAACACTCAACCAACGAATTATACCCATTAAATCTTACCATCTTCTACAATTTTAATTTTTACGTACGTCACTAATAAGTGTAATATGTAATACAATTTTATGTTATGTAAGTATTTTAGTAATTTTATGTTAATCAAAATTGATTTAGCAAAACTATTTTGTAATAGATATGCAAATTGCAAAATTGAAAATCAAACTTTCGCGCTATAATATCAACAGATAAAATAATTTGGTCAATTCAGGCATTCACTTAATTTATTATGAAAGTGTGTCGCTTAATCACTTAAAATTTAATAATTTTGCAATGAAATTAATTTAAAATAAATTTTAAAATAAAGAAATACTCAATATTTGCTTAAAAATATATCATCAATTTATAAAAAGGAATTAAAACGTCATATCTGTACATGCGCAGAAGATTTTTGCTGGCCAGCGATCCACATCAATGCCCTACGTCACACAGCTGCGAAATTTTAAGCTCAGGATTGGTTGCGCATTTCGGAAATAACGTAATATCGCCAATCGGAGCCTAGGGCATATCGAGTACTGCCTTGAACATCAATCGTCATATGACCCATTCTATCGTGTTCTGAAAAGCTTGGGCCATATTTGTCTGTACTGAAATAGTTCCGTGGAGTGAGTGTGTGCAGATAGTCATCACAGATTTTGGGACCTGTAAATACTCCCACACTTCACTTTCAAAATGTCTGAATCAAGTAATCCCATCTATGGACCCTTCTTTGGAGTTATGGGGGCGGCGTCAGCTATCATTTTTAGCGGTATGTAATCTTTTGATATTTAGAATGGCTGTCACGATTGAAATATTGATCTTTACAAAGGTTTACTCACTTAATTTGTTTGAATTGAACCGTCTTGACTGATTCAAACTATGAAGACAGTTATGCAGTGGACAAATTTTTCGATTTGAGGTGGTTATTTTAGGAGTCTCTAATTATAGTTGTAGCCGCACCTTCTGGCATACGTTTGAACTATATATTTATGTATTTTGATTGTGAGATTATTGCATGAACATTTTGATACATGAAAATATAATTAAACATGGGTCCATTATTCATCATGTGATGAAAATCATTATATTTAGCAAGTTGGTAATACTGCTGTAAATCCCGTATCGGCTCGGTTCCAAGAACATACAACCTTATTTCAATCGAAATAAAATTTGTGATGGAAGCGAATTGAACTTTAACATTTATCATTTAGGGTTCAGAGTTCCTTGCAGATTTGTCAAAAAGCTTGACACGACGACGTAAAACCTTCCAAATCATCGATTCTATTGAAAATTTGAAAGTTGCATTGTTTTTGGCCATCACATGACATGATGATTTATCATGTGATTGAAGTCAGCTGTTTGTTTGACTTGTAGTTTTGTCCATTCATTCATTGCCTTCATTTCATTGTTTACAAAGAAATGACTAAAATTTGGTTTTATCCATAAGTAAATTGTGTATCAATTTGTATTCAGTGAATGATATGAAATAACTATCATGCTAATTTGTTTCTTGAGAGACTATGAGTCATTATCACTCTTTGTTTCAATTGTGAGAATCTCCTAGGTCTTGTTCAGCTCAAAACAAATCAATATAGAATTGTTTTGCACTGAACTGAACTTATTGTATGACATGTAAAGATAATAATCACATGATTTCATGATGGCCAATGTTCTAGATTTATAAGTCTGCTGTTATCTGGTATAATGACAATATGCATTGTCATGTGATGGCTTGTTATATGATAGTTTTCATATTAGCCCTATTATCATGTTACCTTACACCCTTACACCCTTACCTTACACCCTTTTCACAAAGATAAACAATTTTTGATCCTCCTTATCTATACATATAATAAAATTGTAGGAAAGTCAAAACTGTACATTGAATATTTTTTTAAAAGAATACTTGGGGCGTAATCTACAATGGTATCGAAGCCAAAAATATAGTTTTTAGAATTGTCCGTTTTTGTCTGTATGTATGTCCGAGGTAAACTCAAAAAGTACTGCATGGATTTACTTCAAATTTTGCATGAATATTACTAACAGGTCAGGTCAACATATAGGCTACATATTATTACGCTATCACCTACGGGGGAGGAGATGTGCGTAGTAAACAAGTAGTGTGTAGCAAGTCCGCACGGACAAAGTCGCAGGCAACAGCTAATATATATGTGCTAATATTAGTAAATTATATCTTGCTATAGAATCATGTGTTTATTTGTTTCATGTCATGTGAGAGGTTCATTTGTATCCACATATGAGGAGATTATTGAAGGCAATGATAATTCTAATAGCAAATTTTTTTTATAGTAGTCATTCATGTATTGTAATACCATTATAAGAGTCATGCATGTTTTGGTATTCTCAAATAGAAGTTATTTAACATACCATAAATATGTATATGGTATGTTTAAGGATTAAGTTCTGAAGATGTGTTAATACACGAAACCGGTAGACTTTAAATAACACCGGCACACAAAAAAAAAAGTTGTCTATGCACCGGGTGCCACCTATCTACGGGCATGTTTTTCGACCCGCTGAACACGAATTTCAAGTCAGTTTAGGCCGTCCGGGCTTCAATTTCGAGTGAATTGCAAAAAACCCCAAAAAATAGGAATTTTAGGAAATAATAAAAGTGAAAATTACAGGACAATAGTCGAAGAATTAGTGACAAATTACAAAAACTTAGGATGCTTGTTAATAAAAAATACAAGAAATTTATTGAATTGTGTTTAAAAGATTTTTTTCTATTTTTTCAGCAGCAGTTTTCTGCTATTTAATCGATTTTTGCAATTTTATGAATGTTTGAGGAGACTATGGGCCAAATTTATTGCAGAATCAGATTAAGCAGACTAATTACATGAAAATCTTCATCAATTCGGATCCACAAAATTTTTTATACCAAGATAATCCCAATTTTCTTCGATTTTTGTAATTTTTGATGATTTTTTACAATTTTTATTTAGATTAGAGATATTAGATTTAAAACGATTTATGATTAAAGTACGATCGAAATTAGTATTTAACAGATCAAAATACATGAAAAATATGCTTGCATTAGATTTCAAAAATTTTTTCTTACCAAAACATCGAATTTTCGCTATTTTTTTTGGGGTTCTTTGCAATTTACTCGAAATTGAAGCCCGGACGGCCTAAACTGACTTGAAATTCGTGTTCAGCGGGTCAAAAAACATGCCCGTAGATAGGTGGCGCCCGGTGCACAGACAACTTTTTTTTTTGTGTGCCGGTGTAATTTGAAAAAATATGTGTATCTGCAGTGAAACCAGTACAAAAATTTTATAATTCAAAATGCAGTTTCATTAAGTGCCAATGATAGTATAGAATATATGTTTAAGGATAATTACTCATCAATCTAATTATATTTATGATGATCATATGAAAACAAGGGGAAAATCAATACTCAAGGCCAATAATCAATTGGTCATATGACATTTTTGTGTTCTAAAATTCTTTGTTCAATGATCGATAAAGAGATTAGAAGATGACTTTCATAGCTTTGGCAGGGATAAGAAGATAAATAGAGCTAATATAAACAAATTAATTGAACTAGATGAATATATTTATGAAAATGACCAAAAAAGGAAATGATCCATCCATTCTTTAAATGTGAAGTCATCTGGATTTAGATGAAACCTGGCATGGCTTAGTTTCAGACCTGGGGTAAAATACCGACTTTTATTGTAAAAAATCAACCTCTTTAAGAAGCTAAAATAAGGGCAAAAAAAGTTGTATGAAAGATTGTATTGATGGTATACTACTTTGTGGGCAAAGTTGTACCAGTCAGCTAGTTATTCATATTTCTGAAATATTTATAATGGACCAGTTTTGTTAAAATATATAACTAAAAGTAAGCCTAAACATTGAAAAAACCTTATCAGTTTGATCAATATCTTCATGAATGACAGAGTCTTCAGTAGTCTATTCTAGTAGCATTCTTATGGATAGAAAGATGTTGCTAAGTGAATGTTTATAATGTTGATTTATAATAGCAACTTTTAATATAAACCACAATCTCTATAGAGCTAAGCAATATTATCTTAGCTTGTTTATTTATTAAGAATTCAGCTTATGAATGTTATTCTTGTAAATGTTAGATGACATTACCTATTGGTGATTAAGTCGCAGGACACAATATATATATATATATATATATATATATATATATATATATATATATATATATATATAACTTTTTTGGCATATCAGAGAGCCCAGACAAATGGCACGATTATTCTACGATAATGGTAGAATTAAAAAATGAATGTTACACTTGTAATAAAACAACGACTCATCTCAAAATTTCACCAAAATGAGTTTTAGCAAAATACTGACGCAAAAGAGCAAGCTTCACAACCTAGGCTGAAAAAACACCTGTTTTCCTCAAGCAATAAAGAGTTGCGCTTATTTGATTAGATTTTATGTTGGTTTGAAAAAATGTATCGCCTACAAAAAATGATGTTTGGTCTATTGCTGAAAGTAATTATGAATTCGGTCATTGTTTTATTATGAGTGTAGGCACAACTAGTACATTAAGAGGAAAACAATTCTATTTGCAAACTTTTTTGCATTATGTACTTTCAAGAAGTAACACTTTAATCTACAAAATTATGTCACTGGCTCTACCCGCCTCTCATATCACGGTTTTGTTATAGCTGAAAAGCTTTGAAGATTATTTTCTATTTTAACTGACTTTCAGAAGGAGGTCAACAGTTTGACCTGTATCAATCTATCAAAGCAGGTTATACTGCACTTAGCTACACTATAGGCCCTTGTGCACATAGGTATAGTGGATATTCCTGCCAACCCAGCTTATTTGAAAGATCAGTTTGACCTGTATGTGTCATATTGTTAAAACTGGATAATATTTGAGTATGATAATCTAATTAGGCTGCCAAGCTGTGCTAAATTTCACATGTGTATGTATGTTTATCCACAAATTTCTTGGTAAGCCATATTGAGATGTACATCCTTTTTCATTTTAACCAAGTAAATTTAAACATAGAGAACAGTCTAAGTTTGATTTAGTAGTTATTATTGAGATATAAGTATAGTTGACAGATAATTGAAGTTTATTAATTTTTTTAGTCTGTTTAGTTTTATTATATGAATTAAAATTAATACAGAATCATTTTCAATATAATGCATATTTTATATTGTAAGTTTTTAATTTGCGCATTTTCATTTGCATTTTTTCCACAAACATCATGATAATGGTTGATAACACTAAATACAACTAATTAGTCACGGTCTGTTGGGTTTTTACTTGATAAGAATTAAATTTTTGTGCAAAAATTTTACACATGATGATTATTTTTCTGATTATTTCTTGAGATTTTTTCATATCATAAGAAAGCAAACAAGCAGATGGGTCTCCTGATGGAAAAAGTCAACCATCGCCTATAGACACCAAAGGTGTTATCTTGTGGCGAGGTCTAATGCCATATGCATAAGTTTACGGCTACATTACCCTCTAAACCAGAACACGACAGTGACAAGCAATGACACTATTGCAGCAGGAGTACTGGTGTAGAGTAAAAACAAAAATCTTTTATTTATATACAAATAACTGAATTATGGTCAAATTTTAACCATTACATACCGAGGTCCCAGGAAGATTTTGGTTCTTATCTCTGATCGGAATGAAACATCTCGTCGGGTAACCAATAAAGTTAGTGTTAGGCTTCAAACTTGTTAATTTGTTGAAGGAATTGATGAATAATGATAATTAGTTATTATATTATAATATAGTTATGTATATATTATAATTTAGTTATGCAAATAAATATATTATTATTACTTTGTCTGAATATTTTATGAAAACATGAAAAAGCTTTGTCGTGCTACACATTCAAAAATTTTTCTGATGAGTCCTCCACTAGGAATTATGAGATTTTTAAATTGATTAATATTAATCTTATTTTCTCATAATTTGGCAATTATTATTATAATTTAAGGGTAACTTTGTCCTACTCTGTTGTGACTCTAAGTTGTAGTTTTTATGTCTACAATTGTGTTTTATTAGTTACCAATTTGAGATTTTTTGAAGAAAGAAAAGTTGAGCGTCTCATCAAAACATAGCTGTTCACAAAAATTTAGCTTGTTATTAATCAAAAATTAAAATGTTCCTGGGGATCATGGTCTACAATGGTTGTCCTTCTATTTCAAAAATGTAACTTTGATTGTAAATAATTTATAGATACATGTTCAAACATCTTCTAAATATAAAACCTTATAAGTACCCATTTTCTGATTATTTTTAAACATGACTACAATATAAAATAAACATGAGGTTTACAATATATTTAATTTACAATTTCTGTTTTCAGCCCTCGGAGCCGCATATGGCACAGCCAAGTCAGGCACAGGTATTGCCGCCATGTCGGTGATGCGGCCTGAGCTCATCATGAAATCCATCATTCCCGTTGTCATGGCGGGTATTATTGCCATTTATGGGCTGGTCGTAGCTGTCCTGATAGCAGGTTCCTTGGAACAACCAAGCAATAACTACACTTTGTACAAGTACGTACTTATTATTTATGTATGATGTGTTCCTGCAGTCCTAAAGAATTTTTTTCTTCACAATTTTTTTTACTTGTCAGTTCACATCTACCATGCCAACTCATTTCATAACTTCATCACCATTGTACAGAATAGGTAGTGCCAGAGCTTCCCAAACATTGTTCTTCCATATCCTGGTAATTTTCAGACTGCCTCTTCGTGACCTACTTAATACTTTACCAAGCAGAATCCATTAGGTAAAATAATACACATTTATTAATAGTAAAAAGGTTTTATTATAACTACATACTTCGGTTATTGCCGATTTAGTCACTAAATTGTAAGGAGTTGCTGCATATTTTATACAAAAGAATCTAAGTTCGCGATAAAATTAAATCAATGATGATGACCTCAAAAAGTATTTTGAAGTCATCTAGTGTTGAAAACCCAGCTTCACATTTGTTTGTGACAAAAGGCATTAAAAAAGTTCAGAAATCAGAAATACTTTATTCAATAAAACTTTTTACAAGTTATTTTGACACGTCAACATATTTTTTTAAAAACTACTACCGGATCAGAAACGCGGCCACAAAAAGTTATTAATTAGTATAAAGTTATTAGTATGTTATTGCTAACCAAAAATCTATCACCGATCGATAGCAGCCAGTAATGTTTTAAAAAAAAAGGCGGGAATGTTGTGACCCGGTATTTTATTTTTATGACCCGGAACCGGGTCGCGACCCGGCAAATGGGAAACGCTGGGTTGTGCAATTTGCTGGGATTGCATCATAATGTCATATTCCATTGCCGTTGAATCCCACTATCCTACTAGTTACAGTGTACAAGGTAGAATAAAACTAGTGATATTTGTTAAAGGAGGTGATCAATTTATCAATTGAGTATTTACCTTTTTTTTATATTTATTTTTATTTCGCCATGACTTGCAGCATTGATGCAGTTATACTTAAAAGTGTTCATTAAGTACTAGCAATTACTCATGACTTCATTCGCGTGACCCAAAATCATTATTTCCTTTTGCTCACACGCGTAAAAAGTAGTTATATCCTGGTCTATAAACTCGTCTATCTTTCAGTGAAAGTTCCATCAAAATCGGTCCAACCGTTCCAGGAACTACCCTGTACAAACAGACTGACAGACACAAATTTTAAAGATGGTTGTATAGGTATTAGTATAGTAAAAATGACACACTGCACTTGAAAAAAACCTAGTTATTTCAAAATATTTTTCAAAGTTCCATCAAAATCGGTTCAACCGTTCCAGGAATTACCCTGTACAAACAGACTGACAGATAAATTTTAAAGATGGTTGTATAGGTATTAGTACAGTAAAAATAACACACTGCACTTGAAAAAACCGACAAATTTTAAAGATGGTTGTATAGGTATCAGTATCGTAAAAATAATGCATTGCACTAGAAAAAACTTAGTTATTTCCAAATCACCGAGACACTTCCAACTTTATTATTTATATGTATAGATTATTTCATTGCTTCCTTATGCTTATAACATTCATAGCTCTGAAATTGCAATAATGTAGACATTTTATGTTATTTGTCAGTTCCTAACTAATTAACTGAATTATCTACAAAATTAAACCACCAAGATGAATGAGATCACCACTTACATTTTGTCTGTATGAAAACTTGTATATCTACAAGTTTTCATGAAGTGCAAATTTACTGTATAGAAGATAAAAGAGTATCTTGCAGCATAAATTTTAAATGATAAGTATATAATTCTGTGTCCCTTACTGAGTAAAGTATAATTTTTGCATAATGCAAATGCTGCAAAACTCTTAAGAACCCATTCCCTAAAAACTGCCGAGTGTTGCGGTTTTCAAAATTCTTTAATGAATATATGGAATTGCTTTCTAGAAAAATTCAGTGGTAATCTTAATAAAACCGCTAACAATTTCACCCAGAGATATTTTCAAAATAGTTCTTAGTTTTGTAGAAAAAAAATCATAAACTTCACCCAAAACATCAAAATCGTCCTTTTCCGTTTGCAAAAATTACAGTATTTCTTGTCCAATGATTATAATTTTTTTTAGATATATTTTTTAATAAAGAACTATACAACACTTTCACCGTCATAGTTTTTTATTAACAGACTTTATAAAAAAGTCATTTTAATATAAACGTGCTTAATATTTTTGTCCACCATCTTCCATACAAATTTATATGAGAATTCAATCAATAAAATGTCAACATAGCTTTTTAAACACGACCATCAAAAATTTTAGTATCACCCCAGAATCAAAGGTTTACCCTGGATATGATCCCGCGGGATTCCCCAAAAACTTTTATAATGCAGTGGGCTGCACGCTGCAGCTAGTTAAATATAATAAAATAATAAAAGATTTGATTTTAAATGTATAAATTTTATGTCATAATAGAAAAATTGGAGAATAAAGCCAAACTATTTCTATATTTATTGATAGGCATATGACCCTCCAAAAATTTTAAAATGTTTGATTATCTATCTTAGTCTTTACTGGCACACTATGATAATAATAAATTCTCGAAGTATTATTCTGTAAAAAGTTTGCTGGTGAAAATTACACTTGTTCAAATGTAAAAATATACACGAGAGCTTCCCGTTGAATCATTAATTTACTAAAGAAAATATTGTAAAAATTAATTAATAACAATTTCTTTATAACTGTTAAGGTAGTAAAGTAAAAATAAACATTTTACTTGAAAATATCTGAAATGTTATATTTTAAGCTTCTAGTTCAATCTTGTGCTTCAAATGAATGATAAATTGTTGTGCAATATTATGAAATATAAATAGGATATTGAATACTTAGGATGTCCTCCAGTTAAATTGAGTGACAAGGTATATTAATAATCTGGCATTAAAAGCTGAAGATCAAATTCAGTGGTGTGCCATTGGAGAGGCTAAGTTCAGCAATGGATGAGAATAGGAGGATGACTAAAGATTGAACTTTCTTTACATCTTCATGAATAGTCGTGGGCGTTTATACGATATAGGTTTAAAAAATTAGGCTTTTCAAAATAAGCCTATAAGCGCGCTTACGGATTTAAGCTTTTTTTTTGTTTAAACGTTGATGTTTAAGATACAAAAATTTAAATACCATATTATCATGTTTGACGAAAAGTAACCTTATTTCAATAACGTTAAAAATCAAAATAAGATAGAATAAAGAACCTAATTTCTATACTCTAAGACTCAATATAATTTTTCATTTTTATTAGATTAACAACCTTATTACTATTGCCATAAGAATCGATAACAATTTGGATTGGTTATCGTATTAAGCGGCTAAATTATTTTCTACTTGTTTACGCAATATTTGTGTCGGACTGACAATGCTCCGTTTTTGGTTGGTTAGTGCTTTTTACAACGAATTTACAACTTACGTTTTTTCAAGTTCCAGTATGCTTTTCGTTGTTGAAGAAATTCGACGCGTTCATCAATTGTTTATTTTACTTAACACGAATCCCTTTACAAATTTTCAAAGTAATTTTGTTTATATTAATTATTGAAATTAGGTTATGGATAAAAAAGTGTATATTGTGTTACTATTCATTTCAGATGTTCTCGTGTTACAATGTTATTTACCATACTCCTCCGAAACGGCTTGACCGATTTTTATGAAATTTTATATACATATTCAGTAGGTCTGAAAATCGGCTGCTGTTTATTTTTTTATACCCCTAAGTGATAAGGGTTGTCCACCCCTAACATTGCTTTTTATTTTTAAGACAATTTTTTTATTTATATTTTTTTATAATGTGGCGTTAAAAATACATACAACCCTAGTATTCACCCTTCTATCATCAACCCCTATTTTTTAATTATTCAATCATTTATATGGCAAAACTTTTGTCGGGTCAGCTAGTATTGTATAATAATTTATATTGTATTTGATAACACGTTATTTCTATAAGCCAGTAATAAGTAATAACACTAACAAAACCACAAAACATTGAACGCTTTTTTCAGCTCTCGGCTTTATCGGTCGCCACTAATTCACTTAAATCTTCGTTTTATAATCGACCTTCTCAATGATCAACAACTTTTGTTTAAAAAAGCGTTTAAACGAAAAGCGCTTTTTTAAGCACGCTTAAAAGTATAAGCAAAACGTTTAAACGTGTTAATAATTAAAAGCCGTTTATCACATCTCTATTCATGAAACAAGTGATGACTACAAAGTCAATACTTTGTGGTCATCATTTTTAAATATAAAATACACACTTATAGCAGATCTCAATCATTTTTGTTTTTTTTTTTGTAATTGTATAATATACATCTATACTAATATAAAAAAAAACTCTTTGTATTTTTATATACTTGTAACATACAAAACAAACAAACTCAAAAACTACTGAAGTGATCTTAACTTTTTTTATCAGAAAGCTATACTATCAAGGAGTGACATAGGCTACATATTTCCGCTACTGAGCTAAAGAAAGTAAAGATTTTGGTTCACATGGGTGATGTCGCCAGTAAAATTATTTAATAAATTTAGTATAGTAATGAAACTAATATTAAATTGTTTTCTCCTTCCAGAGGGTTCATTCATCTGGGAGCTGGTCTTGCTGTAGGATTCTCTGGTCTTGCCGCCGGATTCGCCATAGGCATTGTAGGAGATGCTGGTGTCCGTGGTACAGCCCAACAGCCAAGGTTATTCGTCGGAATGATTTTGATCCTTATTTTCGCTGAAGTATTGGGTCTATACGGTCTTATCGTGGCCATCTACTTGTACACGAAACAGTAAATCTGCTGCACACTCCCGTCGCCGCCTCGGAGCTTTGCTCAGTACAAGTATCGCACAGGGCCCGTCGTCGCCGGTAGCGAGTTGTGTGCTCCGAGGCCAACCCTATGTAAAAATGTGTTAAATCTTCCTTCACAGTCGCATATCTCCGGCCAGGCATGGTTAAGATGCTGCGATCACGCCCCGCCTCGAGACGCGATCTGCATATATTTTTATCTCCAATTTTATAACGAATATCCGTTTAATACTAATCATGGTTAATAATAATGCTACTGCGCGATGACAGTTATTTAATTTTTAATTTATTACCGGCTAATTTTTGTTTCGGTGACAGGAGTTCAATCACCAACATATCAATTTTTTTTGCGCAATTTCCATCCATCGCGTTTAAACTGTTATATCTGACGTTATCAATTTAGATTATTTTAGCGTTAAGGCGAAACTAATGTACAGTTAGAGTAGTAATTTAAGTCCAAACAATATAAAATTATCTTTTGTTGATAACCCAAGGTACTGTGTACCATATACAGCTGAGAGAGGATGACCCTGGCTTTGAGTATACTGCTGTTACAGCTTTCAGTGTTTATAGTGAGTGTACTTATTTAAACTTCTTTGTATTGTGCAACGACCGAGTGACCAACATTCTAAAGCGATTCACAATAAATGTATTGACAGGATCAGTTAATAAACATGATTTGTACATTCCATATTATTTGTTTCTACTTGATTGTTCTGAGCGTTTTATTTACCTTATACTTGTAATGAGCGAACAAGATATTTATATATAGGGTAAGTCAGCAGGCAGGTGCTAAGTGACAAAGCTCTGTCAACAAACTATGATGAGTTTCTGGCGACTTCTATGTGAAAATATATTTCAAAATATTTTTATTATGTATACCTCATAGTCGAAATGATGTTTGAATGAATATTAAATTGGTAAGTAACATATGAATATACAGATAGGTGAAATTGTATTATTTTAGGTTTCATGTTAGAGAATGTTATAATCTTTGGTGTTATTGAATGAATTGTGTTAATAAAATATTTTGAAAAGTACTGTAAATTATAAATCGAGTGTTTCTGTTTTGAATTCCAGTTTGGTTTTCATCCTGGCACCACTTTCTGAATTACCCCCATGTTTTATACTTTTTTTTAGACCTCAACTTTGAGATGGGACTCTGGTTTGATTCTCAAAAGGGACAAGCATTTGTGTGATAGGCATAGACGATTGTATTTCTGGGTTTGGGTATTTTGAAATACATTTCAGTATTTAATTGAACAGTAACTCTAATATTTAAATACATGTGGCAAATGTAGCTGTGTTGGCACAAACATTACATTTTATCGCGACAACCTATCAAGAATCTTCACATTATCATGTGGCACAAAGGTAAAAATGACTATTTTCTTAAAGGTCCCAGTTTTATTTTTTAAATACCACTAAATTTGAAGGACGTACGAGAAAAAGTACAGGTATTATACAGAATGAAGCCGGCCCAGTGTTTGGCGGGCCGCGAAATATAGGGTTCCGTAGTTACCCATCACAATAATACGGAGTAAAAAATCCAAGCTGAATATTTGTGAGCATCAGAATGGACAGTAACTACTGATATTTTACATTGAAATTATTATAGGAAGTTGCTTCCTAGTTGCTACTAATCATTAAATAGTTTCACATATGTTTGATATCGAATTTGCTCATCGGATTTTTCAGGAGTATAGATTTTAATTTAATCAGATGATTATAACTTTTTATCCTTAAAAGCTATAAGGTTCAAAACGATACATATGAAGGTAGCAGTTCGTAGCAACTATTGCTTAAAATAACTATTTGTTTTGCGCAGTTTGTGATCACTGGATAGGTGACCCGACATTCTGATATCAGAATGGCCGGTCACCTTAAATAGTAGTTTATTTCTTTTTATTCTTAGGTAGCAACTATTTAATGATTAGTAGCAACTATTTAATGACAACTAGGAAGCAACTTCCTATAATAATTTCGACGTAAAATATCAGTAGTGACTGTCCATTCTGACGCTGACGAATATTTCACAAACGGATCCTCGATAATCGAATGTTTTCGTAATTCGCAATATTTTTCATAATCTGTCTACCTACACATACCACCATGGGGTGCGTGACAAGAAGAAATATTTCCACTTTATCTGTAGAAGGAGAGATATCCTAAGAAATAGTTCTCGCTGAGCTAAATTGCGAACAGACGGACGTGGCAACTATAGATAGGTACCAAACGAAAACTGAATAGACAGAGCTGGCGATGAATTTTGGGGATTGGAATTGCGAGAAATATAATTTTGTCAAATGACGATAGCAGGTAGCCGGTAAACTTATGCATGTGGCATTAGACCTCGCCACCAGATAGCAACGCACCATTAACATCTTTGGTGTCTATAGGTGATGGTTGACTCTTTCCATCAGGAGACCTATCTGCTTGTTTGCTATCTTATATAAAAAAAATCAGGCTTGCGAGTCTGGAAGAACGTTCGCGGTTATTTCGCTACTGTGCAGTTACATTTGCAAAAAAAATCTCAAATATTTTTTGACACAATATTTATTTGTATTTCTTCTTTTAATTAGATTTTTTTAGAATTCAAAAAATATCCTAGACATTTTTGTCAGTTCTAAAGTATTCCCAGACACGTTTATTTTTTGCAAATGTATACTGCGCATTAGCGAAATAATCGCGAACACTGTCAGACTCGCAGGCCTGCTGGTATCGCTATAATAACTCGTACCGATAACACGTTTATCTGAGGGGTACGTGGTGTCATAGACAAATTATAATATACGTAGGTCACACTTAGTTTTGTGTAACTTAATAAAAACATGTTATAACCAAAATATAATTATCGCTTTTCAAAATAATCTTTACATTTTAAACATTTTTTCATGCGATCGAACCATTTTTTAAAATAGGAGGATCACAGATCTGAAGGCATGTTTTCTACGTGCTGATTGAACGCTATCACTGCCTCCTCTTCGGAGTTGGTAAAAGTAAAACCTCTCATCAAATCTTTGATTTTGGG
This sequence comes from Apodemia mormo, assembly GCA_036924255.1. NCBI lineage: Eukaryota > Metazoa > Arthropoda > Insecta > Lepidoptera > Riodinidae > Apodemia > Apodemia mormo. The sequence continues at coordinate 4,323,371 of JAUPFN010000006.1, read as the reverse complement.
GAAAATACAGAAATCACAGGGTGCTAGGCAAAGAATATAGAAATATTATTGCTAGGTCGGGGCTATGCGCAGGATGAGTGACGAGATGTACTTTTTCGGAAGCTAAAAATGACTGTTTTGTTGGCCGTGTGTGAAGAAGCGTTATCATGGTGTAAGAAAATACTGTTTTTGGGTCGTCTTTCGCGAATTTTTTCGAACACCCTGGGTAAACAAATGGTAGAATACCACTCGGCGTTAACACTTTTGATCTTCAAGTGGAATTGTACAGATGAGACCCGTAGCTGAGAAAAAAAACACATTTTTTTACCAACGTCTCTCGCCTGTTTTACTTTTGTTGGCCTGTTCTCATTTTCAAACACCCATTCACAAGATTCCTGTTTTTTTTTCGGGTTCAAAACAATAAGTCCACGTTTCTTCTGTGGCAATGTCATAAACAGCATTAGAATGTCCGTGGTCGTAGTTCAGTAACATCTGTTAGAGATGAGTCGTAAATACTAGAACAGGTACAAATACCTAATAGGATACTAGGTGGCACCTATTCCATTTTTCACAAGACTGAGTCCATGTAGTCCTGTACTCTGTAGATAATCATAGCATAAAACACTCATCGCATACGCTGTACCGTTTCCTTTACTCTTATGTGAAAACGTGTTTTGCTATCTTGCTCACCATGACAAAATGCTAACGAGATGAAGCAATACGATTTGTATACTTTTTCCCGCTCTCACAAGAGTGAGATCCCGCTATACAATATATATGCTCCGTCCCGATCTCTCACTACGTATGGCCGACCGCCGAGCTAACAGGTGAATACCGGTTTATACGTCATAATACGCGATACTCGATCAAATACTTCATTGAGAACAGGTAAAAGAGATCGCGTCCGATATCGATCAAAGTATCATACTTATTATCATTACTATTTTATATTTTATAGTATTCTATTTTATTCGTATTATTATGTTTTATGATTATTTATGTACATTTTATATGAATAGTTATGAGATTATTATATTTATTATATAAAAAATTATATAATATATTAATATTTGTGTTTATTGGTCTGCCCGTAGGTTTAGATAAATGTAATTATTCTCTTTGTTTAGTGTAAAATTATTTGCAATTGTTCCGTAAGACTTTTCTTGTGCACTACCCGTTACTACAATGTTTCTACAAGTGCAAGGTTAACTGGTAGAAAATGTCTTTCTAGACGTTAAGTTCGCCTGTTGTATATTTTATGCAATAAAGAGTTTAAATAAATAAATAAATAATAAATAGGTAGATAAACAATAAAATACTGTAATTTCGTGTGATCTTGCCAATTAACTTATATACGATAACTGGAATTGTTACGAAGCAATATTTGAAAAATAAAAATGTACTTTATTTCGTTACTAATGAAGTTGACATTTGTTTCTTAACACAGGGGAACAACGTTCTGAGCAAGACAACGACAAGAGTGGATGTTGTCCCTTTCTTGCAATTGCCAGTGTAAATAAAACTATCTGATGGTAGATTTTTATATATTCGGTAATCGTTAAATCCTTTTTTATTCAAACACGTCGATAAATACATTAGCATAAAATGTATTATAATTAACACAATGAGTTCTTAAATGTGCTTATTTTAATAATTACGTAATTACTTATGCAATGCAAAAACTGTTTCTCAAATTAGTAGAATTATTTAGTAGTAATTTGCAAACTACGCATGGCCGCACTTATATATGGCGATTGGCGCTTTATTTAGAAGAAAGAGACACACTCCATCCATGTCGTGGTACTCTTCGGAACGATTTTGAAGCGCGTGTGAACATTCTGGGTAGAATGTAACTTCCTTGATTCTTGCACAATGACCTCATTGGTTCTTGCAACTCAAGAATTTATACATAACTAATCTGTGCTCAAGAAGTCGAGCGAGCTTTACTTGTGGTAAACGCGCATCTGTGTACGTGGCAATGTCTTTCGGGGCAATCTGATTTTTTAAAACACTAGAATTTTTATTCAAGTTCAGCTTGGGATGATATAGTGGCAATCGTAATATTTTGAAACCCTCGTTTTTCATTGACTCGTCGATTTTAAATGTTACAAAGCACTATTTTTTATTAAATAATACATTTTTGTCTTGCAGATTTTTCATCAAATAGAATAGCGTTTTCCGCCTGCCACCTTTGCTTATCGCCTTTACAGCAATTTTCCATATGTATTGTACTGTTTCGGCAGTAAAGCGGTCGATGGAAAAGGTATTCAATTTGAAGAACAGTCGCGCAAAATAGAAAAGTATGAATTTATAAAAAATAAAGAGCTTTTGGAACATTTAAAATAGACGAGTTCATAAAAGACAAGGTTTTCAAAATATAGCGACTGGCGACTGCTTTCACCCCGAGCTGAACGTGATGGAAAGCAGCATCGACAGCAACGCGGAATGCCTGGATTAATACTTTCCAGCACAGAAAAACAGTACATGAAGTATATGTTTAATATAGGTATCTATGGTATTTTGATACGACTTTGAGTTTGTCATTAATGTGGACGATACAATTGAGTTTAAAAGTGATAGTTTCTACCATTGATATAAAATACCCAAGATACACAGTTCCAAACAAAATTGACACTCAAAACTGTCGCTAATTCAGTCTAAAAAGTTTATAGTTATGGCACAAACGTGTTTTTGCATATTCAACCTTAAACGCAAGATTTAAAGTCATTTTTAAAAAAAACTGTACAAAAAGCAAAAAAATTTTTGACTTAAGTGAGCCGGTAGGACAAGGCACATGTGGAGTCGAATATAAATATTTTTATGCATTGAGGTAGTATTTTAAGGGTTTGTAAAATTTAAATAAAAAAAATCTTGTCGAAAATCTGTTTTTGCGTAGAACATTTATATATCAATAAAACAAATAATGACCATTAAAATAATTTATTTATATTTCAAACGTTATAGGTTATTGGTTCTATTACACAGAACCTACACATATAGGCAAACTGTGGGTTTATAGCCATGTAGTATTTGACGCTTGATATTGATACATTTAGTTTGCATAGTCTAATAGATTTAGAATATACTGAAATAGGAAATTTACTGCAATGGTGACTATGACTACGTTATAAAGTTCATAGATTCTTACATGATAACAGACACGATGATTTTTTTTCAGACTTATTTATGTAATGTATCGACAACATAGTAAGGAAACGCATTAATTTCCTAGATATAAGTTTAGCTTTTTGTAAGATTCTCGTTTTGAATTAGATTTCAGTTTTTCTGTTTTTTTTTTGCAGTATTATGTAAACGAACATTTGTTTAGTTATAGTATCTGCAGACGTACGAGCGAATACTGCCCATAGACATTTAAAACACAATAGGTTAGTTACTAATGCGATGTCGGCTTCTGAAAATTTTATTGACCCTCGTATAAAAAATTCCAATAAAACAATTTAGAGCTAAAAAATTGTGGTCAATGTTATTCGGAAGATCAAACTCGTTGATGACTTTGAAAAAAATATACATATTTTCAAATACTGAATAACTATCATTAAAAAAACTTTGGATTTTTGAACTTTTTTAATTCAATAGATAGACCATTAGGCTTAGGCATAGTTTTTTTCTTTGAGGTTAAAATACTTAAATTTAGCGAGAAGTTTCAGGTGGCATGTAGGGTCAACCAGCTCACAGATTTTTTTAATATAGTTACATTATTTGGTTACATAGGTGTGTTACATACACAGAAATCTAATAGATACGTATATTTAGTTTGGAGTACAGTTTAGTACATATAATATTATTGCCAAAGGTAATTTTAGATCAGATATTTCCTGTTAATCATAAATTTCTTTTATAATTACGTTAGTTTTTTCGATAGGTGTGTTACTAATAGGTATTTTTAATTTGGGGTATAGTTAGTTATAATATTAGGTATAGAAAATTTAGAAGTTGTAGGAAGTTCAGGTCTTACGTTTTTTACTTACATTTTAATAACAAAAATGTCTTATATAAATAATTAAGATGAATATGTAAATATTATTTTTAACGTACTAGCGGCCCACCTGGCAATGTAGAGATTTTTAATAAAATAAAGAAAGGTTAAATAAGTTCTAAAGTAAATATGCGCGAGCAAAGCCGCGGGTAACAGCTAGTATGCAAATAAAACAACTCGTACATATAAACAGTCACTTTAAATTTATACGAGACTAGCTGCAGATCTCTGCATTAGGATAAAAGTATTCTATGTGCTATTCCAGGTCATCTTATATCCGAGTCCAAATCCAAATTGGTACAGCCATTTTTTACGTGATTGATTATCAAACATCCAAACATACAAACTTTAACATTTATAATATGTATAGTATAAGATATCCGCAATCAAAAACAACATTTTATTAAAAATAAATTATTAAATCAAAAAATAAACATTCTTAATGCAACCTGTGCCTTCCACTTAAGAAATCGTTATAAACAACACGTGTAAATAGAACAAAATTCGATGCTACTTATGATTTTCTGTTGTTTTATTAAATGTTTCTTAATATATCTCCAAAGTTCATCGTAAGAATCACAATTATATATTGTTATTTTATATTCGTACAAATAGAATAAAAAGAATCACCTAACTTGGTCCTCAAAATAAGTAATCAATATAATCAAACATTTTAAAATCGTCAAATTGATGTCCTCTTCTCTTTTGGCAGTTGGTTAACAACTATAAAAGGTATTCAAAATTATTAATGAAAAAATCAATCTTATTAAAAAAAAATAACTTATTAATGAAAAAAAATCGACTCCACTAATAATAACAGGATCAATTTGTATTATTCGACTAAATTAAAAGGAGGTTGTAATGTATTGTCCTTTTACTGAAAAAGTGACCATTGAAATTTTGTCGTATTATATTTGGAGCGTCGAGTACATCTTTAAGACAAATAAAATGAAAATCATACATTACACCCTATATTTAGTAATATAAACGACAAAAATAAATCGATAAACTCTATACTTACCGAAAATACAATATCTTATATTTTTTTAACGTTAATGGTGTTGTATTTTACAATTTATCAGAGAACAATTCTGTATTTTTGACGCGCGGGCAGTGACGTGAGTGACGGGCTTCTATTTGAAGTGAGTGCACAATTTTAAATTGTGCACTCATTCTTAGAGGACGTTTTTGGGACACTGATTGTGTATCTTGGGTTTTTATATATCAATGGTTTCTACTATAAAAATAAGTACCTACCTATATACCTAGTAGATATCAATCAAATAGTAACTTACTACCTATTAAATTTGCCAAAAGTTCTATATTATACAATAAACTATAATATTATTTTTTAACTTTTTTTATGCTAAGCATATCTACTTGATTTTGTTCTCATACAGACTTTGTTACGCATCCAGACACGCGTTTGCCACGAATAAAGCTCGCTTGACTTTATGAGTTGTAAGAACTAGCATACGCACGAAATTAATCTAGGTAATTAAAATTAATAGGCACGAAAATAAAAAACTTGTCACCTGAGACGCTGCTCGTTGATGCAGTAAAGTACCCTATTTATAAAGTACTTTGTGCAGTAAAGGTAAAGTCAAGTGGTCAAAATAGCCTTAAAATACCGGCGGTGACCAAAATGACGCAAATGCCCCAGTATGGCCAAACGCTACCCGAGTTCGCAGTCATGGGTTTTGGCTCAGCCGAAAATATCGGATGATTTTGACCTAAACCGAACAGAACGAATGATTTTGACTAAAGGCCGAAACATTGATAAAAGAGAAAGATACGTTACGTCCTTATATAGCATTCACTAAACTAGGCTTGGCAGAATACATAAACACCGACACGCACACACATCTGTTATCACAATTATAAACATGGAAACAAAGATAGAGATAGAGCGGATACACTCGTACGAGCGAAATGGTATTAGCCACTGCGCGCGTCGTCGCCATGGTTACTGATAAACAAAATCAGTGATGGGCCGGATACACTCGTACGAGCGAAACTTCATTAGCCAATAGCCACGGACCACCTCATCGCCATGGTTACCGATAAACAAAGAAAAATCTTATTTTTTAACCAATTTAATATTTCTTAGCTGTACTTACGAATGGAAAGTAATCCCATGTATCTTATTTTTTCCCTTGAGTGATTATAACACTATTTAAATACACAAGAAAGCATTTTGAAGCGTGTTTAATGGTAAAAACAATCGGAAAGTAGAAGCGTTCGATGTTACGATGTCCCGCGTGTGACTGAGTGGCATACTACAAGCACTGTGTACACGGACCTAGTTTTGTAGGACCAGGCGCTGTGATTAGGTAACATATCTTCCTCTTTTTATATCAATGGGCCGAAACCTCTGTTTTGACTGAATCTTGGCCCAAACCGAAACTTCAGTCAGGCATTAATATAAGATAAGATAAGATTTATTATTATTACTTAGTTTAAAAGTACAGTACAATAGTTTATATTTCTGTTGGACTCCACACTAGGCAAAGCCTGTGGCGTGGATACCATGCAGTGATTTCCGTATATACAAACAAAAATTTCACGGGAGGTAATAAAGTTATACAATAAAACAAGAAGAAAAATTAAAAAGAAAATTTGCAAAAAATTAACAATAACAGGCACAGTAATAAGACTTTAGACTGCTGAGTGTTTTGCGTGACTTACATATTATGAATAAGTGAATGTTTCGTTTGTGCGTGAGTTTTTTGTGTTTTTATGTATACGAGGGAGAGAGTGTGTGTGTGTGTGTATGTGTGTGTGACTAAGATTTAGCCAGGTTTCTGAGTAGTTAACGGAATAAAAAAATATTACGTGCAAGCCGCTTGTACTCTCCTATCTTCGCGGCACACCACGCCAAGCATCCGCCATCCGTCTTATTTCCATGATCCGTCCTTCCACGGTTTAAAGGATCGAACCTTAAGGAAATTTGCAAGATGTCTGCTCCTAGTTTTCCTCCGTTGTTCTTCTCTTCCTGCAAATTGTTTACCTCTCAACCTTTGGTTTAATGTCGTTCTCCCCTGAGGGGGCAGACTGCATACACATGTTGCTTCCTCGTCAAGTCCTAACGCTATAGTTCCTCTACTATCTTCATGGGTCTTCCTCTTTTATGTCGCTTTCGCGTGAACTCCCCTTACTACGCTGAGCAGACGAATGTTTGACGTGACTCGACTAGATTCGGTAATTATCGTGTGTCGTTTCGGCGCGGAGCCAAGGTGGCCACAGACCGTGTCGCCGGCAGATACATACCTACCACAAGTTCTTTCAAAAAGTATATTGTACTGTATTTACTTTTTGCGGGCTGGCGATCGCGACGTCTGCTTGCAACGCAGCTAGCGATTCGAACACAGAGTAACATACCTAAATAGAGACTAATCTCAAGGCATGAAATGGGTACAAATAAAATGATTTCTTATTGCAAATACAGATGGCGCCACATGTACAATTATGCATCATAAATTTGATTTTTCCTCGAACTCGTGAATATTTCACGTATTCCGAGAGATGTTTTACGAAAATTTGTCACACATTTTACATTACATTAAAATAATCATACTAAATTAAATAGTAAGTCCAAAAGTTTATATATAATTTACAAGTTTCCCTCTGTTGTTCTTCTCTACCTGCAAGACAAGAAAAGTTATCATCGCGATTTATTATTCGATTACCGCCATCTATATTATACGTTGAGAAACAAAAGTTGTGATTCTAGTGGCACGTTCTAAGATAAGGGTACCTGGATTCGAATAGACGCACCGCACGATTTTTAAAAGTTATATACCTAGGTACCTATGGTATTGGAAATAGCCAGAACTTTTATTGACAACAATAGATATTTAGTAGGGAGATAAACAAAGTCAGGGGTGGGGCGCTACCCCTCCCTGGCCCCCCCTGGGTACGGCCATGTATATAAATATGTATGGGTGTCAATATAGATTAAATAAAACAATATCGCCTCTGTGGTCTAGTGACCTGGTGTTGAAATTCAAAACGTGTATTTTCAGTTTTCTGATAAAAGCTAGGTTTGGATAAGTGCCCGGTTGGCGAAAGGCTTACTACCTATTACATTATGAGGGTATGTATCTTCAGCTAACTTGTTGGTTGTACCCCTTCGGGCATATATATATATATATATATATATATATATATATATATATATATATATATGTACTATCTATTATATATTCTATATACGCTCTTTTCTTGAAGGTCCATATATCGTATCCGTTCGGAAATACCCCTATCGGTAATTGATTCCAAAACAGAGTAATGCGAGGCAAAAAGTGTCGGGAGAAACGCACAGTTGTGGATTTCCAGACATCAAGATAGTGATGTTAAGGCGTAGTGGATAAAAATATATTTTTTTCTTAAAATGAAATGATTTTGTTACATTATACATCAAATACAGAGTATCAAAAACAGAGGGCTTTCAGTGTCGTTAAAACTTTTTAGTGAAGTAGCTGCAGATAGAGAAAATAACTGCCTTTTCCACAAGAAATATTTAAAAAAAACTTGATCGCCGCTATTTATTTCTGCAACTACTGTGCCTTATGTTATGACCACTAATTAAATTGATACGCGTTTCAAGACAATTTATTACTTTGTCAGTGTAGCTTGCAATAACACAGAAATATGGCTCTATACCAACTACTTATCGATGAAATAAAATCACTTCCAGTGTAATTTTTAAACCTTGTCATCTTGTTCGGAACAATATACAATACAATATGGTTTATTTCTAATTTTTCACGATAAAATATATCTAAAAATATATGACATTTTTCACAGTGATAAGAGCGTTTGCTCATATGCGCGGCGAAACGTTTCCTTCCCAAGGGCGTGTCAAGGGCGGACGGGACGAACGAAACTTAAGTAGTGAAAAGTATTGTTAGATAAATAAATAAATATCACTGGACAAATTATACGAATTGATCTATCCCCAAGGTGAGCAAATCATTTGCTATATATATATATATATATATATATATATATATATATATATATATATATATATATATATATATACTCCAAACTCCAAACCTTTAGAAACGCTTGGACGCCATTTACACGCTTGTGAGTGCATTAGTGTGCTCCGGACAAGCAATCACGATGGACGCTATAACTATGTCACCTAATGCGTTCGGCTTAACATATTTTTATTCGAAATATAAACAAAAACAAAGGTAACAAAAAAATAAAATATCACCTCAGAACCATATATTATTACCGAAATATAATTGAGTGCTTTCAAAAACTCTTACATAGATATAAAAAAAAATTGTATACTCTTTGTAAAATCAACGACGGAAAATACGCTTTTTTTATTTATTTTTTTATTTTTCAATTGTCAATACTAACATAAGCCTCATAAAAAATCATTCGTAAATAGTAGGGATTGGCCGAAATTCATTTTACATTCGGTTTAACCTAATTTCGGCAGCTTGAACAGAACTTCGACATTTGACAGAAATTCTGTTTGAAATTTGAATGCCAAACCTTCGGCAAACCAAACCAAACCTTAAGCAGTGCTTACACGGTTGTGCTTGCGGACGCTTGTGGAGGCATGCCAAGCATGTAAATGGGGTATTACAATACTAAAAAATACATGAACATCTTTCAAGTTAATTTTTATTAATACCGTTTTTTGCATGGAATTATTTTCTTGATTGCCATAAGTAAAATATAGATGATGAAGAAATTAATTGTAATGGGTTGGCGTTTGACTATTGGTCGAGATTATTGATGTCAAATTTGACGTTTGAAAAATTAATGACGTTTGAATTGAACTTATAGTTTTTATTCAAATAAGTTGTGTTTTCTTAACGAAACTGTATGAAAACTGTAAAAATGAAAACTTTAACAATACTAGTTTTAACAATATTTTTAACATGTTACAGTGCCTGGGCACAAACGCGGACAAAAAGTGTAAATATGCGTTTAAATTTCGTACGTACGAACCGGCTTGTATGTAGAATTAATTTATATCTTACTTTTGCAGCTTGAAGAAAAAGTGCAACAGTTAACCGACATGACTACAAAGCAATCAATAATATCGTTGAATCTCAACAAATTCAAAGAATATGTGAAGTCTCCGCCAAGAGATTACTCTTTCATAGTCATGTTCACAGCGATGGCACCAGCTCGACGTTGTGCTATTTGCCAACATGTGTATGAAGAATACTTGATCGTAGCTAATTCATTTAGGTTTTCTCCTGCTTACAATAGTAAGCTTTATTTCGGGATGGTCGATTTTGATGAAGGTTCAGACATTTTCCAAATGGTAAGATATAAATACAATTGCGGATTTACCAGTAGGCTGAGTAGGCTGGAAGCTAGGGTGGCAGATTTTGGGGGGCGGCAATTTTTTAGATGATTTTTAGATGTCTTATTGGAAATTTAAAGACTACCTGACCCATGCAAATATTTCGCACAGTTTTTAAAATCTAAATCAACTTACATGTGATAGTATTATAAGAAAATGTAAGCATAGACGGTCAACATATATTTTAAACAGGAGAATTTACGTGAGTCCAGTTTGGGGGTAAAGTAACTTGTATGCTTATGTATATGCTATTATCATTCCACTACATGAATAGAAACCACAATCAACATTTTTGATGCTTATATGCTCTCAGTCGGGAAAATCGCCGGCTTGTTTGCTTTTCTATGATATAATTTTTAAGTAAATTGTTGAATCATAAAAATAATCTAGAACTGACCCTTCTACACTTCAGTAGTGGTGGCAAAATTTTAATAGCTTACTGGCGGCAAATGTGTAAATCTGCCACTGTATTAATATATATGCACATATTTTCATGCTCAATCTTTTAGGCATTTAGTTAGGATAGATAACCAAGGTTCAATCATCTAAACTTGCCTCATTTCCACGAGTTTTCTAATTCTCTTCATACAAACATGTTGATTAGAGAAAGTTCTATAACATTTGATATTTTATTTCTGTGTGGATTCCATTGTTTTGGTGTCTATCAAGTTTTTTGGGATGATTGGACCATGTTATATGCTTTTCTGTTTGGCCGCTTGTAGTGGAAGAACAATGGTAAAAGGTGTCAACACCATTGTAACTTCCGGTTGATAGAATTCTGTGATGACTTATTTGGGCTAGTAAAAAGGTATTAGGAGGACATTTTCTGTGGCGTACCATCCATCGGTTTCTAGCTACTAGCATATAATGCGAAAAATCTGATTAAATAAATGAATTATGTTCCTTTTCTTTAATATCTATATTGATTTGGATAACTCAACCACCTTGTAGTCTCTTTACTAATTATAAATTTGGCCAATCCTCTCTTTTCACAAACTGCTTTTTAAGAAGGCAGATGGTCTCTTCCTCAAAGGTGTGTTAGGCAACGAAGCAGGACATTGGAAAATTAAGTTTTTATTATGTGATAAATTTTAACAATGGAAATAATGGTGGTATAAAAAATGGTGGTATTGATAATGATTTTTAACCAACAGTTTAGCTTTGCTTTTGAAGCTTGTATATTATAGTATGTATAAATTTAAAAACAAACTTTTATAGTACGAATTTCTATATGCAGTGATTTCAATTTACTGCTATGTAGGGTTAAGAATAAATATACATTTGCTTGTAGTTACAGATATGAATATATATAGACATTATAGCAATGTATGTATAGCATGGGCAGAGTTACAATAAGGTTATATTTTAATTGTGTTTAACCATTTGGCTGGTAAATACAATTTATATATGTCGGCGTGAAATTGTCAATACCGTTAGATTAAAATCTAAACAATGTAATTAAACTGCTAACTTAACTAAAAGTATTGACAATTTCACCCCAACATATATAATCTTGTCCATATAAGATATAATATTATAAATAGGAAGATAAGATTTTTATTTTTTGTTATGATGAGAATTCAAAAACTACTTGACCAATTTTAAAAATTCTTTTACCTTTAGAAAGCTACAATGTCCAGGAGAGAATTTTTTTCCCGACTAACCAAAGGGAAGTAATGATTTTTGGTCACACAATGAAGTCGCCATTTACTGCTAGTATAATATATTTTATGTAGTTGAAAATGAATGTACAATGTCATGTTAAATTATATTGAAGTCAAGTTTTATTGCCTATTCTAATTTAATGCAAAATTCTGACAATTAACTGACATAAAGACTGCTAGACTTGTTTATTTTAGCAATTTCCACTGTATCATGTCTTACGGCATTTTAATGTGGGGACGAGCCTCTGAAATCGATACTGTATTTATCTTACAGAAAAGGGCTATACGAGGGATCTATAATATGAGTAGCAGAGCATCTTTAAGAGCTATGTTTAAAGAGATAAATATCTTATCCGTTCCTAGTCAGTACATTTTTGAAAGTATCCTGTATGTTAGGAAAAATAATCACTTATTTAGCAAAAATAAAGACAGACATGATTTGAATACTAGAAATAAAAATAAGTTGGCTATACAGAAATACAGATTAAACAAAACCTCTAAATGTTTTATGGGAGTCAGTGTTCGGATTTATAATATGATTCCTGATGAAATTGTAAACTACTCTGAAAGAAAATTAATATGTTCATAAAAAGGGTTCTGTATCAAAAAACTTGTTACAAATTAAGTGATTATTTCAATGACACTAAAGCTTGGATTTGTATATAGTAATAATTATATAGTAAAAAATAATAATTCTAGTATATGCTAGACTTTTTATCGTTGGCACTTGGTGAAACTCCATTTTAACACAATATTTGCTAGCTGATAACACTTGTACTGTTTCACAATAAGATAATTATATTTAATTTCCGACCGGTTTCGCTTACACAAGCATCCTCAAGGTATTTACAATAAGTAATTATTATTAATTAAATAAGTAGTTATTGTAAATACCCTGAATAAGTATAATATATATATTAATAAATTGTAATATATATATATATATATATATATATATATATATATATATATATATATATATATAATAATAATAATAAATACCGGTTTCGCTTATATAATAATAATTGCTAGCTGATAACACTTGTACTGTTTCACAATAACATAATTATATTTAATTTCCGGCCGGTTTTGCTTACACAAGCATCCTCAGGGTATTTACAATAAGTAATTATTATTAATTAAATAAGTAGTTATTGTAAATACCCTGAATAAGTATAATATATATAATAATAAATTGTAATAAATAAATAATAAATATTCAGGGGACAAATTACACTTACTGATCTAACCCCAAAGTAAGCAAATTATTTGCTTGTGTTATGGGTGTTAGTCAACGATACTAATACATAGAAATACCTATATAAATACCAGAATATATTTAATAAACACCCAAACCCGGAAATACAAACATTTATGCTCATCACACAAATGCTTGTCCCCGTTGGGGATCGAACCCGAGCCCCGTTGATTGCGTAGTCAGGATCGCTACCACTCGACCAATGGGGCGGTCAAAATAAATTGTAATATATATATATAATAATAAATACCGGTTTCGCTTACACAAGCATCCTCAGGGTATATACAATAAGTAATTATTATTAATTAAATAAGTAATTATTGTAAATACCCTGAGGATGCTTGTGTAAGCGAAACCGGTCGGAAATTAAATATAATTATATTATTGTGAAACAGTACAAGTGTTATCCGCTAGCAAATACTGTGTTAATAATTCTAGTATTTATAAGATTTGTGAAATTATTTCAATTTGATCTTTTATTGATCTTTTATTTTGCAATGTTAGGTTTTGATATTGTGTTGAACTTTATTTTCATAAGATACATACTAGTTTCATTCTTGACATTTGTTATTTTTTGTCATGTAGATATGTGATCTTACTTATTTTCATTTAATATTTTATTAAGATTGTATTTTTCAATCACAAGTTTAATATTGTATTATTGTTACTGTTGTATCGCTGATGTTCAAAAATGTATGTTCCATACTCATTTTGAATAAAAATTATTTATTTATTGATTGATAAATCATAAATCAATCACTATAAATGTAATGTATTTAACTAACAGCATTGTCAGCTCATCAAAGACTGAATTAGATTGGCAACAACTTAACCTTTCCAAGCATATGGACATCCATATGAGGGAAGTTCTGTAAAATCTTTTATTTCAATAGAACAAACCAAAAATAATCCTATCAGCATATATGTATAATCCTAATAGTAGGATTAATTTGACATACTATTATGTCCTTTCCATTTATCTGAATTAGTTGAAATCTGCACTGAATATCTTCATTAAAAAATGAAGATATTCAGAGCACAGTCACAAAATAGTATATCAATCATAATAACGTGGATATCTTCCATATTCATCATTTTGACAGACATACAGTTCCTAGATTCCCAGATTTCCACTAATGTCTGTTATTAAAATAAACTCAGTCAAGCTTGTCCCCTTGCAGGGTATTGAACTAAATGTAAATATACAGTTTGTTTTGCCACAATTTACCAGTTAGCCAGTTATTGAAAAGGAGGTTGTGATTCCTATCATAGTATTTTACGGATCTGTCAACTATCATTTGTTTGAGATTTCAGTGGCTTATATTGGAACCATTTATTTAAATCACATCTAAGGCAGTTATTTAAAACACTGCTACTAAGATTTAAATTTTTAACTAATTATGAAGATGAAATGTCAGATCTTATAATCTAAAACAAATAGGCAACTAGTTAGCTACGAAGTCGGGTATCTATTTTGCAGACAATATATTAAGTGTAGGATAAATGTTACATAGAAAAGAACATACATTTTCTAAACTTATTCAAACATAACAAAGTAGTATGTTAATCATTACATCTTTATTACATGAAATTACCAAATATGCTTATAATATTATGACACCTAATTGCTTTTACAGCTAAGGTTGAATACAGCTCCAGTTATAATGCATTTCCCTGCCAAGGGTAAACCAAAACCAGCAGATTCAATGGACTTTGAAAGGGCTGGTATTAATGCGGAGGCCATAGCTAAGTGGATACAGGATAGGACTGATGTTCAGGTTTGTATTATAAAATGACATCATCTATTTTATATATTTTTTTAAATTTTTTTTTGACATTACCACTAAAACTAATGTTCATTTTTATTTACAAACCCTACAGAGACAAATGTTCACTCTAGGCAAAGCCTACTCAATAGGTAACTTAATGAGAAAGGCAAAATATCTAATTTTTGAGACTCATTATGAAGCATAAATCCTAAGATCAAAAATGACTAAAATTCTGCTTTGCTTACAAACTAAAGGCAAGACTGGCTTGAGAATGATATATAAAGAAACACAAAAAACGTTTTTTTCCTTAATTTCTTAATTCATTAACTTCTGTTCCTTAAATGCTTTAATTTTATGCTATTGTTTTTTTTATTTCATTCTCCTAAAAGTTATGAAGTTACGATACTCCTTCATATCAGTATCATCGTGATTACTATGTGGTAGAGTTCCGCAATGTTTGGTACGAGTTTTGGTACCACCGCCGCAATAGCTTTTATGTCAGAAAACTGAAATAACACATTTTTCTTAATCAAAAGACTAGTTTAATTATTACTGCATCAACAACATTTTCCCCATGTTGGTCCCGGGCTCCTTTGAAGAATAGGCCAACTGCTATTCTGCCAGGCAAGTCGTAAAAGGCGACCAAGTGGCTATGCGTGTCACTACCATTGTGACTACTAGGTGGTAGAATTCTGCATCGGCTCGACAGGGTCTGGTACCACCGCCTTACCTATTTCTGCCACAATAGTGTCAGTGCCAATGTCACTGTCGTGTTCCGGTTTAGAGGGTAAGGTAGCCGGTAAACTTATGCATGTGGCATTAGACCTCGCCACAAGATAGCAACGCACCATAACATCTTTTGTGTCTATAGGCGATGGTTGATTCTTTCATTTCGTTTGCTATCTTATGATATATGTAAAAAAAACAACAATCTCTAAAACTGTCAAAATTGTGACATAAAAAAGTGAAACATTGGTACCACTCCTTTACTTATTTCTGCCAGAGTAGCGTATTGACGCCATTGTCGTTTTCCGGTTTGAAGGGTAAGGTCGCTGGTAAACGTATGCATGTGGCATTCTCATCCCACCACACGGATAGCAATGCACCATTAACATCTTTGATGTCTATGGCTATGGTTTCTTTTTCTATCAGGAGAGCTATCTGCTTGTTTCTTATGTAATGAATTAAAAGAGAGAGAAAAGTGTTTTGGGTCATATGAACATCATGGGCTAACTTAATTTTCTTATTAATAATTTTAATTAATTTCACATTACAGATTCGCGTATTTAGGCCGCCAAACTACTCAGGAGTAGTAGCTCTCTCTTCGCTACTAATTCTCATTGCCGGTTTCTTATACTTGCGCCGTAACAACCTGGAATTTCTGTACAATACTCAAATGTGGGCTATGGCCGCAGTTTTCTTCTGTTTTGCAATGGTGTCCGGTCAAATGTGGAACCAGATAAGAGGGCCACCATTCTTCCACAGGACTAAAAACGGCCCAGTTTATATCAATGGTGGATCTCACGGGCAGTTTGTATTGGAAAGCTACATAGTGGCAATATTGAGTATCCTTTTTTAATTATTTTATTTCATGGGATGGCAAACAAGTGGATGATTGTAACAAGAAGGGATTACCGTGGCACATCAGATGTTAATGGTGCATTGCTATCCATACCATACCACATATATAAGTTTGTAGCTAGTCATAGCTAGCGATTTACAAGTGTAAGTGTAAAAATGGATTCTCATTTATTTATTTATAGTATAAGATAGCAAACAGGCAGATGGGTCTCCTGATGGGAAGACCATCACCTATAGACACCAAAGGTGTTAATGGTGTGTTGCTATCTTGTGGCGAGGTCTTATGCCACATTCATAAGTTTACCGGCTATCTTACCCTCCAAACCGGAACACGAAATTGACAAGCACTGACTCTATTGCGACAGGAATAGGTAAGGCGGTGATACCAGACCTGGGCGAGACAATGCAGAACTCTACCACCTAGTAGTCACGATGTTAGTGACTCGTATAGCCAATCGGTCGCCTGTTACGACCTGCTTGGCAGAACAGCAGTTGGCCTATTCTTCAAAGAAGCCCGGGACCAACACGGGGGAAATCTCATGAAACGTAATGCCTCGTTGTTCAAGTGACTACACAATTGATGGGACTTGGGTTTGATTTTCAGGGACAAAGGCTTGTGTGATGAGACTAATGAATATAGATGTCATTATTTCTGAGTTAGGCGTTTATTAAATATACTATTAGTTAAAATTAGTAAATAATGCACCTGTACTTTTGTTTCACTGCAATATTTATTTATTTAAATTTATGCACAACAATGTACAAAGGTGGACTTAATGCTAAGTGGCATTCTCTACCAGTATTATTATTATTACTAGCTATGATACCCGGCTTCGCTCGGGAGTTGATATGAGATAACGTGGTAGTTGAAATATAACAAATGTAATTTAAGACTTTATTGAAATTGGAATTTGAAATTTCGCGCCATTACTACACATGCTGCAATTGCTCGCAGCACCTTTCGAAATACAACCCAAATAATCGTTGTTCTGAATGAAGTTCAAATACTCGACAACAGATGGCGCCACTACATTTAATTTCCAAGTTGAAGGGTTGGAAAAGCCCTTATATCTTTAAAAACACGCACTTTAGGTTAAAACGGGAACTTTCTTGTTCGAAGGGGATAAAGGGCTGTCACATTATATAAATCCCTTTATCGTGCTGGGACTCAAGTTTTTTCGGCACGCACATTTTTAAACTTAGTTTTATCATATATAATTATTTATTCAGGACGTAAAGTAAATTACATCATGAAGATGCTTTAAAAAGCGACCGGTTGATTAATTTAAATAATTTTGTGTATATGTATAGTGAAATACTACAAGTGCATTATTTACTAGTTTTAACTAATAATATTACCCTCCCCCTCTTAAAAATTCTGATATCAAAGTCTACATTATGTTACGTGGATTGGTATCAAATTGGAGGGTTTGATACTGGGATGCTCTGGCCCAAACGTATGTCCAATACTCCATTTGTGGCCGAACTTGGGCTTTATAAAGCATAAACATGTCGTCAGACGTGAAGTATCGTCTTGCATGATTTAATACCCTCAGTTTCTTTGAAACTAACTTAGTTTTACTCTCCAAATGATTTCGGAACTGGACGTCACCTGCGATTTCGACAACTAAAATGTTCATGCTGTCAGAGATAGTGGCGATGGTGTTCCTGAATCTTCTTACCCTCTGAAGGGGTTCTGTCACTTGCGTTTTCGACAACTAAAATGTTTATGCTGTCAGAGATAGTGGCGATGGTGTTCCTGAATCTTCTTACCCTCTGAAGGGGTTCTGTCACTTGCGATTTCGACAGCTAAAATGTTTATGCTGTCAGAGATAGTGGCGATGGTGTTCCTGAATCTTCTTACCCTCTGAAAGGGGTTCTGTCACTTGCGATTTCGACAGCTAAAATGTTTATGCTGTCAGAGATAGTGGCGATGGTGTTCCTGAATCTTCTTACCCTCTGAAGGGGTTCTGTCACTTGCGATTTCGACAACTAAAATGTTTATGCTGTCAGAGATAGTGGCGATGGTGTTCCTGAATCTTCTTACCCTCTGAAGGGGTTCTGTCACTTGCGATTTCGACAACTAAAATATTTATGCTGTCAGAGATAGTGGCGATGGTGTTCCTGAATCTTCTTACCCTCTGAAGAGGTTCTTTTTAATGGATAAAGCACATGCTCTAGTCTTTTGGATGTTAAATGATACAAGGTTTTGTTCGCCCCACTCTAAAACCCGCTCCCAAGATGTTTCAATTTATGACACAAGTCTATTTCAACTTTCGTCTACCTGTGCCATTGATATAAAAAACCCAAGATACACAATTAGTGTCTCAAAAACGTCCTCCGCAAATGAGCGCACAACTTTAAATTGTGCGCTTATTTCAAATAGAACCGCGTCGGTCGCGACAATGTCAATTTTATTACTTTTTTCACATTGCATTGTAAAAACAACTACAAATATTGCGCTTAAGGTTGGATATGCTAAAACGTATGTTTTTGCCATATCTATAACTGTTTAAATGAAATTAGGGACAGTTTTGAGTGTCAGTTTTGTTCGGGACTGTGTATCTTGGGTTTTTTATATCAATGACCTGTGCCCGCGAAAGATTCTCACGGCCTATATATAAAGCATCTCCTGTATTGTTATGTGCACATCAATGAATGCTATTATTTTGCAGAATTTGACTGCCTCGTGGGCTAGGGGTAGCCTTTTTAGCTCAAATCATAATGCACCGGGTTTAATCCCCGGGTCAGGCACAAGTGTTATTGAGGTATTTTCGAGATTTTTCTCGAAAATCTAAAATCTCAGTAGCAGCTCGGAGTCTGGCAGACTGGTATTTTACCACTCCCGTGCTTCGGATGAGCACGTAAAGCTGTAAATCCCGGCTGTCGCTAGAAATATTCGATAATCGTTAACATGTCGGTAAATATGGCGATGAGGATCATCACTTATCTCGATAACCGACAAACCGGTGAATCGCGGTGAACTGGGAAGTCTAGATGTTTGGTTTACTCTGCTTACTCCGCAAAGGAACCGTTCGTGATGATATTTTTTTTGCAGAATTTCATTGATATGTAGAAGAAACAGTATTATAGGTGATCGCATAGAGCTTTAATGGACGCCAGCGTTTATAGTTTCCGCCTTAGAGCAAGGGCGGATCCAGCGTTCGGTTCTCAGGGGAAGGGGGGGTCACATATTTGAGGTTCAGTCAAGATAGACTGTAATCCTAATAAATCAATACAGGCAGGGGTCTATGCCTAGAGGGGGGGGGGGTCATATTCCCCATGATCGCCACTCTGGATCCACCCTTGCCTAAGAGCATATACTGTCAACTACGACTGATGCTGCGGCTTTCCAAAAGCTGGTCGTCCACGTTTGTAGTTCCATAGTCTTCCACACTGTAGGAAAAATACCCGGAAAATATGCTTTAATGTCGCTGTAAGCTAGGGAACGCAAGTTTTTAGTACAATGGCGGGAATACCGTCTGGCCCGTTCGACTTATGGATGTTCAGAGAAAATAAGGCATGTAACGAGCAACGAGCGGCTTGTCGTTTGCAACGAGTGTTCTATCAAACGCATTCCTCTCCCCGTGTTCCTTTGAAGAATAGGCCAACTGCCGTTCTGCCAAGCAAGTCGTAAAAGGCGACCGGTTGGCTATGCGAGTCACTACCATCGTGGCTAATAGGTGGTAGAGTTCTGCATTGTCTCGCCCGGGTCTGGTACCACTGCCTTACCTATTCCTGCCGCAATAGCGTCAGTGCTTGTCACTGTCGTGTTACGGTTTGGAGGGTAGTAGCCGGTAAACTTATGCATGCATTAGGCCTCGTCACAAGATAGCAATGCACCATTAACATGTTTGGTGTCGATAGGCGATGGTTGATTCTCCATCAGGAAACCCATCTGCTTGTTTGCTATGTTATGACATAAGAAAAGCCGTCAGTTTTTTAGCGAATCGTCACAAACGCACGTAGCACGTGCGTCGTCGTCGTAAAACGTCGATTTTAGGAACTTGGTTGATATATGGTCTGGTCGTCCATGCTCCAGATTCACTGGAGCATGGACGACCAGAGTTCGGACCGAGCCTTTTTACTACACGGCGTAACTAATATGTTCGCTGCGAATGGTACATTACGGCCACCAGTCAGTACCCACCTCAACAAGTATGTGTTTTTTTTCTCCTGAATCCTCGTATCTGTAAAACTTCTGGTGTGTCTATTGTTCATGGGTTACCATTATGTGAGCTTTCTAGTTTGTATTACTATTAAAAACTGTTATGAATGAAAATAATTTCCTTAATATTCACAAAAGATGGAGCTGTAGTCGTAGGCATGATACTCATGATAGAGGCTGCAGGGGGAGCGAAAGGGACAGATGTACAAAGGGCTCAGGATGGAAAGAGACGGCGTTTCCAGACTGTGGTTGGTCTGGTGTTAGTTTGTGTGTTCTTCTCTCTTTTACTCTCTGTGTTCAGGACAAAGACACAAGGATATCCTTACAGGTAAGAATGCATCTATGTAAATATTTATAAGTGATTTGTTTTATACATTACATAATTATCACTATTTATTATAATTAGCTGAAAGAGATAACCATCGCCTGTAAACCACAAAGGTGTTAATGATGTGTTATTTTTCTTGTGTTTAAGAGATAACATAAAATTTAGTGAGAGTTTAGATGTAAAGCCAGTTTTAAGTCTAATAACCAGTTTAAAACTGATTTCAACCGTTTTCAGTTTCAAACTGCTTGATTACTATGTTTTTTTTATTATAGATAAATTTTATTAACTACATGTGTATTTATTAATAACTTTCATAAAAGTTCTTCATTTTTTTTTTATATTATAAGATAGCAAACAAGCAGATGGGTCTCCTGATGGAAAGAGTCAACCATCGCCTATAGACACCAAAGATGTTAATGGTGCGTTGCTATCTTGTGGCGAGGTCTAATGCCACATGCATAAGTTTACCGGCTACCTTACCCTCCAAACCGGAACACGACAGCGACAAGCGCTGACGCTATTACGGCAGGAATAGGTAAGGCGGTGGTACCAGACCCGGGCGAGACAATGCAGAACTCTACCACCTAGTAGCCACGATGGTAGTGACTCGATAGCCAATCGGTCGCCTTTTACGACCTGCCTGGCAGAACGGCAGTTGGCCTATTCTACAAAGGAGGCCGGGACCAACACGGTGAAGAATCTTCATTTTCGTGGTTGGAATTTTCACTTGAATAGATCAGTTAGTTTTTTAAACTATATAAAAATCTATTCCTAACCAGCATGTTTATCGGCTACCTTACACTCGAAATTAAAAATCACAGTGACAAATAAACTATTGCAAATAAATAAGATGGTAGTATCATACCCGGGTGAAGTGTTGCAGAATTCTACCACATAGCATTTACAATGGTAGTGACTTCTTTGGCAAATTGTTCGCTTTTTACGAACTGCCTGACAGAATTGGAGATGGTTTAATCATTACCGGAGGACTGGATCAATAAAAAGGAAAAATCGGGAGCCATGGGTATTCTAGAGTTAATAATCTGGATGAATTTCCCTACTCTATAAATTACATTTAGTTTTCCCCAGGGCACCCTGAGTTCGCAACTCTGTAGTTATCATGACAGTTGCCGCTTTTGATTCTGGTTTACACAAGTTACAGTGGTGAGAACGAGAGGTGGGCCAATTGACCTTTTAAAAACCTGGATATATTCTCCTACTCCTCCTAATTTTTGTTTATCAGTTATCTTACCCTCCGAACCACAACACGATGTAACACTGCCACTATTGCGGCAGGAATAGGTAAGGCTGTGGTACCAGACCTGGGCGAAACAATGCAGAATTCTAACACCTATTGGCCACATTGGTAGTGACTCGTATAACCAATCAATCTCCTCTTACGAACTGCCAGGCAGAACGGCAGATGGTCTATTCTTCAAAGGAGCTTGGACCAAGACGAGAGGCGGGCCCTTTACCCTATAAAAAAACCTGTAGGGCTACTCTTGAAAACCGATTTCAATTTTAAATGAATATTAAATGAATTTTGAAGTATTTCGTACTCGGGACAACTATATTCAATTATTGGATTCGGCCACAGCGCCACACTGATATTGAAAGCTACTCATTATTGCTTTTATTCATTATTTTGTTTAAAACGGTACTTAAAATTTCCACTTGTAACACTAGCTTAACATGTAACGTTGACATCTATTTCCAATAATTCGTCGTTTTACTATACTGAATCAATGTGGGCAATATTGGTTTCAAGAGTACCGTTTTTGACGATATTCGAAACTTATTGTTTTTATCAATATTGGTTAAAGATTTATATTGTTTTCAAGAGTAGGCCTGCTGGACCTGGAATAAATGTATGTACCTATGAATAACTACTAACATTTATTTTACAATATTTTGTTTCAGCTTTCTTTTTAAATAAGAACAATTTGGAAGGACTCCAGTCTAAGAGTGTGCAATTGGGGGTAATAAAAGAAAACAACATAGAAAAAATAATTTATTTTTAAATGCACCGTATGTATATTTGTTTTGTTTTAATAAATATTATATCAATCTATCAGACTTTTAATGCATTTTATGGTCGGTTTCCGAAACGCAAATTAATTATAAAAAGCAATTAATATGTGTTTAACAGATCATTTGCTTGTAAAAATTATGATAAATATAGATTGATTGCTTGTTAATATTAATTTGCATTTCTGAAACAGGCCGTTAATCTTATGTTAAATATTTAATGTACAATACAAAAATGTATCGCACTGCCAATAGGTATAAGAATATTTTCTTGTTGGAAATATCTGCGTATTTTAAGTGTAGGAGTCATTGATATAAAAAAAAGTCCAAGATACACAGTCCCAAACCAAACTAACACTCAAAACTGTCTGATTTCACAAAAGTAGTTATAGATATTATGGTAAAAATATATGTTTTCGCATATCCAACCTTAAGCGCAAGACATATAGTTGTTTTTACAAAGCAATGTAAAAGTAATAAAATTGTCAGTATCACAACCGACGCGATTCTATTTGAAATGAGCGCACAATTTTAGATTGAGTGCTCATTTTTAGAGGACGTTTTTGAGACACTGATTGTGTATCTTGTGTTTTTTATATCAATGGTAGGAGTATATACATTTTGTACATTTATACCTTTTTACTTATATACCTATTGTACATTAATTTAAATTATCAATATAAAATATATGCTCTTTGAAAAATATATGATGATATCATGATAATAGGCTTGTGCCCACTAAGAATGAGTCGGATATATTGTTTTTAATGATTTCTTGTGATATGGAGACACCGAAAATCTCAAATATTTGTTATAAAAAATAAGGATTAATAATATTATTTGATTTTAATTAGGTAAATTAAACATTAAGTCACGTGACAGTAAACGCAAATCTGGAAGCGTTACGTCACGCCGTCATCTTGATGTCATTTTTATACAAACCACAGAATGTAATGCAGATATATACCACGGCGTGGCGTCAGTAGGACGCTATGACAGTCCGGAGCTAAATTTTAATTTCAATATTGATACGCGATTTCTTTATTATACATGTATGTTATTCCACAAAAATATTTTTTATTGGTTAATATACATAATAAGGTAAATTATTCAAGTTTTTTAAATTACGATAATATCATGATAATTACACGACAATTATCAAACAGATATAAGCCAAGCAATATTTTAACTGATATTACATATCAACATTTACGTTAAAAATAAATTGTTTATTTTTTATAGTTAATAATATGCATATTAGAAAATAGATCATCTTTTGTGTATAATTTCATGGCTAAAACTTTGCAAACCAAAATATGGAATTCTAATTAACTGCATAGGTACTACTTAGTTAAATTAATGAGTGGAATATCCTCGTCAACCTCTATTGTATTTACTGGATAAGGATTTTGTTTATTTAAAGAGTCGGAGTGGCAAATATATGGATTATACTTCTCAAAACATTTATCTTGATAATATTATCACGTCGAACCCTGTTTAAAATATTTTTATATCGTTCGTATCTTAAGATAGTTGATGATCAAAATTTATCTCTAATATTTCAATGTAATGTAAGGCACACGACTTTATCAAGTCATCTAACAGAGCGATTGCTAGTGAAAACATCAATATTAATTTGTAATTGCACCTAAAACATATTATGTAAATTGATAAGTTAGAATCTTCTCCATAGTACGTCGATTTAGTAATAACAACATTGATATAAAAAACCCAAGATGTACAGTCCCAAACAATACATATATATATATATATATATATATATATATATATATATATATATACATATACATATACATATATATATATATATATATACATATACATATATATATATATATATACATATATATATATATATATATATATTAGGGATGGGCCGAAATTCGTTTTACATTCGGTTTAACCGAATTTCGGCAGCTTTAACCGAACTTCGACATTCGGCCGAAATTCGGTTTAAATGCCGAACATTCGGCACTAGAAAAAAGTATCTTCTTGCACTATTTTGCTTGAAATCTACGCTAATGTTATAAAGAGGAAAGATTTGTATTCTATATTTTTATATATTTTATCATCTAAACTCAAAAACTACTTAACCGATTTGAAAATATCTTTCACCATTAGAAAGATATTAAAATCATTTCCGAGTAACATAGGCTATACTATACTTTCGAAAAAAATCCGTAAAATAGTTGACCCAGTAGGCCATCCCTGAAACATCCCGCTAAATAAAAAAACATAAAAACAAAAATGAAAAAACTTCAGCATAGATTTTTGAGTTCGAAGAGTTCAAAAAATATGTAAAACGGTTGACCCGGCAGGTCATCCCTGAAACTTTCCGCTAAATCTTTATCTATATCTTAGCATATCACAGATTTTTTTCAGAGTTCAAAAATCTTAAATTTGTTACAAATATTCGTTAGTACATAGAAGTCGTAAATGACAGTAATTTCAAAATTTTTAAAATGCTCTATATTTTAAAAACGATGATTGATTTTGATCTTTCGAATGGCATTCAACGCAATTTTTGACCTCTAAAATGTTTTCATAGCTACGTAATCTACAGACTCAGAAATGTCGAAGCAATATCAAAAAAAAATTTTTTTTTTGAATTTTCGATATTACTAAATCCCAGATAAATCGACCAATTTTGATGCAATTTGCTTATTTGACACAATTTATAGAAAGAAAAGCTGATTAAACTTTTAAGTCAATCGGTATATTAGTCTGAAAGTCATTTTAAAAATGCTAAATTTGCTGTAAACAACAAAATATTAATATTTGAAAAGCCGTAACTTTTAAAAACTTGATTTAATTTTGATTTTTGTAACTGTATTTGAAAAAATTTCGAATTTATGTCGAAAAAACACTTTTCCAAATTTTTTCGTCAACGATAACTTCCGAACGGATTAACCGATCATGGCACAATTTATGAATTAGACGCAGTTTTTAAAAAAAAGAGCTGATAAAATTTTATAGTCAATCGATACATTAATCTTGAAGTTATATTAAAAATAGGTTTCGTCAATTTCTTTTGCGATTTTTTTAAAATTTTTCAAAATATTCTAGTCCGAATTGGTGAAAATTGTTGGGAAGTCTAAGTTGAGCAGAATCTAATTCAATGCCATTAACCGCGTTTCGATCGGTCAAGCCGTTCAAAAGTTATGAAATGTTTACTTACACACATACATACAACCACACATTCTCTCTCTCTCTCATATACACACACACACACACACTCATACATACAGACATACTGACGTCATCGCGAAAGTAGTCAGAAAATGTTCCATACCTAGCGGGAAGTTAAAAGTCAAAAGTTTGATATAGATGAAGATGCATATATTTTAAAACATGATGATTTAGATCTTTTTAATTGCATTCAACGTAATTTTTACCTTTAAATGGTTTTATTAGCTCCAAAATCGGTAGGTTAAAAAATGTCGAAGAAAAGGTAAAAAAATAGATACGTCAGTTGACCCTGCAGGCTATCCTTGAAACTTCCTGCTAAATTGAGGTATTTTAGGCTCAAAGGAACAAAAATCATACCTAAGCTTTTTTTTTCAAGGTTCAAAATTCTGACTTTTGTTATATATATGACAGCAATTTCATTTTTAAAAAGCTGTATATTTTGAAAACGATGATCGATTTTCATCCTTCAAATGGCATTCAACTAAATTTTTCAGCTCTTAAATGTTTTTGAGCTACATAGTCTATAGGCTAAAATATGTCGAAGTAATAACAAAATTTGTTTTCAAAAATTTTCGTTATAATAAATCCTGATAAACCGATTTTGATCCAATTGACGGTATTTGACGCTATTTATAAAGAGAAAAGTTGATTAGATTTTTTAAGTGAATCGGTGTATAAGCCTAAGAGTTATTTTAAAAATATTCTGTACCTAATCTATACATTTATGTACTTAGATTATACAAAGTTATTTATTTATGTATGTTATTTATGTACAAAGTTATGAGATGTTTACATATACACATACACATATATACAGGCATGCTGACCTCATTGTGAAAATAGTCGGAAAAGATTTCTAGGACCTCAAAACGTGGAGATCTGGTGAAAACTCGATTTTGAAAAATCGGGGCAAAATCAGTAACTTCCTTATCTATATACATACGTAGCAGAAAGTTAAAAATAAAAATCCATTCCTAAATTGGAACAATGTAACTCAATGTATCAAAATTTTGCTGTGACGTCACTAATTCACGTGCGTTGCGAAACCCATTAACGATATCCTATATATCCATACTAAAATTATAAATGGGAAAGTGTATCTGTTTGTTTGTCCGTCTTTCACGGCAAAACGGAGCAACGAATTGACGTGATTTTTTAAGTGGAGATAGTTGAAGGGATGGAGTGACATAGGTTAATTTTTTCTCTTACTTTACGCGAGCGAAGCCTCGGACTATATAATAGCTAGTAGTAAATAATAAAATAGGTAAATAGCTAGTATAAAATAATTAAATTTTAAGCAAATTCGTAAAAAAGTCACGACGTGTCGCTTTTAAGAAAGCGCCCCAAAATTAAACCGAAGTTCGGCCGAAATTCGGCCGAATTTCTTATTTTCACCGAATGTTCGGCCGAAGTTCGAATTCGGTTGAAACCACATTCGGCCCATCACTAATATATATATATATATATATATATATATATATATATATATATATATATATATACATATATATATATATATACATATATATATATATATATATATATATATATATATATATATATATATATATATATATATATATATGTATGTGTGTGTGTGTGTGTGTGAAAGCAGCAGCAAATCAGTGTCTCAAAAACGTCCTTCAAAAATGAGTGCACAATTTTAAATTGTGTAAATTATGCGCTCATTTCAAATGGAATCGCTGTCCATTTTATTTCTTTTTCTACATTGCTTTATAAAAACAACTATAAATCTTGCGCTTAAGGTTGAATATGCAAAGCCTTATGTTTTTGTCGTATCTGTAACTACTTAAATTAACTACATTTTTGAGTGTCTACAGTTGTCTACATTTTTGAATTACTAAATCGACGTACTATGGAGAAGATTCTAACTTCTTCTAAAGAAGATTCTAACTAAGAAAAAGAAGATTCTTCATATATGTATGTGATTTGTCAACAGATTTTAGCCATAAACAAAATAATAGGCATGACCCATTTCACAAGTAGCATGTGAAATTTCATATTAAATGCATTTGAATAGATTGCATGTGCTACCTCCCTTAATTTGGTCTATGACATTTATTCAATAAAATAACGTCTCGCTCGGATATATGGTACTGCCGCTTTACTTATTCCTGCCGCAATAGCGCCTATGTTTGTGATTGTTGTGTTCCGGTTTGGAGGGTAAGGTAGCCTGCATGTGGTATTACCATTCCGCCACACGGATAGCACCGCAAAGTTTACCAGATAGGCCCCAGTCTGCGAGGACCCCTCTCTGCACGAGAAAAACAATATAATAGTATTCTATCTAACATTATCCTGTTACGAGCCCCGGGCTTGTAACGAGCCTACTAGGCCCTTTAGGCCCAGTCCAACCATAAGCAGTGCCAAAAATAATGCCAATTTAAAAGACACATAGTACATTACTGATTTAAACTTTGACGTTGCTCTACATATAAATTATATTGCTTGGATATGGACTACTTAATTATTTCTAGATTCATATTTTTATAGATTTGGATCAGAAATTGTGCTAAAAGCAATATCCGATTTCGGCCCAAGTTCCCTAGATAGGTAGTAGGTATGTTTCGGATTCGGTTGGAATGTAGTGATATTCAGTAGATCCACAAAATGATCGCAGACCTTGACTGCATTAACCACTACCTACTTAGAAAATATTAAACACTACGAAATTTTTGCTACATGTAATTTTACGAATTTTAAAAAATTGAATAATAAGAGTTAGTTATCTGTTTTTACATTAAGTTTTATGTAATTATTTAATTTCGTGTTGTATAATTTGTAATTATATATGTTCATGTATCTTTTATAATAAATTACGAAGTTTTAACTTTTATGTAGTTAAGTTTTATTTTATTATTAATATTTCCGTTTGTGTATTCTAGAGGTTTCAACTCGAACATATACTATACTGACCGCCCCGTTGGTCGAATGGTTAGCAAACCTGACTACACATCAATAGGGCTCGGGTTAGATTCCCGACAGGGGCAAAAATTTATGTGATGAGCATAGATGTTTAATAAACACCCAATATATATATATATATACATATATATATATATTAGGCTGTATAAAAAAAATCGACTATTTTTTTTTTGAAAAATATAATGAAAATCTTGTTCAGAATACCGAAAAAATACGCCAGTATAACGGACAGCTCTTAATTTTAATATTAAGAGGTCCCGCTTCACGATTTTCCATTTCCCGTTTAAATAACATGGGAAAATCTGATTCTTCAAGTTTGGGATTTTGTAGCTCTGCAACGAATTATCAAATTGGTTAAACCATGACATATTCTTATAGGAAATTTAATGCTCTACAAAAAAGGTCTCTTACAAAATTTTGATTAATGTACTCCTTCAAAAGTTATTCAAGGTCAAAGTTGAAACCATTGTAAATTGTAAGAAATTTTCACTTTTTTGGAGCATTTATCATACTTATTACAATATTTTGTCATAAATAAGCTTTTTTAAAACTTTTTGGAGTTCCACAATTTTTTTCTGACTATTGATTTATATTAATTATCCTTGATATTAAAATTATTGAGTATAATAATAAAATAACAAAATAACAAAAAAAAAATCTTTAGAATCCTGATTTTGATGGCAATTTTGATAATTAATATAAATCAATAGTCAGAAAAAAATTGTGGAATTCCAAAAAGTTTTAAAAAAGCTTATTTATGACAAAATATTGTAATAAGTATGATAAATGCTCCAAAAAAGTGAAAATTTCTTACAATTTACAATGGTTTCAACTTTGACCTTGAATAACTTTTGAAGGAGTACATTAATCAAAATTTTGTAAGAGACCTTTTTTGTAGAGCATTAAATTTCCTATAAGAATATGTCATGGTTTAACCAATTTGATAATTCGTTGCAGAGCTACAAAATCCCAAACTTGAAGAATCAGATTTTCCCATGTTATTTAAACGGGAAATGGAAAATCGTGAAGCGGGACCTCTTAATATTAAAATTAAGAGCTGTCCGTTATACTGGCGTATTTTTTCAGTATTCTGAACAAGATTTTCATTATATTTTTCAAAAAAAAAATAGTCGATTTTTTTGATACAGCCTAATATATATATATACATATATATATATATATATATATATATATATATATATATATATATATATATATATATATATATATATATATATATATATATATATATATATATATATATATACATATATATATATATATATATATATATATATTAGCCGCCGCTTTAGCGGCATTAGTCCGCTTTAGTTTGGCAGTTAAATAGTGTTACTACCTAAACCTAAAGTTGTCATTACGAGAAAAAGTATATTTTAAATCCATTAAATATTTTATTGATTACTTGACCGAAATACGTGTTGAATGTACCCCAGTATATTATTAACATATAATTATACTAGCTGACCCGGCGAACTTCGCGAATAGCAACTGAGGAAATAAAACCCTTCCGGTAAAATCGAATTAGCTAAATTGAAAATAAAACTGGAGTAATCAATTGAAAAATTCATATTGTCTTATCGATGAATCTACGTACACCACCATCTATGAGTACTTCATAAAACTAAACAGTAAATAAACACTTGCTTAAGAAACTATTAATTGATACATTTTATTCGTATTCGTACGACATAAGCGAATAATTGAGATGATAACTATCCTATCCAGTAAGTTACACTAAAATACGGATACATATGAAATTTGATTGAAATCGGTTCAGTAGTTTTGGAGTTTATTGGCAACATACATCGTGACACAAGATTTTTATATATTAACTAGCTGACCCGACAAACGTTGTTTTGCCTTACATATTAGGAATCCATAGCGGACAAACAACGTGACACGTAATTTATATAAGACTACGGGATTGTCCTTCCATGCAGCCAAAATGACATTAAACTTTATATGGTTTAAGTATTCTTAAATTTTCTAATTTTCCGCGCAATTTTCTTAATATTTTCTTTTATAAGAACTTTCTCCTTACAATTACAAACACAACAAAAAAAAATTACCGAAATTGGTCCAGCCATTCAGGCGTGATGTTGTGACCAAGGAAAATAGGGATTGATTTTTATATGTATAGATTATATATATAGATTATATATGATGTACCTAAGAGGTGTTAATATATAGGTTGTTACAACCCTAAAAGTGTTGTATCACGCTTGTATGTTGCGCCAACATGCATTCCAGTCTTTACAATATTTCTTAAATCTATTTCCTGTAACCTGCTTATATCTAATTAGTGATAAATGTTTAAGTACCAAATTAGTAAGCCACCTTGTTTTCGCAAAAATACCTTGATCTTATCTTTTAATAAATATATTGACTGTAATTATAACTTAGAAGGGATATTATTAAAATTTATTATTTTTACCGTCGACACTTGGTGAACCTAGATCATACTGATTTCTTTAACTATTGTACCAACTGGTTATTAATAATAACATTATATTTGATTTTAAGTGAACCAGTTTTAACTATTATATGCATCTATGAAGAAACTTCGTTAAATTAATAGATATTGATTGTTATTGCAACTTTAAATCAAATATAGTTGTGAAAAGTACAAAAGTTTAATTTAAAGAAATGGACGTGTATTATCAAAATTTTTTAAGATTTAATCTGTACAATAATAATAAAACCACAAAAATAAATTATATCAATGTTCTCGAATGAAATGCCTGATTAAATGCACTAAATAACACACGCGACGCGCACATGTTCGACCAATGGGTCTTGCAGGATTTACTTGCACTGCCAATTGGTTTAACTGTTTTCGCGCCACGGAAAAAAAATCTTACTGCCCAGGTATGTACTATTGTAACTTTTTAATTGTGCGACTGTAGTACGATGTGTCTAGTAATTTTTAAGCAAAGTGAGCTTTTAGAAATGGTCATTTGTATTTTTTTAAATAGTCAAAAAATATAATTATAACAAAGTCACCAATGTAGAAATCTAGTCTAAATATAAGGGAATGTTGCTGTTTTATCGTAAAAATTGGTTAAATCATGGGATACATATGAACATTGTAGTGAAAAGTCGTTAAAAGTTTGTTAAACATAAATTACATGCTTCTTTTTATATTTAACTTTAAATTAAATATACACCAACAACGGATGAAACGGTTTGAAGTAAGTTTTTTATGATTGTAAAAAAAAATTGCTTGGCAATAGAAAATATTTAGATTACTGTAGTCTTATTATATTATAAAAGTCCTGGGAATATGGCCTTTCTGTTCGTAGGGTAGTCTTTGAAGCTGTTCTTGTACCATATGTGAGCGTGAATCGCAGTTTGAATCTGTAACAGAATAAATAAACATTGAGAAAATTATAACTATAAGACTTAATCTATGGTTACAAACTTTATCTTTTGTTACAGTTCCGACTAGCATGACAGGTAATAATCTTAGTTTCTATACAGAAAACAGCTATCTGAGTCAGAAAGAATCTCAGTTTCTATACATTTTCGTTTTGCGGTATACACCAAATAAAAATTTATTGTTAAATTAAACAAATACTGTTGTTTTTAATGCTATAAAATATAGGTATTCTACCAAATTTATTTCACAGTTTGGATATATAAATACATTTACCTAAAAGCACATGCTTTCACAAATTTATAGTTTTAAAGGGTATATGTGTGTTTGGATATAATGTGTGTTCAATTTTATATTATCTAAAATTTGAACAATAAAAAATTGTAACACTGGATTTGAACTAAAACACTCAAGCGTGAAGACGTCATACCCACAGACCACATTAATACTAATAAACACGCCATTGAGGAGCAAACGTGTCGCCGCGCAGATCGGTATCGCCTCCAGCAAGCGTGTCGGACGCTTGCTGGAGGCGATACCGATTTGCGAGGCGATAGCAATTTGTTGTTTTCAAAACATGTTTTCAAGTGTTTTGTCTTTCGCAGTTCGTATTCCGCTTTGTTTCTTGATTTTTGCTTTTGAGCGAGTTAAAGCAGTTTTTTTGTGTAAAAATATCTAAACCGGTTGACCCTGTAGGTCATCCCTGAAATTTTCCACTAAATTGAGGTATTTTAAGCTCAATGAAGTGAAAACTATACTGAAGCATGAATTTTTGAACTTGTCTGCTGGTAGATTGTATGCTGTAGCGTACTGTATAGCAAGGGTACTAAGACCACAAAATAAGAATTCGTTTACAATGTTAGCAGTTGTCAGAGTTCAAAAATCTAAAGTTTGTAAAAATAATAGTATTTTAATGTACGAAAAGATATACCTATATTTTCAAAATTATGATTGGTTTTGGTCTTTGGAATGGCGTTTAAAGAAATTTTTGGAAAGGTTGTTTTATTTCGCTACAAAATGAATAAGTTAAAAAATATCAAAAATTTTCGTCATTGACAAAGCCCGAACGATTCTAATCCAATTACGACATTTGAAGCAGTTTTTTAAGTAAAAGAACTGACTAGATTTTTAAATAAATCAGTATATTAGCCTGAAAGTTACTTTAAAAATATGAAGTAAGTTTGCTATAAACAACGTAATTTTAAAATAATATTTGAAAAGCTGTAATTTTCGAAAATTTAATTCGATTTCCGTTTTTGATAATGATTTTTGACATTAAAAGCATTCGATGTAGTTTTTTAAGTCATTAAAAACATCGTAGAAGTCCAAAAAATTAATGATTGAAAAATTAGGTCGTTAAAAAAGCTAGGGCGAAAAAACACTTTTTTCAAAAATTTTCGTCAACGAAAACTCCCGAACGGATTAACCGATTTTGATGCAATTTATATATTAGATGGAGTTATTTTAGGAAAATAGCTGGTAAGATTTTGTGCTCAAAGTCTAAAAAAGAAGAACTACCTACAACAGTGCCTACTCCATCAATTTCGTTGTCATCAGGTGTTCATCATCACCAAAATTTGCTTTGCTTTACATTTCAATATGTTTAAGACTATGTTATGTTATAAAATAAAAATATTAATTTATTTTTTAATTAAAGCCATTATTCAATTTTATTCCCCCTACATTCAGTTTATTAAGAAATATGTACAAAGCAGGAAGCCGGATAGTCGGCGCTCTTTGCCGATTATTCGCCGACTAGGAAAGTGGCTGGATAGTTGGCATTGCCGACTAGTCTGCGACTAGTCCGCACATCTTTAATCAAAACATTTAGTAAAACTGTCAGAATTATGCAAAGGCGCCTTGACTAACAATGTAAAATGGCAGGATTGGGTTATGTCGTACCATTAAATCATTTGCTGTTTGTTAGTCTCGCTAAAACTCGAGAACGGCTGAACCGATTTGGCTAATTTTGGTTTTGAATTAATTGTTGAAGTCCGGGGAAGATTTGAAAGGTGAGAAAATATAGAAAAAAATAAGAGTGTTAATAAGGCAGAACAATGGTTGCCGGGTCAGCTAGTTATAAAAATGTTAACGTTTTGTTACTTCCATATCATAATTAATCATTAAAAACTATAAATAAGCTATTCATTTTTAGTGGACACAACTCTATTAAAGGTATAGTGCTTCAATTTGTTACAGACACGACACTGTAATATATATTTCTCCCTATCTAACAAATTAAAAATCAATATTTGCTTAACTATATTGTGTTTATTATTTCTTCCCACTATAAAAGGTAGATTTAAATGATTATGTTAAGGCTTTGCTAAAATAAGAAAAATATAGAAAAAGAATATTTTTAGCATCTCACGGAAACCAAATTTATTATAATTTTGTGCAGTTGAGTGTGATTGCTAAAATAGTTAAAGTTGGCACCTTTAGTCTTTATAACTTGGATTAACATTGGTATTTTTATTCCTGGAAAAATTGCACTAGGATCTAATAATAGTGAGATGAAATTTCTGCTTATAATCAGTGTTACTTGATTAAAATAATAAACAAAATACCTGGTTGCTCAGTACCCATAAGTAAATAAAAAACATAGTTTTTGTCGGCAGAAGTAGTGTTATAACAGTGTACATAATGATTTCACACATTCTGTGCGGACTAGAGACTTGTTCAAACAATCTCCCATGTGGTATCTTATGTTCATCTGTGATCACCATTCCAGATTTTTTGTCTTTCCTCAAATTGGCAAATATAATATTACTTTTGTATTGCTCGTACCACGCCCAAAGGAAAATCAGAGAACATGGCACAGCTAATACTGTTGTTCTTAAATCATTCCAAATTATTTTGTCTCGGTTGTGGTCTCCTAAAAAAGAAAATTTTACAATAATAGGGTTTCAATTTATTCAAAACATTATTTTATGATATTTATTTGAAGACCAACAGCAATAATAAATTGCATATTCTGAGTGTGTTTAAATTAAAATAGTTATAGCAGTCACATGATAATTTTGAAACAAAATATGAAATGGAAGATAAATAATTATATATTTTTTCAATGTAAAATGTTGCTGCCGTTTGTGGACAGTCGAAATTTAATTGCTAGGATTTAAACTTTCATTTCAAGTCTAAAGCCACACCACATATCACTGGTGGTAAGGGATTTTAAAAAGTTCCTAAAAACATCATGTGATTAATAGTCAACCCCTGTGCAATGTGCAATACCCAGCTAGTTTACCTCCCAAGTTAGAACACAAAAGTAGCAAACACTAAAACTTACCTATTCTAAGTAAGATTGTAGTACTCTATTGCTTATAAAAACTACTAAACTGTATTTTTTTTTTTTGTTTTAAATAACAATAATATCACACAGCAAAGTAAGCAAATGTCAACAGACTCAGATTCAGACAATCCCCAGATTCATCAAGACACACCAGTATTGGGCAGTGATTCCATTACAATTTTTTTAATTTACAACTACCACTTCTTACATATAATAACCTGGACCTAAAATTAATGAGCTGTTTTGAGGCACATGTATGTTAACTATTCACCATCAGATTCATGCTGCTTCTTTTCTATTTAAAAAACTCTCAAAATAGTTGTTCCGTCCGGGAAACAAACTCAGGATCTTATTATCGAGGCAAAAAACTAGACCAATGTGGCTGTCAATGAAGTAATGAGGAGGTTAAAGAGTCTATTAAGCATCTTAATTTTCATTTGATTCAAACTTACCACAGAATAAAGGAGCTTGTCCAATTGCAGCAACAATTACGCCAAAGTAGTGTACTATGCCAGCAATATAATGGCTTAAATTCATTTTACTTGTTTTAGCAAACACTTGGACGTAATATGTCTCATAGTATCTTCTTGTGCATTGAATAGTGAGCAGTAATAACACAATAAGTGCTGCTGAGCTGGAAACTAAAAAATTAGAATAATAAATATAACTGCACATGTGTAAGATCCTTAATAGATTCTTGAATAAAAATTAGAATAACAAATATAACTGCACATGTGTAAGATCCTTAATAGATTCTTGAATAAAAATACCAATTGGACTTAAGTTATCGATTGGAATTTATTTGCATTAGGCTTATATAAAAATATTATTGTGGAGAAGTAAAAGTAGTGTTCACTTCACTTCATTCAGGATAAAAAATCTATTATCTGGATGATTTTATTTTAGGAGATTTAAGATTATTTACTATCATAAGTATAATAGTTAATCTTTTTTGTGGGACTTCACTTTCATTGCAATATTCACAAAGCATAAAATCAAGGTGAAAGGCTCCAAAGATGATGTTAGCATGAAAACTGTTACAAATGTAGAGAAAGCAAGGTAAGTTTGCCTGGTGAATGATGTATGGCATGAGATGGCATGAGTTGGCATGAATTGGCAAAATAACTGATTTTATATGTACACATGTATACATATAAAATCAGTTATTTTGCAAAATATAGTTCCATGCAATCAGATTTATTTTATTGACAGTTAATTTTTTTTATATTATAAGATAGCAAACAAGCAGATGGGTCTTCTGATGGAAAGAATCAACCATCGCCTATAGACACCAAAGGTGTTAATGGTGCGTTGCTATTTTGTGGCGAGGTCTAAAGCCACATACATAAGTTTAACGGCTATCTTACCCTCCAAACTGGAACACAACAGGGACAAGCACTGACGCTACTGCGGCAGGAATAGGTAAGGCGGTGGTATCTGACCCAGGCGAGACAATGCAGAACTCTACCACCTAGTAGTTACGATGTAGTGACTCGTATAGTCAATCGGTTGCCTTTTATGGCCTGCCTGGCAGAACAGCAGTTGGCCTATTCTTCAAAGGAGCCCGGCACCAACACGGGGAGAATAATACAGCAGGCTGCACGCTGCAACTAGTACTTAAATAAGTTATATAGGTACAATAGAATGTTCATAAAAAATATAAACTAATATGGAAAGATTATATACCTGATGGCGCATCTTGTTCCAACAGAATTCTTAAGGCTAGAGTTACATACTTATGTACACTAAATTCGAGAAAATATACTAAAAATACATACACCAGAGTAACCGCACTGAACACTGAAGAAAATGCATAGAAATGTCTGTACAATGCTTTAGGAATTTCAATTATTTGCAAATAGTTAGCACCGGAACCTTGGTATGCAAAACTTCCGTATTTAAACCCTTTGATGATAAAATCCGGTACGTGCTTTTCATAATGATTTATCACAAAACCCGTACAAGTTACAGTCAGAGCTAAACCCAAGAAACCAAGATCTAAAATATTTAACATTGTAGCTAAACACACTTCTTACTCTCGCGGTGGAGTTAATAATGAATGAATTAAATAACTGGGACATAACTGTGATCGTAACGGTATAAACATTTACTGTTTGTATTTGCTTTTTGATAAATGATAATGGAAATTGGAAAATAGAAACATGTCAATTTGACAATTGACAGTAAATTTAACTAGGGACTAGGGAGGTGGTGTGTGCGATATTTATCTTATTTGGTTAAATGACGTATTATAAAGAAAAATATCGATATTTGAACATTGATTTTCACTATTTGAGATATTATTATTGCTTTTTTACCCGACTGCAGGAACGTAATGTATTTATCAGCCTATGTATATAATATGTATGTTTGTTCCTATGTGTCATTCAGGGGGTCAAACGCGTAGGCAGGTTTTGATGATTCTTCTTGCGAGTGTTACTAACGAGATAACATTTAATAGAAGCCAGTATCCACCATGGAAACTACTAAGTGCCATATTGTAAAACAAAATAAAAAAAAACATAATATATTGATGAACAATGTCTACTGGTATTGTTGAATAAGTACCTAATAATGGTAATAATAAATGAGGTAATAATGAATAACTACATCATTGAAATAGTTCTATAGTCGATGTACATATTAAGCAATTCATGAATTTTAATGTAGCACAAAACGATTAACAGTCGGGGCCCTTTGTAAATATTTCATAGCTAATAATTGAATGGGCCCCGACTGTTAATCGTTCTGTGATGCATCAAAATTCATAAATTGTTTTATATGTACATTATTACATACATCGATTACAGAACTATTTCAATGGTGTAGTTATTCGTTATTACTTAACACGAGACACTATTGGGCTTGTTTCTTTCTTTTCAGTTTTTATTTAAGGCAATGAATCTTTTTTGAAGATTAAACGCAGTCAGGGTATTTTTTCAATATTTTACTTCCTACTACGTATGTACATAAGGAAGTTACTGATTTTACTCCGATTTTCGAAAATCGAGTTTTCACCAGATGTCCGCGTTTTGAGGCCCTAGGAATCTTTTCCGACTATTTTCACGATGACGTCAGTATGTCTTTATGTATATATATATATATATATATATATATGTGTGTGTGTGTGTGTGTGTGTGTGTGTGTGTGTGTGTGTGTGTGTGTGTGGGTGTATGTATGTGTGTAACGGCTGGACCGATCGAAACGCAGTTGGTGGCATTCGATTGAATTCCGCTCAACTTAGACTTTCTGAAAATTTGAACCAATTCTATCCAGGATATTTTGAGAAATTTTGAAAAAAATACCAAAAAAATTTTGGGGAAACAGCATTTTTTTAAATATAACTTACAGATTTATATACCGATTGAGTACAAAAACTAATCAGCTCTATTCCTCAAAAAACTACGTCTAATACATGAATTGCATCAAAATCGGTTTATGCGTTTGGGAGTAATCGTTGACGTAAAATTTAGAAAAAAGTGTTTTTTCGACGTAGCTTCGAAATTTTTCAACCAATAATTTTTTTGTGTTCTACGATATTTTATAAAAAAACCACGTTAAATACCGTTTCAAAAATCAAAGTCGAGTCTAATTTTCAGAACTTATAGCTTTCCAAATATTAAAATTACGTTGCTTTTAGCAAAGTTAATTCACCGATTGACTTAAAAATCTATTCAGCTTTTCTCTTTTAAAAACTGTGTCAAATACCGTTAATTTAATCAAAATCAGTCAATGTTTTTGGGATTTATCAATGAAGAAAATTAAAAATAAAATGTTTCTTGACATAGCATCGAAATTTTTCAACCTATCGATTATTTGGCTAAAGCAATATTTTAGATCTCAAAAATTGAGTTGAATGCCTTCATCGTTTTCAAATATACATCTATTCAAAAAATTATATACTCCTATTTGAATTGAAAAATCTATGCTTATATTTTTTACTCTTTTGAGCTTCAAATACCTTAATTTAGTGGGAAATTTCAGGAATGGCCCATAGAGTCAACCGTTTACACATTTTTTTTTATTAATAGTGTAGCTAGGAACCCTATACGTAAAGTCTGGGATTAAAATTACTTTATGCCCTAAGCAATCCATACCTATCCATCCATCCATTAATATACTGGTATTGGTCTTTATAGAAAAAAAATCTGTAAACGCAGGGTCAACCACCTTGCAGCCTATCACTAAAATTTTCCACTAAATTGAAATATTTTAAGCTTAAAGGAGTAAAAAATATACTAACATAAGCGTCGATTTTTGAGCTAAGAGTTCAAAATCTGAAATTTGTTAAAATGACAATATATTTAAAAAAATTAAGAAGCTGTAACCTGAAAATACAGTAGTGAAACGGCATTCGATTCAGTTTTATATGTACTAAAATATTGAAACCTGGCTGTGCCCGCGACTGCGTCTGCGTGAAAAAAAATCTAAAACAACAGTACCTAGCCGAAGTTACTCCTTATTGCTGTTGTTTAAAAGATAGGCAGTCCTGGGGTTTTACCCGCATAGTTCCCGTCCCCGTGAGATTTCCTGGATAGAAATTATCCGATGACCTTTCAATCCGGTTCTTAAGCTATCTTTGTACCAAATTTCATCCAAATCGGTTCCGTGGCTTAGGCGTGAAGAAGAGGCAGACAGACAGCAGATAGAGTTACCTAATAATAATAGTATGGATAAGTGATAAAAATTGATTGGTTTAAAACTCTCAAAGTAAGATTGAAAAACATTTTTTTTTCGATTTTTCGTCAACTTTAACTCCCGAGTGAATCACCGATTTTGATACAATTTTCGACATCAAACGCAGTTTCTTAAGCAAAAGAGCTGATTAAATTTTGTATTCAATCGCTCTTTAATTTGGTAGTTATTAAAAAAACATTGTTACACAAAAATTATATTCGAGGTATTTTCAAAATTTCTAAAAATATCCTGACTGAAATGGTTCAAAATTTCAGGAAGTGTTAAGTTATGAGAGTTTTAGTTACACGCACACACACACACACACACACACACATACAATACACATATACACAAAACAGACATACTGATTCATTGTGAAATAGCCGGAAAAGCCTCCTTGGACCTCAAAACCAAGCGATCGGGTACATACTGGATTTTAGAAAACCGGATCGAAATCAATAACTTCTGAGCTAGAAGTTAACATTAACGTAGGCAGGTACAACGAGATAGATTATTGCATGACCTCAAACTTTAACGCTCTAGAATTTAAAACGCGCGGACTTTCAAACAGCCTTGCTTTGCATGTGCTATTATTAAATGTTTTATGCTGCTGTTTTCTTAATTTTGTAATAATGGACAGTTTCCACGAATTGATGTATCCCAAAAAAAGCAAATTACTTGCTCGTGATATGGATGTTAGTCAAGATACTAACCCATAGAAATACACATATAAACAGTGAAATATATTTAATAAATACCAACACCCAGAGATACAAACATCTATGCTCATGGCACAAATATTTGTCCCTGACAGAAATCGAACCCGAGCCCCATCGATTGCAGTCAGGGTCACCGCTAAGCACCCGACCAACGGAGCTGGGCGATCTGCTGCTGAGACGCTGTTTCTCCAAGACGTGATGCCCAAAGAAATTTTTTAGTTTGCTTATACGAGTAGGTTAATCCGACACTGTATACCTACGTACCGGCGTAGGGATGTAACGACCCCATCGCCTTCCATGCTCGTTGTGGGTTTTCGCAATGTCAGGGGGCTTCATTCCAATCTAAATGCCGTTCACTACCATCTCGAGACGGCAAAGCCAGCTTTCCTCTTCTCGATTGAGATACAGATATCTTCTCCACGGATACTTTCTACCTCTCTTACCCAGGATACAAATTGGAACATTCTTACTTGCTAATTAAGAATATTAAGCTTAAAGAGTATTGAATTTATAAATTAGTACATTGAATCCTATTTTAATAAAAAGCTTTATTAAGGCAGGTTCCCTTGCGGGGTAGGCAGATTAAATCAAATGTCTCCAGACATTCCGGTTTACCACGTTATACCGGTTTACCACGTTATACGAAGTTGACCGGTATGTTGAACATTTACAACCGTGCAGTACACAGTATGTGGTAGATTCCGTGTTAGAGTAAACCCACCACACCCACAAGTACCTATCTTATGTTACTTCTAATACCTACCTTCAAGAATATGTGTACAAAGTTTCATGATGATCCGTTACGGCCTGGCCACGGTGAACGGCGAAGCGTCCGGCATCTGAAACAAATGTAGTACTATGCATACAATAGGAAGTAAGCGTGTCACGGACGGACGAATTTTGCCAAACAAATCGCGCGCGCGGTGGGGGACGCGGCGAGCGAGCGAAACAAATGTATGAATAAGCACAACGCATAGCGGCAGCGGCCTCAGCGAATAGTCTAGGAACCAGAATGGTTAGTTGTAGTTGCCGAGAAAATACACTATGAACATTTTAACTTTAATTTTCAAATACTTACTAGGCCAGTAATTTTTAAGTCTATTCACCCCATCATAAGTATAAACAAAGTCCAGAGATACAATTTTTCTTTCTTCCCACAATGTTGATTATTCATAAGAATATATGTAAGTAATGTCACCAAAAATCGATAACTTAAATCTAGAAACACCATAACCTCGATAGTATCGATAGTATTGAACGCTGCAAGTAAATAAACTATCGATTGTGTCGAAAGTATCAATAATTGGAGATAAACATAGTATCGATTAATAGTATTGTTAGACAATATTGCACTGACTATCGATATATTCGATACTATCGATAGTTTGTACAATCGATAGCATCGGTCAGTATTAGAATAAAGTTGACTATCGATAGTTTTGATAGTATCGATACTATCGATAGTAATTGTGACTAATGCAATATTAAATAGCAATACTATCGATAGTATCGATACTTTTGATAGTTTATTTTTTTAATCATGAATATTATCGATGCTATCGATTGTATTGCTGTTTATTCATAGTATTGTACTTACTGAGGTAATGAAACTCTACCTATAATGGAATCAATCGGCAACATTATACATCAAAGGTTTGCAGTTTCGACACTCATTCCAAAAATTTGTCTTGATATAGTACCTATGTATTCTCATAATTCTTGTGAAATTCAACGTCTATACTATACCCCGATTCTTATTTAAATCATGTAATCATTCTCGTCCAAATAGTAAGTGTTGAAGTACAAAACTACTCCCCTCCAAGCAATATCGATATAAAGTTGAAAAAGTCATCTTGCTCTCGGGCTATACGGACGCGGCAGTGAACGCAAGTCCCCGTGGCCTGAACGTCACGCGAATTTTCGTCTCGCCCTCCGCGCCACAGCCGCCGGTTGCGTGGCCGGGCGGTTTAGTTTGCGCGTGAAAGTGTGACAAAAAACTTACTTTCGCATTTATAATATTAGTAGGGATTAAAAATAAATTCAACTATTAGATGATTTTATAGTTGACCTAGTTATTAGCCAGTTCGGCTCGGGCCCTAACATTCTTTCATTTTCGTTCGCATAACATAACATCAATCGAATCGAAGCGTTAAGGATTCTTATCATTGACGTGTATATTATACACGTCAATGATTCTAATACACTTTCTTACATGTTACGACGCCGCATCGGTGCCGTGTCGTATCACGACGCATTAAGTTTAAGTGTGTAAGAGCTCTAAGGACTTCGATACGATTAAAGTTTTGTTGCGTGAATTGGGGGCTGATCATTATGTTCCGAGTCTAAATACAGGGTGGAGAAGAAACACTTCGAAGTTTTTAAGGAATAATCTCTGTAGCAGTCCGTAGTTAACACCTCAGACTGAAGTATTCAATAAAATACCTCAATAACGTGTTTATCCAATATCGGAATATAACCCGAGATCATAAGATCTAAGACGAACTCTTTACTCAATTGCGATAAAAAATCCTTTAGAATGTGACTGCCATATAAAGTTTTTATAACATGAAAGCGTAATAAAATAGGTACTATAGTAACAGCCATTTGCTTAAACTTTTAGTATGTATATCGTATAGGGAGTCGACCGAACCCGTCACATTCGACGTTCTATAATCGTTTAACAGCGTGGAATAGGCTTTCAAATGAAGTATATGCAAGTTGCTCGATGGATGTCACTTTCAACGTTACGCGTCGTTTCATCCTATTTGACAGCTTAAGTGCGCCCCAGATTGGAAATCGCGACACTGTGTCGCCAACGAGAATTGGCGGCTTTAAAATATACGGGACACCTGATGGATTCTCTTCCTTTATAGAGTAATAGTCAATTATATATTTTTTGTTGTATTAGATTGCATTTTTTCCCCGTGTTGGTCCCGGGCTCCTTGTAGTATAGATCATAGACTAGTACATAATATTGGGTATAGACCAACTACCGTTCTACGAGGCAGGTCGCAAAAGACGATCGATGGGTTATGCGAGTCACTACCATCGTGGCTACTAGGTGGTAGAGTTCTAGTACCACCG
The DNA here is from genome assembly GCA_036924255.1 of Apodemia mormo. Classification (NCBI taxonomy): domain Eukaryota; kingdom Metazoa; phylum Arthropoda; class Insecta; order Lepidoptera; family Riodinidae; genus Apodemia; species Apodemia mormo. The sequence continues at coordinate 4,278,931 of JAUPFN010000006.1, read as the reverse complement.
CCTTACTTATTCCTGCCGCAATATCGACAGTGCTTGTCACTGTCATGTTCCGGTTTGGAGGGTAAGGTAGTCGTTTAGCTTATGCATGTGAAATTAGATCTCGCCACAAGATAACAATGCACCCAATTCGCAACCATTTTACTAATAATAAGGCGTTCCATAAGTTGTTTAGACATTTGGTAATTTTACATTTTTAAGAACACTTTTTAGCTTGCGCCTCGTAGAAAATATTACTCCTCGTAACTAAAACGAGTCGTTTTACAGATATAGGAACCGGGCATGTACATTGTGCATATATGATGGTTTGTCATATAAATAGTTTTTAATAGTGAATATTTGTGGTGGCGGGAAGCATTGACGAGAACATCACAGTGGGCTTACAACAAATGTGCTAAATACAAAATAAATACGTACAGAAGTCAAACTCGTGTATGTGCTTCACTTTTCATGCGCTCGGCGGTAGCGCGAGGGTTATCAGCTTTGGTTTATGCACAATAAACTGGTAGTGGCACTCGTATCTATGTATGTGTTTGTGTCTTTGGTCACAAAACACATAGTCACAGAAGTCAGTTTATATACAAAGGGCGCTCGAGCAACGCATACATAGATACTTCTCACGGACACAATTTCTCGAAATGGTTGGGTATAGTGCAAGCGTGAATGCCACCCGCTTGAGACACGCGTAAGTGAACTTTTTGATGTAGAAAATTTGTAATAAGTACAACAATAACATTTAAATAATTTAGTTATTATCGGTTTACATTTCTATTCTTCTTGTTTAATTTTTAACTATAAATCAAACACCTATATACGAGTGCCACTATAATTTTTTGTGCACTATGTACATACCCTCGTGCATGTACTTTACTTTTTATACCTACGCTTAGGTATAAAAAGTGAAAGTCATACACGAGTTTAACTTCTGTACATATTTGTTTTGTGCTTTAGCTCCGTATCTATGTATTTTGGCTCCAACCGGGTTTGAGAAAGCATATCACGGCTCGGGATTACGTAAAAGAATCTTTCTCCTCCTCTGTGCCATCAGTCATCACTTATAAGAAGAGGGCCTTACATTAGGTTAAAAAAAGAAATCTATTTATTTCATATCAATTTCGAAAAATCGAGTATTCATCAGGATCGGACTATTTTTACAAAAACATCAGTAAGTCTATAAACTGTATGAACGTGTATGTGTGTGTAAAGCCCTTACAACTTTTGTACGGCAAGACTAGGGTCGGCAACCTTTTGAGTTGGAAGAGTCAAAAATTACAATTTATAAAGTTTCAAATTTTTTTAAAGAGCTACAAATTTTTTTCTTACCAACAATAAGTAGTGCTTCTATAAATTGTTTTGATGTAAAAACAAATCTATTTATTCATATATAAGTAGTGTTTTTACAACAAGTTAAATAATATACGTATGGTATTGTTACGTGCTTCGCGTTCGTATTGTGCAATAAAACACCACTTATATTAAAACCGTGTATTTACAACACAAATATACAAAACATCACAATGCAACACGTAAATACACTGATAAATACTAGTCACACTCACTGTACTAACACTAAACTTAACCGTCTATGCTGAACTAAAACTCTTCTCTTCTTCACAGTACTATATCGCTTCACACTGGTTGCCCGTATTATTGCTCCGAATCGCTGTATAAAACTGCACTCTATTTGCCAACACATCCCTATTTATACCCAAGGTACAGTTCGATTACATTCCGGAATCTTCCGAAATCTATGCGTAAACAATGCTAATCGTAAAAAAGTTACTGTACACGCTATTTTCACCCAGATAAGGTTAATTATGGCATAACTATTTGGATAACAGCGGCTATTTATCAATAGAAGTAACTATCTCTTTCTTTTATTTCTAAATCTCCCCAGCACTCCAACTCTTCACGTTTCTAGATTATTCGCAACAGTATTATTAGACAATTTCAATGGGAGTGATGGCTTTGCATGGTTATTTAAATATAAAAAAATTAAATGATTTTTTTTACTTAATCTATACATATAATAAAATCGTAGAAATATCAAAACTGTACATTGAATATTTTTTAAAAGAATACTTGGGGCGTGATCTGTAATCGTTATCGAAGCAAAAAATATAGTTTTTAGATTTTTGTCTTTTTGTCTGTTTGTCTGTATGTATGTTTTTTTTTATAGAAGAGGAAGCAAACGAGCAAGAGGTGCACCTGATGGTAAGTGATCACCGCCGCCCATGGACATCTGCAATACCAGAGGTCTTGCAGTTGCGTTGCCGGCCTTTTAAGAATGGGTAAGCTCTTTTCTTGAGGGTCCCTATGTCGTATCCGTTCGGAAATACCCCTGCCGGTAATTGGTTCCACAACAGAGTAGTGCGAGGTAAAAAGTGTCGGGAGAAACGCACAGTTGTGGATTTCCAGACATCGAGATGGTGAGGATGGAACTTCAAGTTTTGACGCGATGTCCGATGGTGGAATTCGGCGGCAGGAATTAATCCAAACAACTCGTCGGAACACTCTCCATGATATATACGATAAAAGACACAGAGAGAACCTACATCTCTGCGCAATGCCAAAGAGTCAAGCTGTTTCGAAATGGCCTGGTCGTCAACGATTCGAACCGCTCTACGCTGAATGCGATCAAGAGGAAAAGCTGGTACTGAGGAGCTCCGGCCCAGAGATGCGAACAGTACTCTATGTGGGGCCGAACCTGTGCCTTATAAAGTTGAAGGCGATGTACCGGCAAAAAGTACTGTTTCGCTCTGCTGAGCACACCGAGCTTTTTGGAGGCTAGTTTAGCCTTGCCTTCCAAATGATCGCGAAACTGAACGTAATTCGATATGTCAACTCCCAGGATTCCGAAACTAGCTGAGGCTGTCAGGAGAGTATCCTCAAATCGAGGTGATACGACAAAGGGCATCTTTTTTGCGGTGAACACGCAAAGGGAAACGCAGCAGCAAGGCTGCTACTTTACGTCGGTGTCAAGTGAGAGAGTGGTATCTCCCCGGGCGTGCCGGCCTATTCAGTTGCAAAAGCAGTATGGCACTACCACTAATTTGGTTGACTGACTGCACCGGTGTTAAATAATTTTTGTCACAAAAATTATTCCACCAGTGGGCGATAGGGTCGTCACATCCCTACGCCGTATGTCCGGGGCAAACTCAAAAAGTAATGCATGGATTTACTTCAAATTTTGCACGAATATTACTAACAGGTCGGGTCAACATATAGGCTACATATTATCACGCTATCACCTACAGGGGAGGAGCAGTGCGGAGTAAACGCAGTCCGCGGACGAAGTCGCAGGCAACAGCTAGTAAATAATATTTGCGTAAGAAACTAAAGATCCGCAGCTACACTTCTAAAGAATCGCAGGTTGCCGATCTCTGGGCTAGACCGATCGGAACGAGGTTGGCAGTACTCGACTGGTTTCCTTTAAACTTAGACGCAGTCGGGAAGCACATCAAAATTATCGTACCTACTAAGCAATAAAACAAAACTGTCACCAATAAAAACTGCGGTAAGAGTGGCGTGTGGTTGCGGTCGCTGAAATCAGAATGCTACTCGTCTCCAGCGACAGGCGATTTATATTTATTTTAAGGGTTCCGTACATGAAAAGGAAAAATGAAACCTTCATAAGATCACTTAGTTTTTCCCAGGAACGCGTCAAATTTATATCCAATACTTGGGCTTATAATAATTCTCAGCAGTGAAAAAATCAAATTTGTCAACGCGATCAAAAGATCAGGACCATTGAGGTCGCATATTTCGCGATTTTAGAAGAGAATCAAAACCTATAAAGTACTTCTATGTGTCGCTAAGGTTACATATCTATAAATTTATACAGAACCCTCGGTATGCGAGTCGAACTCGCACTTAACCGGTTTTTTTTCATAATATCATAGGATAGTAATAAAATAAATGGCTTTGCTGGTGGAAACAGATAACCTTTTTTATATAATTACATAGCAAAAAAGCAGATGGCTCTCCTGACGGAAAGAGAAACGGTGAAACGGTATGGAAAAAGAGTTAATGGTGCGTTGCTATCCGTGTGGCGGGATGGCAATGACACATGCATAAGTCTACCGGCTACCTTACCCTCCTAACCGGAATACGACAATGACAAGCATTGACGTTATTGCGGCAAGAATAGGTAAGGCGTTGGTACCAAATACCCAGGCGAGACGATGCGGAACTCTGCCACCTAGTAGTCACGATGGTAGTGATACGTATAGCTAATCGGTCGCCTTTTACGACCTGCCTGGCAGAACGGCAGTTGGTGTATTCATCGAAGGAGCCCGGACCAACACGAGGGACAGTATAGTTTTGTAGGTGATAGGAAAAATAAAAGGTTTTATAATGACTATCATTTCTTTGGAGGAAAAAAGCATTAACAGATAAAAAATTCTGTAAACGGTTGACCCTGTGGGCCATCCCTGAAACGTCCTGCTAAATTAAGGTATTTTAAGCTTAAAAAGGTAAAAAATATGAGATTTTTTCAGTTCAAACATCTTTTTTATTAGAAATAACAGTATATCGATTTTTGAAAAGCTGTATATTTTGGAAATGATCGATTTTGATCTTTCTAATGGCATTCAACTCAATTTTAAAGATCTAAAATATTACTTTTCTTCTTCTAAACTTGTACAGACCACATGAATACTTAAATAACTGATAGGTTGCAAAATTTCGAAGCAATGAAAAAAAAAAAAACATTTTTTTTTCAAACATTTTCGTCGTTGATAAATCACAAACAAATTGACAGATTTTGATCCAATTAATGGTATTTGACGCAGTTTTTAAAAGAGAAAAGCTGATAAGATTTTTAAGTCAATCAGTGCATTAGCCTGAAAGTTTTTTCAAAAATATTGAGTATGTTTGCTAGAAACAACGTAATTATAATATTTGAAAAGCTGTAACTTTTGAAAATTAGATTCGATTTTGATTTATGAAACAGCATTTGATGTTGTTTTTATAGTACAAAAAGATCATAGAATACCGAAAAATGATTAGTTGAAAAATTTCGAAGTTATGTCGAAAAAACACTTTTTACAAAATTTTTCGTCAACGACATCTCCCAAATGGATAAACCAATCTTGATGCAATTTATGCATTAGACGTGGTTTTTTGAGGAATAGAGCTAATTAGTTTTTGTACTCAATCGATACACTAATCTGGAAGTTATATTAAAATAAATACTGTTTCGCCAAAATTTTTTTGGGGTTTTTTCAAATTTTTTTCAAAATCTCCTGGGCCAACTTGGTTCAAATTTTTAGGAAGTCTAAGTTGAGCAGAATCCAATCTAATGCTATCAACCACGTTTCGATCGGTCCAGCCGTTCAAAAGTGATGAGATGTTTACACACACATACATACATATATACAGACATACTGACGTCATGGTGAAAATAGTCGGAAAAGGTTCCGAAGACCTCAAAACGTGAAGATCTGGTAAAACACGATTTTCGAAAATCAGGGCAAAATCAGTATCTTCCTATTCTACATAATTAGCGGTAAGTTAAAAATATTAAAAAAAGACAGTGACATGAAAACACCGAAGCCAAAATCAGAGAGAGATTTATGTTAGATAGAAGCCTGGTCAAAATTTAGAAAATCTGACGATTTGAGTGAGTGAAGCCCAAGGGAGTGGAAGAGTGCGAGGGAGAACAAGAAAACATTGCCTTGATATTTTAAAGCGCGTTTGGATTTTGTTTTATTTTGGAGGAAATGAGAACAATAACGAAAATTTTAATATAATCTGACAATTTCTACAAGTCGCGGTTATTGGATTTTTTTTATACTGGATAGATGCCTAGCACTAAGTTATAATTCAGCCTGGTCAAAATTTAGCCACTTATAATCTAGCACTACGTTGACGCATACAATGGTATCCTAAGCGATAACAAATTGTGCGTGATGACACCTGCACATAATGTTAGTTAACAAATAGTACAAAGGCTGTTTCAAGTTTTGTATGATACGAGCATAATAAGATTTTTTTTTAATTTTAAGTAGGTAAAAACAATTATTTTACTATTACAAAATATTTGTATGGACTTGTGAAAGCCACGTTAAAATTAAATTGTCAGCGGTACTTTGTATACCTAAATCTGTAGCGTCTGCCTGCATATTCAATAATTTTTGTCAAATTCCGTGATAAATATTCTTTCTTGACTCACCTATATCAATTTAACCATTTCTAAAATAATATCCGTCTGTGTGTAACTGGGGAACAGTTTGACCAATCTTAATGAAAATTGGATATTGTGGGAACACGTGACTGTAAAACGGACAGTCGATAGTCACGGTAATGTTATCTACTAGTATTTTGACTCGGCCATGTCCTTGAAATAAATACCTACAGCCGGCCGCGCCGTGCTGTACGTAAAATGCGATAGGGCTGCCCGCCTTCAATATTTTAACTAGATTTGAATGTTCTGTCACATCGGCCGTTCGTCACTGTGGTGCAACCCTCTGTCTGTTGTGTATCGCGTTTTTTTTTAATATTATAAGATAGCAAACAAGCAGATGGGTCTCCTGATGGAGTCAACCATCGCCTATAGCCACCAAAGATGTTAATGGTGCGTTGCTAACTTGTGGCAAGGTCTAATGCCACATGCATAAGTTTACCGGCTACCTTACCCTCCAAACCGGAACACGACAGCGACAAGACAAGCACAAGCGAAACATTGCCTAATGATCAAAAAGGGTTCACTAACTTTGCAGTTTTCTTTGTTCACGTACAGTCGGGCCTGAAGTGCTTATAATGTTTGTTTACGGTTGTCCAACTTCGCCTTTTCAACTTTGTTGGATGGCTTAATTTAATACAAGTTTCGTCTTTGTTCCGCTCGGCGCGTCCACAACTTCGGCGTGAACAATAACTTACCTTTTTGTCGATTGTAAGTTTATTCACCATACTAAATAAAACTTATAGAGATCTCGAACATTTTCTTCAAATAGTAGACTTAAAGTTTACAGGTTATTCTCAAAAACAAAAAATATACGTTCATTAAGTTTTATTAAGCTTATTAATATCTTATAATAAATTAGCTAATGAACAGTCTTATTTGATGGTAAGTAATCATCGCCACAAAAGAACTGACGCAACGCCAAGGGTTTTGCAGGTAGGTTCGTTAATGACCTTTCCACAAACTGGCTTTTCTCCTGAAAACCCCTAAATCACTTCGGTTCAAAAATATTTGTATTGGAAATATTAGTACTGTTATACCGAGTAGTGTATGAAGCAAAAATGCTTTGATAATTAAATTATGTGGACTTCCACATATTAAAATTATGACATTCTAGGTATAACGAAATATCCGACTGAGAAAGAAAAGTATCAATATGGCCTAAATATGGAATAAAGAAAAAAGTGTAGAACTCTTTGGGGGGGGGGGAGGGGGGGGACAACAGAACTCCCGCCGCAAACTTTACAAAGTGTGAAAAAGCCAGTTTTGGGCTTTTTAAAGCAACATAAATATTGCTAAAAAGTATAAAGAAATTCAGAACTATGTGGGGGCCGACTCGATTTTTTTTATGTTGAATCTTGACAATAAGAGGGCTAACTTCAGAGGCATCGTTTATAGGTATAAAATCAGAAAAAAATATAAAACTTATGAACTGTGCTGCGAATTATAGTCAAAATTTTAATTTCAGATTAATGAAATAATTTCAAATGTTCACTCAATCGGAATATTCTATTCGAAGTTACAAAGGTAGTCGCCTACTGAATTTACCTCAATATTGAAATTGTTATGAATTTTACACTTCATTAGGTAATAATCGCGCTACATTATTGAATATTCATTAGTTTTCTCGCGTATAGGATATATAAAACGGGAACATCATCCACGAAATATCACATTCAAGAATTGTATCATCTGAAAACTACTTCTTTATGGTTGGTAATATTTCATTTTTTTATATCTACTGCTTCAGTCATACATTAATATTTGTAATTTTAAAAATAAAAGTACCCTAAGTTTCTCCTTATTGCCGTGGTTTAAAATATAGAGAGTCCGGGATTTTATGCGAATACTGCCCGCTATGATGGGATTTTCGAGTTAAAGCTATCATATATCTTTTCTCTGGCCTCAAACTATCTTTATACCAAATTTCATCCAAAGAGGTTCAGGGATTTAGGCGTTTGACCGCCCCGTTGATCGAGTGGTTAGCGAACCCATCTATGAACCGAGGGGGCTCGGTTTCGATCCCCGACAGGAACAAACATTTGTGTGATGAGCACAGATGTTTGTATTTCTGGGTTTTGGTATTAATTATGTATGTAAAAGTATTTAAATACGTATTTCTATGTATTAATATCGTTGACTAACACCCATAACACAAGCAAATAATTTGCTTACTTTGGGGGGGTTAGATCAATTCGTGTAATTTGTCCAGCAATATTTCTTATTATTTATTTATTATTAAGACGTGAAGAATATAGACGACAGACAGACAGATAGAGTTACTTTCGCATTTATAATATTAGTAAGGATGATTTGATATTTTCTTGTGCAATTTTGTTCAGCACATGTATTAAACATACGGCTTAAAATATAGCTTTTAATGTAGATAATAATAATAATATGTACATTTTTGTTATTCCTCGTGTTGATCTGAGCCTCTTTGAGGAATAGACTGCCATTTTGCCAGGCATTTCGTAAAAGGCGAACGTTTGGTTATATGAGTCACTACCATCGTGACTATCAGGTGATAGAGTTACGCAACCACTCACCTGGGTATTTCGTACCACCGCCTTGCCTATTCCTGTAACGATAGTCTCAATGCTTTCCTCTGTCATATTTTGGTTTGCAGGGTAAGACAGCCGGTAAATTTCTAATAAGTGGCATTAATGTCTCGCCACATGGATAACAACAAGACAACGACTATAACAAGATGTTAATGTTGGCATTAACATCCTTGGTGTCTATAGGCGGTCGTTACTTTTTTACATCAGGAGAGCCATCTGCTTGTTTACTATCTAGTGATATTAAAACAAAAAACTACCTACTTACAAAATTTTATTTCAATCGGTTCAGCGGTATAGTCGTGATAGCGTTACAGACGGATAGACAGCTTTATGCATTTATAATTAGTATGGATATAAACTATAAAGAAACCTATTCATTTTGATATTGTTTTTAAAAACATTTATAGTTATTAGTTATTTATAGTTATTTAAATAAGTGCCCATTTTGTATCATTAGCACATACTCTATTGGCATATTAAAAATGAATGAAAAGGAAATAATAAACGCTTGCTTGCTCACTCTAAAAATTAATAAGGCTTTAAATGTGCACCTTATGCACCAGCGATTACAAACTGTTTCCATCATATTATGATGGAAACAGTTTGTAACTGCGGTTTGTAATCGGAACTTGCCATTTTGGTTAGTTGCGTATAATCACTGAGTATTCAAATACAGGAATAACTCAAAATTATGTAACGATTTTTGAAATTTCTTAGTTTAGACCCGGTATACAAACGGACGAAGCGCAAGCAAGCCATGACTAAGCGCCTCGATCTCAGCATTGCGCTCGGCATGCCGACAGTCGCGACTGTGCCGCAGTGAAAAACGGACGGTGTATTGTTATTTTAACAATAACTGCGAGATTTTTACAAAAAATTAGTTCAAGTATATATTTAATATGACGAGTGTAATTAAATCTACCAATCAAAAAGCAACACGCACTTTAATTAAACACTTCCTATTCAATTTACAAAGTATTTTATTTGTTTATATAAAAAAAGTATATTTACAATTACAAAATTAATGGAAACACAAAGTAGGCAAATGTGATTAAAATGCTGGAGGTGGACAGCCCTAGTGCATGTTTACGTACTGGGAAACTGTAGGCATTTATTTCAAAGATACGGCCGAGTTACAATACTGTTTAGATCTAGGTATGCGATATGTACCTACTCGCATATCTAAAAATAATCAATACTAATATAGTATGTTTGTAATGGATATATACAAAATTAACTGAACCGACTTTAACAATAATTTTACTAATATAAATTTTATTTTATTTGGAAGACGAACAGTGATACTTAAACATTATAATTACTTTTGCAAGTTTTATATCTTAATTTCGTATTTGAAAATGGCAACCTTATCCGATAGTCGATAAGTGAAAGAAAAGTTGTCAGCAAAAATTAAAAGGTGAAACGAATTATTATTTAATAATAGAATAACTATTTTCACCTTTTAATTATTTGCTATGGATTTGTGCAAAGTGACACAATAAAATATAAATTTTTAGACTTACCATTTTTAAAATCTGTTAAAAATTTAGGGAAAATATAATTAACTAGCTGATCAGCCCGTGCGTAAATATATACGGGGTGTCCCAGAAATCAACGTCAATCCGAAAACGGATGACGGGTCAAGAGATGGTGGTATTCAAAAAATATGAAAAATTTTTTTCAGCACAACCATTTAAATTGAATGATGTAATAATTTTGAGTACATGTTTGGGCAACTTAGGGATATTTCCTCTGAAACCAAGATAACTGTGTTCAAATTTTGAATTGTAATTTATACAAGCATTATTCAAATCCCCCCCAAAATAATGAAGCTAAGCAAACATTTTGTAGAAATAGTACTTGAAAAATCATAACAAATTGCTGATTTTCACTTTTTTTAAAATGGCTATAATTTTTAGAGTTCAGGTAAATAATTTTTTTTATATTTACACGATATGCAGGGTGTATATCGTCAATATTTACTACTTATTCCTATCTTTAGATACTTTATTCCTATCTTATATAACTGGTTGACTAAAACAAAAATGTTATTCACGATCTTATCCCCAAAACCTCTTCGGGGATATGGTCGTGAAGAAAATTTTGCTTTTAGCAGAGCAAGTTATTTAATTATATTTAAAAATCTACTTTTTTCCTATCTTATATAACTTGCTCTGATAAAAGTAAAAATTTCTTTACAACCATATCCCTGAGGAGGTAGGCAGAGGTAAAACAAGTGCACCCACGATTAGTCGAAGATACTTTTTTATTTTTTATTTCACAAGATAGCAAACAAGTAGATGGGTCTTCTGGTGTAAAGAGTGAACCATCACCTATAGACACCAAAGATGTTAATGGTCCGTTGTGGCGAGGTCTAATGCCATATGGATAAGTTAGCCGGCTACCTTACACTCCAAATCGGAACACGACAGCTATTGCGGCAGGAACAGGTAAGGCGGTGTTACCAGACCCGGGCGAGACAATGCAGAACTCTACCACCTAGTAACCACGATGGTTGTGACTCGCATAGCCAATTGGTCGCCTTTTACGACCTGCCTGGCAGAATGGCAGTTATCCTATTCTTCAAAGGGGCCTAACCAATATGGGGAACTACTTAATCCCACAATGTGATGGGTGACCAGCCTATCGCCAACTGGGAATTTTTTCCAATCCCGGGCAACGTTGTTTTGTCAGGAAACTGAAAAACACATTTTGGAATAGCCCGACCCGGAAATTGAACCCGAGATTTCGTGTGTTCAACCCCGACACCGGACCATTACACCATAGAGGTGACTTTCTCTGTTTAGCGTTTATTAATGCTGTAATGTTAATTTTTAGATGGATGTTCAAAGATCTTTAATTGTAATTGCTCTAGCAATGATTCTATCTATAAGTGAAGCGCACATTGGAGGTGGTCAAGTAATGTACCAGCACGTAAACCCTCAGGTGTATTGTGGACGGACGCTGGCTAGAGCTCTGGCATTGTTGTGCTTTGATGAGAACACTGAAAAGAGATCTGACTTTGGAACTATGTACAGTAAGTAGAGTGTTGATTATGCCTGCTGCGATAGCATCAATGCTTGCCGTTTGGAGGATAAGGTAGCTTATACATGTGGCATTAGGCCCCTCCGCAAACAAATTCTCGTTAACTTAAGCTATTTTAAGCTCAAGGAGCAAAAACTACACCTACACTATTTGCGCTGTAGCATGATGCTGCATCAGCATCTGTCAGTACCACATGACTATATTCTGATCGAAGCTATATATATAAAAATCAATGTCACTTTTCGTTGTAATTTTATAACTCAAGACCGGGCTCCCCTATCCATACCAAATGTTCAGGCTTTGTTCGGTGTGTTGTGGTTGTTTAGTAGATGGTTTATGTGAAGTTTGCACAAAATCGGTAGAGCGGTTATTCATTTATCACATTTTTTGTAACAAATGAATTCAATAAATGGCGATACGTAGCGAATATATTCATTCACTCATTATTATACTTTTGTTCATGCAAAATCTAGTCAAACTTACAACTAACCTATAAATATTCTAGATATTTAAAACTTATTTATTTATTTATTTGCATTCCATAATGTTTACAATATGTTATATTAAAATAATGGTTAGATCATCATGGACCCTGTCGGATATAGCAATGGCAAGGTAGAAAACAGAAATATACTTATATACCTAGCGACATTAAAATCAATTACATTACAAAATTACATACAAAAAAGGAACAGATTTTTTTTACTTTTTACACTGCTGAGTGCTGAATTGTTTAGTTACGTGCTCGTGATCCAGCTTGGGTGCTATATCAGTCTCGATAGACAAATCTGCGACCATAGAAAGTCTTTCCTGTGACATTGTACTCCTTAAATAACTTTTAATTTGTTTTAATTTTGAGAAGCTCCTTTTAGCGGAGGCTGCACTAATAGACAAGTCGTTAGTCGTAGCAACGTCGTAGCAACTCATAGAAAAGTTCGGGGAATACCCTATCTTAGCCCGGCGTGGCGGCGATGCGCAGCGGGGATTCCTCGCGAGCGATAACGATGCCAGCACTTTTCTCGACGCGTTCATGGCTTTTGAGTACCTAATACATAAATCTCCGTGGCGCGAGGCCCTTCGAACCGCGAGGTCGTGGGCTGTGGCCCACGTCGCCCACGCGTTACGTCGCCTCTGCCATTATGATTATTATGAATTACAGATTCAATCTTAACACCGTACTACAAGGAACAAGATAATGAAGCTGAATGGCCGTGGATAGCACCCCATAAGGCCAGGACTTTGGAACTTCCCAACCGTGGCAAGCGTTTCGTAGTCAGTGAATGCTGTGACAAGGCTTGTAGCATCGAAGAATTACTGTCATACTGTTAGTTAAGTAGTGACATCGAGGCAACCATTTAATAATTGTCGATGTTTAGAAATTTTCAAATTCTATAGTGTATCATATGACTCACTTGTGAGATAAATCTCACGTATTTTCTATAAAGTATATTACCCGTAATTGGTAAAATTATTGTATTTGGTATTTTAATTATTTTAAAAAAACTTGTTCTTGGAAAATTAGTATAGGTGTTTACTAGGGTGGATCGAAAAAAAAAATTTTTTTTTCTTAGCATGGGGGTAGAATTTGTAGCTTATAAAAAAAAAAAAATTTCAAAAAAAAAAAAAAAAATTTTCGCAACATTTAGAGATAGCCCACTCGTTTTTTAATAAATTAATGGATCAAATGGACTTATTCTAGCGAAAAAATTTTTTTTCCGTCAAAAATCGTGGAAAACATGAAAAAATAATTGCATATGATTTTTTTTTCACTTACCTTTTACTTTAATACAGATAAAAGGGCTGCTTAATTCTTTATTTTTCGCTTAAGTTACAAAAATAATAGGAAAAAATTTTTTTTGACTTCTGATTTCCATTTGGCTTTCAAAAAGACATTCCACAGATTCTAAAACATCGTTTAAATATTTTAAAATTTTTTCGCTAGAATAAGTCCATTTGATCCATTATTTTATTAAAAAACGAGTGGGCTATCTCCAAATGTTGCGAAAAAAATTTTTTTTTTTGAAAAATTGTTTTTTTTATAAGCTACAAATTCTACCCCCATGCTAAGAAAAAAAAAATTTTTTTTTTCGATCCACCCTAGTGTTTACGTAGTTTCACTATTTTATAAATAAAGCCTACCAGTTTCCTGTACTAAGGCATCATCAGAGGGTGTATACAAGTTGAATAAATGCTAGTAGAATAAAAAGAAAAATGTATAGATTTGACATAAGCACAATCGAAAATTTATGTCAAATCGATACTTTCTATCCTAAAATTCAAAATCATTTTATTTAAACTAATCTTTGCAGACACTTTTGACGGGTCAACAATTTAATAGTAACTACTGAATCGGACGGGCCTCTTGCTGAGAAGGTTCAGCGAATGAAATTCAGCAGGCTTGTCTTTTTTATTTTCAACTAATGTTTATGCCACTCGTCTTGGCTCTCAGGGCTTCTAACTAAATAAGAACGAATGATGCTTTAGGGCAAGCCCAAATGTCAATTCACGTAACAAAACGTCAATAGAGTCGAAATGTTTAGGGCTCTTACATATTTTCTTACACATGTCGTGGCGCAGCACGACGTGGTGTTGTATCTCGTGAAGACCCCTAAGCGCTTCGACTCGATTGATACGTGAATCTGTTAAGTAAATTGGGGGGTTGATGATGTATTAATAATACGTGAAGCTTTTAAGTTTTAACCAGTTAAAATAATGAAACCAGTGACTGAATAAGCAAAACGGTTATACTTATCTTTACTTGGCGTAGGTTCCGACCAGTTTCCGATTTATAAGAGATCCTTCATCAAATTGATATCGACGAATTTGAGGTCCAAGGTTAGGTACGTTCGCGAACTCGTCCAACTTGTATATGTCTGACCTCTAAAATTCCAAAACTAGTCGGAACCTAAACCGATTAAAAGTGGATTAAAAACATGTTTAGCCGCCTTGATTATTTAGTAAATTATGTCTAAGTTTTTATAATTTAAGTTCAAATGTTTTTTATTAACAATAACTCTTATAAATAATAATGAATAAAATAAATAGTATACCTAAGAATTGTATTGGTATCAAAACCAATATACAAAATAGTAATTCGTGTGATTTAAAATCAAAAAATGTTTTATTCAAATAAACATTTACAGACACTTTTGGCGAGTCGATATTTTAAGAATTACTACCGGATTGGAACATGGCCGCCTACTGAAAAATCTTCTAAGATCTTGAAGTGGGCTTGTCTTTTTGTGTATTCTTTTTTTTTATATTCACAGTAAATGTGTTACAGTATTACAAGAATTATTTCAATACAAATCTGTCAAAGACAATAAAGAGCAATAATTTTAATCCCAGGTTTTATGTTTTCATTTTATAACATCCAGTTTTTGCATAGTTTTGATTTATCACTTTTATGCACATAAATTAATAGACTACAGAAATAAATATGCCCTTTACTTATCGTACCTATACATATATACGCATTGTTTAAAATTAACTAGATGTATTTTCTGTATCGCGTTGATCTTATATTCAATAGCCTAATTTATATGATGGTGGATTATATAAAAATATATAATGGCGTTCTTGTAAATAAAAAAATGTTATTTAAATTTGTTATCGCTGTATATCTTTTAGTTATATTTTTACCTCTTGATTTCGAACCGACTTTCTAAAATCTGCTCCTCAAAACTCTGTCGTTTATAAACCGATTTTGTTTTTTTTTTATTTGGGAATACTTCCCATAATTTGGTAAAGATCTGACTGGAGATACAGAAATGGGAAGTTGGTTGTTGTAATTTTACTATATTTAAAACATTATGTATCGTGATGGTCCTTTATTCGATCGCTTAATTTATAAAACGGTGGATAAAATAAAAAAATATATGTGTGCTTGTTAATGAAAAAAATGTTTAATTGCAATATTTTTGTTATATATTTAAGCCTCGATTTATGTTATTAGATGTGTATTTTCTTATTGTTACAGTGACGTTAGTTAAAATATTTTATTAGAAGAAATATATTTGTCTGTTGCATCTGTGCCTTTTATTAGAATACTGGCTGAGCCGTGCAGCTTTATTCGCGAGTTTATTAAAGGTGCTCCCTCATCAGGGGCATTCGCGTGTAATGTAACGTTACAGATTCGAGCATTACATCAGTGAAGGAGAAAAACAGACAATTATAGCGCGCACCAGTGATATAACGTGTAATATCTTTTTTGTAACATCAATAATAATAATAATAATTCACGGGACAAATTACACTTACTGATCTAACCCCAAAGTAAGCAAATTATTTGCTTGTGTTATTGGTGTTAGTCAACGATACTAATACATAGAAATACATATACAAATACTAGAATATATATAATAAACACCCAAACCCGGAAATACAAACATTTATGCTCATCACACAAATGCTTGTCCCCGTCGGGGATCGAACCCGAGCCTCGTTGATTGCGTAGTCAGGGTCTCTAACCACTCGACCAACGGGGCGGTCAAATGCGTTTCACTTGTCATTAAATGTGTCTGGCTGGCCGCGCATCCCCAGTTTGCTCACTTACTCAGTAGACCTTGTTAAAGTGAAATGAACACACATGGTATTACTCATCACAATGACCGCTTCACCTGTCATTATGGAATCAATTAAATCACGCGTGAATGCTCACCAAGTCAAATCTATAATGTTATATTACACGCGAATGCTCGTCAGTCAGAGAGTATTGTAACGTAATGAACAAAGTTGAATCTATTATGTTACATTATACGTGAATGCTCCAGATGAGGAAGCACCTTAACATATTGATAATATTTTTCATACAAAACTTTCATCCCCTACTTCAGCTCCTTAGGGATTGATTTTTGAAAAAAAATAGCCTATGTGTGACTCCGGATTTTTAACTATCTTCATTTGTAAACCTTTAAATGGAGATATATAGATCCATTTGACTGGTTCAGCTGTGATAGCGTAACAAACAGACAGATTTTCGCATATAATATTAGTATATACATATAGTAGTAGATATGGATGGGCTTAAAAATAAAAATATCTGATATATTCTACGATTTTCATCATCATTTTGTGAAACATTACAAGTGTATTAATTAATAAATATTTTATTAAAAATATCTGATATAGATATTTTATATGTGTTATATGAATTGGCCAGTATATTAATTTTATTACAACAGTTGTTACTTATTTATATATTATATTACAACAGTATATACATATTATAAATGTGAAAGTTTGTATATTTGGACGTTTGTATGTTTGTTAATCACGCAAAAAACCGCTGGACCGATCTGAATGAAATTTAGAACACAGATGACGATGAGATGACGATGATGATGACCTGTAATAGCACATATAATATTCCAGAAAAAATTTTGTTCTCATGGGACACACTAAAAACTTTAATATTACAGTAGGCTGCAAGATGAGGTTAGTAATTTAATAAATTAACAAATTACTTTATGTACAAGTTGACTGGTAAAAGACCGTATACTATATTGAAGGACACCATAGTCAATGGTCATAACTAAACAATAAAATACAATATAAAAATATGTTGCTTAATTTCCGAGTAAACTTTCAAAAAGTATATTCACCGCGCGGGCAATAGGCGTGCACTTTCAAAATTCTGTAAAAAACACTGAACTTCAATATATATGCGCGGGTGTCCCTAATTAACATTTTTATTGGAAAAACAGGTAAAAATTTAAATACTTACCTATTTTTATATATGAGACCCTTCCGAAATAGGTAATAATATTTCAATACAGCATTCAGTTCGTCCAATCAAAGGTATCCAGTCAAAAAGGAATGTGATTTAGGAGACTAATGGCCAATTGCACTAAAATTGTCTTAAGCTTAGCACAATCCTAAATAGTATGCTGTCACATTCCTTTTATTTAAGACAAGAAGTGACAGCATACTATTTAGGATTGTCCTAAGCTAAGACAATGTTAGTGCAATTGGCCATAAAACTTTTTGATTTTTACGAATAAAATAATTTTGTCTCCTAATGCTTTATTCCTTTCTGCATAATATAATCCACTTTTGACGTAAAAGTGAATAGTAAGGTAAATAGCCTCCTAAAGATAAATAACCGCCATATCTGTGGGACGGTGTAAATAATAATTATTTATTATTAAAATTATTTTATTCACAAAAATCAAAAAGGTTTAGTCACATTAATAACATTATATTTTGGTTGGATATATTTTGTTAAACTTACTGAGCGCTTTGTTGAAATATGATTGATTTTGGAAGGACTATTTTGGAAGGACGTTATATATTTAGTATCGGAATCGAGTACTGAACACCCTTCTACAGTAACCAGTCAGCCATTGTAAAAATAATAAAACGTCTTTAAAAAATCGTAATGGCATAAGTTGGGAGTACCTCGACGCGGTGAACGTGGTAACAGTAATATTACATTATCGAGTATGGCTTTTATTTAATGACTAGCTGTGCCCGCGACTTCGTTCGCGTGGAAAAAATTCTAAAATAAAAACCCGCATAGTTCATGTTCCCGTGGGATTTTCGGGATAAGAACTATCCTATGTCCTTTCTTGGGTTTCAAACTATATTTGTACCAAATTTTATCCAAATCGGTTCAGTGATTTGGCCGTGAAAGCGTAACAGACAGACAGACAGACAGACAGAGTTACTTTCGCATTTATAATATTAGTATGGATAATATTAGTATGGATTATACTTTGGACCTATCATTGTCAAATGAATATGTGTAATAAAACACGCAATTTTGTCGTTGTACACATAGCAGTTTTTAATTGACAATATTACGAGTATGCACTGATGCACATCTTAATATAAATTACGTGTCACGTTGTTTGTCCGCGATGGATTCCGAAACTACTGAACCGATTTCAATGAAATTTTGTAGATATCTGTTTGGTCCAACTTGAAAGATATTCAATACAAGTCATTTGTATGGCAAAACAAAGTTTGCCGGGTAGCGTATATTTTTTAGCGATCATAGTTCAGTGTATATTTCTTAGAATCACAAAACAATGTTATCATATGAGAAGTTGGTATGTAAACTAATCATTATAGTAAAAGTGTTAAAATCTCCAAAAAGTGCACATAGCAGATTAGACAACGAGGCTATGTTGTTTATTGCGATCGTTAAATAAATTGGCACCGTCAAAGTCCTGCGAACAAACCTTTTTTTGATTAATAACAAGCTGATTTGTTGTAAACAGCTTCGTTTTGACGAGACAACCACCTTTTCTATCTTCTATGTGAAAGAGCATAAGTGAATTAATAAGTAAATATTGTACTAATAAGAATTAAAACATACAACAATATCTTTGACCTATATCCATACTAATATTATAAATGCGAAAGTAACTCTGTCTTTCTGTCTGTCTGTCTGTCTGTCTGTTACGCTTTCACGGCCAAACTACTGAACCGATTTGGATAAAATTTGGTACAAATATAGTTTGAGACCCAAGAAAGGACATAGGATAGTTCTTATCCCGGAAATCCCACGGGAAAGGGAACTGTGCGGGTTTTTATTTTAGAATTTTTTTCCACGCGTAGGAAGTCGTGGGCACAGCTAGTACTTATATATAAATAAATATATAAATCAATCAATAAACATTCACGGGGCACATTACATTTACTGATCTAACCCAAACTAAGCAAATTATTTGCTTGTATTATGGGTGTTAGTCAACGATAGTAATACATAGAAATACATATATATGAACTTTTAAACTAACGCGTTCTACTATCATTTTTAAATATATAAACGGGTCAATAACGCGTACATATATAGAACTTACTTGTAAAGCTCGACGTTTCGGCCAAGTTACATTGACCGTGGTCACGAGCAGACTGGAGCAGCGAGTTTCCTCCGTCGTTCACGTCGGGATCGATTTTCATCTACCCCCTTCTGGTCTTGTTTTTTCGAATTTAGCCTACACACAACACTAACCGTATCTTGGACTTTATTTGTTTGCAGGTGCAAAGGCTTTATTCTGCTGATCACTGGATTCCAAGCAGGAGACAACTTAAATCCGTCTTCCCTGTTGAAATTTTTATATTTTCTTATTTCAATAGCTTCCCGTACCATACGGGGAACATAGTGTCGCTCAGTAGAGAGAACCTGAGGTCGGTGGAATTCAATCCAGTGATCAGTGCTGGAATCCAAAATATGTTCAGCTATAGCCGACTTATTAACCTGCCTGTTTTTTACAGCTGTGATATGCTCTTTAAGTCTATCTGCGATAGTACGTTTAGTTTGGCCTATATAAGCACTACCACAGCTGCAGTCCACTTTATACACCCCTGGCGTCTGGAAGGGTATGACATCCTTAGGCGTGCCCACATGCCCGACTACCTTTAAGCTTGGCGTATAGATGGTAGGTATGGAATATTTTTTCAGTAGCGTTCCAATCTTATCGGTAATCCCTTTAATATATGTCATGAATGCCGGCTGCCTTTTGACTATAGGATATCTAACCTTTTTATTATAACGCTTAATGTTCTGCCTATCTTTATAACCATTTTTCCTAAGTATATCCTGAACATGGTTTAGTTCAGGCTCCAGATGTTCGGAGTCGCATAAGTCAAATGCTCTATTTATTAATGATGTGGCTACAGATTGTAAATGGTGGGGGTGATGATGAGATGACGCATGTAGATATCTGTCCGTGTGTGTAGGTTTTCTGTATACACAGTGAGCTAAGGTTCCATTTGTTCTCACAGTCACTTTAACATCCAAGAAAGACAATGATCGGTCATTTTCCATCTCATATGTGAATCGGATTTTCGGGTGAATGGAATTAAGGTGGTATTGAAATTGATCTACTTCCTGCCTGTTACCTTTAATAATACAAAAAATGTCATCGACGTATCTCTTCCACAGTCGAACGATCTTTGGGCCTAGACGTAGGGCTTGTTGCTCGAAGTACTCCATCCAGAGATTGGCCAACACTGGTGCTACTGGACTTCCCATTGCGACGCCATCAATCTGGAGGTAATATTGACCTTGGAAAAGGAAGTAGCTACCGTCTAGACAGTTTTCTAGTAGATCGATATACTTTTCAGACAAACCATGGTCTCTCAATTTGCTTTTAACTACATCCAGACTCTCTTTAATTGGAACATTAGTAAATAGAGATTCTACATCAAAACTTACCATGATTTCATCTGGTTCCAACCTCAGGTCCTGAATGAGTTCTACGAAATGACGTGAGTCCTTTACATATGAAGGCGTTTTACCTACTAGCGGCTGAAGTACAGATGCCACGTACTTGGCCAAATCGTAAGTAGGTGAACCTATCTGACTTACGATAGGCCTCAAAGGTACACCAGCTTTGTGTACTTTAGGCAGACCATACATCTTAGGTGGCTGAGATGATCTTGCCCTGCATAAAAATTGGTACTCGTCTTCCTTAAAAAGAAACCTGTTCTGGTGCACTAAAGACCGTATACGCCGTGCAACCCTAGCAGTGGGATTATACTTCACCGGTTTGTATACCGTCTCATCCTTCAATATGTCTCCCATTTTTTCGAGGTAGTCGTTGGTGTTTAACACAACAGTGGCGTTTCCTTTGTCGGCTTTTAGCACTAAAATATCCTTATTTTCTCTGAGACCTTTTAACGCCAGACGCTCATCTGTTGTGATGTTGCTAGACGGAAGTTTTGACCTGCGTAATATTACTGCGACGTCCTGTCGAATGGTGTCAGCATCATTTGGGGGGACTTTATTGCGAATTATCGCCTCTTCAACACCACCAATGATACTTTCATAAGGTATTCGCTTTGGTGTTACTGCGTAATTCATACCTTTCGCCAATATGTTCCGAGCTGGCTCTTCCAATACAACCGAAGACATATTTATTACAGTAGCCGTGACGTCACCCGATTTTAAATTTAAAACCGTCTTACTGCAACGTCGGTTAATATGTCGGTCAAACTTTCTTTCGTGTTGCTTACTACATAACTCGAAAGTACGCTCAGCCTGTAGGCACGTTATCCGATCACACAAATCAAAATCGTCCACCGATAACCTAACACTACACTCATTATGCACTTTGTATAACTCCTTATGCACTTTAGTTAACTCACTGTATTTATTTCAAATTAATTGTTTTAGGAGTTTTTCACTCGCGTTTCTTAGAATTTTATCGGAATTAAAAATATCACTACGCGATTTTATACGCACACAGGTAGGTAAAATGTTCGAATCACGACAATTACTCAAAAATATTAACGATGACTCGATGCGCGCGCGTTTTTTCCGACATAATTCTAGGTGACGTATTAACTTAACAATATCCGGCCCATATCGGTTTGCAATATGAACTTTTAAACTAACGCGTTCTACTATCATTTTTAAATATATAAACGGGTCAATAACGCGTACATATATAGAACTTACTTGTAAAGCTCGACGTTTCGGCCAAGTTACATTGACCGTGGTCACGAATTAATTCGAAATAAATACAGTGAGTTAACTAAAGTGCATAAGGAGTTATACAAAGTGCATAATGAGTGTAGTGTTAGGTTATCGGTGGACGATTTTGATTTGTGTGATCGGATAACGTGCCTACAGGCTGAGCGTACTTTCGAGTTATGTAGTAAGCAACACGAAAGAAAGTTTGACCGACATATTAACCGACGTTGCAGTAAGACGGTTTTAAATTTAAAATCGGGTGACGTCACGGCTACTGTAATAAATATGTCTTCGGTTGTATTGGAAGAGCCAGCTCGGAACATATTGGCGAAAGGTATGAATTACGCAGTAACACCAAAGCGAATACCTTATGAAAGTATCATTGGTGGTGTTGAAGAGGCGATAATTCGCAATAAAGTCCCCCCAAATGATGCTGACACCATTCGACAGGACGTCGCAGTAATATTACGCAGGTCAAAACTTCCGTCTAGCAACATCACAACAGATGAGCGTCTGGCGTTAAAAGGTCTCAGAGAAAATAAGGATATTTTAGTGCTAAAAGCCGACAAAGGAAACGCCACTGTTGTGTTAAACACCAACGACTACCTCGAAAAAATGGGAGACATATTGAAGGATGAGACGGTATACAAACCGGTGAAGTATAATCCCACTGCTAGGGTTGCACGGCGTATACGGTCTTTAGTGCACCAGAACAGGTTTCTTTTTAAGGAAGACGAGTACCAATTTTTATGCAGGGCAAGATCATCTCAGCCACCTAAGATGTATGGTCTGCCTAAAGTACACAAAGCTGGTGTACCTTTGAGGCCTATCGTAAGTCAGATAGGTTCACCTACTTACGATTTGGCCAAGTACGTGGCATCTGTACTTCAGCCGCTAGTAGGTAAAACGCCTTCATATGTAAAGGACTCACGTCATTTCGTAGAACTCATTCAGGACCTGAGGTTGGAACCAGATGAAATCATGGTAAGTTTTGATGTAGAATCTCTATTTACTAATGTTCCAATTAAAGAGAGTCTGGATGTAGTTAAAAGCAAATTGAGAGACCATGGTTTGTCTGAAAAGTATATCGATCTACTAGAAAACTGTCTAGACGGTAGCTACTTCCTTTTCCAAGGTCAATATTACCTCCAGATTGATGGCGTCGCAATGGGAAGTCCAGTAGCACCAGTGTTGGCCAATCTCTGGATGGAGTACTTCGAGCAACAAGCCCTACGTCTAGGCCCAAAGATCGTTCGACTGTGGAAGAGATACGTCGATGACATTTTTTGTATTATTAAAGGTAACAGGCAGGAAGTAGATCAATTTCAATACCACCTTAATTCCATTCACCCGAAAATCCGATTCACATATGAGATGGAAAATGACCGATCATTGTCTTTCTTGGATGTTAAAGTGACTGTGAGAACAAATGGAACCTTAGCTCACTGTGTATACAGAAAACCTACACACACGGACAGATATCTACATGCGTCATCTCATCATCACCCCCGCCATTTACAATCTGTAGCCACATCATTAATAAATAGAGCATTTGACTTATGCGACTCCGAACATCTGGAGCCTGAACTAAACCATGTTCAGGATATACTTAGGAAAAATGGTTATAAAGATAGGCAGAACATTAAGCGTTATAATAAAAAGGTTAGATATCCTATAGTCAAAAGGCAGCCGGCATTCATGACATATATTAAAGGGATTACCGATAAGATTGGAACGCTACTGAAAAAATATTCCATACCTACCATCTATACGCCAAGCTTAAAGGTAGTCGGGCATGTGGGCACGCCTAAGGATGTCATACCCTTCCAGACGCCAGGGGTGTATAAAGTGGACTGCAGCTGTGGTAGTGCTTATATAGGCCAAACTAAACGTACTATCGCAGATAGACTTAAAGAGCATATCACAGCTGTAAAAAACAGGCAGGTTAATAAGTCGGCTATAGCTGAACATATTTTGGATTCCAGCACTGATCACTGGATTGAATTCCACCGACCTCAGGTTCTCTCTACTGAGCGACACTATGTTCCCCGTATGGTACGGGAAGCTATTGAAATAAGAAAATATAAAAATTTCAACAGGGAAGACGGATTTAAGTTGTCTCCTGCTTGGAATCCAGTGATCAGCAGAATAAAGCCTTTGCACCTGCAAACAAATAAAGTCCAAGATACGGTTAGTGTTGTGTGTAGGCTAAATTCGAAAAAACAAGACCAGAAGGGGGTAGATGAAAATCGATCCCGACGTGAACGACGGAGGAAACTCGCTGCTCCAGTCTGCTCGTGACCACGGTCAATGTAACTTGGCCGAAACGTCGAGCTTTACAAGTAAGTTCTATATATGTACGCGTTATTGACCCGTTTATATATTTAAAAATGATAGTAGAACGCGTTAGTTTAAAAGTTCATATTGCAAACCGATACGGGCCGGATATTGTTAAGTTAATACGTCACCTAGAATTATGTCGGAAAAAACGCGCGCGCATCGAGTCATCGTTAATATTTTTGAGTAATTGTCGTGATTCGAACATTTTACCTACCTGTGTGCGTATAAAATCGCGTAGTGATATTTTTAATTCCGATAAAATTCTAAGAAACGCGAGTGAAAAACTCCTAAAACAATTAATTCGAAATAAATACAGTGAGTTAACTAAAGTGCATAAGGAGTTATACAAAGTGCATAATGAGTGTAGTGTCAGGTTATCGGTGGACGATTTTGATTTGTGTGATCGGATAACGTGCCTACAGGCTGAGCGTACTTTCGAGTTATGTAGTAAGCAACACGAAAGAAAGTTTGACCGACATATTAACCGACGTTGCAGTAAGACGGTTTTAAATTTAAAATCGGGTGACGTCACGGCTACTGTAATAAATATGTCTTCGGTTGTATTGGAAGAGCCAGCTCGGAACATATTGGCGAAAGGTATGAATTACGCAGTAACACCAAAGCGAATACCTTATGAAAGTATCATTGGTGGTGTTGAAGAGGCGATAATTCGCAATAAAGTCCCCCCAAATGATGCTGACACCATTCGACAGGACGTCGCAGTAATATTACGCAGGTCAAAACTTCCGTCTAGCAACATCACAACAGATGAGCGTCTGGCGTTAAAAGGTCTCAGAGAAAATAAGGATATTTTAGTGCTAAAAGCCGACAAAGGAAACGCCACTGTTGTGTTAAACACCAACGACTACCTCGAAAAAATGGGAGACATATTGAAGGATGAGACGGTATACAAACCGGTGAAGTATAATCCCACTGCTAGGGTTGCACGGCGTATACGGTCTTTAGTGCACCAGAACAGGTTTCTTTTTAAGGAAGACGAGTACCAATTTTTATGCAGGGCAAGATCATCTCAGCCACCTAAGATGTATGGTCTGCCTAAAGTACACAAAGCTGGTGTACCTTTGAGGCCTATCGTAAGTCAGATAGGTTCACCTACTTACGATTTGGCCAAGTACGTGGCATCTGTACTTCAGCCGCTAGTAGGTAAAACGCCTTCATATGTAAAGGACTCACGTCATTTCGTAGAACTCATTCAGGACCTGAGGTTGGAACCAGATGAAATCATGGTAAGTTTTGATGTAGAATCTCTATTTACTAATGTTCCAATTAAAGAGAGTCTGGATGTAGTTAAAAGCAAATTGAGAGACCATGGTTTGTCTGAAAAGTATATCGATCTACTAGAAAACTGTCTAGACGGTAGCTACTTCCTTTTCCAAGGTCAATATTACCTCCAGATTGATGGCGTCGCAATGGGAAGTCCAGTAGCACCAGTGTTGGCCAATCTCTGGATGGAGTACTTCGAGCAACAAGCCCTACGTCTAGGCCCAAAGATCGTTCGACTGTGGAAGAGATACGTCGATGACATTTTTTGTATTATTAAAGGTAACAGGCAGGAAGTAGATCAATTTCAATACCACCTTAATTCCATTCACCCGAAAATCCGATTCACATATGAGATGGAAAATGACCGATCATTGTCTTTCTTGGATGTTAAAGTGACTGTGAGAACAAATGGAACCTTAGCTCACTGTGTATACAGAAAACCTACACACACGGACAGATATCTACATGCGTCATCTCATCATCACCCCCGCCATTTACAATCTGTAGCCACATCATTAATAAATAGAGCATTTGACTTATGCGACTCCGAACATCTGGAGCCTGAACTAAACCATGTTCAGGATATACTTTGGAAAAATGGTTATAAAGATAGGCAGAACATTAAGCGTTATAATAAAAAGGTTAGATATCCTATAGTCAAAAGGCAGCCGGCATTCATGACATATATTAAAGGGATTACCGATAAGATTGGAACGCTACTGAAAAAATATTCCATACCTACCATCTATACGCCAAGCTTAAAGGTAGTCGGGCATGTGGGCACGCCTAAGGATGTCATACCCTTCCAGACGCCAGGGGTGTATAAAGTGGACTGCAGCTGTGGTAGTGCTTATATAGGCCAAACTAAACGTACTATCGCAGATAGACTTAAAGAGCATATCACAGCTGTAAAAAACAGGCAGGTTAATAAGTCGGCTATAGCTGAACATATTTTGGATTCCAGCACTGATCACTGGATTGAATTCCACCGACCTCAGGTTCTCTCTACTGAGCGACACTATGTTCCCCGTATGGTACGGGAAGCTATTGAAATAAGAAAATATAAAAATTTCAACAGGGAAGACGGATTTAAGTTGTCTCCTGCTTGGAATCCAGTGATCAGCAGAATAAAGCCTTTGCACCTGCAAACAAATAAAGTCCAAGATACGGTTAGTGTTGTGTGTAGGCTAAATTCGAAAAAACAAGACCAGAAGGGGGTAGATGAAAATCGATCCCGACGTGAACGACGGAGGAAACTCGCTGCTCCAGTCTGCTCGTGACCACGGTCAATGTAACTTGGCCGAAACGTCGAGCTTTACAAGTAAGTTCTATATATGTACGCGTTATTGACCCGTTTATATATTTAAAAATACATATATAAATACTAGAATATATTTAATAAACACCCAAACCAGGAAATGCAAGCATTCATGCTCATCACGCAAATGCTTGTCCCCGTCGGGGATCGAACCCGAATCCCGTAGATTGCCTAGTCAGGGTTGCTAACCACTCGACAAACAGGGCGGTATATTTGTCGCAGTGAAATTGTCAATAGTCGTTAGATTATAATCTACCTATGGAGTTTATAATTTGGTTAGGTTAGGTTAGCAGTTAAATTATAATATCACTTAGATTTATGGAACTATTACTACATTCATCCGAGGTTAGATTATAATCTAACAGTATTGACAATTTCACGGCGACATATTATATAATACTTCATTTAGTTAATACATAGGTATTTGTGCTGTAACATAAAAATAATTACAGTCAAGTTTCGGGCGAACGCTAGGTAAAAATAACATTATACTTTATAAATTTACTATTGAGAAAAGGGCGAATTTTTATAAAACTATATTTCCAAACAACTTCCCTTACATTAAGATTGACTCGTTTCAATAAGTTCTTAGTATTGGTCGTTAACTTTCCTTTGTTTTATAGTCAGTGCCACTAATCAAGAGTTTTAAGAGGTAGAAGAGTGCTGGCTTAAGAAGAGCTTGATAAATAGCATCTTCGTATTGTTTTATTGTATCGTCAGCGTGTGCCAAGGTTTTTTATCAGTGACACTAGCATATACTTTACGAGGAATAATCAGGCAAATGTGGATTTGATGTGGCATTTTAATTTTCACACAGACGAATTACGCGATCTGAGGAGTGCGTATCTTTGGCAAAATTAAAGTTAACACGACGAAGGAGTACAGAGCTCTCATGTTTTTATACTAGCAAAAAGCAGAGCCTTGTAAGGGCTCGCTAAGTTATATTACCTAGTAATATTCTTAGGAAAGTATTTTTATGCGAATTAAATCTTTTAATGTATCATGGACTTTATTTATTATGTTCGCATCAAAGGCGTCGTCAGGCTTTGTATCTAGGGAGGCGTAGAAAAATAAAATCAAAATAAAAAATTTCTAAAATAATTTTTTTAGTACTTATGTATAAGAAAAATTCTTTAAAATTTTCTTGATTTATTAAAAGCACGATTTCTATAATTATCAATGTTATCTACACAGAACAATTATAAAGTTCATATATATTTTACACCATATTTTCTGGCCTACCTGTAATATAGTATCTACCTACCTATAATATGTAGCAACTCAAGATTTATCTCGCGCCGCCACTTCGCTCTTGAAGTCTAATATTGATAGAATACAATTTTTATTTATGGTAACTTTCTTGTAAAAGAGTTTTCTAGGAAAAATTAGTTTTAAAAATAAAAGTTGATCTTATAAAGAAAATTAAATTTAAAAAAAAAGTATCTTCACGCCCGTATCCCCGAAGGCGTAGGCAGAGGTACCACAAGTGCACCCACGATTAGCCGAAGATACTTGGTCCCACAAATGTGATAGGTGGCAAGCCTATCGTCAACCGGGCAAGTGCCCGGTTGACGATAGGCTTGCCACCTATCACATTTGCCATCATTTCCAATTCCGGGTAACTTTGTGTTTATCAGAAAACTGAAAAAACGCTTTTTTTAAGTTGCCCGACCTCGGAATCGAACCCGGGACCTCACGTGGTCAACGCCAGCGCCGGACCACCAGACCACAGGGGCGATATTTAATTAATATATATTATAATTTATTTATAATATATATTATAATTATAATAAAAATAATAATTATAATTTAATCAACCTTTTAAAAAAATTATAATTATTAAAATTTTTAGAATTAATATTGGACTTACCGCAAGCACGATGAATTAATTGGTGGTAGAAACTCAGCGAATACATTTTTCAAATTTTTCCATCAGAGAAACTCTCGGGGCTCGATTCCCGAGTCAGGCAAATCAAAAATGCGATTTTTCAGTTTGCTGATAAAAACAACATTGCCCGGGATTGGAAAAGTACCCAGTTGGTGATAGACTGGTCACCTATCACTGTCTGTAATCTGTAAAGCGTTGACATTGCAAGCCATCCCTGAAACTTCCCGCTAAATTGACGTATTTTAAGCTCAAAATAGTAAAAACTATAAGCATAGGTTTTTTCAGTATAAACATCTAGTATATATATTTTTGAAAAGCTGTATATTTTGGAAACGATGACCGATTTTGATCTTTCAAATGGCATTCAACTCAATATAAATAAATATTGCTTGAGCTAAAAAATCGGTAGGTTCAAAAATTTCGAAACAATGTCAAAAAACATTTATTTCAAAAATTTTCGTCATTGATAGATCCCAAACAAATTGACCGATTTTTATCCAATTAACGGTACGTGGCGCAGTTTTTAAAGGAGAACAGATGATAAGATTTTGAAATCAATCGGTATATTAGCCTGAAAGTTATTTCAAAAATATTAAGTAACTTTGCTATTGCGCGTAATTTTAATATTTGAAAAGCTGTAAATTTTGATAATAAGATTCGATTTTGATTTTTAAAAGGGCATTCGACGTAATTTTTTTAGTATTAAAATATCGTAGAATACCAAAAAATTATTGGTTGAAATATTTCAATGTTATGTCGAAAAAACACTTTTTTCAAAATTTTCGTCAACGATTACTTCCAAACGAATAAACTGATTTTGATGCAATTTATGCATTAGACGTAATTTTTTGAGAAATAGAGCTGATTAGTTTTTGAACACAATCGGTACGTTAATCTGGAAGTTATTTAAAAAATCTCTGTTTCGCCACAATTTTTTTTGGGCTTTTTCAAAATTTCTCAAAATCTCTTGGGCCCATTTGGTTCAAATTTTCAGGAAGTATAAGTTGAGCGGAATCCAATCGCATACCATCAACCGCGTTTCGATCGGTCCAGGCGTTCAAAACTTATGAGTTGTTGACACACACACACACACACACGCACACGCACACGCACACGCACACGCACACGCGCACGCGCACAGCCGCACGCACACACACATACACACACAAAACGTGAACATACGATGAAAACTCCATTTTTGAAAATCGAAGCAAAATCAGTAACCTCCCTATCTACATACGTAGTGGGAATTTAAAAAGTACAAGTGTTAATAGATTAATATATGTAGTATTAAAATGGAGTGAACGAAAATGAATTAAATGAAATAAAACTCCCACGCCAAAGCTTAAACCTAAAAGTGCGATATTTTTTCAGTAAAATGTACCACTAAAGGGCACAGATCGTCGCCTAGTGTACCTTTGTAGCATTTTAACTCGTTAGTTTCATAATAGATGGCGTTAGCAGTAATAAAATTTTAATACAAAATGTATCTTCCATTTTTTTAATGTTTATGAAATAGCATTTTAATGGTAGATAACATATCTAGACATGAATATAAACCAACACGTCAAAGCTCAAACCTAAAAGTGCGATACTTTTTTAGTAAAATGTACCACAAAAGTCGCCTAGTGTAGGGCTCGTTTCGCTCGCCCTGACTATCTTTGGTTTGCTAACTTTTGTATAATCCACTGGACTCTTCTACTAAACAGATATGAGATGTTAGCAAGGAAACAAAGTGAAATAAACTGGATACCTAATGAAGGCCTTTCAAAGAAATCTAAGGTTGTTAGTTTAGCTTGCATTACACATCAAAACATAGAGTTACAGTACTTACTGATGAAATAAAATCATGTCAGAGGTATTTTTAAAATCTTGACTTCTTATTCGGCACGATAAAATAACATCACATGTCGTATTTCTGATTTGTGACAATTTAAGTATTATTATATCTAATAGATGTATTATTATATCTATAAGCATTTCACATTTAGAAACATTTGCCTCTATGCATGGCGTTGGTATTTGGGGGCAAGGCAGTGCCCCCGCCAAGTCGAGCAAAAAAGCGGCACGGCCGTTACCATCCTTTTCTCGATTTGTATGGACTGTTGGAACACTATACCTGTGTTGTATATATCGTAGTATATAAATATTTTAATTATCATATCTGTACTCGGAACAATAGTGGAGAATGCCTTCTAGCCATTTTCTGCGATAAAATACGCGTAAACATAGTGACATAGGCCATATTCTTTCAAAAAATATGGCCTATGTCACTAAGGAATAAAGTAGCTTTTAACTGGTAAAATAATTTTAATAAAAATCGGTTCTGTTAAAAATTATTTCCTATAAACTCACAAACTTACAAATCTTACTTCGTTATAATATTAAGTATTGTGATTAGCGACTGTGATTACGCAATCGAATATCGACTGGGTTTGGATTCGAATCAAGGCGGGGATAGGCATTTGTGTGATGAGTGATGATGATTTTTGTATTTCTGTGTTTGAGTGTTTGCTAAATAATATATTTCAGTGTTTTATATTGCGATGTATTATTACTAGCGACCTGCCCACGGTTTCACTCGCGTAGCTTTTGTTCCCGTGGGAATATTCGAAAGGTTACTATACTAAAACCTTCCTCAAGAATCAATCTATCTATTTAAAACTGCATCAAAATTTGTTGCGTAGTTTTAAAGATTTAAGCATACATAGGGACATAGGCAGCGGCGTGCACAAGGTTATGACACTGGGTATGTACTTTGCGGAGGGGTAATCGGTCACAAAAACTTTGTTTTATAGATTTTTAGCATAACCACAGCCACGCTACGGATCTCTAAGTCAGAAACCATGACAACAGAACAAGTCTTAGATGTAATACTACTCAAACAAAAATGCATAGTGTGCAACCGTGATTTATTAGATTTCTATCTATTAATTTTAGTCGGATAATATGCATTAGCAACAGTTAGTCTACGGACTGCCGCAGTAGATAACGTCATCGCTGCTTACGAAATTCATAGATGTGTGCGCTTGCGAACTGAGTATAAACACAAAAATTACTACACACATGCTAACAAATATCCTACGGATCGTGACATTCCTTACTTGGTAGAAAACTGTAATTGCCAAACGCCTGGCAAACATAATGTTTGTGTGCTTGCAAATAGGTGCTATATATAAAATCCTCCTCCTCTTGAGGTTATCATGTTGCCGTAGTTATCTCGCGGGTCTTCAGTAACTTTAGTTCAATCTATCATAAGTTTTGTTTGTTGTCAATTAAATCCATCAAAACACTCTATAAATAGTTAACGGATGTGCGAAACAATACATTCATTTAATTCTTTATTATACATAGTAATCACTTAAACAAATAATTTAAAGAAAACAGTACAATGGGCGCACTTATCTCTAGTAACAGAAATTTTTTCCAGCCATATTATAAATACCGCATCCACAAAATATTACTTAATTGAAATGAAAGGATACTCCTGATAGGTAAAGTGTTGTTCCCACCAAGCCTTCGTTTCGAGAGGTCCGTGCCTTATCTCTCAGTGGGCTAAAGGACCAAATAAGCTAATTGAATATACACAATTTTTGTTTAACAAGCATTTATTAAAGAATAGAGCCAATTTTAATGTTTACTTTAGGCTTAATTCATAGAGAGGGACAAAGTTGGCTATGGGATTTTACGAAGCCTTCTATATCAAAATAACTGGACATTTTATATTTATATAATTTGAGACCTTAATAACCATTTTTTGTCTACGTGTATTTTTAAAGGCTCAACGAAAAATATTTTATATGTATTTATATGGAAATTTATACCCCGACTTACGCGAATTCGACTTACGCGGTTGTCGCTCAGACCTACCTATCGCGTAAGTTCGGGATATTACAGATAGCATTAACTCTATTTTTGAAATCTATAGATGATGGTTATTACTTTTCATCAGAAGCACCATCTGATTGTTTGCTATACTGTGAAATAAAATAAAAAATAACAAAAGCCTGAAGTTTAAAAGAAATAGTGTTACGATGCATTACACGTTCCACTCAACCAAATTAATTAGGTTACGTCATTCATTCAGGAGAAAAAAGGGTTGGCATAGACGGACAGCCGCGCTGCAACTGAGCCCGCTGACAATGATTTATTACCTGCCATGTATCCCGGGAATATCGCATTGCCATTATGATCTTGAATCTCTTTTGTGTTTTATCCCTGAAGTTTATTGAATAGATGTGAATGTCGGTTTTGTGTCTGTTATAAAAAGTATGTATTAATAGAACTTAACTTAGATTTGCTTGATGTTTTTCTATAAAAAGTTTAAAAAAAACGTATCTTTACGCCCGTATCCTCGAAGACGTAGGCAGAGGTACCACAAGTGCACCAATGATTAGCCGAAGATACTTGGTCCCACAATGTGATAGGTGACAAGCCTATCGCCAACTGGCCACTTTTCAATCCCGGGCAACGTTGTTTTTATCAGAAAATTGAAACAACACATTTTTAATTGCCTAACCTGGGAATCGAACCTGCAACCTCATGTGGTCAACTCCGGCACCGGTTCACTAGACAATATAGGCGATATAAAATTGTGTCGTCACGCTCGGTTCCCTTGCGGGGTAAGAAGAATAAATTTTTATCCAGTTTACCACGATTCATTGGTTGGCGAGATAAGTGGTGATCCTCATCGCCGCGTTTTAACCATCATCGACTTGACGAGATGCGACGACGGGGATCACCACTTATCTCGACCAACCGTTGAATCGTGGTGGACCGAAAATATTTATAGACATTCGGTTTACGTTGCCTACCCCGGGGTACGAACGGGGTGATTAGGGATGATACTTTTTTAAATTAATTCAAGTTAGTTTAGTGTATAGCGCTGCCGTATATCTGACCCTTTCAAATACATTTTAACCGAGTTCCCAAAAAGGATGATGTAATGAAAGTCTGTACTGATTTTAATCGATTTGTTTAATGTTAATTTCCGAAGTATTATTCCGAATTATATATATATATATATATATATATATATATATATATATATATATATATATATATATATATATATATATATATATATATATATATATATATATATTAGTAGTAAAAAAACGTAGCTGAGTTAAAAAATTACTTAACTGAATATTATTGACTTTAAATAGTGAAACCGGTCGAGTAGTATATTAAAAATATATGTTCAAAAATGAAATTTTGTGTTTAAAAATGAAAAATGAAATGAAACAAGTGTAATAATAAAAGTGTCTAATAACAATGGAATTTCACCAAATGCCGACGATGGAAAGTATAGAATACATTTTTGAAGTTATTCCGTGACTTTTGGAAGACTATACATACCTAATTCTACTGAACTTAATTTAATTAACCGTTGGTTGTACTTTTAATGCTTTTAAATTTTAATTAACGTTTTTAATACGATATTAATACATACATAAAAAGATTGGGTTTCACTTCCAGAAATTCCCAAAAATGTAACTAAACCATATAAAATAATCAACCAAAAGATACCGCAACTTTTTATCCATGCAGTATTATGGATATCCAATTTAAATGGCCGACGTGTGGCGCCATCTGCGTAAACTAGATATTATTCAAATGTATGCAGTCCGCGCCAATACCCTATCTAATTCTGGTTGTAAAATAAGTTCAGGAAAATTCAATATACCCCAAAACAATATCGCAACACCTGTGTAGCTGATTTCCATTCTATCCTTGTAAGATTCCTGTATAAATTTTCAATTTAAACACCTTACAGTGGCGGTCTACGTATTATACCGATTACTTTGAAATTTAAAGATAATGGCTTTTATTTATTTCACACTAGCTGTTGCCTGCGACTTCATCCGCGCGGATTTCCTTTATTCCGCACTGCTCCTCCCCCGTAGGTGATAGCGTGATAATATGTAGCCTATATGTTGACCCGACCTGTTAGTAATATTCATGCAAAATTTGAAGTAAATCCATGAAGTACTTTTTGAGTTTACCCCGGACATACATACAGACAAACAGACAAACAGACAAACAGATAAACCGACAAACAGACAAAAAGACAAAAATTCTAAAAACTATATTTTTGGCTTCAATATCGATTGTAGATCACGCCCCAAGTATTCTTTTAAAAAAATATTCAATGTACAGTTTTGACTTTCCTACGATTTTATTATATGTAGAGATATATATATATATCCTTGTTGGTGTAGCGTTTTTGGCTGAGAAATATAAAATCCAGGGTTTAAATCCGGGTTACCCAAATGAACTTAAAATGTTTTTATGTTATATTATAAGATTTCTGGTTTGATCTCGGAGTCATTAAAAGTCTCAATAAAATGTTTCAATATGTATATACAGACTGTAACAAAATCTTTGTCCGACTCGAAATGGGTTTATAGCAGGTCGATGACTTTAAAAAAATAATGAAATAATTCTATTTATAAAAATAAAAATATCATGGAATTTTAAAATGCTCGTATTTACTTTTCAATTTCCCTAAAAGTATATTATTGTAAACAGTAATACCGCGTCGATTCAGCCACTGCCCGTAGACATTGGGTGGCTACGACCATGCTACGACGTTACGATCTTTTATGTAGCCACGTGTCGTTTCAACATTTTTTGGTCGATATTTTGTAATGCCATAATAAATTAATATCTGAAATATAATTTACTAGCCACTCGTCCTGGCTTTGCACGGGTGCAATGTAAGTATTTACGATGTTTTTTGACGAAGTTTTATATACATAAACTTTTCTATATTCTATACTTTCCATCGTCGGCACTTGGTGAAATTCCATTGTTACTAGACACTTTTACTATTCCACTAGTACATCAATTTCACTTTTACACAATTTTTATTATATTACTCGACCGGTTTCACTTTTTAAAGCATCTTCAGGATGTAATATACTTAACTGATTATTATTGACTGTTGTGGAATATAAACAAACGTAAATATTGATTTTAAAAGGGTAAGCTTAAATATCGCTCCCAGGTGTTGTCAGCCTTATCAATTTTGCCCAACAATGTGGGAAATTTTAATTTACAATTATATTGCACTAATTTATAACTATAGTTATGGATACAAAAATGTCAATGAAATAATTAATTATGCTATATAAATAATGTCAAGTAAAACAAAATAAAATTAAATAAAAAAAGATTAACACACCTATTACCTATTACACAGTTATTTATGTCAAAGATGAGTAAAAGTAATTATCACTAAGTAAATAAAAATGAAAAATGTTTAAATGTCAAATTAATAATATAAATTAAAATATTTAAACTAAAATAATAACAATAAAACAGAATAATTATCGAAAATGTCAAATTGAAATTGCATTAAAAAATTTATTACATTGCATTACGTTATAATTAATAATTATTTTTACTTTTAGTACATATTTGTGCCTATATAAATATTAAAAAGGGTTTAACAAAGGAGAAGTATTGAGCTCCGTTTGGTCATTTAAGAGTCTTTGTTCACCTTTGTGTCGATTAATTTCAAGCGCTTCTAAGGCATTGAGCCTTCTACCTTTGCTGCAGAAATGTAGTATTTTTAAATTTTTTGTACTATCAAAAGCATGACCTTCTTTTATAAGGTGTTGCGCAAAGGTAGAATCACCCTTGCCCGAGCGCCAACTTCGAAGGTGTTCTTTAATTCTCGTTGAAAACGACCTTCCGGTTTGGTCAATGTATATCGCATTGCAACTCTCACATGCTAATTGATACACACCACTTCTTGACTCCTTAGATATTTCTTGTTTGTTATTATATATAAGAGATTTTAGTGATTTAGTGGTATAGAAAGTAGGTGTGCAGTCTTTTAGCAACCGTGAGGTTCTATATGATATCCGTCCTAAAAATGGTAATCGTATATATCTTTGTTGATTTTTTCTTGTATTTTGTTGTCCTGAGTAGAGAGAACTGGCGATTAGTTTCCTTCTTCTTTTCTTTACTAACGAATCAATTAGAAAATTTAAATCTCAGTATTCGGTGAAAAATAGTTTAGATTTAGTGGACAAAATTAAAAACATATATACACCCGATAGTGGCATCTTAGTTTCCTATGATGTTGATGTAATGTAGATAAAACATTTCTTAGAATGTTTTTGCACACCTTACTCATCACTTATGAAGTTTTTGCAAAACGTGGAGCAATATGTCATCCTGACAGTCCTATTCTCAGTTGGAACGCATAGTATTCATGTGTGTTTATTATCATGTACATATATATTACATGAATGTAGTGTGTGTAATGTATATTTCTATTAATTTAGTGTAATTTTAGTAAAAAAATATTAAGTTTCTGCAGTCCATCGCAATGTAAACTTTAATTGTGCCAAATTTCATTCTCCACCTACGCAATTGTGTAAAAGGGATCCAAAGTTATTTCTTCACGTATTAATATATAGGGTTACTTTTAAAGGTCCTGTCAAATTTTCAGAGACTGTTCAGAATCGATACTATGTTCGATTTATGTTATAAAAAATAATTTAAAAATTAAAAATTTCAGTTTTATCCGACACAAAAAAAACGAAACGCTTGGATATAATTTCAAATAATTAAAATTCGAACTAAAATATTTTAGACCTTTCAACAAAAATTAAAAGTAATTGGGAAAAATTTATTTAAAGTGACAGATAAAATAGTTGTTACCATCGTAATTATAGATAAATGACACACTGCCAGCTTTACAAAGTTCATTTACAAGATTCGGTGCATGCAATTCATGAATTTTGTGGGATATTTTTAAACGAATATTTTTATATTATTATCTAATAATATTAAAATAATAATTAAAATGAACTTTCAACTCAATATTTAGTTCCCAATTTTAAAATTTGGGTAGACTTTAAAAATAACCCTTTATACATAACTTACCAAGTACAGTCCATTACATCTCTAACAAGACATTATATAATATTGTAATCGACTGTACAGTACATAAAATAGCAGTGGAATATTTTATTGTTTCGCAAACTTTTCAAACAGTATAACCTCAAAAAGTTTTCATTAAAACGAGGTTTGATACCAAAGGTTAACTAGCCACAAATTACATATCGAAAAGCTTATAATATGTACGATAAATATTTTCATATAACAATAGTATGATAAAACGTTATGATTTTTTTTAGGCAGTGTTCTTTTGAGTACTTACTTATTTTTAAATTTCAAAATATTTTTTTCCGCTATATATAACTTTCCGCTACGTATGTAGATAAGGAAGTTACTGATTTTGTCTCGATTTTCGAAAATCGAAATTTCACCAGATATTCCTGAAATTTTTTGAAAAATTTGAACCAAGCCGGTAGAGGAAATTTTGAGAAATTTTGAAAAAACCCCAAAAATATTTTTGGCGAAACACTATTTTTTTAATATAACTTCCACGTTTATGTACCTATTGAGTACAAAAACTCAAAAACCTACGCCTAATGCATAAATTGCATCAAAATCTGTTTATCAGTTTGGGAGTACACGTTGACGAAAATTTTTGATAAAAGTATTTTTTCGACATAAATTCAAAATTTTTCAACCAATCGGTTTTTGGTATTCTAAGATATTTTATTACTAAAAAAGATACGTCGAATACCGTTGCAAACCTTAAAATCGAATTTAATGTTCAAAAGTTACAGCTTTTCAAATATTAAAATTACTTTGTTTTTAACAAACTTACTTAATGTTTTTGAAATAACTTTCAGGCTAATACACCGATTGACTTGACTAAAAAATCCTATTAACTTTTCTCCTTTAAAAACTGCGTCAAATACAGTTAATTAGATAAAAATCGGTCAATTTGTTTGGAATTCATCAATGACGAAAATTTTTGAAAAAAATATTTTTCGAAATTTTAAAAATTTTTCAACCTATCGATTATTAGCTAAAGCAATATTTTAGATCTCAAAAATTGAGTTGAATGCCATTCGAAAAATCAAAATCGATAATCATTTCCAAAATATACAGCTTATCAAAAATCAATATACTGCCATTTTTAATAAAATAGATGTTTGAACTGAAAAAATCTACGCTTAAAATTGCACTCTTTTGAGCTTAACATGCCTTAATTTAGTGGGAAGTTTCCGGGATGGCCTGCAGGGTCAACCGTTTACATATTTTTTTAATTTGATATCACCTCGAGTTGATCCGGGTCACCTTGAAGAATAGACCATCTGCCATGCCGGGTTATATCTCCGGGTCAGGCAAAACTGTTATTGAGGTTTTTCGAGGTTTTTCTCCAAAATCCATAATCTCAATAGCAGCTCGGAGTCTGGCGGGTCGTGTGACTGTCGTGCCTCGGATTGCTAAAAAGCTAAATATGTAAGGTAGTATTAGTACAGAAACAATAAAAAATTATAAACCTTGGAACTTTCACCCCCAACTCTTTAAACTAGGGGATGAAATATTTCATTGTAGAGCATAAGTATTTGTATTTACGGGTTTGGATGTTTATTAAATATATTCCAGGATTTATATGTGTATTTTTATGTATTAGTATCGTTGACTAATACCCATTACATAAGTAAATAATTTGCTTACTTTGGGGTGAGGTCAGTAAGTGTAATTTTACGTGAATATTTACTATTATACAAGTAGAAACTTCTTATTACAAATTAAATGATGCGTGTACAAAAAATAATTTCATAAGCAACTAACAAAAAGAAGTGAAACCCCAAACAAAAACATTTTATAAGCCCTAAATTCACAAACTACACCACGGCTCTACCTTAGTCAAAATATGTGGCTTTGCCGTTTCACTACCGTCGCATTGGGTGGAAAGTGAAAAATTTTATTTACGGTCAATGATCTAAAAAAGTTCGCGTTCCAAAATGAAATCATAAAAGTAAAATTATACAAGTAGAAACTTCTTATTACAAATTAAACAATGCGCGTACAAAAATAATTTTATAAGCAACTAACAAAAAGCGATGAAATCCCACCAAAAACATTTCATAAGCCCTAAATTCACAAACTCTACACCTTAGTCAAAATATGTGGCTTGACCGTTTCGCTACCGTCGCATTGGGCGTAAAGTGAAATTTTTTATTTACGGTCAATGATGTAAAAAAGTATAGATGCGTTGTTCGCATTCCAAAATGGCATCATATAAGCAAGGCATTATCTGACTTTTATTTACATGTTATAATACAAATAGTTGTAGTAACATTTACACTTGCGCTGTTTGAAATCGCAGTAATGTTTGCATATGACCTATCTATTAGTAAAATGTCATTGATACGGTTAATTCTTAGAGTAATGGTAAATTACTTTTCTGACATACATAGTTCTTGTAGTAACGAAACGGCTAAGCCACGTATTTTGAGTAGGGTGTAAAGTTTCTAAAGTTAGGGCTTGTAGAGTGAGGGCGTGTAAAACTAGAAGCTTTGTTCTACATAAGATCTGATAACCTTTTGACAGTGCGAGCCATAATATGGTCTCGTGGCAACATTTTACATGGAAAAAGTTTTGGTGGGATTTAGTTATCTTAATCTTTTTTCCCTGTGTTAGTCCCGGGCTCCTTTGACGAATAGGCTAACTGCCGTTCTTCTAGGCAAGGCGTAAAAGGCGACCAATTGTCACGAGTCACTACCATCGTGGCTATACAAGGTGGTATATTTCTGCATTGTCTCGCTCAAGCCTGTTACCACTTAACTATTCCTGCCGCAATAGCGTCAGTGCTTGTCACTGTCGTGTTCCGGTTTCGAAGGTAATGTAGCCGATAAACTTACGCTCGTAAGATTAGACCTCGCCACAGGATAGCAACGCACCATTAACACCTCTGGTGTCTATAGGCGATGCTTGACTCCATCAGGAGACCCATTTGCTTGTTTGCTATCTTATGATATATATAAAAAAATTGAATACAGTTTTTTTAATACAAAAATAGCATTATTGCCGTTATATGATGTTATGTTATCATTATTATTTAACTTGCAATGTTATACTAGATATAATAAAATGTTAATGCAATATCTATACATATAATAAAATCGTAGGAAAGTCAAAACTGTACATTGAATATTTTTTTAAAGGAATACTTGGGGGCGTGATCTACAATCGATACCGAAGCCAAAAATATAGTTTTTAGAATTTTTGTCTGTTTATCTGTATGTATGTCCGGGGCAAACTCAAAAAGTACTGTATGGATTTACTTAAATTTTGCATGAATATTACTAATAGGTCGGGTCAACATATAGGATACATATTATCACGCTATCACCTACAGGGGAGGAGCAGTGCGGAGTAAATGAAGTCCGCGCGGACGAAGTTGCGGGCACCAGCTAGTTTTAAATAAATATATTATTATAATAATATTATTCTACTTGCCGGTCTATAAAACAATTCACTTAAATTGTGTCCATGGCGGTCAACCAAATACAAACTAGTACCTACATATTATGTAGCAAAGCGTTAATGTTTTGTCCTTTTAGCGGACTCTGCGGTTCTCGCCACAGTTAAATAAGACAATATTCCTCCTGGGAGCGTTTTCAAGTTTATAATTTAATTTATGCTTGTAGTAGTTCATTGGTTTTAAATTATTAAAGCGTCCAAATGTTCCTACATTTTAAAACATGATACTTAGGATTTTTCACCTTGTTTTTCGGCTACTTCAGTATCTCGTCCTACAACCGACTCGGCCCAATGTCAGACAGTAGTGACAGAAATTTGAAAATAATTATATTTTCATTCAGTGTCTAGTTCCAATGACTAGTTTTCACCATTTTGAACCAAAACAAACGTATAGTTTTACCGACTACATTCTCTCTAAAAGGGAACATGACAATGTTAATCATTGACGCTATTGTGGCAGGAGTATGTAAGACTGTAGTACCAAGGGGCCCGGTAACACTAGGTAAGATCTCACAGATCACACAAATACTAATAGACACGATGTTGGGCGCAAAATGCGTAGCCGCTCATACGAGCTAATGTATGTAAATGTCAAACGCTTGGAGATAAATTTTATCGTAAAATAATAGAAATATGCCATATTGTTCTATTTTATCGTATCGAATAAATCATTAAGGCTTCAGGAGTAACTCTGGAGTGATTTTATTTCATCGGTAAGTATTATAACTCTGTATTTTTCTGTGTAAATGCAAGCGACGTTGACAACCTAATAAATTGCCTTGAAAGGCGTAGTTATCCAGTTTAACCCGTGTAAAAACCGGACTAACCATAGGTGGTATAACCTACCCGGTAAACATTATTGTGTGCTTTGAATTATTTGTTGTTAAAATTTTGGTAGTTTGCGAATTAATGGGCAATGGGGGTAAGGGGGTGAAAGTTTGGGGTAATAAGATTATTTAAACAATTAAAAAAATACAAAAATAAATTGCCAAAAATATTTTTTTTTGGACACCCTAATCTCCTAGCGGTATAAAATATGCTTTACGACCTATTCTCATACCTACCAAA
Source organism: Apodemia mormo (assembly GCA_036924255.1). Lineage (NCBI taxonomy): Eukaryota > Metazoa > Arthropoda > Insecta > Lepidoptera > Riodinidae > Apodemia > Apodemia mormo. The sequence goes on along the minus strand of JAUPFN010000006.1, from coordinate 4,236,448 downwards.
TATAATACAAAAGGACTTTAAAAACAACAAAGAACAATGTCGACACGCGAGACTCGAACCAGCGACCATCTCTCTCAAGCCGGGATGTTCTGCTCCTGAGCTTGTGTCGACGGGCCCGACGTGGCGAAATTCTTCTTTGTTATATGATCGATTCTTTTTTTTTTATATCATAAGATAGCAAACAAGCAGATGGGTCTCCTGATGGAAAGAGTCAACCATCGCCTATAGACACCAAAGATGTTAATGGTGCGTTGCTATCTTGTGGCGAGGTCTAATGCCACATGTATAAGTTTACGGGCTACCTTACCCTCCAAACCGGAACACGACAGCGACAAGCACTGACGCTATTGCGGCAGGAATAGGTAAGGCGGTGGTACCAGACCCGGGCGAGACGATGCAGAACTCTACCACCTAGTAGCCACGATGGTAGTGACTCGTATAGCCATACAGTCGCCTTTTACGACCTGCCTGGCAGAACGGCAGTTGGCCTATTCTACAGGCCGGGACCAACACGGCGAGATTCCGTCGATTGTACTGATCGCTAGATATACATACGTATAACTAGTTAAATGAGTTCATCGCTACAGATGAAATTAACATTTATAATTTTTTGATCAGTACTTACGTGATTTCTAATTATTTTTGTTTTTATAGCACTCACCTTGTGCTTTTGAAGCTTAAAAAACTTTAAAAACAACAAAGGACAATGTTAACACGCGGGACTCGAACCCGCGACCATCTCCCTCAAGCCGGGACGCTCTGCTGCTGAGCTAGTGTCGATGGGCCCGACGTGGCGAAATTATTCTTTCTTATATGATCGATTACGTCAATTGTACTGATCGCTAGATATACATACGTATAACTAGTTAAATAAGTTCATCGTTGCAGATGAAATTAACATTTATAATTTTTTGATCAGTACTTACGTGATTTCTAATTATTTTTCTTTTCATAGCACTCACCCCTGGGGTGCATGGGAAACTTGGAAAACTTGTCCAGCGATATTATTATTATTAAGTAATTTTAAAAATCAGGGTTGAATCGTTGAACATAGTCTTGTGGGATATCATTTTATAGGTCTTTTTAAATGATATAGAGATTTTTTAAAAATTTTTTTGATTATGCCAATATCTTATGAGACATTCGCTTCTGAAATCAAACTACTTCTTCCTTTTTTTATTATAAAATGAAAAATTGTATTTAGAATTAAAACAAAAACTTGTAACAAAAATTGGTTTGAACAAAATCAATTGAGTATTTAAGAGATATAAGCTATAAAATATTTTGGTAGCTGTATAAAATAAATTTGTTTTTATAGTATCTTGGTGAAACAAATAATTGAAAAAAAAATAATAATTCAAAAAAAAAAGTTGACCGAGCTTTGCTCGGTTTTTTCTTAGTCTAACCTCAAAGCAAACACTCATTGACTTCGTGTTACTTAACAACGCCATCTGCTGGAATAACTTACAATACAAAAAATAGTATTATTATTCTCCAATAGATGTCAGGAAGAGTCATATTTTTCAGTTTTAATTGGGACATTTAAATTGATTATCGATAAAACACGACTAAAATGACATTTTCTAGATCGATTTATCGCTCCCGAAACCCCCTATATACTAAATTTCATGAAAATTGTTGGAGCCAATTCCGAGATTCCAATTATATATATACAAGAATTACTCGTTTAATGGCATTAGTTTTAATCTTGCTGTCATGAAAATAGTTACAATGAAATCTTCATAAGCGATTTTTCTTGGTCAGTTCTTTGCCTGTCCGCTTTTGTCGAAATAATTTCTTCTTTTTAGTCATAGTATCTTCACGTACATGTCTCCGAAGGGTTAGGCAGAGGCACAACGAGTGCACCCACGATTAGCCGAAGACACTTGTTCCTACAAATGTGATAGGTTACAAGCCTATCGCCAACCGGACACTTTCCAATCCCGGGCAACATAGATTTTATTAGAAAACTGTAAAACACAATTTTTTTAATTGCCCAACCTGGGAATCAAACCTGGGACCTCAAGTGGTCAACGCTAACGCCGGACTACTAGACCACAAAGGAATATTATTTATTCATAATGTTTCAAAATACCCACTGTACCTGAAGTAAGTCTGCCAACGCTGCTATAGCGTGACATAGCAGACGATTGTTGCGACAAGGAAAATAAAAAGAATTATCTTCGTACCATTTGAATATTGCATCTAAAATCCGAAAGCGATCACGTATCGCTGCGGTATTATCCTGGAATCGACATCTGACTGTCTCTCAAACGGACATTGCACAAACCTATACCTGGCTCTAATACGAGAATTCACCTAGTGCTTGGAATATTTCAAACCAAATAAAATGATAAACATTTTGTATTATCTATATACATACTGCCAAATTTAAATAGATGGTTCAGACCATGAAAGTAAACAACTTTCCCTAAGAAACATGGGTCGAAAAGTGAAAAAAAATTCGACCCTCCCATAAAAAACTGTTCTATCATGTGGTCGATTTCGTATGGATTTTTTTTCACTTTTCATGTAAAAATTCATAAAAAAATGAAAGTCAAAATTGTACATTGAATATTTTTTTAAAAGAATACTTGGGGCATCATCTACAATCGATATCGAACCCAAAAATATAGTTTTTAAAATCTTTGTTTGTTTGTCTGTATGTATGTCCGGGGTAAACTCAAAAAGTACTGCATGGATTTACTTCAAATTTTGCATGAATATTACTAACAGGTCGGGTCAACATATAGACTACATATTATTACGTTATCACCTACGGGGGAGGGGCTGTGCGGAGTAAATAAAGGCCGCGCGGACGAAGTTGCGGGCAACAGCTAGTAATTTATATACGTTTATTTTATATACATATACAGGGTGCATGCAGGGTGCAGGGGTCGTAGCACGACGCGACTATAAATCGTGTTTATGTGTGTTAAGTACTTCGACTCGATTGACGTTTTGTTACATGAATTTACGATATAAAATTGTAAATATACAAATTGACTGCTAAAATATTGCACAAACTGCAGGAGCAGGAGTATTTCAGTATTCGATTCTGTTACCGAATGTGCAAAAAATAGTTAATTTATACCAAAAAAAATTCTAATACGAACACCTGCCCCCAATTCATGTAACAAAACGACAATCGAGTCGAAGTGCTTAACACACATAAACACGATTTATAGTCGCGTCGCGTCGTGCTACGACGTTGCATAATATGTAAATATGTAAGAGCCCTTATCGATTCGACTGGATTGATGTTTTGTTACGTGAATTGGGCTCCTGCTATTGGCGCACAGAAGTTTATTTTTTACCAGGAAAATATTTAACTCGCGACTAGACCCATACCCAAACTATTTTCTTATATATCAACGGAATCGCGATCTACGCGGATTATGTCATGTGAAACGGCTAATAAAATTTAAATCCCCAGTCGCTATATGGTCGTGTTAACAATAACCCGAGTTAGAAAGTGAAGTACGGTTTGAGTATATAAATATAAATTAAAGTCTTGCAAACGTCAGTTCGCGGTTTTGAGCAGGGACGAGGATTCATTAAATCTGAACTACGGTAGCCCTATATATTATTCGGCTAATAGGCTCTTGTCTCTTTGGGCTTTCTTCGTTTAAGTAGGGTCACATAATGCCATAATATTATTTTCCGTTTTGGAATCGGTAATAAGAAGGCTTGATTCGTTAATATTTCGGTACTTGGGTTTTCTATATTATAGAATTTTCTATATAATAATTTTATAAATAAACTAGCTGTTGCCAGCGACTTCGTCCGCGCGGAATTCGTTTACTCCGCACAGCACCTCCCCATAGGTGATAGCGTGACAATATGTAGCCTATATGTTGACCGACCTATTAGCAATATTCATGCAAAATTTGAAGTAAATCCATGCAGTACTTTTTGAGTTTACCCCGGACGTACATACAGACAAACAGACAAAAATTCTAAAAACTATATTTTTGGATTTGATATCGATTGAAGATCATGCCCCAAGTGTTTTTTAAAAAAATATTCAATGCACAGTTTTGACTTTCCTACGATTTTATTACATGTATAGAATATTCACGGGACAAATTACACTTACTGCTCTAACCCCAAAGTAAGCAAATTATTTGCTTGTGTTATGGGTGTTAATCAACGATACTAATACATAGAAATACATATATAAATTCTTTTACACACATAATAAACATCCAAACTCGGAAATACAAACATTTATGCTCATCACACAAATTTCAGAAATCGATCCCGAGTCCCGTCGATTGCATAGTCAGGTTCGCTAACTATTCGACCAACGGGGTGGTCATAATTATTTGTTCATTGAAGCTAGAATATTATAACTGCAATTTTATTGGTTTATTGTTACTTTTTAACCCCCGACGCAAAAACGAGGGGTGTCATATTTTTCAGGTGTGTATCTGTGTATCTGTATGTTCGTGGCATCATTGTAGCGGCCAGGCAGGTGATCTGATTTTATTGCATTTTTTTTAAAATGCAAGTCCTATTTTGCGAGATGGTTCTTAGCTATGATTCAATAAAATCTGTTCAGACATTTCAAGATCGTCGACACTTTTCAAATTGATGAAAGAAATTAATTAACTTGTAAAGGCTTTCTCGATAATAGATGTTGTATTCTGTTACTTCAATGATATTGTAATGACATGGTGATATGGACCTGATGCTGCTCGATCCTTGTTCGATAGTAAAATGCGAATGACTGGCTAAATACTATATAGTGACTAGGTGGTAATGTTTTGCAACGTCTGGCCCGGGTACCACCGCTTTATCTATTCCTGTCGCAATAGCATAGAATAATTCGCCAGTAAAGTAAAGAGAAAAGCGTCAGTGCTTCCACTTTGAAAGACAAGGTAGTACGTAATATATTTAGACGTCCAAATACGTGTACTAAATTTCGTTAGTTCGGATGTTTGTATTTTAGTCCACGAATTTCTCAGGTATTAAACGCCATATCGAGATAATTCTTTTGATTTAAATCAGGTACATTCCAGTAGGGAATTTTCATCAAAATCGGTTCAGCAGTTTTTGAAATGTGAGTATGGTTGATATTTGAAGACGGATTAAATTTTTAAATTACGATTTCTAACATATAACTGTACTGCAGTCTGCACTAATGAATAGCTATTACGTACTATAGCAAAATGGTCGTTCCCATCTGCCAAGCGTGGTAAGGAAATTAATTTTAACTAACTGACCCGGCAAACGTTGTTTTGCTAAATATATTTATAACAGCATTCTCTACTATATAATGGATATAATTATACATATAAACCTTCCTCTTGAATAACTTTATCTATTAAAAGAACCGCATCAAAATCCGTTGCGTAGTTTTAAAGATCTAAGCATACATAGGGACGGACAGCGGAAAGCAACTTTGTTTTATACTAAGTAATAATAAACAATACCAATTTTTAAATGAGCAAAAATGATTCCCTATTGGCATTATTTATGAATATTAATGCATAGTTTTTATAAATTGTTTTACTTAATCAGATTTTTTTTTTTCTTATCGATAGGTAAGCGCTTGACCTCGATCTCGCCTGATGGTAAGCTAAGATGATGCCTAAGATGGAACGCGCTTCCCTAGAAGGTACTGTAATACCTTTATGGTGTTACATATACACTGGCAGCTTTGTCTACTTTCAAACGAATAAGAGGGTTCGATTTGATTCGATGGGGAAAAGACACATCCCCGAAAATAAATGAAGATATAAAACAATAGCGTATTATTGGGAATCCTAAAAAATCCCGTCGATCTTCGAGTCCTCGAGCAGCCAAGCGAGTTAAAGAAAAACCCCCTGGTAAAAGGCGGTACGATTGGTGGAGTAACACGGCCGGCCGATATATCGCCGGACGAGTGTTACAAGCGAGAGGTACTGGTGGAGTAACACGGCCGGCCGATATATCGCCGGACGAGTGTTACAGTACCTGTTCACTCTTCTCTTGAAGATCCCCAGATTGTACTCGTCCGGGAACACAGACTCAGGAAGCATGTTCCAGTCCTTCCAGATATTTCGGCTTGAAATTGTGACATTATTAAAATAGATGTTGTACTTTAAAATAGGATTATCAAGAAGTAGTTAATAATACCAGGGATCAAATTATCTTCGTCGGTCTTGTCAGCAACTGGAAATGATAAATCAACTTTGGAGTTTCGCTAAACAATATGGCGGCTTTATTTCAATGGCAAGGCTTGTCGAACACTTGAAGATATGCTATTAAGCGCTTCTTTAAAATCTAATATCGCATCTGAAAGGTATATGTACATTTACAGCTAGAATTGAAAGAAAGAAACAAAGACTCTTAATATGGTAGACAACACATAAGTCGAAACAAATATAATATTAGTCTATAATAATATTAGCGATATTTATTTATTTATTGGTGGACAAATTACACAAACTGATATAACCCCAAAGTAAGCAAATTATTTACTTGCGTTATGGGTGTTGGTCAAAGATACTAATACACAGGAACACATATAAACACTGTATCACACATAATAAACACCCAAACCCAGGAATATTAACATTTATGCTTATCACATAAATATTTGTCCCTGTCGGCAATCGAACCCGATCAAATGAGACAAAGTTTCGTTATATAAATAAATATTTACGGGAAAATTTACACTTAATAATTATAACCCCAATGTAAGCAAATTATTTGCTTGTGTCATGAGTGTTGGTCAACGATACTAATAAATAGAAATACAATATAAATACTAGAATTTATTTAACAGCCATTTCACAAAATCACCCAACTGAAATTTAGGTATTTTCTAATCGATGCGAGAGCTGGACGTCGTCGCCCATATAGTGCACCTAGTGCTGGTAAAATGAAAATAGTATTGATGCTTTTAATATTTTAATTATTACTACGCGGTTTTAATTTTGGCACACGGACGTAGCGGATTTTATATTTTTCTCTTTTACTTATTTTTGAAATAAAAAATAAATGAATTTACGTGACTTATTTTTGCATAAGAATAGAATATAGTTTTATTTTATGCAATTTCTATAGGAAAATGTCATTATTTGATAACAAAAAACCCAGCTAATGTTTCGTTAATTTTCGTTGAAATATGCATATTTGTTTAATTAATTAGATATAGTTATAGATTTTTTAGGAAAAAAGTAATCGATTCAGGCACAATGGTTGGATGTTTCTGGTAATTTAACATTTTTCTTAATTAACTTTGTTGATTCTAGCAGTAGCAATACCTTTTGGTAAATAGCTTCCTTGCATAATTGTCGTAACTTGATTTCGGAGAATATTTATTATAAGAAATACAATTGATGATTACAAAATCTGTTTCATTGAGGCAATATTTAAAAGATTAAACTATTTAATGGTACAATTTAATTAAATAAAAGTACCTTATAATATGAAAAATTAGGAATTGGGAAATTTTGATTTCTCGTCAAAAGTTGGTCTAAAGTGTAAACTAGTTAAAAGTTAAGAGGCCTTAATAAACACCCAAACCCAACCCAAAGCTTGTCCCCGTCGGGAATCGAATCCAGTTGATTGCGTAGTCAGGGTCGCTAACCAATCGACCAACGGGGCGGTCGAATATTTTATAGGTATTAGCATATTGTGCCACAATGTGGTGTGCATACACTTGTAGTCATATTCAATCGATATTTATAATATTTAGCAATTACACAATCGCCTGAGGCCGAAATGCAAACATAAACAATAAAATCTCTTTAAGTTTGTCAACTGACTTCAGCCGTAAAAAATTCCTTATATATAGATAAAATAATATAAAAATATAGATAAAGAAACTTCCCGCTAAATGGAGGCATTGAGGTATTTTAAGCTCAAATTAGTCAAAAATATTCCTAAGCTATATAGCTAACTTTTATATTCAAAAAGTTCAAAACCCTTAAGTTGAAAACGATACTATGATGCTATTAAACGACAGTATTTTACAAAGCTTTTTAAGCACTATAAAGTGTGGTAGTTATAAATCTAGTTTGTTCTCGAAGTTATGTCTAAATAACACTTTTCTTTAATTGTTAACTCCCGAACGAATTAACCGATTATCGAATTAGCCGTTCTGTCAGGCAGGTCGTAAAAGGCGACTAAATGGCGATACTTGTCACTACCATCGTTATTACTAGGTGGTAGAGTTCTGCAAAGTCTTGCTCGGGTAATTGGCACCATTGCCTTACCTAAACCTGCCGCAATAGCGTCAATGCTTGTCACTATCGTGTTCCGGTTTGGAGCTGGAATCTGGAGGTTAAGGTAGCCGATAGACTTATGTATGTAGCATTGCAATCTCTTGATATGATAATATTAACATCTTTGGTGTCTATAGGCGATGGATTCTCTTTTCATTAGAAGAGCCATCTGCTTGTTTGCTATGTTATGACAAAGAAAAATCTTTGAGGTTTTCTATGTAATTAAGCAATATTCTCATTTTATTAAATTTTTATTGGTTACACTAGCTGACCCGCCAAACGTTGTTCTGCAAATTTTGTGTCTACTTTTCCATTTTTTTTTCTACATTTTTCTTCCTCTGTCACATACACTACACACCATTAAATACATAATAAACTCATACACACAAATAAACATATACACACAAATAGACATATACATACAAAAATGTGCATTAACAAAAAATAAATTTACCTCTAAATTTAAATAAAAATTTAAATCGCAAATCTTTGAGTGTGCGATTTTCCTAAGCGATGGGTTCTGTAAAGCAATGAATTAATCAAATAGGCTGTAACTATGACGTGGTCGGTGGGCTGAGATTGATGTGCCCGCGGGGGACCGGAGTCCGGATCTCCAACTTGAAACTGACCGTGTTTTGACTGATCACTATTGTCCCGTATTTAATTATAATTGATTTATAGCCTAGATTTGTCTCTGTTTATACTTGGTTAAGGGATGTTACAGTTTAGACGGTGATTTCAATTTTAAATTATAGTGAATTGATGAATATCAAGACTATGTTGAATAGTGCATAATATAAATTATTTTTTACCTCGCACTAATCTGTTGTGGAATCGATTACCGGCAGGGGTGATTCTGAACGGATACGACTTAGGGACCTTCAAGAAAAGAGCTTACTCATTTTTAAAAGGCCGGCAATGCGAGTGCAAGATCTCTGGTGTTGCAGATGTCCATGGGCGGCGGTAATCACTTACCATCAGGTGCACCTATTGCTCGTTTGTCCCCTCTTCTATATAAAAAAAAACATATCAAGCATTTTCTTGCGGATGTTGAGCTAACTGAATGTTTAAAGATACTCCTGGCTAACCACAATTCACCTGTCTATCAAGGGCGGATCCAGCCTTAGGTTCAGGGGGGTTTACCTATACAAGGGACGATCCAATCTTCGGTTCAGGGGGGGGGGGGGTAACATATCTGAGGTTGAGTCACGATAGGCTCTAATGCTAATAAATTCATGCCTAGACCCCTACAAAGAGGAGTTCATGACCCCCATGACCCCCCGGATCCGCACTTGCTGTCTATGGACTGGTAGATGTATGGTATATAATACATGGGGCACGCTAAAAGTTTTGCACTTCTAGCTAATCGGAACTACCTATTTGAATTTTGAATGTTATATTTTATGATTTTAAAAGTTCTCTTTCTCCACAAGACTGTGCCGCTCGTCTTCAATATGCTTTTGGGAGAGAAGCACCTTGTTTGAGCACCGTGAGGCGATAGTCTGCTGAATTTGAGAGAGGTCGAGTTTCTTTACGTGACGAATTTCGTGAAGGGCGGCCTTCAACTGCCGTCAACGAAAATAATGTCGCTACTGTTAAGCGGTTAATTGAAGAAAACCCCCGGATTACCTATGAGACAATTTGAGGACTACTAAGGATTGGTATGAGCCAAATTGTAAAAAAATTTACACAAAGAATTGAAAGTTCGGAAACTTTGTTGTCGTTGGATCCCTTATGAACTGACAGCGTAGCAGAAGCGGGCTCGCGTGGAATGGTGCTCACAGATGCTACTGAAGTACGACCACGGACATTCTAATGCTGTTTATGACATTGTGACAGGAGACGAAACGTGGATTTATTGTTTTGAACCCGAAAAAAAACAGCAATCTTTTGAAAATGAGAACAAGCCAACAAAAGTGAGACAGCCGAGAAACGTTGGTAAAAAATGATCGCGTTTTTTTTTTCTCAGCTACGGGTCCCATCTGTACAATTCCACTTGAAGATCAAAAGAGTGTTAATGCCGAGTGATATTCTACCATTTCTTTACCCAGGGTGTAAGAAAAAGTTCGCGAAAGACCCAAATGCCGCATTCTCCACACCTTGATAACGCTTCTTCACATACGGCCAACAAAACAAAGTCATTTTTAGCTTCCGAAAAAGTACATCTCGTCACTCATCCTGCGCATAGCCTCGACCTAGTACCCTGTGATTTCTATATTTTCCCCAAAATTAAAGTTTTGATGAGAGGTTTTACTTTTACCAACTCCGAAGAGGCAGTGATAGAGTTCAATCAGCACGTGGAATACATGCCTTAAGATCTGTGGTCCTCCTGTTTTAAAAAATGGTTCGATTGCATGAAAAAATGTTTAAATGTAAAGGAGATTATTTTGAAAAGCAATAAACATAATATTTTGGTTATAACATGTTGTTTTTTTAAGTTAGGCAAAAATTATAGTGTGACCTACGTAATAGTGATAGACATGATAGATAGATCTACGTTGTTAAATGCATAACTGTAATTAATAAGTTTTGCATGGCATTTAATTGGTGGAATACGCCTCGATCAGAAATGATTGAAGGGAATACGTACGAGACCAGAAATAATCATATAAGTAAGTAAATATGTTCTATAATCGTATTCAAATCAAGTCAATTAATTTCATTTAATTTCAATAACACTAGTGGTACCTACTATGTGTTCCAAATAAGAATAGGACTGTCAGGATGACACATTGCTCCGCATTTTACAAAAACTTCATAAGCGATGAGTAAGGCGTGCAAAAAAAATCTAACAAAAAAATACTTTAAAAAAAATCATTCTGATGGGTATATTTTTTTATTTGGATTCCCATCAGATTATGTAACCATGTAATAAGGTGTAAAATAACTAACACGATTTTTATATATACGTATATTTAGATGAACGGATAGACTGATATATTTTACTGTTTTTAATTGATGAATATTATATTTCATTACTTTTTAGCGTACTCTTGACAAAGACAACCCAAACCCACAAAAAATCGCAACAAAATTGGCGCGTCGTTTATGACTTGTAAGTGGTGTAAATGACACGACATCTTTATATAATTTATAGATGAACAGCTAGACTGATCTTTTTACAAATTTTTCGTTAATAAAAATAATATTATTAAAATGTTATTTGTTTTTCAATAAATCAGTAATATTTTTTTAACAATATTTTTTTGCCGACATTACTAATTTCACACTTGTGGTATGAAGTTGATAACAAGCGCGATCCTATTCTTAGTTGAAACGCATAGTACTGTATGCATGTCGGTAGCCCTATTGGGAAACACTGTGTAGTTCGCTCTATTTATGAACAGATGTAATTGTTTAAGATTAGCTTTTTTTATCAAATGAGACAAAACGGGCAGAATAGCTGTCACACGAAAATTTCAATAGTTCACAAGATTTCACTTTAAAAATTGAGTTTATTTGGCTTATTTTCACGCCTGTTAGAATAAAGGAAATCCTTGAAAATATGAGATAATGTAGAGCAAATATTGTTCTTGACTAGCCTACCTGGTAAATGCTGTTCTGCCTTGTAAACTACTGTTATTTTTTTGTCTATATTTTCTCACGTTTAAACCTTCCCTGCACCTCAACAATAAATTCAAAATCAAAATTAACCAAATCGGTTCAGCCGTTCTTGAGTTTTAGCGAGACTAACGAACAGCAATTGATTTTTGTATATATAATAAATAATAAATATTCATGGGACAAATTACACTTACTGATCTAACCCCAAAGTAAGCAAATTATTTGCTTGTGTTATGGGTGTTAGTCAACGATACTAATACATAGAAATACATATATAAATACTTTTACATACATAATAAACACCCAAACCCGGAAATACAAACATTTATGCTCTCACACAAATGCTTGTCCCCGTCGGGATCCTGCGTAGTCAGGATCGCTAACCACTCGACCAACGGGGACCAATATATAGATTGGGAGATTCGTTTCTCCAAAATTTTCGTCACCCTGATACGGACAATATATCCTTCTCAACTTTACACGCAGTAGGCATTTAAGGTTATTAGGTAGAAAAATTCAATAGAGATTTTAGTTTGAAACTATCAGACATCGGCTACACTCACGTTCGATCGGCGTAGGTTCCGACTAGTTTCGGCCCTACCTGAGGTCCTTCCGCAGGGGTGACTTACGAAATTAAGGATTTTTTTGTATACTATTACGTTACATTGAACCTATTAGCATTCCTGACATTTATATATATATATATATATATATATATATATATATATATATATATATATATATATATATATATATATATATATGTTTATATTGTATTAAAAGCACTTGTACTGTTTTACTTCACTTTTTATTTATTAAATCGCATCATCAAGGCAAAAGTTAATATTGGAAACAATATTAACTTTTGCCCTGATAATGCGTAAAAACGCGAAACCGGATGGTTTTAATAAATAAAAAGTGAAGTGAAACAGTAAAAGTGAATAAAATCACATCTTAAAGTCACGGTTTTCATTTTGTAATGACAAACCTTGTTTAAAGTTAAAAATATAAACTAGACTTTTTTTTTTTATATCATAAGATAGAAAACAAGCAGATGGGTCTCCTGATGGAAAGAGTCAACCGTCGCCTATAGACACCAAAGATGTTAATGGTGCGTTGCTATCTTGTGGCGAGGTCTAGTGCCACATGCATAAGTTTACCTTACCCTCCAAACCGGAACACGACAGCGACAAGCACTGACGCTATTGCGGCAGGAATAGGTAAGGCGGTGGTACCTGACCCGGGCGAGACAATGCAGAACTCTACCACCTAGTAGCCACGATGGTAGTGACTCGATAGCCATTCGGTCGCCTTTTACGACCTGCCTAGCAGAACGGCAGTTGGCCTATTCTACTAAGGAGGCCGGGACCAACACGGCGAAAAATATATTATTTTTCGCCGTGTTGGTCATTCAAGTTTATTTATATAAATAAACTTGAATTAAAAATAATTGAAATAAAAATAACACAAAAGTAACTTACCAAAATTACAAGAAGTACTGAAATAACACAATACAGAAAATAAAATAACTATCCAATAAGTCATAATAAAAATAGAAAAAATAAAAAACATAAATGAATTAAGTTTTATTTAAAAAACTAACTATTGCCCACGACTTCGTCCGCGCGGACTTCGTTTACTCCGCACAGCTCCCAATTCATATAACAAAACGTCAATCGAGTCGAAGTGCTTAACACACATAAACACGATTTATAGTCGCGTCGTGCTACGACCCCTGCACCCTGCATGCACCCTGTATATGTATATAAAATAAACGTATATAAATTACTAGCTGTTGCCCGCAACTTCGTCCGCGCGGCCTTTATTTACTCCGCACAGCCCCTCCCCCGTATGTGATAGCGTGATAATATGTTGCCTATATTTTCACCCGACCTATTAGTAATATTCATGCAAAATTTGAAGTAAATCCATGCGGTACTTTTTGAGTTTACCCCGGACATACATACAGACAAACAGACAAAAAATCTAAAAACTATAGTTTTGGCTTCGATATCGATTGTAGATCACGCCCCAAATATTCTTTTAAAAAAATATTCAATGTACAGTTTTGACTTTCCTACGATTTTATTATATGTATAGATACAGACTGACTGATGAGTTACCTTCGATATTTCTGGAGAGTACTCGATACTCGATTCTCGTTAAAATGAAATAATAAAATTAGAGGCTTAATTTTTGACCAATATTTCTCTAAAAATAAGTGAAATGTGGATATTACACTCTCCTAAGCACGCCGCGCTAGTCGACATGAAGGACACGTCGCGCTATTTGAAATGACCGCTGAGCGCGTGCTACTTAATTTATTTTTCTTCCCGCATCATTTTTTTTTTATATAGATTTTTTTATTATTATGATTATTTTTTAAATTAAACTTAATTCATTTATGTTTATTTTTATTTTTATTATGACTTATTGGATAGTTATTTTATTTTCTGTATTATGTTATTTCAGCACTTCTTGTAATTTTGGTATGTTATTTTTTTGTTATTTTTATTTCAATTTTATGTACATAAAAGTCTTGCCAATATTTTTAACTTCAAACAAGGTTTGTCATTACAAAATGAAAAACCGTTACTTTAAGATGTGATTTTATTCACTTGTACTGTTTTACTTCGCTTTTTATTTATTAAAACCAACCGGTTTCATGTTTTAACACATCATCAGGGCAAAAGTTAATATTGTTTCCAATATCGCATCATCAGGGCAAAAGTTCATACTGTTTCCAATATTAACTTTTGCCTTGATGATGCGTTTTAATAAATAAAAAGTGAAGTAAAACAGTACAAGTGCTTTTAATACAATATAAATATAAGTTAACATGGAGTTTTACCAAGTGCCGACGATATTCAGTGTTCAAAGTGATTTTATTCAATGATTTATTGTATTGTGCGTTGCTGTAGATTTTTTGTTGATAAATAAATAAATTTACCAATGTGTACGTGCGAGAGCATCTGACTGTACCTACTTAATCACTTAGATGCCAGATGTCATATGCGACTCGGGTACCATTAACTTAGAACGTTCCACTAGAACTACAAGTTTTGTTTCTCAGATGGCGCTGTTATATTAATGAATCGTGGTGATAATTGTGTTCTTGTGAATTGTATATAGATTTTAGAACCTACAACCAGTATATATTTAGTGTAGTGTATCAAATTTATGTAAACCGTTAACAATCTCTTTAGTAAGATAAAATAAAATCATGTATGTTGGGAAAATTATTGTATAAAGCGGAATCGTACATGTGGCGCTATCTATATTTGCAAGAAGAAAACATTTTATTCGTACCCATTATATATTATACTTGAGAATTGAGATAAGCATCTACTTAGATATATTACAATCTGGGGATCTTCAAGAGAAGAGTGAACAGGTACCTTCTAGGGAAGCGCGTTCCATCTTAGGCCGCATCTTAGCTTACCATCAGGCGAGATCGAGGTCAAGCACTTCCATATCGATAATTAAAAAAAAACTATGTGTTTTTTACACACTATATCTATATCCAAAAAATGATAACATGTAACTATTATTATCTATCTTAAGCTACCACATAATGCCTCTGATGATCGGAAAGTGTTTTTGTCCTTCATTCATACTGCCTACACAATTAACTTTTAATTTGATAAATAAATAAATAAATATTCACGGGACAAATTACACTAACTGATCTAAGCCCAAAGTAAGCAAATTATATTTTGCTTATGGCATGGGTGTTAGTCAACGATACTAATACATAGAAATACATATATAAATACTAGAATACATTTAATAAACACTCAAACCCGGAAATACAAACATATAGGCTCATCACATAAATGCTTGTCCCCGTCGGTACAGTCAGATGCTCTCGCACGCACACAATGGTCAATTTATTTATTTATCAACAAAAAATCCACAGCAACTCACAATACAATAAATCATTGAATAAAATCACTTTAAACACTGAATATCGAACCCGAGCCCTGTCGATTGCATAGTCAAGGTCCCTAACCACTCGACCAACGGGGCGGTCAAATAAATACATTTACATAGTTTTTTCCGAATTCAAATGCAAAAGTAAAAAATTATGGGGATATTCTCGCATGCGACCGCTACTATTCGTTACATCACTAAACTATACTGTATTCAAAGCTAGTACTTACACGATTCTAAAATAATAATATGCTAAAATTATACAAATATCAAAAAACACTTTACGTGCTCTGATGTTGAGGTTTTAAAATTTCCGCTTTGTGTTGATTCGTAGTTATACATTGGTACATTGGTATATATCTAAATTTCAGTATGAACCCTCATGTTTGAAAACAAACTTTCTGCGGTTTCGCCGTTTATAAAATAATAATAGATTTCTCTTTTATGTAAGGTACAGTCCGTTAAAATATTCAAATAACTTTTTTAAATGTACAAGGTAGGTGTTTAAAAAAAAACACCTACCTTTTTTTGTTATAAATTAATGAATAAATATTGATAGACAAATTACACAAGTTCTAACCTTAAAATAAGCAAATTATTTGCTTGTAATATGGGTGTTATTTTTTTTTTATATCATAAAATAGCAAACAAGCAGATGGGTCTCCTGATGGAAAGAGTCAACCGTCGCCTATAGACACCAAAGCTGTTAATGGTGCGTTGCTATCTTGTGGCGAGGTCTAATGCCACATGCATAAGTTTACCGGCTACCTTACCCTCCAAACTGGAACACGACAGCGACAAGCACTGACGTTATTGCGGCCGGAATAGGAATAGGTAAGGCGGTGGTACCAGACCCGGGCGAGACAATACAGAACTCTACCACCTAGTAGCCACGATGTTAGTGACTCGATAGCCAATCGGTCGCCTTTTACGACCTGCCTGGCAGAACGGCAGTTGGCCTATTCTTCAAAGGAGGCCGGGAATAAATAAATATATAATTACAGAAATATATTTAAAAATCACCCAAATCCAAAGCTGCGACAATAACGTCACACACACGTTTGACCCTGTCGGGAATCGAAACCGTTGCATTGACAGTTTAGTCAGGACCACTAAACACTCAACTAATAAAGCAGTCTCATTTTTAGTTAAAATTCATGAAGGAAAGATTTCATAAAAATAATATTTAGAATTAAATTTCAAGCCATTAACTCACCGATAATTTAATTCACCGATTGACTTAAAAATCTTATCAGCTTTTCTCCTTTAAAAACTGCGTCAAAAACCGTTAATTTTATCAAAATCGGTCAATTTGTTTGAGATTTATTAATGAAGAAAATTAAAAATAAAATGTTTTTGACATGGCATCGAAATTTTTCAACCTATCGATTATTTAGCTAAAGCAATATTTTAGATCACAAAAATTGAGTTGAATGCCATCATCATATGCAAAATATACAGCTTTACAAAAATTAATATACTGCCATTTTTAACATAATAGATGTTTGAACTGAAAAATCTATGCTTATATTTTTTACTCTTTTGAGCTTAAAATTCCTTAATTTAGTGGGAAGTTTCAGGGATGGCTTGTTTGACTGTTTACACATTTTTTTTGTGTGAATTGTTTGTTTTTTTGCCGATTTTTAAATTCAGCTTTATAAAATATTAGTAAGATTTAAAGAAATATGCAAAACAAGCAATGTATTAAACTTATGCATGCACCGCAAACCACGTAAAATAGACGACCGTTTACTTGAGTTCCACGTACGCGATGAATCGCAGCAATGTACGCTTTAAATTGCGTGTCTTAAATATAAGAAAAATCATACAAGGCAAATTTTTCATTTCCTACAAAATAAGAAAGTGCCATCGTGACTGCGAGAGTGAAAGAATGGAATGTTCTGTTAAATTTTCCGTAGATTGTCTCATACATGCTGTATAATTTCAAATAAACTAATTCGTTGTTATATCATCATACAAAACATAAACACTTTTTACTAGGTGGTAGAGTTCTGCATTGTTTCGCCTGGGTCTGATAACACCGCCTTACCTATACTGCCGCAATAGCGTCAGTTCTTGTCACTGTCATGTTCTGGTTTGTAGAATAAGGTAGGTAGCCGGTAAACTTATGCATGTGGCATAAGACCTCACCACAAGATAGCAACGCACTATTAACACCTTTGGTGTCTATAGACGATGATTGACTCTTTCCATTAGGAGACCGATCTGCTTGTTTGCTATCTTATACTAAAAAAAAATTAGGTGTCCAAGCAAATATACTAAATTTCTTAAGTGAATGTATGTGTGTCGTCCAATTTCGTAGGAACTGACTCCCATATTGAGATCATTCTTTTTAATTTAAACTAGGTATGGTTCAACTTAGGTTTTATTAAAATTGGTTCAACTTAGGTTTTATTAAAATTGGTTCAGTAGTTTTTGGGATATGAGTATATTAGATAGAGTATATATGATATTAGAAGTCGGTTTAAATTTTTAAACTAATATTATTTTATTTTAAAAAACGAATGATCTATATATATACCATCGATTACAATCATGGGATTCATCAAAACCATGTCATGGCGTATCGGGAGACAGAAGCTCCGCATTATGAGACGTTATCTTCCTTACCGCAGACAATGTTCAGGTTGTGTAATTGGCTCTTTGGATACACGGATACATCACCTGTGACCACGCCCTTTTCATGTCGACCCACGGAAATGTACCCAAGGGTTAAATTCGATTTCATTTTGCTTACATCAAATATTTCCTCACTGTTCAACTGATGGCAAAAGTTACTTATTTGCTACAAATTTTAGGTTGGAGCATAATAAAATACACAGAGATGCTATAGCTGGATGTGGCTAATGTAGAGTTTGTAATTAATCGATTTGTATGCTTTCGCATGCGGCTTCGCTCACGTTTAAAATTAGTACGTAAAAGAAAAATATGTTAGTATGTAATGGAAACTTTGAACATGGATTTGACGTAGGTACGTACGTAATCGTCGGATTAATTTGAAACTTTGCAGTCTTATTAAGGACCAATGATAACGCAATATTATAAATAGTCCTGTAACCTATTATCTTTACCAGAATCATCAGGATTAGCGATAGTTTTTCTTTATGCGATCAGCTATTTCCCTACTAAAAAATTAGTAATAAATAAAAGTTAAAAAAAAACTAAAAGCCACGCTTTGTAAAAACCAAACTAAAAAACATGAAAAAAAAATTCAATTAAGAATAAAGTATATAAGAAAAAGTATTATTCTATTTAAGTGTTAGTTAAAGCTTGGGTGCATGGTGTCAATAGATATCTTAATAATACCCACTTTTTTACAGTACAATATTTTTTTTCTTATTTATTCTATAAGAATAGTTTAAATAAGAAAAAATAAGGAAAAAATTAGTTTTTTTAGTTTGGTTTTATAAAAGTGTGTTTCTTTTTAGTTTTTTTTGCTATATTTTATTTTTATGTCAATTTTAACTTGTCTTAGCCTTAACTTATACTGCTGCAATTAGTGATGATGGTTTAACTTTATACCGGACAAATATCTATTCTATAGGCACATATTTTTTGAAGTAATACTTCTTGCGGCGCTTTTGGAAAAAAATATGAGAGCACGTATTGTAGATATGTTAGACAGTGGTCCCAGGAGCAAACTTTTTTTTGATTAATAACAAGCTGAATTTGGTGAACAGCTTCGCTTTGACGAGACGCCCATCATTTCTATCTTCGAAGAATCTCGAATCGGGTAACTAATAAAGCTAGATAAAGAGAAAACTTTAGTGTCGAACTAAGAAAAGTTACCATTTTACGTGTAGGACAAAGTAACCCATAAATTATAATAATAATAAGCTAGTGTGAGAAAATCAGGTTGTTTTTAAATTGAGTAATCCCAATTAAAAATCTCATAATTCCGAATCTTTAGGGAGGAGGACTCGTCAGAAAAACATCGAATATGTAGGATAAAAAATTTTCGCGTTTTTCATAAAATAATCAAGCAATTAAGGCGAGGTGTTTCGATACGCGTTAATTCTATAGAAAATGGGTGGCGCTTTGTTCTGAAGCCGCTGGGAAACGTGTTAATTTTCGGATAAATAAATATAGGACATCAGCTGAAAACTAAAATTTAGCACATTCTTTTTTGTATTTACAACTAAATATCACTATATAAAAATCATGTGGAAGATTAGAAATATTATTAACACATTATTTGTTTTAGAGATTTTTTTAGCCTGTTTTCGGAATTTTATATGATCGAGTAAAGTACATTCTATCATATAATGAGTTAGCACATTCTCTAGATAATATCTTCAGGTATATCGTGTAATTTTTGTAAAATTGTTATTTAACAATGATCAATACAAGAAAACGTGATTTAACAAACCAGTTTTTTTCCCGTTTGTCACGATGCCTCGCCTTAAAGCAAAAAAAATAATTATTAACCCGGGACCTCATGTGAACACCGGACCACAAGACCACAGAGGCGACTACTGTATATTAACATTGGTGGAAATCGATAATATTCAAGTATGATCTATTTAGGCGTTCAAGCATACGTACTAAATTTTGTTAGTGTTCATGTTCATGAATATCTCGGGGAAACAAACATATCGAGATAATTCTTTTTGAATTAAATCAGGTATATTCCAATTTAGGGAATAGTCTATAATTAAAATCGATTAAGTAGTTTCTGAGATATAGGTATAGTGATACATATTCGAAGTCAGTTTAATTTTTTTAAATTACAAATATTGTATTTATCATATTATAAGGAAGATTTAAGAATCTCTGCCATTTTACAATTACGCTTTTATTTGTTTTATTTCATATCGGTTTCGGTTTTGAGAGCCTTATCAAGGTTTTTGCTTCGTGAAACTACTAATTGACAATTTTTTATATCGTAGTGAACAAACAGATAGCTCTAATGACAAGAAAAAAGATAATCATCGTGAGATTTAAAAGTACTTTGCCGTCTATGTGGTTGGGATACCCGCTATATAACTCTACAAACCAGAGCGGTACTTTTTGCCTATTAAAATTAAGAAGTTTTCGAAAGTGTCTATTGTACATTCATTATGATTGTTGATGATTTTTGAGCTATGATTTTTTATATATTTTTTTCTGTTCCCCATTTAAAGGTCTTTTTAAATTTTTTAAATGACAATATGGTAAAATGTATTTAAAAAGTATTTAAACATGTTGGTGCAAGTGGATCTAAAACAAAATCTTACATCTTATTTATTTAACTTTTTTGTACACCGACACTTAGTTAACGTTAGAAATACATCAACATACACAAAAAATCATTGTAAAGCTCTTAAAGCCTTTCTTTATGCCTGCCTAAACCCTATGAATGTTTTAAAGAAGTTTTTGTCAATTGTCATAAATAAGTTAAATTGATGAAGTGTGTATTGGGCCACTCGCAATACTGAAAATAATGCGGACTAAAAAGAGGGCTTTTATTGTTTCATACTATGAACATTTAACTAATTAGTGTTGGTGCCGGGCTCCTTTCAAAAATAGGCTAACTTCCATTCTACCAGGCAGGTCGTAAAAAGCGAGCGATTTGCTATGCGTGTCACTACCATCGTGACTACTAGATGGTAGAGTTCTGCATTTGCTCGCCCGGGTCTGGTCCAACGCCTTACCTATTCCTGCCGTAATAGCGTCAGCGCTAGTCACTGTTGTGTTCCGGTTTTGAGAGTAAGGTAGCCGGTAAACTTATGCATGTGGCATTAGACCTCGCCACAAGATAACAACGCAGCATTAACATCTTTGGTGTCTATAGGTGATGGTTGACTCTTTCCATCAGGAGACCCATCTGCTTAATTGCTATCTTATGATATAAAAAAAGATAATTTAATTTCAATGACGAATATATATCCGCACCACAAGTTCAGCGCCTATAAAAACTTTTCCGAGTACAATAATAATAACAATAATAATAATTTCTTTATTTGCAATAAATAGGGTACATAATTAGATCTTATTTAACAATATGTTGCTCTTAATTTCTATTTTGCCCTTTTTGTGGCGTGCAAATGTTACAATGTGTTACCCTCACTAAAATGAAAGAAATACTAGATATATGATGTTGGGTAACCACTAGATTAATACCAAGTACAATTAAAACATTTACTACTATTCCGGAGAATTTTTAAATATGATAACATTTTTATTTAATTTTATTGTTTTTTTTTATAGTTCTATCAAGCCATTAGCACCTCCAACCAATTTTTCCTCATTACTCACAGAGTAATAATCAAAAAAAAACTCATGTAATTTATATATCAAATTGATATTTAATAGTTATTAATGTCTACAAATATAAAATTTATTATTACATTTTATAAACTGGTCAACTATTGCTCAAAAATTGTAAAACTTTTAAGCCGTAATAGTTTTTCTTTTCACTGCATTACATTTATACTACCGTGATTTTTACACCCTCAAAACCAAGCGTTTAGCTGGCAGAGGGGGAATACTGGACTCAAACAAAAATTAGCACTTTAAGCTTTATATATCACAAACAAGTCCCTTAATCAAAAACTTGTTTTCACAAACCTACAATATTTTTAACGATACCACCACATTATGAGGTATACGAGAAAAAAAAATTAACATTCCCGCTTTACATAGAGACGTAGAGAGCGACCCTAAAAAATATTTTTAAGATTTTATACTTCCACATTTTTGCCGTGACTAATAAGTATAATATTCATGCCAAATTACAGCTTTCTAGTACTAAGAATCTCTGCACTATACTGCGGACGGACGGATGGACGGACCGACATAGCGAAACTATAATGGTTCCTAGTTTACTTTAGAATCCTAAAAAGACACGAATATACACGATGTAGATATTGGATAAGTCTAATAACGAGAAATAAAAAATATCTAGTATAGTAGTTACTATTATGGATCACAAATTGATCCCTTGATTGATTCTGTATATATTTTGGTACCTTGAATTAATATTATACTAATTTAAACAAGTCATTTAAACATTCCAACAAAAACATTGTTTTTTAGACAGCACTATAACAAATAGGTGACCACATGTTAAAGCAGGACATTACCGCGGTGTATTGTCTCATCTGTCACGCACGGGACATTGCCGCCGTGATCGATGCGGTATCGGCGGTCGCTGGAGCGCTATATACCACCCGAGAACGCAATTGGCCTGAAAGGGTGTCGAATGATATTGCAATTTGTTATGTCACATAGATTAGTATTAAAAATTAAAAGCATTCCTTTCTTTTAAATAAATGAAAATTAGAAAAACACTTGCATCGACTTAACATGTTAACATGCTTTTTTTACTCTGTATATTATTAAAAGAAAGAATTATGAAAGGTGTGTACCTATTATTCGTGCCAAATGTATACTACTTTAATACTTTTTAATAATAAGAAGTTAATTTCTATTTCGGAACTATCCGAGTATTGTACGTTGATAAAAAGAGCTTAATAAGTCATCTCTAATCTAGATTATTATTGTTGTTTTAAAGATTTTATTTCGAAAGTTATATATTACATTTTTCTTGTGTTGGCCCGGGCTCCTTTGAAGAATAGACCAACTGCCGTTCTGCCAGGCAGGTCATAAAAGGCAACCGATTTGCTATACGTGTTACTAATATCGTAACTACTAGGTGGTAGAGTTCGGCAACGACTCGCCCGCTATAGCGTCAATGTTTGTTTTTGTCGTTTTCCGGTTTGGAGTGTAAGATGGCCGGTAGACTTATGCATGTGACACTGACATGCCGCCACAGAGATAGCAACGCACCATTAACATTTTTTGTGCGATTAGGCGATAGCGTCCCTTTCCATCAACAAAGCTATCTGCTTGTTTGCCATGTCATGATAAAATAAAGTTAAAAAGTATCATAAAGTATATATATTGGTACCTTGCTTAATATTCTATTCATTTATCACGGGTCCGCCCCGTTGGTCGAGTGATTAGCGACCCTGACTACGCGATCGACAGGGCTCGAGTTCGATCCCCGACGAGGACAAGCATTTGTGTGATGAGCATCAATGTTTGTATTTCCGGGTTTGGGTATTTATTAAATATATTCTTGTATTTATATACGTATTTCTATGTATTAATGTCGTTGACTAACATCCATAACACAAGCAAATAATTTGCTTACTTTGGTTAGATCAGTAAGTGTAGTTTGTCCCGTGAATATTTTTAAATTTAAATAATACAGTAAAATCTTTCAACAAAATATCATTATCTCAGAGAGTACTATAACAAATAGGTGACCACATGTTAAAGCGGGACATTACCGCGGTGTATTGTCTCATCTGTCACGCACGGGACATTGCCGCCGTGATCGATGCGGTATCGGCGGTCGCTGGAGCGCTATATACCACCCGAGAACGCAATTGGCCTGAAAGGGTGTCGAATGATATTGCAATTTGTTATGTTACATAGATTAGTAACATTACTCTATATCACGTTACGTTGTTTGAATAAATGCGAGTTAAACTTTCGTTGAGAGGATTACATATTATATTTAAGTTCCATAAGTTTTTATTAAATTATGACCCCAATTTTGTTGTGTTAACTATATAATATTTACGTTACTTATTTGTGTTAAGGTTACAGAAATAAATATGAGTTCAAAATTTAGGTTATTCAAACCTTTGTTATAGCGTTATAACTGGGAATGGTGTTTAGTGTGTGGCCGCGTTTCCGACCCGCTAGTAGTTTAAAAAAATCTGTAAACGGTTGACCCTACGAGCTATCCTTAAAACTTTCCGCTAAATTTTTTTAAACTTAAGTTTTTTACGTCTTTTGCTTTTTTACTTAAAGTAACTTTACTTATTTAAACGAACGTTATTTAAACGTATTTTAAACTCAAAAGAGTAAATACAAGTATAATTTTCAGTTCAATTTTCTATTTTGCTTATATTGATATATATATTGATTTTTAAAAAGCTGTATATTTTGAAACGATGGTCGATTTTGATCTTTCGAATGGCATGGCAATGGCAATGGTAATGGCAAAGCATTTAACTCAAAGGGACCTTTTCCGACTACTTTCACGATGACGTCAGTATGCCTGTATGTATGAATGTGTGTGTGTGTGTGTGTGTGTGTTTGTGTGTGTGTGTATGTATGTGTGTATGTAAACTTTTCATAACTTTTGAACGGCTGGACCGATCGAAAAGCGGTTGTTAGCGTTCGATTGGATTCCGCTCAACTTCAATTTCCTGAAAATATGAACCAAGTCGGACCAGGAGATTTTGAGAAATTCTGAAAACACCTCAAAAAAATTTTGGTGAAGCAGTATTTTTTAAATATAACTTCCAGATTGAGTACAAAAACTGATCAGCTCTATTCCTCAAAACACTACGTCTAATGCATAAATTGCATCAAAATCGGTTTAACGGTTTGCCAGAAATCGTTGACGAAAAATTTGAAAAAGTGTTTTTGCGACATAACTTCGAAATTTTTCAACCAATCATTTTTTAGTATTCTACGATATTTTAGTACTAAAAAATCAAAATCGAATCTGATTTTCAAAGGTTACAGATTTTCAAATATTATAATTACGTTGTTTCTAGTAAACCTACTCAATATTTTTGAAATATCTTTCAGGCTAATACACTGATTGACTTTAAAATCTTATCAGCTTTTCTCTTTTAAAAACTGCGTCA
This sequence comes from Apodemia mormo, assembly GCA_036924255.1. Taxonomy (NCBI): domain Eukaryota; kingdom Metazoa; phylum Arthropoda; class Insecta; order Lepidoptera; family Riodinidae; genus Apodemia; species Apodemia mormo. The sequence goes on along the minus strand of JAUPFN010000006.1, from coordinate 4,211,058 downwards.
AATACCATTAATTGGATCAAAATCAGTCAATTTGTTTGTGATTTATCAACGACGAAAATGTTTGAAAAAAATGTTTTTTTACATATTTACCATTGATATCAATGATATTTACTCATATTATTTACCCTTTTAAACTTAAAATACCTTAATTTAGCAGGACGTTTCAGAGATGGCCCACAGGGTCAAACGTTAATATACTGCCATTTAAAAAAAAACAGATGGTTGAACTGAAAAAATCTATGCTTATAGTTTTTACTTTTTTCGGCTTAAAATACCTTAATTTAACGGGAAGTTTCAGGGATGGCCTGTAGAGTCAACTGTTTATACATTTTTAATTTCCCACTACGTATGTAGATAAGGAAGTTACTGATTTTAACCCCGATTTTCGAAAATCGAGTTTTCACCAGATGTCCATGTTTTGAGGTCCTAGGAACCTTTTCCGACTATTTTTACGATGACGTCATTATGTCTGTATGTATGTGTGTGTGTGTATGTGTGTATGTAAACATCTCATAAATTTTGAACGGCCAGACCGATCGAAACGCGGTTGATGGCATTCGATTGGATCCCACTCAAATTAGACTTCCTGAAAATTTGAACCAATTCGGTGCATAAGATTTTGAGAAATTAAAAAAAAAAAATTTATTATTTATTTATTCATCAACAAAAAAATTACATGAGCATTAGAATAATTATATATATAAATATATATATATATATATATATATATATATATATATATATATATATATATATATATATATATATATACAAAATTATACACACACACATTTTTTTAAAGTAGACTTTATGTAAGTAAACATTTATTGTATGTGGTAGGTAATCGGACAGCCAAGCAGTTAGATTTACAATTGGTCCTTACGACCGGGACATGTAGAAGACTGGTATGTCTTGTACGCTTTTAAGGTACACAGAGATTTAAAATGTAATCAGTTAACTGTTGGCAATCAATTTTACCAGAACACACTTCATAGAGAAAAACCATGTCGTGCAGAATACGTCTATCACGAAGCGACAATAGGTTATTGTTAGTAAAGGGGTTTTCTCTCATATTACATTTAACATTAATAAAGTTCAAAAATTTATTTTGTATTCGTTGAATGGCGTTTACGTATGTCACATATTGAGGGTTCCATATTACACTGCTGTACACCAGGGTGGTGCGGATATAAGCGTTGTAAAGTGCTATAATACAAAAAACATAAAAAAAAATTTTGGCGAAACAGTATTTTTTTTAATATAACTTCCAGATTTATGTACTGATTGAGTACAAAAATTAATCAGTTCTATTCCTCAAAAAACTACGTCAAAAAGTACATAAATTGCATGTAAATCGGTTTATCCGTTTGGGAGTAATCGTTGACGAAATTTTTAAAAAAAAAAGTGTTTTTTCGACATAGCTTTGAAATTTTTCAACCAATCATTTTTTGATATTCTACGTAATTTAAGTAATAAAAAACCTCATCAAATGCCGTTTCAAAAATCAAAATCGAATCTAATTCTCAAAATTTATAGCTTTTCAAATATTAAAATTACGTTGATTTTAGCAAACTTACTAATTTTTTTTAATAACTTTCAAATAAATTCACCGATTGACTTGAAAATTTTATCAGCTTTTCCCCTTCAAAACCTGCGTCAAATACCATTAATTTAATCAAAATCGGTCAATTTGTTTGGGTTTTATCAATGAAGAAAATTAAAAATAAAATATTTTTCGACATTGCATTGAAATTTTTCAGCTTATCGATTATTTAGCTAAAACAATATTTTAAGTCTCAAGAATTGAGTTGAATGCCATCATCGTTTTCAAAATATACAGCTTTTTAAAAAATTAATATATTGCTAGTTTTAACAAAATAGATGTTTGAACTGAAAAATCTATGCTTATATTTTTTTGGTCTTTTGACCTTAAAAGACATTAATTTAGTGGGAAGTTTCAGGGATGGCCCGTAGGGTCAATCAACCGTTTATACATTTTTTTTTTAAGATTCACATGTCTATTACAGATTCACATGATTAAATGTGTATAGATATTCACTTGCAGCTTGTATGATGCAAGCAATAGTGAAACATATTCCTCCTATCCTAACTAGTGGAGAGTATTGAAACTACCAACTTTGGGTTGCGATGTTTATCCGATTTTATTACGAAAACCATTTACTGGTTTACTATCTTTTAACATAAAAGGCCTCGTAGTAAAGTAAAAAACGTACTTAATTAAATATTTCGTGAAAGTTAAGATCCGGAAAGCTTTTAAAATTATTTTCTTTCAATAAAGACGAGAACGGCTAAATATAACCTAATGCCCCGGGATTGATAATTAAGATTCATCAATTTAATATTTTTTTTTAAATATAATATTAAAGACGTAAAAAATACAGTCTAGATAATTAAAAGCCGAGACGTTTAATGAGGGTTTAGTAAAGTTTGCGGCGAGAGGACTGTGAACAAAGAGTCGATTTTATATTTAATGAGACAACTTTGTATTGTTTTTCGTTTGATTATACTTAATTTAACTTGTAGATAAGTCAATTATAATTTTGGTTCCATTCGTTTATATGTGGACATGTGTTTTTTAGTTATATGGACTTTAAACCGATTGGTTAATTTCTGCTTCTTTTATATGTATTTAATTTTAAATAACAAATTCTTTTGTAAAATCGGCAAATAGGAGATGGCTTTTTTTTTGCTTACCCCCGCGTTAATCCAGCCTCCATTTAAGAATAGACCATCTGTCATTTTGTAAAATGTGAACGACGTGATACACGTGATACGAGATACTACCACTGAGACAACAAGCTGGTGGAGTTCTGTAATGTGTCGGTCGGTTCTGGTATCACCGTCCTACTTATTATTGCAATAACGTTAGTACTTGTTACTGTCGTGTTTCGGTTTAAAGGGTAAGGTAGCCTCGCCGTTGCGTGGTGTTTTTTCAACCGACTTCTCAAAAAGATGGGTGTTCTCAAATTGGCTGAATTTTTTATGTCTGTTACCCAGAAGTCGCCTCTGTGGTCTAGTGGTCCAGCGTTGGCGTTGACCAGATGAGGTCCCGGGTTCGATTCTCGGGTTGGGCACATAAAAAAGTGTTATTTCAGTTTTCTGAGAAACACAAAGTCGCTCGGGATTGGAAAGTGCCCGGTTGGCGATAGGCTTGCCACCTATCACATTTGTGGGACCAAGTATCTTCGGCTAATCGTGGGTGCACCTGTTGTACCTCTGCCTACCCCTTCGGGGATATGGGCGTGAAGATACTTGTTACCCAGATTTTAGTCATTTATTAAGCGATTCGGATAATCCTTTTTTTATTTGGAAGGGTGTATTTCCTATTTGGTCTTATACAGTATGTAAAGAAAACCCTGTCCGATCCGAAAGAGGCATTTAGGTTGGTTAAAGGCATTATTCACCACTAGTAGTCACGATGACACGTATAGACAAATGGTCGTCTTTTACGACGAGACTGGCAGAATGGCAGTTGGGCTATTCTTCAAAAAGGGCGCAGCCCAACACGAGGGAAAATTACGTGAGATACCCCTGTTCTTACTATTAAAATTTATTCATTCATAAATGTCAGTAATTTTAATAATAATAGGATTATTTATTAATCATATATCACATCCATTTGGTATTAATGCCAGCCGCAAGCTGTGGCTAGTTCCTAAGTAATGCTCCTTCACAATATACGGCAAGAGATGTCTCGCAAATGGGTCTCTGTGGACCCCTCACGAGTGCGCCAAGCAGATCCTTCCATTATCGTATCTGCGTTCAGTTTGTATAACGGATGTTGAGATGATGATGATAATTTTTTTACCGGTTTAAATTGAGGCTTTTCATTCGACCCGTATTTGATCTGGCAACTTTTTGCCTTACACTACCTGCCTGACATGCTGGCAAATGGTCTTAATTATTGGTCGTAATAAGTATCAAGCAGGTCGGGAAAATTCCTGCCTTTTGAGAGCTATTTAGTTGCAAAACATTGGAGCTACAGAAAAATAATGTAGCATGGGATAGTTCGTCTTAAATAGTTTTAAATTAAAATCCGCAACAGCATATATTTACCGTTTATGTAGAATCCATTATATCTAAAATTGTAAGCCAGAAGTAGCAATAAAGTTAATACTTTTTTACAACACACATTTCAGAGTATTTAAATTCGTCTTAAAATTGATACATTTGTTGCTTTCAGCGTTTTATGTAGATGAACTTTGTCTTTTACATTAAAAAATTTAGACGAATAGTTAAAATGTCGTTGCGATAAGATTAAGTTGAATGAAGCGCCACTAGGGCCTACTGTGACGCGCTAACCGGTGTTAGACGGACGACCCAAGCAATGGCGCGACATTCTTGTGTATGCGACCCGAATGCGCTCAGACGCATGAACATAAAGGCAGACATCGTAGACGGTTGTGTACATTTTGGTCTTTTTTATTTAATGGTAATATAGCTAAATCAATTCTCGAAGCAATTTATTACTCAGTACAGTAGGTGTAGTTATTGTTTTTAGTTGGAATATTTGAAGTACAAATATATTTTTTTCATTTTAATTTAGTTATTTGGTTATAGTTTTAGTCATTTAGGTTGCATTTGTGAGTATTACATAAAATAGGTTATTTTTGGTTATTATTAGATTATTATAAGTTTTCAAGTTTTTTTGTACGTATATGTTAGCTATTGGAATTGTTTCAGCTTTTTGTTTAAAATTACTACCAATTTTGTTTTTTTTTTCATTAGTAGTCGTAATAATGCTGCGAAAGCGTAAGTCTAATATTTCATAAAAGTTTTAATATAGCCCCAACTATGAAAATAGCTAGACGTAATAAAATTTCGCAACAATCTGAGTTGCGAATTCTTTAGTAGGCGGTGCGTGAAGTGGCACATAGAGCTGCAGAGAAACAAGAAGTGGCCAAAGGTTGGCGTTAACATCACGCTGAGTATCTGGAATCTACACGAGCTGCTGAAACTCCAAAACTGACCCAAGCTCGTCTTCAACGGTATACCGAGTTTCTGGCGTCTCAACGAGTTGCGGAATACAAAAGAGGCACGGCGTCAACAGCATGCTGAGTATACGATGTCTCAACGTGCGTCTGAGACTCCTAAAAAGTCTCACGCTTGACGTCGTAGACATGCGAAGTATCTGGCATGTCCTCTGAATAGTTCCTATATCGCCATTGGCAACAGGCGAATGGGTAAATCGTAAAGTCAGTTTAAGCTGGACTTATCATGAAATAAAACCATTTCACGAAATGGTCGGCCACATCATGAAGTGATCAGGCCACGACATATTATAAAAAGCAAACATTTTTCCATTATATTACTAATTTAGAAGTTCAGACACATAAATTTATCTTATTTCAACTTTTTCTCATACGTTAACAACAATGATACATTATTTGCAGGCAGACTTTTATGTGGTATATTTACGGTAATTGCTATTTTCATACAACTTTTTGCATTAATTAAACACTACTTTATGTTTAAAACTACTATTTTTGTTCACCGATTCAGCCACTAAATTTTAATTAAAACTCTAGAAACACGTAGAAATTATAGGGCATTGCTAATTGTAACTATTTCCATGAAATTTCTGAACATTGAAGCGTTGTTCGAGGAGCGGTTACTAATTAAATTTTAAGCTAAAGTTTATTATGGAACCACAAGTCGGCGTCATGTCTATTACAGCATGTATAACAATGGTTATTCGCCTAATAACTTCTTGAATACTAGCAATAGTTTATGACTTTCATACTAAATATATTATAATATTATTACAGTTAATGTGATTTGATAGACTGTTAACATGCAATTGTTTGTTATACTTTTCTAAGAGCTCGAACTCTCTGAGTATTTTTTTATTTTTATTTTATAACATATTATTATATCATAAGATAGCAACAAGCATATGGTTATCCTAATGGAAACATTGCACTATCATCGATACGATCGGATATCGTCCCACCACGCCGATAGGAGCGCACCATTAACATCTTTGTTGTCTATGTACAATGTTTCAAGAGAGACTTTGCATGATGAGCACGAATAGCTATTCGGTTAGAGTACCTACCTAGTTATTGCAAGAATTAAAAGTTTGACGTTACACGTTGACAAAAATATGGCAACGCTGGTTGCCACTCCTGAATTCAAACAGTAACCCAGCGAATCGTGGTGAATTAAAAGATCTAATGATATTCAGTTCGCCATCTATACTGCAAAGAAACTGGGGTAAAGTTATTTAAATATCCAATTAAGATATTGGATCTTAATAATACGGATATAGAAAAGATTGCAAGTGGAATGCAAATGATATCCAATGCATATCTTCACTAAACGACATTAAATCTAAATGCAAATGTAACACGCTGAACGCTGCAATGTCCTTCTGTAAGTAACAAGAGTAGATGCCATGGAACTAAATCACTGGAAGAATTATTGAGTTTAGTGAATTAATTGAATGTATGAAAAAGGGATGATTACAGTACCTAATAAAAAAATCACCGAATATTAATACTATGGTAATTAAGTACAGAAATACGATTCTAAAAACATGTTACATATATTATTTAAAGACTGAATACAAAATACCGGTCATTAGCCATGTTGTTTGAAACAATATAATCAGATCGCAATACGCCATGCCTTTGTAAAAATGTATCAGAATTATTTATTGATAAAACCGCTGAAAAGTGAAAGTTTTAATGACTAATTTCGAAATTTTTTTCTTATTTGGAACATATACAAATAATTAATACCGCTGAAAAGTGAAAGTTTTAATGACTAATTTCGAACATTTTTTCTTATTTGGAACATACACAAATAATTAATAATAGTTCGGAGTTTTTAATGATGTATTTGTCCACTGAAGGGCGACTCACCTTATGATATATAATTTAAAACTCATTTTTAACCCCCGATAAAAACGAGGGGTGTTATAAGTTTCAGGTGTGTATCTGTGTAACTGTGTATGTGTGTATCTGTGTGTCTTCCGTGGCATCGTAGCGCCCTGGAGAATGGTCCGATTTGGTTGCGGTTTTTTTATTTAAAAGTCCTATTTTGCGAGATGGTTCTTAGCTATGTTTCAATAGAATCTGTTCAGCCGTTTCAAGATCACCAGCTCTTTTCTAATTGATGAAAGGAATTAAACAACTTGTAATGGCTTTATCAATACTAAATTTTTTATGCTCTTATTTTATTGATATTGCAATCACATGGTAACCTTGACGTGATACTTTGAGATCCTCATTCGAAGATCATCAGCATCTATTTAACTGGCAGTTTTGTATGTAAATAGCAGATTTTCTAAATATTGCAAGCAACTTTTTACGAATTTCTGATATAGTTTGTTCAAAAACTTGGCAGGCTTGTCAAAGCTCAACGACAATGCAATACTATGGTAATATCCAACAAAGCTCATGATGTAGCCTGGAAATGGAGACTGGAACTCTCTGACGCAGAGTTTTAATAAGATAAGCTTGTTTGGATTCATTGGTTTTGTTGCTAAAAGTACTAAGTTTGATCAGTACTCATGTTGACGAGGATCTGAAGATGGAGCTGAAAAAGTGCTACCGAAACTCACTCGTAGAATGTAGAGAAGGATAAGATGATCAAGGTCGGACCAAATGGATTTTCGATGACGTGTAATTTCCATTATATATGATGTCAAAGATCTGAAGACGGAGCCGTGTGTCGTAACTCACAGATAGAAATTCCTAATATAGTGGTTTGGAGTCATTTCATTTGTTATAGTAAGTTCTTTCTCATAATAAGATTGAACCGAAAAAGTGACATTGAAACTTCAAGAGTCCAGAACTAAACGAGGTAATCTTTTTGAATTAGTACTTAATTGTCTTGTATTGGCAAACACCCTAATGCTGGATGATTTTCAGGATCTGATGATGGAAGTGGAAGGTAACTATAAGAACTCCTAAACTAAATAAAATAAACTAATCGAATTTGGACTAATTTGTTCTGTTTGGACAAACACTCTATTGGTTGACGATTTCCAGAGTCCCATGATAGAGCTGGGAGTACGTTATGGGAACTTTGGAATAAAATAGAGAAACACCATCGACTTTGGTGTCGTTTAATTTGTTACTATAAGGATTTTGGAGCAGAATGGCTTCCAGTGTCTGATGTTAGAGCTAGAAGATGTGCCCGAAAATTCCTCAGCTAAATCAGGTTAACCCATCAAGTGGGGAGTCATTCGTTTTGTTTTGGCAAACAATTTAGTGCTGGACGAATTCCAGTATCTGATGATAGAATACCGGAAGTTAGTCATGGGAACTTCTAAAGTAAACAAGATAAACCTATCGAGTTTGGGATCCTTTGTTCTGTTTTAATCCTGGTGCTAGACGATTTCCGACGTCTTATAAAAGAGCTGATGATGAAGGTCATGGGAACTTTGGAATAAAATGGAGTAAATTTATTCCAAACTATTTAGAGCAGGATGTTTTCCAGTGTCCAGTAATAATAAAGCCGGAAGAAGTCCATGAGAACTTCTAAGCTAATCTAGATAAATCCATCAAATGTGGGCTAATTTGGTTTATCTTGGCAAACACTTAGGTACCGGGTGTTTTTTAAGATATAGTAATGATGGAACTGGAAGGCGGCTATCGGAGATTGGGCTGATATAGTTCACCTTTATTGCTTAGATATTTGCAGGGTTTGATAATGGAACTAGAAAGTGGCCATGGAACTTCTATACTAACCAAAATAAGCCCATTGAGTGTGGTCTCATTTGTTATATTTTTACATACATTCTGAATCAAACTAATTTCCAGGGTTACATAGTGGAACTCCAGGCCATGGGAGTTTGGCCATAATACAACTCAAACTCAGTGAGTAAGGAACCGTAGTAGCTTAGCCTGATGCTGCAAGATCTATCGAAGATTATTAGGCCCTTTCACGTTTTGCTCTTAAAATGATGCATATGTAGCAGAATGGCAGTCTGATGACGTGTCGGGGTTTTTGAAATTTTTAATTTTATCTTGTTAGCAAATAGCGTAAAAAAACAAATAAACTGGAAATAAAACGTTGACAGTTACCTGTTACTTTATACGTCATAGACTATCGTCATGACACCTTCGCGCATTTGGGCACGAAATACGAAGCTAGTTTTAAAAATATGCATAAAATGTCTATAAATGTAATTTCTTGCAAAATTAATATTTTGAAAATTAGTCACCTTACCTATTCTTTAGCAAATTAAGCAAAAAAAAAAAAAGAAAAAAGTTACTGCTAATCTTACTGTTAAATATCTCGGAAAAGGCGAGAGATGACTATTACTAAAACTAAGTGAAATAGTTTTGCAATATCACAACCGGGTTTGGTACCACCGACTTACCTATTACTGCGGCAAGGTTATCAGTGCTTTTCATCGCTGTGTTCCAGTTTGAAAGGTAGGTAGCCGGTAAACTCATGAATGTGGCATTCGGACCCCGCCATACGGGTAGCAACGCACCATTAACCATTTTGTTATTTATAAGCCATGGTTACGTCTTTCCATCAGGAGAACTGTCTGCTTGTTTATTATCATAAAAATATAAAAAATTATATAGCAAGAAAGAACTAAGATAATTTAATTAATTACAAACATTCCACAAATCCTTATTTTTTCTTGTTGGTGATCGGGCGATTCTTAAACGGTACCTCCCTTTAAGAATCGCCCGGCAAAATGATGGAAGCATATTCTTCCCGGATTAATCAACATTGTGAAAACAGTGAGGAATATTTACTATTATGCAATTATTCATTTTGATATTCCTTCCAGCACGTTCTGCTATATACCAAAGATTCACTCATTCCTTAGTGCAAACGGGAGAACTAATTTCCTAATGCATCTATATTTAGGAAGTATCGGCTATCACATTTCAGTAGGTCTCCAAAATCATTTCATGCATCAACTTGACTAGGACTGGGAAACTCCTTTGAGATATTAGATTTTAAATGTAATTGGATTTCAGTTATGTGAAGTAGCTATAGGTTATTCTTTGTAACCTTTCAGATATATTCGTTGTACAGGTATGAGCAAAAATATCGATCGTCCTGTTTGTCTAAAGGTTACCGATCAAGATTGTAAAATCAATGGGCTTCAGGTGTGAACCTCGACAGAGACGTGAGTTTGTGTGATGAGTTTAAAGAAATTAAATGATTAGTAATACTAGACTTTCTGAAAGCAGAGTAAACAAAACGTCGATAGACGTCCCAGCTCACTAGGATTAAGCCATTTGTCATGAATGTAACATCAATGGGCTTGAGGTGCAAAGCCCGATAGAGACTAGAGTTTATGTGATAAGTGTGGATAATAATAATTCTAGGCATTCTGTGGCCAGAGTGTACCGAACGTCAATAGACGTCTTGTTTCATTAGAATTCAATGAATTGTGATTATTGTGCAATCGACAGACTTCAGATGCAAACCCCGACAGAGACAAGAGTTTATGTGAAGAGTGTGGATGATAATACTTCTAGGCATTCTATAGGCAGAGAGAACCTAACGTCTAACCAGACTCCTGACTGCTACAAATTCGATTTTCGGGGATACCCCTAAAAATTTATATATACTTGCGGACAAAGCTGCACTGGTCAGTTAGAAAATATAGCTAGGTATAAAATATTGAATTTATTCATCATACCGTAGCTCTATTGAGTTTTTGTCGAAATCTATTAGAACAATATATATTTTCGTAGTAAAAACTGGCATATATATTTTTATATATCATTAGATAACAAACAAGAACATGGCTCTCCTGGAGAGAGAAACCTATATACACCAAATATGTTAATGACGCGTTGCTATCTGTGTGGCGGGATGGCAATGCCATGTGCATAAGTCTACCGATCACCCTATGGCGTAAGGCGGTGGGACCAAACACCTGGACAAGATGTTATGGAAGTCTACCACCTAGTAGTCACGATGGTAGTGACACATGTAGCCAATCGGTTGCCTTTTACGATCTGCCTGGCAAAATAGTAGTTGGTTTATTCTTGAAAGGAGCCTGCACCAATAGGGGAAAAAAGGATTTAAGTCTACATTTAATGAACCATCTATATATCTTTCCTCGTGTTGGTTCTGGGCTCCTTTGAAGAATAGACCAACTGCCGTTCTGCCAGTCAGGTCGTAAAAGGTGACCGATGGTAGTGACTACTAGGTGGTAGAGTTCTGTATTGTCTCGCCCGGGTCTGGTGCTACCGCCTTACCCAGTCCTTCCGCAATAGCGTCAGTGTTAGTCACTGTCGTGTTCCAGTTTGGAGGGTAAGGTAGCCGGTAAACTTATGCATGTGGCATTAGACCTCACCACAAGATATCAACACACTATTAACATCTTTGGTGTCTGTAGGCGATGGTTGTCTCTTTTTATGTGGATAGCCATCTGCTTGCAAAACTTGGTGGTAAAATTCCCCAACGTCTCACCTGGATTTAATAAGAGAAATTTGGCTTAGAGATAGTGTAGAATCTGAGGTCAAACAAAGAATACTTTTTAAATTAACCGCTAAGGAGCTAAAATAGGAGATGAAAGTTTTATGAAAGACAATTAGCTCGCTGCATCATAAAAGTTTTTGGTGAATCCCGCGGAATCACCTAATTTTTCCGGGATAAAAAGTAGCCTATATGCTATTCCAGATCATCATCTACCTGTGTGCCAAATTTCATTAAAATCCGCTCAACATTTTTGGCATGATTTAGTAACAAACATCTATCCAAACATCCTAAATTTCTCATTTATAATATTATAGATTATTTTTAACACCCATATCACAAGCAATTAATTTATTAGAAGATAATAAGTGCTTATTTAATTGTATACAATGAAATATTTTGATTAGTATTAAAATATTAATAATTTTCCAGCCAGCTTGCATCGAATCAATTACTCGGTATCGTTAATAAGAATCGATTTTCAAGTGTCACCTAAACGTGTTGTAATTCTGCAAATTGAAACATTTTTCAATGTCTTTCAGTAATAGATTGGATTTTTTTTGGGATAAAATGAGGTCAACCAACAGTAGAAAAATACAAAGCTATAGCTTAAAGTTTGTAAAATGCACTGGACTAGGTTATTTTATTTAAACTAGTTTATAACATTTTTACAAAGCTATAGCTTAAAGGTTGTAAAATGCACTGGACTAGGTTATTTTATTTAAACTAGTTTATAACATTTTTAAACATATTCCAACTTTGTGAGAGTCTGGTGCCTGAAAAGTTATTGAAGAAAAACTATGACACAGGGTTTCTTACTATACTACTTCTTACCATTATATAATAATAATAATATTTCTGGACAAATTACACTAAGCGGTTTAACCCCAATGTAAGATATTGGGTGTTAGTCAACGAAAATAATCACACACTAATACGTAGATATATATATATATATATATATATATATATATATATATATATATATATATATATATATATATATGTATATTACATAAATAATGTTACGTACATAATAAATACCCACACCCAGAAATACAAACATAAATAAATATTCACGGGACAAATAATTACACTTACGATCAAACATCTATTCTCATTACACAAATGTTTGTGCCCGTCGGGAATCAAACCCAAGCCCTATTGACTCTTAGTTAGATTCTTTAACCATTCGACCAACGCGGCGGTCACTTCTTAAATTCTTTCTTAAATACGGTCATTCTCGTATGAATATATTAAAGTACATTTATGTTATTGTATTATTTCATAAGGCTTATGGCATATAATAAGGCTTATCATATTATAAGATATTTCCTCTTATGTTGGTCTGGGCTTCTTTGAAAAAAGACCTACTGCTATTTTGCCAGGCAGGTCATAAAAGATGACTGTGCCGCCGAAAGTCACTACCATCGTGACTACTAGGTGAGTTTCTAGAGGTGGTAGAGCAAGGTCTCACTCGGGTGTTTAGTACCATCGTTATGCCGTTTCTGGTACCACTGTCTTACCCACTCTGTGCTTGTAACTGTCGTGTTCCGTTTTGAAGAGTAAGGTAGCCGGTAAACTTATGCATATGACATTAAGAATTAATCTAATGGTTGTACTGCCACAACATAATTTTGTAAATTGTAAAATATCTTTGTAAATTGTAAAAATTTGGATAGAGCATGATATTTTGTAAATTGGAAAAATGGCTTTTTGTTGTGAAATAATACTTGTAAATATTGTAATACATAAATAATTGTAATACATGAAATAAAAAAAAGTCCACTGAGTTTCTTCCGCCGGATCCTCACAGTGTGTGGCCGCGTTCCGATCCGGTAGTAATCCATATCCATACTAGTCCATACTATAATATTATAAATGCGAAAGTAACTCTGTCTGTCTGTCTGTCTGTTACGCTTTCACGGCCAAACCAGTGAACCGATTTGTATAAAATTTGGTACAAATATAGTTTGAGACCCAAGAAAGGACATAGGATAGGTCTTATCCCGGAAATCCCACGGGAACGGGAACTGTGCGGGTTTTTATTTTAGAATTTTTTCCACGCGAACGAAGTCGCGGGCACAGCTAGTTATAAATAAATCGACCGAAATTTAAATTTTTGCACACCATATCATGGTAGAATATGTTGGTAATTTGATTTATTTTTAATAACCTGTGACACCCATATTCTTGCAAATAAATATTTTTTTATTTTCATTTCATTTCATTTCAATAGCGTCAGTGCTTGTGGCATTAAGACTCACAAGGATAGCAACGCTCCATTCACATCTTTGTTGTCTATAGGCGATGGTTGCTTCTTTGCATCAGAAGACCCACCTGCTTGATTTATGTCTTATGATATAAAAAATGTCGGCTATAAATAAATACATTCTTATTGCTCTTAAGACGTTCCAGCCAGCTTGTATCGAATTAATACCGGTAATAGCATACGTGAGTCGATTTAAAAGTCGATTCTATCAAGGAAATGCACTAAAGGGATTAACGAGAAAAATTTCCACAATAAAACTACAATTACTTATTGCAGGTAATAAAGCTTGGATAAATTATGACGACATTATTTTGTTGTACATTTTATTATGTCGTGGAATATTTAAGTGCGTCGTTCTATAGAGTTATTTGATTTTTATTTATTGCGCGGCCGCGTCAGATCCGGTAGCAACTCAAAAACTGTTGACTCTTCAAAAGTGCCTGTAAATGATAATTTGAATAAAAATGTTTTGATTTTGACTTTGACTTTTATTTTTCGAGCTTACGAGTTTGACTTTCCGCTGCGTAGAAGGTTTATTGATTGTGACCCGATTTCCGGAAAACGAGTTTGCACCAGACCTCCATGTTTCTGGGTCCGAAGAATTTTTTTAGATTATTTTCAAAATAACGTCAGTATGGCATGGCACATACTGCATGTATGTATGTGTCTCACACATACATACATACAGTATGTCCATGAATGTATGTATGTAAACATCTCATGAATTTAGAACGGCTTGACCGCTCGAAACGTGGTTGATAGCATTTGATTGGGTTCCGCCAAACTTAGACTTCCTGAAAATCTGATCTCGTTTGGGCAATTTATTTGGGATGTATCAATGAAGAAGGTCTTTGAAAAAAATGTTTTTTGACATTATTCCGAAATTTCTCAACCTAGCGATTATTTAGCTGAAACAACATTTTAGGTCTCAAAAACTGCGGTGAATGCATTGATATAAAAAACCCAAGATAACAACACAACAACAACAAAATAAAAAGACAAAAAGGAATAATTTGCTTATTAAGTGTTATGAAGGTAATAGTTTATCGAATAAAAGCCATCAAGTTCTCAGTTTGGCCATAACTTAATGTTAGTAACCATGCTCTAGTTTTATTTTTGCAGTGGATTTTGCAATTTGAGTATATTGATAATAGTTCATTTGCTTTATTATAGTATGAGCTAAAGGTGGAGCTAACACTCGCATTAATCAATTGAATCAAATATTTATATCTCTGTCTATGAGGTCTCATCATCTCTTTTTATACCGCTGTGTTAGAAAGAGAGAGTTAGACCTCAGAAGATGACAGCAGTATTTAAAATTTGGTTTCAAGTAGGAATTAGAAGTGCTGCCTCCAGATATAATACAGCTTCATGGGTATGTCACATGAATTTAGTGTGAGTAATTTTTATTTTTATTCGTATCATGTATTTGCAGTGCATATATTTAGAAATATAAGGATTCTGCAGTGTTCTACGACATAAACTTTTAAGTGTGCTTTTACTACTCTATCGTTCGCGCAATTGTGTTAAAAAAGAGGCCCAAAGCTGCTTTACTTCCACGTATTTATATATAGATAAGTTACAGTCACCAATTAACCCTAGGTTAGTTAATAACTGTAAATACCCTGAGGATGCCTGTGTTAGCGAAAGCGGTTGGAAACGAAATTTAATAGATCAAGGCGTTACTTTGCGGAAACCCATAGTTTAAACGAGAAATTATGGTATTTAATTTGCAAAATCATAGAGTGAAATACTATTGTACCCTCCTGAAGATGCTTCGGTTGCGAAGTGAAACGTGCGTTGGGTACATAACTTGTGTGTTACTGCCTTTGCTTCTGACATGGAAGAAAGTGTCGTGGAAGTGGGTGGACTATTGTGCCGCTGTGGTCTTCTATAATTTCAGACTTTGGATAAGTTTGCCCTATTCCTTACACTACCTTTCATTTCAGTCGCATCACAGCAGTTCCATATAACACTTCACGAAAAATTTGCAAATTAAATACCATAATTTCTTCTGGAAATTAAATATTGTTAACCTTATTGTGAAACAGTATAAGTGTTATAAATGAATAAATATTGTATTATAATGGAGTTTCATCAAGTGCTGACGATTAAAAGTGTAGAAAAATTTTGTTGCCAATGCAAATTGGCCAAAAAATGACCGATTTTGATCCAATTAACGGTATTTGAAACAGTTTTTAAGGAGAAAAGCTGATAAGATTTTTCAAGTTTATTTGCGAATTAGCCTGAAAGTTATTGCAAAAATGCTATGAAAATTTGCTAAAAACAACGTAATTTTAATATTTAAAAAGCTGTAACTTTTGAAAATTAGATTCAATTTTGGTTTTTGAAACGGCATGCAGTGGAATGCCATCAACTGCGTTTCGATCAGTCAAGCACACGCACACACTCACACAAATACATACATACAGACATACTGACGTTATATAAAAATTCTTCACGCCCGTATCCCCGAAGAAGTAGGCAGAGGTACAACATGTGCACCTATGATTAGCCGAAGAGAAGATACTTAAAAGGGTGGCTAGCCTATATATATATATATATATATATATATATATATATATATATATATATATATATATATATATATATATATATATATATATATATATATATATATATATATATATATGACTTACGTATCGATCAAACTTGTTTATAATTCACAAGAAATTAAAATTAATCTCACTCATAGCCAGCTCGTATCGTTACAAAAGGTGATTACACGTGAGTCCATTTAAAAATCGATTCTATTAAGAAAATGCATTGAAGGATAAAGGAACGGCCCCGCACTATAACGACAATTACTGAGTGCAGGCAATAAAGCTCGGGGAAAATATTACGACATTGTTTTGTGATACGATTTCTAATGTGCCCCTTGGCCGCTATTTTGTGGAATATTTGATATAATAAGTGCACCATTCTACAGAATTATTTGCTTCTAAGAATATTTACCGGTAGAAAACTATACTTCTCGTATAAATAAAAATAAATGTTTGTAGCCAAGTAGTGTATGGAATATTTTATAGGCGAAAGTTAAAATATTGATAAAGAAACACAAATTAAATAAACTGTTAATGAATATAATAATTTGATTAATTACTGAATTAAATGCTAAAACATAATTGCAGGAGGCATAAAAATACCCCAAATAAGTTAGTTGTAATGTTTTTTATAGATACGTGAATTTAATATATTTAATATATTTACATATAATGAATAAAGCCTTGTTTAACGATGACTTATATAATAATAAATAAATATTCACGGGACAAATTACACATACTGATTTAACCCTAAAGTAAGCAAATTATTTGCTTGTGTTATGGGTGTTAATCAACGATACTAATACATAGAAATACATATATAAATACTAGGATATATTTAATAAACACCTAAACCCGGAAACATTTATGCTCATCACACAAATGTTTGTCCCCGTCGGGGATCAAACCCGGGCCCCATCGATCACGTAGTCAGGGTCGCTAACCACTCGACCAATGGGGCGGTCATATTAAATTATATATATTATTGTTTTATATTGTTTTGTTATAAAATATTGCTTTGGTAAAAATATATTTTTAAGTGGAAGTATTTCTTAGTTTAAAATAAAAAGCTTTCTATTTTTTCATGACTAGTTTTTAGGCATATAGCGAATAATTTTCTGTGTGTATACGCACTAAAGTAGAATGCAATCCCTGTGGTTGGTGGATGAAACTGTGATTTGAAATACATCATGAAATGCACTCTGGTCAACCGGCATTCAGCACGTGCTAGTTGCATAAAATACTCAATCTATGATAATAAGTATCTGAAATGGAAAATCAAAACAACAAAATCTGTCCAGAATAATTTCTGAGTAGCAGGGAATATCATAATAGATAGGATATGATTTTGTCTTTTGATCCAAGTACAAATACTAACCTTCATGTTCGGTGATATCCCATGCTTACACCGTTGTGCAAGGTTTTAATTGAATAAAATGTATAATATACATATAAATAATAACATACTTTAAAATGACTCGCGCGCGGACTGTACATGTGCTTCTTGGATTATTTGATTTAAATCCAATAATCTTGCCATTGCATCCGAGAAAATGTCAGTCAATCTCAATTGTTCCGTAGTAACTTTTAATCCAACAGGTAAATTCGAGTTTTCAGATCCATTTTCTGTTTTCAGATCGAAGTTCGATTTCTACTTACAGAGCACCAAATACAAGCATTTGATATCACACGCATTAGTG
This sequence comes from Apodemia mormo, assembly GCA_036924255.1. Lineage (NCBI taxonomy): Eukaryota > Metazoa > Arthropoda > Insecta > Lepidoptera > Riodinidae > Apodemia > Apodemia mormo. The sequence continues at coordinate 4,193,089 of JAUPFN010000006.1, read as the reverse complement.
TCTAGTACACCTCGATGTGACGCTCGACACTACGGCGCTGCAGCCGTTTTTCATTTTAACAAAATGCGGATTGAAATCTCACTGCGGATTTAGCTATAAAATGAACAAAAATGTCCTTACAGAATAGCAAAGCAGAATTGTAAAATAGTGTTATTTTCCACAAACTGTAGATTCTTTAGCTTTTTGCTCTAGCCTGAGTCCCCTGTGAAGAATAGGTCATCTTCCAGGCAGTTTGTAAAAGGCGAAGCATTGTCCAAATTTTTCACTACCATCGTGACTACTAGGTTCTAGAGTTCTGTATTATCTCGCTCGGGTCTGGTACCACCGCCTTACTTATTCCTGCCGCAGTATCGTCAGTGCATGACACTATCGTGTTACGGTTTGGAGGATAAGGTAGCCGGCATGCTTAAGTATATTGTAACATTAGTTTCCCGTCTGATGGCAACACGCTATTCTCTATAGGCGACGGTTTATAACAAAAGTATTTATTTGTGGGTGAAAATCATTTAAAATGACCATTGTCTGAAATATTAAACAAAAATGAAATCATAACAAAAATGAAATTCGTAACAAAATGTAACAAAAATGATAATATGTTAGGGTCTTTACAAAATGTTCTTACGTTATACACATAGTAGCGAACATTTTTTTCACATTAATATTTACTAGCAAAAGCAGAGCTTTGTAAGGGCTCGCTAAGTTATATTACCTAGTAATATTATTAGGAAAGTATTTTTATGCAAATTACATCTTTTAATGTATCATGGACTTTAACATCTTTTAATGTATCATGGAAATTATTTATTATATTCGCATCAAAGGCGTCGTCAGGCTTTGTATCTAGAGAGGCGCAGAAAAATTAAACCAAAATAATAAATAAAATGTTTCTAATATAATTTTTTTTAGTACTTATGTTTAAGAAAAATTCTTTACAAATTTCTTGATTTATTAAAAACACGATTTCTATAATTATCAATGTTATCTACACAGAACAATTATAAAGGTTATCTACATATTTTACACCATATTTTCTGATCTACCTATAATATAGTACCTACCACCACTTTAAAAACTGTACACATCACTGTAAGAGTTTTCTAGGAAAAATGAGATTTAAAAATAAAAGTTGATCTTATAAAGTAAATTTATATTTATTTAACCTTCAATATTTTTAGAATTAATATTGGACTTACCGCAGGCACGAAGAATTGGCGGTAGAAACTCAGCGAATGAATTTTTCCCTCAGAGAAACTCTCGGGGTTCGATTCCCGAGTCAGGCAAATCAAAAATGTGATTTTTCAGTTTGCTGATAAAAACAACGTTGCACGGGATTGGAAAAGTACCCAGCTGGTGATAGACTGGTCACCTATCACTGTCTGTAATCTGTAAATGGTTGATCTTGCAAGCCATCCCTGAAACTTCCCGCTAAATTAACGTATTTTAAGCTCAAAATAGTAAAAACTATAAGCATAGGTTTTTTCAGTGTAAACATCTATTTTGATAAAAATGGCAGTATATTGATTTTTGAAAAGCTGTATATTTTGGAAACGATGATCGATTTTGATTTTTCAAATGGCATTCAACTCAATCTAAATATTGCTTTAGCTAAAAAATCGATAGGTTCAAAAATTTCGAAGCAATGTCAAAAAACATTTTTTTCAAAAATTTTCGTCATTGATAGATCCCAAAAAAATTGACCAATTTTTAACCAATTAACGGTACGTAGCGCAGTTATTAAAGAAGAAAAGATGATAAGATTTTGAAGTCAATCGGTACATTAGCCTGAAAGTTATTTTAAAAATATTAAGTAACTTTGCTAAAGAAAACGTAATTTTAATATTTGAAAAGCTGTAACTTTTGAAAATAAGATTCGGTTTTGATTTTTAAAAGGGCATTCGACGTAATTTTTTTAGTCATAAAATATCGTAGAATACCAAAAAATGATTGGTTGAAATATTTCGAAGTTATATCGAAAAAAAACTTTTTTCAAAATGTTCGTAAACGATTACTTCCAAACGAATAAACTTATTTTGAGGCAATTTATGCATTAGACGTAACTTTTTGAGGAATAGAGCTGATTAGTTTTTGTACTCAATCAGTACATTAATCTGGAAGATATTTAAAAAAATTCTGTTTCGCCACAATGTTTTTTTTGGGTTTTTTTCAAAATTTCTCAAAATCTCTTGGGCCCATTTGGTTCAAATTTTCAGGAAGTATAAGTTGAGCAGAATCTAATCGAATGTCATCAACCGCGTTTCGATCGGTCCAGGCGTTAACAAAACTTATGAGTTGTTGACACACACAAACATACATACAGACATACTGACGTCATCGCGACCCTACGAGCTATCCTTAAAACTTTCCGCTAAATTTTTTTAAACTTAAGTTTTTTACGTCTTTTGCTTTTTTACTTAAAGTAACTTTACTTATTTAAACGAACGTTATTTAAACGTATTTTAAACTCAAAAGAGTAAATACAAGTATAATTTTCAGTTCAAATTTCTATTTTGCTTATATTGATATATATATATTGATTTTTAAAAAGCTGTATATTTTGAAACGATGGTCGATTTTGATCTTTCGAATGGCATGGCAATGGCAATGGCAATGGCAAAGCATTTAACTCAAAGGGACCTTTTCCGACTACTTTCACGATGACGTCAGTATGCCTGTATGTATGAATGTGTGTGTGTGTGTGTGTGTTTGTGTGTGTGTGTGTGTGTGTATGTGTGTATGTAAACTTCTCATAACTTTTGAACGGCTGGACCGATCGAAAAGCGGTTGTTAGCGTTCGATTGGATTCCGCTCAACTTCAATTTCCTGAAAATATGAACCAAGTCGGACCAGGAGATTTTGAGAAATTCTGAAAACACCTCAAAAAAATTTTGGTGAAGCAGTATTTTTTAAATATAACTTCCAGATTGAGTACAAAAACTGATCAGCTCTATTCCTCAAAACACTACGTCTAATGCATAAATTGCATCAAAATCGGTTTAACGGTTTGCCAGAAATCGTTGACGAAAAATTTGAAAAAGTGTTTTTGCGACATAACTTCGAAATTTTTCAACCAATCATTTTTTAGTATTCTACGATATTTTAGTACTAAAAAATCAAAATCGAATCTGATTTTCAAAGGTTACAGATTTTCAAATATTATAATTACGTTGTTTCTAGTAAACCTACTCAATATTTTTGAAATATCTTTCAGGCTAATACACTGATTGACTTTAAAATCTTATCAGCTTTTCTCTTTTAAAAACTGCGTCAAATACCATTAATTGGATCAAAATCAGTCAATTTGTTTGTGATTTATCAACGACGAAAATGTTTGAAAAAAATGTTTTTTTACATATTTACCATTGATATCAATGATATTTACTCATATTATTTACCCTTTTAAACTTAAAATACCTTAATTTAGCAGGACGTTTCAGAGATGGCCCACAGGGTCAAACGTTAATATACTGCCATTTTAAAAAAAACAGATGGTTGAACTGAAAAAATCTATGCTTATAGTTTTTACTTTTTTCGGCTTAAAATACCTTAATTTAACGGGAAGTTTCAGGGATGGCCTGTAGAGTCAACTGTTTATACATTTTTAATTTCCCACTACGTATGTAGATAAGGAAGTTACTGATTTTAACCCCGATTTTCGAAAATCGAGTTTTCACCAGATGTCCATGTTTTGAGGTCCTAGGAACCTTTTCCGACTATTTCTACGATGACGTCATTATGTCTGTATGTATGTGTGTGTGTATGTGTGTATGTAAACATCTCATAAATTTTGAACGGCCAGACCGATCGAAACGCGGTTGATGGCATTCGATTGGATCCCACTCAAATTAGACTTCCTGAAAATTTGAACCAATTCGGTGCATAAGATTTTGAGAAATAAAAAAAAAAAAATTATTATTTATTTATTCATCAACAAAAAAATTACATGAGCATTAGAATAATATATATATATATATATATATATATATATATATATATATATATATATATATATATATATATATATATATATATATATATATATATATATATATATATATATATTATATATATATATATATATATATATATATATATATATATATATATATATATATATATATATAAATATATATATATATATATATACACAAAATTATACACACACACATTTTTTTAAAGTAGACTTTATGTAAGTAAACATTTATTGTATGTGGTAGGTAATCGGACAGCCAAGCAGTTAGATTTACAATTGGTCCTTACGACCGGGACATGTAGAAGACTGGTATGTCTTGTACGCTTTTAAGGTACACAGAGATTTAAAATGTAATCAGTTAACTGTTGGCAATCAATTTTACCAGAACACACTTCATAGAGAAAAACCATGTCGTGCAGAATACGTCTATCACGAAGCGACAATAGGTTATTGTTAGTAAAGGGGTTTTCTCTCATATTACATTTAACATTAATAAAGTTCAAAAATTTATTCTGTATTCGTTGAATGGCGTTTACGTATGTCACATATTGAGGGTTCCATATTACACTGCTGTACACCAGGGTGGTTTTTCAACCAATCATTTTTTGATATTCTACGTAATTTAAGTGATAAAAAACCTCATCAAATGCCGTTTCAAAAATCAAAATCGAATCTAATTCTCAAAATTTATAGCTTTTCAAATATTAAAATTACGTTGATTTTAGCAAACTTACTAATTTTTTTTAATAACTTTCAAATAAATTCACCGATTGACTTGAAAATTTTATCAGCTTTTCCCCTTCAAAACCTGCGTCAAATACCATTAATTTAATCAAAATCGGTCAATTTGTTTGGGTTTTATCAATGAAGAAAATTAAAAATAAAATATTTTTCGACATTGCATTGAAATTTTTCAGCTTATCGATTATTTAGCTAAAACAATATTTTAAGTCTCAAGAATTGAGTTGAATGCCATCATCGTTTTCAAAATATACAGCTTTTTAAAAAATTAATATATTGCTAGTTTTAACAAAATAGATGTTTGAACTGAAAAATCTATGCTTATATTTTTTTTGGTCTTTTGACCTTAAAAGACATTAATTTAGTGGGAAGTTTCAGGGATGGCCCGTAGGGTCAATCAACCGTTTATACATTTTTTTTTAAGATTCACATGTCTATTACAGATTCACATGATTAAATGTGTATAGATATTCACTTGCAGCTTGTATGATGCAAGCAATAGTGAAACATATTCCTCCTATCCTAACTAGTGGAGAGTATTGAAACTGCCAACTTTGGGTTGCGATGTTTATCCGATTTTATTACGAAAACCATTTACTGGTTTACTATCTTTTAACATAAAAGGCCTCGTAGTAACGTAAAAAACGTACTTAATTAAATATTTCGTGAAAGTTAAGATCCGGAAAGCTTTTAAAATTATTTTCTTTCAATAAAGACGAGAACGGCTAAATATAACCTAATGCCCCGGGATTGATAATTAAGATTCATCAATTTAATATTTTTTTTTAAATATAATATTAAAGACGTAAAAAATACAGTCTAGATAATTAAAAGCCGAGACGTTTAATGAGGGTTTAGTAAAGTTTGCGGCGAGAGGACTGTGAACAAAGAGTCGATTTTATATTTAATGAGACAACTTTGTATTGTTTTTCGTTTGATTATACTTAATTTAACTTGTAGATAAGTCAATTATAATTTTGGTTCCATTCGTTTATATGTGGACATATGTTTTTTAGTTATATGTACTTTAAACCGATTGGTTAATTTCTGCTTCTTTTATATGTATTTAATTTTAAATAACAAATTCACATAATATGTGATTTTGTTGTTTTGTATGCCAAATGATGTGAATTCTTTTGTAAAATCGGCAAATAGGAGATGGCTTTTTTATTGCTTACCCCGCGTTAATCCAGCCTCCATTTAAGAATAGACCATCTGTCATTTTGCCTGGCAGTTTGTAAAATGTGAACGGCTGGCCATACGAGATACTACCACTGAGACAACAAGCTGGTGGAGTTCTGCAATGTGCCGGCCGGTTCTGGTATCACCGTCCTACTTATTATTGCAATAACGTTAGTTCTTGTTACTGTCGTGTTTCGGTTTAAAGGGTAAGGTAGCCTCGCCGTTGCGTGGTGTTTTTTCAACCGACTTCTTAAAAAGATGGGTGTTCTCAAATTGGCTGAATTTTTTATGTCTGTTACCCAGAAGTCGCCTCTGTGGTCTAGTAGTCCAGCGTTGGCGTTGACCAGATGAGGTCCCGGGTTCGATTCTCGGGTTGGGCACATAAAAAAGTGTTATTTCAGTTTTCTGAGAAACACAAAGTCGCTCGGGATTGGAAAGTGCCCGGTTGGCGATAGGCTTGCCACCTATCACATTTGTGGGACCAAGTATCTTCGGCTAATCGTGGGTGCACCTGTTGTACCTCTGCCTACCCCTTCGGGGATATGGGCGTGAAGATACTTTTTACCCAGATTTTAGTCATTTATTAAGCGATTCGGATAATCCTTTTTTTATTTGGAAGGGTGTATTTCCTATTTGGTCTTTATACAGTATGTAAAGAAAACCCTGTCCGATCCGAAAGAGGTATTTAGGTTGGTTAAAGGCATTATTGAAAAAAATATTAAAATTAGTTTATTTCAGGCAGTAAAAAAGATATCGTTTTTTTAATATTCGTATTTTTATTTATATTTCCCTAGAGTTAAGCAAATATTTTAAAAATTACAACACCTTGTCGCTGTTTGTTCTATTGTTTCGCTTTGGCGGCTTTCGCACAAATATCACTTGAAGGCGCGCTATTCGTTTTTCGGCTATTTAGAAAGGAATTTTAAACGCGTCTCACACGCGCCGCTTGTCCTTCGGTAGCATCCGACTTGTACGGCATTATTTGATAAGGGTGGTACGGTAGCGGGAGGGTAATGCTACATGCGTAACCGGCTACCTTACCTTCTAAACCGGAATACAATAATAACAAGTATTGACGCTATTGCGGCAGGAATGGGTAAGGCGGTAGTACCATATACTCAGGCAAGACATCGCGGTACTCTACCACTAGTAGTCACGATGATGCGTATAGACAAATGGTCGTCTTTTACGACGAGACTGGCAGAATGGCAGTTGGGCTATTCTTCAAAAAGGGCGCAGCCCAACACGAGGGAAAAGTACGTGAGATACCCCTGTTCTTACTATTAAAATTTATTCATTCATAAATGTCAGTAATTAGTTATGTTAGTAATCAAAATTAAGTAGGCCATTCTGGTAGGTCCCTAATTTCCAAACTTCCGTGGTGCAATAGCAATCAGGCTTAATCTGATTGTAAAAGTCTCATTTCGTAGCATTTTTATGCTTTTAACATTTTGCTGTCTCCTGCTAAAAAGGGAGGGAAACAGGATGTATTTTCCTACTCCTCCTATATACTTCTGATTAATTTCGTTGCGGGATCCAAGACAGCTTAGCTTTTCCCCAGGGCACCCTGAGCTCGCAACTCAGAGGTTATCAGGACGGTTGCCGCTGTTGATTCTGGTTTACAGAAGTTACAGTGGTGGGAACGAGATGTGGGCCCATTGCCCTATAAAAAAAAATTGTCAGTAATTTTAATAATAATAGGATTATTTATTAGTCATATATCACATCCATTTGGTATTAATGCCAGCTGCAAGCTGTGGCTAGTTCCTAAGTAATGCTACTTCACAATATACGGCAAGAGATGTCTCGCAAATGGGTCTCTGTGGACCCCTCACGAGTGCGCCAAGCAGATGCTTCCATTATCGTATCTGCGTTCAGTTTGTATAAAGGATGTTGAGGTGATGATGATAATTTTTTTACCGGTTTAAATTGAGGCTTTTCACCCGTATTTGATCGGGCAACTTTTTGCCTTACACTACCTGCCTGACATGCTGGCAAATGGTCTTAATTATTGGTCGTAATAAGTATCAAGCAGGTCGGGAAAATTCCTGCCTTTTGAGAGCTATTTAGTTGCAAAACATTGGAGCTACAGAAAAATAATGTAGCATGGGATAGTTCAACTTAAATAATTTTAAATTAAAATCCGCAACAGCATATATTTACCGTTTATGTAGAATCCATTATATCTAAAATAGTAAGCCAGAAGTAGCAATAAATTTAATACTTTTTTACAACACACATTTCAGAGTATTTAAATTCGTCTTAAAATTGATACATTTGTCGCTTTCAGCGTTTTATGTAGATGAACTTTGTCTTTTACATTAAAAAATTTAGACGAATAGTTAAAATGTCGTTGCGATAAGATTAAGCTGAATGAAGCGCCACTATGCGCCTACTGTGACGTTCGCGCTAACCGGCGTTAGACGGGCGACCCAAGCAATGCCGCGACATTCTTGTGTATGCGACCCGAATGCGCTCAGACGCATGAACATAAAGGCAGACATCGTAGACGGTTGTGTACATTTTGGTCTTTTTTATTTAAAGGTAATATAGTTAATTCAATTCTCGAAACAATTTATTACTCAGTACAGTAGGTGTAGTTATTGTTTTTAGTTGGAATATTTGAAGTACAAATATATTTTTTTCATTTTAATTTAGTTATTTGCTTATAGTTTTAGTCATTTAGGTTGCATTTGTGAGTATTAAGTAAAATAGGTTATTTTTTGTTATTATTAGATTATTATAAGTTTTTAAGTTTTTTTGTACGTATATGTTAGCTATTGGAATTGTTTCAGCTTTTTGTTTAAAATTACTACCAAGTTTGTTTTTTTTTAAATTAGTAGTCGTAATAATGCTGCGAAAGCGTAAGTCTAATATTTCATAAAAGTTTTAATATATCCCCAACTATGAAAATAGCTAGACGTAATAAAATGTCGCAACAATCTGAGTTGCGAATTCTTTAGTAGGCGGTGCGTGAAGCGGCACATAGAGCTGCGGATAAACAAGAAGTGGCGAAAGATTGGCGTCAACCTCACGCTGAGTATCTGAAATCTACACGAGCTGGTGAAACTCCAAAACTGACCCAAGCTCGTCTTCAACGATATGCCGAGTTTCTGGCGTCTCAACGATTTGCGGAATACGAAAGAGGCACGGCGTCAACAGCAAGCTGAGTATACGATGTCTCAACGCGCTACTTAGACTCCTGAAAAGTCTCACGCTTGACGTCGAAGACATGCGAAGTATCTGGCATCTCCTCTGAATAGTTCCTATATCGGCATTGGCAACAGGCGAATGGGTAAATCGTAAAGTCAGTTTAAGCTGGACTTATCGTGAAATAAAACCATTTCACGTAATGGTCGGCCACATCATGAAGTGATCAGGCCACGACATATTATAAAAAGCAAACATTTTCCCATTATATTACTAATTTAGAAGTTCAGACACATAAATTTATCTTATTTCAACTTTTTCTCATACGTTAACAACAATGATACATTATTTGCAGGCAGACTTTTATGTGGTATATTTACGGTAATTGCTATTTTCATACAACTTTTTGCATTAATTAAACACTAATTTATGTTTAAAACTACTATTTTTGTTCACCGATTCAGCCACTAAATTTTAATTAAAACTCTAGAAACACGTAGAAATTATAGGGCATTGCTAATTGTAACTATTTCCATGAAATTTCTGAACATTGAAGCGTTGTTCGAGGAGCGGTTACTAATTAAATTTTAAGCTAAAGTTTATTATGGAACCACAAGTCGGCGTCATGTCTATTACAGCATGTATAACAATGGTTATTCGCCTAATAACTTCTTGAATACTAGCAATAGTTTATGACTTTCATACTAAATATATTATAATATTACAGTTACTGTGATTTGATAGACTGTTAACATGCAATTGTTTGTTATACTTTTCTAAGAGCTCGAACTCTCTGAGTATTTTTTATTTTTATTTTATAACATATCATTATATCATAAGATAGCAACAAGCATATGGTTATCCTAATGGAAACATTGCACTATCATCGATACGATCGGATATCGTCCCACCACGCCGATAGGAGCGCACCATTAACATCTTTGTTGTCTGTGTACAATGTTTCAAGAGAGACTTTGCATGATGAGCACGAATAGCTATTCGGTTAGAGTACCTACCTAGTTATTGCAAGAATTAAAAGTTTGACGTTACACGTTGACAAAAATATGGCAACGCTGGTTTCCACTCCTGAATTCAAACAGTAGCCCAGCGAATCGTGGTGAATTAAAAGATCTAATGATATTCAGTTCGCCATCTATACTGCAAAGAAACTGGGGTAAAGTTATTTAAATATCCAATTAAGATATTGGATCTTAATAATACGGATATAGAAAAGATTGCAAGTGGAATGCAAATGATATCCAATGCATATCTTCACTAAACGACATTAAATCTAAAATGCAAATGTAACACGCTGAACGCTGCAATGTCCTTCTGTAAGTAACAAGAGTAGATGCCATGGAACTAAATCACTGGAAGAATTATTGAGTTCACTGAATTAATTGAATGTATGAAAAAGGGATGATTACAGTATCTAATAAAAAAATCACCGAATATTATGGTAATTAAGTACAGAAATACGATTCTAAAAACATGTTACATATATTATTTAAAGACTGAATACAAAATACCGGTCATTAGCCATGTTGTTTGAAACAATATAATCAGATCGCAATACGCCATGCCTTTGTAAAAATGTATCAGAATTATTTATTGATAAAACCGCTGAAAAGTGAAAGTTTTAATGACTAATTTCGAATTTTTTTTCTTATTTGGAACATATACAAATAATTAATACCGCTGAAAAGTGAAAGTTTTAATGACTAATTTCGAAAATTTTTTCTTGTTTGGAACATACACAAATAATTAATAGTTCGGAGTTTTTAATGATGTATTTGTCCACTGAAGGGCGACTCACCTTATGATATATAATTTAAAACTCATTTTTAACCCCCGATAAAAACGAGGGGTGTTATAAGTTTCAGGTGTGTATCTGTGTAACTGTGTATGTGTGTATCTGTGTGTCTTCCGTGGCATCGTAGCGCCCTGGAGAATGGTCCGATTTGGTTGCGGCTTTTTTATTTAAAAGCCCTATTTTGCGAGATGGTTCTTAACTATGTTTCAATAGAATCTGTTCAGCCGTTTCAAGATCACCAGCTCTTTTCTAATTGATGAAAGGAATTAAACAACTTGTAATGGCTTTATCAATACTAAATTTTTTATGCTATTATTTTATTGATATTGCAATCACATGGTAACCTTGACGTGATACTTTGAGATCCTCATTCGAAGATTATCAGCATCTATTTAACTGGCAATTTTGTATGTAAATAGCAGGCTTTCTAAATATTGCAAGCAACTTTTTAACGAATTTCTGATATAGTTTGTTCAAAAACTTGGCAGGCTTGTCAAAGCTCAACGACAATGCAATACTGCGGTAACATCCAACAAAGCTCATGATGTAGCCTGAACATGGAGACTGGAACTCTCTGACGCAGAGTTTTAATAAGATAACTTTGTTTGGACTCATTGGTTTTGTTGCTAAAAGTACTAAGTTTGATCAGTGTTCATATTGACGAGGATCTGAAGATGGAGCTGAAAAAGTGCTACCGAAACTCACTCGTAGAATGTAGAGAAGGATAAGATGATCAAGGTCGGACCCAATGGATTTTCGATGACGTGTAATTTCCATTATATATGATGTCAAAGATCTGAAGACGGAGCCGTGTGTCGTAACTCACAGATAGAAATTCCTAATATAGTGGTTTGGAGTCATTTCATTTGTTATAGTAAGTTCTTTCTCATAATGATAAGGCTCTGAAGATTGAACCGAAAAAGTGACATTGAAACTTCAAGAGTCCAGCTTCAAAATGAAACTACAATGAACTCCTAAACTAAACGAGGTAATCTTTTTGAATTAGTACTTAATTGTCTTGTATTGGCAAACACCTTAATGCTGGATGATTTTCAGGATCTGATGATGGAACTGAAAAGTGACCACGAGAACTCCTAAACTAAATAAAATAAACTAATCGAATTTAGGCTCATTTGTTCTGTTTGGACAAACAGTCTAGTGCTAGACAATTTCCAGAGTCTCATGATAGAGCTGGGTGTACGTTATGGGAACTTTGGGATAAAATAGAAGACACCATCGACTTTGGTGTCGTTTAATTTGTTACTATAAGGATTTTGGAGCAGAATGGCTTCCAGTGTCTGATGTTAGAGCTAGAAGATGTGCCCGAAAACTCCTCAGCTAAATCAGGTTAACCCATCAAGTGGGGAGTCATTCGTTTTGTTTTGGCAAACAATTTAGTGCTGGACGAATTCCAGTATCTGATGATAGAATACCGGAAGTTAGTCATGGGAACTTCTAAAGTAAACAAGATAAACCTATCGAGTTTGGGATCCTTTGTTCTGTTTTAATCCTGGTGCTAGACGATATCCGGCGTCTTATAAAAGAGCTGATGATGAAGGTCATGGGAACTTTGGAATAAAATGGAGTAAATTTATTCAAAAGTATTTGGAGCAGGATGTTTTCCAGTGTCCAGTAATAATAAAGCCGAAAGAAGTCCATGAGAACTTCTACGCTAATCTAGATAAATCCATCAAATGTGGGCTAATTTAGTTTATCTTGGCAAACACTTAGGTGCCGGGTGTTTTTTAAGATATAATAATGATGGAACTGGAAGGCGGTCATCGGAGATTGGGCTGATATAGTTCGCCTTTATTGCTTAGAGATTTGCAGGGTTTGATAATGGAACTAGAAAGTGGCCATGGAACTTCTACACTAAAGAAAATAAGCCCATTGAGTGTGGTCTCATTTGTTATATTTTTACATACATTCTGAATCAAATTAATTTCCAGGGTTACATAGTGGAACTCCAGGCCATGGGAGTTTGGCCATAATACAACTCAAACTTATTGAGTAAGGAACCGTGGTAGCTTAATCTGATGCTGCAAGATCTTTCGAAGATCATTAGGCCCTTTGACGTTTTGCTCTTAAAATGATGCATATGTAGCAGAATGGCGATCTGAGGACGTGTCGGGGGTTTTCGAAATTTTTAATTTTATCTTGTTAGCAAATAACGTAAAAAAACAAATAAACTGGAAATAAAACTTTGACAGTTACCTGTTACTTAATACGTCATAGACTATCGCTGTGACACCTTCGCGCATTTTGGCACGAAATACGAAGCTAGTTTTAAAAATATGCATAAAATGTCTATAAATGTAGTTTCTTGCCAAATTAACATTTTTAAAATTAGTCACTTTCCCAATTATTTAGCAAATTAAGCCAGAAATAAATAAAAAGAAAAAGAAAAAGTTACTGCTAATCTTACTGTTAAATATCTTGGAAAAGGCGAGAGATGACTATTACTAAAACTAAGTGAAATATTTTTGCAATATCACAACCGGGTTTGGTACCACCGACTTACCTATTCCTGCGGCAAGGTTACCAGTGCTTTTCACCGTTGTGTTCCGGTTTGAAAGGTAGGTAGCCGGTAAACTTATGAATGTGGCATTCGGACCCTGCCACACGGATATCAACGCACCATTAACCATTTTGTTATTTATAAGCCATGTTTACGTCTTTCCATCAGGAGAACTGTCTGCTTGTTTATTATCATAAAAATATAAAAAATTATATAGCAAGAAAGAACTAAGGTAATTTAATTAATTACAAACATTCCACAAATCCTTATTTTTTCTTGTTGGTGATCGGGCGATTCTTAAACGGTACCTCCCTTTAAGAATCGCCCGGCAAAATGATGGTAGCATATAGCATATTCTTCCCGGATTAATCAACATTGTGAAAATAGTGAGGAATATTTACTATTATGCAATTATTCATTTTGATATTCCTTCCAGCACGTTCTGCTATATACCAAAGATTCACTCATTCCTTAGTGCAAACGGGAGAACTAATTTCCTAATGCATCTATATTTAGGAAGTATCGGCTATCACATTTAAGTAGGTCTCCAAAATCATTTCATGCATCAACTTGACTAGGACTGGGAAACTCCTTTGAGATATTAGATTTTAAATGTAATTGGATTTCAGTTATGTGAAGTAGCTATAGGTTATTCTTTGTAACCTTTCAGATATATTCGTTGTACAGGTATGAGCAAAAATATCGATCGTCCTGTTTGTCTAAAGGTTACCGATCAAGATTGTAAAATCAATGGGCTTCAGGTGTCAACCTCGACAGAGACGTGAGTTTGTGTGATGAGTTTAAAGAAATTAAATGATAGTAATACTAGACTTTCTGAAAGCAGAGTAAACAAAACGTCGATAGACGTCCCAGTTCACCAGGATTAAGCCATTTGTCATGAATGTAACATCAATGGGCTTGAGGTGCAAAGCCCGACAGAGACTAGAGTTTATGTGATAAGTGTGGATAATAATAATTCTAGGCATTCTGTGGCCAGAGTGTACCGAACGTCAATAGACGTCTTGTTTCATTAGGATTCAATAAATTATGATTATCGTGCAATCGACAGACTTCAGATGCAAACCCCGACAGAGATAAGAGTTTATGTGAAAAGTGTGGATGATAATAATTCTAGGCATTCTAAAGGCAGAGAGAACCTAACGTCTAACCAGACTCCTGACTGCTACAAATTCGATTTTCGGGGATACCCCTAAAATTTATTCATACTTGCGGACAAAGCTGCACTGGTCAGTTAGAAAATATAGCTAGGTATAAAATATTGAATTTATTCATCATACCGTAGCTCTATTGAGTTTTTGTCGAAATCTATTAGAACAATATATATTTTCGTAGTAAAAACTGGTATATATATTTTTATATATCATTAGATAACAAACAAGAACATGGCTCTCCTGGAGAGAGAAACCTATATACACCAAAGATGTTAATGACGCGTTGCTATCTGTGTGGCGGGATGGCAATGCCATGTGCATAAGTCTACCGATCACCCTAAGGCGTAAGGCGGTGGGACCAAACACCTGGACAAGATGTTATGGAAGTCTACCACCTAGTAGTCACGATGGTAGTGACACATGTAGCCAATCGGTTGCCTTTTACGATCTGCCTGGCAAAATAGTAGTTGGTTTATTCTTGAAAGGAGCCTGCACCAATAGGGGAAAAAAGGATTTAAGTCTACATTTAATGAACCATCTATATATCTTTCCTCGTGTTGGTTCCGGGCTCCTTTGAAGAATAGACCAACTGCCGTTCTGCCAGTCAGGTCGTAAAAGGTGACCGATGGGCTATGCGAGTCACTACCATGGTGGCTACTAGGTGTTAGAGTTCTGTATTGTCTCGCCCGGGTCTGGTGCTACCGCCTTACCCAGTCCTTCCGCAATAGCGTCAGTGTTAGTCACTGTCGTGTTCCAGTTTGGAGGGTAAGGTAGCCGGTAAACTTATGCATGTGGCATTAGACCTCACCACAAGATATCAACACACTATTAACATCTTTGGTGTCTGTAGGCGATGGTTGTCTCTTTTTATATGGATAGCCATCTGCTTGCAAAACTTGGTGGTAAAATTCCCCAACGTCTCACCTGGATTTAATAAGAGAAATTTGGCTTAGAGATAGTGTAGAATCTGAGGTCAAACAAAGAATACTTTTTAAATTAACCGCTAAGGAGCTAAAATAGGAGATGAAAGTTTTATGAAAGACAATTAGCTCGCTGCATCATAAAAGTTTTTGGTGAATCCCGCGGAATCACCTAATTTTTCCGGGATAAAAAGTAGCCTATATGCTATTCCAGATCATCATCTACCTGTGTGCCAAATTTCATTAAAATCCGCTCAACATTTTTGGCATGATTTAGTAACAAACATCTATCCAAACATCCGAAATTTCTCATTTATAATATTATAGATTATTTTTAACACCCATATCACAAGCAATTAATTTATTAGAAGATAATAAGTGCTTATTTAATTGTATACAATGAAATATTTTGATTAGTATTAAAATATTAATAATTTTCCAGCCAGCTTGCATCGAATCAATTACTCGGTATCGTTAATAAGAATCGATTTTCAAGTGTCACCTAAACGTGTTGTAATTCTGCAAATTGAAACATTTTTCAATGTCTTTCAGTAATAGATTGGATTTTTTTTGGGATAAAATGAGGTCAACCAACAGTAGAAAAATACAAAGCTATAGCTTAAAGTTTGTAAAATGCACTGGACTAGGTTATTTTATTTAAACTAGTTTATAACATTTTTACAAAGCTATAGCTTAAAGGTTGTAAAATGCACTGGACTAGGTTATTTTATTTAAACTAGTTTATAACATTTTTAAACATATTCCAACTTTGTGAGAGTCTGGTGCCTGAAAAGTTATTGAAGAAAAACTATGACACAGGGTTTCTTACTATACTACTTCTTACCATTATATAATAATAATAATATTTCTGGACAAATTACACTAAGCGGTTTAACCCCAATGTAAGATATTGGGTGTTAGTCAACGAAAATAATCACACACTAATACGTAGATATATATATATATATATATATATATATATATATATATATATATATATATATATATATATATATATATATATATATATATATATATATATATATATGTATATTACATAAATAATGTTACGTACATAATAAATACCCACACCCAGAAATACAAACATAAATAAATATTCACGGGACAAATAATTACACTTACGATCAAACATCTATTCTCATTACACAAATGTTTGTGCCCGTCGGGAATCAAACCCAAGCCCTATTGACTCTTAGTTAGATTCTTTAACCATTCGACCAACGCGGCGGTCACTTCTTAAATTCTTTCTTAAATACGGTCATTCTCGTATGAATATATTAAAGTACATTTATGTTATTGTATTATTTCATAAGGCTTATGGCATATAATAAGGCTTATCATATTATAAGATATTTCCTCTTATGTTGGTCTGGGCTTCTTTGAAAAAAGACCTACTGCTATTTTGCCAGGCAGGTCATAAAAGATGACTGTGCCGCCGAAAGTCACTACCATCGTGACTACTAGGTGAGTTTCTAGAGGTGGTAGAGCAAGGTCTCACTCGGGTGTTTAGTACCATCGTTATGCCGTTTCTGGTACCACTGTCTTACCCACTCTGTGCTTGTAACTGTCGTGTTCCGTTTTGAAGAGTAAGGTAGCCGGTAAACTTATGCATATGACATTAAGAATTAATCTAATGGTTGTACTGCCACAACATAATTTTGTAAATTGTAAAATATCTTTGTAAATTGTAAAAATTTGGATAGAGCATGATATTTTGTAAATTGGAAAAATGGCTTTTTGTTGTGAAATAATACTTGTAAATATTGTAATACATAAATAATTGTAATACATGAAATAAAAAAAAGTCCACTGAGTTTCTTCCGCCGGATCCTCACAGTGTGTGGCCGCGTTCCGATCCGGTAGTAATCCATATCCATACTAGTCCATACTATAATATTATAAATGCGAAAGTAACTCTGTCTGTCTGTCTGTCTGTTACGCTTTCACGGCCAAACCAGTGAACCGATTTGTATAAAATTTGGTACAAATATAGTTTGAGACCCAAGAAAGGACATAGGATAGGTCTTATCCCGGAAATCCCACGGGAACGGGAACTGTGCGGGTTTTTATTTTAGAATTTTTTCCACGCGAACGAAGTCGCGGGCACAGCTAGTTATAAATAAATCGACCGAAATTTAAATTTTTGCACACCATATCATGGTAGAATATGTTGGTAATTTGATTTATTTTTAATAACCTGTGACACCCATATTCTTGCAAATAAATATTTTTTTATTTTCATTTCATTTCATTTCAATAGCGTCAGTGCTTGTGGCATTAAGACTCACAAGGATAGCAACGCTCCATTCACATCTTTGTTGTCTATAGGCGATGGTTGCTTCTTTGCATCAGAAGACCCACCTGCTTGATTTATGTCTTATGATATAAAAAATGTCGGCTATAAATAAATACATTCTTATTGCTCTTAAGACGTTCCAGCCAGCTTGTATCGAATTAATACCGGTAATAGCATACGTGAGTCGATTTAAAAGTCGATTCTATCAAGGAAATGCACTAAAGGGACTAACGAGAAAAATTTCCACAATAAAACTACAATTACTTATTGCAGGTAATAAAGCTTGGATAAATTATGACGACATTATTTTGTTGTACATTTTATTATGTCGTGGAATATTTAAGTGCGTCGTTCTATAGAGTTATTTGATTTTTATTTATTGCGCGGCCGCGTCAGATCCGGTAGCAACTCAAAAACTGTTGACTCTTCAAAAGTGCCTGTAAATGATAATTTGAATAAAAATGTTTTGATTTTGACTTTGACTTTTATTTTTCGAGCTTACGAGTTTGACTTTCCGCTGCGTAGAAGGTTTATTGATTGTGACCCGATTTCCGGAAAACGAGTTTGCACCAGACCTCCATGTTTCTGGGTCCGAAGAATTTTTTTAGATTATTTTCAAAATAACGTCAGTATGGCATGGCACATACTGCATGTATGTATGTGTCTCACACATACATACATACAGTATGTCCATGAATGTATGTATGTAAACATCTCATGAATTTAGAACGGCTTGACCGCTCGAAACGTGGTTGATAGCATTTGATTGGGTTCCGCCAAACTTAGACTTCCTGAAAATCTGATCTCGTTTGGGCAATTTATTTGGGATGTATCAATGAAGAAGGTCTTTGAAAAAAATGTTTTTTGACATTATTCCGAAATTTCTCAACCTAGCGATTATTTAGCTGAAACAACATTTTAGGTCTCAAAAACTGCGGTGAATGCATTGATATAAAAAACCCAAGATAACAACACAACAACAACAAAATAAAAAGACAAAAAGGAATAATTTGCTTATTAAGTGTTATGAAGGTAATAGTTTATCGAATAAAAGCCATCAAGTTCTCAGTTTGGCCATAACTTAATGTTAGTAACCATGCTCTAGTTTTATTTTTGCAGTGGATTTTGCAATTTGAGTATATTGATAATAGTTCATTTGCTTTATTATAGTATGAGCTAAAGGTGGAGCTAACACTCGCATTAATCAATTGAATCAAATATTTATATCTCTGTCTATGAGGTCTCATCATCTCTTTTTATACCGCTGTGTTAGAAAGAGAGAGTTAGACCTCAGAAGATGACAGCAGTATTTAAAATTTGGTTTCAAGTAGGAATTAGAAGTGCTGCCTCCAGATATAATACAGCTTCATGGGTATGTCACATGAATTTAGTGTGAGTAATTTTTATTTTTATTCGTATCATGTATTTGCAGTGCATATATTTAGAAATATAAGGATTCTGCAGTGTTCTACGACATAAACTTTTAAGTGTGCTTTTACTACTCTATCGTTCGCGCAATTGTGTTAAAAAAGAGGCCCAAAGCTGCTTTACTTCCACGTATTTATATATAGATAAGTTACAGTCACCAATTAACCCTAGGTTAGTTAATAACTGTAAATACCCTGAGGATGCCTGTGTTAGCGAAAGCGGTTGGAAACGAAATTTAATAGATCAAGGCGTTACTTTGCGGAAACCCATAGTTTAAACGAGAAATTATGGTATTTAATTTGCAAAATCATAGAGTGAAATACTATTGTACCCTCCTGAAGATGCTTCGGTTGCGAAGTGAAACGTGCGTTGGGTACATAACTTGTGTGTTACTGCCTTTGCTTCTGACATGGAAGAAAGTGTCGTGGAAGTGGGTGGACTATTGTGCCGCTGTGGTCTTCTATAATTTCAGACTTTGGATAAGTTTGCCCTATTCCTTACACTACCTTTCATTTCAGTCGCATCACAGCAGTTCCATATAACACTTCACGAAAAATTTGCAAATTAAATACCATAATTTCTTCTGGAAATTAAATATTGTTAACCTTATTGTGAAACAGTATAAGTGTTATAAATGAATAAATATTGTATTATAATGGAGTTTCATCAAGTGCTGACGATTAAAAGTGTAGAAAAATTTTGTTGCCAATGCAAATTGGCCAAAAAATGACCGATTTTGATCCAATTAACGGTATTTGAAACAGTTTTTAAGGAGAAAAGCTGATAAGATTTTTCAAGTTTATTTGCGAATTAGCCTGAAAGTTATTGCAAAAATGCTATGAAAATTTGCTAAAAACAACGTAATTTTAATATTTAAAAAGCTGTAACTTTTGAAAATTAGATTCAATTTTGGTTTTTGAAACGGCATGCAGTGGAATGCCATCAACTGCGTTTCGATCAGTCAAGCACACGCACACACTCACACAAATACATACATACAGACATACTGACGTTATATAAAAATTCTTCACGCCCGTATCCCCGAAGAAGTAGGCAGAGGTACAACATGTGCACCTATGATTAGCCGAAGAGAAGATACTTAAAAGGGTGGCTAGCCTATATATATATATATATATATATATATATATATATATATATATATATATATATATATATATATATATATATATATATATATATATATATATGACTTACGTATCGATCAAACTTGTTTATAATTCACAAGAAATTAAAATTAATCTCACTCATAGCCAGCTCGTATCGTTACAAAAGGTGATTACACGTGAGTCCATTTAAAAATCGATTCTATTAAGAAAATGCATTGAAGGATAAAGGAACGGCCCCGCACTATAACGACAATTACTGAGTGCAGGCAATAAAGCTCGGGGAAAATATTACGACATTGTTTTGTGATACGATTTCTAATGTGCCCCTTGGCCGCTATTTTGTGGAATATTTGATATAATAAGTGCACCATTCTACAGAATTATTTGCTTCTAAGAATATTTACCGGTAGAAAACTATACTTCTCGTATAAATAAAAATAAATGTTTGTAGCCAAGTAGTGTATGGAATATTTTATAGGCGAAAGTTAAAATATTGATAAAGAAACACAAATTAAATAAACTGTTAATGAATATAATAATTTGATTAATTACTGAATTAAATGCTAAAACATAATTGCAGGAGGCATAAAAATACCCCAAATAAGTTAGTTGTAATGTTTTTTATAGATACGTGAATTTAATATATTTAATATATTTACATATAATGAATAAAGCCTTGTTTAACGATGACTTATATAATAATAAATAAATATTCACGGGACAAATTATACATACTGATTTAACCCTAAAGTAAGCAAATTATTTGCTTGTGTTATGGGTGTTAATCAACGATACTAATACATAGAAATACATATATAAATACTAGGATATATTTAATAAACACCTAAACCCGGAAACATTTATGCTCATCACACAAATGTTTGTCCCCGTCGGGGATCAAACCCGGGCCCCATCGATCACGTAGTCAGGGTCGCTAACCACTCGACCAATGGGGCGGTCATATTAAATTATATATATTATTGTTTTATATTGTTTTGTTATAAAATATTGCTTTGGTAAAAATATATTTTTAAGTGGAAGTATTTCTTAGTTTAAAATAAAAAGCTTTCTATTTTTTCATGACTAGTTTTTAGGCATATAGCGAATAATTTTCTGTGTGTATACGCACTAAAGTAGAATGCAATCCCTGTGGTTGGTGGATGAAACTGTGATTTGAAATACATCATGAAATGCACTCTGGTCAACCGGCATTCAGCACGTGCTAGTTGCATAAAATACTCAATCTATGATAATAAGTATCTGAAATGGAAAATCAAAACAACAAAATCTGTCCAGAATAATTTCTGAGTAGCAGGGAATATCATAATAGATAGGATATGATTTTGTCTTTTGATCCAAGTACAAATACTAACCTTCATGTTCGGTGATATCCCATGCTTACACCGTTGTGCAAGGTTTTAATTGAATAAAATGTATAATATACATATAAATAATAACATACTTTAAAATGACTCGCGCGCGGACTGTACATGTGCTTCTTGGATTATTTGATTTAAATCCAATAATCTTGCCATTGCATCCGAGAAAATGTCAGTCAATCTCAATTGTTCCGTAGTAACTTTTAATCCAACAGGTAAATTCGAGTTTTCAGATCCATTTTCTGTTTTCAGATCGAAGTTCGATTTCTACTTACAGAGCACCAAATACAAGCATTTGATATCACACGCATTAGTGTCTAGTACACCTCGATGTGACGCTCGACACTACGGCGCTGCAGCCGTTTTTCATTTTAACAAAATGCGGATTGAAATCTCACTGCGGATTTAGCTATAAAATGAACAAAAATGTCCTTACAGAATAGCAAAGCAGAATTGTAAAATAGTGTTATTTTCCACAAACTGTAGATTCTTTAGCTTTTTGCTCTAGCCTGAGTCCCCTGTGAAGAATAGGTCATCTTCCAGGCAGTTTGTAAAAGGCGAAGCATTGTCCAAATTTTTCACTACCATCGTGACTACTAGGTTCTAGAGTTCTGTATTATCTCGCTCGGGTCTGGTACCACCGCCTTACTTATTCCTGCCGCAGTATCGTCAGTGCATGACACTATCGTGTTACGGTTTGGAGGATAAGGTAGCCGGCATGCTTAAGTATATTGTAACATTAGTTTCCCGTCTGATGGCAACACGCTATTCTCTATAGGCGACGGTTTATAACAAAAGTATTTATTTGTGGGTGAAAATCATTTAAAATGACCATTGTCTGAAATATTAAACAAAAATGAAATCATAACAAAAATGAAATTCGTAACAAAATGTAACAAAAATGATAATATGTTAGGGTCTTTACAAAATGTTCTTACGTTATACACATAGTAGCGAACATTTTTTTCACATTAATATTTACTAGCAAAAGCAGAGCTTTGTAAGGGCTCGCTAAGTTATATTACCTAGTAATATTATTAGGAAAGTATTTTTATGCAAATTACATCTTTTAATGTATCATGGACTTTAACATCTTTTAATGTATCATGGAAATTATTTATTATATTCGCATCAAAGGCGTCGTCAGGCTTTGTATCTAGAGAGGCGCAGAAAAATTAAACCAAAATAATAAATAAAATGTTTCTAATATAATTTTTTTTAGTACTTATGTTTAAGAAAAATTCTTTACAAATTTCTTGATTTATTAAAAACACGATTTCTATAATTATCAATGTTATCTACACAGAACAATTATAAAGGTTATCTACATATTTTACACCATATTTTCTGATCTACCTATAATATAGTACCTACCACCACTTTAAAAACTGTACACATCACTGTAAGAGTTTTCTAGGAAAAATGAGATTTAAAAATAAAAGTTGATCTTATAAAGTAAATTTATATTTATTTAACCTTCAATATTTTTAGAATTAATATTGGACTTACCGCAGGCACGAAGAATTGGCGGTAGAAACTCAGCGAATGAATTTTTCCCTCAGAGAAACTCTCGGGGTTCGATTCCCGAGTCAGGCAAATCAAAAATGTGATTTTTCAGTTTGCTGATAAAAACAACGTTGCACGGGATTGGAAAAGTACCCAGCTGGTGATAGACTGGTCACCTATCACTGTCTGTAATCTGTAAATGGTTGATCTTGCAAGCCATCCCTGAAACTTCCCGCTAAATTAACGTATTTTAAGCTCAAAATAGTAAAAACTATAAGCATAGGTTTTTTCAGTGTAAACATCTATTTTGATAAAAATGGCAGTATATTGATTTTTGAAAAGCTGTATATTTTGGAAACGATGATCGATTTTGATTTTTCAAATGGCATTCAACTCAATCTAAATATTGCTTTAGCTAAAAAATCGATAGGTTCAAAAATTTCGAAGCAATGTCAAAAAACATTTTTTTCAAAAATTTTCGTCATTGATAGATCCCAAAAAAATTGACCAATTTTTAACCAATTAACGGTACGTAGCGCAGTTATTAAAGAAGAAAAGATGATAAGATTTTGAAGTCAATCGGTACATTAGCCTGAAAGTTATTTTAAAAATATTAAGTAACTTTGCTAAAGAAAACGTAATTTTAATATTTGAAAAGCTGTAACTTTTGAAAATAAGATTCGGTTTTGATTTTTAAAAGGGCATTCGACGTAATTTTTTTAGTCATAAAATATCGTAGAATACCAAAAAATGATTGGTTGAAATATTTCGAAGTTATATCGAAAAAAAACTTTTTTCAAAATGTTCGTAAACGATTACTTCCAAACGAATAAACTTATTTTGAGGCAATTTATGCATTAGACGTAACTTTTTGAGGAATAGAGCTGATTAGTTTTTGTACTCAATCAGTACATTAATCTGGAAGATATTTAAAAAAATTCTGTTTCGCCACAATGTTTTTTTTGGGTTTTTTTCAAAATTTCTCAAAATCTCTTGGGCCCATTTGGTTCAAATTTTCAGGAAGTATAAGTTGAGCAGAATCTAATCGAATGTCATCAACCGCGTTTCGATCGGTCCAGGCGTTAACAAAACTTATGAGTTGTTGACACACACAAACATACATACAGACATACTGACGTCATCGCGAAAATAGTCAAAAATTGTTCCTAAAACCACAAAACGTGGACATGGTGGTGTATATGGTGAAAACTCCATTTTTGAAAATCGGAGAAAAATCAGTAACCTCTCTATCTACATACGTAGTGGGAAGTTAAAAAGTACAAGTGTTTTAATAGATTAATATTGTATTAAAATGGAGTGAATGAAAATTAATTAAATGAAATCAAACTACGACGCCAAAGCTTAAACCTAAAAGTGCGATATTTTTTCAGTTAAATGTACCACTAAAGGGCACAGATCGTCGCGTAGTGTAGCTTTGTAGCATTTTAACTCGTTAGTTGTATAACAGATGGCGTTAGCAGTAATAAAATTCTAATACAAAATGTATCTTCTATTTTTTTAATATTTATGAAATAGCATTTTAATGGTAGATAACATATCTAGACATGAATTTAAACCACCACGACAAAGCTTAAACCTAAAAGTGAGATACTTTTTTAGTAAAATGTACCACAAACGTGCATAGAAAGTCGCCTAGTGTAGGGCTCGCTTCGCTCGCCCTAATTAATATTAGTTTTATTTATTACTAGCTGTGCCTGCAACTCGTTCGCGTGAAAAAAATTTCTAAAATAAAAACCCGCATAGTTCCAGTTCCCGTGGGATTTCCGGGATAAGAACTACCCTAGGTGAAAAAAATTTCTAAAATAAAAACCCGCATAGTTCCAGTTCCCGTGGGATTTCCGGGATAAGAACTACCCTATGTCCTTTCTTGGGTCTCAAACTATATTTGTACCAAATTTTATCCAAATCGGTTCAGTGGTTTAGCCGTGAAAGCGTAACAGACAGACAGACAGACAGACAGACAGACAGACAGACAGAGTTACTTTCGCATTTATAATAATAGTATGGATTTAATTTTTATTTATTATTAATTATTATTTAATAATAGTTTTATTAATAAAACAATTAGACATCGTACTAAATTTTGTTATTCATTTTATAGATCGAATATAAAATCGGTAAGCACTTTGTTTCCTTTACAAATCTATATTTTGAAACTATAAAATAAATCACAATTTTATTTTATTTTTTTATTATCACGTTTTATAATGATCATATTAAACGTTTATTAAAATGTAACGTACGTAAATATAATTAAAGTAATTTTAGGAATTTTCCATAACAAAAAATATGTTTACTTTAATAATTACAATAGGCTACGTTATTTGGTAGATACTAATTCTTATCAAAAATTAAAAACATAAAGCACATAACATAGGGTCGCATTTTTAATTCTGACTTTACTTAAGCTTTACGCAGTATCTTTTTTAGTTTATAAATCACACACACACACACACACACACACATATATATATATATATATATATATATATATAAATATATATATATATATATATATATATAAAATATAATATAATTTTTCGAATTGCTGCTGATATTGGCATTCTAAAATGAAATAAATCTTAAGAAAAGTATTACAAATAAACTGTCAAAGAAATAAAAAATACAAAGAAATAGAAAAATTACATAATA
The DNA here is from genome assembly GCA_036924255.1 of Apodemia mormo. NCBI lineage: Eukaryota > Metazoa > Arthropoda > Insecta > Lepidoptera > Riodinidae > Apodemia > Apodemia mormo. Next base: position 4,167,193 of record JAUPFN010000006.1, on the reverse strand, counting down.
AAAATGTCGGTAAAGAAATTACAGGAATTAGATATACTATACTACCATAATATAAAAAATCACCTTTGTGAATGCGGCTTTACTTTATAAATGCAGCAAATCATAATAAAAATGATAGGTTTGTATCCTTTGAAAATAACCTCAAATATTTAAAGTCAAACAAGAATAGCGATGAGGTAAAAGGCCTTGCATTTCAATATTGTCATCAACAAATTATATATATAAATCAGTTAAATTCATAAATATTCGCTTACCTTTATTGCTTAGTAAAATGACTAAAATGATCAACTAAAATTGAGGGGTATAAAAGCAAAGGCGCTTCAGTCACAAAACACCTAGACTGAGTAAACCGCAAATTTCCACTGTGACTTAATAAATTGTATTTTTTATCAGAAACGGATGTTAGTACATTCAATAGAGTACATTTTTCAAATAACAATAATCAAATAAAATCAAATATACATAAATTCTTTATTATTTAAGAAATAGTGTAAGACTGAGGTGTTTTTGCATTTAAGCATTGGACTAAAGCATGTTTGCTTTTCATTGCTTTGGATCGAAGCGAATTTGCATGTCACTATTTAATTCGTCAACTGTCAATAAATGGCGATAGCGTAAGGCACCGATTGCAAAATAAAACAAAGTTTAGAATATAGAATTTTATTAATTTTCTTAACAAATTAGTTACAGGTAAGGTACATTATATTGTATTATAATTATTTATGGAAAGTAAAGATAAAATAATATTCTTGCTCATTGTAAAAAAAATTAAATAAAAGAATTAAATCGAGAGATCTTTTGCAGAGTACCTTAATCAAAAGAAAATAAAACCCATTACTAAAAGCAGAAAAAAACAATTCAGTATATTGTGAATAAAATGTTAGTATGTTAGTATGTTAGTATGTTAGGAGCTTTTTGCAATAATTATTAATTTAATAAAAATTTAAATAAAATTTAGAAGAAGCTTTCTATGCAAACCCTACTTTACCCTATCACAACGGCCAAAATATTAGGCAGTTGTTTGTTACTTTTCTGCCTTTTCCTTCACTCGTTGCCACTGATTTTTATTTACCAGACGTTTTCGTGTTCGTCCTGCACGTGCTGGTGTAATTTTTTCTTTCATTACAATAAGTAATTTAATAAAAAACTCAAATTAAACACGCGCTATGCGCAGTCAACTTACTATGAAAAGTAATTGATTCGCCATCTTAGACATTTTGAAATGGCTGCTTCTGATTGGTTGATTGTGACTGAGGCGGATTTGCTCCTAACAAATTTTGGATTGAGGTGGTTTTGCATGTAATCATTACTTTCTAAGTGAATTTTATGTAGGATTGATTTGGATTTGCATGGTGACGATTATAATATATTTTTGCAATTTTTTCACGCTACAATTTGGTGTACTCAGTGTAATAAAATGCATTTTTGGACTGAAGCGCTTTTGCTTCTATACCCCTCAATTGGAATTTTCGTTCAACGAGATAGAAACACGCTTTTACACACTTTTGTATGCGATGACAAAATGGCCGACATACAATCACTTCTGACATTGATATAAAAAAGCCAAGATGTACAGTCCCAAACAAAACTGACATTCAAGTGTCCCTAATTTCATTTAAATACTTATAGATATGGTAAAAACATATGTCTTTGCATATCCAACTTTAAGCGCAAGATTTATAGTTGTTACTACAAAGCAATGTACAAAAAGAAATAAAATTGTCAGTGTCGCGACTGCCGCGATTCTACTTGAAATGAGCGCATAATTTTAAATTGTGCGCTCATTTTTGGAGGACGTTTTTGAGACACTGATTGTGTATCTTGGGTTTTTTATATCAATGACTTCTGACATTTGATTGGCTCCTCAAGAAGCGAATTTTGCCATTTATAAATTTAAACTATTACCAAATTTCGTTGTTAGAAAAATGAATAGCTAACAAAATTGAACGAAATTTGGACATTTATTTAGATATATTTTTTAATAGGATCATTTAAATAATTTTAACCAATTTCAATGACAACATATTATTTTAACAAACTATAAGAGTATTGAAAAACTGTTACTAGTTTTTTCGTTCACATGTATCTTGTAACGCAAGTCGTGACGAGGACAAATTATTTTGTATGGGGAAAATCTATGTTCGATATAAAAATATAAGTATAATATAAAATTTTTAAAATTGAATAATAACAACCTAATTTTTTCGCAATAGCTTGGTAATTTTGTCTTACACGTAAAGTGGAAACTTTTCTTAGTGCGACACATTAAAGTTGTAGTTTTTACTGCTATAATTTTCTTTTTACCTACCTGTTCGAAAAAAAGATAGGCGTATCGTCAAAACGAAGCTATTCACAAAAATCAGCTTGTTATAATTCAAAAATAAAGATGTTCCTAGGGCCACGGTCTAACATATGTGTATTTGGCGACGCGCAGTGTGATATTCCATAATTGCCTGTCACAATCACACAGCTAACAACTTCATCTAAGTAATTTTTAATGGAATTTGTAAAAAGATTTCCTATTTACTTCTCCAAAGGACATTTCATAAGTTAGTCCTAGTTAAGATATAATTTATACTTTCCATCGTCGGCACTTGGTGAAACTCCGTCATAATTATTGTTTTAAATTTTACACTTGTACTGTTTCACAATTCACTAATTATATATAATATATACTTTTTTATTTAAATAGCCAACCGGTTTCGCATTTCACTGCATCATCAGGGCTAAAACTTAAATTGTCAACAAATACGTTGTGTTAGGAATTGTTAATAATGGTCGGTAGATGTGAAATATTGAGTTTGATAGAAAATATTAATGTTGCCAACCATTATTTCCAAATTACCACAGTACGAAGATACAAAATGAGGCAAACTACAAAATAAAAATTATACAAAATTACAAATGAAATCTAAACTAATAATAGATCTAATGTAATAATAAAATCAAATGTCACTTAAATTACTAATTTAAAATTATCCAAAATTAAGATATGTTTGGATTGGGTTTAAATATGGGTTCAAATATGTCAAAATGTTCGGTAAATACTCTATAACGTACCCGAATATATATACACACACACTTACATACACTTTAATGTCAAGGATTAAATTAAATAATTTAAAAAACAAAATATCCTAAATTGTACTAATAAACTAAATAATATGTCAAGCATAAAATTAATATAATTAAATTGGATTAAATTATATAAATAATATTAACTTAAATTATATAAATTGAAATTATTTGTTAAAAAGCATTTCTTGTAATAGTCATATTTTATTTTTATTATTTGTTAATTTTATAGCCCTGTTGGTCGAGTGGTTAATGATCCTGACTACGAAATCAATAGGGCTCAGATTCGATTCTCAATAGAGACAAATATTTGTGTGATGAGCATAGATATTTGTGTTTCTGGATGTATTAGTATCGTTGACAACAATAAGACAGCATAAGCAAATAATTTGCTCATTTTGAGGTTAGATCAATTCGTGTGTTGTCCAACGATATAGGTATATTTTATTTATTTATATTATTTGATGGTTCTCCTGATAGAGCAGTGGCGTAGCAAGGCGCATGCGAAGTGGACCTGGGTGGGAACGAACGGAAAGGGGTCTCGCCGATGCAACTTTGCCCACGTGTATATTAGTCCACGCTACACCACTGAGAAAGAGATATAGATAACGATCACTTATAGACTCTGCACTGAGCGTAGCGGAGGTGTTTTAAGTTTACTTATCATATGGTGGAATTTGTTTTGATAGCATATAGACCCCACAGAACCTAAAGCCTTACATTCCTAATTCCCTAAGTTCCTAGTGTCCCTAGCGCCCTAGTCCTACAATGTATAATTTTTTTAATTGACTTCCCAAAAGGACGAGGTTTACAATTCGGCTGGTATATATCTGTGACAAGGGACTAAATTTAAATATATTAGAGCAGTTTGAAATCATAAAACATAATAACGATTCAATTATAATGTTAAATGAACCAAAAAATTTTCAAATTTACCCCTGTTCCAAAAACTTTTTGACTGGCCACACCGCGCGTGTAAAAGCATTACAAACACCGGCACGAATCAGTCATATTTACACTCGCATTGAGTAGTAGTGTTCGTTTCTCCTGAAGAGGCTTCGCTTTCAAACTGAAACGTGCGTTGAGTACATAAATTGTGTGCTTTCGTGCTCAGTGATGGTGTGAGACGTGTGGGTCAAAATGTGGTGGATGTGGGTGGACAATTCTGCCACTGGTGTCTTCTTTTTGTTCAGGCCATCGTTAGTTTTATCTCATTTATTAAAGACGTCCTTCTTGTCGATGCCATCGCGGAAGACAATATAATAGCGGAATAATATAATAGCAAATTTAATTAATTTCACCTTTTTAATAATGAATTTCCGCAAAGTAACGCATGAATCAATAAATAGTTTGATTTTTTGTTTGGAAGGCTATACTTTTCATCTTGTCTCATTTCAATTTGGTGAAGATCTGATGCGGGTTTCTGGAAATATAAGAAATCGGTAGTTAGTTGCTGCAATTTTACTGCGTTAAAAATTGATTATATCATAAGATAGCAAACAAGCAAAAGGCTCTACTGATAATTGATAAGATAATGATGATGAGATGGAAAGAGAACTATGGTCTACAAACACTAAAGATGTTAATGGTTCGTTACTATCTTTGTGGCAGGGTCTGTAGAACTAAATATACGAGTAGGCATGACTACACACTAAAGCAAAATGGAGATTTTTTTTTTTTTTTTTTTATATCATAAGATAGCAAACAAGCAGATGGGTCTCCTGATGGAAAGAGTCAACCATCGCCTATAGACACCAAAGATGTTAATGGTGCGTTGCTATCTTGTGGCGAGGTCTAATGCCACATGCATAAGTTTACCGGCTACCTTACCCTCCAAACCGGAACACGACAGCGACAAGCACTGACGCTATTGCGGCAGGAATAGGTAAGGCGGTGGTACCAGACCCAGGCGAGACAATGCAGAACTCTACCACCTAGTAGCCACGATGGTAGTGACTCGATAGCCAATCGGTCGCCTTTTACGACCTGCCTGGCAGAACGGCAGTTGGCCTATTCTACAAAGGAGGCCGGGACCAACACGGCGGAAGATATATCGCCTAACTTTATGCTACAAGTATAATGTCTTGTGCATGCGAAGATATGACTTCACTTTAAAGCGAGGTTTATGACTAACTTCATGTCGTACTTCAAGGCTATGCGCGCATAGCATCTGTAAATTTCAATCTCATTATTTTTCCACTAAAAGATGACTTCAAAAACAACACCGGCGAGACTTCATACATAGTTTTTTTTAGTTACTCGTTTTACCTTAAAAAATATATTCTGTAAGATTCTATATCAACTTTTAACTTATCCTCATTTAATTAATATTTTTTAAACTTGGGGAATAGTAGCAAAATAAAGTTGGAATTTAGGTAAGGTTAACAAAAATATTAAGTTCTCTCCTTATTAGTCTGTGCTTAGCGGTATTTATCTTGTCTTTGGGTGTCTTTAGTACAACAGCTAATCTCGGATAGGCATCTATTTAGATTGTCAAAATTCTGAGTTAAGATTTTGCCAAGACACTTTTTAATTACTTATATTAACAAAAAAGAATTAGCTTTAAACTATTCTTGGGTACAAAAATAGGTAGAATTTTTATTTGATACTTATAATGTAAGTTATGACATATAAACTTATTGCTGTTTTAATGCAAATGTAATTAAAACGGTAACACTTAAACATGGTGATAGAAATCAATCAAATTAAAGTCTCAATATTTTTATATGATTGTTCCTAGCGATATATTTTATTTAAATAATTTAAAAAACGTAGAAAATGATTCTAGTTTATCTATATTCGTCACTTTGAAAGACACGTAAGGGATGTACGAAACCAAAATCGCCTATGTTCTTTAATATACCGGATTGAATGATGTATTTGAAGTGAATCTTAGAATTATCAAAAAATGATTACTATAATTCGTTTAAACTAGCGATAAACCTCATATTCCTGACATGAATAATTATTAATCATTAGAAAAGGGAATTTTTCATATAAACCTGAATTAAATGTGAGATAAAATGAACCAAAAGCCGAGTGAAAACAATAGAGCTTCAGGGACCAGGGCACCATACGTTTGAGAGAGAGCGTTTAGCAATTCACGCGTCATCCTCCATACCTTTGTTTCCAACTAGCGGTTGTTTGCTTTCAATTAGACTCTGCGTTTGTGCTTCATGCTTATAGTGCCCTGGTACAAACGGAATTAAGCTTATGCCTTAATTGGAATTTATTGTCCCGAGAACTTTATTAGCCCTTGTACAAACACAATCAGCCATACTAGTTGATATAAGAGGTTGTCAACTAAGTTGGCTTATAAAACAACAAAACTTAACTGCAAGTAAATACTGCTATTTCTATTTACGTTGACAGAATACTATGTAAAAATAGGCAAAATGCGTGTAGGGCCCTTGGCCCTACATAGCGCGTAAGGCTACGTAGTTGCCCATCACAATAATATGGACTGAGAAGAGCGCTTTTTTTATTGAATAGATTCAGGCGTTACTTTACGGAAATCCATAATTGAAAGAATAAATTGTGTTATTATATTTGGAACTGGTGTGATGCAACTGAAACGAAAGGTAGTGTAAGAAATGGGCCAAACTTATTTAAGGCCTAACATGTTATAACCAAAATATTACATTTATTGCTTTTCAAAATAATCTCCTTTACATTAAAAGATTTTTTCATGCAATCGAACCATTTTTTAAAACAGGAGGACCACAAATCTGAAGGCATGTTTTCTACGTGCCGATTGAACGCTATCACTGCCTCTTCGGAGTTGGTAAAAATAAAACCTCTCATCAAATCTTTGATTTTTAGGAAAATACAGAAATCACAGGGTGCTAGGTCGAGGCTATGCGCAGGATGAGTGACGAGATTTACTTTTTAAATGACTTTGTTTTGTTGGCCGTGTGTGAAAAAGCGTTATCATGGTGTAGGAGAATGCGGCTTTTGGGTCGTCTTTCACGAACTTTTTCTAACACCCTGGGTAAACAAATGGTAGAATACCACTCGGCATTAACACTTTTGATCTTCAAGTGGAATTGTACAGATGGGACCCGTAGCTGAGAAAAAAACGCGATCATTTTTTTACCAACGTTTCTCGCCTGTCTCACTTTTGTTGGCCTGTTCCCATTTTCAAACACCCATTTACAAGATTGCTGTTTTTTTCGGGTTCAAAACAATAAATCCACGTTTCGTCTCCTGTCACAATGTCTTAAACAGCATTAGAATGTCCGTGGTCGTACTTCAGTAGTATCTGTGAGCACCATTCCACGCGAGCCCGCTTCTGCTCCGCTGTCAGTTCACGAGGGATTCAACGACAACAAAGTTTCCGAACTTTCAATTCTTCGTGTAAAATTTTCTGAATTTGGCTCATACCAATTCCCAATAGTCCTCGAATTGTCTCATAGGTAATCCGGGGGTTTTCTTCAATTAACCGCTTAACAACAGCCACATTATTTTCGTTGACAGCAGTTGAAGGCCGCCCTTCACGAAATCCGTCATGTGAAGAAACTCGACCTCTCTCAAATTCAGCAAACCATCGCCTTACGGTGCTCAAACAAGGTGTTTCTCTGCCAAAAGCATTTTGAAGACGAGCGGCACAGTCTTGCGGAGAAAGAGAACTTTAAAATGATAAAAAATTATCGCTCTAAAATCTTTTCGACTTAATTCAATTATCGTTGCGTGCGTAGAACTTTGATGTGTAATAAAAAACTGACAAATCATTTCCCGCCAATTGTTTTTTTTATTACTAAGAAGGTTGCAGCGTCTTAAAAATATAACATTCGAAATTCAAATAGTTCCGATTAGCTAGAAGTGCAAAACTTTTAGTGTGCCCCATGTATTATGTGTCATAAACATCGTGACTTAGGTGAAAGAGTGATTAGGTGAGTTCTGACACGTTTCGACTGGATTTCAGTGCCACCATCTTACCTATTTCTGTTTGGAGGGTAGGGTAGCCGGTAAATGCATGAATGTGACATTCCAACTCCGCGATTCGAATAGCAACGCACCATTAATATTTTTGATATCTGTAGGCGATGGTTTTCTCTTTGTATCAGAGGAATCATCAGTAAAATAAAAAATATAAACATATTTTTCTTGTATGAAACTCAAATTTACATTTGAGTTTCATACAAGAAAAAATGCTTTTCAAAATTACATTTTTTTATTACATTCTGTATCATGTTCATAACACATGTTAGTACACTAGCTGTTAGAGTTCGCTGAGTAATTGACGTATTTTGTGAATCCCACGGGATCAATGTAAATTTACGCGAAAAAACTAGCCTATGCAATATCATCACGCCAGTTACATTGCGATATACTGAAAGTCACAAGTAAGTAAGACGCTATATTGCTCATTCAGCGAAACAGTGACGAAAATTTAGTTTTTGCCAAAATTGAATTATACGTAACTAATAGTTTACGTAACTAATAGTTTTCTTGGTAAAAGCGAAGACGAATAATAATTTCTAACGTGTCGTTTTTGAATTAATGCTAATTCGTAAAGATTCTGCGGAATGAGCGACAAATGAATAATTGCTTTCATGAAATCCAGTTGTATTTGGAACTACAATGCCGGTACACAAAAAAAACGAAAATTTTTGGTACTATCTCTTGTAATGAGTCTTTAAAGTAATGATTATATGACACCAATGAAGAACCTTTAGTTCTTAAAAAGAAGAAAATCGAGGTTTTATTATAAAATATGCGAATAAAGGTCTATTTTATTACTATAAATATTGTTTTGTCGTGTAATTTTTGTTACAAAATATGTAAATAATAATTATTCGTCAATCTTCGTATTTTACCAAATTTTTTGATACAATGTCGAAATTGTAGATACCCGATGTTTTGTTTTTATATCATAGTAATACCAATATTTTTTTAGATTTAACCATTTTATAAAAATATATTATTTTATCCATATTCTGGATCTAAAAAATCGTTTTAGGGTTTTCTTATTCACACGCACGTCTCAAAAATAAAATCACACCTTACATCGCTCTCTTGTAAAGTCATAAATGTATTGTTACGCCAATGTTCTACCAAACGAACGACATTCATTTTTTTTATATCAGCCCCCTTAGACAAGTGGCAAACGCTCAGTAACTATTCAAATTTGTTCCATACGAACGTTACGAAGTATATTGAATATTGTCTCTGAATTGACGGTAAACGTCACTTTGAAGTATTATTTTCACCGAGGTTATAAGTTTTATTTCTATGAAAAGTGCATTAAAAAAAAAGACTTGCCCCCAAGATGTGGCATCAACGCTAGTACAATAGAAAGAGAAATTTATGGATTTGTCATAAGCTGTTGACACGAGCGTAAACGAATTTGTAATTGGTAGCCAAGTGTCATTCGTGAAACGAAACGATATATTGCATCGATCATTTTTGACAATTTTCGTACAAAACTGTAGCCAAGTGGCACTTTTGACAAGCAAAATAGTAGCGAATTACACGATAATCGGCGAACGCTAGAACCCTGCAGATTACGCTTAAAATGGCGGTTGATCATTATTATTCAATCAGCTGTTCTAAAGCGTGGATTGGTGGCACATTATTAATGGTGCTTTGATATCCTTGTGGCGCGGGCAGGGTATTAATGTCACATGCATACATTTACCGGCTATCTTACCCTCCAAACCGGAACACGACGGTAACAAGCACTGTTGCTATTGCTGCAGGAATAGGTGGGCCAGTGGTATTACACCCGGGCGAGACAATGCAGTTTTGCATATTTTCGTTCATTTTTAATAATAAATTTATCATCAGCTTTCATAAATCTGAAACATAAGTTTTAAAATGTGACTATCGATAACATTTTACACAATTTTACGTTCACTTGTAATGTAAAGAGGATTTACTTAAAATATGTTAACACAATCAAATTTGATAGCAAGGAAGATAAATACATAAATCTTGGTGACAGTATTTAATTTTATAACTCTTTAAATTGGTAGTACTGACAGAGTTCAATTGACATGTTAGCTATATAGAAATTTACGGCATGACAGTAATTAAGAAGAAAAGATAGTATATTTTATCTTATTCGCACTTACGCGGTACATACATTCAAAATTGAATCAGATATAGCGACTCTGTCCTTATTTTTTTATAATATTTATATATTCCATCCATGTATATAATTCATCCGAGATTGATTCACGTCGTGAAATAACACTTCAAACTGACATCGCCGTCAATTTACAGACAATATTCGATAGACCTTAATAGAATGAACGTTAAACAAGCCATGATCCACTTGGCTACCAATTTGGTCTAAATGACGCCAATGCGTTATATTAGAATGAACAGAGAGCTTGGTTGGCGGTCAGAGCGTGCGCAGGACTTAGAAAAATTTTGATGGAAAATTTCAACCCTATATAACACCCCTTTTTTGTTACATCATTGCGTGGAAGGAGTAAGGGACACCAACTTTTGTCAAGGTCACTTTGCTCTGAGTTAATTCCCCGTGGAGTTAAGGGATGAAAACCGAATTCCACTACAAAGGCGTCTGCGACTTAAACAAAGAAAATGTATTGAAATCCCCCTAGTTAGGTTAGGACTCTTAAATTATGGCAATTTGCGTTCATTTTACTTTAAAATTATCAAAAATTCTAACACATATTATCCACGATTTAGAACAGCTGATTGAATAATAGTGATCATCCGCCATTTTTAGCGTAATTTACAGGGTTCTAGCGTTCGCTAATCATCGGATCACGATTTTGCTTGTCTAAAGTGCCACTTGGCTAAGGTTTTGTATGAAAATGATCAAAAATGATCGATGCAATATAACGTTTCGTTTCACGAATGACACTTGGCTACCAATTACAAATTCGTTTACGCTCGTATCAACAGCTTATGTCAAATCCATACATATTGTTTTCTATTCTCCTAGCGTTGGTGCCACTTGTCTTGGGGGGCAGGATAGCCAATAAACAGATACGTCTTTTTACACAAAGAAATAATTACTATCGTCTATATGTGCACGTTACATATGTTTGCCGGTTACCTTAATCTTCAAACCGGAACACAGCAGTGACGAGCGACGACTAAAAATATAAAGTTTATTAAAAAAGATGCAAATTTATTTTTTGAAAGCTGTAACTTTTAAACGCGACGATCTTTCAAACGGCATTCAACGTACCTAATTATTGAGCTCTAAAACGCCATCGTTGTTTTTAAATAGTTTGGCCCCATTTTTGGCCCAATACTCTCAGCTATGTCTAAAAAAGAATTATCGTTGATAAAAGACAATGCTTGCTCTCCTAAGATGTATAAACTTTGATCCGATTTACAACATTTAATGTATTTTATTAAAGAGCTTATCCAATTTTGGAATCAATCGGTACATTAGTAAAAAGTAATTTAAAACTGAAATACCTAAGTTAGTTAAAAACAACACTATATCTGAAAAGCTGTAACTTTCAAACACTTGATTCAATTTTGATTTTTTAAATGCAATGCAAAACAGCATTTAACGCAATTTTACGAGTTTGTTTGAAAATTCCCGAAGTTATGATGAAAGAAACTGGCCAAGTGCGAGTCAGACTCACGCATGAAGGCTTCCGTACACGGATTAAACTGGATACGCCTTTAAAGCCAATTTATTTGGACGTCAATGTCGCTTGCATTTACACACAGTAATAAAGGGTTATAATACTTACCGATTAAATGAAATCACTTCAAAAGTATTAATTAAGCCTTTACTTTTTATTAAATACGATAAACAGCACAATATGGCATATTTCTATTTTTTACAATATAATATATCTACAAGCATTTGATATTTACATACATTTGCTCACATAAGAGCGGTTACGCATTTTGCGCCCAACACCGTGTCTATTAGTATTTGTGTGGTCTGTGGTTCCGTACTATCATCATCTATAATGTGATTGACCCCCCCCGGAATGGACCCTCGTGTTGATCCCGGGCTCCTTTGAAGAATAGGCCAACTGCCGGCAGGTCAGGCCAAGACCAAAGGCAGGTCGACGACGATAAAAGGCGACCAATTGGCTATACGCATTGATATAAAATACCCAAGACACACAATTCCGAACAAAACTGACACTCAAAACTGTCGCTAATTCAGTCTAAAAAGTTTATAGTTATGGCACAAACGTGTTTTTGCATATTCAACCTTAAACGCAAGATTTAAAGTCATTTTTACAAAAACAATGTACAAAAAGCAATAAAATTTTTGACTTAAATTAGCCGGTAGGACAAGGAACATGTGGAGTCGAATATAAATATTTTTATGCATTGAGGTAGTATTTTAAGGGTTTGTAAAATTTACATTAAAAAAATCTTGTCGAAAATCTGTTTTTGCGTAGAACATTTATCTATAACATATAATAAATATTTACATATAATAAAATCGTAGGAAAGTCAAAACTGTACATTGAATATTTTTTTAAAAGAATACTTGGGGCGTGATCTAAAATCGATATCGAAGCCAAAAATATAGTTTTTAGAATTTTTGTCTGTTTGTCTGTTTATCTGTTTGTCTGTATGTATGTCCGGGGTAAACTCAAAAAGTACTGCATGGATTTACTTCAAATTTTGCATGAATATTACTAACACGTCGGGTCAATATATAGGCTACATATTATCACGCTATCACCTACGGGGAGAAGCTGTGCGCAGTAAACGAAGTCCGCGCGGACGAAATCGCTGGCAACAGCTAGTATATCAATAAAACTAATAATGACCATTAAAATAATTTATTTATATTTCAAACGTTATAGGTTATTGGTTCTATTACACAGAACCTACACATATAGGCAAACTGTGGGTTTATAGACATGTAGTATTTGACGCTTGATATTGATACATTTAGTTTGCATAGTCTAATAGATTTAGAATATACTGAAATAGGAAATTTACTGCAATGGTGACTATGACTACGTTATTTTCGCCGTGTTGGTCCCGGCCTCCTTTGCAGAATAGGCCAACTGCCGTTCAGCCAGGCAGGTCGTAAAAGGCGACCGATTGGCTATGCGAGTCACTACCCTCGTGGCTACTGGGTGGTAGAGTTCTGCATTGTCTCGCCCGGGTCTGGTACCACCGCCTTACCTATTCCTGCCGCAATAGCGTCAGTGCTTGTCGCTGTCGTGTTCCGGTTTGGAGGGTAAGGTAGCCGGTAAACTTATGCATGTGGCATTAGACCTCGCCACAAGATAGCAACGCACCATTAACATCTTTGGTGTCTATAGGCGATGGTTGACTCTTTCCACCAGGAAACCCATCTGCTTGTTTGCTATCTTATGATAAAAAAAAAAAGTTATAAAGTTCATAGATTCTTACATGATAATAGACACGATTTTTTTCAGACTTATTATGTAATGTATCGACAACATAGTAAGGAAACGCATTAATTTCCTAGAAATAAGTTTAGTTTTTCGTAGAATTCTGGTTTTGAATTAGATTTTAGTTTTTCTGTTTTTTTTTGCAGTATTATGTAAACGCACATTTATTTAGTTATAGTATCTGCAGACGTACGAGGAAATACTGCCCATAGATATTTGAAACACAATAGGTTAGTTGCTAATGCGATGTCGGCTTCTGAAAATTTTATTGACCCTCGTATAAAAAATTCCAATAAAACAATTTAGAGCTAAAAAATTGTGTTCAATGTTATTCGGAAGATCAAACTCTTTGATGATTTTGAAAAAATATACATCTCTTCAAATACTGAATAACTAAGTATCATTTAAAAAAACTTTGGATTTTTGTACTTTTTTAATTCAATAGTCTATGCTTAGGCATAGCTTTTTTTCTTTGAGGTTAAAATACTTAAATTTAGCGGGAAGTTTCAGGTGGCCTGTAGGGTCAACCAGCTCACAGACTTTTTTAATATAGTTACATTAGTTGGTAACATAGGTGTGTTACATATACAGAAATCCTAATAGATATGTATATTTAGTTTGGAGTGTTTAGTACATATAATATTATTGCCAAAGGTAATTTTAGATTAGATAATTCCTGTTAATTATACATTTCTTTTATAATTACGTTAGTTTTTTTTATAGGTGTGTTACTAATAGGTATTTTTAGTTTGAGGAATAGTTAGTTATGATATTAGGTATAGAAAATTTAGAAGTTATAGGAAGTTCATGTCTTACGTTTTTTACTTACATTTTAATAACAAAAATGTCGTATATAAATAATTAAGAAGAATATGTAAATATTATTTTTAACGTACTAGCGGCCCACCCGGCAATGTAGAGTTTTTTAATAAAATAAAGAAAGTTAAATAAGTTCTAAAGTAAATATGCGCGAGCAAACCACGGGTAACAGTTAGTATGCAAATAAAACAACTCGTACGTATAAACAGTCACTTAAAATTTATACGAGACTAGCTGCAGATCGCTGCATTAGGATAAAAGTATTCTATGTGCTATTCCAGGTCATCTTATATCCGAGTCTAAATCCAAATTGGTACAGCCATTTTTTACGTGATTGATTATCAAACATCCAAACATACAAACTTTAACATTTATAATATGTATAGTATAATATATCCGCAATCAAAAACAACATTTTATTAAAAATAAATTATTAAATCAAAAAATAAACATTCTTAATGCAACCTGTGCCTTCCACTTAAGAAATCGTTATCAACAACATGTGTAAACAGAACAAAATTCGATGCTACTTATGATTTGCTATTGTTATATTAAAATTTTCTTAATATATCTCCAAAGTTTATCGTAAGAATCACAATTATATATTGTTATTTTATATTCGTACAAATAGAATAAAAAGAATCACCTAACTCGGTCCTCAAATTAAGTAATCAATATAATCAAACATTTTAAAATCGTCAAATTGATGTCCTCTTCTCTTTTTGGCAGTTGGTTAACAACTGTAAAAGGTATTCAAAATTATTAATGAAAAAAATTAATCTTATTAAAAAAAATAACTTATTAATGAAAAAAATCGACTCCACTAATAATAACAGGATAAATTTGTATTATTCGACTAAATTAAAAGGAGGTTGTAATGCACTGTCCTTTTACTGAAAAAGTGACCATTGAAATTTTGTCGTACTATATTTGGAGCGTCGAGTACATTTAAAAAAAAAAAAGAAAATCATACATTACACCCTATGTTTAGTAATATAAACGACAAAAATAAATCGATAAACTCTTATACTTACCGAAAATACAATATTTTTTTAACGTTCATGATGTTGTATTTTACAATTTATCAGAAAACAATTCTGTATTTTTGACGCGCGGGCAGTGACGTGAGCGACGGGCTTCTATTTGAAGTGAGTGAGCAATTTTAAATTGTGCACTCATTCTTAGAGGACGTTTTTGAGACACTGATTGTGTATCTTGGGTTTTTATATATCAATGGCTATACGAGTCACTAACATCGTGGCTACTAGTTGGTAGAGTTCTACATTGTCTCGCCTGGGTCTGGTACCACCGCCTTATCTATATCTGCCGCAATAGCGTCAGTGCTTGTCGTTGTCGTGTCCCGTTTGGAGGGTAAGGAAGCAGGTAAATTTATGCATGTTTCATTAGACCTCGTCTCAAGAAAGCAACGCACCATTAACACCTTTGGTGTCTATAGGCGATGGTTGACTCTTTCCATCAGGAGACCCATCTGCTTGTTTTGCTATCTTATGCAATAAAATAAATATAATATAATATAATATAATATAATATAATATAATATAATATAATATAATATAATATAATATAATATAATATAATATAATATAATATAATATAATATAATATAATATAATTTATATATATATATATATATATATATATATATATATATATATATATATGTAGGAAGTGGGTCAGATATGATAAATAAAATGCGGATGTGGTAATATAACAACTCTTTATATTTAGATCAGAATAACATTAGATCACTATTAAAGCTTTCCATCACTAATGACTAGTTCTGGTTTAACAATTCCAAGTAACTTAATTATTCCCTATTACAAATAAGTCCTAATTTAAGCAATAGATAGTCAATTATAAATTGTACTGCGACTAATTTATAGTTGACAATAATAATTAACTTGTTTGCACAAATTAATTATCCGAGAGTCAAGGATAAGCTACTAGCAAGATACAACAAGTGTACCGAGCCACGCCAGAGCCTAGACTGCCTTATCGGCGGGCGCTCAGAGCCTTTTATACAGGTAGCAAAACAAGTTGAGTGGTAGGGATATCGAACGATGCGCTTGCCGGCCCGGGCCGTGCATTTGTTGTTTACACTTTACAATATTCTTGCATTTGACGACGCGGACGCCGTCACGGCCATACTGACATACACACGTCCTCGTGTGCGCATCTTTATACATCTGAGGACAAGGAACGCCTCGTTCATCCTGACATATCTTTTAGAAAACTAAACAATCTTATTTTTTTTTTTTTACAGCTCTATAATTAGCGTAATCTTTTGCGAAATGGTACAATAGTGTGCTGGTCCGGCAACCCCTTCAGCAACTACAACTATTAAACTCTCGTCAGTTTTGAAACCGGAGACTGCATTCTACTAAGCTAGGAATCTCTCTCGTCAATTAAAAAAACCGGAGACTGGATTGTACTAAGCTCCCTCTCATCAGTTAAAAACCGGAGACTGGAGTGTATTAAGCTCCCTCTCATCAGTTAATAACCGGAGACTGGAGTGCACTAAGCTCCCTCTCATCAGTTAAAACCGGAGACTGGAGTGTACTAAGCTCCCTCTCATCAGTTTAAAACCGGAGACTGGAGTGTGCTAGGCCGGAAATCCCTTTAGCTAATGTGCTAGACCGGAAATCCCTTTAACTGAGAGTGCTAGACCGGAAATCCCGTAGCTAATGCTAGACCGGAGATCCCTTTAGCTGAGAGTGCTAGACCGGAAATCCCTTTAGCAAACAGTGCTAGACCGGAAATCCCTATAGCTAATGCTAGACCGGAAATCCCTTTAGCTGACAGTGCTAGACCGGAAATCCCTGTAGCTAATGCTAGACCGGAAATCCCTTTAGCTGACAGTGCTAGACCGGGTTGCAATCCCTGTAGCCAAAAGGCTAGACCGGAATGAACCCCTTTAGCCAAGTCATTGGACCGGACACTCCCTTCAATGACTCTAATCTTCCTACATTTTTTGTCAATCCTACATTTTTTGTGTCAATCCTACATTTTTTTGTGTCAATCCTACATTTTTTGTCAATCCTACATTTTTTTGTCAATCCTGCATCTTTTGTCAATCCTGCATCTTTTGTCAATCCTGCATCTTTTGTCAATCCTAAATTTTTTGTTAAATTACTTCTTTTACATTTTTTTTCCATTGATTTCTTTTCATAGTTTTATAAGACTCCCATTTCCTTTAATTATTTTTTTTCTTCGCTTCTTTTTTTTTTTACTTACATTTTTAGTGATATTTTATCATCATTTTACTACATTTTTTTTTCGTTTACTTAATATCGTATTTTTTTTTGCTGATGATGTAGCCTCATGAATAGTGGCATTAGTTATTACAAGATTAGAGAATCTCCTTCGCAGGTAGATATTAAAAACTCTGACTGTTATAACTATTTACAATATACACTGCATTTCTATCAATATTGTTTGGACCAGTTTTATGAACAAGATCATTATCATGAGTATACGCCGTCACGTCATCCTTGTTATAATTTTCATATAGGTACCTCAAGAAACCCTACAGGAATATGGGGAACTTCGCAGAGGCTATCATGGGCGCACTTGTTTTCTAAAATTGCGGTAACTTTTAAGGAGCCCTTATATTTTGAGTCAATAATAATTTTCGTTTAGTGTCGTTCTACATTCCTAACAAAGACAAAGTCACATACACTAAAAGGTTTAACCTTTCATTACCTCTACTCAACCATAAAATGTCCGATTGGGCTGATTTTTTTTTTCAAAGCTTGTAGATACTTTCGCGAGTTTTTGTTAGTTGCCGAATGTCAAACCTAATGCTGCTGAGCGCGTGTTAAATATTACCTAACCGCTTTTGCCATGATTTATCAGAGAATTATACTGCGCTATCATTATTAAACCCTACAGGAATCGCATTACATATTCGGACCGACTGTTAGCTCTATATGTGCCTGTCGCAAGAAGATGTAAATCTGTATTGTTTTCTCTTTTTTTTTTTTAAAAAAATTTGTTTGAGTTTAGTTGGTAATAAACTTTAAGATTGCTTATTAACGATCTTCAAAGGGTCAACTAATTCGATTTCAGCTCGACGAATTTAAGCCCGACGGTTTTAATTCAATTTGTTGTCAATTGTTTTTTTAAAAATATCTACCAAGCGCTCTCTATCTTTACCTACAAAGTCAGTATTTACCATACTCTCGCTAGCAGATTTTGAAACTGAGCAGGATTGTTTTTTTTTTTTTTATATATCATAAGATAGCAAACAAGCAGATGGGTCTCCTGATGGAAAGAGTCAACCATCGCCTATAGACACCAAAGATGTTAATGGTGCGTTGCTATCTTGCTATCAAGATTGTGTTTAAGTATTGCTAAGCATTAATCTGTTTTCGCTTACTTCCTATTCTACATTGGTCCAAATTTTACGGCCTAACGAAACATTAAGACTTATCAGGTCAAACGTGAAACTACCTCCAAATTTAAATTTTGCCTTGTGGTTAAGCATTTGATTTGTTCAGTGGAAACTACATCAAAACAAGCGACTATTTATAGATTCTTGTTCATAAAACCGTTCTCTTACAAAGGAATCACAACAGATTTGTTTGATATGGCTACATTCTAAACCAGACTCAAATATAAAAGATAATTAAATTCTACTTAGTGTAATACACCATGTAACGCTCTGGAACAGATGTTGACTGGTTTTCTGTTTTTCGGAACTCGAAGTGGCAACTTCTTTCTTCTTGTAGCTCATCGGAAAAATGGAAGCTTTGTGGCTGGGCCGGGATCACAACATACATAGCAGACCACTGGTGGTCGGCCACTGGACACGTCACCAGAGATAGTGGTAGATGACCTGCTTTCGCTGCAAGCAAAAATTATTTGAGATAAGTTTGTGTTTATCACGGCAATAGTTGTTACGATGTTCGATTCTATCACAAAATTGTAACTTCCTCGAAATACAGTGGTGCTCTTAAATCGGTTCATATTTAAGTCTAAAAGGAAGAGATCTTCAAGTCCTAATATAGCTTGCCAAGACAGCAGCTTGTGAAGTAGGTGACGGCATGACTCTTAAGTGAGTGAGTAGCTACAATGATCAGATCAACCCCGTCTAATTTTTTCTTTTCTATATTTATTTTACTTGAGGTACACCAGCTAGTAAGTTACACGACAAAAATCCTACGAGTCAGATGAAGGGTCTTTGGAACGACAGAAGCATCTCATTAAAAACAAAGCAGAGGCTGGTTTGTACGCTGGTGTTCTCCATATTTACGTACGGCGCAGAGTCATAGACACTAAGAGCTGCAGACAGACGTCGCATTGATGCGTTTGAAATGTGGTGCTGGAGAAAATGTTACGTATCCCTTGGACAACACACAGGACCAACACCTTCATACTAAAACAACTTGGAGTAAAGACCAGACTGTCTGCTACGTGCTTTCAAAGAATTCTATAATACTTCGGCCACATCTCTATAGAAAGCAAGGAGACAATCTCGAAAAGCTAATAGTGACCGGAAAAGTAGAAGACAAAAGACCACGTGGTCGTACTCCTATACGATGGTCGGACCAGGTTTGCACCAATCTTATGTCTAAAATGTTTTATGATGCTCTGCACGCCGCTGAAGATAGAGTCCAATGGCATAATATTGTGCTATCAAGAACAATCTAATGAGGAGGTTACGACCCTCAGTAATGAAGAATACGAAGCTAGGAGGAGGACACCAGTTAGTCATATCGTCTGCTTCATCAGAATCAAAGTATATCAACTTAAGGGGAGTAGATGCATTTACAGAACGTGAATTAATATTTTCTGCTATTTTTCAAAGAATAGTTTCCATACCACAAGTGAAAAGAGACATTTACTGCTCTACATAATTAACCGAAATAGTTTGATGCTGAAGTGGGAGTGAATCCGATCCCACTTCTGATGTAGGAAGTGGGTCAGATATGATAAATAAAATGCGGATGTGGTAATATAACAACTCTTTATATTTAGATCAGAATAACATTAGATCACTATTAAAGCTTTCCATCACTAATGACTAGTTCTGGTTTAACAATTCCAAGTAACTTAATTATTCCCTATTACAAATAAGTCCTAATTTAAGCAATAGATAGTCAATTATAAATTGTACTGCGACTAATTTATAGTTGACAATAATAATTAACTTGTTTGCACAAATTAATTATCCGAGAGTCAAGGATAAGCTACTAGCAAGATACAACAAGTGTACCGAGCCACGCCAGAGCCTAGACTGCCTTATCGGCGGGCGCTCAGAGCCTTTTATACAGTAGGTAGCAAAACAAGTTGAGTGGTAGGGATACAACAAATGCACGGCCCGGGCCGGCAAGCGCATCGTTCGATATCCCTACTACTCGACTTGTTTTGCTACCTGTATAAAAGGCTCGGAGCGCCCGCCGATAAGGCAGCCTAGGCTCTGGCGTGGCTCGGTACACTTGTTGTATCTTGCTGGTAGCTTATCCTTGACTCTCGGATAATTAATTTGTGCAAACAAGTTAATTATTATTATCAACTATAAATTAGTCGCAGTACCATTTATAATTGACTATCTATTGCTTAAATTATGACTTATTTGTAATAAGGAATAATTAAGTTACTTAGAATTGTTAAACCAGAACTAGTCATTAAATAATGTAAAGCTTTAATAGTGATCTTATGTTATTTTGATATTTGATACAAGTTGTACAAAATATAAAGAGTTGTTATATCACCACATCCTCATTTTATTTATCGTATCTGACCCACTTCCTACATCAGAAGTGGGATCGGATTCACTCCCACTTCAGCATCAAACTATTTCGGTTAATTATGTAGGGCAGTAAATGTCTCTTTTCACTTGTGGTATGGAAATTATTCTTTGAAAAATAGCAGAAAATATTAATTCACGTTCTGTAAATACATCTACGCCCCTTAAGTTGATATACTTTGATTCTGATGAAGCAGACGATATGACTAACTGGTGTCCTCCTCCTAGCTTCGTATTCTTCATTACTGAGGGTCGTAACCTCCTCATTAGATTGTTCTTGATAGCACAATATTATGCCATTGGACTCTATTTTCAGCGTCGTGCAGAGCATCATAAAACATTTTAGACATAAGATTGGTGCAAACCTGGTCTGACCATCGCATAGGAGTACGACCACGTGGTCTTTTGTCTTCTACTTTTCCGGTCACTATTAGCTTTTCGAGATTGTCTCCTTGCTTTCTAAAGATGTGGCCGAAGTATTATAGAATTCTTTGAAGGCACGTAGCAGACAGTCTGGTCTTTACTCCAAGTTGTTTTAGTATGAAGGCGTTGGTCCTGTGTGCTGTCCAAGGGATACGTAACATTTTCCTCCAGCACCACATTTCAAACGCATCAATGCGACGTCTGTCTGCAGCTCTTAGTGTCCATGACTCTGCGTCATACGTAAATATGGAGAACACCAGCGTACGAACCAGCCTCTGATTGGTTTTTAATGAGATGCTTCTGTCGTTCCAAAGACACTTCATCTGTCTCATAGCATTTTTGTGGTGTACCTTACTAGATGGTGTGCCTTAAGTAAAATTATTATAGAAAAGAAACAATTAGACGGGGTAGATCAAATCATTGTACCTACTCGCTCACTTGAGTCATGCCGTCACCTACTTCACAAACTGCTGTTTTGGCAAACTATATTCTTTTAGACGTAGATATGAACCGATTGAAGAGCACCACTGCATTTCGAGGAAGTTGAAATCTTCGTGATAGAATTGAACATCGTGACAACGATTGTCGTGATAAACAGAAATTTATCTCAATTAATTTTTGCTTGCAGGGAAAGCAGGTCATCTACCACTATCTCTGGTGGCGTGTCCAATGGCCGACCACCAGTGGTCTGCTATGTGACCCCGGCCAAGCCACAAAGCTTCCATTTGACCGATGCGCTACAAGAAGAAAGAAGTTGCCACTTCAAGTTCCGAAAAACAGAAAACCAGTCAACATCTGTTCCAGAGCGTCACATGGTGTATTACACTAAGTGAAATTTAATTACCTTTTATATTTGACTCTGTTCAAAATTCCATATCAAACAAATCTCTTGTGATTTCTTTGTAGGAGAACGGTTTTATGAACAAGAATCTAAGTAGTCGCTTGTCCTGATGTAGTTTCCACTCAATAGATCAAATGCTTAACTTAATTGAATTAAAACCAGCGAACTTAAATCGATTTAGTTGACCCTAGACCGTTAATAAGCGATCTTAAAGTTTATTACCAACTGAACTCAAATTAATATTAAAGAAAAAAACAATACAGATTTACATCTTCTTGCGACAGGCACATAAAGAGCTAACGTCAGTCCGAACGTGTTTAATTAATTAATTTATTTTTTTATAGAAAAAAGGGGTAAACGAGCAGGAGGCTCACCTGATCGTTAGTGATTACCGCCGCCCATGGACAGCCACATCACCGGAGGTCTTGCAGCTGCGTTGCCGGCTTTTTGGGAGGGAGTATGCTCTTTTCTTGGAGGTGCCTGAGTCGTGTCCGTTCGGAAGCGCCCCCGCCGGTAATTGATTCCACGGAGGAGTGGTGCGTGGTAAGAAGTGCCTAGAGAATCGCACAGTTGTGGATTTCCGGACATCGAGGTGATGAGGATGGAACTTTGAGTTTTGCCGCGATGTCCGATGATGAAATTCGGCAGCAGGGATCAGTCCAAACAGTTCGTCGGAGCGCTCTCCATGATAAATGCGGTGGGGGATGCTAAGCGAACTTACATCTCTGCGTGGAGCCGGGGAGTCAAGCCGATTGGAGATTGCTTGGTCGTCAACGATTCGAACCGCTCTACGCTAAGTGCGATCAAGTGGAGGAGGCTGATACTGCGGAGCTCCCGCCCAGAGATGAGAGCAGTGCTCCATGTGCGGGCGAATTTGCGCTTTGTAGGGTTGCAAGCGATGAGAAGGCAGGAAGTGCTGTCTCGCTCTACTGAGCGCACCGAGCTTTTTTTGAGGCTAGTTTGGCCTTTTCTTCCAAGTGGTCGCGGAACTGAATGTTGTTCGATATGTCAACGCCAAGAATTCCAATATTGGCTGGGGTTGTCAGGAGAGTGTTCTCAAAGCGAGGTGATGCGAATATTGTAGGGTTGAATAATGATAGCGGAGTATAACTCTGACAAATTATGGCAAGAGCGGTTAGGTAATATTCAACACGCGCTCAACAATATTAGGTGTAGGGTATTTGGATTTACCCCCATAGATTTGACATTCGGAATTCAAGGCAACTAACTAAAACTCGCAAAAGTATCTACAAGCTTTGAAGATCCAGTGTATCCAATAGAATCAAAAAATCAGCCCAATCGGACATTTTACGGTTGAGTAGAGGTAATGAAAGGTTAAACCTTTTAGCGTAGGTGACTTTGTCTTTGTTAGGAATGTAGAACGACACTAAACGAAACTTGACTCAAAATATAAGGGCTCCTTAAAAGTTACCGCAATTTTAGAAACAAGTGCGCCCATGATAGCCTCTGCGAAGTTCCCCATATTCCTGTAGAGTTTCTTGAGGTAGCTATATGAAAATTATAACAAGGATGACGTGACGGCGTATACTCATGATAATGATCTTGTTCATAAAACTGGTCCAAACAATATTGATAGGAATGCAGTGTATATTGTAAATAGTTAAACAGTCAGAGTTTTCAATATCTTCGAACTACTTGCGAAGGAAGTTCTCTAATCTTATAATAACTAATGCCACTGTTCATGAGGCTGCATCATCAGCAAAAAATACGATATAAAGTAGACAAAGAAAATGTAGTAAAATGATGATAAAAAATATCACTAAAAATGTAAGCAAAAAAATAATTATGGGAGTTTTATAAAACTATGAAAAGCAATCAATTGAAAAATAAAAAAAATAAAATAAAAATAAAAATTAACCAAAAAATGTAGGATTGACAAAAAATGTAGGCCTAGCACACTCCAGTCTCCGGTTTTAAACTGATGAGAGGGAGCTTAGGCTCCAGTCTCCGGTTTTAACTGATGAGAGGGAGCTTAGTGCACTCCAGTCTCCGGTTTTTAACTGATGAGAGGGAGCTTAATAAACTCCAGTCTCCGGTTTTAAACTGATGAGAGGGAGCTTAGTAAAATCCAGTCTCTGGTTTTTTTAATTGATGAGAGGGATTCCTAGCTTAGTAGAATCCAGTCTCCGGTTTCAAAACTGACGAGGAAGGTTTAATAGTTGTAGTTGCTGAAGGGGTTACCGGACCAGCACACTATTGTAACATTTCACTAAAAGATTACGCTAATTAAAGAGTTGTAAAAAAAATAAGATTATGTTTAGTTTTCTAAAAGATATGTCAGGATGAACGAGGCGTTCCTTGTCCTCAGATGTATAAATATGCGCACACGAGGACGTGTGCATGTCAGTATGGCCGTGACGGCGTCCGCGTCGTCAAATGCAAGAATATTGTAAAGTGGAAACAACAAATGCACGGCCTGGACCGGCAAGCGCATCGTTCGATATCCCTACTACTCGACTTGTTTTGCTACCTGTATAAAAGGCTCGGAGCGCCCGCCGATAAGGCAGCCTAGGCTCTGGCGTGGCTCGGTACACTTGTTGTATCTTGCTGGTAGCTTATCCTTGACTCTCGGATAATTAATTTGTGCAAACAAGTTAATTATTATTATCAACTATAAATTAGTCGCAGTACCATTTATAATTGACTATCTATTGCTTAAATTATGACTTATTTGTAATAAGGAATAATTAAGTTACTTAGAATTGTTAAACCAGAACTAGTCATTAAATAATGTAAAGCTTTAATAGTGATCTTATGTTATTTTGATATTTGATACAAGTTGTACAAAATATAAAGAGTTGTTATATCACCACATCCTCATTTTATTTATCGTATCTGACCCACTTCCTACATATATATATATATATATATATATATATATATATATATATATATATATATATATATATATATATATATATATATATATATATATAAATATAAATCACGTTTGTTGTATGAGAGCCCCGCTTAATCATATTTATTTTATTTCAGTTTGATTATTTATTTTTAAAGTGAATATAGAACTAAATATTCTGTGAATATTTCGGGCGTCTTCCAGTTGTCGTTATTAAGATCGAGAAATATTTGCAAAAAATCACGTTTGTTGTATTGGAGTTCCCCTTAAATATTTATTTTATTCTGTTTTTAGTATTTGTTGTTATAGCGGAAATAATAATACATCATCTGTGAAAATTTCATTACTTTCGAACTATCACGGTTCATGAGATACAGTCTTGTGACAGACGGACAGACAGACAGACAAACGAGCAGCGAAGTCTTAATAATAGAGTCCCGTTTTGCCCTTTGTGTACGGAACCATAAAAATACTTTTTTCGAAATTATGACAATAAAAACTCCCAAACCAAATTAATAAAGCAGTTTCGATGGGATTTATGGCATTCAATGAAGTTCTTAGAGGGAACAAACCCAGTTTATGCTTGGAAGTAATCGTTACATTAGTATGCATGTTAATATAAATAAAAAAATATAACATTGCTCTAAATTAACAAGTTTATTTCAGCGACTTATTTATTTACTAGCTGTGCCCGCGACTTCGTTCGCGTGGAAAAAAAATTAAAATAAAAACCCGCATAGTTCCCGTTCCCGTGGGATTTCCGGGATAAGACCTATCCTATATTCTTTCTTGGGTCTCAAACTATATTTGTACCAAATTTTATCCAAATCGGTTCAGTGGTTTGGTCGTGAAAGCGTAACAGACAGACAGACAGACAGACAGCCAGACAGAGTTACTTTCGCATTTATAATATTAGTATGGATTTATTTAATTCTTTATTGTAGACAGTAACTACTATAACAAAACAGTAAAAGTAAAAAGTACAATACCAACATAATTCAACACACACATAAATATAGACATCTATACTTCCATACTAATATTATAAATGTGAAAGTAACTCTGTCTGTCTGTCTGTCTGTTACGCTTTCACGGCCAAACCACTGACCCGATTTGGATAAAATTTGGTGCAAATATAGGTTGAGACCCAAGAAAGGACATAGGATAGTTCTTATCCCGGAAATCCCACGGGAACGGGAACTATGCGGGTTTTTATTTTAGAACTTTTTCCACGCGAACGAAGTCGCGGGCACAGCTAGTACTAAATAATCGTGAAAATAGTCAGAAAAGCTTTCGCGGACCGCTAAAGAAAGTATCTTCACGCCCGTATCCCCGAAGAGTTGCGCCGAGATATAACAAATGTGCCCAAAATTAGCGGAAGATACTAACGGCCGGTTTCCGGAACGCAAATTAATTTTAACAAGCAATTAATCTGTATTAAACATAATTTTTACAAACAAATGATCTGTTAAACACAGATTAATTGTATCGTATTAAAAGCACTTGTACTGTTTTACTTGACTTTATATTTATTAAAACCGACCGGTTTCGCGTTTTAACGCATCATCAGGGCAAAAGTTATTATTGTTTAGTACAATTGACAATTTGACAATTAACAATATATACTGAAGGTAGTATGAACATTTTAAATTTAAAATTATATTTCACAATATCGGTGTTACCCACACATCATAATTACCCTTTTAAGCAGGGAGAATTGTGTATAGTAATTTATTAATTCAATAGTATATCGATGTCAATAGTGCAAAGTAATAGTATAATTGGATTGATTAATATGTAAAAATGTCATATAGATTCTAATGTCAATTGAAATAATTAAATGTCGTGATACATTTCCCATATAAGGTTAATATAAAATAATTATTCGAATTCTAGTATTAAATTATCATTATTGAATGTCAATTATACGTAATTATTAATTCAAATTATATAAAGAATAAAGTAATAACAATAATAAAAAAACAAAAACATAATAATAAAAAAAAATTTAAAAAAATAAAAGCAGCAAGTTTTTAATGTTTAATGTATAAGTTACTGCTTTTATTTTTTTATTTTTTTTATTATTATGTTTTTGTTTTTTTATTATTGTTATTACTTTATTCTTTATATAATTTGAATTAATAATTACGTATAATTGACATTCAATAATGATAATTTAATACTAGAATTCGAATAATTATTTTATATTAATCTTATATGGGAAATGTATCACGACATTTAATTATTTCAATTGACATTAGAATCTATATGACATTTTTACATATTAATCAATCCAATTATACTATTACTTTGCACTATTGACATCGATATACTATTGAATTAATAAATTACTATACACAATTCTCCCTGCTTAAAAGGGTAATTATGATGTGTGGGTAGCACCGATATTGTGAAATATAATTTTAAATTTAAAATGTTCATACTACCTTCAGTATATATTGTTAATTGTCAAATTGTCAATTGTACTAAACAATAATAACTTTCGCCCTGATGATGCGTTAAAACGCGAAACCGGTTGGTTTTAATAAATAAAAAGTCAAGTAAAACAGTACAAGTGCTTTTAATACGATATAAATATAAGTGAACATGGAGTTTTACCAAGTGCCGACGATATTCAGTGTTCAAAGTACAGATTAATTGCTTGTTAAAATTAATTTCCGTTTCAGAAACCAGCCGTTAGTCCCATAATGTGGTAGGTGGTAATGTGTGGTAGGTGGGTAGGTAGGTGGTGTGGTAGGTGGTCATATTCCTGATAGTCTTAAATCATTGCCTATAAATAAATTTCGCAAAAAGTTGTTTTATTTGCTGTTAGATAAAACTTATTATGATATTAAAGAATTTTTAGCCGATAAAATTAAATGTTAATGGATAGAAATATAAGTTTGTTAAATTGTCCTTAAAAAAATTTCAATGTAGTAAAAATTTTGTAAATGGTGAACATTATGTAAATTATAAAAAAATAATTACTCAAAATATGAAACTTGTAATTATAAAAATAACTGTAATATGGAATCATCCTTGTATATTTATAACAAGAACATAAATTAGAGAAAAAAAGACCAGCCCGCTGAGTTTCTTCCGCCGGATCTTCTCAGTGTGTGGCCGCGTTCCGATCCGGTAGTAATTCTGAAAAATCGATACAATTTATAGTTTTAAATGCAATATTATATAATGATATTTTTTTTAAATATTTGCACACCATATATTGGTAGAATATGTCGGTAACTTAATTTATTTTTAACAACTTGTAACACCCATATTCTTGCAAATAAATATTTTCTTTCTTTCTTTAAAACGTAGATAGATATCTGATGAATGCTTGATTTTTAAAAAAATTGGGTGGAATCAATAAACTTTTTTTATTATGTTTCAACTGGCAATTTTATTGTTTTTTTTTAGTAGAAGTGTATAAGCTGTAGAAAGAAGGGCGCAAATGGAATACACCGCATCAATCTAGATCTTGTATTAAATTTTCTTTATTATATTTTTAATTTGAATGGTTTTCTGAATTTATTACGTAGTATACGCAAGTTTATATTTATTCACATCATGTTTTTTAGTGTTGTGTATAATTTATTGTTAGACCTGAATAAAATTTAATACAACTAAATAAAAATTGTTTTATTCGAATCAATTTGCTAAGGCTGTTCTATTTTTGCGTTAGTTCGTAGTCATTGGGCATTGCATAATATATTTTATATAATACTAGCTGCAGCGTGCAGCCCGCTGCATTATAAAAGTTTGGCGTTTCCCGCGGGATCACCTAATTTTTCCAGAATAAAAAATAGCCTATGTGCTTATTCCAAGTCATTATTTACCTGTGTGCCAAATTTCATTTAAATCCGTTCAGTAGTTTTTGTATGATTGAGTAATAGACATCCATCCATCCAAACATCCATCCATCCAGACATCCAAAACTTCTTTCAGATTTATAATATTAATATAGATAGCGTTTTTACTAGGTTGCAGAATTCTGCAGTGTCTCGTCCGGGTCTGGTACCACCGCTTTACCTATTCCTGCCGCAATAGCGTCAGTGCTTGTAACTGTCGTGTTCCGGCTTGGAGGGTAAGTTAGCCGGTAAACTTATGCATGTGGCATTAGATCTCGCCACAAGATAGCAACGCACCATTAACGCCTTTGGTGTCTATAGGCGATGGTTGACTCTTTCCATCAGGAGACCCATCTGCTTGTTTGCTATCTTATGATATATAAAAAAAAGACGTGTGGCACTCGGAGACTGCCGCGGTAAAGCTACTGCATAGCATTTTTTATCAACTTATGCAATTACAATTATATATTTATTTTATTTATGCAGTATTTTTTTTTCTTTGTTTATTCATATTTAAAACACTTTGTACACAAATTATACGAGTACAGATATTCACTGTTGTACGTAGATGATAAATACCTATACCCCTATATACTTTGTCACAAACCGCTGATTACGGTAGTTTTCCAATACAACCAATGCCACCTAAAGGCGGGTTGCTGAACTAAAGAGACAAGCGTGATATTTCAAAAAGTCATTAAAAGTTCTGGTATTTATCGATAGATGGAAAAACTAAAAAGTATCACCGCTGTGCCGATCGGAGTGGGGGTGTTAGGTTTTTTCGTTACGGAATTTCTGGACTCGGTCGGCCCACGATAGAAGCTATGCAATAGCTTAAAAAGATAGCGTTAGCGATAGCGATAGCGTGTAAGGGACGGTGTACCGAAAAATAAGAAAACATGCAAATTTTACGTTCTGGTCATGATGACAATCCCTTTTTTTGGGAAATGCAAAATTTACGTTTAATGATTTTTTCTTGTTTTTACGCCAAGTAATGTAAAGCGTAAATGGTCCAGACTTGTCGTGACTGCGGAACTCTCGAATCACAGTTTGCATGCATGCACAGTATGTGGCGCATAATACATTGCTTATTTCCTTGAGTTTTACTAATTTTTTAAAAAAAGAACTGTAGATTTACAAATTATAAAAAATTAAGGCAAAGAAATCGTCAACAAAATCAAAAATTTTCCTACACAAATCTACAACGGTTTTCATCTCAGAATCATGTTTCAAAGCTATGGTTAGGATTTTCGATGGACCGTCTCTTTCAACCCGTATAGCACAAAACTTACTCCTCTTGGAGTTAATTACGGCATACGGCAATTAGATTTTTTGTATTTCTCCCTTTCGCTTCGGTATTTTTAAAATTGTCCATAAAATATATAACACGATCTGGTTACCCTGTTCGTCTCGCAGTACGACACATCATCCATCCCAAAACGTAACAAGTTTTGTAAGCACTTGTACGTTTCTGCGCAAGTTTTAATTGCATTTGACCGAAGTGGACTCGCGATGTCCCTGGAGTGTGGACTCAGCTTTGCTTGTTATGATCTTGGCGGCTAGAAAAACAGAGTTTATTAGTTTTGTCCGAAACTACGATGATGAGTTGACAAGTTTCATGAATTTCATTAGTCCGCCCTGGGTTATACAAGTTATAACTTTTTCATTTGACAAGTGAAATGAGTTTGTAGCGGTCAAGCAATATACGTATACAATTGTAGCGTTGCTATCTTCTATATATATAAAAATCAATTGCTGTTCGTTAGTGTCGCTAAAACTCAAGAACGGCTGATATGGCTAATTTTGGTTTTGAATTAAGTGTTGAAGTCCAGGGAAGGTTTAAAAGGTGAGAAAGTATAGAAAAAAATAAGAGCAGAAAGACAGAACAGCGTTTGCCGGGTCAGCTGATAATATATACACAGACAGACAGAGAAAGCGAATTTGTTTTATACTATGTAATGATATATATATATATATATATATATATACATACATATATATATATATATATATATATATATATATATATATATATATATATATATATATATATATATATATATATATATATATAAGTAAAGCGGAAACCTATTATTAAGCCTCCGCTGTCCGTCTGTCTATCTGTTTGCCTGTCATCAGGCTTGATCTTATAACCCGTAAAATTGTTTCTACGTCATGTATTGTGACGTGTAACCTTGTGCACAATAATGAATAGTAATCATTAATTTAACTCAAGCCGATTAAAACTGTGATTACAATTATAATCAGCTGTTAATTTTTTGATTATCTCGTGGTCTTGTTTTTAGGCTATGCGATCAAAAATTTTCAGATTAGTTTCTCGTATCAATAGAGAATTTCTCTTAAATTCACGATAACATTTTTATGTTATCGTGAATTTAAGAGAAATTCTTAGTAGTAGCTCCGGTCAATTCATGGTAATGTAACAACATGCCTAGGATGAGCATGTAATATAGCCGACAGTCCCAGTGGTTCAAAAAACAAGCGACAATTGGTATAACCACCAAACCGGTTAACATATCTATCGACGTTTGGTTCGCTTTTAACGGCGCCGAGATAATATTTAACGTTTACAAACATAAATGGGATAAATTAAAACGTAAATCGAAATTTTTGTACCCCTTTTTAGGATAATTACGTGGACGAAGGACTTTGAAATTTGGCACAGGTATAGTTATTACGGAAAAGAAAAAAGCTAATATTTTTTCACTCAGCTTCACCCGCGAGTGGTTTAACATTTCGGTATAGTTCTTCATATAAACTTTCAACCCCTGTTTCCGCCCCTTAGGGGTTAATTTTTTAAAACAAAAGTTAGTCTATATTTGACCCCAGTTTTTCCACTATCAATGCGGGCTATACCGCACTTAGCCACACTACGGGCCATTGTGCGTAAAGGTATAGTGGCTATTCTTGCCAACCCAGCTCATTCCAAAGATCCAGCACCTTAGAGGGATGCTCAAACAGCTCTCCATATGTGCTACCTCCTTTGAAAAACCGGACCCTTAAGTACTTCAATTCCTCGCATTCAAACAGCACGTGTTGTGGAGTTTCTTCATGGTTTAAGCACGCCCTGCTCAAGGGACTATCAGTTAACCCCATGGTGTGCATGTGCATTGGGCAATGCCCCGTTATCAGACCAAATAATTTTCTTAATTCTACCCTTGGTAGTTTAAGCAGTTTTCTAGTCAGTTTTGGATTCAGTTCAGGAAATGCTTGTTTATTTTGTCTACAACTAGTGAGCATTTCCCAGTGTTTTTTGTTCTTTATCTTGGTGATCTCTTTTATCTTAGTTTTTAGCAGGTTGAAGAGTAGAGGTATTATTGGTTCAGGACCTATAACTACAATCTTAGACCCCATTTTTGCAAATTCATCTACAATTTCGTTCCCTAACGAGCCACTTTGTTCTTTAATCCATTGCACAGTGACTTTGCATGACGTCCCCAGTTGTTAAAGCAGTTCTCTGCATTCTTTTACTAGGCTGTTACTTAAATAAGTTTTTCCATTATCTTCATATCAAACTTCATCAACATCAGTTCAGCGGTTCATCGGCTCATCGGCAGCGGTTCAACATCAACATCACTTTCACGGCTTGTGAAAGTGTAACAGATAGACAGACAAACAGACTATCACATTTATAACATCAGTATGGATATTTATTTATTTATTTATATAATAGTTTATTGTACACAAAGGTAAATGTAACAATAACATGAACATAAGAAAAGCATACGAAATTTATAAATATATTTGCATTAATATATTTGTATGGATACATTGAAAATAAATAAATTAAATTATTATATAAAATAATTATCTTCCCTTCCATGCAGGGTGCATGCATGCATTAAGCAGAGACACAAACACTTAGGGTGTAGACAGACGGACTGCATTTCAACTACAATCCGACTGCTAAATAGCAGTTCAGGTGCAGTTGACACGACTGCAATAGAACTGCTAATCAAATGCGCAGTCCGATTGCAGTTCAATTGCAGTCGGCGTGCAGTCGTGTGAACTGCACACCAACTGCAATCAAAGTGCACGGTTGGTTTGCAGTTCAATTGCAGTCGTGTCAACTGCATTCAAACTAAATTCAGAAAATCATTCAAATTAAACATATAATAAAGAAAATTTAATAACAGATCTAGATTGATGCGGTGTATTCCATTTGCGCCCTTCTTTCTACAGCTTATACACTTCTACTAAAAAAAACTGCATTCAAACTGCACCATACCCATCCGCCCGCACTACTTTTCAGTTTACATAACCGTGCAGTTCGATTGCAGTCAGCGTGCAGTTCACCCGACTGCAATTGAACTGCAATCAGACTGCACATTTGGTTTGCAGTTCTATTGCAGTCGTGTCAACTACATCTGAACTGCCATATAACAGTCGGATTGCAGTTGAAATGCAGTCCGTTTATCTACACCCTTAGAACTGATTTTATTGCTTATTCTATGGTCAAACTGAGTCATAATTTGTTTATCCTACAACCTGTCTAATAATAAAAGGTTTTTTGCTTTAATAGAAATATAATTGCGGTCGAACTTCGACCAAAAGACAATCAGCAGTTAGGGTAAAATGCTATTTATCGACACCAACAAATATGTTTTCTTTCAACCAGAAATGAGAAATCAGAAGAACTTTATTCAATAAACCTTTTTACAAGTTATTTTGACACATTAACATTTGAAACCTACTACCGGATCGGAACGCGGCCACAATGACACATTTTACCGTAAAATTGATTCCATCACACGCTACACTTCACAATGCACACGTCAAAGGCTCTGCTGCCAGCGACTCGGCCCACAGTTTCGGCCAGCTAACACCCAAAACTCTGGTCAAGAGTTATTAAAGTTGAAAACCTGACATTTACTCTTCCATTTAACGTCAAAATACTATCCCAATCTGAGGTTCAGTCTCACAAGAGACACCCTTAGGGCGGGTTCTAAGCCTACTTAAACTCTGACTGAGAACTATGCTCGCCAAAAAAGCGGTTCAAGCAATTTACAAATACTCCAAGAAAAAAATAATAAAAATTAGAACGTAACGAAAGTCAAAATAAAATCCTATATCGCGATATTATAATTCTATATCTTGTACACACTATATATAACTTACAATGCTTTTTAAATGGACTTCGGTCACCAGGCAGTATACATTGCCTGGCTGGAGGAGATCATTTTCCAGAGTGCTAAGTGTGAGTTTTTGTTTTCGCATTCGATCGTGAGCGCGTTTAGAGATTACTTGGAATTTGTATGTGATTTGTACAGCGCTACCTAGTGGTAAACGTGAGAAACCAGTTTACCACTAGGTGGCGCTGTACAAATCACAAATTCCTAGTAAACTCGAAACGCGCTCACGATCGAATGCGAAAACAAAAACTCACACTTAGCACTCTGATCCTCGCCATCGACTCCCAGTTATGACGTCACCCTGATAGTAGTTGGCCCGCTGGTTCCATCGCTATGACCCTTCAGTGGTACGGACCAACGGCGCCACACTCCACAGTAGTGACCCCGACGTAATCCAGTCAAGTCAAACATCGAGAGGATTATTTCTAAAACATAATATTATCTTTGAAACGGATTTTCGACTGTAAAATATTGTTTAATTTCCATCTAAACAACGAGAAAAAGTATAAATGTCAATAACAACTACATTACCCATCTTGGAACAACTTCAATCGTATTTATTACTAATGCTTTGAAACAATAATAATTGAACAGTCTATTTAGATATGCCCTAAGGCTTACCAATTAAGAATTGTTTGAAGTATTCAGCGGGTCTTCTCATTTATTTATTACACTGGGAACAGAATGCCTTTGGATATACATAGATTGTGTATTTGAGAATTTAAATAAAGAAAACAGTGATCTCCCAAACAATTTGTTCATTTGAGAAATTGGATCCTTTTGTGTTTTAATTGGTGTCCGACAAAATTCGTAATTGTTTTTTTTAGATTGATTCCGATTTATTACTTTTTAGAATCTTACTTTCAATTTAGGTCATGCAAAGGTTGGTTAAAACAAATTCACCTAGAAGTTTACAACTAGGTGAATTTGTTAACTACAATTAGTACCGAGTGTCAAACGAACGACTTTTTTTAAGTTAAGAAAACCCTTTCGGTGATATAATTGTATACGCACGTGCTTTTGCTGGCAAATTGTTGTTTGTAAATAATGAACTTCAATATCTGTGCACAGGTGTTCGTACTTGACATTTTTATTGAATATTTTGCTGTTGCTGTGCTCGTTACTTCTTCCGCATAAAAATGTTTAAACGTCAAATGCTTTTTCATACAACATTAGTCTTTATAAATATAAATTTAAAGTTTAAATTCAAATGCAAGCGGGGTAAAATTTTGCTTTGAGAGTGACAGGGTAATATTTGCCTCTTTGAGAGTCAAGTGGTTAAAGTAAAAGTAGCCAAAGTTACTCCTGCAATATTTTGTCACTTATACACTAGTACTGTATAGTTTGTATAAGTAATAAAATTTTGCATTAAAATGAAGTTTCATCAATTGTCGATGATGAAATGTGTAGAATAAAAGTTACTCATTATTACCGTGGTTTAAAAATAGATAGTACTGTAACACCTTTATGGTGTAACATACAAACTGGCAGCTTTGTCTGCTTTCAAATGTAGAATTCATTTGTTTAGAAAAAGTAATGTAATAGAATAGGAGTGTTCTTTCTGATTTGATGGGGAATAGTGACATCCCCGAGAAATAAACGAAAATATATTATGAAAGTTTATTATTACAGAATCCTGAAAAATCCTGCCGATCTTCGGATCCTCGAGCAGCCAAGCGAGTTAAAAGAAGATTCCCTAGTAAAAGGGAATACGATTGGTGGAGTAACACGTCCGACTGATAGATCGCCGGGCGGCCGTTACAAGTTGGTGGAGGCGCCGGGTATGTCGCTGCGTGAAGTCGCTACGTGAAGTCGCTACGCGCAGTCGCTACGTGAAGTCACTACGTTCAGCCGCTACGTGCAATCGCTACGCTGGACGAAAAAAAAACCAGGAGAGCTAAGTATTGTGGTCAAAGGGTAAGAGTCAAGATGGAGGCCATCAAGCGCTTCAATGGAACGCAGAATTTGGCGTTCGCAGAATTTATTAAAGACTTTAAAACGGTCGCAGCAATAAATAAATGAGATATAGAGAGCTTACCTTTACTTCTGGGATTGTATCTTGATGGCCCTGCGTTAGCGTTTTATAAAATGATATATACCGACACGGCCAATTTCAATGAATTATGTATAAAAATTGAAAACGAATTCCCTATTTCGATAAATTATATGGAGCAATTTTATGTATCCAAACAGGGCCGCGATGAGGAACTACTAACATATTTTTACAGACTCAGCGACATTGCGGCCAAGGCTGAGATATCAGACGAAATTTTCATAAAACAATTCCTTAAAACGATATTACCCTCGTTTAAGGAAAAGTTTGGATTGCAATTATATAAGTCACGAGAGGAGCTGCGTGACACGATAAGGCAGTATAACGAATTATTTGGAGGAAAACCGCATTCCACGGTTGACCTTCCATTGCAGCCACCAGTTGGGTTGCCGCTGAAATATTTGTATAGGGAGGAAACAAACGTCCTTCCTGGTGCGCCTGTGTGTTCACCACAAGAACATCAGAAACCAACGGAAGTTTTTCGTACGCCTCGATATAATAAAACAGCCTTATGTACACAAAGTTCTTTCAGAAGCAGTCCGAAGTCACAACAACACACGGATGGCGTGGGCCATCGCATCAATGTGTGCGAAGCAATTACGCCCGCACCACTTCAAGCCAAACAAGAGGAAAAAATATCAGGTGTAAAAAATCCATGTATTCGCTTATGTGTTAGGGGACAGGAATGTCTCGCTTTTATAGACACGGGGGCAAGTGTCTCATGTATGTCCGCGAGTTTAGCAAAAAAATTAAATCTGCCGTATGGAGCCAGTGTTCCATATAGCAGAGATAAAATTCGATCTGTTACAGGGTCCACACTAAAAGTCGTTAGTGAGGCGAGAGTAAATCTCCTCATTAATGCAAGGGTCTTCCCCAACGACATGGTGATTTTAAATAATATTGGTTACGAAATGATCCTGGGACAGGATTTCCTTAATAAATATGATGTAGTTATTCATTGTAAAAAGGGTTATTTGTGTATAGATGAAAAGTTTTTTGTAAATTTTAATTTAAATCGTTTTAGACAGTTTGCAAATAATAAAGATTTTTGCCATGACAACATGCGCAATATATGTAATATTAAAAAACGAGCTGACATGAAGTCTTCGTGTTCATTGACTGTGATGTCAAAAATAAATACGAACAAAAATATAAAAACTAATGTATTTAATTTCAGAAAAAATAAGAATTATCGCAACAATTCATACGAATTATGTAGAGGTAAAAATGAGATGAAAAAGGGGTGCGCGAACAAGCGTAAGAATAGAAATGTTGTTATAAAATGTGATGAAGTGTGTAAGAAACGTTTGGTAGTTAGACCCAGTGAAAAATCAGTCATTAGATCAGTAGCGGGTAGAAATTATGAGAATGTGAGTGGATGGCGAGGGCGTTTACCCACAAGATGTGTTGGCAATGTGCAAGATAGGAAAGGTTGTGAAAAGGGGGCTAATAAGAAAAAGTGCTTGAAAAGGCAATCATCGATATTGTATACGCCGAGACGTGTAAATAATATAAATGTATATAAATTACACAAAAGGTCTTGTACAGATATAACATAAATATATATTTAGGGTTCAGTGTTATTATGTAAATAGGTTGTAAGTTTTGTGTATGAATAAGAGAATAGTTAGGTAGTCATTCATTGTAGTAAATAATTGTTACATGTTAGACCATTACTTTTGTTTGGGCTTGTATATGAGAATACTAATATTGGTATTTGTTTCATGTAATATGACGGGGCTCAACCAATGCTGTGATAATGGACCGAAGCTAAAAAGAAAAAAGATGACCAAAAGAATATTAAATGAAGAAATGTTATGTTTTCAATAGAAATGTATTCCTCTCAAGTTCTTCTGTTCAATAATAAAGTCTTATGGGGTATAATGTATACTAGGGACAGAGCCGCCTTAGTATGAAGTCGAAAGAGTCAGTATAGGTTAAGGGTTGAAAGTCTTATGAAGGGGAGTTCAACTTTGTAGTACGACATAGTCGACACAAAGGATATCTGTTTAGGATATACATGAACTCGGATGGTTATGGGAGACATTGCAATGATGGTTTAGTATGGTTCAGAGTAAGGAATATTTATGATCGTGATATATATATATATTGGGGCGAGCTCGATGTTGAGAAGAAGTAATACTTCAATCTTTTTTCTTTTGGTCCACCAGAGAAAAGAAGTTTGAATTGTTATGCCTTTCCATCTCTTATTATCTCTTATACAGCTAGAGCCCCTCAGGCTAAAGTTTAATAAAATAACAAATGTTTGCGGTAGGATAGGTTAGGTGAGGGGGCTGTGGTCTGTCTTTTAGAGGGGTTTTGGGAGACCAAAGTTTGTGACATGGTGTGGTGGTAATGGTCAGAACCACACATGGGGCAAACTATCTTTTAGAAAAAGACAGTCCCACAAAAGTGTACCTTCCCCTCGTAGGTAGGGCAATCGGGATAGAAATAGGTAGGCCATATGAAGGGAGACAAATGCCCCTCCAGTTTCAGCTGCTCCTACCTTGGTGGGTAGCTGATGTAACACCTTTATGGTGTAACATACAAACTGGCAGCTTTGTCTGCTTTCAAATGTAGAATTCATTTGTTTAGAAAAAGTAATGTAATAGAATAGGAGTGTTCTTTCTGATTTGATGGGGAATAGTGACATCCCCGAGAAATAAACGAAAATATATTATGAAAGTTTATTATTACAGAATCCTGAAAAATCCTGCCGATCTTCGGATCCTCGAGCAGCCAAGCGAGTTAAAAGAAAATTCCCTAGTAAAAGGGGATACGATTGGTGGAGTAACACGTCCGGCTGATAGATCGCCGGGCGGCCGTTACAGTACCGTGGTAATTCCGGATAAAAACTATCTCTCAACCTATATTTGTACCAAATTTCATCCAAATCGGTTGAGTGGTCATGAAAAAGAGACAGGCAGATTCACTTTCATATTTATAATACTAGCTTTTCCCCGCGGCTTCGCTCGCGTTAAATTCATTTTAGGGAAGTGGG
Source organism: Apodemia mormo (assembly GCA_036924255.1). Taxonomy (NCBI): domain Eukaryota; kingdom Metazoa; phylum Arthropoda; class Insecta; order Lepidoptera; family Riodinidae; genus Apodemia; species Apodemia mormo. The sequence goes on along the minus strand of JAUPFN010000006.1, from coordinate 4,127,996 downwards.
GGGTTAGAAAGAGACAAAAAGTAGCCTATGTCACTCTTCGTCCCTTCAACTATCTCCACTTAAAAAAATCACGTCAATTCGTCGCTCCGTTTTGTCATGAAAGGCAGACAAATAAACACACACATATACCTTACCATTTATAATATTGGTATGGATTAGCTCAAAATTAAGTACCTATTCTTTTTACATATTCTGTATCAGAATCGAGTACTGAACACCCTCCTATAATAGGTATGTATCTACAGTATTTTACCACTTAATATGACTAATTTAAAAAAAAATGACATCGATGACATTTTAATAATGGACAGGTCATACGCCAGCATTACTGCGATTTAAAACAGCACGAGCGTAAATATTACTGCAGCTCATTGATATATAAAAACCCAAGATACACAGTCCCGAACAAAACTGACACGCCGTGTTGGTCCCGGCCTCCTTTGAAGAATAGGCCAACTGCCGTTCTGCCAGGCAGGTCGTAAAAGGCGAACGATTGGCTATCGAGTCACTACCATCGTGGCTACTAGGTGGTAGTGTTCTACATTGTCTCGCCCGGGTCTGGTACCACCGCCTTACCTATTCTTGCCGCAATAGCGTCAGTGCTTGTCGCTGTCGTGTTCTGGTTTGGAGGGTAAGGTAGCCGGTAAACTTATGCACAAGATAGCAACGCACCATTAACATCTTTGGTGTCTATAGGCGATGGTTGACTCTTTCCATCAGGAGACCCATCTGCTTGTTTACTATCTTATGATATAAAAAAAGATACTCAAAACTGTCGATAATTAGTCTAAAAAGTTTATAGTTATTGCAAAAACGAGTTTTTGCATATTCAACCTTAAGCGCAAGACTTATAGTTGTTTTTAAAAAACATTGTATAAAAAGCAATAAAATATTTGACTGAAGTTAGTCTGTAGGACAAGGCATCAGTGGAGTCGAATATATTTTAATGAGTTGACTTAAGTAGTATTTTAAAGGGTTTGTAAAATTTATATTTAAAAAAATCTATGAGATAACGACACGACTTTTCTTCAGACTTATTATGTTATGTATAGACAGCATAGTAGGAAACGCATTAATTTCCTAGAAATAAGTTTAGCTTTTCGTAAAATTCTTTTTTTGAATTAGAATTCAGTTTTTCTGTTGTTTATTTTTTGTAATATTATGTAAAACGAACATTTGTTTAGTTATAGTATCTGCAGGCGTACGAGCAAATATTGCCCATAGACATTTGCAACACAAAAGTTATTTGCTAATGCGATGCTGGAATCTGAAAATTTTATTAAATCTCCTCTTAAAAATTCTAATATTCAAGCTGGTCGGAAAAACTGAGTGAGGTAAGCTGCTGATCCAGAGTTTGTCTGTTTGTATAAAGAAGGTACAAGCAGATTAAACTAGATGTAATGTGTCACTACGGCGTAAGCCAAATTCGGTAAAAGAATACGGCAAAACTAATGACTTACCTATGCATTTCCGCGTTTTCCAAAATTCAACTTCTTAGCCGCTCACTTCACTTTGGTAACTAATGAGACCTCGCAGAAACTTCCGTTAATACACTATTGTCTCTATAGGGACCAACACTAACTTCATCCAAGAAAACAATATTTTCACTATTTATCAATTTAAATACAATACTCTTTGGTATTTTATCGTTTTCGAACGAAACATTGCACAGAATAACATCAAATTGGCATTCTTTTTCAAATACTCTCTTGGGGAAAAATAAAAGAACTTAGTCCGCCATTTTGATTCGTGCTGTGTGTTATGTGTTGGTTGCAGTTTATGATACAGATTAATTTAAAAGTGTTTTGGCGTATTAATCAACAAGTAAACTTTATTTATAATCAAGATTAGTTCAAGATCTAACAGTTTAGATTATAATGTTGTCAAAAAACCGTAAATATCAATTAATAAAACATATATTTCGTTAACGAACAACTTGATGATACCAGCGCTTTGGGTATGACGGTACCTATTTTTATTTATTTTCTTAAATTTTAGTGTTGATATCTATGATCTCAAAAAAAAATCATATGATGTGAATGTGAAATATCCTAAACAATATTAAAAAAAAAAATTAACATAGCTGTAAAATTGAAAAACAAATAAATTATTTAAAAATTACGAAAAAAAAAACTACGTATTAATTATGAAAAAAATATTAATATTTATTATGTAAATAAATATTTTTGTACTATTACATATGTTGTTTATTTTTTTTTCCGTATGTATATGTTTACCAATTATATAAAAAAAATATAAAAAGCATAGGTCATCGATTTACTTTTTGAATTAAAAATCCTCGACTAACAAGTAGTCATATTTTTTTCAAAGTGTCGTGTTACACCTGAATTATTTTGTAGCTTAAGCCATTTAAATTAAACAATTCTCACACCAGTGTATTGCTGTGATCAAGACCTCTTAAGAAATATACGCTTTACAGTATCAGATTCAATTCAAACAATTCATAAACCATTTTTGTGACCACGGTCCACCGGAACGAACTCGGAACGTGTGCGCGTAACGATCCGTGTGTTTTTAGAAAAAAATGCGAAAATGGCTGGTGGTAGAGGGTAAAATATGGGGATGAATGTTTTATATTATCTCATAGGCCAAACCCTTAGGGTAACAAACTTAAAATTTCACAAACGTGGAATACGTTCTTATGATGTAGGGATCCACTTAGGAATGATTTTTCAAAATTTAACTCCAGTGGGGATTTAATAGGTTTATAAAATTTGTACGATATTTTTTATTCCTTAGACATATTTGCATGAATTGACGAATAATTTAAAAAAAATGTTTTTTCGATATAGCTTCGAAATTTTTTAACCAACCATTTTTCGATTTTGACAATATTTTAAATAAATTTACGCTGTTTGCAGGAAACTTACTTCGTATTTTTAAAATAACTTTCAGACTTATAACTTTCAGGATTATAATGCCGATTTATTTTAAAATCTTATCAGCTCTTTTGCTTAAAAGACTGCGTCAAATACCGTAAATCAGATTAAAATCGGTTGATTCGTTCGGGATTTATCAATGACGAAAATTTTTGAAAAAGCTTTTTATACATGTTTTCGACATTTTTAACATAATAAAACAATTTAGAGCTAAAAAATTGCGTTCAATGTTATTCGAAAGATCAAACTCGTTGATCATTTTGAAAAAATATACATATTTTCAAATACTAAATAACTATCATTTTAAAAAAAAACTTTGGATTTTTGAACTTTTCGAACTCAAAACTCTATGCTTAGGCATAGTTTTTTTCTTTGAGCTTTAGCAGGAAGTTTCAGGTGACCTGTAGGGTCAACCAGCTCACAGATTTTTTAAATATAGTTACATTAGTTGGTTACATAGGTGTGTTACATACATAGCAATCCTAATAAATACGTATATTTAGTTTGGAGTATAGTATAGTTTGGAGTATAGTATAGTATAGTATAGTATAGTATATAGTATAGTATATAGTATAGTATAATATAGTATAGTATATAGTATAGTATATAGTATAGTAACATACAATATTATTGCCAAAGGTAATTTTAGATTAGATATTTCCTGTTAATTATAAATTTCTTTTATAATTACGTTAGTTTGTTCGATAGGTGTGTTACTAATAGGTATTTTTAGTTTGAGGTATAGTTAGTTATGATATTAGATACAGAACTAGAAGACTTTTTTACTAAAATTTTAATAACAAAAATGCCGTATATAAATAATTAAGATGAATATGTAAATATTATTTTTTTAAAGTACTGTTATTTATTTTATAAAAAATAAAAAATTTTTGAATAAGTTCTAAAGTAAATATGCGCGAGCAAAGCCGCGGGTAACAGCTAGTATGCAAATAAAACAACTCGTACATATAAACAGTCACTTAAAATTTATACGAGACTAGCTGCAGACCTCTGCATTAGGATAAAAGCTTTTTTACGTTTTTTACGTGATTTTTACGTACATTTTTTACGTGATTGATTATTATCAAACATCCAAACATACAAACTTTAACATTTATAATATCCGCAATCAAAAACAACATTTTATTAAAATTAAATTATTAAATTAAAAAAAACATTCTTAATGCAACTGTTCCTTCCACTTAAGAAAGTGTTATCAACAACACGTGTAAACATAACAAAATTGATGTCCTCTTCTCTTTTGGCAGTTGGTTATCAACTATAAAAGGTATTCAAAATTATTAATGAAAAAAATTAATCTTCTGAATAAAAAAAATTAACTTATTTATGAAAAAAAACGACTCCACTAATAATAACAGGATCAATTTGTATTATTCGACTAAATTAAAACGAGGTTGTTATGCATTGTCTTTCTACTGCAAAAGTGACCACTGAAATTTTGTCGTATTATATTTGGAGCGTCGAGTAAACTTTTAAGACAAATAGAATAAAAAACATACATTACACCCCATATTTAGTCACATAAACAACAAAAATATATCGATAAACTCTTATCCTTACCGAAAATACAATATGTTATATTTTTTTAACGTTCATGATGTATTTTACAATTTATCAGAGAACAATTCTGTATTTTTGACATGCGGGCAGTGACGTAAGCGACGGGATTCTGTTTGAAGTGAGCGCACAATTTTAAATTGTGCGCCCATTCTTAGAGGACGTTTTTGAGACATTGATTGTGTATCTTGGGTTTTTGTATATCAATGCTGCAGCTACTCAGATTTATGACATGTGACGTACATGAGTAAATGAAAGTCGGGCAATTACCTTGCTTTCATGTTACTTTTGGAATGTGGATAACGCATCATTTGCATAAATATCATATTATTCGGGGCATACCATTGATATACAATGGGGCATACAGACAAAACTTTTCAAAATTTTAAAATTAATGTTAATCATAAAACGAATATCACAAAATTTTCCAAAAAATTGCACGTACATACAGACGCTGTAGATCTACGTAGTAGTATATGTAAATGATGTCGTAAAATAAATAACAGCGAGCAGAATAGCTCTCAGAGCGGAAATATCATGAAACTTTTACACAATGTACCGACATCATACGTACGCATAAACTGTTATCCTGGCGGACCTCTATATTTTATTCAAAGGATTGCTCCTTGCGTTTGGTTTTTTGATGGCATTCTCTTGTTCCTCTAAGCGGTTGCTTGTTCACTCTGCTTTGTTATTCAAGTGTTTCGATGGAAACAAATGCGTCTGCCATTTTTGTTATTTGTTTTGAAAAGAGAACTAAATATAAACATTTCGTTATTGTTATACCGTATTATTTTTATACTTCTAAATAAATCTGTTGTTTTCATCTGTAGGTGGAATTTATTTGTTAAATTTCATGATAAATATTCATTGTATGTCATAGTCTATCTGTCGCATATTGTCGGATATATAAATGGCGTCGTCAGATTGCAAAGATAAATACGTTTTAGAAATTGTCTTAATTCGAAAGGTAAATTTCGTCATTTTATAACACGCATGATATTTACCGCCGTCACGTTGTTAATCGCCGCGGCATATTGTTTAAATGACATGTTATGTAAATGGGTTGTTTATTCAAAACTAAAATCCTATCCGGCTTCTTACATAAAAATTACTTAAGTTTGTTAAATTGCTTTTAGATCGCACAACAGGAAAATGCTCCATCGAACTTCAGCGACATCGGAGTTTAAGGCGATTACATACGCCAAACTACGAATTATACTTCTCTTTGAAAGCCTACTACTCCTAAACAGTTAATTCAATAATTTAAAAAAAAATAAACATTATACATAAGATATAATTTACTTTAAATTTTAAGTTCGATTTTTCAAATTTTGTTGTTATTTTTGACGAAAAAAAATCGAATATCTCTCTTATTTTTACGCAAGTATTTTCTTATAACTTTCAAACTACTTAAACAATTTTGATGATTTTTTCACTTTATTACAGACAATTTATCGATTTATAATTTTACAAAATTATTATAGTGTGCCATTAATCAATAAAAACCTTATTATTTTATTCGCGGACAGCGCTCGCTCCGAAAGTCAGTCTCCCGGTAGCGTTCGTACGGGGAGGCTGTGTCGCACGTCAGCATACTCCGCACTCCACATTCGAGTCAAAGAGTAATAATACAGATAGTACGTTTGGCACAGTAATAAGGTTGTGCTGTTTGAAAATTGGAAATTTCGTTTACGCTTGAACGTTTTTTATAGTTTTTTTTTTTTTTTATGTCATAAGATAGCAAACAAGCAGATGGGTCTCCTGATGGAAAGAGTCAACCATCGCCTATAGACACCAAAGATGTTAATGGTGCGTTGCTATCTTGTGGCGAGGTATAATGCCACATGCATAAGTTTACCGGCTACCTTACCCTCCAAACCGGAACACGACAGCAACAAGCACTGACGCTATTGCAGCAGGAATAGGTAAGGCGGTGGTACCAGACCCGGGCGAGACAATGCAGAACTCTACCACCTAGTAGCCACGATGGTAGTGACTCGATAGCCAATCGGTCGCCTTTTACGACCTGCCTGGCAGAACGGCAGTTGGCCTATTCTACAAAGGAGGCCGGGACCAACACGGCGGGAGTTGATAATAAGTTTGGAGCGGAAAGGCTGTTTATTTTACAGAGGTTGTTATTATGATGTAATTTAAACCTTTAAAGCGATAAAAGAGGCGTTAATGATTGTATTAAAATAAATTGTTTATTACTTAAAATTTAGTACTAATGCTTTTTAATGCGATTAAAGGAATACGCATTTTTGAATTTCATACAATAAAGGGGTAAAATGAGAGTTAATTTTTGTATGAGAATGAATTGTTTGTTGTAGAATTACTTAAAATTTAGTAATTATGCTTTTTAATACAATTAAAGAAATGTTTATTTTAAAATTTCTTTTAATTTCATCCATTAAAAGGTAAGTGTTTGCATTAAAAATAAAAAGTTTATTATCTAAACTCTCATAAAATTTAGTACCTACTTATACAATTCAATCCAAATTGAAGAAACATGCGCGTAATAAACATTGTTACAATTCATCACTGTCGTTCATTCATGGTCAACATAAATTGAAATTTGGTAGTTACGTTCTTCAACATAATTTAAGAATTATATATTTAGGGATTTTATAAATTTTATTCCTTAAAAGTAAAAATTATTTAAAACTTAGTATTTATGTTTTTAGACACAATTAAATATGAGTTTAAGGTTTTTAAATTTTATCCCTTACAAGGATCAAAACATCAAAACTCTTAAGAAAAAAGATAAAAAACTGGTACTGTTTGAAGGTAGTGAAGTCTTCGCAACCAGCGTGTTTGCATGAAGAGAGTAATGAACGTGCAGGAAGCAAGAAAAAATTGTAAGGATCGTGACATATTGCAATCGGTTCTGTTTGCCTACCTCGTAAGGGGACTGGCGTAAATCTATATCGTTGTTGTTGTTTTAGCAATAACCAGGACCGATGACTTTACGTGCTCATCCTAGGTACGGAAGTGGTAACATACCACCCGCCAGACTCCAAGCGGGTACTGAGATTTTTGAATTTTCGAAAAATACCTTAAACGAAACTTTAGGTTATCCCCTAGACTACGAGGCATTTATTATAATCATTAGTTATTTTTTTCAACCTTGGTTTTTTGCAACACATTAACCCGATTTTGGAACTACCGCCTTACATATTCCTGCCGCAATAGCGTCTGTGTTTTTAACTGTCGTGATTTAGTTTTGAGAGCAAGGTAGCTGATAAAAATATGCATGTAACATTCTAACCCTGCTACATAAATAGCAATACACCCTTAAATTTTTAGTGTGTATAGACGATGGTTATATGTTTCTATCAGGAAAACTGTTTACTTGTTTGCTGTCATATGAAATGAAATAAATATAAATAAATTAAATATATTATACATACAAATAGTCTAAATTAATCAACCTGTTTAATACCATCCTCTGTAAGCTTTCAATTAAATTAAATCTCTACTTTTTCTTACGAGATTTTGAAACAAAAAAAATAATTTTAAAAGGTTGTTTAAGAAATCATTTTTTACAAAATCATATTTTGAAAGGTTTTGTTAAATATTAATGATTAATTGTATGTATTAAAATAAAGTGCTACACAAGATGTATTGTATATTACAAGAAAATAATAAGATACGTAACAGTCATTATTGTGTAAAATTGTCATATAATTTTTTTGTCAATTTTCGATATTTACTGTTTTCTCTTTCGATATTGATCGTTTTTCTAAAATGAACGGATAATCGATAAATGACCGATTATTGATTATAAGTTTTGAGTTTGCCAACATTCATTTGATTCATGATGATAAAAGTTCATATATGTAAACAAAAATGTTAATCTGCATCTATTGTATATACTCTTTGACGTTGGGAGATATCGGCGTGCGGGATAGTACTTACGCTGCGTCTGTCACTAACTCAAGGTCGTTCGCAGGTGTAATCGCCTTAAGGTGCGTCCATACTTGTTACATGACGACGGACCGGACTAGGTGGCATCGCTACAGGACATGTTACGCTAAATGTGTACTGACACGGTCACAAGCCATGTACGATGAAATGTTACAGGTGTACTACATGGCATAAACTCCATGTCTTAATAATCAATTGTCGCAATACAAAACTAAACAACATAATATACAAAGATGTTTATAGCGTGCGCTACGTAAATGAGCGGCGGCGAGGTGCGGGTAGGACACCTATTAACCGGGACACGTCACGATTTGGTCCACTCCTACCCCGTGTCTGTATCCGTGTTATCGGGCATACTACCACGCATGTCATAAATGCAAGCGTGGACGTCTCCTGGTCCGCGGACAATAGCGAAAACACCTTGGAAAAAACCGACTTTTGATGGATCGGCTCGTAACACGTGGCTTAGATGCGTAACAGCACTCAGATCAGCGTCCACACTGGGCCCGCCTAGTAGATCGTAACTCCGTACATTATCCTGCCGCTTATTCTATGTTCAGCAGTATCTTTCAGTGCTCGGAATGGATTGAACCGTACTGCACCTCATTGCAATTGTTCGTGTAACAAAATACATCCACATTAATTGGTACTGACACGTGTGTCTGATACGGACGCGGGATAATGTTCGGTAAAATGTCACAAGTATGGACGCACCTTTATAGTTGACATTGGTGCAATATTTTTATACAGCTATGTTAGAAAGAGAGGGTAAGTCCTTAGAAAATGACAGCAGTATTAAAAGTTGTGTCTCATGTAGGTATTAAAAGTGTTGCCTCCAGATATAATATAGCTTCATGAGTAGTTACGATGGCAGTGAGTTTGTTGTATAGTCTATAGTTGTATAGTCAATCGTTCGTCTTTTACGACCAGCCTGGCAGAATGGCAGTTGATCTATTCTTAAAAGGGACTGTGGAAGAACGGGCGAAAATAATGAATAAATTACTAAATATTTCATTTACAAGGTAACACAAGTTTTTAAGGTCATAATTTAGAGCTACCGCATATTTTGCCATTATATGTTGTGTAAATATTTTTTTAAATATGAATTAACGTCTTAACATCTCCGCTATGGCTTTGATTTTTTAAAACTTTCCCCTAACATATCACAATACAACAGTTATGGGGTTTTATGATTCGACAATAAACTTCCTTGCGATGTTTTGCGGTATTTATCTTGCCCCGTTCAACGTAATTGAAAAAATAATAGTTAAAAAAACTAAAAAACAAGCTTTTTATAGAAAACCGAACTAAAAAATAGAAAATAAATTTTAATAAATTTAAATTAAGAATAGTGTCAAAAATTTCAATAATTATAAATTAATAATAGTGTGAATAAAAAAAATAATTTTATTTTAAAAAAAGCGTGGGGTGCATGGTGTCAATAGTTATAAATATTTTATTGACAGATATGAGTAGAGTGGTTATCATTTCGGTAATATCTTAAAAAGCACCCCACGCTTTTTTTAAAAATAAAATTATTTTTTTTATTCACACTATTATTAATTTATAATTATTGAAATTTTTGACACTATTCTTAATTTAAATTTATTAAAATTTATTTTCTATTTTTTAGTTCGGTTTTCTATAAAAAGCGTGTTTTTTAGTTTTTTAAACTATTATTTATTTTCTACTTTTTAGTTTGGTTTATTTATAATAGCTTGTTTTTTTAATTTTAAGCTATTGCACGACTCATGATGCGAAGCATTAGAGAGTGCTTTACGATCGAAAAATTTTTTTCATATATACATATCTTCATATATATATACCCCTTACGGGGTAGTCAGAGAGAACCGAGTGCCATACATCACGATCCTTGCAGGTTTGTCTCGCTTCCTCCACATTCATCACTCTTTTCATACACACACGCCGGTTGCGAAGACTCTTGGCCAAGGTTAGGTTACACAAACTTGGCCCAAGTTAGGGTGACTCTAGGCTTGGCCAAGGCTAGGTTATTCAGTCTTGGCCCAAGCCTGGGTAATCATTGGAATGGCCAAGGCTGATTGCCCAGTTATGGCCCGGGCATAGGACAATATAGGTTTGCCAAGATGGGCTTCCCAATAATGTCCCAGGCATGGCCCCGTCGTTCGACTCTGGGGCTTCCTGTATGGGCTACTATTCTTTTATCAGAACTATTTTTTTTAACCATTTTGGTTTTGTAGTTTATTAAAAACTAGCTGCAGTGTGCAGCCCGCTGCATTATAAGTTTTTGGTGAATCCCGCGGGATTATCTAATTTTTCCGGGATAAAAATAGCATATGTGCTATTCCAGGTCATCATCTACCTGTGTGCCAAATTTCGTTCAAATCCGCTCAGTAGTTTTTGCGTGTTTGAGTAACAAACATCCATCCAAACATCTATCCAAACATCCAAACTTTCGCATTTATAATGTTAATATAGATTTACTACAGATTTACTATAGATAAATTAGTGTATTGTCATCGGTTCTCGATAAATCTACAAAGTTTGAACGAAATCTGGCCGTTTAAAGTGGGTCAAAATCGTGCCCAAAGAAGTCGGTTACAAACAAACATACAAACATACAGGATCTTAGTTAGCACCAAGCACCAAAGTGCTCGTCGATACGAATCAAACAAGCCCAAACTCGATAGAGTTGTGTCATTAAATTACTGAGCTCCTATGACCACCTTCTGGCTTCATCATTGAACCCTGCAAGAACCTAGTTACCACCAAGCACCAATGTGCTCGTCAACATCAATCAAACGAACGCAAACTCGATAGAGTTTTGTCATTTAATTACTGAGCTCCTAGGGCCATCTTCTGGCTTCATCATCGGACCTTGCAGGATCCTAGTTACCACCAAGCACCAAAGTGCTCGTCAACATGAATCAAATGAGTCCAAACTCAATAGACTTTTCATTCTACCTAGTCAATAGTCATTAACCGATTTTTAACCATTTAATTATTAAGTTCCTGTGGTCACCTTCCGATTCAGATTCATCAGATCCGCTGCATGTCATAATAAGGTTTCATTGTCATTCCATTAACATACGTATACAAAATTTCAGCTCAATCGGTAACCGGGAAGTGGATCAAATTTACTTACGAGATTTGATTTCAAACATCGAGATAGGTACAATAAATAAAAAATGCTCATAAAACAAAAACTACTGGGCCTACCTGAATCATATTTTTATGGGACCAATTCGAAACTATTCCGCATCAAACAAAAAAAGAATCACGTAATTCGGTTCAGAAACCTCGGAGAAATGGTGTACATACATAAAAAAATATATACCAGCCGAATTGAGAACCTTCTCCTTTTTTTGAAGTCGGTTAAAAATGGAATAATTTTATCAAAATAGTGTATTGTCATCGGTCCTCGATAAATCTACAAAGTTTGAACGAAATCTGGCCGTTTAAAGTGGGTCAAAATCGCGCCCAAAGAAGTCGGTTACAAACAAACATACAAACAAACATACAAACAAACATACAAACATACAGGTGAAGCTAATAAAAAGCGTGTAATAATAAAAAGCGGTATTTTAGCCTGTACAAAATACTGTATTAGGCTTCACTTTTAAAATACTATTACACAATAAAATTAAGAAAATAAAAGAATAGAAAGCGTTTGAGAATCTGACTTTTACATTAGACTAGCTTTACCCGCGGCTTCGCTCGCATTTATGATTTTTTTTAAATAAAATATTCTATGTTATTTCTAATACTTCCAAGAGTAAGTGTACAAGTTTCATGATGATCGGTTAAGAAGTTTTCACGTGAAAGCGTAACAAACAAACTTATATGAGCATTTATAATTTTAGTAGGGAAGTCATAAGTAAAATTCAAAACGAGAACACTTCGTAACGAACTAGTTCTATGGTTCAAAATGTCATCAGGTAGTGATGGGAACTGAAATATCTTTATCTGTAAATCCGTTAACCTTGCAGGTCATCCTTAAGACTTCCCGCTAACATAACGTATTTTAAGCTTGAAGTATAAAAAAATATTCCTAAGCATATATTTTTAAAGTCAGTTAGTTCAACGCAAATTTCATCAAAATTGACGGTTTGTTCCATGATAGCGTAATAAACAGACAGACAGATTTAATTAATCTAAATATCTCACCGATGTCTACAAAAACAAACGTACCAAAACTCTAGATGTTCGCAACGTTTTCATTTTATTTATCTATATTTTAATACGCGAAAAGAAAACTTTGTACCCTTTTTTAAGATATTTCCCTTTTTAAGATTTTATGAAATTTGGCACAGATAAAGTTTACATTGCAGAGGACTGTAAAACCTAATTACGCGAACGGCGGAGTGTGAAATTTGGCATAGATAAAGTTTACATTGCAGAACACTGCAAAACCTAATATTTTAAATAAAATCTGCACATTAAATTAATAAAAATAAAAATTACACACACTACATCCATGTGGCATACCTTATTATATACACACATGGACAATTACTATTTTCTTTACGGCAAATGTCAGTTGTCATACTTGAAAGAGATTTTATTGTTTAGTCTATGGACGAATTTCTGCCACAGGCGATCGCTAGTTTTATTTTTATCTTCAAAAAATTCGCATTTATAATATTAGAATGAGTTGGATGATAGTTATCTTTTAAACTGGAACCATCTACATGTTTATTATTCTATGATATAACAAGTAGGTACTAATTTCAAATGTTAAATCGGCAACAACTAGAAACGAGCTCACAGCGTATTTAGTAATTTGGTCTAATGTCATTGTAGTGGCTGTATATTTAGGCAATTACGTTTGATCATTGCCGGGACGAAATGAATGGGACGCAAATGGCACTCCGCGGCTTATTTGAGTAAAGCTCTCGCATTGTTAGGGTTCGCGCCAATTAATCTTCAATCGATTACTGGCCATGCTTCGTCGCTTCCATTCTGGGCTGTTATTATCAGGACTTAGTCTAATAGCTAGAACACAAAGGAGGTTTATGCAAATTATTCTGAAACAAATATTTAATGTTGCAGTTTATTTATTTTTAATCGCCTCTGTTGTACAGTGGTCTTGTGTTCGTGTTTACCACGTAAGGTCCCGGTGTCGATTTCCGGGTCTGGCAATTCAAAAAAGTGTTTTTCCAATTTCCTGATAGAAGCTTCGTTGTCCGGGATTAGATAACTGCCCGGCTGGCGATAGGTTTGTCACCTATCATATTGTGGGACTAAGTATCTTCGGCTAATTGTGGGTGCACTGGTTTTACCTTTGCCTACCTCTTCGATGATATGGACGTAAAGATACTAATTTTTTTTTTCTTCAGTTTGCTAATAGCTCTCTTTTATTAATAAAAACGAATATGCGCTCACATGCAGTACCTATAAGTAAAAAAAAATGAAAAGTAAAGGTAAAGAAAATTTTGACATGACATGGCTACATTTTAGTTCTAAAATATTTGGGATTTTGTCACAAAAAGCAAATAAACTAAAATACCGGATGACATGCTGGCGATTGTACTCACATAAGCCTACCATTATCGCAAGAATAGCGGTGCCATGATAAACAGACACACACATCTTTATACATACATCTTCTTGATATGTTCAGATCCTACCCAAATTTTAACGCAGATAAAGTTGCAGGTACCAGATAGTTTTAAATAATAGGTTGGGGCAAAAGTATTTTTGTATTTTGAATGTATTATTAGTAATCAAACCTTTTTGGCTGTACTGGATGTAACTGAAGTTAATTGATAGTGAATAGCATTTTTAGACGTTAATAGTACTTATTTTTTTTATTAAAAAAAACGTAAGAAGCATCTGGTGGAAATGACATCAACTACTATCATTTTTATATCGTAGGATAACAAACAAGTAGATATATTTCTCGATGGAAAAATTTAAGCATCGCTTTTAAAGAACAAAGATGTTAATATTGCGTCAATATCCATGTGGTGGGTTGAAATTTCACATGCGTCAAGTCTGCTGATAGGCTTATGTGCTCATCCGAAACACGGGGATTTTAACATATTACCACTAACTAACTCCGAGATACTGATATGGATTTTAAAGAAAAAAAAAAATTGTCAGGGCTTCTTATAGTGTGGTACTCTTTCCCTGTCTCCTCATAGTGTAATTCTCATACTTTCTGGAGTATACTCGTTAATCGCAGGGATACATAATATACTAAAACGGATAACATTCTTTAACGCTTATAACGTTCAGGATGCTATCCGCTAATAAATACATAAAAATAATAGTTAAAAAAAATCTAAGATACAACATACTTTTATAAAATTAAAAAAAAAAAACATTAAATTAAGAATAGTGTAAAAAATACAAAATGTGTAAAAAATGTGTAAAAAATACAAAATGCAATAAATTGCATTGTAAAAAAACGTTGGATGTATGGTGTCAATAGATAAATTAAGAAGAACACCACGCTTTTTTTTTACAGTGCAAAAGTATTTTTTATTTTATTTTCACTATTCTTAATTAAAATTTACTTTTAATTTGTAGTTTAGATTTTACAGAAGCATGTTTTTGTAACTGTTATTTTTATTTTTTCATTTTTTAAGCATATCTACTTTTAAAAAATAGACCTTTTTTAGTTTTTTCAACTATTATTTAATTGACCCGCGTGATCAATAATTTGGCCTCCTGCCTTTCTTGGATAAGTTATCGTCATTAAATAAAATGAAATTCTGAGCGGGAACCTGAAAACCAGCTATGTTATTCGAAGAAGGCAGCAAGAGCCCAAATGCATACAGTGAACAATCGTTGATTCTGAAGGATTCTGACGACGAAGGAGTCTAACTGATACGACTGAAGCTAATAAAAGCGTATTATCGCCTCTGTGGTCTAGTGGTCCGGTGTCGGAGTTGACCACATGAGCTCCCGGGTTCGATTCTCGGGTCGGGCAATTCAATAATGTGTTTTTCAGTTTTCTGATAAAAACAATGTTGCCCGGGATTGGAAAGTGCCCGGTCGGCGATAGGCTTGCCACCTATCACATTGTGGGACCAAGTATCTTCGGCTAATCGTGGGTGCACGTGTGTAGTACCTCTGCCCACCTCTTCTGGGATACGAGCGTGAAGATACTTTTTAAAAAAACACGTTAAAAATGTAGTAACTGCTAAATCGCGCAGTAACAATTATTTATCTCGTCGTTTCAACTTTTCTCAGGTGCCACCGTGTCTTGCTGGGAAGATTTTTCCTTTTTCAAAATTGTACTTAGAATAGAATTTAGTTTGTAATAGGATCTAGTCCACCCACACATTGAATAATAATCCCAAATCTACTAATATTATAAATGCGAAAACTGTATATTAATCCTTCGCACTCAATAGCTGGTCAGATTTAGATAATCGTAGGATACATAGCTAATTTAAGACCACAGTAAATACAAATGCTACTTTTTATTCCGGAGTATGTATTTCACAGTTCACAAGTAATTCACAAAAGACTTTAATCACACAGCTGACATTAGGATCAAATAGAATATACAAGCGAAAATCTTATGAGATTTTATCTCGACCGGGAAAAAGTACCTCAAAAATTTTTTGTTAATAATCGTTTCAGATAAAAAAATAACATTTTCAAAGTGATCCTAAATTAAAAAATATATATTGGTGGACATAGATAAAAATATATAGATAAATCTAAAAATTCCTTACTTTAAATTGATGAAGGTTTTTATTTCATCGTACTTCTGCTATTCAGACGATGTTCATTTGTTCTATTTTTAAACTTGCCGCTATGACATAGCCTCAAAAAAAATATTTTGTTAACAATCCTTTCAGACAAAAAAAGAACATTTTAAAAGTGATCCTTAATTAAAAATATATAATGGTGGAAACAGATAAAAATATATAGGTAAATCTGAAAACCCCTTATTTTTAAATTGATGAAGATTTTTATTTCATCGTACTTTTGCTATTCAGAACGATGTTCATTTGTTCTATTTTTAAACTTGCCGCTATGACAAAGTCTCAAAATGGGTCAGCGATTTAAAGATACGCCGAAATTTAAAAGTCTTTTGAATAAATCTCGTTATTTTCAAGAGTTGACCTTTTTGAATCAAGTTACATTTGGCTGTTTAAATACGCAGTAGATTTTATGTTTTTTTGACCGAGCTAAGCGACTTATTATTATGAAGTTAAGAGAAAGGGTAGTAGGGGTTTTAAATAAATCTTAACTTTATAATAAAAATTTGACCAAGTGCGTGTCGAGCTAAGCTGAGTGTAGGATTCCGTACTTGCTTGTCACGATTATTTAATTAACAGTATATGTAAAAAAAAGTATAAACGTCACTTGAATAATTTTTACTAGAAATTGTACGAAGGATTTTTGAATTCGTTGAAGTACATTTTAGAAGTTGATGGACTATTACCATCTATTACTATTTCTATTAACCTTAAAAGCCTCAATAGCTGTATTAATTTTTCTTTAAACATTTTAATACAAACTATGGTCGTAAATATTTTCACATATCAAAAAATGATCGTCGAAGTGGCAGAAGCCCTCCAATCGATTCTGACAAAAGTTAGCATTTTCTATATTGATATTTTACTCTTTCTGAGTTCAAAAATTTGTGTTGGAAACATTGATATGAAAAACCCAAGATGCACAGTCTCGAACAAAACTGACATTCAAAAGTGTCGCTAATTTCATTTAAGTAGTTATAGATATAGCAAAAACATGTGTTTTTGCATATCCAACCTTAAGCGCAAGATTTATAGTTGTTTTTACAAAGCAATGTACAAAAAGAAATAAAATTGACAGTGTCGCGAACGACGCGATAGGACGCGATTGTATTTGAAATGAGCGCACATTTAAAATTGTGCGCTCATTTTCGGAGGATGTTTTTGAGACACTGGTTGTGTATCTTGGGTTTTTTAAATCAATGGTTGGAAAGTGTCAAGTCAATAATTTACTTGCAAGGTTGCTTGCAGAATTTACTTGCAGAGTGAATCGATCGTCACTGGACTTTTCAGTTTTAAACGAGTACCACAACGTCTTGCCAGGTTATCTTACCACCGACTAACTGATTCTTGCCACAATAGAGCCAATGCTTGTTAGCGATGGGCCGAGTCGACTTTTTGGTAACTCGAGTAACTCAAGTTGACTCGCTTACCAACTCGGGTTGCAACTCAAGTTGACTCGACTTAGTCTGCCTTAAGATTAAGAACTGTGGCGTCGCCGCGTCGTCCGTCCGAGTCAATGAATGATAACTCGGTGCATCGATCCGCGGGTTGCTAGTTTGCTACGTCCACGGTTCGCCGAATCGGGTCCGGCGGTCTGCGTGACGTCGAGTCAATGGTAGTCAAATAAAATTGAGCCTGTTCAAAAATTAGACGTTTATTATTATTAAAAATGTTTACAAACATCACGTCACAAAACGAAGTACACAATTAGTGCAAAATGATGGTAAAAGTTTTACCTAGTAAATAATAAGAAAAAAAAAACTAAAATAAATCTAATGGCACTTTATTCCTTAAACACCGCAGTCCGCACCGCTAGCTCGGATTCGTTTGGGGCTACGCGACTCACGAGCTAGGCGGCTAGCTGCGGGACGCCCAACCTACCTAGCCGCCTGCCGCGCGCGCTTGGGTCAACTCGGTTTGGAGATATTTCGACCCGAGCTGACTCGCTTACGGTCTGACCCGAGTTAAACGAGTTAGATAGCCCGAGTCGCCCATCGCTAATGCTTGTCACTGTCATGTTCCGATTTTGAGAGTAAGATAGCTGGTAAACTTTTGCATGTGGCATTACTATCCCGCAACATGGATGGCAACCACCATTAATATCTTCGATGTCTATAGACAACGGTTGTCTTTTTTCATCAGGAGAGCAGACGGCCTGTTTGTTATTTTGTAATATAAAAAATGTTGGATACTAGCGATCACCTGTGGCCGAAATTAGACCATAGACTAAACAATAAAATCTCTTTTAAGTTTGACAGTTTTACAGTTTTTAGGGTTCCGTACCTAAAAGGTAAAACGGAACCCTATTACTAAGCTTCCGCTGTTTGTCTGTCCGTCTGTCTGTCTGTAACCAGGCTGTATCTCATAAACCATGATAAATAGAAAGTTGAAATTTTCACAGATTTTGTATTTCTGTTGCCGCTATAATGACAAATACTAAAAATAAAAAAATGAAAATATTAAAAATAAAAATTGTATGGGGTAATGAAAATATTACTCATACAATAAATGTGTTTTTTTCATATTTTTTTTGCTATGATGGTACGAAAACTTTCATGCTCGAGTCCGACTCGCACTTGGCCGGTTTTGAATTTCTGCAGTCGAGAACACTCAAGTTGTTTGTACTATAAATGATTTTTGTTTCGAATGAACAATTTTTTATTGTTTCCATACATTCTTGCTAGCCACAAAAAAATTTAAAATACCGTTCGCTTCCTTTGAAACGGATGTATCGATCCTTCAATTAGTCTAATTGGGAGTGAAAAATACGTCCCAAATCCACTCCATTTATTTTATTTTGGCGGTGAATGCTCTACCGCCAGAGGCCGTGTTAATATTTTATCTAGAAAGACTTGCCTTTCAATAATTCATCGAACGAAACATCGTGGCCGGTCTAATGTAGTTCATCTTAATTGTTGAATACTATTAACTGTCTGTAGCTAACACTGCGTCTCTATAAGATTTAGGGCATTTTTGGAACGAAGTTCCTTACGGCAGGCTTGGAGGGGATAGGGATTTTGCTGCGCGACCGAACTGAAAAAAATGTGATAGTAAAACCGTAAGAAAAATGCGTGGAATAAAAGCGTTAAATGAGACGTGCGCAGGCGCGACAGTCGCGTACACAAGCGAGTAGTGCCGTTTAGCCGAAGGAAGTTCGTTCCTACCTGGTGTCCCGCGACACCACGTCATTTTTAAAATTTTATGTTAAATTTTATCTGTATATTCTATGAAGGATAAACTTTGGGCTTTTTAAGACAACTGCGCGTACGTTGGAATATGAAATTTGGCACACTTAAAGTATTCATCGCAGAGGATTGCAGAAGCCTAATATTTTTAAATAAAATGCATTAGAAATACATTAAAATAATAAAAATATACATTACATATATGCAGTATATATACTACATTCATATGACGTACATAATAATATAGAAACATGTATACTATTCTCTTGACGGCTAAAATCAGGGGCCTAATTCACATAATTCAGCGGCAATCGGGTCGAACCGTTTGTGACACATTTTCTTACATATCATGCCGCGTCGTAGGACGTCTCTACGTTCTATCGTGTTTATGTGTGTGAGAGCCCTAAGTGCAATGACTCAATTACGTGAATTGGGGGGCAGTTATCAAACTCAAAAGAAAGGTGTAGGTCTATGAACTAGTTTCGGCCACCGGCAATCGCTAGGTTTTATTTTGTCAAACGCTTGTACTATTTCACAACTAACATTTATTTATTTTAAAGCCAACAACCAGTTATTTTATTTTTTATTATTATCTTTGCGTGTGTGTGCTAATAATGTTTAAATAATATATAAACTATAAGCCCTGATCCAATAACATGCGTAGTCGGTTGACTTTAAAATAAATAAATGTTAGTTGTGAAATAGTAAAAATTGACAAAATCAATATGCATTTTCACCAAGTACTGACGATGAAAGGTATAAATTAATCGCTAGTTTTATTTAATAGCATAGCAAATAAGCAGAAAGCGTCCCGGTTTTAGGGAGATGGTCGCAGGTTCAATCCCTGCGTGTCGATATTTTTTTTGTTGCTTTTAAAGTTTTTCCACTTTTCCCAAACACGGGGTGAGCGATATAACACAAAAATAATAAGAAATACGAAAGTACTGATCAAAATTATAAATGTGAATTTCATCTGTAACGATGGACTCATTTAACTAGTTATAAGTATGTAGGTATACATATATGCGATCAATAAAATTGACGTAATCAATCATATAACAAAGAAGAATTTCACCATGTCAAACTTGTCGACCCTAGCTCAATGGAAGAGCGTCCCGGCTTTAGGGAGACGGTTGCAGGTTCAATCCCTGCGTCTCGATATTTTTCTATGTTGTTTTTAAAGTTTTTCCAATAAGCAGAACGTTCTTTGGATGGAAAAGGCCAACCATCGCCTATAGTCACCAAGGACGTAAATGGCGCGTCGCTATCCATCTGGCGAAGTGTTAATGTCACTTGTAAAAGAAGTTTAATTTTACCGGCCTTCTTACCCTCCGAACAGGAATAGGGTAATGATAAACAATGATGCTATAGCGGCAAGAATAGATAAGGCGGTGGTATGAAATACTCGGGCGAAACGTTGCGGAAATCTCAGCCGCCTATAGTCCTACAACAATATTGCACAATACTTTTATTGTACAATAGTATTAGATACCCCTTTGATTCCAAACGTTCATAAATTCACTAAATTGACAAACCAGTCTGATCAATATTTTCGTGCGAGCAACATGTCTGACGACGAAGTTTTGGTGTCAACCATGCTGGTGATTTTGTTTAATAAATCTCTATACAATTCGATACACTAAAGTGAAAACTCCCGTTCTTTATCTTTTACAGCATTCTTGCTGGCAATTTTGTTTAAATTTATACGATCATACATTAAACACCGTGACTGACCGAACGCGACCGCTCCAAAACCTGAAGTGAAAAAAATGGTGCAATATTAAGCCTATACAGTGCAAGAAAAATATTGTATAATAAAAAAAATGATGTGGTGTCGCGGGACACCAGGTAGGAACGAACTTCCTTCGGCTAAACGGCACTACTCGCTTGTGTACGCGACTGTCGCGCCTGCGCACGTCTCATTTAACGCTTTTATTCCACGCATTTTTCTTACGGTTTTACTACCACATTTTTTTCAGTTCGGTCGCGCAGCAAAATCCCTATCCCCTCCAAGCCTGCCGTAAGGAACTTCGTTCCAAAATTAAACCCGCTCAAACTTTCGTTCAATTTTTGTGCAATATTTCATATTAACCTTAAACGGTCAATAATATTGCGCAATATAATTGTAGGACTATGGGGCGCCTAACACCTAGAAGTCACGATGGTAATGACAAGTATAGCCAATTCACTTATTGACCTTGCAACTGCCTGGTAGAATGGCAAACCGTATATTGCTCAAAAGCAGTCTATAGGCGATGCCTGACTCTTTCCATCAGGAGACCCATCTGCTTATTCGCTTTCTTATATACAGGTTTACCTCTAAAATTCCAGCAGCCTCGCAGGAGTAGATACCTAATATTATAAATAACAACATTTGTTTAATGACTTTTGACATAACTCAATACATTCAATAAAAATATTTTTTTAAGTTTTCATTGTCGTGTCGTGACATTTCTAACTCTTCATTCGGATGCTCTGCTAGTAGTAATAATAGTAACACTTTCAACACTTGCAACAAACATTGCAATGGTGAGAGCGCCACGTGCCGCCCCCGCCCCCACCCCGCACTCCGTGACTCGCGCAGGTATATTTACCTACCTAATCTTTGCGATGCACGTAGAGTTAAGAACGTTCAAGCGAAAAATTTAATTCATATTAATTTTTGTATGAAAGTAAAATCCAACAAATTACCAAAAGTCGTAGCCCAAATGTTCTTGTATATGATGTTAGCTACCTAGCCCTGCGAGGTTGCTGGTGTTTTAGAGGTAACCCTTTATATATATTTATTGACCATGATTTCGCCTGATGGTAAGCTAAGATGCAGCCTCAGATAAAAGGTATCTTCTAGGGAAGAATGCGCTTCCCTAGAAGGTGCCTGTTCATGCTTATCTTGACGATCCCCAGGTAGTACTCGTCTGGGAACATAGACTTAGGAAGCATATTCCAGTCCCTTGCGGTTCGGATCAAAATATATATATATATATATATATATATATATATATATATATATATATATATATATTATATTATATATATATATATATATATATTTTTTTATTATAAGATAGCAAACAAGCAGATGGGTCTCCTGGTGGAAAGAGTCAACCATCGCCTATAGACACCAAAGATGTTAATGGTGCGTTGCTATCTTGTGGCGAGGTCTAATGCCACATGCATAAGTTTACCGGCTACCTTACCCTCCAAACCGGAACACGACAGCGACAAGCACTGACGCTATTGCGGCAGGAATAGGTAAGGCGGTGGTACCAGACCCGGGCGAGACAATGCAGAACTCTACCACCTAGTAGCCACGATGGTAGTGACTCGATAGCCAATCGGTCGCTTTTACGACCTGCCTGGCAGAACGGCAGTTGGCCTATTCTTCAAAGGAGGCCGGGACCAACACGGCGGAAAGGAAATATAAAAAAAAACACGTTCATGTTGTAAAAGGATAGGATCCAGGAACAAAACAAACATTTGAAATATAGCGCGAGGGTAAAGCATCTTGAATAACAACGAAGTGTACTGTAGCCATTTAATTTTAAATAACGTTTCAAGCCGTTAAGCCCGAGGAGACGTTTTCATTAGCTGACGCGCGCTCACAAGCTGTGTTGGCAACCGTACTCTAGCCATTAATCTTTCCAAACGTTCTATTTTAACTGACTTATAGAAAAGGGGGTTTTATGACTAACTTTCTGATGACTAAACGGGTGTTTCTTTATATCACAAGATAGCAAACAAGCAGATGAATTTCCTGATGGAAAGAGTCAACCATCGCCTGTAGACACCAAAGATGTTAATGGTGGGTTGCTATCTTGTGGCTAGGTCTAATGCCACAACATGCATAAGTTTACCGGCTACCTTACCCTACAAACCGGAACATGACAGCGACAAGTACTGACGCTATTGCAATAGTAATAGGTTAGGCGATGGTACCAGACCCGGGCGAAACAATGCATAACTCTACTACCTAGTAGCCACGATGGGAGTGGCTCGCATAGCCAATTGGTCGCCTTTTACGACCTGCCTGGCAGAACCGCAGTTGGTCAATTCTTCAAAGGAGCCCGCGGGACCAACACGGGGAAAATGAATGTTTAGTTGTCTGAGCTTCTTTGGATACACTCATTGCTAAATTTTTCTGAACGGATACGACTTATGGACTTTCAAGAAAAGAGCCTACTCATTCTTAAAAGGCCGGCAACGCAACTGCAAGACCTCTGGTAGTGTAGTTGTCTATTGGCGGCGGTAATCACTTACCATCAAGCGAGCCTCCTGTCCGTTTGCCTCACTTCTGTAAAAAAAATATTTGTAAAAGACACGCATTACCTGTGACTTCGTTTGTGAATCAAAAACATTACTTTCCTTCTTGTCTATAATATCTATAGGCCGTGGTAATCTTTTTCCACGAGAAGAACTGCTATCTATCTACTAACTATCTGCATGTTTGACATCTCACAGAATCGAAAATAACTATACAGCTTTCTTATACATATATCTAGACTACTTCAAATGGGTCAAAACTATTTTATTGTCCATCCTTAGCTTCTCTGCTATTTCACGATTACAGCTTTTTTTATTATATCATAAGGTAGCCAAAAAGCAGATGGTCCCCCTGATGCGAAGAGAAACCATCGCCTATAGACACCAATGATGTTAATGGTACGTGTCTATTTGTATGCCAGGATGACAATGCCACATATATAAGTCTACCGGCTACCTTACTCTCTAAGCTGTAACACGACAATGACAAAATACTCAAGTGAGATGTTGCAGAACACTACAAGATAGTAGTGACACGTATAGCTCGCTCGCTAATCGTTCGCTTTTTAAGAACTGCCTGATAAAATGGCATTGAAGAAAAGATTCTTCAATGGGGGCCTTTACCAACACGGCAAAATCTTTGCTCCATTTTTTCCAAAAAATACATTCACTTTATCCGTAATATGTCGCCATATGATGGATGTTCCATGTACCCGGACAAAGTGGCTCGACTCCACATTCTTGATCCGAACGGCAAGGGACTGAAATATGCTTCCTGAGTCTGTATTCCTCGACGACTATAACTTGGGGATGTTCAAAAGAAGCGTGAACAGGTACCTTCTAGAGAAGGGTGTTCTATTTTAGGCCGCATCACGCGAGATCGTGGTCAAGCGATTACCAAGGTGAGCTTCATTTTTGACATCAAATTTCCTATTGTAAATACTTAAATCCATTTTATACTACTCTAAGGTATGTTTCACACTGACCGGTCCGCATAGGCACGCATGTTGCGGCAGTCGTGAGCGTGCCGCTGAAGCCGTACGTCACTTAAATGACTTGATTGAAATGAAACGAAAATAAAGATTTAATGAAATATAAATCTCTTTATTAAAAATAGAATTCATTTTCACCTTACAGGGTTAAATATTTTTGATATTCATATCATTATATGAAATTTTAAAAAAATGAGACAAATTTTTTGGGCGTGATAAAAATTAAAATGGATTTTTTAAATTAAATATAAATATTTGAATAAATGATCCATATTTTATGCTTAAAAGAATAAAATTACCTTAGCGGAAACAGCGCGATATTTTTTTGTATAAATAAAATTAAAAAAATCGTTTGCGGTATAATTCAATGAAAAAGTTTAAAATTTTTGATTCAACCATTAAAATCTCAGATCATGTAGATCTTTTTTTTAATTCATAAGATAGCAAACAAGCAGATGGGTCTCCTGATGGAAAGAGTCAGCTATCGCAGGGGCGTGCACAATATAGAGGCACAAAAGCTCTGCTTTACCTATATTTTAATAAAACGTTCATACGTTTTAGATGACTTTAATTAGTTATAAATAAATGAATAAACAAAATATAATAACTTAAAAACGCCTATTATTTTTAAATAGCACCTATTTGCAAGCACAGCACTCAAACATGTTTGCCAGGCGTTTATTAAACGATAAATAATATTGAACTAATGCCGCTAGCAATCTGCCTCACATTGTAAATGTGTGCTAGACATAATTACGTATCCGCACGTAATTGGCTCACTCACACAATCATGCTATTCTATAGGGCAAGTACTGCGAGCTTGTTCTATAATCCGGGTAAAGATAATAGACGAAATATTATTGGCAAACAATATGATCACATTATGCATTTTTGTTTAGTAAGGTTTTATTTGTTTAAATAGCAGAAATGTTTTGTGTTTCGCGGGGGCCATTTGCTTTTTCGTGTGATAACTGATAAGCATTGTTTATTATTTTGTTTGTGCCAGTATATTATATAAAGTTTTCATTTTAATATTTGAAAGTGTGTAGGTACATTTAATAGGTTATTACTGAGTTTCTATAATAATTGTAGTGATTTGCTTTTACTAGTGCATTTGTTGATTTTTTAAATGTTATTTGATTGTGAAGTTTGTGTTGAAAATGTGTGTTTATTAAAAATTAAAAATAACAAGTTTTTTCTATTTTGTCATTCAATGAAAAGATTCAAATCGTGTCTAAATGTAGGTGTGTACCCGAGTTACAATACACAGAAACACACAAAATCAACGACTCACAGAGCTTTCCATGATTTCTATAGAAACGACATTAATGATAGAATTAAAACGCAATCCAACTTTCTATGACGATATCCTAAAATCATATTTAAAAAAGGATAGGCGCATAGATTTCACTACATAGTATAAAACAAAGTAGCTTTCTCTGTCTGTCCCTATGTCCATATGCATACTTAAATCTTTAAAACTACGCAACGGATTTTGATACGGTTTTTTAATAGATAGATTGATTCTTGAGGAAGGTTTCAGTATATAAACCTTTTAGATATTCCTACGAGAACAAAAGCTACGCGGGTGAAACCGCGGGCAGGTGGTCGCTAGTAATCTATTAATGAATGAGTAGTTTGTTTTTTTACTAACCCGTAATTTTATTATTAAGTTTATATTATATAAGGCCATATCGGATATCTCGCAAGCGATATGTTCTGTAACTATCACTCACTTGGATAATATATTTGAGGTGGTCAAAATCTTGCGTTTATTTATACCGATGTATAGTAATCTCAAGTAATCAGAACCTTCAGTAAAAATTCAAGCTGACTAGGTGAGTAGTTAGATATTAATTTAGCTTATTATTTTACTTATTTTAATACAATTTCATTCGCCGCGACGATCGATTGCTGTTTTGTTTGCGTTGCCGTAGAAGATGTACATGAATAGTAGTACATCTAAGACTTATTCTTTTGGCATGATTTCCGACTAAGAGATCCGTCGCGTGGCTGTAGCTATGCTACAAATAAGAAAAAGTTTTTGTGATCGAGTACACAGCTGCATACCCGGTGTCATAATTCTGTGCACGCCGCTGCCATCGCCTATAGACAACAAAGATGTTAATGGTGTGTTGCTATCTTGTGGTGAGTTCTAATGCCACATGCATAAGTTTACTGGCTACCTTACCCTAGAAACCAGAACACGACAGTGACCAGCACGGAGGCAGCTATTGCGGCAGGAATAGGTAAGGCGGTGTTACCAGACCCGGTCGAGCCGATGCAGAACTCTACCACCTACGATCGTAGTGACGCAAATAGCCATTCAGACGAATTTAACGACCTGCCTGGCAGAACGGCAGTTGGCAGCATTATATATATATATATATATATATATATATATATATATATATATGTATATTAGAACCGCGTTTCTCTATTCACATTTCGGGAGGGCCGAACCGTTCAGCCACCGTGGATTAATAATATAGCGGAAGTATGAACTTATTGAGGTTTTATTAAAACAGTTATAGTCTCTGTTGTCTCACTAGACAACAGAGACGATAGCGTTGGCGTTGACCACATGATGTCCCGGGTTCGATTCCTGGGTCGGGCACTTAAAAAAAGTGTGTTTTCAGTTTTCTGATAAATGCAAAGTTGCCCTGGATTGGAAAGTGTCCAGTTGGCGATAGGCTTGCCACCTATCACATTTGTGGGACCAAGTATCTTCGGCTAATCGTGGGTGCACTTGTTGTACCTCTGCCTACTCCTTCGGGGATACGGGCGTGAAGATACAGTTATTGAGGTTTTCTCCAGGTTTTTCTTGAAAATTCAAAATCTCTGCAGCAGCAAGGAGTCTGGCCAGGTGGTTGTTCAAAGTGGGGTTGACTAAACTTGGTCTACTTTAACACAGGAAGATACAAGTTTGCGCGTTTTCCACTAAAAAAATCTCCCTTTGTCGTATCTCCTCGCTTTGAAAATCCTTGGAGTTGACATATCGAGCAACATTCAAATCCAAGGTCACTTGGAAGGCAAGGCTAAATTAGCCTCAAAAAAGCTAGGTGTCTCAGCAGGTCCAGGCAGTACTTCATACCGGCTCATCGCTTACAACTTTACGGCTCGAATCCGGCCTCGCATTGAGTACTGTACTCACTTGTGAACAGGGGTTCCTCAGTACCAGTGTGCTAAGTGTGAGTTTTTCTTTTCGCATTCGATCGTGAGCGCGTTTGGAGTTTACTAGGAATTTGTATGTGATTTGTACAGCGCCACCTAGTGGTAAACGTGAGAAACCAGTTTACCACTAGGTGGCGCTGTACAAATCACATGCAAATTCCTAGTTAACTCGAAACGCGCTCACGATCGAAAGCGAAAAGAAAACTCACACTTAGCACTCAGATCCTTTCTTTTGGCCGCATTCAACGTAGAGTTGCGCGAATCGTCGATGACAGGACAATTTCTAATCGGCTTGATTCTTAGGCATTACGTAGAAATGTGGCTTCGCTCTGCATCTTCTATCGGATCTATCATGGATGTTCCGAGGAACTGTTTAGTTTAATTCCTGCCGCAGAATTTCACCATCGGACATCGCGACAAAATTCAAAATTTCATCCTCACTATCTCGACGTCTGGAAATCCACAAGTGTGCGATTCTCGAGGCACTTTTTTCCCCGTATTACTCATTTGTGGAACCAATTACCGGCAGAGGTTTTCCGAAAGGATACGAAGTAGGAAACTTTAAGAAAAGAGTATACTCTTTCTTAAAAGGCCACAACGCTACTGCAAGTCTTCTGATATTGTAGGTGTCCATGGGCAGCGATGATCACTTAACATTAGGTGAGCTTCCTGTCCGTTTTTCTTCTTTTTCTATAAAAAACACTCCCTAGCACGTGAAGCTGTCGGTCCCGGCTATCGCTAGAAATAGGCAATAATTACAATCGATAAAATGCGACGAAGAATCACCACTCATTCCGCTAACCGACAAACCGGTGAATTGTGGTGAATTGAAAAGTCACCACGACGTTCGATTCACTCTGCTTACTGAGCAAGGAAACCGGTGTGTTGATAAAACATTACACAAAAATAGTAGGTAAGTACCATACCAAGTTATACTAATTTTAATGTTTGTAGGCCTGTACTGTAAAAGTGATAAATTATACTCAGGCTCTAATTTGTACCTATCGATATTAATTACCATGTTGTGGCTCAGCAGCGTCGGTTAATTAAAACGTCTGATTGGGCTTACATATTTAAACCATTATTTAATTTTACAAAAACTTGCGCTATAATACAAATGTTTGTTTTGTTTGCGGATATTGTGATATAGTCGTTATTGTTATTAATTATATCCAAGAATAGGTAGTGCAATTTGCCGGTATTACGTAGTCTTTGATATGTTTACTACTTGTTGTGGTGTACAAGGCAAAATAAAACTAATGCTATTTTAAAGGGTGATTTAATTTATCAGTAACGGAGTTTTTTTTGCATTTTTAATACTTTTTTTTTATTTTGCCGCTATCACTGATCAAATTTACGTTAGCCGAAAGGTAACGCTAATGACACATAAAATAATGAAAACAATGATTGAATATATGATGATTGATGATGATGAAATAAAAAACTTTCTTAAGTAATATCTCATAAAGTGTCTCGGAATGAAGTTATAGGACTAAAAATGTGTATACGTATACTTTATGGTTTATAACTCCGAGAGACTACGAGATTTTATTTTTGGACACTTGTGACTTGTATCATTGTTATCTGTTGATTCATGACTGTCTTAGATTTTATCAATAACCACAGTAAAATAAAAAAAATACTCACATGTAAAAAACTTAAGTGTGTCAGGTTCATTTCATACAAAAATTTTCGTCTTTGAGTAAAAACTTATTTATTGATAAATTGAATCACTCTTTTTAGGGTTTTGAAGTAAAATAAGAACCCTTTTAGTTTCGCTATGTCCCTCATCCATCCCTCTGTCCGTAGTCTAGCTCAGAGATCCTTAGTAATAGAAAATTGTAATTTGGCATGAATATAGGTATTATTCACGGCAACAAAATCTATATTACATATAATAAAATCGTAGGAAAGTCAATGTATGTCCGGGGTAAACTCGAAAACTATTGCATGGACTTACTTCAAATTTTGCATGAATATTACTAACGGGTCGGGTCAACATATAGGCTACATATTATCACGCTATCACTTACGGGGGAGGAACTGTGCGGAGTAAACGAAATCCGCGCGAACGAAGTCGCGGGCAACAGCTAGTGGTAACATAAAATCTTGAAATATTTTTTTACGGTAGCTCTTTCTACATGTAAAGTGGGGATGTTAATTACTTTCTCGTGTACCCCACAGCGTAGGGTATCGTTGGATAAGTTTTTAAAAAATATTGTAGGTTTGTCAGAACAATTTTTTGATTAAGAGATTCGTTTGTGAATTTCTGTATTAATTTTTGAAGTGAAAACTTCTTTAGGCGCGTTGAGCGTTTTGGTAGAGGGTAAAATCCTCGGTTCGCGTCACCGACATGCTAATGATAATAGTATATCTATAGCTATGTTTTGCATATAGTTTTAATTACTCTCAACTTAATAGTTCCGTTTTCACTTCTATCGGCAGTCCCACGACTGCTACTGTTTTTTACCTTATTAGGTTAATATACAAAAAAACTATTTATTTTAAGTATCGTACATTTATAATAATAATTTCACGTTTTAAAGTTTTAATTAACCGTAAAAACACTCTGGATTGTTATGTCATCTAAATGACATCACGCCGTGGTGTAACAACATTACATACTCTGTGGTTTCTATGAAAATATCAAAAACAATATGATGTTTTTCCACGGTGTGACGTAACACTTCCAGATTTGAGTTCTGTTACGTGACTTAATGTCTATAATAAAATGTCTATAATTAATGTCTATATTAAAACTTTCCGAAATTATATCCTAAAAAATATTAATTCTCATGTTTTAAAGTAAATATTTTAGTTTTTTCTCCATATTATAATTAATCATTAGAAACTACAATTTATCCTATTCATTCTTCGAGTCTCCAAGCTGCTACGGAGTTTTTGGTTTTAAAGATAACCTTGAAAAAATCTCTAAACTACATTTGCCCGGTCCACAATTCGAACACGGAACCTAACGATTAAAGCCCAGTTTATGAATAATAAACTACCCAATATACTACGAGGTAGTCAACTAAACTAAGATTTATCGTTGTACTGAAAATGGAAAACAATATGATTATATTGTAAGCTATCAACAATCTGCAGTCAAATGGGCCTGGCGCCCGCAATTTGTCACCGGAGCCCGATGACAGACCGACGGACAATTTTCGTGATTTATTAAATGCATAGCACTGACGAATGGCATTTCATGCGAGTTCGAGACATTGATTACGGTTGCACCAATTTAGAATGCTCATTAGTTTTTGTCATTCGTACTGACATGACATGATCAATATTTAAATAAACTAGCGACTAGCCTTGTAGTCAAAATTCGACCATAAACTGAACGATTAAATCACGTCTAACTTTGACAACAAACTTTAGCCGTAAACAAAATATATGACTTGTGTATACTCTATAAATCGAAAGCCCAAGTTGCCTCAAAAAAGCTTGGTATTCTGGCCAAGGTGAGACAGTATTTCGGCACGGGACAGTTGCTCAATTTTTATCAAGCACAAGTCCGTTCATGCATGGAATACTGCTCTCACCTCTGGGATGTATCCGCCAAATGGACAATCCGCCAAAGAAACGATGATCTGGTAGGCAAAAAACTCCAGAGCTTCGCTCATCGCCGCAGAGTGGCTAGTTTATCGGTTTTGTATCGGATATATTTTGGAGAGTGCGCTGCGGAACTGCACGACTTAATTCCGCCATCCCCGTTTTGCTATCGATCATTAAGGCGTACAGATACTAGGCATCGCCATATGGTGGACGTTCCACGTACCCGAACAAAGCGGTTTGACTCGACATTCTTGATCCGAACCGCAAGGGACTGGAATATGCTTCCTGAGTCTGTGTTCCCCGACGGGTACAACCATAGGATCTTCAAGAGAAGAGTGAACAGGTACCTTCTAGGGAAGCGCATTCCATTTTAGGCCGCATCTTAGCTTACCATCAGGCGAAATCGTGGTCAAGCGCTTCCCTATCGACTAGTAAAAAAAATACTATTGTGTATGGCACATGAATGTAGCGTGTGTAATATTTATTTGTATAACTTTAACTACCTGTGTCCGTGATTTCGTCCACGTGAAAAATTCTAAAATAAAAATAGCCAAAGCTACTCTCTATCACAATAAAAGTCTCGTCTAAATCGGTAAGCCGTTTGCACCCGCCTATCTGGGATCGAATCCGAATCCCACAGGAAATGAAATAGAAAAAACAGAACGATTAATCTAGAAAATACCACATTCAAAAAATAAAGTCATTAGATATGCGTAAACCATTAGAGACCCTCAAAGTGTCATTTACGTATCCTTAAAACATTCCATAATACAATTTTAGCGATATTGCAAACCCATTCAAATACCAGCGTCTCGCTTGATCGAGCACCTTGATGTGGGAAAATTGGAAATCAAGTCACACTTGACAGATGCGTGATTACGAGTCTTATTCCGCACTACTGCTTTTAAGACATGCAACACAACTACCAAAATTACGTACTTGAAGTATTGTGGTTGAATTGGTACCTTAAGTCCCAGCATACCTGCTAAGCTAGCGAAATAACTAATTAAAAGGTGAAAAGGTAATAAATACTTATACGATATACATAAAAATCAACCTATTTTTAATTACTTTTCTCACCTGGTGCCTGTTAGTTGGTCATTCTACCAACTTATCTGGTATGCTGATGTTTAATAATAATCGATTATGATATAGTGATAATGTCGATGATTCTTATAAAAAGTTACTATTTGTACATGATTTTATTTCTGCGATGTTTCCGCTTGAAATTAAGCCTTTATAAGGCATCTAAAAGCATACATTAGTCATTGCTAAGATAAAGTCGGAGCATATTAACAGAATTGGCAAGAAATTAGTTCGCTTTCCCTTAAGAACACATGCGTCCTGGTCCTACACCAAAGCTGTTTTAGGGAATTTTTGCAAGCCTTCCCTTTCATCCCTGAACAACAATAATGGATTTTTGGCCGACACTGCAAAAGAGAAAGCCGATCTTTTGGGCTCTATTTTTGCAAGGAGCTCGAGTTTAGATGACCTTGAGAATTCACCACCAATATATCAACGTGTGATAGTTCAATGCTAGAAGTTAAATTTCCTCAAACCTCTGTTCGAAAAGCTCTAGTGTCTCTTAATATCTATAAGTTGAGTGGGCCTGACAGTATTCCACCAATTATGCTAATCACGTGTGCTCCCAAGTTGGCTCCGGTGTTGATGCGATTTTTCCGGCTCTCGTGTAATTCAAGCATTGTACTAAATTCCTGGAAGACGGTATTAGTGCACCAAATGCCTAAGAAAGGCGTTCGTTCAGATCCGTTCAATTATCGGCCCATAGATATCACCTTCTTGTTCTCCAAGATAATGAAATCCGTTGTCAACTACCAGCTCTTAAAGTATCTAGAAGAGCATTTAAAGATAAGTGACCACCAGAACGGAACCCGTCGCGGTCTTTCAGTTGGTGACCTTTTAGCCTACCTTTTTCACAGATGGGCGAAGGCAGTTGAGACGAAGGGGGAAGCGCTGCCTGTTTTTGCGAAGTTTTCATCTTATGGTCTGCTCGATAAATTATGCAACTAAATCGCTAGCTTTTTGGCAGATCCACAATTTGGCGGAATACCACAATAGCAAGTATCGATATTTTCGGGGCAGGAGCAGCAGGTAAGGCGGTGGTGCCATATACCCGGGCGAGATGTTACCAAACTCTATCACTTAATTGTCTCAATGGAAGGGACACGTACAGCCATACGTTCATCTTATACAAATTTCCTGACAAATTGGAAGATGGTCTATTCTGTAAAGAGAGCCCGGATTAACACAGACAAATATTATAAGATATAACCGTGGATATAACCATTCCTAAACAATATCCTATTTGACATAAACCAATATGACATTTTAAAAAGTAACCGCAAAATATCCTAAATAAGAAAATAATTCATATTTGCGGAAAAATATCGAAATTGCTTGTATTGTAATAAAACACATAACTTATGAATGTGGCATTAGACCTCGCCACAAGATAGCACTACACCATTAACATCTTTGGTGCTTATAGGCGATGTTTGTTTCTTTCCATCTAGAGACCCCTCTGCTTGTTTGCTATCTTATGATCTATACATATAATAAAATGTCAAAACTGTACATTGAATATTTTTTAAAAGAATACTTGGGGCGTGATATACAATCGATATCAAAGCTAAAAATATAGTTTTTAGAATTTATGTCTGTTTGTCTCTATGTATGTTCGGGGTAAACTCAAAAAGTACTGCATGGATTTACTTCAAATTTTGCATGAATATTACTAATAGGTCGGGTCAACATATATGTAGGCTACATATTATCACGCTATCACCTTCGGGGGAGGAGCTGTGCGAAGTCCGTGCGGACGAACTCGTGGGCAACAGCTAGTAATTAATATATTTCCTATAACTGGAAAGAAGTTACCTATGGAGCATAGAGAAAAATATAATATGATCATCCTTGCTATTATAGAGGTATGTAATTATTTACAGGGCGTTGTGTTTATAAGTACTCTCAAGCAACCAGGGTTAGCGCCAAAGGGAAAATCCAAATAAAAAGTGCTTTAGTGCTTTAGTGAAATCCAGCCGCAAGAAACTTAACATTTTTATAATCATAAGAAAGCCAATAAACATG
This sequence comes from Apodemia mormo, assembly GCA_036924255.1. Classification (NCBI taxonomy): domain Eukaryota; kingdom Metazoa; phylum Arthropoda; class Insecta; order Lepidoptera; family Riodinidae; genus Apodemia; species Apodemia mormo. The sequence goes on along the minus strand of JAUPFN010000006.1, from coordinate 4,093,608 downwards.
TAGCTCGAGGCATCTCTTAATGGAAAGAGAAATCATCGCCTATAGACGACCAAGGATTGAGGAAGGGAGGAAGAAGAACAGGATATATTTTCCTACTCCTCCTATATACTTCTGATTAATTTCGTTGCGGGTTTCAAGACAGCTTAGCTTTTCCCCAGGGCACCCCCCCAGGGCTCGCAAATTAGTGGTTATCAGGACGATTGCCGCTGTTGATTCTGGTTTACAGAAGTTACAGTGGTGGGAACGAGCGGTGGGCCAATTGCCCTTAAAAAGACATCAAGGATGTTGATGGTGCATTGCTATCCGTGTGGCAGGACCCTCCAAACCGGAACACGACAATGAAAAGCACTGACGCTCTTGCGGCAGGAATAGGTAAGGCGGTGGTGCCAAATGCACAGGCGAGTCGTTGCGGAACTTTACCACCTAGAAGTCATGATGGTATTGACATGTAAAGCCAACTTCTACGATCTGCCTGTTAGAACGGCAGTTGGTCTATACTTCAAAAAATCCCGGACCAACGTTCAAAACATAAAACTAGAAATCTCCATTCCCTTACAGGTAATCGAGCTTGATACTTACGGCAATAAGGGTTTAATTATTGTTTTAAATTTTACACTTGTACTGTTTCACAATTCACTAATTATATATAATATATACTTTTTTATTTAAATAGCCAACCGGTTTCGCATTTCACTGCATCATCAGGGCTAAAACTTAAATTGTCAACAAATACGTTGTGTTAGGAATTGTTAATAATGGTCGGTAGATGTGAAATATTGTATATATTATATATAATTAGTGAATTGTGAAACAGTACAAGTGTAAAATTTAAAACAATAATTATGACGGAGTTTCACCAAGTGCCGACGAAGGAAAGTATAAATTATAATAAGGGTTTAAATTTTATATCAAACAGCTGCAGTGTGCAACCCACTGCATTATAAAAGTGTTTGGTGAATCCCGCGGGACCACCTAATTTTTCTGGGACAAAAAGTAGCCTATGTGTTATTCCAGGTTATTATCTACCTGTGTGTCAAATTTCATTCAAATCCGTTAAGTAGTTTTTGCGTGATTGAGTAAAAACATCAATCCTTCCATCCAAACATCTATCCAAACATCCAAACTTTCGCATTTATATTAATACTAGCTAAGCCCGCGACTTCGTCCGCGTGGAAAAATTTAAACAAAATAGCCTTAGTACTCGGTATCACATCAGCTATCTTCCAGTGAAAGTCCCGTCAAAATCGGTCCAGTCGTTCCAGAGATTAGCCGGAAGAAACAGACAGACAGACAAAAATGACAAAAAAAATGTTATTTTGGTAATCGTACCGTGTATACATCCATATGCATTTAGTAAAAAGGGGTTATTATAATATTACAAACAGACAACCCAATTTTATTTATTTATATAGATGGCGTCAACGCTTGCATTTCTTGCAGATAAAATTGCCCTTACACACATCAATTGATTTTTTTTTGGTAAATCTATCATATCCGTATTCCGGGTACACTTTAAATATCAATCTTTTACGATTTCATGAAGGTTTACCTATGTAAATTTTTTTTGTAGCCTAATTCAGGAACTTTCCCTAAGTAACCACTAACCAATCAATATGATCTTGTTTGGAAAATTGTGCTTCCTCTACCTAAATGACTGCTCATGTTGGTATACCTACAGCTTCAAGAATTAAAAAGTTTTCCACAATGGGGAAGATTTAAAGGAAGATTTAATAATATCGTAACTACAAATCCTTATTATATTACTTACTAACGAATTGGATACATATCAGGCCAAACGAACGATAATGTATCCCTCAACAACACCGTAAAATAGACAAAATAGATAAGAGTATTCAACTACTACAAAGTAAAGTGATTTTTTCAAAGAAGGAAAATCCAACGTTCCGTATCAAAGAAGTCTATTACGAAAGGAGCCGGTCACACGTTTACTTCGCGCGGGCCGCAGAGGTTAAAGGTATATGATTCCACTCATGTACCTTAAAAAAACCGGCTAATTGCGAGTCGAACTCGCGCATTAAGGGTTCCGTACCATAATCTATAAAAAACGGCAAACAATCACGTTTGTTGAATGGGAGCCTTCTTAATATTTATTTTATTTTAATTATTTATTTTTAAAGTGATTTTATACAAATGCAAAAGTGAGTTTATGCAAAAAAACACGTTTGTTGTATGGTGGTCATCCTTAAATGTTTATTCTTTTTTTTAGTTTTAGTTATTATAGCGGCAACATAAACACCTACATCATATATAACAGCCTGGTGACGGACAGATAGATAGATATACAAACGCACGGACGGACAGTGGTGTCTTAGTAATGGGGTCCCGTTTTAAACTTTGAGTATGGAACCTTAAAAAGTATAGTAAAGCCAACGCTCTCATAGTTCGGCTATTCTCGGCAATGTTCGGTTCTCGTTCGGCGGTCAGAGTAGCGCACCGCATCTAGCACAGCCTTTCGATAAACACCTAGGTACTAAAAAGTATCTTCACGCCCATATCCCCGAAGGCGTAGGCAGAGGTACATGTGCACCCACGATTAGCCGAAGATACTTGGTCCCACAAATGTGATAGGTGGCAAGCCTATCGCCAACCGGGCACTTTCCAATCCCGGGCAACTTTGTGTTTCTCAGAAAACTGAAAAAACACTTTTTTTTGTGCCCGACCCGGGAATCGAACCCGGGACCTCATGTGGTCAACGCCAACGCTGGACCGCTAGACCACAGAGGCGATACCTAGGTACTATTGTTGAGTTATTTTCCTTTTACATTTTTTTTAAACTATGCATCCAAATAACATGGTATAAGAGCCAAAGTTTGTCTTCCTAAGATCTTCGTGTTGATGAAGTACTTTTCGTTAGTAAGGATTAATATGCCTGCGTATAATAATCCTACTGTTCAAAATTCACCTTATTAAAAATTATAGAAAATTTTCTATAATTTTTCGACTCAAAATTCCTTATTGTGTTGTTGTTATAAGAGATAGATATATTGTGTCGCGGACTTTTTTGTGCATCTACTAAAAACCAATATATTTGTAGTACATTGTACTTACGTGTACTTAAGCATTACGCCAGCCAGCACACGCGGTCCGCGGATACAGCCGTTCGATACCGCTTTTTCTTCCGACTTAGTTTACAAATATCAATATTTTACGCTAAGAATAACTGTAACGTAATGCTTGATAGCCTATAACTTTCCTAGCTATCATTAAACATACACACAAAAAATTTTTTCAATCCGATTTGACTTAGCGGCTAGCGCATTCAAAGAACAAACCAACATTAAAATACTCGTATCACAATCATAATAAACATTAAACTCAACGATTTAATTACATCTATATGTGAGTGGTTACGCAAAAAGGGACCTGAAGGGATTGGAAACGGTTTTTTTTTTTTTGATAAATTCTGATTCTATGGTCCTTCATCTTTGTTTTGTTCTAATCAAAATAATTTTAGGTGCCGTAGTTTTTTTTAATGATTTTTTATGTAAGCCGAGGCAGTTTTGAAAATATTACACCTTATACACAGCGCACACTAGTTTCTTTTTCTAGCGCGCACATAAAGACAAGTAAAAGACGAATAAATAAGTCACCAATAATACAGCTATCGCAAACACGTGCTATTTCTCACTGACGAAGTCGCTCACTAACATAAAACACCCCGCGCCTCTCTCATTTCGACTCAACATTTTAAACGTGATTTACTCGAAATCAATTATTTTCCCTTGAGGTCCCTTTTTGCGTAACCACTCACATATGTGTTTCAATACGTTAGCGCGATGTATTTTCGTGCAGCGACACCTAGTTAATGTGCACTTACGTTACGCTTTCTTTCGATTAATTTTATTTCCCGTGGGAACAAAATATTTTCCCGCGGTAAAAAGTAGCCTATGTCCTTTCTCGACGTCTAATCTATGTTTATGCCAAATTTCATCAAAATCGGTTCAGTGGTTTAAGCGTGAAAGCGTAACAGACAGACAGACAGACAGACAGACAGACAGACAGACAGACAGACAGAGTTACTTTCGCATTTATAATATTAGTATGGACTAGTATGGATAGGTTACGGTAACCATGTTTTGATAGGTGAATGATCTTATCTTTACAAGATCTTATCTTGACAACAGATAAAAAGAGTAATATTTATACAATATACAACCTCGATGTATTCTAATCTAAAAGTTAAAACACTTCGCTATTTATTATCTATTTAAATCAAAACTAATGTTTACGGCGTTATCTATAATAACTAATTTAAATCAAAACTGTACTAATTTTTACGGCGCTTACGCGAACAGAAAACCATATTTTTCACAGTTTAAGCTTACAGTTTTAAGTTTATCCATTACAAAATGTATAAACTTATAATCAAATATTTTTGACGTGACAACGTCTTATAATTCGATAGAGCTGGCTGCACGCACGAAAAAACATGACTCATGCGGCGTTACCTCGCTCTGAGGCGTTCCGTTTAAGGCTTGGAGTACAAGCGAGAGCTTAAGACGTTGTCACGTTCAACTATCGTCTGTAAACCAACTTTACAGACAACCGATTTTTTTTAGTAAACTAGGCACCCTCACAGTTTCGCTATATCCATCCGTCCGTCCGTCCGGAGTCTAGCACAGAGGTCCTTAGTACTAGAAAGCTGTAATTTAGCATGAATATAAAGTTAAAAAGGAAAACTATCACGGCTTAGAAAGCTTTACAAGTTTTTGAATAATGGTCGACCAAATTATATAATGTACTTGGAGAAGTTTTTGTAGGCATTATTTAATCTGTGGTGCGGATATATTCGTCATTGATATTAAATAGGTGAAATGTTCATAGTATAAAACAATAAAATCCGTCTTCTTAGTCGTCATTATTTTGACTATAGGTGTTTTAGTATAGAAAATATTAAGGTTGTATTTTTTATAAATATTACACTTTTACTCTTGTCTCTGGTCGCACAGAAGGCAAATTTAAGATCATTTACTACCGAAACATGGTAACCGTAATTTGATATAAAATTCGAATTGCCGTAAGTATCAAGCTGGAACACCTGTGAGGGATTGGAGTGTTTTAGTTTTATGTTTTGAACATATAGAGTCCCTGTGTTGGTCCGAGGTCCTTTGAAGAATAGACTAACTGCCGTTCTGTCAGGCAGATCGTAAAAGGCGACCGATAGGCTATACGTGTCACTACCATCGGTACTACGTGGTGGTAGAGTCCTCAACGATTTATCTTCACGGAGTGAAGAGAAAGGGGACGAAAAAATGGAGAAAATAAAAAACTTCGTTCTATGTGTAGGTGTTCCACGACACTCACGCATTTTTTTTAAATATTTTTCTGTTTTTGTTTCCAGATGGCTCCAGCTAGCATGTATCCTATTGCCTGAACCGAGAGCAAAAAAGGGCAGAGTCAAATTCAAATATTTTTATTCAAAATAGGATTAGTTACAATGTCTTTTTGAAAGTCATCTTATAATAATTCCATGTAACACTGATTTATAATAAATATAATCTTTTATATGTCTAATAATAATAAATAATGCCTTAAAATCTAATCGAATAATAAGAGGTCCAAACGCACCTGTTATACTGGCGCCTCGCAGATTGCGGTGTGAAGAAAGTCGTACGACAGCACGTATAGTTCTTAAACCGATAAACCTTTTATTATTTACTAGCGACCTGCCCGCGGTTTCACCCGCGTAGCTTTTGTTCCCGTAGGAATATCTGAAAGGTTTATATATTAAAACCTTCCTCAAGTATCAATTACTACGTAATTAAGTAAGGGAATATAGTGATGGAATCAGCGGGCCAGCTTCTTGTCCGGTGACGTCATTATTGTGGAGGTCAATGACGTCACACAAAGACAAGTAAGGGAAAAAAGAAGATCTTCCCAGCCAGGCGAGGTGTACTGCCTGGGGACCGAAGTCCATTTGAGAAGCGTTGAAACTTGTATATAGTGTTACAAGATAAATAATTGTGATATCGCGATTCAGGATTTTATTTTGAATTTCTTTTTTTCCATTTGTTATTGATTTTTGTCCAGTTTTTATTAGTTTTTGTTGGAGCGTTTGTGATTGTTTTGAGCCGCTACATATCTATTTAAAAAAACTGCATCAAAATCCGTTGCGACGTTTTAAAGATTTAAGCATACACAGGGAAATAGGGATAGACAGAGAAAGCGGCTTTGTTTTATACTATGTAGTGATTGGCGCCAAATTCAAAGTCGACGTCCTTGCGACGTAACGTATTTATTTACGTTACAAAATATGTACGTAAAAGCATTAAATCCAAGCAGATTACCAATCTATCCAATTTTGTACAACAAACAGAATAGGCCCCTTTTAAATAAATTAGTCTACAGAGCCGTTTGGTGAAGCGGAGGCAGCCCTAAATGGATACAGTGACTGAGAAGCTCCTATTGCATTATTTGAGAGCAGAATCGATCAAAGGATCACAGTCAATTCCCCTCTAACTGAATGTATCCCTCAATGTTTACATGACTAATATGTACAATCGGTCCTGAAATACGTTTGGTGTTGCATTTCCCACAAGTTAGTGCTTTGTATAAAACTGAATGAGCATCTTTGTGCATATTATCTTTTAACTAAGATACATTGTGTTGTTCCCGGGCTCTTTTGAAGAATAGGCCAAATACCGTTCTACCAGGCAGGTCGTAAAAGGTGACCAATTGGCTATACGAGTCACTTTCATCGTGGCTAAAAGGTGATAGAGTTCTGCATTGTCTCGCCCAGGTCTGGTACCACCGCCTTACCCATTTCTGCCGCAATAGCGTTAATGCTAGTCACTGTCGTATTCCGGTTTGGAGGTCGTATTCCGGTTTGAAGGGGAAGGTAGCCGGTAAACTTATGCATGTGACATTAGACCTCATCATAAGATAGCAACGCACCATTAACATCTTTGGTGTCTATAGGCTATGTTTGACTCTTTCCATCAAGACAGGTAGATGGGTCATCTGCTTGTTTGCTATTTTATGATATAAACAAAAACATATGCGAAGTGATAGTGCCCTTTTTCTCTGCCTATCGCACTATCGCCTATAGACACCAAAGTTGATAATGGCGCGTAGCTACCCGTATGGCGAGAAGGTAATGCCACTTGCATAAGTTTATCGACTACCTATAAAAGGCATCAGTCTCTCAATATACAGGTACGTTACATTTTACTAAATTTGTATGTATAACATAGCAAAGAAACCTATTTTGAGAGAAAATATACATATTTATTAAGTTTTTTAGCACATATCATATAATAATAGGGGACATACATAGTAATAATAGGGGAGCTCAAGAGGGGATTATGGGATTTACTCGAGCGCGGCACATTAACATACCTTGCACTTTCTTGAGGTTCTCCCAAATATTCTTTAGCCAGGGATCTAGGGCAGTAACAAAAATCCAATAACTTCGGCTTGTGAAAATTGTCAGATTATATTTCTTTCGTTATTATTCATTTAGTAATTACTATTACATAATACATAATTTCCTTCAAAGTAAAAGAAAATTCAGACGCGCTCAAGAATGTTAACGTTTTCTTTTTAACTTTGTGATTCTACCACTCCCTACAACGCACTCAAATCGTCAAATGCTCTACCTGTTATGATGTAAATTATTACAGTCCAAATACTAGCTCGCAATTAATTCGTATAGACCGTGGTCGAGGGAACAATTTTATTTTTGATTAATAACAAGCTAATGTTATGTAAACAACTTCGTTTTGATGAGACGCCCATCTATTCTGTTTTTGAAAATTCTCGAACCAGATAACTAATAAAGTTAGATGAAGGAAAAATATTGATCAATAAAAATAATTAGGTTTTTTCTTTAATCGCTTGATTATTTTATAAAAGCACGAAAAAACTTTTGTCCTATACCTTCGATTGTTTTTGTGACAAGTCCTCCACTTTAAAGATGTTGAATTTATGAGATTTATAAATTGATTAACAACAACCTAATTTTCTTACAACAGCTTGATAATAATTATTAAATGATAGCTTTATTCTTTTTTTTTATGTCATAAGATAGCAAACAAGCAGATGGGTCTCCTGATAGAAAGAGTCAACCATCGCCTATAGACACCAAAGATGTTAATGGTGCGTTGCTATCTTGTGGCGAGGTATAATGCCACATGCATAAGTTTACCGGCTACCTTACCCTCCAAACCGGAACACGACAGCAACAAACACTGACGCTATTGCGGCAGGAATAGGTAAGGCGGTGGTACCAGACCCGGGCGAGACAATGCAAAACTCTACCACCTAGTAGCCACGATGGTAGTGACTCGATAGCCAATCGGTCGCCTTTTATTATTCTATACATAAAGTTGAAACTTTTCTTAATCCGACACTCCAAAGCTGTAATTTTTACGGCTACAATTTTCTTTTTTATCTACCTTTATTAGTTACCTGATTGAAGAATTTTCAAAGATAGAAAAGATGGATATCTCATCGAAACGAAGCTGTTCACAAGAATTCACCTTGCTATTAATCAAAAGTAAAAATGTTCCTTGTACCATGGTCTTTAACCAACCTCACCTTAACCTTATACGTTTCAGTGTTTCCATGTCACTGTTTTTTTTTTACCTTTTTCAATCGGTAGATTTTTGCCCATGATGAAATGAAAAACTTCTGCTAAAACTTTTTTTTTATACTTTCCATCCTCGGCACTTGGTGAAACTGCATCATATTGATTATATAATATAAACACTTGTACTGTTTCACAAATGTAATTTTTTTTTTTTATTTATTTATTACACAATAAAATGCCTTTCAGTTATTAAAGTCTTTGTGTATGTATAATATTTAAGTTTTACAATAGTATAATGTAAAAAAGTTAATGTGAAAGCCCTGATGATGCTTTAATAGGCGAAACCGGTTGGCTGTAAGTTTAAAAGTGATTGTATAATAAATAAAAAAAATAATTAATTACATTTGTGAAACAGTACAAGTGTTTATATTATATAATCAATATTCTGCTAAAACTTTTGCTGCCCAAAAATTAACAAAATCCAAATGTTCTCACGACGCTCGAGTAAATCCCCATTTATCAGTTTGGGCTCCTCTGTTATAACACAAAATTAATAGAATTTTGTGTTTAGAACCCAAAATATAATGCATCTATACATATGCTATCAAACCAGTAGATAGTTGTGTGAATGGTAACATATGTTTATCGTGCCTACTAGGTGGTAGAGTTTCGCAACGTCTCGCTCGGGTATTTGGTACCACCGTCTTACCTATTCTTGCCGCAATAGCGTCAATGCTTGTCATTGTCTTGTTCTGGTTTCGAGAGCTAGGTAGATAGTAGACTTATGCATGTTGTATTGCCATCCCGCCACAAGGATAACAACGCACTATTAACATATTTGGTTTCAATAGGCGATGGATTCTCTGTTCAGTAGTGCCACCTGATTGTTTGCTATCTTATGATAAAAAGAAATCATTATGCCCATCTTAAGTAGAGGTGTGGTGTATTGTTTAAATAAATTATTTTATATAGCGCGTTATAGACTATAAACTATATTTTTGTACGCTTTACATTGAGTATACATAGCACGCTATTATATAACGCTATGCGTTATATTAACCACCAAAATTCTAATCCCAAGAGTCTGAAGTCAGTCTAAAGATCGACGGGTCCTACGTAAGTTGTCGTCACTTAAAATATGAGATTTTTGTGTCATTTATGAAATGACTCCACTTTTACCTATAAAGAAATCTTTTAATAAAACGAAAAATAAAAAATAAGTTTCTATTAGACGTTGGATTTTTCTAATAGAAATTAAAATCTAATCTATAAAAGTGAAGTCATTTTCATAAATAAAACAAAGATCGCATGTTTTAAGTTACGACAACTTTTTTTTTATATTATAAGATAGCAAACAAGCAGATGGGTCTCCTGATGGAAAAAGTCAGCCATGGTCTATAGACACCAAAGGTGTTAATGGTGCGTTGCTATCATGTAGCGAGGTCTAATGCCACATTCATAAGTTTACTGGATACCTTACCCTCCAAACCGGAACACGACAATGACAAGCACTGAAGCTATTGCGGTAGGAATATGTAAGGCGGTGGTACCAGATCCGGGTGAGATAATGCAGAACTCTACCTGGTAGCCACGATGGTAGTGACTCGTATAGCCACTCGGTCGCCTTTTACGACCTGCCTGGCAGAACGGCAGTTGGCCTATTCTTCAAAGGAGCCCAGGACCAACACACCAACTTATGTGAGACCCATCGAGATATTTATTTAAGTGTTGAAATTGTTTACTTAAAAATAACTCGCTTCATATCTCCATGTATACGTTTCGTTCAGCAAGGAAGCTGCAGGTGTAAATTCAATTCCTATGGAAATACTTCCCTTCGTCTCCATCAGAAGCAAGTGCTGCTCCACCTGCTGTGATGTATCATTGCGGTCGCGGGCAGTATAAGCCGTGGTCTATACTCTCGTGTTACATATAAATATAATAATACATTTAAAAAGTCGTCGATTTCTTTCGCGCGTTGTGAAAGGGGGCTAGACGGAAAAAATTCTTACGAAAAGTTGTCACGACACTTTTTGCTATAGTAAGCAATTGTAAGTTGTGCGGCGTGCGCATGTTTCTCTGTCTGTCTCTCTCTCTCTCTCTCTCTCTCTCTCTCTCTCTTATAGAAAGCAAGCCAGATATTTTCATTTCTATTTCGCATTGAACAGTGCACAGAACAGATTTTATTACAATTCCTTCACTAATTAATCGAAAGGAACTTCGTTCCATCCGGGTGTCCCTTGAAACCTCTCAAGCTTTTTTTGTATATAATAAGATAGCAAACAAGCAAATGATTTTTCTGACGAAAAGAGACAATAGGCTAGTTGGTTAATTTTGAAAAACTGTTTAATAATTAACCTTGTTAGGTATATTAACTAAAAACCTATTTATTTTTGTTAAATAACGTACATTTATAATTCAAATTTCGTATTTTTTTAAATTGCGATTAAAGTTTACCCCTAAAACGTTCTACACTGTAATGGCATCCTAATGACATCACGCTAAAGTAATATCTACATTAAATACTCTGTGGTTTGACGTCAAGATGACGTTTTTCAACGTAACATAACGCTTCCAGATTTACGTTCACAGTCACATGACTTAGTGTCTATTTTTGCTGATATTAAAAATTATCTTCACGCGCATATCCCCGAAGGAGTAGGCAGAGGTACAACAAGTGCACACACGATTAGCCGAAGATACTTGGTCCCACAAATGTGATAGGTGGCAAGCCTATCGCCAACCGGGCACTTTCCAATCCCGGGCAACTTTTTGTTTCTCAGAAAATTGAAAAACACTTTTTTTTGTGCCCGACTCGGGGATCGAATCCGGGACCTCATGTGGTCAACGCCAACGCTGGACCGCTAGACCACAGAGGCGATTATTTCCTAAAAATTAAAATGCTGATATTATTTCCTAATGAATATTAATCTTTTGTGGTCTAGTGGGCCGATGTCAGAGTTGACCACATGAGGTCCCGTTTCCCGGATCGGTCAATTCAAAATTGTGTTTTTCAGTTTTCTGACAAAAACAACATTTCTCGGAATTGAAAAAAGTGCCCGGTCGGCGATAAGCTGGCTACATATCACATTTTGGGACAAAGTATCTTCGACTATTCGTTAGTGCACTCGTTGTACCTCTGCCTATTTCTTCGGTAGTGAAGATACTGGCGTGAAGATACTTTTCCTAAATTATTAATCCTTATTAGTATTTTGTTATCCCCATATCATAATTTGTTCACGCCGTGTTGGTCCCGGCCTCCTTTGAAGAATAGGCCAACTGCCGTTCTGCCAGGCAGGTCGTAAAAGGCGACCACTTGGCTATCGTGTCACTAACATCGTGGCTACTAGGTGGTAGAGTTCTGCATTGTCTCGCCCGGGTGTGGTACCACCGCCTTACCTATTCCTCCCGCAATAGCGTCAGTGCTTGTCGCTGTCGTGTTTCGGTTTGGAGGGTAAGGTAGCCGGTAAACTTATGCATGTGGCATTAGACCTCGCCACAAGATAGCAACGCACCATTAACACCTTTGGTGTCTATAGGCGATGGTTTACTCTTTCCATCAGGAGACCCATCTGCTTGTTTGCTATCTTATGATATAAAAAAAAAATTAATTATTAGAAACTAAAATATATTCAGTTTATTCTTAGTGAAAGCAAGCCTGTAACTATCGCCTGTAGATACCAAAAATGTAAAATAGTGTATTGGTATCCGTGTGGTGAGGTGTTACAACATAAGTTTAGTTTATAAGCGTATGTATGAGTTCATGTGTGGTCCCATTTAAATTTGGTGAAGATATGATCCCTGTATTAGAGTTATAGGAAATAGGAAATCGATTGTAGCAGTTTGATTGCGTTTAAATTATTATGTAAAATAAACGTACGCCTCTTTCCTAAGTCGTAAATTTCAGAAATCGCCATTTCATTTGTCTGTTATAATTAATAGAATGAAACGATATTTTCACGGAAATTGAATTAAGTGATTAATGTAATTAAAAGAAATGATTTACTGCTTCGTCCATTTGTTAAAATTATTACATCGTGCCTGCCTTCCTTCCTATTTATAATGCCATCTAGGAGACGATATTTTAACCTCAGCATATATTAGCGACGCGATAAAGCGGGACTTGAAATTCATACTAATATTATAAATGCGTAAGTCTGTCTGTCTGTCTGTTACGCTTTCACGGCTAAACCGCTGGACTGATTTTCATGAAATTTGGCATGGAAGTAGTTGAAGAGCCGGGGCCAAACATAGGCTATTTTTTTTCAAAATTCAATTCCTAAAGTGTTGAAATAGGGGATGAAATTGTATGAAAAGCTATCTAGACGACATATTAATCTACTCGCGGGCAAAGCTGCGCGGGTCAGCTAGTCGGTTTAATAAATACTAGTTATGAAATATTTAGCGGTAGTAAGAAGCTTAGAGCGTATCAGAGATGAGAGTACTTCAAAAACCTATATAAACCTGTTTTAGACAAAACTGTAATATTGTACGTCATGGACAGTGTAAAGAAATATTACCAGCGGCGATCATTAAATATTTTTAAAAAACCTCTATAAATATCACACATCCTAATTACATAGCGGTATTAATATACTTTACAACTCTCATATTTATCAAATACTAGCTGTTGCCTGCAACTTCGTCCACGCGGACTTCGTTTACTCCGCATAGCTCCTCCCCCGTAGGTGGTAGCGTGATAATATGTACCCTATATATTGACCCGACCTATTAGTAATATTCATGCAAAATTTGAAGTAAATCCATGTAGTTCTTTTTGAGTTTACCCGGACATACATACAGACAAACAGACAAAAATTCTAAAAACGATATTTTTGGCTTTGTTATCGATTGTAGATTACGCCCCAAGTATTCTTTAAAAAAAATATTCAAATTACAGTTTTGACTTTCCTACGATTTTATTATATGTATAGATAAAAAATAAATTGGTTGATCCTGCAGGCCATCCCTTTAACTTCCCACTGGACAGTACGCCAATACTGTAGCGTTAACGGAGTCCATAATTTGCCATACTTTTGACAGTGATATGAGCATTTGCACATATGGCCGGCTACACTTTAATTGCCAAACATCGTGTCTATTAGTATTCATGTGGTCTGTGGTCAAGCCATTCAAAAGTTATGAGATGTTTACATATACACACTTATATACACACACACACATAAATGCATACAGACATACTGACGTCATCGTGAAAATAGTTGGAAAAGGTTCCTAGGACCTCAAAATGGAGATCTGGTAGAACTCTGTTTTCGAAAATCGGAATAAAATCAGTAACTTTCTTATCTATAACATACTTAGCGGGAAATTAAAAATCAAAAATCTGTCACGTTTCGGAGGATTTGAACCACAAACGCCACGGCATGACATTCTTATATATATTAAAATATTATTTTAATCGGAAGAACTTATCTGTCATCCACATAATTACTCTGTGGTCGAAATTCGACTGTAGACAGAACAATGAAATTTCGTTTAAATTTGACGATAGAGCCGTAAAGAAAATGGTATACATGTGTGTATTTATTATGTATATCAGATGAATTAATTGTGTAATATTTATTTTTAATAATTAAAAAAAAAGTAAAATTTAAGGATATACACAAAATAAGCATTGTATTATGCGCCACAGGCCGCGCTAAATTAACTGCTGGTTCGAGAGTTCCACAGGCGCTACGAGTCGGAGCAAAGTACGTTTTACATTGCATGGCGTGAAAATAAGAAAAAATCATAAAACACAAATTTTGCATTTTCCTCAAAAAAGGAATTGCCATCACAACAAAAACGTAAAAATATGTTTTTTTTAATTTTTCGGTAGACCGTCCCTTACACGCTGTATATTTTATCGCCTCTGTAGCCTAGTGGTCCGGTATCAGTATTGACCACATGAGGTCCTGGGTTCGATTCCCGGGTCGGGAAATTTAAAAATATGTTTTTTACAGTTTTCTGATAAAAACAACGGGATTGCATAAATGCCCGGTTGGTGATAGTCTTGCCACCATATTGTGGGTATCTTAAGCTAATCGTGGGTGCACTGGTTGTTGTACCATACCTACCTTTTCGGGAACATGGGCGTGAAGATACAATTATTTAAAATATTATGTTTTTGTAGTCCTCTGCCAATGTAAACTTGAACTGTCACAAATTTCATAGCGCGTTCTCCAGCGTTCAAAAGCTAATAAGAGGTACATTTTTGCTTCACGTATTAACATGTAGATATAGGATTGTATTAAGCTAGAAGATTACTTACTGATTGTAGATAAGTTTTATCCGTGTGTCCTCCGCCTAAGCGCGAGTGCATTCAAGAGCACTCGGTGCTATTTACACCATACATTTGTTAAGCGCTGGCGGCCGTCTGCGGTGCACTTTGTATCCCGAGTGCTTGTTTACTCCTGCCACTTATTCTGTTTACAAATAACCTATAGGGTATAAAAGTATACACACTAAGAAATATTTGAAATCACTCCAGATTAAAAATTAACAAAAAATGTGTTTTTTCAGTTTTCTGACAAAAAAACAACGTTGCCAGGGATTGGATAAGTGCCCGGTTGACGATTGGCTAGTCATTTATCATATTGTGGGACTAAGTATCCCTTTCTAAGTATCTTCAGTTAATCATGACTGCGCTGCCCCGAAGAGGAAGTTACCCCTACCCACCTCTTCGTGGATACGGACGTGAAGATTATTTTGTTTTTTAAATAGATTATGTAAATTTGTGAATCATTGGTAACATGTTACTCTACTCACGAGTGAAGCTGGCGGCGGCTTCTGCCTACCTCTTTGGAGGTAGAGGTGTTGAGATACGTTTTGTTAAACTAAAAACCATCGACTTTATCATGCTGCCACTTTTGTGCTTCATGTGCGTAATTTAAAAAGCAAAAGTTGAATAGAGCTGACCATTTAAAAATCCTGCAGCATCAAGTCAAAGTTACCATATCATTGCAATCTTAATTATTATTCAAATAACGGAATACAAATTAATTAATATAAAATTAGGTTTTTTATGCCTAATTGCCTAAATAAAACTTTGTTCTCTTTCTACGAAGCCGGCGTCAATGCTTGTCACTATCGTATTCCAGTGACACACCGTCACATGAATAGTAACGCACTATTTACATCTTTGGTATCTATAGGCGTTGTTGATCTCTTTCCAATAGGAGAGCTATCTGCTTGCTTCTATCTTATACTAAAAAAAGTTGAGAGGTGTCAAGAGACACCCAGATGGAACGAAGTTGGTTTTTATATTAATTAGTGAAGGAATTGTAATAAAATTTTAAATTGTAATAAAATGTAAATCTGGCTTACTTTCTATAAGAGAGAGAGAGAGAGAGACATGCGCACGCCGCACAGCTTACAATACCTTACTATAGCAAAAAGTTTCGTTACAACTTTTCGTGAGAATTTTTTCCATCTAGCCCCCTTTCGCAACGCGCGATAAGGAACTTCGTTCCAAATGTTTAATAATATTAACGGTCGATACACCATAAAATATTTACTATTATAGAAAACAATCTTGCAGGAACGCAATCACTCAGTTTTTGAAGGAATTCAGACAAACTTACGCCACGCCTACTTTTACATAAGAGAGATACGGAGGAGAGAATCATATTTTAAACGACTTTCCAAAAGAGAGGTTCTCAATTTGGCATTATTATTTTAAATATTTGTACCCTCAGAATTTGGTCATTTATTAGTTCCTTTACGCGGGGCTTCCTCACTGTTATTAAAATATCATGAACCATTTTAACCTCTCGAAACTTTGACACGTAAGAGCGAATTAAAGCGCCAGGTCTCATCAGTCGCCTTTTGGCGGGAATGGTGACTCGGTCGACTCGTTGGAAAAAAATCTTTTTATTTCTACAACTAAGCCATATTTTCTCATTCTGTAAAATACTGCGTATCAACTGATATATTTTCTGTCTATTAAGGATCAAAATAAAGTAATCGACAAAGTAGTTTTTATATTTACAAACAAATATTACAAAAATCACGTGAAAAATAATGAATTTCTAAATGACTTTATTTTTGGCTATCACGATATATTTCTTACAACGAATTGTCCAAATAGAATAATTAAATGGCCTTTCTAATAAAACAATACTTACATAAGAGAAATGCACCGTAAAACAACAAAAAATTTAGTTTTATACCACTAAAAAATCGATAACATACACGCGGTCCGGTCGAACGAACAAAAGTGGCTGAAGTATAATAAACGACAATAGCAGATGTCAGTTTACGAATTTGACATGACAGATATTTTATCATAGAATAAACGTCAAAGACGTTTTCATACAACATTAGACTTTATAATCAGAAATTTAAAGTTTAAATTCAAAAATTCAAAAAATCGAGTGAGTGACAGTACACGCAATTGTCATACATAATGTCTAATATTTGCCTCCACGAGAGTCGAGGGGTTAAGAACACAAGTAAAAGCCGTAGGTCTGAATGATTTTTAGATATATTCATTGTTTAAGGCACAGACTTAACGCAAAGACTTTGCATAGACTCATAGTTTCATAATGGTTTTAGTTATATGTGTAATGGTAATTATGTAAATATTTCTTCGAAGTACTTTCTATTTTTATGAGTTTATAATTTGAATGAGATAACATGTGAATTTCGATATTATTATTGGACAAATAAAATGAGCAATGCAGTCATTTCAAAAACACATTGAAACAGCATAACTGCGATGATAAAACAAAGAAGACTTTGTTGGATTGGTCATGTACATTGCGTACCATGAAAAGTGACGCTGAGTCAGATTGTGGACGTAAAAAGACCAATCAGGCGTCCATACATTTTAAGATTCAAAAAATCTTGCAAGCGGAACATGAAAAGTTTCGGGATTTAAATCGATTGTTAAGAAAAACGCGCCAAACTGACTTGAGCATCAAAACATGACAAAGTCTGGCTCGAGAAACTAAAGCAGAAAAGACATTGTCGTACTCTACCATCATTTTCAGATCCACAATTATTTATCTGCAATCGATGTGGTAAGAAACAGCGAGCTATAGGGCTCATCATTCTTGCAGAGCCCTAAAGCAAAATCTTGAAATTTGAAAAAAAAAGTTGTCTCCCTGTTTTATAGGATGTTTTATAGGAGTTTTATAGAACTTTGGTGAGTATACGAAAGCTCTCTTCGAACTTATTGGATCCTCAATATTCCTTTAACGCTGGCAAAAATTCCATCCGTACGCACGTTGTGGATATGCCAAAAAATCCAATAAAACTGCTTGACAACTCTTTTTTAGTTAAAGTCGATGCTATGAGTAGTTGTTTCGTTTTAATTTATCTACCTTGTAAGAGAAATTTAATTATTTAATACAACGTAAAAGTAAATCAATTTTATACGACTTTTAATTGTATTTTTACAATTGCCAGTTTCGGTTTTATAAGACGGGCTTGAAGTACATTTTAATGTTCGAGAAACATCGTAAACTTGTTTATAGCGTCACTAACAGCAAACAACTCTTGGGAGGTACGTGCCGCGAACAAATAAAAACTACCAGCTCCCTTTGATGGGGGAAAATTGTTTTAAGAAACATAGTTTAGTGCATGGACAGTGCCGGCTGTGGACTTGGGAAGTCTAACTTTGACTTCAATGTTTGTGATTGTAACTTCAAATTGCAGTCTGTTTATTTCTATGAACTGTAAGTTAGTTACAGATATTTTTTATATATTTACTTTATAATTTCGTAATTTACACCCTTCGTCCGTCGAGTGGTTAGCGAATCTGATTACGCATCAATGAGTCTTTTTTTTATATCATAAGATAGCAAACAAGCAGATGGATCTTATGATGGAAAGAGTCAATCATCGCCTATGGACACCAAAGGTGTTAATGGTGCGTTGCTATCTTGAGGCGAGGTCTAATGCCACATGCATAAGTTACTTTGTGTAATTTAATAATTCATTTAATTTGTGCAGAGATATTTATTATTATTATTATACACACATACATTTACAATATAAAAATATTTATTAAAATATAGTTTTTAGAATGTTTGTCTGTTTTTTGTCTGTATGTATATATCCGGGGTAAACTCAAAAAGTGCTGCATGCATAATATTACTAACAATTCGGGTTCGGGTCAACATATAGACTACATATTATCACGCTATCACCTACGGGGGAGGAGCTGTGCGGAGTAAACGAAGTCCGCGCGGACGAAGTTGCGGGCAACAGCAAGCAACATATAAATTATTAACGTAATTTTTTCTTTAATATTTGCACTCTACACTTGCTTGATTATGTTAGTAACTATAAAGTAGATATAATTACTTGTAACACCCATATTCCTGCAAGTCAATCGTCTTTCTTTCCTACACAATTCTTTATAGTGTCGGTTTACTTGTGGTGGTAAGATTAAAAGCACGAGAGCGATATTTTTTTAGCTCTGATGCTATTGCAAAGTAAAGCGTTTGTTAAGTTAAGTTAAGCGTTGCAGAATTAATACACGTTATAATACTTAGATCATACTAAAATTAAAGTCTTTTGTAACTCCAGTATTGACTTCAGATACAGGAATAATAGTAAAATATCATTGGGTGATAATTTTTGCAAGTTATTTAATTAGTTGTGGAAGTAACATTTAATATTCTACAGCGTAGTCTTTCTACAACGAAAAGCAAACAAATGACAGTATTCTAAATTAATAAGAAACATAATCTCAAGAAGGAAAGAAGAAATTGAGGTATTTAATTTGTAAATCAGCAAAGTAACGCCTGAATCTATTAAATGTCTTCTCAAAAAGTTCCATTTTAGAATTCCGTAATTGTGTTTAATTTATTTTTTATTATAAGTGGCCAGTTCTTAAACTTTCAATTTAATAATAATTGAATTTTAGTCTTATTGGAAATACAATCTTTTTTCTATGAATACACTTTCAATAAAGCAAATCTTATTAATATTTAACAAGATTTGAGTACATATCATCAGGTCATTCAGTTGTATTAAATATATATATATATATATACATACATACATATATATATATATATATATATATATATATATATATATATATATATATATGTATATGTATGTATGTATATATATATATATATACATAAAGTATGTATCAAAAGTCAAAGGTGAGTTTTTTGGATATTACACTTTCACGGCTTAGCCCTTTAACCGATTACGATATGGCATGGAAATAGTGGAAAATTTAAGGTGAGACAATAATTTTTAAAATCAACCCTTTAACGGCGATATAAATTTTGTATAAAAACTTATGTCGACGGCATGTTAATCTACTCGCGAGAGAAGCTACGCGGATCAGTTAGAATATATGTTATAGTCAAATGTCGATACGCAGTCTCTTCGCGGTATGATTGCTTTATCCTAGGTTTGACTGAAGCCTTTATGCGAACCCCGAATTAAATTCCAATTTCGACCTTTGACTGAAGTATTTCTAGTCAAACGAATTTCTGACTTGTTAGTCAAACCAGGAATTCCTGACTTTTTAGTCAAATTTCGAAAGTAAATAACCATGTTACGGACTTGGCCTAGTCGATCGTAGAAGGGACTGGCAGACTCGGTCAAACGTCGTACATACGTTCATTCACGTTCATCGTCATGCACGTTGTTTGCGCAGACAGCACACTTGGCGCAGACTATGAAGGTATTGGAAGTAATGTTACATGCATGCGTTACATGCATGCAAAGAGAGAAGAGAGAGAAATATATTGAAGGAGCCGAGGAAAAGGTTTTTGTGTTTTAGAAGTAAAAAGTTACAGTAAAATCTCTTTGGTTTTACTGTTAGTTTCTGGCTGGAATCAGGACTATCATGAACATGATATTTTAAATTTAAAATCTGTGTAATGTATTCTATCTCATCTCTCATCAGCTTAATCCTGTACATGTGTTTGTTTCATTACCACGACGCATTTTTATTTTGAGTTTCAAATAACAACAATTCTGAAGAGATTTAATTTTAACAATACATATATATATATATATATATATATATATATATATATATATATATATATATATATATATATATAACAGACAAATAAACACAATTATTGTTAAACGTTTGAAATAAAAAAACGAAAAAATTGTGACATGTTTCGAATTATTTTCAGTAATTGAAAGGCTGACTACTATTGCAGAAGAAATTTTTGTTTCATTTAAAAATAGCAGATAGGCGGCTTTAATAAAACACACGTTTTTAAATCTAACGATACATCAATCAATGGTCCCTGTGCATTGGAACAAAAAACGTTTACCAATAACTCACTAACAAAACTGCCATTCAAATATGAGCGATGCGACCATTTGTTGTGTTTGAAAGTGGACATTATCGGTCTTATAAATGAGGAAGTAGGTTGTGTATTCATTATCGTATTGCCACGTCACAGCTGATGCAATTTAATGATCACTAAATAACATACAGATTTTACACTTTCAATCGTCGGCACTTGGTGAAATCCCATTATTTTTAGTTGTAACTAGTTTATCACTCACTTGTACTTTTATTTCACTATTATTATACACTAAATTATTTAATTTTATCGATGGGTTTCGCTTTTTAAAGCATCTTCAGGACGTAATATTCTTTACTCTTAGTAAAGAATATTACTCTTAGTAAAGAATATTACGTCCTGAAGATGCTTTAAAAAGCGAAACCGGTCGATAAAATTAAACAATTTAGTGTATAATAATAGTAAAATAAAAGTACAAGTGAGTGATAAACTAGTTTCAAGTAAAAATAACATACACACCTAAATAACACAAACTTCCTGAGTATGTGTTCCCGGACGAGTACAATCTGGGGATCTTCAAGAGAAGAGTGAACAGGTACCTTCTAGGGAAGCGCGTTCCATCTTAGGCGTCATCTTAGCTTACCATTAGGCGAGATCGAGGTCAAGCGCTTACCTATCGATAATAAAAAAAAATAAGTTTATTTATAGCACAGTCAAACTATACGACTCGAGAAAGTTACCTGAAATAAAAGTTTATCTGTACATTATATAAAAAAGAAAAGTTTTGTCTCACAGACTGACATATCAACGTCCAGCCTAATCCCTTGAAAATTTTCACGAGGCTTTTATTACGACGCAGACGAGGAATATAAAGGTATTTTTCGAATTTCATGAATTTTGAAATATTCGTGAAATATTACTTACACAATAGACAATAAACAGTACAAGATATTTAAATATTTTTGACTAATATTACTTTATAATAATTAATGAAGGCATTAAAAGTAAACCTGTCTGAGTCCTAAACAAGCATTTATTCTGTCTCTTTTATTGAAACGTGTGTAATGAAAGGTGTAATGTAATAGATGTAACAAAGTTAGCGCTACATAATTTACAAGAATTATCAAATAATTTAATATGTGTATAATACTTAACTGTCACTAAATTTTACGAGTGACGTGATTGTCACGAGAGTGCTACATTTCTCAATGCTACGACCACAGGCTACGACGTTTCGTAGCAAACAAATAAATAATATCATGATAATATTTTTGACGCAGTAAAACTGCAGCAACCGACTTTCTATTTCCTTTATCTCCGGAACTCTGCAATAGATCTTCACCGAATTAAAACGAAACTAGAAGGAGAGTATACTCTTTAAAAAAAAATCAAAATCGGTTCATAAATGACAGAGTTTTGAGGTAATAAATCTGAAAACATACAGCCGTGTTGATAACCTTCTCCTTTTGGGAACTGGTTGAAAAGAGAGACAAAAATCACATTTTATAACCATATGGCTAAATGTCGCCTCTGTGGTCTAGTGGTCCAGCGTTGGCGTTGACCACATGAGGTCCTGGGTTCGATTCCCGGGTCGGGCACATAAAAAAGTGTCTTTTCAGTTTTCTGAGAAACACAAAGTTGATCGGGATCGGAAAGTACCCGGTTGGCGATAGGCTTGCCACCTATCACATTTGTGGGACCAAGTATCTTCGGCTAATCGTGGGTGCACTTGTTGTACCTCTGCCTACCCCTTCGGGGATATGCGCGTGCAGATAATTTTATGGCTAATTTGCAAGAACAAAGGCGCAAGACAAAATTATAGTAATAATATCATCAATAAAAAGTATCATCACACTCAGTTCCCTTGCGGGTAGGCAAAGAATCTCGGATATATCTATAAACTTTTCAATTCATCACGATTTACTGGTTTGTCTGCGAGATGAGGTGATCCTCATTGCCGTATTTCACTGGCCTGATAACTGTTATTAACTATTTGTAGAAAAACCAGGGCTGGCGGCTTTGTGTGCTTATTCAAGACAGAGTTTTGTCACCATCCCCCGAAATCCGAACTGCAACTGAGATTTTGGATTTTCTAGAAAAACCTCGAAATAAACCTCAATAACGCTTTTGCCCGATACTGGGATTGAACCCGGGACTTCATGATCTAAACCGGATAGGCTAATCCCTAAACCACGAGGCAGTCTCATAAAAAATAAATTAATAACCCTTAGACCACGAGGCAATCAAAAAGTTTTTTAACGATCAATAAAAGCAAATGAATTATTAAAGTGTCAGTATTTACCGAAAACAACCATGCATCCAATGCTAGGTCAAGGTGTACGACAGCGCTATTGTTGGTTTAACTGAAATGTGTCTTTATTTGTAAATCACATTAATGTGTTTTTTCTTAAACGAGTAATGATGCTTTCTCCTTCTAACGAAAACTAGTACGAAATTGGTACTGGTAATGAGTTTTCATTATTTGCAATACTTACACAATTTTAAGATTTTTTAGTTGCCTTTTATTTTATCATATGATAACAAACAAGCAGATGGTTCCTCTGATGGAAAGAGAAAACATTTTCTATAGACACCAAAGATGTTAGTGGTGCGTTGCTTTCCATGTGGTGAGATGGTAAATGCCATGTGAATAAGCTGCATATAGATGACTAGCTGTTGCCAGCGACTTCGTCCGCACGGACTTTGTTTACTCCGCACAGCACCTCCCCGCTAGGTGATAGCGTGATAATATGTAGCCTATATGTTAACCTGACCTGTTACTAATATTCATGCAAAATTTGAAGTAAATCCTTGCAGTACTTTTTAAGTTTACCCTTGACATACATACTGACAAACAGACAAACAGATAAACAGACAAATAGACCAAAATTCTAAAAACTTTATTTTTGACTTCGATATCGATTGTAGATCACGTTTCAAGTATTCTTTTAAAAAATATTCAATGTACAGTTTTGACTTTTCTACGATTTTATTATATGTATAGATATTATCGTGTACAATTTCTAGTTTGTTTTCTGGATGGTGTTATTAATGTGTGTGTATTAAAATATATTTCATTAGTTTATGTAGACGATTACGATTATTACCTTATTATATCTTTTTGTGTGTATTTTATTTTAACTAAAGTTTTAAGTTTTCTTTATTTTTTTTCTCTTTTTGTTTTGTTTTTCTTTTCCAGTTTTTTCGCTTTTCTTGCTTTCTTCTGACTGACCTTTCTTATTAATTTGTTCATCTTCTTATTTTTATCTTATTGTTTTATACTTATCTAGTTTATATCATTTAAAATTTCTGTGTAATAGCTTATCTCTGTTACGTATTTATTTAATTTTTCAATTTTGCTTTGATTTTAATACTTTATGCTATTCTTGACATATAATATTTTGTATTTTGTCAGCATGTTAATCGTTATTTAATCAAAAATTTTATTTACAATTAATTCCTTTGCCTTTTATACATTTTTTTCGCCTACTTTCTGTTCGGCTTTATAATAAGATATAGCCGAACAGAAAGTAGGCGAAAATTTAAGGCCTATAATAGGCTTGACATTCAAATATAATGTATTTCATGGTTTCGTCTATACCCCGCTCACAAATGCAGAATCCCTTACACTTAAAGCAACTTATATTATTCGGCGAACCCACTGTGCCCAGTAAATAATTGAGTGGTAAATCCATTGAGTTCAAATTGTTTGGTAATTCAGCTTGTTGTAAAGCGTATGGAAAGAACATCTTTGTAACAGCTGTAGTTCTGCCCGTCCAGTATCTTAAAATCCATTCGTCCAACGTTTTCAGTTGAATCTGATGTTTGACGGCCGTAATCGGACGTTGATAATAGTCAGCTTTAGTTCTAAGTTTCAGTGCTGCATCCTAAGCTGCAAGTTAATCAGCACGTTTATTCTCAATCAGGCCTGCGTGTGCTCTTATCCAGTACAGAGACAAATCTTTGACTTGATGTTTGATGCTATTCCTGCCGTCGCAATATGAATGTCACTTTCGAACTCAGGTTTATAGGCAAGGGTAGCTTATGAATTCGCGATTAAAGACGTTTTCATCCTAGTAAGAAGATTATTAAGATGTTACGCTGGCTTGCAGGCATATTGACGCAACTCCTCCTGTTAGTCTAGACTTCCTTTGTAGAATAGACCATCTACCGTTCTGCTAGGTAGTTTCTAATAGGCAAACGTTTAGCTACATAACTAAACGATTGCCTATTAGAAACTAGTCACTATCATCGTGGTAACTAGATAGTAGAGTACTGCGTTGTCTCGCCTGGGTTTGGTATCACCTCCTTACCTTTTGCTGCCGCCATATCGTGAGTCTTGTTACTGTCGTGTCCGTGTTTACTTCCCGTCACAAGGATAGCAAAGCACTTTTAACATTTTTGGTGTCTACATGTTGTCTCTTTCGCGTATAGATCCCGCCACAAGGATAGCAAAGCACTTTTAACATTTTTGGTGTCTACATGTTGTCTCTTTCCATCAGAAGAGCCGTCTGCTTCTTTGCTATCCTATGATATAAAAAAATGACTTTAGTATAAACTACACTAACTACCAAAATACACTAAAAGTACACAGTATATAAATTACGTACAAAATGCGTTGAAAATTATTTAATTGAAAAATATTTAAAAAATATTTAATGTAAAAAAAATGTCCTTTTAAAACCAAACGCATGGTGATGGCATAGCGCATGAGTAATATTGCGATGACTATTGTCATTCATTTGTCGATATTGCGATGGGAGAAAGCTGTGCCTTGGAGATATATATATGTAGGAAGATTTTTTATATTATGATCTGAATTCCTGATGCAAAAAGTTTACACCACCTAAAATCACCAAAGATGTTAATGGTGCGTTGCTGCCAAGCCATGGACGTAATGACATATGCACAAGTTTACCGGCTATCTTATCCTCTAAACCAGAAAATAATAACAACAAGTACTGACACTATTATAGAAGGAACTGTTGGTGGTACCCATGGATTAAACTGGATACACCTTTCAAGGCAATTTCTCAGGATGCCAGTGTCGTTTGAATTTCACACAGAAATGTAATACGTACCAATGAAATAAAATCACTTCAGAGGTATCCATTAAGCCTTTTTATTCGACACGATAAAATAGCACAATATTTCTGTTTTTTTTTAAGATTTTTTTATATCATATATCTAACGATACAATATATCTAAAAGACATTAACAGACATTTACTCATATGAGCGGCTACGAATTTTATACCTAGCACCGTGTCTATTAGTATTTGTGTGGTTCGTGGTGGTATCATACCCGGTGTGGAGATGTAGGCAGATGGTTCTCCTGATTGAAAGCGACCATCACCGCCTAAAGGCACCAAATATGTCAATGGTTTCATCGCTATCTGCGTAACGAGGTTAAAAATTAAAAAAAAAAATAACTTTCTTCGACCCAGAATACAAACCCGGAACTTCATATGTTCTAAGGCGAGTTGGCTAACCATGAGACCATCCAGACAATCTATTGAATAAATTATGGTAATTTAATTTGAAGCTTTTCTGGATATCTAAGTGCCGCCGTGTAAAGTGTCACTCAAAATAAAAAGTAGCACAAAAATACGGAAAGTTGCAAACTGAATTTCTAAAATTTCCTTAAATTATGAGTTTTCACAAGGTGTTTTTAATAGGATAACAAATACGCCATCTGCGTGCGATAATAGTGCGTGGCTATCCATGTGAGAGAGTTGGAACGCCGCTTGCAATAGTTACCTACCTATAAGTATTAAATTAGTAAGTAAGAAAGTATGTAAGTATCAAACGCCGTATTGATTCAAAAAAAATCAAAATTATTTATTTTGCATAACTCAGTGGTACATATGGTGATGATTATTTCTATATATAAGTGCTTTGAGCCTGCTTTGCCAAATAAATGGCGTGCAAAAAAAATATTTACATTTGAAATTACAAATAACGTTTTTAATACTTTTAAAATCAGTAAAACTCCAAAACAAAATTGTCAAATTAGAATACACATAAAAATTTATGTCAAATGAGAATTAAAATAAATTAGATTAGAATTAAAAATTGTTATTTTAAAAGAAACATATGTCACATATTAATATTAAAATTTAAGATAACCATTTCATAACTTCGATATTTTTTATTCCCATCATAAAATGAGATGTATAAAAATAAAAATATGTCATGTAGTTCTATTTTATCGTGCTGAATAAGAAGCCTAGGCTTAAAAATACCGCTGGAGTGATTTTATTTCATTAGAAATTACTACCTATATCGCCTGTGGTTCGATTTTCGGTTCGGGCAATCCAAAAATGTGTTTTTTCAGTTTTCTGATAAAAACAACATTGCTCGAGAATGGATGAGTGCCCGTTTGGCGATAGGCTTGCCACCTATCACATTGTGGGACCTACTTGGTCCCATAATGCGATAAGTATTTTCGGCTAATCGTGGTTGCACTGTTTGTACATCTGCCTACCTCTTTGGATACGGGCGTGAAGGTTCTAAAAATTACTATAATTATGTATTATGGCTTTCATTGCAAGCTACACTAAAAACCTAAGAAATTTCATCTAAAAATACCTTGAAAGGTGTATCCAGTTTTGATACAATAAAATAAAATTTCTTTAGAAACCTTTCAAAGCTCTAAGTTTTTCTTAGTTTATTTATTTTAGTACACCATTTTTCAAGCGTTATCGGGAGAATGGTAAGAAGATGATCGCTTTTCCAATTTAACTTATCTCCGTTGAGAAGTTGGCCGCGCCAGGAGACGATAGAATCACCGCGGTTACTGTTACTTTGAATTTAAGCTCAGTAGATCCACTTGACGCTAGCGCTCACTATTTTATCTAAATGACTTTTAAATTAGCCATTTTAATCTTTTATTATTTTTCACTCACTGATACATGCGACTTTGTCTGCATTTCTAATTATTTCTGAACGATAGTATTAGTAAAAATTATATTTTTCAAAAATTTTAATAGTTTTTTTATTAAGTGAGCATATTTAGCGCATGTTTTTCGGATAAGGAATAATTACTTGTCAGCGGCGCTTTCTTCCCTTTTATATAATTAAAAAACCCTCAAACACAATTAAAAGGCTATAGTACCAAATTTTAGTGCTACTTTTTGGGACTCTACAACCTTGTTGGTCTGGGGCCCATCTGCCATTCTTCCAGGTAGTTCGTAAGAGGCGAATGATTGGCTATGATCACTACTATCGTGGCTGCCAGGTGGTAGACTTCTGCATCGCCTTGCTAGGGTCTAACACCACCACCACCACCCAGCCACCCACCCTTCCAGTTTGTAGGGTAAGGTAGCCAGACGGTAGACTTATGCATGTGACACTGCCTTCCTACCACACGGATATCAAACTACCATTATCATTTTTGGTGTCCATAGGCGATGGTTTTTCTTTTCACTAGTTTTCTTAATAACTTTTTTATATCATAAGATAGCAAACAAGCAGAACAACAAAGAGTCAACTATCGCCTATCGACACCAAAGGTGTTAATGGTGCGTTGCTATCTTGTGGCAATGCTATGTAGGTAGCTGATTAGCTAGCAAATCAATCTATCAAAATGCTATGTGCATAAGTTTACCGGCTACCTAACCCTGCAAACCGGGACACGACAGTGACAAGCACTGACGCTATTGCGGCAGGAATAGGTAAGACGGTGGTACCAGACCCGGGCGAGACAATGCAGAACTCCAACACCTAGTAGCCACGATGTTAGTGACTTGCATAGCCAATCGGTTGCCTTTTACGACCTGCCTGGCAGAACGGCAGTTGGTCTATTCTTCAAAGGAGCCCGGAACCAACACGGGGATTATAGCTCTGCTCTCGACTATGTTTGTCGGGACAATTTATAGCTTGTCGAGACCACTGTTAATAACGGTGACATATTGGGACGAATGGCAACGCTATAATAGTAGCATATTTGTAAAGCCTTCCGTGTTGTTAGTTTCGACAATAGTAATAAATATTTTCGTTTTTGCTGCATTTTAAACAATAGTTTATTTTACACATTGCGTTTTACCTATCCGACATATTTCTAACTTGTTTGGTTGGTTATAAATAAAAAAAAATGTTAAGTAGCAGAAAAGAAAATCCTTGATTAATTTAGAAATAAGAAAAAGCTTACAGTTTGATTAGTTTCGTGAGTTGCAAGTACATTTCTTTTTAAAATTTACTTGCTGTTCAAAAGTGGTCGTTGAATTCTAATATGGGCTAATTGTGCATCTATATATTATTAAGTGAAGAGACAACTTTGGATACCTTTTTGAACCAATTTCGTTGAATTGGTTGTCGTCGAATTGTGAAATTTGGCACAATTAAAGGTTACGTTGCTTAGGACCGCAGAAACCTAATATTTTTAAATAAAATGCATTAGAAGTACATTAAATTAATAAAAATATATATTACATACAGTACATTCATGTGACATACACGGTAATATACACACATCAATACTATTTTCTTTACGCCTATAGGCAGTTGTCGAACTAAAAAGAGATTTTATTGATTAGTGCATAGAATAGAATTTTGGCCACAGGCGATCGCTAGTTAAATTAATTTGATAATTGCGGCTGACGTTATATTTTTGTGGCATTTGAGACCTATCTCATCAATCTCCTTTAAAATCTTTAGTGTGTATAAGCAGCTTAATGACCCGAAGCTTCCTCCTCGAGTAGATTAATATGCCGATATAATTTTTTATACGAACTTTCATCCCCTATTTTAGTCTCTTATTAGTTAATTTTTCAAAAAAGTAAGCATATTATGTTTGATCCCAGATATTCAAGTATCTCCACGCCAAATTTCATCAAAACCGGTTCAGCGGTTTTGCCGTGAAAGCTGCACATACAAAAAGAGACAAGCTTTAGCATTTATCATATTACTAGCTAACCCACGCAGCTTCGCCCGCGAGTAGTTTAACATGTCGTCTAGATAACTTTTCATACAAATTTCATCCCCTATGTCAACCCTTTATGAATTGATTTTTGAAAAAAAAAATTAACCTACGTGTGACCCCGGCTCTTCAATAACATCCATGCAAAATTTTATGAAAATCGGTTCAAGGGTTTAGCCGTGAAAGCGTAACAGACAGACAGACTTTCGCATTTATAATATTAGTATGGAAGTATGTATTATTATGGGTGGTCATCTCTTTTCATTAATATATAGGTTACCTGGTAAAATACTGTACTTATTGAAGGAGAGTTTGCAGTACTCGATTCTCATCCATACTATTTACTATTAGTATTATAAATGCGAACGTAAATCTGTCTGTCTGTCTGTTTCTTCTTCAAGTCTAAACCACTGATCCGATTTGAATTAAATTTGGTACTAAGATAGTTTGAGACCCGAGAAAGGATGTAGAATAGTTTTTATCCCGGAAATCCCACGGAAACGGGATCTAAGCGGGTAAAATCCCGGGACTGTTTATCTTTTAAACCACGGTAAAAAGGAGTGACTTCGGCTACTTTTATTTTAGTAATTTTTCTACTCGGACGAAGTCGCGGGCACAGCTAGTATCGAATACGTTTAAAAAACAGGTAGGTACTTAAATTTTAACCTATTCTGTATGGACACCTGCGCATAAATATTGAAATTTATTGTTTACTAGCTGTTGCCTGCGACTTCGTCCGCGCGGACTTCGTTTACTCCGCGCAGCTCCTCCCCATAGGTGATAGCGTTATAATATGTAGCCTATATGTTGACTCGACCTGCTAGTAATATTCATGCGAAACTTGATGTAAATCCATGCAGTACTTTTTGAGTTTACTCCGGACATACATATGTCAACAGACAACGGACACACAAACAGACATAAATTCTAAAAACTATATTTTTGGCTTCGATATCAATTTTAGATCACGCCCCAAGTATTCTTTTGAAAAAATTCAATGTACGGTTTTGACTATTCTACGATTTTATTATATGTATAGATAAACAGCGATTTACCGGATTTATGACTAGACACCGCACACCGCTGGGTGACCATTCTTTTTGTATATTGCTATACTAATTTCGATGAGGTATATATACTATGTTATTAATTAATATTCTGTTTTAATAATATTTTTATTGGTTAAACAAGACTATAGTATTCTTCAATATGTATGTATGTATGTATGTATGTATATATGTATGTATGTATGTATGTATGTATGTGTGTATGTATGTATGTATGTATGTATGTACAATCTTTTACCTGTCGAAGTATAATATCGCTAGCTGAACGACAAACTTTGTTTTGCCGTGCAAGTTACTTGTGTTAAATATTATGGTGGATACTTGAGAGACGGATGGTTAATTGATATAAAAACTGTGTTATCTTTTAAAACAGTAGAAAAGTATCTTTACACCCGTATTCCCGAAGTGATAGGCAGAGGTACAACAAGTGCACCCACGATTAGCCGAAGATACCTGGTCCCATAAATGTGATAGGTAGCAAGACTTTCGCCAACCGGGCACTTTCCAATCCGTCCGGGATTGGAAAGTGCCCGGTTGGCGATAGGCTTTATGTTTAACTTTGTGTTTATCAGAAAAC
Source organism: Apodemia mormo (assembly GCA_036924255.1). Classification (NCBI taxonomy): domain Eukaryota; kingdom Metazoa; phylum Arthropoda; class Insecta; order Lepidoptera; family Riodinidae; genus Apodemia; species Apodemia mormo. The sequence continues at coordinate 4,062,255 of JAUPFN010000006.1, read as the reverse complement.
TGAAAAAAACCTTTTTTTTATGAGCTCGACTGGGAATCGAAACTGGGACCTCATGTGGTCAACGCAACGCTGGACCACTAGACCACAGAGGCGACAAAACAGTAGATATCTACAAAATTTTGTTAAAATCGGTTCTGTAGGTTAGAAATCCTCAGCGGACAAACAATGTGATACGTAATTTATATAATATACTAGCTGTTGCCGGCGACTTCGTCCCAGCGGATTTCGTTTACTTCGCACAGCTCCTCCCCCGTAGATGATAGCGTGATAATATGTAGCCTATATGTTGACCCGACCTGTTACTAATATTCATGCAAAGTGCACGCATTTTTGAGTTTACCCCGGACATACAAACAGACAAACAGACAAACAGACAAACAGACAAACAGACAAACAGACAAACAGACAAACAGACAAACAGACAAACAGACAAACAGACAAACAGACAAACAGACAAACAGACAAACAGACAAACAGACAAACAGACAAACAGACAAACAGACAAACAGACAAACAGACAAACAGACAAACAGACAAACAGACAAACAGACAAACAGACAAACAGACAAACAGACAAACAGACAAACAGACAAACAGACAAACAGACAAACAGACAAACAGACAAACAGACAAACAGACAAACAGACAAACAGACAAACAGACAAACAGACAAACAGACAAACAGACAAACAGACAAACAGACAAACAGACAAACAGACAAACAGACAAACAGACAAACAGACAAACAGACAAACAGACAAACAGACAAACAGACAAACAGACAAACAGACAAACAGACAAACAGACAAACAGACAAACAGACAAACAGACAAACAGACAAACAGACAAACAGACAAACAGACAAACAGACAAACAGACAAACAGACAAACAGACAAACAGACAAACAGACAAACAGACAAACAGACAAACAGACAAACAGACAAACAGACAAACAGACAAACAGACAAACAGACAAACAGACAAACAGACAAACAGACAAACAGACAAACAGACAAACAGACAAACAGACAAACGACAGACAAACAGACAAACAGACAAACAGACAAACAGACAAACAGACAAACAGACAAACAGACAAACAGACAGACAGACAGACAGACAGACAGACAGACAAACAGACAAACAGATAAACAGACAAACAGACAAACAGACAAACAGACAAACAGACAAACAGACAAACAGACAAACGACAGACAAACAGACAAACAGACAAACAGACAAACAGACAAACAGACAAACAGACAAACAGACAAACGACAGACAAACAGACAAACAGACAAACAGACAAACAGACAAACAGACAAACAGACAAACAGACAAACAGACAAACAGACAAACAGACAAACAGACAAACAGACAAACAGACAAACAGACAAACAGACAAACAGACAAACAGACAAACAGACAAACAGACAAACAGACAAACAGACAAACAGACAAACAGACAAACAGACAAACAGACAAACAGACAAACAGACAAACAGACAAACAGACAAACAGACAAACAGACAAACAGACAAACAGACAAACAGACAAACAGACAAACAGACAAACAGACAAACAGACAAACAGACAAACAGACAAACAGACAAACAGACAAACAGACAAACAGACAAACAGACAAACAGACAAACAGACAAACAGACAAACAGACAAACAGACAAACAGACAAACAGACAAACAGACAAACAGACAAACAGACAAACAGACAAACAGACAAACAGACAAACAGACAAACAGACAAACAGACAGACAGACAGACAGACAGACAGACAGACAGACAGACAGACAGACAGACAGACAGACAAACAGACAAACAGATAAACAGACAAACAGACAAACAGACAAACAGACAAACAGACAAACAGACAAACAGACAAACAGACAAACAGACAAACAGACAAACGACAGACAAACAGACAAACAGACAAACAGACAAACAGACAAACAGACAAACAGACAAACAGACAAACAGACAAACAGACAAACAGACAAACAGACAAACAGACAAACAGACAAACAGACAAACAGACAAACAGACAAACAGACAAACAGACAAACAGACAAACAGACAAACAGACAAACAGACAAACAGACAAACGACAGACAAACAGACAAACAGACAAACAGACAAACAGACAAACAGACAAACAGACAAACAGACAAACAGACAAACAGACAAACAGACAAACAGACAAACATACAAACAGACAAACAGACAAACAGACAAACAGACAAACAGACAAACAGACAAACAGACAAACAGACAAACAGACAAACAGACAAACAGACAAACAGACAAACAGACAAACAGACAAACAGACAAACAGACAAACAGACAAACAGACAAACAGACAAACAGACAAACAGACAAACAGACAAACAGACAAACAGACAAACAGACAAACAGACAAACAGACAAACAGACAAACAGACAAACAGACAAACAGACAAACAGACAAACAGACAAACAGACAAACAGACAAACAGACAAACAGACAAACAGACAAACAGACAAACAGACAAACAGACAAACAGACAAACAGACAAACAGACAAACAGACAAACAGACAAACAGACAAACAGACAAACAGACAAACAGACAAACAGACAAACAGACAAACAGAAAAACAGACAGACAGACAGACAGACAGACAGACAAACAGACAAACAGACAAACAGACAAACAGACAAACAGACAAACAGACAAACAGACAAACAGACAAACAGACAAACAGACAAACAGACAAACAGACAACAGACAAACAGACAAACAGACAAACAGACAAACAGACAAACAGACAAACAGACAAACAGACAAACAGACAAACAGACAAACAGACAGACAGACAGACAGACAGACAGACAGACAGACAGACAGACAAACAGACAAACAGACAAACAGACAAACAGACAAACAGACAAACAGACAAACAGACAAACAGACAAACGACAGACAAACAGACAAACAGACAAACAGACAAACAGACAAACAGACAAACAGACAAACAGACAAACAGACAAACAGACAAACAGACAAACAGACAAACAGACAAACAGACAAAAGGACAAACAGACAAACAGACAAACAGACAAACAGACTAACAGACAGACAAACAGACAAACAGACAAACAGGCAAACAGACAAACAGACAAACAGACAAACAGACAGACAAACAGACAAACAGACAAAAATTCTAAAAACTATATTTATGGGTTCGATATCGATTGTATATCACGCTCCAAGTATTCTTTTAAAAAAATATTCAATGTACAGTTTTGACTTTCCTACGATTTTATTATATAGGTTTAATATATTATATATATTAAGATAATAAACGATTTCCTGATTTACACGACGATATTAGAGTTTTTAATTCTTACCAAAAGCTAAAGCCTTTAGTAAAAAAAGATAAGCAGAAAATTGAAATACATTTTTGCCGCATAGAATAATGAACATACATCAAATAAGGATTATCCCTGCTGTCTGTCAACGATATTAAAACGAGGATAAACAGATTCAATTAAATATCCCATTCGTACTTCTCAGTGGCGAGTGCGATGTTTATACGGGTCGGGTAATTTACAAATGGGGTCTAAACCTATAAAAGATTGTTTATAATCGTGTTAAGCCGAATTTTCTTTGAAAAATATTACATCTGACATGTGAAATTAATTAAATTTACTATTATCCGCGAACTGTTCTTTGTACGAACATGTGTTCGTTTCTCCTGAAGATGCTTCGGTTTCGAAGTGAAACGTGCTTTGAGTGGGTTCATTCAAGTTGTGTGATTTTGTGATTGGTGCCGACGTGGGTATAAAAGTGTGGTGGATGTGGGTGGATAATTGTGCTGCCGGGGTCTTCTTTTTGTCCGGACCATCGATGGGCCTTATCCATTTATTTAACCGACGTCTTTTTTTTCGGTATCATCGCGAAAGATACATAGAACAGTTTGCGGATAATAGCAAATTTAATTAATTTCACCTGTTTAATAATGGATTTCCACGATTATATCCATGCGTTTGGTTTTTGGATGAGACCGTGGTAACGAGAGTCTGCTCGTGACCACGGTCAATGTAATTTGGCCGAAACGTCGAGCTTTACAAGTAAGTTCTATATATGTCCGCGTTTTTGACCCATTTATATATTTTTAAAAACATTGAAAAACATATAACACATTATGTATTTAAACATCACATATATCACAGTAAAACAATTGTTTGTACACTGTTTGTACATAATAAAACAATTGGTAGAGTGCCTATCTGGCCACGCACAATGTAGGGTTCCGAAGTTGCCCATCACAATAATGCGGATTAGGAAGAGGGCATTTATAGTTTCATACTATGAAAATTTAAGCTGCTCAACGTCAATAACAAATACTGCATTATTTCAATATAGTCAATAAATGCCCTCTTGGATGCGTTAGCACGTATGTTCGTGCGGATGCACGACAGGTTCACCTATAAAAACTTCTCTAAGTACCTTTTATAAGTTGGTCGACTATTACTTAAAAACTTGTAAAGCCTTCTAAGCCGTGATAGTTTTCCTTTTAACTTCATTATATTTACTACTTAGGAACTTAATTCTAACAGAAATTAGTACTTGAAAGCTTAATGTTGTACAAACGAGTACCTTAATTGAAAACTTGCTTTCACAAACCTACAGTACTTTTTATAAACCTATAGAACGATACCCCACACAATGGGGTACATAAGAAAAAAAAATAACATTCCCACTTCACATGTAGGTGAGCTACCCTGAGAAAAAAATATTTATTTTACCACTTCGTTGACGTAACTAATATGTACATTGGTGCCAAACTACAGCTTTCTAATAATAAGGATCTCTAAGCTATCGTGCGGACGGACAGACGGACGGACATAGCGAAACTAAAAGAATTCCTAGTTTACTTCGGAACCCTAAAAATAGACAAATTTTTTTCGAAAAACTAAAATGTTGTTTAGCTAATTTCATGGTGTCTTTTTTGGTGACGGTGTGAGCGCTAAAGGGTTACAAGAACAAAGCGTGATCCGAAATAATCGAATTAATTTGATTTACAGTAAGTCAATATTAGAATTCAATGTAAACTTTTTAATAGCAAATTAATTTTAAAAGAATTTTAGCTGGGGAGTCATGAAACTATTTAAACTTGTACGCTTTTTCTCATTTCTAAATCAAGTAAAGATTTTCTTTTCTGCCATAAAGTTAACACTTTCTTTTATTTATGACTAACGAAACAAATGATAAAAATGTCGGACGGGTAAAACGCAAAATTTTAAACAAACTATTGTATGAAGTGCAACAAAACTGAAAATATTTACTACTATAGTCGAAACTTAAAACATATAAGGCTATACAGTGTGTAAAGAAAACCCTGTCCGATACGAAAGAGGCATATACGTTGGTTAAAGGCATTACTGAAAAATATATTAAAATGACTTTATTTCTGAAAATAAAAAGACATCGTATTTAAAATATTCGTATTTTTACTTAATAAATCTCCCTAGAGTTAAGCAAATATTTTAAAAATGACAACACCTTGTCGCCTTTTGTTTCATTGTTTCGCTTTGACGACTTTCGCACAAACATTGTGCGAAGGTGTGGTGTAATCGTTTATCGGCTTTTTACAAACGAACTTCAAATGCGCCGCACACGCGCCGCTCATTCTATGGTAGCATCCGACTTGCGTGGCACTCTTTGATAATAGAATTTACTTATTTCTAGGTGTTGTCATACTTAATGTATGAAAATACCACTTAAGATTAGTTTTTTTATTGGGAAAACTAATTAATTAATATCCATACAATAATTACACATATGTAACCGTATTGCGATACCAAATAACACCTTTAATTATTCGACAAGGTTTCCTTTACACACTGTATAAACAAGCTCTCCATAGTATCATTCTAACAAAAAAAAAACAAGTATCATGTATTAAAACTGTGAACGAACAACAAATATTTTAATGTAATCAAAAGTTGTTCGTCTTTTAACTTTTAATTGGTTAAAATCAAATAATCTTGATCATGATGAAAGATACAAAAACTTATTATATCTGAGTTGACGATATTTTTCGAGAAAAACTACTTAAATAAGTAAGTAATAATAGTGAATTCAGGTGATAATATCTTTGAAGGTTTTTCGTGAATTTTAGCATTATGAGAAGTGTCCGTCATACAATTTACTTTTCAGAATAAATTAATAATATATTACAATATCATACGCATCTATCAACATGCGTTGATTTTAGGCCAACTTTGTATGGACCCCTAATCATTCTCCTTGATTCTCATAATTTTTCTTAACGCGCCAAAAGAAGTAAAACTTCATAAAAAAAGATCAACCCATGCAAAAAATCTGTTTTTTGGTACCCTGTAACATAAATAACCCATGCTGAATCGCAAATAATTTCATGTTACGTAGTTATATGGTTTATACGCATTCTATTCTATTTTTAATTCCAATAACTGAAGTATTATAATCTAGTATATGCAAATTTGACATGATTTTATATATTTGTATATGTATGTATATGCATATGCTTATGTATGTATGTGTATTTATCTATATATATGTATGAATATTTAAATATGTATGTATGTGTATGATGATAATAATAAAATATATAAAGTTCAATGGCACCTTCACACCTTCATTCTGTTGGCCCAAAGGTTGACTGGTGGATAATGCCAATAGGCATTAAGTTCGCCTTTTGTACGAAAATGTATGTTTTTGGTGTACAATAAAGTTAAAATAAATAAATAAATAAAATAAAGATGTGTCTTCAATTACAAGCTTGTAATGATGTGTCAAGTTTTCCTTATTAAACGTCGGTTAGGAACTAATGAATTTTTATTTCTGCGCGTCATAGAAAGCTTCGAGAGGGTCACGTCGTGTTGTGTAAGTAATGTCTGCAACTTCATTAAAGTCGGCCAAACTTGCTTGATTGGACACGTGACATGGATGCCCAGAAATTCGGTAGTTCGATATAACATATTGGGATGTAGCACTATATGGATAAACTGTTTAGTAATGTAAATGGTAATAGCTATGTTCTTATTTGCCATCCTATGGTAACAAAACAGAGTAAAAAAACATGTGAGTGTGTGTGTACTTAGGTACGTACGTAAGAATTTACACTTTATAAATTTACTAGCGACCTGCCCGCGGTTTCACCCGCGTAGCTTTTGTTCCCGTGGGAATATCTGAAAGGTTTATATGGGTGATTCCGTTCTAACTGTGATATTCAATGTCCTGTATTGTTTGTTCTCACAGGTCATTAATTAATAATTAATTTATGAAATTTTTGTGCTTACTGGAAAATTATAAACATATTTCAACATTTTTTTTATATAATATAATTTGCCACTTACAGAAAACTTACAATATATCACTTAAATGTCAGTACCGTGTCATGTCCATTTGAAAGAAAGAAAGAAAGAAAGAAAATATTTATTTGCAAGAATATGGGTGTTACAAGTTGTTAAAAATAAATTAAGTTACCAACATATTCTACCATTATATGGTGTGCAAATATTTAAAAATTTCTAGAATTTATAAATAAATTCTAGAATTTCTAGAATTTATTAATAAATTGTTAGTTTTTTTGTCGTAAACATTAGAATTTATGAGGTAATTAGTTTAAATCATTTATTACGACAAAAAAACTAACAATTTATAAATAAATTCTAGAAATGGACATGACATGGTACTGACATTTAAGTGATAATGTCACAGTTAGGATGGAATCACACATATACTAAAAGCTTTCCCAAGAATCAATCTATCTACTAAAAGCTGTTTCATAATCTCGGTTTTTCGTCACAGTGTGCGCGTGCGTAGTAAAAATTTACTATTATTTTTCCCTTACGTACCAAAAAAATATAACTTCAAAAAATAAAATTACATTGTATTAAATAAACAAATGTTCTTGTATATTTTTCATACAAACTTATTCGTCATAAAATCCAGTCCACCAGTTTGTTATTTACTTTTGATTTGTTTTATTATATAACTTATATTATTAAACACCATTCAAGTATGAATATTTCATAATAATGATTTAATACTAGATTAAATTATTATTATTTATAATATGTATTATAACAAAACAAATCAAAAGTAAATAAAAATTAAATTTACAAACATTTTAAGTAACGAAGATGTATTAAGCTCTGTGCGATAATTTTTTATTGTTCTAATGTTTAGCCTAATTATATAGATTCTAGAATATTGTGCCTCTAAGGCCCCTAGCACATGGCGTATTTTAAACGCGCAGACGTCGCGCAGATAACGCGCGTATACGCGCTTCAAACGAAATTTGAACGCAACCTTGTAACCTTGCACGGGGTGATCGTGAAACCTGCGTATACGTGCAGATGCAGCGAGCTATAACTGTTCGTAGCTTTCGCGTTTTGGTCAGACATTACTCGTCAGTTGTACAATGGCTTCGGTTCAGACAACACTGCATACGTTGGCTTTAGTACAGTTTTTAAAAAGAAATAGACGTAAAAATAAGCGAATCTATTGGATTGTTTATTGTCGTTATAAAGTGGTTGGTGTCAAAAGTTTGCATTTAAACAAAAACACACGCGCAGCATATAATAAAATATCATTGCATCTGCAGTGGCGTGAGTTCACGCTACTCCTCCACCCCGCCTCCGCCCTTTGTAAAGTCAAAGTCAAAGTCAAAGTCAAAATATTTTTATTCAAATTATCCTTTACAGGCACTTTTGACGAGTCAACATTTTTTGAGTTACTACCGGATCGGAAACGCGGCCACACACTGAGAAGATCCGGCGGAAGAAACTCAGCGGGCTTGTCTTTTTTTGTGCATATACATTTTTTTAAACAATGTTTTTACAATTACAATTACAATGTATTTATGAATAATATATTATAATTATTATGAGACTGCTATGAGGAGCAATTAATCCCATGCCTTATTATCATCCAAATATTCAGATATTTTATAGTAACCTTTTTTACAAAGTTTAGATTTGATACATTTTTTAAATTTGTGTATTGATAGATCTTTAATAGCATTTGGAAGTTTATTGTAAAAGCGTATAGATTGCCCCATAAAAGAGTTACTTATTCTGTGGAGACGTGATACATGCAGAGCAAGATTGTTTTTGTTCCTTGTGTTTACATTATGTACATCACTATTTTTCTTAAATGAAGAAATATTTTTACGAATATACATCAAGTTTTCAAATATAAACTGTGATGGTACGGTTAAAATATTAATTTCTTTAAATTTTTCTTTTAGGGAAACTCGTGGACTGAGATTGTAAATAGCTCTTACAGCTCTTTTTTGTAAAACAAAGATTGTATTTATATCAGTGGAATTTCCCCATAGTAGAATCACATCAAGTAAGCGCATCAAATGAGTTTCATTGTAGAATCCCATCAAGTAGAATCCCATAGTAGAATCCCATCAAGTAAGCGCATCAAATGAGTTTCAAACGTGCTTCACACGCGCGTTTGCATCTCGTTTAACGTGCGTTCGAATCCATCAAAACGTAAAAAATCATCTGCGGCACAGAAAACGCGCGTTCTGGAAAAGTGCGTCGTCTGTGCGTTAAAAATACGCCATCTGCTTGGGGTCTAAAGCGATCAGCTTCATTACGCGTGTGTTAAATTCTTACATCCCCTGGAATATTTGTTGAATGAAAGTCGAATCTCCCTTTCTCAAGGTCCAGCTTCTATCAATTCTGCCAGCAAAAGTTCTGTTGTCATATGCAGTCATTATATTACTATTGGAATACTCCACTTATGGCCCTTTGTGATATTTTCTATTCAATAATAATTATTCAGTAACTCCTGTTAACCCAGCCCAGATAATTCGGAATCAAAATCGAGTACTGGACATTCTTCTTCAGTATGTAGAGTTTTAGAGAGAGGTTAGGATTGAAAGAAAGTGTCGGTGTAAATAAGAGAAAGGGCATCCGTTGGTTCGGACATGTAGAAACAATGGTAGATGAAAGGGTAACAAAACAGATATACAATGCGAATGTGGAAGGATGTAGTTACTGGGGTAGACCAAGACTGACGTACCATGATTAGATTGATCGAATACTTTCCAAAGGTGCTGTCAAGAGTCTTCGCAACCGGCGTGTGTGTATGAAGAGAGTGATGAATGTGGAGGAAGCGAGACAAGCCTGCAAGGATCGTGATGTGTGGCACTCGGTTACATATATATGTATGTATGTATGTAAAGTTTTATAGAAGTGAACCCACATAAGACGTATATTTTACTTCTGAAACACTTCCCCGATGCATAAATACACATAAATAGTAATAGCCACAATACGATTAACGTGCAATAGCCTATACTGTGGCAAAGTGTATTATAAAATGCTTTACTAGATTGATAGCGTTAAGAATATAAACCGATACATATTGTGATAGCTTCTAAATTGTTTAACTTTTTATTGATAGCCTGCTTAATAACCAAGCAAGCCATAATGGCGGAACTTAAAAAGTAATTAATAATATCATTCACTTACGAAACTTTGTTAGTTCCTCCGTAAACATACTGTTCGACATTAAAAATCCATTCATTATGACACAAAACGGCCACAGCTATCTTTATTGCGGAACTCCAACTCCTATCGAGTACAATGATAAGCTAATAACCAGCAATTTGAATTTCTAACAAGCTAAAATATTGTTTAACGCTGTATACCAAAAGGTTATAATTGAGTGCATATTTTTATTTTAATGATTTTCTTGCCCGGGGTAATATAATGGGTTTAAGGTGTAACTTCCGTTACTGCACTTAAGGTTGTTATTGTGTGTCCTAATAATAATTAATTTATTTCGTGTGCAGTTTTTTTTACTATTAGCAAACATCGTTCGCAGGACATCGCACTATTTGTTAATGGATTAATAAAAACTTAAAATTTCGTAAATTTCCTTTTGACTAGTTTAACTTCAGACTTTCTATCGACGATTTTTTCCAAAATTGCTGCGAGACGAAAATCCACTGATAGTGTCATATATAACCTATTGGTCTGAAACAACGTAGCAAGGTATTTATCGGACACTATTCCCCGTGTTGGTCCCGGGCTCCTTTGAAGAATAGGTCAACTGCCGTTCTGCCAGGCAGGTCGTAAAAGGCGACTGAGTGGCTATTTGCGTCACTAACATCGTGACTACTAGGTAGTAGAGTTCTGCATCGGCTCGACCGGGTCTGGTACCACCGCCTTACCTAATCCTGCCGCAATAGCGTCCGTGCTGGTCACTGTCGTGTTCCGGTTTGGAGGGTAAGGTAGCCGGTAAACTTATACATGTGGCATTAGACCTCGCCACAATATAGCAACGCACCATTAACACCTTTGGTGTCTATAGGCGATGGTTGACTCTTTCCATCAGGAGACCCATCTGCTTGTTAGCTATCTTATGATATAAAAAAAAAGACTTCGCCTACTCCGCACAACTCCTCCCCCGTAGGTGATATCGTGATAATATGTAGCCTATATGTTGACCCGACCTGTTAGTAATATTCATGCAAAATTTGAAGTAAATCCATGCAGTACTTTTTGAGTTTACCCCGGACATACATTGACTTTCCTACGATTTATTATATGTACTAGCTGTTGCCTGCGACTTCGTTCGCGCGGACTTCGTTTACTCCGCACAGCTCCTCCCCCGTAGGTGATAGCGTGATAATATGTAGCCTATATGTTGACCCGACCTGTTAGTAATATTCATGCAAAATCTGAAGTAAATCCATGCAGTATTTTTTGAGTTTACCCCGGACATACATACAGACAAACACATATCATGTACACTACTACAATATTAGCTAATTGTGGGTTGCAGCAGTAGCAGTTACCTATCTCATTACAGGAGAATATTTGATTACTTACCCGAGATTCTATATGGTGGCCGAGTTATCGATAGTTTTGCCACCTATTACATTATCGAATTCCACATTATTGCCAAATAGTTGCAATAGCATCTGTAATCCTTACTACCTCTTCATCAGAAAAAAAAAATTGTGTGTAAAATCGGTTTACGGAAGATAATTTTACATGATAACGTTACAAAAAAACAAGATCCCTTCTCTCTATCTCTTATTCCGCACTGTTGCTTGTACGCTCGGCTATAGCGGAACGTGACATTAAGTCATGTTTTTTCACATGCGTGCAGTCGGCGTGACGTCGTCACGTCAATATTCGGTTAACTTTTTTTCTTTATAACGGGTATAATAGTCGATCATTTCGTTTATTTATTGCTTGCTTTCCGAAAAAGATTCTCTTTTTCACTGTACCTACCGAATAGGGTTGTCACATTAATCAAAATTTAGCTTATTTAAGGAGGAAACATATTTCATGTCGCATGAAAACGTAATAAAAATACGCGAAGCAAACAGTACGACAACTGTCAGGAATAATGCCTATAATAAAATAATTTACGAACAAAGGAACCGGAAGAGATTCGTCGGATGAAAGCAACTTATCCTGTAAATATTTTTCGTTACTTCAAATTATCTTTTCGAGCCTGTGAATATTTTTTTTATATCATAAGATAGCAAACAAGCAGATGGGTCTCCTGATGGAAAGAGTCAATCATCGCCTATAGACACCAAAGGTGTTAATGGTGCGTCGCTATCTTGTGGCAAGGTCTAATGCCACATGCATAAGTTTACCGGTTACCTTACTCTCCAAACCGGAACACGACAGCGACAAGCACTGACGCTATTACGGTAGGAATAGGCAAGGCGGTGGTACCAGACCCGGGCGAGACAATGCAGATCTCTACCACCTAGTAGCCACGATGGTAGTGACTCGCATAGCCAATTGGTCGCCTTTTACGACCTGCCTGGCAGAACGGCAGTTTGTCTATTCTTCAAAGGAGCCCGGAACTAACACGGGGGGAAATAATAAAAAAAACATCTCTGTGGTCTAGTGGTCAGTGTAGGTAGGACCACCTGAGGGCACAGATTCCATTTCTGGATCGGACAATTCAAAAATATGTATTCCCAGCTTTTTAATAAAGGAAAACATTGCCCAGGATTTTGTGAGTGCCCGGTTGGCGATAGGCATGCTGCCTATCACATTGTGGGACCAAGCATCTTCGGCTAATCGTGGGTGCACTTCTTGTACCTCTGCCAACACTTTCGGGGATACGGATGTGAAGGTACTTTTTTGTCGAGTAATACTCCATGAAATATAAAAGTATTTTTGTCGATTCCCCTGTAATAGACTAATTGCTGTTCTGCCATGAGGTCGTAAAAGGATCGATTGTCTATGCGTGTCACCACCATCGTGACTACTAGGTGGTAAAGTTCCGCAACGTCTCGCACTGGTATTTGGTACCACCGCCTTACCTATTCCTGCCGCAATAGCGTCGATGCTTGTCATTGTCGTGTTCCTATTTGGAGGATTAGATATCCGGTAGACTTATGCATGTAGCATTATCATCCCGTCACATCAATAGCAACGCACCATGAACATATTTGGTGTCTATAGGCGATGGTTTATCTTTCTTTTCTTGTATGCTATCTAATGATATAAAAATGTATAATTTATTGATTCAGGAGTTACTTTGCGGATATCCATTATTAAAAAGGTGAAATCAATTAAATGTTCTATTATTATATAATATTTATTATAATAATAATAGCAAATTATTAACATTATTATAATTTATTATTATAATAGCGAATTATTGTAATTTATTATAATAATAATATCAAACTATTATAATTATTATGATTTATTATAATAGCAAATTTAATTGATTTCACCTATTTAAAAATGTATAAATCTAGGTTGGTTTGCTATTTAAAAAGTGCATAGCCTGGTGACTATTATTTGTAGTAAAGAGATTATGAAAATGAGAGTGTGAGCTGATACAAACGTTGAAGAATTATATGGCACAGATGTGGCGGGCAACGTTCCAGAATTGAGGATTTACGGGCGACCCCGGGATATACCTAGCGAGATATCTGGGAAATTTACTGTTGCCACAAGTCTCGTATGTGCGGGACTTTTCCGGATTTTTATAGCCCACAAATATAAGGCACAAACCGTATTTTTTTATATTGTAGGATAGCAAACAAGCTGATGGCTCTTCTGATGAAAAGAGAAAATCTAGTTGACACCAGAGATGTTAGTTGTGAGTTTCTATCAGTTTAGCAAGGATGGAAAACCAAATGCATAAGTATATCGGTTTTTTTATCCTCTAGACTGGATTATGACAGCAGCAAGATAGGATTAAACCCATCCCTAGTTTGTGTACAGAATAATATTTTAAGAATGTGGAAGCAGAACAAATACGTCAGAGCTGTTATAAGATTCCTTACTGCTTGCCCCGTAAACAATTCATTTGTCTTGAGGACAATAATTATTTGCCCCCGTAAATTAAAAAGACGCATATAACAAGAAGTCAAAATTAAGAAAAATATCCCAAGTGAATTAATCGGAAAATCTTGTGCTGTTCTTATGTTACGGAAAATAATCGCATACTAAAAACTGAAACTAGAGGCAGCAAAATTTTCCTTCGATTTGAGACAATAAAATTCTTATTTTTATATTGTTTGTTTATAAATATTTGAAAATTAATAGTCTAAGGTAAATGAGTCTTTTTATCTTCAACTATGTAGAATTAAAAAACGTTTACAAAAGAATCATTTTTTGTGATATAATCGCAATGGAAATAGAAAATTAAAAAATATACTGGCAGATGTGCCTTTTCCTATTGATTTTAGCAATATGTGCATTATGTAACTCAATTTCAGAAAAAATGTAAGATGCGCCCTTTTAACTGCCTTTTTTTAGGGTACCGTACCTAAAAGGTAAAACAGTACCCTATTACTAAGCCTCCGTTGTCTGTCTGTCCGTCTGTGTGTTGGTCACCAGACTTTATCTTATTAATCGTGATAGATAAAAAGATGAAACTTTTCACAAATTATGTATTTCCTTTGCCGCTATAACAATAAATACTAAAAAAAAAATATATTGAGGAGGGTCCCCATACAATAAACGTGTTTTTTTTTTGGTATTTTTTTTGCTATGATGGTACGGAACCCTTCGTGCGCGAGTCCGACTCGCACTTGGCCGTTTTTTCTCTACATGTCTGTATCACAGTCCTGTATTTAAATCTTTAAAATTTGTCACCCCAGCGAAACTATTTGGATAAAACGGGTAAGAACCATGTAAGAATATAAAACTAACAAAATTCTCGCTTCGCTATCATATGTTGTTTGGTTTAAATGTTGAAATGTTTGTATGACAAGTGCTTGATAGCGCAAAAAGGTAAAAACGTTTTTCGAGTATTTGAATGTGAATTTCTGCGATAACCTGAGGTCTCTGTTGTTATGATGGTTAGCCTGTTTGATTTACATCATGAGGACTTTTGATTCTCAGGTTAGGGCAATGTTGCAGACTTGTACCTTTTTTATATCATAAGATAGCAAACAAGCAGATGGGTCTCCTGATGGAAAGAGTCAACTATCGCCTATAGACACCAAAGGTGTTAATGGTGCGTTGCTATCTTGTGGCGAGGTCTAATGCCACATGCATAAGTTAACCGGCTACCTTACCCTCCAAATCGGAACACGACAGCGACAAGCACTGACGCTATTGCGGCAGGAATAGGTAAGGCGGTGGTACCAGACCCGGGCGAGACAATGCAGAACTCTACCACCTAGTAGCCACGATGGTAGTGACTCCATCGGCCAACCGGTCGTCTTTTACGACCTGCCTGGCAGAACGGCAGTTGGCCTATTCTACAAAGGAGCCCGGAACCAACACGGGAGATATATTTAGTTGTCTATATAGCAGTAGTTGTAGTGAGATGTAGTCAGTTTAGTTAATTAAGCCTTGTGGTGGAGTGCTAATTCCCTCGTGAAATGGTAAAGCTTAAGATGCTGTTAACCAATTACCGGTATGCAGCACACTCACGTCAATTCTTCAACTGACAAACTTGTAAAACCTGGTCAATCTAAGCATCATTTGACATTTAATTTACTTTCTTATTTTGCGAAGGAATTTGCGCGATATTTATTTAACTCAAAACCAGCTATATATTGATTATTTTAATTACCTATAAAAGTATCTTTTTAACACCCTTATCCCCGAAGATGTAGGCAAAGTTACAACAAATTCACCCACGATTAGCCGAAGATACTTGGTCCCACAATGTGATAGGCTGCATGCCTATCGCCAACCGGCCACTTTCTAATCCCAGTCACCATTTTTTTATCAGAAACTTTAAATTACATGGATAGCTATACATGAATATTAGTAATTTACAGCCAATTACGGATTTAAATTTTATAAACTAAACTGAATGCACGTTAGTGATGATAAAAATAACACTAAATTGTACTTACATTATTAATAGCAAAACAGAAAAACAGTTACTTTAAGCTACATTAGAGGTAAGTAGATATGCATTTAGCATCAGTGACATTTTTGCTGGTGCGTATAATAAAGCCTAGGTTTCTATATGCCATTTCTATGATTATCATTAGCTTTTACTGGTCCACGGCTAGATATTAGCCTTTTTATTAAATGTCTAAATATTGGTCGTTAGTAGCTATTCTGGCCCAATGTATGCTAGCTGCAAGTTATTGGTCCACATGTCTCCATCTTCCTCTTAATGTAATTAGGGTTCCGAAGTAAACTAGGAACTCTTATAATTTCGCTATGTTCGTACGTCCTTCTGTCCGTTCACACGATTGCTCAGAGATCCTTATTACTAAAAAGCTGTAATTTACACGAATATACATATTAGTCACATCAAATAAGTGGTAACATAATATCTTGAAAAATATTTGTTTTCAGAGTAGCTCTCCTACATGTAAAGTGGGTTGTTAATGTTCTTCCACACGTACCGCATTATGTGAGGTATCAGATAGGTTTTTAATAATATTGTAGGTTTGTCAAAACAAGTTTTCGGTTGAGGGACTCATTTGTAATATATTAAGCTTTTAAAAGCTAATTTTTGTAAGAGTCAAGTGACCCCCCCTCTCCTCTTCAGGCTAAACGTGTGACTATGGAGGTGAAAAAAAAATCATGGTAGTCACTACATAGTATAAAACAAAGTCGCTTTCTTTGTCTGTCCCTATGTCGCTATGTCCCTATGTCCCTATGTATGCTTAAATCTTTAAAACTACGCAACGGATTTTGATGCGGTTTTTTTTAATAGATAGAATAATTCTTGAGGAAGGTTTTAGGTCATAAACCTTTACAATTTTCTTACGGGAACAAAAGCTACGCGGGTGAAATCGCGGGCAGGTCGCTAGTAGTAAATAAAATGAAATTAAAAGGAAAACTATCACGGTTTAGAATGCTTTACAAGTTTTTGAGTAATAGTCGACCAACTTATAAAATGTACTAGAGAAGTTTTATAGGCGGTGAACCTGTGGTGGGGATATATATTTGTTATTGAGGTAGCATAGTTTAAATGTTTATAATATGAAACTATAAAAGTCCTCCTCTTAGTCTGTATTATTTTGATGGGTAACTTCGGAACCCTAAATTGCGCGGGGCCCAACACGTCCTTTACCAATTTATTTTTTCATTAAATACGCTTTTAACATTCATCAGGCATATAAGCAAGAGCGACTAACAAAATAAAATATTATTCAAATGTGTTTATTTATAGACTATGTAAGTTTATTATAAATTTAATGTTAAAATCAAGAAATCCACTCCAAAGAAGCCATATTTAATTTAATATTCCGTGCCCTTTGAGACAACGTTATTTGATTACTTTTGCATCGAGATAGTTCCACCACAAAGCCCTTGATTTACCAGAAACGCTAAAGGAAACGAAGCTAATTACTCGCTGTTTTCGTTTAATTTTACCTTAGTTTCGGGTTTAGCAGTCATGCCTTTGTTCCAACTTAGGACCTGTTTGCATTAGCGCTGAGGAAACGCGACGCTCTGATAAAGTTAGAAATACTGTGTAATTTTAAATAGCAAAGGCTTTAAATACATTTGAATATTAAATACTTTTTAACTTGCCGCTAAGTTAATGGTATAAGAAGTTACTGATTTTGTCCCGATTTTTGGAAATACAGTTCTTACCAGGGCCAGGGCCAGGGCTTATTTAATAAACGTGACAATTCGACAATAATGTCACTGATGGACAAATAACTCAAACTGTAGCGACAATTGCCGTTTTATAAATACGACAATTATGTCCAAATGCAACAAGTAAAATACTGACTAAATTGTCAGAATAAAACACGTTTAATAAGGCGATAGTTGTCAGATTATAGCTGTCAAGTCTCTAAGAAAATACCTACATACATAACTTCACGCCAGATCCCTTACGGGGTAGGTAGAGAGAACCGAGTGCCATACATTAAGATCCTTGCAGGCTTGTCTCGCTTCCTCCACATTCATCACTCTCTTTATATACACACGCTAGTTGCGAAGACTCTTGATATCACCATCGGACAGTACTCGATCAATCTGATTATGGTATACGTCAGTTTTGGTCTTCCCCGGTATCTAAATCCTTCCACATTCGCATTGTATATCTGTTTTGTTAACCTTTCATCTACCATTCATTCTACATGTCCAAACCAACGGAGCATGGCCTTTCTCATCTTTACACCGACACTTTCTTTCAAGCCTAACATCTCTCTCACTTCCACATTACGAACCCGGTCCGCAAGTGTTACACCACATATTTTTCTTAGCGATCTCATTTCGACCGCGTTGATTCTACTTTCATGCCCTTTCTGATATCTAATCTAAGAAAATATTTACGACATATTGGTGTTTTGAGGTTCTAGAAATCTTTTTCGACGATTTTTACGATGACGTCAATATGTTTACATGTATATTATGTATGTATGTTTGTGTGTCTATAAACAGCTCACAATTTTTATACGGTTTAGCCGATCGAAACGCGGTTGACAGCATTCGATTGGGTTATTATTATAATACCGATTATTATTATAATTCAAGGGTTACTTTTACATTCTAAAGTTATCTTTTTTATCTAACTTTATTAGTTACCCGATTCGAGATTTTTCGAACATAGAAAAGATAGGCGTCTTTTCATAACGAAGCTGTTCACAAAAATTCAGCTTGTTTTTAATAAAAAAAAGTTTGTTCCTGAGACCACTGTTTAACAGTTCTGCCAGTTAAAAAATGACAGAGATAATCGCTGACGATACATACGATCTATTACGAGAGTAGTAATATTGTGATATTGCTATACTTGTAATAGAAAGCTGTAAAGGTAGTAATAAATGACGGATCCACTTTAGTGGCTATTTACAAAATGCTTAGTCGAAAGATCGCATGTTAATTCATCTAAGTATAAGTAAATAAATATAAATATTCACGGGACAAATTACACTTACTGATCTAACACCAAAGTAAGCAAATTATTTGCTTGTGTTATGGGTGTTAGTCAACGATACTAATACATAGAAATACATATATAAATACTAGGATATATTTAATAAATACCCAAACCCGGAAATACAAACATTTATGCTTATCACACAAATGCTTGTCTCCGTCGGGGATCGAACCCGAGCCCCGTCGATTGTGTAGTCAGGGTCACTAACCACTCAACTAATACAAATAAATAAAATTGAAGTGTGTTTGTAATATTAAAATAACAGTTTTTCACTAAATGCATATCATGTGTATATCCATATTTCAAATACACGGTACATATACAAAAATAATTTTTTTTTACAATATTTTTCTATTTGTTTAATCCGGCTTATCTCTTAAACGGCTGGACTGATTTTGACGGGACTTACTGGCGGATAGCTGATGTTATAATGAGTAACTTAGGCTACTTTTATTTCAGAAATTTGTCCAGGGGGATGAAGTCGCGGGCACAACTAGTTTAATTATAATTATTGATTTAAAACTAGAAATATAAGCAGATACAACAAGAAATACTCAGTGAGAACAGGGCCTTACGTTTATTTTGTCTCTAAGCGGATTGTTAAGCTATTTACTCGAAACCAAAATAATGATCATTGAAATTGGAATCTTATGCCGTCTTGTTATAATTTGTTGTTTAAAAACTTTATTTTTTCGCAGAAAAATATTTGAATGAATTATTAAATTATTATCTACAACGTTATTACATATAATTATTTGACCGCCCCGTTGGTCGAGTGGTTAGCGGCCCTGACGACGCAATCAACGAGGCTCGGGTTCGATCCCCGACGGGGACAAGCATTTGTGTGATGAGCATAAATGTTTGTATTTCCGGGTTTGGGTGTTTATTATATATATTCTGGTATTTATATATGTATTTCTATGTATTAGTATCGTTGACTAACACCCATAACACAAGCAAATACTTACAATTTGCTTACTTTGGGGTTAGATCAGTAAATGTAATTTCTCCCGTGAATATTTATTTATTTATTTAATTAGTACATATACCATTATTAACATAGATATATCCGCCGTGTTTGTCCCGGCCTCCTTTGCAGAATAGGCCAACTGCCGTTCCGCCAGGCAGGTCGTAAAAGGCGACCGATTGGCTATCGAGTCACTAACATCGTGGCTACTAGGTGGTAGAGTTCTGCATTGTCTCACCCGGGTCTGGTACCACCGCCTTACCTATTCCTGCCGCAATAGCGTCAGTGCTTGTCGCTGTCGTGTTCCGGTTTGGAGGGTAAGGTAGCCGGTAAACTTATGCATGTGGCATTAGACCTCGCCACAAGATAGCAACTCACCATTAACATCTTTGGTGTCTTTAGGCGATGGTTGACTCTTTCCACCAGGAGACCCATCTGCTTGTTTGCTATCTGATGATATAAAAAAAAAGATACTATATCCGCAATAACAAAAATATTGCAGTTGTATTGCTAGGTTATAAAAAAGAGAATATTCTTTTCTTGATAGTCAATGAGTAGTATCCATTAGAAACTTCTTCTGCCGGGTAACAGAGTAATAGTTCCCACATGGGAGTAGTGTAAAATATGCCTTGAGAATCGTAGTGTATTTAAATTTAAATGTGACTATAATAGAATGTTGGTTATTTAATGTTTCTGTTTCTAGTGGTATGATGAAATCATATGTACATTTAAAAATTGTGAAATCAAGGTACAAAAAGTTTTTATTTATAATTTACTAGCTGTGCCCGCGACTTCGTTCGCGTGGAAAAAATCTAAAATAAAAACCCGCATAGTTCCTGTTCCCGTAGGATTTCCGGGATAACACCTATGCTATGTTCCTTCTTGGGTCTCAAACTATATTTGTACCAAATTTTATCCAAATCGGCTCAGTGGTTTGGCCGTGAAAGCGTAACAGACAGACAGACAGACAGACAGAGTTACTTTCGCATTTATAATATTAGTATGGATAGTATGGATTGCACACTAAATATTAAATTATTGTACAAAAGGCGGACTCAATGCTAAATACATTATCTACCAGTCAACCTTCGGGTTAGCAGAAAAGGTAAAGGGTAGGTATGATATAGGTATGAAAATAATAATAACGTGCACAACTATAATCATAATGATTCAATATAAAGCTGCAATGCAAATGCAAATTCAATATAATGCTGTGCTGGTACACCCAGCACAGCATACTCATATTAGCTTTATATTGAATCATTATAATATAAAGTTGGATAATGTATAAATTATTACATATAAGTTTAAACTAATATAAAGTTGGATAATGTATAAATTATTACATATTAGTTTGTGTTAACATTATAAGCATGTAATATGAAATCTATGGGCATGGTACCTGAAATAAATAAAGATTTAAATATATATAAACCTAAATAAAATAAACAGCGACTTACAAAAAAAGATAAGTCTGAAATTAATAACTTTAGTTAGTGCTTACTTCAAACACATATCGGCTTTAAGTTATTAGTTTTTAAGGCGTCGTTTAAATGCGTCTTTGGACTGAATACTTCTGAGCTCTTTTAAAAGATCATTTCAGTAACGAGCAGCTTTCAAAGCAATGGGTTTCGACATAAATCTAGTACGATGCAATGGTATGTATAGCAAAAGAGAATCATAGAATCGAAGAGTAAAGTTGTGAATGTCGGCTAAAAATTTAAAATTATCTTTATAGGATACAGGAGCAGGAAATTTCCCACTAGTACCCCACAAGGTCGGAGTCGACAAGATAATATTAAAATGGTACCGGCACATAGTTTAAATGCAACAGCACACATTCTACAATATTCACATAACAGTTTCTGAAAATTGAGTTCTCAATTCGTATTCAAGACAGAACTAGATATTATAGAACTACACATGTAGTCGACTCGAAACTAAGCTTGGTCTTAGTTATTTCCTTTGAGATTCCTTAGGAGACACCATTAGTAAACCGAATTAGAAGCAACGTTTGTGATATTTACATTTTAAGTGTCTTGCGCTTGTAGTCTAAGAGGCAACACGTGCAAGATGAATTAATTTTGCCCGAATCGCACAATTCTTAACTAAAGGCTTAGTTAGTTTAAGGGCGGCTCCAGGAGGGTCATGGGGGTCACATCCCCCCCCCCCCCCTATGCAGAGGTCTGGGTATGGATTTGTTATTGTGAACAGATAACGATAGAACCTAGTTGACTGAACTTAAAATATGTAACCCCCCTGACTCGAAGACTGGATCCGCCCGTGAGTTAGTTACATACCAATAGGGTTTGAAAAAATGTATCGATGCAAAAGTAGGGAAGAGCCACCTTCGATGATTCGGATATGAATAATAAATAATTTAATTTTTTTTTGTTTTAATTTCTAGTAGATGTACCTAACGCTGTAAATAATTTAAGTGCCTGTCTTTATGTTACTGAAGTACTTTAGGTTTCATTAATAGATGTGTTTAAATATTTTTAGTATATTGTATACTTCGACTCATATTTATGGTCAAGTATTTCACTTTACCGGGTTGGCTGTAAGAAATCTCTTTCTTAGAGATAATGCTGTAATTTTGTGTGTTGTTCTATTGTGTACAATAAAGTATCAAATAAATAAATAAAAGACGGATAATTCAGAGATACAATGTGTCATGTCAATGTGGGTGAATGTAATTATTATGTTTTAATATAATGATAATAGTGGTTGGGTTTATGAGAATTTGAAGTCGCTATAGTCCCTAAGCCTACAAAATTAAAGCTCTGGCAAAGTATAGTGCTCAGCCAGAACGACAGTCTATTCCTCAGATGAAGCCTGGTCTAATACGCGGTAAATTATTCGATGTTTATTAATTCTTTCGAATTGAAAGTATGTTGAAAGTCGCATCCGTTTTTATTTTATTAATGTTGGGTTCGGATCTCAAAAAGAAGTCTTTTGGAAATAGACCACCTACTGGCATAATGCCAGGCCATTCGTAAAATGCAAACAATTGGTCAAAAATGTTATTACCGCCTGACTATTACTATAACTTAATAGTCACGACGGTAATGACATGTTTAGTCGCAATGTCTTATCCAGGCTCCTTACCACCACCATTTTTCCTATTCCTGCCACTGTCATATTCAAGCTTGGAGGGAAAGTAGCCGAGAAACTTATGCACGTAGCACTACCATCTCGTAGCAACATCTTTAGCATCGATGTGGTGAACATTGTCTATAGATGCTAAAGATTTCATCAGGAGAGCAGTATGAAGAGATAGACAGATGCTAAGCTGAGCCTTAGAAACCTCTGGAACCCTATAATCAAATGCACTCAACCCCTCGTACTATAAAGTGACATCCTATTTTAAATTCTCGCGAAATACTTAACTTTAATTTTATCACGAGTCAAGTAAACTTTAAAACAGACTTTGAATAAACAATCGTTTTACCAACGTCCCAGATCTCAGTTAGGATGCGAAATATCTTAGCACTTTAAAATAAACACCGGTACCGATGTTTTAAGAATAACTTGTATGATTTTTTTGCTTTTAACGTTAGTGTGTCCTTAGTTAAAAATCTGGGACACGAAATACGCCTCGGTCTCAGCAAAAAAAAAAAGAAACTAAAACTGTTTTTTAAATATATTTTTCTCAAACATGCGCGGAAATAGGTAGTGTTATTCCACTTGAATAAAGAGCACACGAAGTATCGTATTTACAACTAAATTAAACTAACTAACAAAAGGCACTGTACAGAAAAACGAGTCATTAGCAGCGCATTTTTTGAATATGAAACAAGAAAGGCGCCGCCAATGTTGTGTGAAAATTCGTGCTGTGTTGTAATATGAATTAAGAACTCTTCTTATCTTGATACAATTTGCGTTCATGTGGCTACAAGAAGTTCGTCTCGATATCCTTATTCTAATAATTAATTAAAAATTAATTCCGGCGGTTCCGAAAGTGAAATCGATATTGACTGAAGTCCACCAGATCTAATATTGGCAGCCAAATTAACAAAAGGCAAACCTGCTTTTTGCTTTAGTGAAACTATGCATTGTCTCGCCCGATTCAGGTACCACCGCCGTACCTATTCCTGCCGCAATAGCGCCAGTGCTTGGCTCTGTCGTATTCCGGTTTGGAGGGTAAGGTAGTCGGTAAACTTGTGAATGTGGCTTTAGATCTCGCCACAAGATAGCAACGCACCATTAACACCTTTGGTGTCTGTAGGCGATGGTTGACTCTTTCCATCAGGAGACCCATCTGCTTGTTTGCTATCGTGTACTATAAAAAAGTCAAAACAAAAAGGCAATTTAAATTTATTACATAAAAAGTATTTTTTTTTACTTGAATTTTTTTGAGAAAATATATATGTCACGGTGGAAATAGCAATTGCCTGTCTTGATCATTGAAGCCCTCGCCTGCAGCTGGGTCTTCATACTCAACGCGACCTCCAATTGCCTATTTCGCGGGCTTGCAATAATGTACTATTGATCTGCTGCTTTTAAATGGTTACGGTTTGAGTAATAAATAAGTTAAGTTTCCCTATTTCTTTCCCAATGCTATTTTTAGTTTAACTAAAATGACCATCACCACGTGGACCTTGCAAATTTTATAGCTCTGCGTAACCTAGAACTAAAATTATTAAGGTTAAAGAAATTTATTCCCAAAATAACACAATGTCACTGACATGAGAATATAATTATTACAATAATTATAACTAAGTAAGTAATGGCCGCCAAACAGTCAACGTCTTTATGTTTAAAACGGAAGGCGAGAAGTTTTCAATTACATATTCAGATAATTGAGACTTAAAACTGCTAAAAGAGCCTATTTTTATATAATCATTTTCATTTATATATTATATATTAATTTCCATTTTCTCCGTGTTAGTTCCGGGCTCCTTTGAAGAATAGACCAACTGCCGTTTTGCCAGGCAGGTCGTAAAATGCGACCGATTGGCTATACGAGTCGTTACCATCGTGGCTATGAAGTGGTTGAGTTCTACATTGTCTTACCTGGGTCATATACCAACGCCATACTTATTCCTGCTGCAACAGCGTTAGCGCTTGTCACTGATGTGTTCCGGTTCGGAGGGTGAGGTAGGCGATAAACTTATGCATGTGGCATTAGATTTCGCCAGAAGATAGCAACGCACCAATAACATATTTGGTGTCTGTAGGCGATGGTTGACTCTTTAAATCAGGAGACCCATCTGCTTGTTTGCTATCTTATGATATTACAAAGGTCCAATTGAAACAAAACGCTTGTTTACTATACTATGGTATGAAAAAAATCAATGATAATGTGGTCAAAATATGCAGAAATTGATCAAGCCGTTAGGGCTTGTAAGATGCCTATAATCCATATATATATAGACCGTTTTAGAGAAGTGGCACCACAACACCGTCACATTGATTTTCATATATTGGATTGCCACCAGCGGCACCCAAAACCAGAATATTTTAAACAAATATTCTCAGGTTGCTATCTTTTTTCTTACGTGGCCTTGTAATAATAGACCTTGGTCCCATGAGCATTTTTATTTTTGATTAATAACAAGCTGAATTTTTGTAAACAACTTAGTTTTGACGAGACGCCCATATTTTCTCTATTCGAAAAATCTCGAATCGGATAAATAACAAAGTTGGAGGGTTTCAAACTCGTTAATTTGGTGAAGAAAAAATATTAATTAAAAAAATAGTTTTTTTTTTTAATTTAAAGGCATGATTACTTTATGAATAACATGAAAAAACTTTTCTCCTACACATTCGATGGTTTTTCTGATTAGTCCTCCTCTCTAAAGATATCGGAATTATTAGATTTTTGAATTGATATTAATCAATTTAAAAACAACCTAATTTTCTCACAACAACTTGTCAATTAAAAGGGTGAAGAAAATATTTCAATCTGCTTTTATCCGCGAACTGTTAATTATCCTCCGCGATGGTACCGAAAAGAATGACGTCGGCTAAGTAAATGCATAAGACTCACCGATGTTCCGGACAAAAAGAAGACCCCAGCGGCATAATTATCCACCCACATCCACTAACTTTACATCTACGCACACGCCGGCAATAAACACAAAAGTGCACTATATATGTATGTACTCAAGGCACGATTTACATTGAAACCGAAGCATCTTCAGAAGAAAAGAAGACTATCTCACTTTTAGAAAGAATTACACATTACAAAAGCTTAACATACAGACAGATAGACTTACTAGTAGATACTTTCACATTTATAATATCAGTATAAATGATACCCCAGTTTACGATACTTAAGTTTGTTTGAATAATGAATGAATTGTGAGTTATACGACTTACAATCTAATACGAGTATTTAACAACGTTGCAAGTGCTGCAGTCTTGGCGAACAAGTTAAAATTATTATTAGCAAGTCTTTCGGAAAATCGTTTTATAGCCGCGAATGAATACAGCAACGAAGAAGTGGTAACTTGTTAAGAAATATAATGCAAATTTATTTTTACAGCCAAAAATATCAACAATTCGCTGTAAGCCATTTTGAAATTTTTACGTTGTAATTCGCAGACTTATTTTATAGAATGTATTGAATGCTTTCCTGACCACATATTTCCACTTTACGTGTAGGACGAAGTTACCCTTGAATAATTATAATAATTAACAAGCTGTTGTGAAAACATTTAAAAATCTCATAATTAAAAACCATCGAATGTGTAGGACAACATTTTTTCGTGTTTTTAATAATCATGCGATTAAAGTAAAAAAAAAACTAATTATTGTTCTTAATTAATATTTTTCCTTCACCAAATTAACTTGTTTGAAGCCCTATTACTTCAGCTTGTTATTGATCAAAAATAAAAATGCTTCTGAGACCAAGGTCTATTATCATATTACAGGGCATCGTAGGAAAAAAGATAGTAAGCTGAGAATATTTGATTAAAATATTCTCGTATTGGTTGCCACTGGTGGCACAATCCAATATGTTAAAATCACATGTCACGATGTTGTGGTACCACTCCTCTGAAACGGCTTGACTGATTATTTTTTATATGGTAGGTATGAGAATAGGTCGTTAAGTATATTTCATATCATTTAGTGGTTAAGATGTCCGTAAAATTATTTTTTATTATTTGAGAAATTTTTTCGATGCATTTTATTGAAGTTATTCCTCCCATTTTTATTAAAGTTAACCAAAAAAACAGAGTTTATCAAAGTTATCTGCACGTTTCGTAAGCACTGACCTTGACTTGTGCAGAAGTGAATAGTACAAACATATTGCTTCCGTAGCTAGGTATTTTTGCCGTGCGCAAAGCAATTTCCACTCCGTAGGAACAATAAAGAACCCTGCCGGCAACTACATAAGTATATTGAACTACAAAGATGCCGATATGTAATTCGAAAAATTTTAAGGGGTTTTATACTCCCCATTTTATCCTATACAAATTTGGTAAACATGAAGTTTTTCATCATTAGATAGCAAATAAGCTGATGACTCTTCTGATGAAAAGAGATACTAAATTAAAGGGACCCGGACCAACACGGGGTTATTTAGACTTCCAGAGATATGGGAGTAAAAGCAGTGGCGTAACTATACCATCTGGGACCCATGGCAAATTCTTTTGATGGGGCCCTATCAGTAAAAATCGTCACGTTGTACTCAGTTTAATTTTAATAAGCTTCGAGATTTTCGGCGTAGTCAATTACACGTAACATTTAAAAAATATATTTTTGAGCTCACGGGCTTTTGGGCCGGGGCCCTCTTGGGTCGGGAGCCCGTGGCATTTTGCCAGCCCTGCCACCCTATTGTTACGCCATTGAGTGTAAGTCAGTTTTATCGCATTTAAATTATTGCCAATCCAAACCGTAACTTGATAGATTCTTTTTATACATCATAAGATAGAAAACAGGCAGATGAGACTCATCTAGAAGATGAACACCCCTGATGGAAAGAGTCAACCATCGCTTATAGACACCAAAGGTGTTAATGATGCGTTGCTATCTTGTGGCGAAGTCTAATGTCACATCCATAAGTTTCCCGGCTACCTTACTCTCCACACCGGAACACGATAGTGATAAGCACTGACACTATTGTGGCAGGAATAGGTAAGGTGGTGGTACCAGACCGTGGCGAGACAATGTAGAGCTCTACCACCTAGTAGCCACAACGGTAGTGACTCGTACAGCCAATCGATCGCCTTTTACGACCTGCCTGGCAGAACGGCAGTTGGCACATTCTTCAAAGGAGCCCGGGACCAACACGGGGAAAATTATTCAAATAATTCCTATAAAAAAAATTAACCCGAACAAAATGTTGCCAATACTATTAATAACATGGCACTATCTTTTGAGTTTATCTAACCGTTAGAAACCAGAATATCTAATCTTATTAACAAGAAATAGCTACAATTATAGTCTTCCCAAATAGAAATAAAGACCGGAAATGCGGTAAAAGCATTATGCGATGTGTTTCATGTGTCTTATTTTTATTTTGCACCTAAAAATAAACATCACTAAAGGATAACATCATTACTCGCTTCATTACATTCTGAACTTCGTGACGGAGACGAGAAAATTCGCAACGAATTTTTACGTAAATTGTGAAAAGCTATTCGAGATTTCGCTTTATTAGGCTAGGATGAACTTACTAAATTAGATGTACAGTCTGTCTCATTCAAACAGTAGTATAAACATATAGATTTCGTTGTAGCAGAAATGTGGTCAATTTTTAAATAACGCTAATCTATTAATACGTGAAGTAAATATGTATATATCCTTTTTACAAGTACAAAGCGCAATCTGTAGGTAATACTTTACCCCCGGGGGAAATCGAAAGGTAGCCCCTACCACACTCCACGTGGACTACACTAATATAAGGGATCTTCACTCAAACCTAAATGCCGTCCACTACCACCTTGAGACGGCTAAGCCAGCTTTGTTCTTTTTTAACTGAGACACAGACATCTTCTCCGGCTAATACCTCATATTTTTCCTACCCGAGGTACAAATTCGAGTATTGATTTTTACCCCGGGCGGGAGTTTGTGCTTAAGTCAGAGAGGATATCTGTTCTCGACGTCTCAACAACCTTGAAGGCTATCCATTCTCTGGCTGCGTGTAGACTGCGACGACCATCCCCGCATCTATGCGTGCCTCTACAGGTCCCATAGCGGAAACGCTGAAGTCGACAGGCTCGTT
Organism: Apodemia mormo; assembly: GCA_036924255.1. Lineage (NCBI taxonomy): Eukaryota > Metazoa > Arthropoda > Insecta > Lepidoptera > Riodinidae > Apodemia > Apodemia mormo. The sequence goes on along the minus strand of JAUPFN010000006.1, from coordinate 4,032,740 downwards.
GAGCACCTTCAAGCGGCTGTAGATTCCATATTACAACAGACCCCCTCCGCTGAGATCGTGATTGCCGCTTTTGACTTGATTTGATTGAGTGACCGCTTAGACGATTTTAATGTCCACCACGCCGAATGCCTATGTTCACGAACTACCGATCATGCGGGGAGGTCTGTTCACGATTTTGCCTTGTCGTATGGTCTAACACAATAGGTAATTTCGCCTACGCGAGTTCCCGATGTGGACGATCATACGCCTTCACTGCTGGACCTTCTGCTAACCTCTCATCCGGACCATTACCAGGTATCTGTGGACGTCCCTCTTGGTACGTCAGACCACTGCCTGATCCAGAGTAAAGTGCCGGTTACGTGCCGGTTACGTGCCTATCACGGCCTCTTTTTGCAGGCTGTCGTCGCGTTTAGCACTATAGGTCAGCAGATTGGGACGGGATGCGGTCTTTTTTTGCGCCTTACCCATGGGGGTGGATGTGCTTCTCACTGGATGATCCGAGTGTCATTGCTGACTCTATCGCTGATGTTTTGCTGCAGGGAATGGAACTTTTCATTACATTTTCTGCGGAAACAGTTGGTGGTAAGTCTCAGCCTTGGTCTGGTTGCTCCTGCAAAACGGCTTCACGCCGAAAGCAGGAATGCTACCGGCCTTGGGCTATTGTTGTACCGATTTCATGGAAGACAGCTTTATCCCATCTCTAAAAAAGGAGATCGCTCTAATCCGTTTTACTATCAGCCGATAGCCATAACCTCCTTGTTCTCCAGAATTATGGAAACAATCATCAACTATCAGCTCCTCAAGTATTTAGAAGAGCACCAGCTGATTAGCGACAGCCAGTACGGTTTCCGTCGCGGTCGCTCAGCTGGTGGTCTTCTAGTATACCTAACTCATCGGTGGGGGGAAGCAGTTGAGTCCATGAGGCATTGGCAGTTAGTTTGGATATAGCGAAGGCCTTTGATCGGGTAGGGCACAAAGCGCTTCTAACTAGTTTTTTGGCCGATCAAAGCATCGTAGTCGACTGTGCGTGTACTCACCTTAAATCTGTCAATGCTGGTGTTCCACAAGGCTGCGTGCTATCACCAACACTGTTCCTTTTGCATATCAATGATATGATGCGAATTCACAACATACATTGCTATGCAGATGACAATACTGGTGATACTACATACTCCGGCCGTAGAGGTATTTCTCGGGAACACGTCGAAGAGTGCCGAAACAAGCTTATGTCCAAAGTTGAGAATCTTCCGATGTCTCGAAATGGGGTCTTCAAAACCTGGTCACCTTTAATCCCAAGAAGACACAGCTTTGCGTGTTTTCCGTTAAAAAGACACCCTTTGTCGTGACACCTCGATTAGGCTAGTGTCGGAATTCTGGGAGTCAACATATCGAATTACGTTCAATTTCGTAGTCATTTGGAAGGTAAGGCTAAGCTAGCCTCCAAAAAGCTAGGTGTGCTCAGCAGAGCGAGACAGTACTTCTTGGCGGCCCATCGCCTTTAACTTTATAAGGCTCAAGTTCGGCCTCACATGGAGTTCTGTGCACATCTCTGAGGGATAGCTCCTTAGTACCAGCTCCTTCCTCTTGATCGCATTCAGTGTAGAGTGGTTCGAATTGTTGACGACCAGGCTATTTCGAAACGGCTTGACTCTTTGGCGTTACGCAGAGATGTTTTTTTCATGGGGAGTGTTCCGACGAGTTATTTGGATTAATTCCTGCCGCCGAATTCCATCATCGGACATCGCGTCAAAATATGAAATTTCATCCTCAATATCTTGATGTCTGGAAATCCACAACTGTGCGTTTCTCTCGGCACTTTTTGCCTCGCACTACTTTGTTGTGGAATCAATTACCACCAGGGGTATACGACATATGGACCTTCAAGAAAAGAGCTTACTCATTCTTAAAAGGCCGGCAACGCTACTCGAAGACCTCTGGTATTGCAGATGTCCATGGGCGGCGGTGATTACTAACTATCAGGTGCACCTTTAGCTCGTTTGACCCCTTTTCTATAAAAAAAAACCAGCCCGCTGAGTTTCTTCTGCCAGATCTTCTCAGTGTATGGCCGCGTTCCGATCCGGTAGTAATTCTAAAAAATCGATAAAATGTTTTAAATTTAATATTATATAATGATATTTTTTTAAATATTTGCACACCATATATTGGTAGAATATGTTGGTAAATTAATTTATTTTTAACAACTTGTAACACCCATATTCTTGCAAATAAATATTTTCTTTCTTTCTTTCAAAAGGAGCCTGGACCACAGACCAACATGAGGGAAAAACTCTAAAACCCAAAAATATTTTTTTTATATATCATAAGATAGCAAGTAAGCAGATCGGTCTTCTGGTGAAAAGAGACAAGCATCGCCTATAGACACCAAAGACGTTAATGGTGTGTTGCTATCTTGTGAAGAGGTCTAATGCCACGTGCATAAGTTCACCGGCTACCTTACCCTCCAAACCGGAACACGATAGCGACCAGCACTGACGCTATTGCGGCAGGAATAGGTAAGGTGGTGGTACCAGACCCGGGCGAGACAATGCAGAAATCTACCACCTAGTTGGTCTTGGTTGGTTGGTCATCTAAGATGTTAGTGACTCGCATAGCCAATCGGTCGCCTTTTACGACGTGCCTGGCAGAACGGCAGTCGGCCTATTTTTCAAAGGCGCCCGGAACCAACCCGGTGTAAAATTCCAAATTGTAAGTCAATCCTGGGATCCTTGAGCCAAATATACTAAAAACTAAACCAACGCGATAGCTCGAATAATATACATAACCAAATAAACCACCAAATTATGATTTAAGAATCTGGACATATAATAAAAAATAAGTAGTACATAAAATAGAAAGTCAATGTATGTCCGGGATAAACTCAAAAAGTACTGCATGGATTTACTTCAAATTTTGCATGAATATTACTCACAGGTCGGGTCAACATATAGGCTACATATTATCACGCTATCACCTACAGGGGAGGAGCTGTGCGGAGTAAACGAAATCCGTGCGAACAAAGTCGCGGGCAACAGCTAGTTTATAATATAAGCAAACATCGAAACCGAATCTTAATATCATTACTTATCCGGTAATTCTATAATTAATTGGCTGACAAGTTTAGAGTTGGGAGACCAATGGGAACCAATGGGAAGTGCTAATTAGTGAGTTGACGTGCCGAGTTATTGGATAACTTATACGTTGAATCGCAATTATATGTTATCTGATATCTTGAGGACTGCATGGATTTACTTCAAATTTTGCATAAATATTACTAACAGGTCGGGTCAACATATGGGCTACATATTATCACGCTTTCACCTACAGGGGAGGAGCAATGCGGAGTAAACGAAGTCCGCGCGAACTAAGTCGCTGGAAACAGCTAGCGATATATAAAAAAAAAGAAATTAGATATCTTATTTTTTCTTTGAATTATGGATTTCCACAAAGTAACGTCTGAATCTATTAAATACTAGCTGTGCCCGCGACTTCTTCCGCATGGACAAAATTCTAAAATAAAAGTAGCCTAAGTTACTCCGTATTTTAATATTACCGTGGTTTAAAAGATAAAAAAAGACACTCCTGGAGTTTTACCTGCATAGTTCCCATTCCAGTGGGATTTCCGGGATAAAAACTATCCTATATCCTTTCTTCCAATCGGTTCGGTGTTTTAGTCGTGAAGAAGAGACAGACAGAAAAAGTTACTTTTGTATTTATAATATTAGTATGGATTCTATTGGTACTAATACTGATCGATAAAACATTTCCAAGTCTGGAAGCAAGTTTTGGATTTGTCTCTACTCGTATAATGTTACAGAACATAAAAGATAGAATCTTCTTTGACACAAGGATTTCATAGACGTCTTACCGTTTAAAGGGATATTTCAAAGATATGTCTGGATATGCAAAATTGTATTTTCTTAAAGCTATATAAATATTCTTCAACTGAACATAAATTGTGAGATTCATTGTGACGCCGAAAATATCCTGCAGTGTATTGTAGAGATGCGCCGAAATATATGTAGCATTTTTATCTCGTGCTTAGATAAATTATTTATGATTATGATGGCTTTAAAACTTTGAGTAAATATCTATGCTTTTAAAGTTCCATTATTTTCGTTCGGGCGACCGAGCTTTGAACAGATGACATTTTTTTATGTGAAATCAAGTCTATAATCATCACGGAGGTAACACTTACTAGAGCAATTTTAATAGTAGAAGACTGTCTAAATACCAAAAAAGTATCTTCACACTCGTATTCCTGACGAGGTAGGCAGAAGTACAACCAGTGCATCTACAATTAGCTTACTTAGCTACTTAGTTTTAGTAGTACAAGTTACTTAGTTCCACAATGTGATAGGTGGCCAGCGTATCACCGACGGGGCATTTTTCTAATCTCAAGTAACGTTGTTTTTATCAAAAAAATTTTTTGAGTGAATTATTTTTTTCAAAAATTATATGTGATAATTCTATCCTATAAAATAATCACTCTGTAAAAGTTATGCGCGGTTATACATTAAAATCAGTGAGTGTACAATCAATCGTCTCTTATTTTCGTAACCTTTCGATTAGATTTTGTTTAATTAAATGGGACCACCCTCTTGCCCCCGTGTTGGTCCCGGCTCCTTTTTTTATCATAAAAAAGTAAACAAGCAGATGGTCTCCTGATAGAAAGAGTCGACCATCGCCTTATAGACACCGAATATGTTAATGGTGGGTTGCAATCTTGTGGAGAGGTCTAATACTACATGCAAAGTTTACCGGCTAACTTAACTTCCAATCCGGAACACAACAGTGACAAGCACTGATGCTATCGCAGCAAGAATAGTTAAGGGAGACCCGGGAGAGACGAAGCAGACGAAGTGATAGATCACCTAGTAGCCACGATAGGAGAAATTTGTCTTACGTCGACTAAATGACTGTCACACATCGGTTGGTAAATGTGTTTATTTAACTGTAATTTAACTGGGCTTACATTAATTATCTTGGATAGTAGAGATTAACGTGTATGCTGCGTGATGAAATCTGATAACGATGTTGCGATAAGATACCGATGGTATCTGTGCGCGATAAGTGTGAGCGTGTTTTATCGCGCCCTCGTTACAATTTGCGTAACCAATCGGTCGACCTGCCTAACAGAACGGCAGTTTGCCTATTCTTCAAAGGACCCCGGACCAATATGGGGGAAAATTATTGTTCGAATATAAAAAATACAGCGTGAAAGGGACGGTGTACCAAAAAATTAAGAAAACACGTTAATGGTGCGTTGCTATCTTGTGGCGAGGTCTAATGCCACATGCATAAGTTTACCGGCTACCTTACCCTCCAAACCGGAACACGACAGCGACTAGCACTGACGCTATTGCGGCAGCAATAGGTAAGGCGGTGGTACCAGACCCGGGCGAGACAATGCAGAACTCTACCACCTAGTAGCCACCATGGTAGTGACTCGCATAGCCAATCGGTCGCCTTTTACGACCTGCCTGCCTGAACGGCAGTTGGCCTATTCTACAAAGGAGGCCGGGACCAACACGGCGAAGATGCTTATTTTGTGTATTTCCTTATATTTTACTATTCTTTTAGAACAAGCACTGTGGAGTATAAGAATAAATCAAACTATTCAAAATGAAGGTAAAATAATCATAACAAAAAAACCCACACAAATGTCCAACAATTTTCATTTTAGAATCGGTCCTAATCCATGGCTTTAATTTTCGCTAAACTATCCTTTATAGCTGTGTATTCATTGAGCGGGAACTAGGCGCAAGCTATGTCTGGCACATTCCGCGATGGCAAATCGCTGTCTGATAACAATAAATTTCGATATCAATGTGCAGATGTCCATACTTAACATATTTAGCGGATAATTACGTCAAAAATTATATACCTGTCTTTTTTTAATATAATAGTTATCAGAATCAAGTACTGAGCATAGTCTATCTGTATGCACCATTTTTCACAGTCCAATAGGTAAAGTAAAAGTAAGTTAACGTTTTTGTTTTTATCATTAGATAATCAATAAGCAAACGGCTCTCCTGAAGGTAAGAGAAACTATCGCTTATTGACACCAAAGATGTTAATCTTGCGTTGTTATTCATGTGGTGGGCTGGCAATGCCACATACATAAGTCTACTGGCTACCTTACCCTTCAAAACGGAACGCAACAGTGACAAGCACAGTCGCTATTGCGGCAGGAATCTAGAGGTGATGATTATTCTTTTTTATCAGAGAACATGAAAGAAAATATATCTTCACATCATATTTGGTAACTACAAATATCTGGAACTACTTGTAAAACTCGTATTCCTGCAAAAGAAAACACATCGTTCGCATCAGGAGTTACCTATAGTGTACGGACTGCCTCGTGATCTGAGGTAGACCTATTCGCCTTACACCAGCTGGTTGTTACTGAGGGTTTTTCGATATTTTTCTAGAAAATCTAAAATTTTAGTTGCAGCTCGAAATCTCGTTGATGTTACTTACTACCCCTCGTGTTTTAGATGAATACTAAAGTCTGTCGGTCCCTATTATCTATTATCGTTAAAAATAAATAATAATAGCGATGAGGTCGGTAAAGTGCGGTGATGAAGATTACCTAACACATATCTCGTTAACCGAAAAACTAGTGAATAGTAGTTAACCGGAATTCTGTAGATATTTAGTTCACTCTGCCCACTTCGCAAGAAAACCGGCGTGATGATAACTTATCACGAACGTGATGTCTGTTTTTTGGAAAGCCGCAAATTAAATTATCTCAATACCTTTTAAACTTCGCTTTGATTGCTGTTAACAAGGCCTTAAATAGACGTTACACCTAGGGTTACCAACCGTACTGCATGAAGCAGGACGTCTTGTTTCTTGATTTAAACAATGTGTTCCGTGATGCGTACTTATGAAACGTCAATTTTCACTGAATATCTGACTCAAGTTATAAAGAAAAGCTAATTTTCTTGTGGGTTTAGTGATCTTGACTATTAATTATTATTTATTCGTTTGTGTTTTAATTTTTTATTATTTGAATGTTATTAAGTACCAAGATACTTTCAATGTAATAACGGAGAAATTATATTTGGTAATTTTGTTTCAAGCTGTAAATGAAGAAAAAAATTGCTGGATATTGTTTGATAAATTATACAGATCGATCTAAATTCAAGGCAAGCAAATTATTTGGTTGTAACCAAATCAATGACAACAATACAAATATAAATACTGAAATGTATTTAACAAACAGCCAACATCGTAAATATCAATAATTAAGCTCATCATGCATATGTTTTTGTCAGGAATTGAACCCGAGCTCCGTCGATCCCGACGTCAGATTTGCTAGCCATTTGACCACAGAGATCAACAGTCAACTAATTATTTAAAATAAAAATATATCAACTGTTTTTCTTACCTTTCCTTATGTTTGTGACACTTTCCGCATTTTTTGGTCAAGTCCCACATGTATATCCCTGCTTGCTTAAAAAAAGCAAGGTAATAAAATTTTGCCCACCCGTTTTCTCGTCATTGAAGATATTATCTCTACTTGCTACCAGATTGGTCTGGACATAGTTAATACTTCAAAAGTAGAAGTAATAATTACTTTTACTTGTCAGTAGTCATTTTGTCTAATAACTTTTGCGTTAAGACATAGTAGTTGTTTTACTTAAAAAAGGTACCTTCATGCCCGCATCCCCTAGGAGGCAGGCAGAGGTACAAACAGCGCACCTAAATTAGCCGAAGATACTTGTCCCACATTGTGATAGGTGGCAAGCCTACCGTCAACCGGGCACATCCAATCCTGAGCAACGTTGATTTTATCAGAAAAATGAATAAAACTTATTTCTGAATTGCCCGACCCGGGAATTGAAACCGGGACCTCATGTGGTCAATACTGACACCGGACCACTAGACCACATAGGCGTTTTATTTTTAGTATTGTAACTAGAGTTACGATTATTCTAATATTCATGTCATGAATATTAGAATCATTAAAATGTTATTTGGAGTCGACAAATGTCTCTTCTCACCCGCGTGACATATCACACACTATTTGTCCTAAGCGGGCTATGTTCCCGCATATCTATGCATAAGTTTGCGACCCTAGTTATAGCATATGAGCCAAACGGTTTCCCTCTATAAAGTAGCCGTGTTTAGCCATTTGTCGCACCATAACAATTAGCATTGAAACCGTAATTTACCTGTTAATGGGGACATTACGAAACCCCAAACTACTATATGTCTTTTAGCCTTGTTAATTAAGCGTTAGTTAGTTAAACAAAGCGGCTTTAGCTTAGTAGTTTGCTTTTTTAATCACCAGCGTATTATGAGCCATGGTCATAAAATATTCGCCATAATAAGAGTTATATTGTTAAAGTAAGTAATAAAACAAGTTATAATAAGAATTTAACTTTCTACATGCATACATATAAATCTTCACGCTAGATCCCTTATAGGGTAGACAGAGAGAGAGAACCGAGTGCGATACGTCACGATCCTTGCAGATTTGTCTTGTTTCTCCACAGTCATTGCTCTTTTCTTACAAACATGCCGGTTGTGAGGACTCTTGACGACTCCTTCGGACAATACCAAATCATTCTGATCATTGTACGCCAATCTTGATTTCCACGATGCCTAAATCCTTCCACATTCGCATTGTATATCTGTTTTGTTAACTTTTCATCTACCATTTTTTTTACTTGTCCGAAGCAACGGAGCATACCCTTGCTTATTTTTTCACCGACACTTTCAGGCCTAACTTATCTGTTAATTCAGCTTTATGAACCCGTAGGGCTACTTTTGAAACCGATTTCAATTTTAAATGAATACTTAATGAATTTTGAAGTATTTAGTACTCTGGACAACTATATTCAATTATTGGATTCGGTGACAGCGCCACACGGATTTCTAAAATTTTTGGAACTATTCATTATTGCTTTTATTCGTTATTTTTTTTTTAAATGGTACTTAAAATTTCCACTTGTAACACTAGCTTGACGTGTAACGATGACATCTATTTCCAATAATTAGGTCGTTACTATACTGAATCAATGTGGGCAATATTGGTTTCAAGAGTACCGTTTTTTGACGATATTCGAAAGTTATTGTTTCTATCAATATTGGTTTAATGGTTATTAAGATTTATATTGTTTTCAAGAGTAGGACGCTTGGTCCGCGTGTTTTACGAACACATTTTCCATAGCAATCTCATCTTGACCGCATTGATTCTACTTTAATGCCCTTTTTGATATAACCAACTTTAAATTTCAATTTTACATACTGATGTTTATAGCAGTTGACAGCGACTATGTCCGCATTACGCAAAAACATCACTTTTTTACTTTGTCAAGAATGTAACTATCGCATATAAAACGGACTTTTTAAAATCCGACTCGTTCAATAAGATATGTATGTGTAATAAATACCCTACATTTAGCGATTAATATGCTCTTCCACAAATGAAAGAACACGATGTACTATTTCATGTAGACAACGGCCTTTTCTTTAAATACTAGGAACTACTTTTACTAATTAAACCACGTAATCAATTATATTACGTTTATATTTCATTCACATTGCTATTATCACTAACAACTAACAACCTTATTTTATTCTTTCCCATTCCAATATGTTATACATTCTCATAACGAAATATAACTTAACAAAATACATTGCCTTAAATTACTTATGCACGCTCAAGAATGATCTCAATACTGTTGTTACTTTTACAGTTTACTGGAGGCCAACTGTTCGGTATGACTTGCTCTTTCGAGCGTTCTCGTCATAGTGCCATATCTTTAACAAGTTCTTACTGTCATCCCATTGACGTGTATTATTATACACGTCATTGTGTCATCCCCACGTTTGGGGATACCAGTTTAAAACAATAATTTCGCCAAATTTAATTTAAAACAATAAAATCTTGCTTTATTAAATAAAACCTATCATAACATAGCATAACATTCAAATTGACAAAAATTGAGAGATGTATAAGCACCGCTCAATTTTTGACACCCAGTTGGATCGGAGTTCTCATGGAACTATGTATATTATTCATCCGAGGGTGTTCTTTTTGCTATATAATATTCGACTGTGATTTAAAGGAGGTGTAAAGTTTAATTAGACGGACAAGTTATTTGAATGAAAACGCCTGTTGGGGCCAGTGTCTTTGCTGTCAGCTCTGGAGCTCTCGCTTGAAATAAAAGTGGACTGTATCTTGATCCATACTAATATTATAAATGCGAAAGTAACTCTGTCTGTCTGTCTGTCTGTCTGTCTGTCTGTTACGCTTTCACGCTTAAACCACTGGACAGATTTTGATGAAATTAGGCATAAACATAGATAAGACGTCGAGAACGGACATAGGCTACTTTTTACCGCGGGAAAATATTTCGTTCTCACAGGAAATAAAATTAATCGAAAGAAAGCGGAGCATAAAGCGTAACGTAGAGCACATTAACTAGATGTCGCTGCACGAAAATACATCGCGCTAGCGTATTGAAACACCTATACATGTAATTAAATCGTTGAGTTTAGAATTATCTTCTCTGTCATAATAGGGGGGGATTTCAATGCCAAGCACAGTCTGTGGCATTCCCCCATAAACAACCAAAATGGGTTAGACATCGAACGACTGACGGACAGACTTAACTTCGTAGCAGTAGGCCCGTCAGAGCCCACTAGATACCCGCCAAACGACGTGACACACAGACCGAGCGTGCTCGATATAGCGCTGATGAGGAACGTAGATTTACAACTGCGTTCAGTATCAGTGTTACACGAACTCGACTCAGACCACCGACCGGTAGTTTTCAAACTAGGTTCCCTCCACCATGCGCACGCCGTCCGCATGAAAAAGATAATCGATTGGAAAAAACTCGATGAGAATTTTCAATCGATACAATCAGAGCACCTCGACCAAATTCCTGGCAACATTAGTACGGTAGAGGAAGCCAAATCCGCCATTAAGTCACTCACTAGCCACATAGAATCGGTAGTCGATAGCTCCTCGCGGGAAATACCGGACGCCTTTCGGGGCAGATGGGAACTACCGGAAGAGCTACGCGACCTACTGAGACGCAAAAACGCCGCTACGCGGCTCTACGACCGATACATGACCGACGACAATCGCCGTTCGCTACGAGCTTTACAAAGAGAAGTTAAGCGGCGCATCGCCGAGTATCGTAACGAACGGTGGGACAGACTGTTAAGTGAGTTAATCGCACACGGCCTACTGGCCGTTGGCGAGGGCCTTTAAAAACGAACCAGTAGTAGAGTTGCCTCCACTCATTCGACCTAATCAAACGCCCGCTTTTGATGATGCAGACAAAGCCGAATGCCTGGCCGACAGTATCCAAACACAATGTTCCCCATCAAACCAGCCTACGGACCTAGACCACGTCCATCTTGTGGATAGCGAAGTAGAGCGCAGGGCGGCGCTACCACCGGAGGGTGACCCGCTTCTACCCACCGATCCCGAAGAAGTAGGCGACATTATAAAAGGTCTACACAATAAAAAGGCCCCGGGGCCCGATAAAATCACTAATAAGGTAGTTAAATACCTCCCCCCCTCCCTAATATGCCTACTAGTGTGCATCTTCAATGCACTACTAGCCGGCTGCGCGTTTCCAGACGAGTGGAAAGAAGCCACCGTCATAGGAATTCACAAACCGGGTAAACCCCGCAATAAAGTCAGTAGTTACCGCCCCATTAGCCTAATAAATACGTTAGGCAAAATCTATGAAAAAATCATTCTCGCTCGCCTTAAGGCATTTGTTCACGAGAAAGGCCTCTTAATAAATGAGCAGTTCGGGTTCCGAGCGGCTCACTCTTGCACTCATCAAGTGCACTGTCTCACCGAATATATCCTAACCGGGTTAAACGCAGCCCCGGGGCTGCAAATTCCCACAGGCGCCCTATTTTTCGACGTCGCAAAGGCGTTCGACAAAGTCTGGCACAATGGCTTAATATACAAGCTATACCAAATGGGCGTGCCCGACAGACTCGTACTCATCATACGAGAGTACCTCACCAACCGCCGATTCAAATTCCGCGTGGAAGGAGCCTTCTCCACCCACAGATCGATTACAGCAGGTGTCCCGCAGGGCTCCATACTGTCACCCGTATTATTCTCCCTCTACACGTGCGACGTACCACGCGAGCCGCACGTCGAGCTCGCGTTGTTCGCCGACGACACCGCCCTCTATACGTCCAACTTTTCCGAAGTAACAATCACCAAGCGGCTGCAGGCTGCGGCCAACGCCCTCGGTGATTGGTTCAGAAAATGGCGTATCGAAATAAATCCCTCAAAAAGTGCAGCCGTGTACTTTCGCCGCGGTAAACACCCGCGACAACAAAGGCGCGGTCTGCGAAAACTAGGCAACATTACCCTGTTCGGAAACGTCATCCCGTGGGAAAAGACAGTCAAGTACCTCGGGGTAACGTTGGACAGCAAAATGTCATTCAAACCGCACATACAAAGAATGAAAGTTAAGGCTAAGTTCGTTGTAGGTCGGTTATATCATCTTATCAATAAACGCAGTAAAATGTCACTTAGACACAAGGTGACACTTTACAAGTCGTGCGTACGCCCCATCCTTTCATACGCTTGCGTAGCGTTTGCCCACCTCCCCCGTACAGACTTGCATCCGTTGCAAGTGGTACAAAATAAATTCCTGCGTATTGCCACGGGAGCACCGTGGTATATGCGCAACGTAGACCTCCATAACGATCTTGAATTGCCGAGCTTAGCAAAGCATTTCAAAGACATCTCCGAAAGATACTTCGATCGTGCCATCTCGCATCCGAACCCACTGGTGGTAGCCGCGGCTGACTACATCCCAAACCCTAATCCCGATCCCAAACTACGTAGGCCCCGCCACGTTCTTACCGATCCCGATGACCCGATAACTCTGGCCAACGGTTTACACGATGACACTACACACCTACATTCACGACACTGTCGCCGCCGGCGGCGACGAGGACCCCTGTTTCGCCCTTCGGCGAACCGAGCCCAAGGGCAAGGTTCGGCGGACGGACAAAACAATGCCACTAGCCCTCTCATCGCAAATCACGACCCCACCCTAAGCCGAGGTTCGGTCTCACAGGAGACACCCTTAGGGCGGAGGGCGTACAGCCCTACACCTTTAAATTCTGGCTGAGCACTCTGCTCGCCCGCACGACCGGTGAAGCTGTAACAGCCCTTAAGTCTAACAGCAATAATTGTGACATTCCGAAAAAAAAAAAAAAAGAATTATCTTTATTATGATATGATATGATATGATATGAGTATTTTAACGTTTGTTTGTTCATTGAATGCGCTAAATGCTAATTCCTGGAACTACAAGTCGGATTGAAAAAAAATTTATGTGTATGATTAATGATAGCTAGACATGCGAAAAATGTGTCAATGAAATGAAATGAATGAAGTATTTCTTTTCGCCCAATGAAGTACTTCATTGGTTTAGTTCAGTACTTCATTTACTTCAGTGAATTTTATGATTAATCTAGTCCATCTAATGTATGAATGAAAGTCAGTGTAAAGTATTATGAGACATGCGCAGAATAAGTCTCATAATACTTAACTCCTTCACTTCGTCAATGTGAATTGACTTTACCTACTTCAGTAGTCCATTTAGTTCAGTTGATCATACCGTGGCCTTTGATTTCGTTTGGCATTTGGAACTCGTTCCCATTCAAGTACAGAATTGTTTATTCGACTATAAAATAATTACTACAGTATCTTTTGACTATACTTTTCAAAATCAATTACGTTTTTCGCCGTGTTGGTCCCGGCCTCCTTTGAAGAATAGACCAACTGCCGTTCTGCCAGGCAGGTCGTAAAATGCGACCGATTGGTTATCGAGTCACTACCATCGTGGCTACTAGGTGGTAGAGTTCTGCATAGTCTCGCCCGGGTCTGGTACCACCCCATTACCTATTCCTGCCGCAATAGCGTCAGTGCTTGTCGCTGTCATGCTCCGGTTTGGAGGGTAAGGTAGCCGGTAAACTTATTCATGTGGCATTAGACCTCGCCACAAGATAGCAACGCACCATTAACATCTTTGGTGTCTATAGGCGATGGTTGATTCCATCAGGAGACCCATCTGCTTGTTTGCTATCTTATGACATAAAAAAAAATGTACAAAATAGTAGTAATGGGATTATAAATAAATATTATTGTCATTTATAAACAAGTGCACTAATGAAATTAAAATGTACTTTAACGTAATGTAATAAAGGTCATAAATAACTTTTCGCCTAAAATCCGATGACTGGGAGGTATCAGTACAAAATATAATATGTGATAACAAATCGTGCGCGTGTGTGTAGGTGCTCGGTTAGATTCGTTTAATACGATCAGCCATCGCCAGTGCTCGGGTCAGTCAACGTACTTCAATTCGTATTTCGTTCATTTGTCTGACGTTCGGCGTTCCACGACGCACAGATTACTTATGTATCACGATGGACTAGAACTAGATGAAGTAGTGAACTAAATGAAATTCAACTGAACTAATGAAGTAATGATGTATTTGAAATGAAGTACTTCATTTGAAGGATTCATTCGTGAACTACACACCGCTAATGATAGCTACATTCATGAGGATTACGTTACAATTATTCTTAGCGTAGTTAAAATATCAATATTTGTAAAATAAGTCGGAAGAAAAAGCGGTATCGAACGGCTGTATCCGCGTGCGCTTGCTGGCGTAATGCTTAAGTACACGTAAGTCAATGTACTACAAATATATTGGTTTTTAGTAGATGCACAAAAAAGTCCGCGACACTATATATCTATCTCTTATAACAACAACACAATAAGGAATTTTGAGTCGAAAAATTATAGAAAATTAATAGGTGAATTTTAATCCTTACTAACGAAAAGTACTTCATCAACACGAAGATCTTAGGAAGACAAACTTTGGCTCTTATACCACGTTATTTAGATGCATAGTTTAAAAAAAATGTAAAACGAAAATAACTCAACATACCTAGGTACTATCTAGGTATTAACCGAAAGGCTGTGTGCAGTGTGCACGATGCGGCGCACTACTCTGACCGCCGAACGAGAACCGAACATTGCCGAGAAGAGCCAAACTGTGAGAGCGTTGGCTTTACTATACTTTTTAAGGTTCCATACTCAAAGTTTAAAACGGGACCCCATTACTAAGACACCACTGTACGTCCGTGCGTTTGTATGCCTATCTATCTGTCCGTCACTAGGCTGTATCTCATGAACCATGATAGTTGAAATTTTCACACATGATGTAGGTATTTCTGTTGCCACTATAATAACTAAAACTAAAAAAAGAATAAAATAAATATTTAAGGGTGACCACCATACAACAAACGTGTTTTTTTGCATAAACTCACTTTTGCATTTGCATAAAATCATTTTAAAAATAAATAATTAAAATAAAATAAATATTAAGAAGGCTCCCATTCAACAAACGTGATTGTTTGCTGTTTTTTTATAGATTATGGTACGGAACCCTTAAGGCGCGAGTTCGACTCACAATTGGCCGGTTTTTTTAAGGTACATGAATGGAATCATATACCTTTAACCTCTGCGGCCCGCGCGGAGTAGACATGTGACCGGCTCCTTTCGCAATAGACTTCTTTGATACGGAACGTTGGATTTTCCTTCTTTGAAAAATATCACTTTACTTTGTAGTAGTTGAATATTCGATCTATTTTGTGTATTTTACGGTGTTGTTGAGGGATACATGATCGTTCGCTTTGACCTGATATGTGTCTAATTCGTTAGTAAGTAGGTGTAAGTACTGTATTTGTATAGCTACTTAATAAGGATTTGTAGTTATGATATTATTAAATCTTGCTTTAAATCTTCCCTATTGTGGAAAACTGTTTAATTTTTGAAGCTGTAGGTATACCAACATGAGCAATCATTTAGGTAGAAGAAGCACAAATTTTCCAAACAAGATCATATTGATTGGTTAGTGGTTACTTAGGGGGAAAGTTCCTGAATCAGGCTACAAAAAAATTTTACATAGATAAAGACCTTCGTGAAATTGTAACCAACGTTAAAGACTTGATATTTAAAGTGTACCCGGAATTCGGATACCAAAAAAAAAAAATCAATTGATGTGTGTAAGGGCAATTTTATCTGCAAGAAATGCAAGCGTTGACGCCATCTATACAAATAAATAAAATTGGGGTGTCTGTTTGTAATATTAAAATAACCGTTTTTACTAAATGCATATGGTACGTATACCAAAATAACATTGTTTAGAATTTTTGTCTGTCTGTCTGTTTGTTCCGGCTAATCTCTGGAACGACTGGACCGATTTTGACGGGACTTTCACTGGAAGATAGCTGATATGATAGCGAGTACGTTAGGCTATTTTTTTAAATTTTTCCACGCGGACGAAGTCGCGGGCTCAGCTAGTAGTAATATAATTGCACAATATATAGGTAGACCGACAGTTCGATGCGGAACCGGGCAATAGTAATAATTTCTACGGCGCGTGAGCTAAATCTGTTCCTATAATAGTTGTATATACATGTATAATAGTTACTATATTATCTATAAAATATCAAATTACCATCCAAACAAACAAATTATGGAACGCCTTATTACTATTAAATTGGTTGCTTATGGTTACTGTTAAGAATGACGGATCGCTTAATATATGAACCCGGAACAATATTTAAAATCGCCCGCTGTGATGTTAATAAAGTCGCTGCCGCTTGTGTTGGACATCGATATGATTGTATGCCAACTATCGTACGACAACGACTTGATCACGCCGATACGTCGCCAGGAAGCAATACCGCTGTTCACTGTTTTGTAGTAATAATTCTTGACTATGTATGTATATTTATTAATATTAAGAAATGCATTTAAACATATAATTGTAATATATTTTTGAATATCTTAAAACTGAATTGATTGATAGTTTTAGTTTTTTAAGTGACCGGAAAGTACCTTTTTTGTATCATTAGACAGCAAACAAGCAAATGACTTTTCTAATGCAAAGAGAAACAATTGACACAAAGATGTCCATGATGCATTGCTATCCATGTAGCCGTATGGCATTGCCACATGGATCAGTCTACTGGCTAGTGGCTAGTGGCTACCTTACCCTGCAAATCGAAACATGACAATGACAAGCGTTGACACTGTTGTGGCAGGAATAGGTAAGTTCTTGATACCAAAACCGGGCGAGACCACCCTTGTTATTTGGAATGTTCATGGGAAATGATGATAAATTACAATCTGATAAGCTTCCTGTCCATTTGCTCACTATAGGAAACTATATTTAAATTTGGTTAAAATTATTACATATGTATTTTATACTTTTCGTCGTCGGTACTTTGTGAAACTCCATTATTATTATGTAAGTACACTTAAATACGGCATCTTCTTCAGAATCTTGAATACGGCAATTTCCCGTAGCCCTGATGATGCCGTAAAAAGCGAGACCGTTTGGCGGTTGGTTGGAAACCGATATAATTAATTAAAAAGTGTTTTGTGAAACAGTACAAGTGTATTCAAGTGTAAATACTAATACATATTATGTTTGTAATTATTTATATTAGCTTATTCGGTTCGAAATATGGAGGTAGGAATAGGGGAATATTTTTTAAATTCAGGTGACTAATGCAGCAATTTGGGTTTTATGCAGATTCATGATTACAATCGTTATAAAGTCAATCATATTTTTGTTATTCTATTTACTCTATCTCTGTGCTTGTAATTGTAAGTTTTTATTAATTGTACTATGCAGCAATTTCAGTTTCATGCAGATACTATTATGCAGATACTAAATTGTTATAAAGTTAATCATATTTTTGTTATTCTATTTACTCTAACTCTGTATTTGTAATTTTGTAAGTTTTTACACTATACTTATATTTTATGGACATTCATGATTACTAAATCGTTATAAAGTCAATCATATTTTTGTTATTCTGTTTACTCTATCTCTGTGCTTGTAATTGTAAGTTTTTATTAATTGTACTATGCAGCAATTTCAGTTTCATGCAGATACTATTATGTCGATACTAAATTGTTATAAAGTTAATCATATTTTTGTTATTCTATTTACTCTAACTCTGTATTTGTAATTTTGTAAGTTTTTACACTATACTTATATTTTATGGACATTCATGATTACTAAATCGTTATAAAGTCAATCATATTTTTGTTACTCTAACTCTGTGCTTGTAATTGTAAGTTTTTATTAATTTCGCTCTATTAGAAAAGTTTTATCAACATTTCAGTGGTATTATTTATAGTAATTGACAAAGTGAATAATATATTTCAACCCAAAAGTTCCCAAAAGGAGGACGTTGTCAATTCGGTTGTATGTTTTTTAATGTTTATTACATCAAAACTTGGTCATTAATGAACCAATTTTCATTTTTTTGATAGGGTATACTTTCCATGTGGTTAAATTTTAATATGGCGAAGATCTGATCCAGAAATATAGGAAATGGAAAGTCGGTTGCTGTAGTTTTACTGCGTTAAAAAAATTATGTTATTTTAATTTTGTTAATTGTTAAAAAAATATGTTAATTGTTAATTGTTTTTAACGCTATTTCCATTGCGAGATAGTGAGACTGCCATACAAAGGAAATGGCGTAGTGTTTGTAATTGTAAGTTTTTATTAGTTACGCTATGCAGCAATTTGGGTTTTATGCAGTTTCATGATTACTAAATCATTATAAAGTTAATCATATTTTTGTTATTTTATTTACCCTAAGTCTGTGTATAACACTACAAGGTACCAAAGTTTTATCGACATTACATTGGTATTAATAAACAGTAATGGACGAATTCTCATGTATATTTTTATACTAGCTACATCGTGCAGCTCACTGCATTATAAAAGTTTTTGGTGAATTCCGCGGGAATAACTCATTTACCGGGCTTAAAAGTAGGCTATGTGCTATTCCAGGTTGTTATCTACCAGTGTGCCAAATTTCATCTAAACATGTTTAGTAAATTTTTACGTGTTTGAGTAACAAACATCCAAACATCCATTCATACATTCAAACATCCAAACTTTGGCACTTATAATATTAATAGTGGGAAGTAGGATAGGACTAGTACGATTAGTAGGATAGGATTTACTTTTTTTGAGGCGTGTACTTTTGGACTTTTTAAAAAGTAGTATCTTCACGCCCGTATCCCCGAAGGGGTAGGCAGAGGTACAACAAGTGCACCCACGATTAGCCGAAGATACATGGTCCCACAAATGTGATAGGTGGCAAGCCTATCGCCAACCGGGCACTTTCCAATCCCGGGCAACTTTGTGTTTATCAGAAAACTGAAAAAACACTTTTATTTTTTAAGTGTCCGACCCGGCAATCGAACCCGGGGCCTCATGTGGTTAACGCCAACGCTGTACCACTAGACCACAGTGGCGATAAGACTATATATATATATATATATATATATATATATATATATATATATATATATATATATATATATATATATATAAGACTTTTCAACCTATTTTGTGTTTACACCGTATACTGGGTTACTTTTAAAGGTCCGGCTAAATTTTCATAGGCTGTTCAGAATCGAGAATAATATTATTATGTTCGATTTATGTAATAAAAAAATATAAAAAATCAAATTTTTTAAATTATTTTTTTTATTTTTTGTCGGATAAAAAAATATTTTTATCCGACAAAAAACGCAGGATATAATTTCAATTACGCAAAATTCAACGAAAATGTTTTAGTGCCTTAAACCAAATTAAAAGTGATCAGGAAAAACGTATTTAGAGTGACAAATTACATAATATTTACTGTCTTAATTATAGGTAAATGTAAAATAACACACTG
The DNA here is from genome assembly GCA_036924255.1 of Apodemia mormo. Classification (NCBI taxonomy): domain Eukaryota; kingdom Metazoa; phylum Arthropoda; class Insecta; order Lepidoptera; family Riodinidae; genus Apodemia; species Apodemia mormo. The sequence continues at coordinate 4,012,940 of JAUPFN010000006.1, read as the reverse complement.
CTAGCACTACAGATTTTGCTCACAAGACTCGGTGCATCCAATTCATGAATTTAGTGGGATATTTATAAACGATTTTTTTATATTAACTATACAAGTAAAATATAAAATTGATGTGTCTGTTTGTAATATTAAAATAACCGCTTTTTAGTAAATGCATGTGGATGTATACACGGTACATATAACAAAATAACATTTTTACAATTTATGTCTGTCTGTCTGTTTGTTCCGGCTAATCACTGGAACGGCTGGACCGATTTTAACGGGACTTTCACTGGTAGAAAGCTAATGTAATAAGAAATACATGTACTGGTGCGGAACAAATGTTCCCGAACCATTCCGAGATATCGCGTCCGTGAGAGGTGTCTATGTGTGCGTTGCTAGAATATTACTTGTAAGTAGATTGACTGCTGTTAGTCTCCAATATTCTGTGGTGACATGATGCGGGATTCGGGGACATAAGAAAGAGAAAGTCAAGTTACTGAAGTTTTACCGGTTAAAAAAATATTTTTTGGTCGTCTTCTTATTTGATCCCATATAAAGGTGAAGATTTTTTTTATATCACAAGATAGCAAACAAGCGGATGGGTCTCCTGATGGAAAGAGTCAACCATCAATACTATCAATACTTCTTTTCTTATCTTACTTTTTGTTAGTTTTCAGTATTCCGTTATATCACTCAAATAAAATGAGACCACTCAAGAAGTTATACCCAAACAAAAAAATATTTTTTAAAATCGGTTCATATATGATGGAGTTCTGAGATAACAACAAGGACCTCGTGTACCATTCGAGGTATTTTGACGCGCGCCAATTCTATAGAAAGTGGGCGGCACGGTATGTTCTGAAACCGTTCAGAAACGGTTTAGTTTTCGGATAAATGAATATAGGACTTCAGCTGAAAATCAAAATTTAGTACATTCTTTTTTGTATTTAAAACTAAATATCACCATATATTCATATATTTACAAACATCCATACATTAGAAATACTAGCTGTTGCCTGCGACTTCGTCCGCGCGGACTTCGTTTACTCCGCACTGCTTCTCCCCTGTAGGTTATAGCGTGATAATATGTAGCTTATATGTTGACCCGACCTGTTAGTAATATTCATGCAAAATTTGAAGTAAATCCATGTAGCAATTTTTGAGTTTACCCCGGACATACATACAGACAAACAGACAAACAGACAAAAATTCTAAAAACTATATTTTTGGCTTCGATATCGATTATAGATCACGCCCCAAGTATTTAAAAAAAAATATTCAATGTACAGTTTTGACTTTCCTACGATTTTATTATATGTATAGATTATGAACAAATCACTTGTTTTGGAATTTTTTTAGTCTGTTTTCGGAATTTTATATGATGGAGTAAAGTACATTCTATCATGTAATAAGTTAGCACATTCCTTAGATGATATCTTCAGGTATATCGAGTAATTTTTGTAACAAAGCTATTTAACAATCAATACATAAAAATATGATTAAGCAAACCAGTTTTTTCCCTTTTGTCTCCGGTGCCTCGCCTTTATCTCTTTGAACAACAAACATAAATAAAAAATCGGTCAAATGCGAGTCGGACTCGCGCACGAAGGGATCCGTACTCATCTAGAAAAAACGGCAAAAAATTACGTTTGTTGTACCCACCCCCTTAATATTTTCACTTCTTTATTTTTAGTATTTGTTGTTATAGCAGCAACGGAAATACATACTGTGAAAATTACAGCTTTTTTGTTATCACGGTTTATGATACAGCCTGGTGACAGACAGACATACGGACAGATAGACAGTGAAGGCTTAGGAATAGGGTCCAGTTTTAGGTACAGAACCCTAAAAACATACAGCCGAATTGATAACCTCCTCCTTTTGGAAAATCGGTCAAAAAAGTGATTTCCCTCGGTTAATAGGTAAATAACCGAGGTCTGAGGTAGTAAACACAAAAAATACAGGCGAATTGAAACCTCATTTTCTTTAAAGTCGGTTAAAAATAACCCTTGCCATAGTACGGTAGATGAAGGCAATCAAACATCCAAAGATGTCGGTATACCACTGCTCACCGGTTTTTTGTCTGACTAATTGGGTATTATTCCTCATCGCCACATTTCACAACCTAAAGATTTTATCGATTGTTATAATTTTTTTATATCATAAGATAGCAAACAAGCAGATGGATCCCCTGATGGAAAGAGTCAACCATCGCCTATAGACACCAAAGATGTTAAGGGTGATGTTAATCTTGTGGCGAGGTCTAATGCCACATGCAGTTTACCGGCTACCTTACCCTCCAAACCGGAACACGACAGCGACAAGCACTGACGCTATTGTGGCAGGAATAGGTAAAGCGGTGGTACTAGACCCGGGCGAGACCATGCAGAACTCTACCACCTAGTAGCCACGATGGTAGTGACTCGCATAGCCAATCGGTCGCCTTTGACGACCTGCCCGGCAGAACGACAGTTGGTCTATTCTTCAAAGGAGCCCGGAACCAACACGGGAAAAATAAGCGATAATCCGGTTGTGGTCCGGCTTTACTTTATTTGCGACACACAGTAGGTTATCACATCACTTTTAAGGTTTCATTAAATAGGAACAACCAATAGTACTTTGCTCCAAACCGGTAATCGAATGCGAGACCTTGTTATATGACCCGACTGCATAAGTAATTTTATTTATTAACTAGCTGCGTCCGTGACTTCATCCGCGTGGAAAATTTTCGAAAAAAAGTAGCCTAAGTTACTCCCTGTCACATCAGCTATTTGCCAGTGAAAGTCCCATCAAAATCCGTCCGGCTGTTTCAAAGATTAGTCGGAACAAACAAACAGACAGACAGACAAAAATTGTAAAAAAATGTTATTTTGTTATATGTACCGTGTTATTTTGTTATATGCATACATCCATATGCATTTAGTAAAAAGCGATTATTTTAATATTACAAACAGACACTCCAATTTTATTTATTTGTATAGATTAGCTGCAATCTGCTGCCTGCAGCATTATAAAAGATTTTGGTAGTCCCACGGGAGCTACTTATTTTTTCGGGACAAAAAGTACCTTATGTGCATTTTTATAATAGCATTTCGTCATTAGGTCATCATCTATCTGTGTCCTAATTTTCATCTAAATCGGTTCATCCGTATCTGCACGATTGAGTAACAAACATGCAAACATTCAAATATTTAAAGATATAGACATTCAAAATTACAAACTATCACATTTATAATATTATGTATGTGCATTAACTGATTAACGGACTGCACACAGCTTTGTCCTTGAGTTGTGTAGCTTATGATCAATATAATCTTTTATACTAACCCTCATCCTTTTTTAAAAACCCGTAAAGAATAATTTAAAAAAATATGTTCAAACTCCAGTTTCCGACTATCGCCTTGCCAAATTTGATCAAAATCGAGTCAGTGTTTTAGTTGTGAAAGTAACAAACGAACAGATGGACAGACTTTCGCATTTGTAATGTAAGTAATATTCGTAGGGATTTTATACGTAACGAAGCATAATACTAACGTTTCCTCAGTTTAATATGCTGATGAAACTCGGAAAAGAGATTTCCAGGAAATTAACCGCCTAAGTGCTAAAATGTCTACAGCATTGCGTAGTTTGTAGCCTAAAAGGGTTTTGATGCGGAAAAAGGTTAATAGAGCCTCGCCTTATAAGTCCGGTTCGCACTTGACCGCGTTTTTATTTCGACCCATTAAATAAAATGAACTTTAAAATATTAAAAGGCAGTCTTATTGCGTATTGTCCGTTTACACCCGACGACTTTTGACATATTTTGAAACGAATTTCACGTTGGTTCTATTGCGAGGAAGATAGAATGCACCGAATACCGTTAGACTATCTGGTTCACAATGATTCACTAATTTATCGCGACGACTTATCGTAGCGACTTATTGTGGTTTACGCGTTACTGCTTACGATTTCTCAATTTTCATGATGGATTTTAATTTCACCATTCACATCGCTGCATTTACAAACCTGCCACAACTATTATTTAATCAAGATCACATACCACAAAAATTCTAATAGACACGGTGTTGGGCGCAAAATACGTAGACGCACATAAATGAGCAAATGCATGTAAATGTCAAACGCTTGTGTTATATCGTGAAAAATAAGAAATATGCGATATTGTGCTATTTTATCGTGTCAAATAAAAAGGAATACCTCTGAATTTCATAATTATGCATTATAACTTTGCATTTCTCTGCAAGCGACATTGATAGCCGAAGAAATTGCCTTGAAAGGCGAATCCAGTTTAATCCGTAATGAAGACCGACATACGTTTTGTATGAAGCGTAAGGAAATTAACATATTATCAACACTGTTTTCAAGTTCCATTTAAAGGCTGTGGCTTGAAAAAGGACGAGTGTATACACTGTGTTATTTGCAAATGTACTTTTTTGTCATAAGATAGCAAACAAGCAGATGGCTCTGCTGATGGAAAGAGTCAACCACGCCTATAGACACCAAAGATGTTAAGGGTGATGTTAATCTCGTGGCGAGGTCTAATGCATAAGTTAAAATAAATACCATGTTGACGTCAGTAATCAATATGTTAGCCAACAGACGAATTGGTGAACCGTGGTAAACAAGAATGTCGTTAGTCAAAAAAAAAATACGTTTAGTTTCTATTGATAAAGATAATCAACTAAATTAACTTTTATTGCAATGCAAACTTTGGTTATCCATTTACTTCTTAGTTATGACAAAGATCTTAAAAATTTACGTTTTCATAAAAATATAAACAAAAACAAAAAACATTACTGTTTCTATTTACCCGATACCCTATGGGGTAATTAAGAACATCCGCGGGGGAAATAAGAACAGTATCACGGTACCAAGGAGCAATCGTTAATCATGGATTATATCATGCCGTATATACGTTCGAAGTATTTGAAATAATTTGTGATGCTTAAACATTTTGTCATGATCGACTAGCAATAATATGGGCAATTGAAGATGTAAGGGGTAATTGGGAACATACCAAATTACTCTTTAAGCAAGAATAAGTGAATATTCTTTATATGACTAATAATAAATCACGTTCCATTTCTTTGTTCTATTCGGGACAAAGCGGTTCGACTCAACATCTTTCTTGTGAACCGTAAAGGACTGGAATATGCTTCCTGAGTCTGTGTTACCGGACGAGTACAATCTGGGGATCTTCAAGAGAAGTGTGAACAGGTACCTCCTAGGGAAGTGCGTTCCATCTTAGGCCTCATCTTAGCTTACCATCAGGCGAGATCAATGTCAAGCGCTTACCTATCGATAATTAAAAAAAATATTCTCCTATTACAAGTGCAAACCCACCACTTGGTTCGGCGCTCCCTGCAAAATTAGTGAACATTCCCTTTTTGAAATGAATTTTCACAAAATCGTATTTAGAGAGTATCCGCTTCACGTCGTTTTGTTGAACGTCTGTGAACTTAAGAATGTGATGTTTTTATCTATTACAACACACGACAAAAATTATAACAAAAATGCAGAAAAAACTATATTTTGACCTACCGTGGTAGTTTGCATATATCGTTTCATTTTTACTGTCACGTATACACAAAAGCGATATTGTATGCAGTTGTTGAAATGGTTTGGCATGGTATAGTATGTAGAGAAGTATGGTTTATTTAGAAGTTCCTAATTACCCGCAGTTCTCAATTACCCTACTCTCCCCTACGCACTAAGTCATAATTTTGACAATTCTTGTAACGCCCATATTATGTTTGAAATACATAGTTGAAATTGATTAAATTTGCTATTCCTTGCATTATGCTTGTGTATACATATGCTTATGCGTTATATCATGTTTTACTAAACTTCGCGTCACGACAAATCGTCACAAATAAAATACACCAGAGACAATAATCGGGGTCCCTGAGTAGGGGATCTCGAACCCAATTTGTATGAATTGTAGAGAAGCCGGACAATAATTGCACTGATACGCCCCGGTTTTATTTGTTCCGTGTTGATCCGGTTTAAATATGGACGAAGATAAGACACGGGCGTATTGTTAATTGTTTGCGCTGGGGGAGATAAGGGCCCCTACACAGGTGACGTGGGACGCAAGTTAGTGTTTTCCGTTTTACGGATGTAAGGACATTTTATTAGACGGTGCTTATGTTTACTTACGGATTACAAGGGGCTAGAACAAAGAAATGGAACGTGATTTAATATTGGTCATATAATTATTTTTGCGTTTACATGCTGTTGATTGTATATTTTACGTATTCAGCTGTAAATCTTATTGACCGTTAGTTATATACAGGTTATTAAAATAATCAAAATTAGCATATTCTACCATGATATGGTGTGCAAATATAAAAACGTTAATATATTCTATGTAGTTTATATATTTTAGTGCTAGATCGAATCTTGTGTCATGTAAAAAATTAGATTTATTCTGGGCCTTGTTTATTAAGGCATTTTCTTTAAAAAATTTGATTCGTAGAACGGAATCATCTGGGTCTTTGGTGAGTATACGAGGGTTAAACTGAAAGTTTTTTGGACTGGCCATATGTAAACAATATAGTAAAAAAATAGTTTAAATTTAGAAAATGGAACTCTTTGCCAATGTTATCATGTATGAAGATTTTCACGATGAAGCCCCATATCGTTCCACTATTTACAACTGGTTTAATGCATTTAAAGGTGGTTGCACTAATCTCACTGATAATCTGCGTGATGAAACGCCTTCTACGGCTACGGCTGAAGATAACATCAGTGTTCTGTTGTGTAAAGTAGAGACTGACAAAAGAATGACCTACCAGCAGATTCGGACAAGCTTAGGCATTGGTATGAGTGAAGTTTCCATGAACATTTAGCAGTCAGGAAACTTTGCGCCTGATGGATACCTTATAATTTGACCAAAGCCCAAAAACTTCGTCGTGTTGATTGGTGCCCTGAAATGCTTCAAAGATTTAACAAAGGTGACTTAAATGTTGTGTTCAACATACTTACGGGTGTCGAAAGCTAGATTTACTGTTATAATCCAGACTGAAAGACTCAGCGGATACTTCCAAGGAGTGGCCAAACAAAGTAAAAAAAAGTTGAAGTGTGGGAAAAAAGATGTTGGCCTATGTCTTTGGAAGGACAGTTCATTAGGCGACAATTGTTTTAAAAGATCAAAAAACAGTTACTGCAGAGTGTTATACTAACTATTGTTTGCCACTCGTTTGGAAAAAGTTCGGGAAAAAACGACTTCGCAGTAAAATTCTCCTCCACCACGACAATACGACAACGCTTTGTCGCACACCGCTGGGTAAACAATCGACTATTTGCCGAAGTCAAATATGTGAAATTACTAGGTCACCTGTCGTATAACCCCGACCTTGCAGCTTGCGATTTTTATTTATACCCGAAAATAAAAGAAAAACTTCGAGGAAAACGTTTTATGGACGCCAGAGAAACAATGGCTACGTTTCAAAAGGCTGTCGAAAAACTTCCTAAAGATGAGTGGCCAAAGTGCTTTTCTCAGTGGTTTCATCGGATGCGCCGATGTCTTGATGGGAATGGACACTACTTTGTAAAGATATAATACAAATTATATAACTTGATAATTTTCTCAGTTTTTGATTTTCTAAGAACTTTCAATTTGACCCAATCAAAATGGAATAATAGTCACTAAGATTGTCGAAAACGGTGATACGATATGTAACCAAATGCATATCAATTTTATTATTCTATAAGGTTCGTATAAAGCAAAAAATAAGCGAAACATTTTAAAAAAGAGAAATACGAAAAGAGTTCTGCAACGCATCTCCACTGTCTCTGCACTGCCTCTGCAGTGCCTCTATACTGTCTGTGCTCTGCCTCTGCACTGCCTCTACACGGCCTCTGCACTGCCTCTGCACTGCCTCTGCACTGCCTCTGCACTGCCTCTGCACTGCCTCTGCACTGCCTCTGCACTGCCTCTGCACTGCCTCTGCACTGCCTCTGCTCTGCCTCTGCACTGCCTCTGCACTGCCTCTGCACTGCCTCTGCACTGCCTCTGCACTGCCTCTGCACTGCCTCTGCACTGCCTCTGCACTGCCTCTGCACTGCCTCTGCACTGCCTCTGCACTGCCTCTGCACTGCCTCTGCACTGCCTCTGCACTGCCTCTGCACTGCCTCTGCACTGCCTCTGCACTGCCTCTGCACTGCCTCTGCACTGCCTCTGCACTGCCTCTGCACTGCCTCTGCACTGCCTCTGCACTGCCTCTGCACTACGTAGAAACACAGGTGACGTGGTTACGCAGGTTAGTGTTTTGCATTTCCGGGTCTGAAGATTGTTGATGGTGCGTTGCTATCCATGCGGGATGGTAATGGCATTCCATAAGTTTATCAATTACCTTACCTTCTAAAGTAAAACACGACAAAGTGATGGTACCAAACTTGGGCGTTGTTTGTGTTGTTTTTTTTTAGGAAAGTATCATCACGCCCGGGTCCCTTGTGGGGTAGGTAGAGTAAATTGAACATCTATAGACTTTTTATTAGTTTGACTAAAAAGCTCGTACCCAGACCGGTTGAAACTGCAGAATTTTTTTATTAATTGCATTTCGATTTTCACGGCTTGGTAGTTTAGATAGTTGGCATTATAAAGAAATAGGTCATCTGCAGTCATGTATCATGATAATCTAAGGGGCTGGCACTTGTACTGAAATAACATTAAGGTCACGTCTATAGTGCGCACGGAACTAGTTGGCCGCGCCTTACGTATTACGTATTACGTATGGCGCGGCCAACTATAGTGCGCGCGGAACTAGTTGGCCGCGCCTTACGTATTACGTATTACGTATGGCGCGGCCAACTAGTTCCGCGCGCACTATAGTTCCGCGCGCACTATACACTACGTATTACCTGTATAAACGTATAATTGAATTCGCGACTTTCATGTTGTACAGCGTATAAAAAATCTATGTCCGAAACAAAAGGGACATTTAAGTATGCCGATGATATTATAAAAAGAATAATTAAATGATTCTATTTATTTATTTATTTTTATTTATTTATTTATTTTAAATCAACATAAATCCACAGCTTATTTCACAAAAAATAACTCAGAGTAGTATATAAACTAAACATTAGCCATTTACGGATTTCACTTTGCTTTCCGACATTATATAGTAGTGTTAGTAGTAGACGGTAAAGAAAATAAGCCTATATTATGTATATAAACACAAAGTCGTTAATTAAATTAAAATTATCAATTACAATATAAACTTAAATGAGAAAAGGACAAAAGAAGAGGAAAAAACAAAAAAAAAAAAACAAACAGCTATCCTAAATACGTTAATTAAAAAAGTAAATTTATAAAAGTAAAAATATTTTGAAGTAAATGTATTTTGAAATCCTCGTATTGAACCTTTTAATTTCGCTAAAACTTAGCGAACATTTAAAACTGTACAACACTCCGTCGAGTATAGGTCGAGTCCGTTGGGTAATGTTAGTAAACAATATTGCAAAGGACGTTAAAAGTTTTATGTGATGCAATTACGTATAACTTTATGAGAAAAAACTAGTGTATATTTTTTAGTTTTCTGATAAAAACAACGTTGCCCCGGATCGGACCACCACTTACCACCTGTCATATTGTGGGACCAAGTATCTTCAGGTAATCGTCGATGTAATAATAATTGGTTGTACCTCTGCCTATTACTTCGGGGATACGGGCATGTAGATACTTTTGCTTTATTTATTAAATTGTTTTTTTTTTATTTAAGTTAAATCAATAATTTTACTATCGTGAAGTATTTATATGGACTAGTGAAAGCCGCACGTACAATTAAACTGATACCATCAGCGGCATTTTGTATATATAGTAATAGTTAAATTTGATTGAAAATAAATATTATCACTCCATTTTCGGGTAGACGGATTGAGCCCAGTATCAATAGACGCCCTGCATCAGTATGATTGAACAGTTTTCCCACGGATTAACTGATTTCTATCTTTCAAGGTAATTCCTTAGGTTGTCAGTGTAGTTTGCATTTACATCTAGAAATACAGAGTAATACACTTATCAATGAAATAAAATCACTCTAGTTATACTTTTTGAGCCATGGCTTATTATTCGAAACGATAAAATGAGGAACATGCTATATTTCTAACTAGCAACCTGCCCGCGGTTTCACCCGCGTAGCTTTTGTTCCCGTGAGAATATCGGAAAGATTTATATACTAAAACCTTCTTCAAGAATCAATCTATCTAGTAAAAAAACCGCATCAAAATCCGTTGCGAAGTTTTAAAGATTTAAGCATACATAAGGACAGACAGATTATTCACGATTTAATAAAATACATCTAAATGTTAATACGTAAAAGGAAAACTTTGTACCCCTTTTAAGACAATTACGCGAACGGTGGAGTGTGAAAGTCACAGTTAAAGTTTACATGGCGGAGAACTGCAGAAAATTAATAAAAATTACCATTAGACAAACAAGACATACTATTTTCTTTACTGCTTAAGTCAGTTGTCAAACTTAAGGCGAGGCATCAAGGCAAACGGAAAAAAAACTGGTTTGATTAATCACATTTGTATGTATTGATCGTTAAATAACGGTTTTACAAAAATTACACGTTATACCTGAAGATATTATCTAAGGAATGTGCTATCTTATTACATGATAGAATGTACTTTACTCGATCATATAAAATTCCGAAAACAGACTTAAAAAAAATTCTAAAACAAATAATTTGTTAATCTTCTTTAATTTTCCACATGATTTTTATTTTCCACATAATATTCCACATAATATTTAGTTTTAAATACAAAAAATAATGTACTAAATTTTAGTTTTCAACTGAAGTCCTATATTTATTTATCCGAAAACTAAACCGTTTCCCAGCGGTTTCAGAACATACCGCGCGGCCCACTTTCTATAGTATTGGCGCGCGTCAAAATACCTCGTCTTCTTAAAAGGATTTTGTTATTTAGTCCACGGTCGAATATCGACCACAGGTGATTGCTAGTATATCTAAAAACGTTTAATACTTTGATAGTAATAGCGTGTTTGTTGCTATGTGCGGCTATACCGTGTCTATTAGTTTTTATATCGTCTGAGGATTTGCCTGTTAGCAAAATGTGTTGTGCTCTTCACAACCATATCTAATGATTATCGTTATACATTACTTATGGTTGTATAATAGATTTATGACTGCCTTATGATTCTGTTAATCCCGGACTCATTTGAAGAATAGGTCAACTGTCGTTCTGCCAGGCAGTTCGTAAAAGGCGACCAATTGGCTGGCTGTAAGAGTCATTAACATCGTGATTATTAGATGATAGAGTTCTGTATTGTCTCGCCCGGGTCTGGTACCGCCGCCTTACCTATTTCTGTCGCAATAGCGTCGACGTTTGTTACTGTCGTGTTCCAGTTTTGACGGTAAGGTAGCTGGTAAATTTATGCATATGGCATTAGACCTCGTCACAAGATAGCAACGCACCATTAACACCTTTGGTGTCTATAGGCGATAGTTAACTCTTTCTATCAGGAGACCCATCTACTTGTTTGCTATCTTATGATATAAAAAAAAATATCTAGCGGTTAGCGTATTTGGCTCAAATCATTGAGTTCTCGGGTTTGATCGATTCAGGCAAAATGTTATTTACGTTTTTTAGAGGTATTCCTCGGAAATTCAAATCACCCGTTATATCTATACCCATAATATCCGTGAATAACTATCAATAATAACCAGTTTTTATATTTTAATCCCTTTGTATGAATTCTTGCCTAAGATGAGCACATAAGCTTTCGGTCTCAGTTATCGCTAGGAATAACCGGTGATCGTTATGATGTCGGTAAAACGTGACGATGACGGTCACCATCCATCTCGCTAACCGGCGAAACGGTGTATTGTGGACCAAAAATTCTATAGATCTTCAGTTCACTCCACCTACTTAGCAAGGGTACTGGCGTAATGATATTTTTATAACGCGCTATATGTGTATAATGATTGAGTGCCATTCTACACGCGTGCTCGAATACGTATTGTATTTATCTAAAACTAGTTTTACGCTACAGCCCGCTTTATTAAAAAACCGGCCGGCCGGCCGGAGTTCGACTCGCGGACGAAGGGTTCCGTATCGTCATCTATAGAAGAAAATCACGTTCGTTGTACATAACGTAATCTTTAAGCAATAAAAAATGCTTAAAATACGTTTGTTTTATGGAAAACGTTGATTTAAAGGCACCTCCCCCCCTTTAAATCAACTTTATTTTTATTTAATTATTTATTTTGAAAGATAATATACAACTAATATTCTGTGAAAATTTTAAGCGTCTACCTGTTAAGGTTATTAATATTGAGCAAAAAAATTGAGCAAAAAAACATGTTACAATAATTGTATTGTTGTATTGTATCCGGGCATTGTTGTTTTTAACAGAAAACTGATAAAAATACGAAAAAAACACGTTTTGTAGGTGTTTGATTTTAATATATATTTTTTTAATTTTTAGTATTTCTTGTTATAGCGGCAACGGAAATACATAATATTGTAAAAAAATCAGCTTTCTAGCCATCATGGTTTATGAGATACAGCCTGATGACAGATAGTCAGACGGACAGACAGATAGCGGAGGTTTAGTAATAGGGTCCCGTTTTACCTTTTAGGTACGGAACCCTAAAAACATACAGCCGAAATGATAACCTCCTAACCCTAAAAACTTTTTTCTGGGATAAACGGCCCTGATATTCCAGGTTATCATCTATTCGCAAGCCAAATTTCATCCAAACCGGTCTAGTCTTATTTTTAAATTGCCCGACCCGGGAATCGAACCCAAGACCTCATGCGGCTAACACCGACACCGGACCACTAGACGCAGAGGCGATTAAAATTACTTCAAGACGAATACTCGTAATCAATCCGGGGGTAATGATTTTTTATAAAGTTGTGATATAAAAAGTCTCGATTTTTTAATTAGTACTTAACACTTGCTGAAAGTAACTGAATTAATAATTAAGTGACGCTTACTTCGCGCTTCTTTATCATAATTGGATAATGGTGTTTGTTTCGTATCGAGCAGCGCACCCCGTTTTACTGATCTGATCAAAGGGACCTGCCACATACTTCTTAAAGGCTTTCGGCTGTTAATTAACACGTTTAAACAACTTACTGTTTGTCTTCTAACGTTTACGTTTTTGAGAATTAACGTTTAAAAGAACGAAGATTATCATAGATAGAAATTTTAATTAAAAGCATTAATTTACGGCCCTGTAGGTTGAGTGGTTAACGAACCTGATGGTGATGAGGATAGTTTAGATGAAATATGTTTGTATATCTGGGTTAGGGGTATTTATTATGTGCGAGGGATCACATGTAGCCAAAATTCGATCATAGAATAAACTAATATTTTTTAAGTTTGATAACCGACTTTAGTTGTAAAGAAAATAGTATTGGTACATGTGTGTATATTATCATGTATGTCACATGACTGTAGTGTGTGTAACATTTGTTTTTATTAATTTAATAACTTATAATGCTTTTTATTTAAAGTCTATTGGTCCAGCGTTGGCGTCGACCACATGAGGTCCCAGGTTCGATTCTCGGCTCGGGTACATAAAAAAGTGTTTTTTTTTCAGTTTTCTGATAAACACAAAGTTGCCTTGGATTGGAAAATGCCCGGTTGACGACAAGCTTGCCACCTATCACATTTGTGGGACCAAGTATCTTCGGCTAATCGTGGGTGCACTTGTTTTACCTCTGCCTACCTCTTCGGGAATATGGGCGTGAAGATACTATTTAAAATATTAAATTTCTGCAATCCTTCGCAATATAAACTTTAGGTAACTGTACAAAATTTTATGCTCCATCGACCGCGCATCGACGATCTTAAAAAGGGGTCCAAGTTTTAACTTCACCTATTAATATATAAATAAATGTAGCAGCATTTAGATAATATATATTTCTATGTATTAGTATCGTTGACTAACAAGCCAAACAAACCCCAGATTATTTGCTTGTGTTATACAGGCACATAATCAGGGTTTTTTAACCCCCGACGCAAAACGAGGGGTGTTATAAGTTTCAGGTGTGTATCTGTGTATCTGTGTATGTGTGTATCTATGTGTCTGTCCATAGCATCGCAGCGCCTTGGTGTATGGTCCGATTTGGTTGCGGTTTTTTTAAATCGAAAGCCCTGTTTTGCGAAATAGTTCTTAGCTATGATTCAATAGAATCAGTTCAGCCGTTTCGAGATCACCAGCTCTTTTCAAATCGATGAAAGGAATTAAGTAACTTGTAAAGGCTTTATCAATACTAAATGTTGTATTCTGTTGCTTTGTTGATATTACAATCATATGGTAACCTCGAGTTGATATTTTAACATCCTCATTCGAATATCATCAGCATCTATTTAACTGGCAATATTTGTATTTAAATAACAGATTTTTCAAATATTGCAAGTCATTTTTAATGACTTTCTGATATCCATTTGTACAAAAAGTTGGTAGATTTGTGAAATCTCAGTGACAATGAATTTTATGGTACCAGATGCATGGTATGCAGAGTTTTAACAAGACGATCATGTTTCGACTAAGTCTTGTTGCTATAAATACTAAGTTTGATTAGTGCCTATGATGACGAGGATCTGAAGATGGAGCTGATAAAGAGCTACTAAAACTTACGCGGAGAATGTAGAAAGAGGTAATATAATCAAGTTCGGACTCCATGGATTTTCGATGATGAGAAATTTCCATTACATATTATAATGTCGAAGAACTGAAGATGGAGCCGTAAGAGTGCAATTGTAACTTACAGATAGAAATTTTTAATGTAGTCGAGTTTGGAGTCATTTTATTTGTTACAGTAAGATCTTTCTCATGATTAAGATAAGGCTCTCAAAATTGAGCTGTAAAAAGTGATATTGACTTCAAGAAACCAGATTCAATATGGAACTATAATGAACTTCTAAACTAAATGAGGTAATATTTTTGAATTAGCACTTAATTGTCTTGTATTGGCCAACACCTTAGTGCTGGATGTTTTTCCAGATCTGATGATGGAACTGAAAGGTAACCATGAGAACTCCTAAACTAAATAAGATAAACTAATCGAAATTGGACTCATTTGTTCTGTTTGGATAAAGACTTCAGTGCTAGACAATTTTCAGAGTCTCACGATAGAGCTAGAAGTACGTTATGGGAACTTTGGAATAAAATAGAGCAACACCATTGACTTTGGGATCGTTTGAATCGTTATTATAAGGACTTTGGAGCGTAATGCATTCTATTGCCTTATGATAGAGCTGGAAGATGTACCCGAGGACTCCTAAGCTAAACCAGGTAAACCCATCCAGTGGGGAACAAATACGATTTGTGCAAAAAACAATTTGGTGCTGGACGATTTCTAGTGTCTGCTGATGGAATTGGAACGTGGAAACTAAATTAAACAAGATACACCTATCGAGTTTGGGATTCTTTGTTGTATTTTAACAAACATCTTGGTTCTAGACGATTTTCGGGGTCTTATATCGGGGTCTGAGCTGATGATGAAGGTCATGGGAACTTTGAAACAAAATAGAGTCAATTTTTACTAAGATTCTAAAGTACGATGATTGCCTGTGATAGAACTGGAAAAAGTCTATTAGAACTTCTAAGCAAATTCAGATAAATTCATTGAGCTGGGCTGATTGGGTTTGTTTTGACATACACTTTGGTGCTGAATAGTTTTTAGGATCTGATAATGAAACTAGAAGGTGGCCATGGTTTTTAACTAAAGGTCAAATTTTTAAACTAAAGAAGATAAAAACATTGAGTTTAGATTCATTTGTTCTTTATTGATAAATAGTCTAATGCTAGATTTACCCCGTGTTGGTCCCGGGCTCCTTTAAAGAATAGGTCAACAGCCGTTATGCCAGGTAGGTCGTAAAAGGCGACCGATTGGCTATACTTGCCACTACCATCATGGCTACTAGGCGGTCTACCGCCAGTGCAGAACTTTAGTTCTGCACTGTCTCGCCCGGGTCTGGTACCACCACCTTACCTATTCCTGCCGCATTAGCATCAGTATACCGCAACACGACAGTGGCAAGTGCTGTCGTGTTCCGGTTTGTAGGGTAAGGTAGCCGGCAAACTTATGCATATGGCATTAGACCTCGCCACAAGACAGTAACGCACCATTAACAGATTTGGTGTCTATAGGCGATGGTTGACTCTTTCCATCAAGAGACCCAGCTCCTTGTTTGCTATTTTATGATATAACTCCAAGCCAGAACACGAGAGTGTCGAGCACCGACGCTATTGCGGCAGGAATAGGTAAGGCGGTGATACCAGACCCAGGTGAGACAATGCAGAACTCTACCGCCTAGTAGCCGCAATGGTAGTGACTCGTATAACCAATCGGTCACCTCTTACGACCTGACTTTCAGAACGGTAGTTGACCTATTCTTCAAAGGAGCTCGGGATCAACACGGGGAGAAATTTTGTTTGCATTTATTCTGTTTACATTTGTTCTGTTTTGGTAAATAATCTGGCGTCAGATTATTTCCAGGTTCATACGATAAAGTGAGAGAAGGTCATGGGAACGAAATGAAGAAAGGAATGAAAATTGGGCAGCACCATCGATTTTGGTCTTGTTTGATTCGGTCTTTTAAGGACTTTGGAACAGGATGTTTTCTAGTGTCTGATGATAGAGCTAAAAGAAGTTCATTAGAACTTTTAAGCTAATCTCGATAAACCCATCGAATGCCGGCTAATTCGGTTAGTTTTGGCAAATACTTAGCTGCCGGATATTTTCTAAGATGTAATAATGATGGAGCTGAAAGGTGGCCATCGGAGATTGGGCTGATATCGATAGCTTTTATTATTAGGAGATTCTCAGGGTTTTATAATGGAACTAAAAAAGTGGCCATGGAACTTCTGCACTAAACTTTCACGTTTTCCACTTAAAATGACGCATATGTAGTGGAATGGCGGTTTGAGGATGTGTCAGGGGTTTTTGAAATTTTTAATTTTATTTATCTTTTACTTCTACAATTCTACAACTGCTTCTACAATTCTACAATTCTACAACGGGTTAGAATTGGTCTAACCGTTAGACCAATTTATGTGATTTGTCTAGCGATATTATTATTATTATTGTTAGTATTTTATTATTAAATCATAGCAGCAGACAAGTCGTTGGATATCCTCTATATAGGGTTACTTTTAAAGGTCCAGCCAAATAGTCAGAGGCTGTTCAGAATCGGTAATATGTTCGATTTATGTAATAAAAATAATTTAAAAATGTGCAAGCGGTTGACCTTACAGGTCATCCCTGAAACTTCCCGCTAAATTAAGGTATTATAAGCTCAAAAGAGTAAAAACTATAAACATGGATTTTTTCAGTTCAAACATTTATTTTGTTAAAATGACAGTATATTGATTATTGAAAAGTTGTATATTTTGGGAACGCTGATTGAATTTGATCTTTCGAATAACATTCAACATAATTTTTAAGATCTAAAATATTGCTTTAGCTAATAATGGATAGGTTGAAAAATTTCGTAGCAATGTCAAAAACATTTTTTTCAAATATTTTCATCATTAATAAATCTTAAACAAATTGACCGAATTTGGTCCAATTAACGGTAATTGACGCAGTTTTTAAAGGAAAAAAGCTGATAAGATTTTTAAGTCCATCGGTGTATTAGCCTGGAAATTATTTTAAAAATGTAAAGTAAATTTGCTAAAAATAACGTAATTTTAATATTTGAAAATCTGTAACTTTTTAAAATTTATTCGATTTTGATTCTTAAAATGTCATCTGACGTAATTTTTTTAGTACTAAAATATCGTAGAATATCAAAAAAAATGATTGGTTGAAAAGTTTTGAAGTTATGTCGAAAAAACCCTTTTTAAAATTTTTCCTCAACGATTTCTCCCAAACGGATAAACCGATTTTGATGCAATTAATGCATTAGATATAGTTTTTTGAGGAATAGAGCTGATTAGTTTTGGTACTCAATCGGTACATTAATCTGGAAGTTATGTTAAGAAAATACTGTTTCACCAAAATTTTTTTGAGAATTTTTCAAAATTTCTTAAAATCTGCTGGACCGATTTCATTTTGAAGGAAATCTAAATTGAGCGAAATCCAATCGAATGCCATCAACTGCGTTTCAATAGGTCTAGCCGTTCAAAAGTTATGAGATGTTTATATATTATAATCTAGTATATGCAAATTTGACATGATTTTATATATTTGTATATGTATGTATATGCATATGCTTATGTATGTGTATCTTATATATGTATATGTATGTATATGCATGTGCTTATGTATGTATGTGTATCTATCTATATATGTGTATGAATATTTAAATATGTATGTATGTGTATGATGATAATAATAAAATATATAAAGTTCAATGGCACCTTCACACCTTCATTCTGTTGGCCCAAAGGTTGACTGGTGGATAATGCCAATAGGCATTAAGTTCGCCTTTTGTACGAAAATGTATGTTTTTGGTGTACAATAAAGTTAAAATAAATAAATAAATACACACATACACACACACTCACACACACACACATACAGAAATACTAACGTAATCGCAAAAATAGTCGGAAAAGATTCCTAAGACCTCAAAACGTGGAGATCCGGTGAAAACTCGATTTTCGAAAATCAGGGCAAATTCAGTAACTTCCTATCTACGTACACTACGTACTACGTAGCGGGAAGTTGAAGATTCAAAATTTCATTTTAAACCAGACACAAAAAACAAAACGCATTGATATAATTTCAATTACGTAAAATTCGAACAAAACTATTTTAATGCCTTTAACCATTTTAAAAGTGATTGAGAAAATGTACTTAGAGCGATAGATTACTAATACTATCGTAATTATAGGTAAATGTAAAATGACACCTTGCCAGCACTACAGATTTTATTCACAAGACTCGGTGCATCGAATTCATGAGTTCAGTGGGATATTTTTACACGAATATTTTTATATTATCTTGTAATATTTTTACAATAATAATTACAATGCATTTTCATTTCAGTATTTAGTTCCTAATTTTAAAATTTGGTCGCACCTTCTTCCTGCCGGACTGGTCTATTATTCTATGGTTTTACGTATTTATGATACAATAGCCTCAATGCTTGGCATTGTCGTGTTACGGTTTGGAGTGTAAGGTAGTTGGTGGAATTATGGGTAGAGCATTACCGTCCCGCTAGACGGATAGTAAACGCACCATTCACATTTTTGGTGTCTACAGTTAATGGATTCTTTTTCTATCAGAAAGTCATCTGTTAGCTATGGAGTGATACAAAAAATATACGTATATTGTAGCATAACCCTAATTGCAGTGAGGGTGATGAGTTGGCATATATAAAACAAATATTAGCATTACCTGGCCAGGCCGGTGGGCAGCGTCAGGCTGTCTGGTTCATAAGCTTGCTACGGGTGCCTTGTTACTGTTAACATTCTGATGTTCATGCGCTCGTTGTATCTATTGTATATGTATTTAAGTTAATTGGAGCATGAGTTTCTTTTTTAACCATCGACGCAAAACACGGGGTGTTATTTTTACGTGTGTGTTTATTTGTGTCTCTGTCCGTGGCCTCATATCCATCCAAACGATTTGAGTGTATTTTCACTAACAAAAAATTGGAGATTATCAATTTGACATTTATTTATGTAATATTGTTGGAATTTAATAATATTTGAGTATGATGATGTGGTATATGTGGTCTAATAGGGCGTCCAAGTACCACGTCCTAAATTTTGTAACTGTATGTTTGTTAGTATCTTTGTATGATTTTTTTATAGAAGAGGGGGCAAACGAGCAGGAGGTGCACCTGATGGTAAGTGATCACCGCCGTTTATAGACATCCACAATACCAGAGGTCTTGCAGTTGCGTTGCCGGCCTTATAAGAATGAGTAAGCTCTTTTCTTGAAGGCCCACAAGTCGTATCCGTTTGGAAACACCCCTGCCGGTAATTGGTTCCACAACAAAGTAGTGCGAGGCAAAAAGTGCCGAGAGAAACGCACAGTTGTGGATTTCCAGACATCGAGATGGTGAGGATGGAATTTCAAATTTTGACGCAATGTCCGATGATGGAATTCGGCGGCAGGAATTAATCCAAATAACTCGTCGGAACACTCCCCGTGAAAGATACGATAGAAGACACAGAGTGAACTAACATCTCTTGGTATGCTTGTCCACGATTTTCTCGGGAACTCAAAGCTATATCAAGATATTTTTTTAATTCAAATCAGTATATTCTAACTTAAGCAATAATTTAAGTTTCATCAAAAT
Organism: Apodemia mormo; assembly: GCA_036924255.1. Classification (NCBI taxonomy): domain Eukaryota; kingdom Metazoa; phylum Arthropoda; class Insecta; order Lepidoptera; family Riodinidae; genus Apodemia; species Apodemia mormo. The sequence goes on along the minus strand of JAUPFN010000006.1, from coordinate 3,992,710 downwards.
CATTTCACTGGTTTTTGATATATAAGTATAATTGACATTTGAAATCGGTTTAATTTTTTTAATCTGTCAAAAGTGATTGAGTAATATATCAACGCACATACCAAACCCTTAAATTTCTAACTTAAAATTTCGCCTAAACATTCCTCTTATGAGGCAAGCATCTACTAGGGAAGGATTTTTCAAAATTCATAGGGTAAGTAAGTTAACATGGAACTTCATATTCCGATAAAAAACTTAAATAAAAGTTTGTATGAAACTTTTTATTCCTTGGACATATTTGTATGAAATTTCGTAAGAATTGAGTACGGCAAAAATGATGAGTTACATGTTTGTGTTTTTCAAAATTCAACACCTAAAAGGGTTAAATAGGTGATACAAGTTTTATATAAACGTACATATTAAACCCTTAAGGCTAAAAAATAAAATTTCGCAAACGCATTCCTCTTATGACGGAAGCATCCACTATGGAAGGATTTTTCAAAAATCAAAGGAGATTTACATGGGCGTACCCAGGTTCTTGGCCAGTGGGGGACAGCCGTTACGTGTTAAGACTATATTTTTATCATTATTTTTTATCTACAACAGTACATAATTAGTAGAAAGGTAAACAAATTCCGGGGGGGGGGGGGGGCAGCTGCCCCTCCCTGCCCCCCCTTCGGTACGCCTATGGAGATGTAAGATTATACGGAACTTTATATTCCGTTAAAAGACTTAACAAAAGTAAAAAGAGTAAACGCCCATGCCAAGCATTTAAAATTTTGCACACGTATTTCTCTTGTGACTTAGGTATCTACCAAGGAAGTATTATTAAAAGATCAACCCTCAAGGGGGTGAAATGGGGGATACAATTTGTATGAAACGTTGTTTTTCCTTGGACATATTTGCATAAAATTTCGTATGAATTGAGTACGGTAAAAACAATAAGTTAAGTATTTCAAAATTCAAGCCCTAGAGGATAAACTAGAGGATGAAAGTTTTATGTAAACGCACAGGCCAAACCCTTAGGGCTAGAAACTTGAAATTTCGTACACTTTATCATCTTATGACGTAAGCAACCACTAAGTAAAGATTTTTCAAAATTCAACCCCCAGGGGAGATTTTTATTCATTGGACATATTTGCATGAAATTTGGCATAAGAGTACGGCAATAATATGAGTTACATATTTCAGTGTTTTTCAAAATTCAACACCTAAGAGGATAAAATAGAGGATAAAAGTTTTATATAAACGCACATACCAAATCCTTAAGGCTAGAAAAATAAAATTTCGCAAATATATTCCTATTATGACGTAAGCATCCACAGAGGAAGGATTTTTCAAAATTCATAGGGGATGTAAGGTTATATGGAACTTTATATTCCGTTAAAAAAAACATATTTAAAAAAACTCTTATTTTAGTAATTAGAGTGTTAAATCTCAAGCGTTTTATGTATTTTAAAATGGGTATCGTGCAAATATGTTTATGCACAATGTACTAGATCTCTTTTGCTAGGCAAAGAGGTGGGACTCCAAGTCGTCAGTTAGTACCCGTTTCTTCTGACAAAAACTCGTGGCTCAAGACTGTTTGTGGGGAGGTTTATAAAACCTTGAACTAAAATCCACGGGAAGGTAATTATGCGCGTAAATCCCCGGGACTGTCTTTAAAAAAATCTATCCGGACGAAGTCGCGGACAAGCCAGCGGGTTCCTGTTACTTGGTAGTTAATAATTAACTTTAATTAAAATAATGATTACCTAACGCAAAATTTTACTCTGTATATATACGTATTATACTTGTTTAGCCTCGTCTAAAACCGCCCCTGTGGTTTAGTGGTCCGGTGTCGGAATTGACCACATGAGGACCCGGACCTGGGTTCCATTCCTGAGTCGGGCAATTTAAAAATGTGTTTTTTCAGTTTTTTGATAAAAATAACATTGCCCGGGATTAAAAAGTGCCCGGTTGGCGATAGGCTTGCCACATATCACATTTTGTGACCAAGTATTTTCGGCTAATCGTGGATGCACTTGTTGTACCTCTGCCTACCCTTTCGGGGATACGGACGTGAATATACATTTCTTTAGCGATAATAGTGTGATGGAATTTATTTATGTGAAAAACGTTTCCCTTCCAAACAGATAAAGGACAAACCCACCATTAAAATGTAAACCTTAGCACACAATGTAAATAAAACGCGTACTTCTTAAAGGGTGAGTCTAATTCTTTAATTATAAAATGCAAATTCAACAGAATCGGTGGCGGCAATCAATGGCCCTCCCGGGACGTTTATGGGGTGGAAAGTTGATAGAGTACGGAATTCAGAAGGAGGAATTAGCTACATAGTGAGCGAAGAGTGTCTAACATTCCTCTTTTTATTAGAATGTCTAGACAATGAATTTTTCATGTTTTACACTTAAATTCATGTAATCTTCTTCTGTACATTGATATTCAAATATATAGTTTTTCATCTTAGAAACTTGATTTATTATGCTATTTCGATAGCGACCTTTACTACGCAATTTGTGGGGCTTGGCTTCCATTCCTAACAGAGAAACATTTAGCAGACAAGTATAGGTGTTTGTATTTCTGAATTTGAGCGTTTATTAAATATATACATATATACAAATAAATAAAATTGGAGTGTATATTTGTAACATTAAAATAACCGCTTTTTACTAAATGCATATGGATGTTACTAAATGCATATGTATACACGATACATATACCAAAATAACATTTTTTACAATTTTTGTCTGTCTGTCTGTCTGTCTGGATCCGGCTAATCTCTGAAACGGCTAGACCGATTTTGACGGGACTTTCACTGGCAGATAGATGATGTGACAGGGAGTAACTTAGGCTACGTTTTTCAAAATTTTTCCACGCGGGTCGGGTTGACGTGCATGCGCACGATAGCTATTATAGCCTAACTGTGTGTTCGCTGTTCGCAGTGTAGGCAAGTAAGCACGTTATTCACGTAGTGGTAATAAATTCTGGCAGGTAGATGGGTTTTCAGCTCGACACGTTTTAACCTCGACGTCAGCTTTAAGCTGCTCCTCGAACTCATGGATTCGCCTCTTCTCAATCCCTCGCCATTCCTGGTGTGGTGCTGCCAAATCTTCCCAATGAGGTGGTTCAATATTGCATCTTTTCATGTGCCGCTTCTGATCGTCTTATCTCGTCTTTATATCGGAGGACTTTTCTGTCCTGTTTCCGCTTCTTACCCTCTAGTTCAGCAAAAAAGATGCACTTCGCCAGTCTTTCCTCCGCCATACGTGATATGTGACCACACCACCGAAGTTGCCGGCGCATCAAATAGGCTTCAACGCCTCCGATATTGGCTCGTCGCAGAACTTCGGTATTATGCACTCTGTCGGTTGATCTGATCTTCATGATAGTACGAAGGCATTGAAGGTGAAAATGATCAAGAGTACGTACGTATATGATGGCGATTCACATATCATATCTCGGAAGGGTATAAGAGATTTGGCAGCACAATTACCATGTACCATAGATATTTTTGTGGTCGTGGGAGCTGAAGACCTTGGAGCGCAGTTTGCCGAACGCTGCAGCTGCAGCGCTGATTCTGCTATTAATCTAGGCGTCAAGGTCACATTTTGATGTTTTAGTGTTCTTCAGATAACAAAATTTAAAGATAAGCAGTAATAAAAAATTTAGAGATCAAATTGAGTATTACCACAGGCATTGTTCCGAAAACCGAAGCCACCCTACCTACTCCTGCCGCAACGCGTCAATGCTAGTCACTGTCGTGTTCCATTTTAAAGAGTAAGGTAGCCGGTAAAATAATGCATGTGGCATCTTATAATATTAATAAATTAATAAAAAGTTTTCCACAATATTATTACATTTAGTAGTAGCAAAATTATTTTAGTGGGGTTTCATTCTCAAAATAATCATTAAAAAGCCTACTATTATACTAATTATGCACATTTTTTCCTAAAGCCTTTAATTATATTACCCAGTCTTTTTTTATATTATTAGCATAGATATATTACACGTATACTCAAAGATTATTAGATAGCAAAAAGCAGATGGCTCTCTTAATAGAAAGAGAAATCGTCAACTACAGACGTCATAGATATCAATGGTGCGATGCTATCTGTGTGGCCGGATGGCAATGCCAAACCGGAACACGATAATGATAAGTATTGATGCTATTACGGCAGGAATAGGTAAGGCGATGATACCAAATACCCGGGCGAGACGACCCAGTAGTCACGGTCGTATTTTACGACCTGTCTGGCAGAACGGCAGTTGGTCTATTCTTCAAAGGGAGTCCAATCAACACGGAGTAAATTAATAGGGGAAAGTTAATTAACAATATAAGTATTAGCTTGTGGTCAGATTTTAGATAATATTTAAAAAGTATCTAATTAACTAAATTACCTGTCAAAACGCAATCTTCTTATATCTTATATATAAAAATCAATTGCTGTTCATTAGTTTCGCTAAAACTCGAGAAGGGCTGAAACGATTTGGCTAATTTTGGTTTTGAATTGATTGTTGAAGTCCAGGAAAGGTGAGAAAATATAGAAAAAAATAAGATTAGTTAAAAAAGGCAAAACAACGTTTGCCAGGTCAGCTAGTAATAAATAATGATCAACATGTAAACTAGTAGTAATTTCTATTTCGGTGAATTATGCTGTGGAATTTTGTTCATGTAAAATAAATATACAAACAACGCTTTTTTAGAAGCACTACTCGTATAAAAGCTATGGATAGGACTTAGAGAATCTAATACATTTCTGAGTTCTACGAAGCTATTTCAGTAGTTCCCACAAAGGCATTCTGCACCTAGCACAGACAAATAAAATTCATTTCATAATATACGCTTTGAATTGTTGGAAGCTAATATTCCAGTTTTATAGCTTGGAGTTTAGTAAGTAAAATAAAAAAATTGAAAACGAAAATTCCGTTATTTTAAGGATCGAGCACACTGAGACGAGCGGCAGGGTGATCACGTAACTCGCAAGCGAAATTATCGTGATTGTTTAGTTATTGCAAGACACATAACAGCCTTGTACATTAGTGGTAGTCGTTGCCGCTTGATTAGTTTTGATGCTGTGACATTGCAAAAGTGCATCTAGTGACCAGCAAGCAATTGGCGACGTTTTTGATGATTTTTTCATTACGTTTAAGAGTCATCGCTGATCGCTGGCGAATTGCAAACGTTAGATGATGATACGCCTACCGTGTCGCAACAACAACGGAGCGGAGCAGAGCGGACCGCATCACGATACATCGCATTTCCGTATTTTTTTCAAAATGTTATTCTTCTTTGCTGACATTGTAACTTAATCTTGCAAATCACATAGCTCTTTGAAGCCTTCTTCATCCATAATTACACAATTTATTAATAGTCAAACAACACGCAGGTGCAATTCCGCTTGCACACGGGGCTATAGCCATCATTTCCTCTATAATAATTCCGTGATTATTTCTATCGGAATATAATAATTTACCATAATTGCATTTTATTTATAATATATACATTAATACGTGAATGAAAAGTTTTGGACTCCTTTTTAAGACTATTGCGCTAACGTTGGAGTATGAAATTTGGCACAGTTAAAGTTTACATTGCAAAGTAATCGACCGCCTCGTTGGTCGAGTGGTTAGCGACCCTGACTACGCGATCGACGAGGCTCGGGTTCGATCCCCGACGGGGACAAGCATTTGTGTGATGAGCATAAATGTTTGTATTTCCGGGTTTGGGTGTTTATTATATATAATATATATATATATATATATATATATATATATATATATATATATATATATATATATATATATATATATATATATATATATATATATATATATATATATATATATATATATATATATATATATATATATATATATATATATATTCTAGTATTTATATATGTATTTTCTATGTATTAGTATCGTTGACTAACACCCATAACACAAGCAAATAATTTGCTTACTTAGGGGTTAGATCAGTAAGTGTAATTTGTCCCGTGAATATTTATTTATTATTATTTAAAGGACTGCAGAAAATTAATATTTTTAAATAAAATACATTAGAAACACATTACATTCATAAAAATAAACATAACACATTATACTCTTGCATTGACCTCTATTCTATGTATTCATGGGACATACATGACAGTATACAAACATATTATTTTTGTTACGGCTAAAGTCAGTTTTCAAAATTAAAAGAGATATTACTGTTAAGTCTTTGGTCGTAATTCGGCCATAGGCGATCGCTACTTTTTATTAATACGTGAAACAAAAACGTTGTACCTCTTTTTACGACAAATACAAGAACGAAGGAGTATAAATTTTGAAAGTCAAAGTTCACATGGCGGAGGAGCACTGAAACCTACTATCTATATTAATAATTTCGTCAAGGATTACGGTAGACTCAATTGAAACCATACCTAAATTATAAAGCGTAAAAAAATAATAGTTTTGAGTCGACAACATATATCCGCAATATTCGGATTGTCGAGTATTTTGTTAAAATAGTGATTAAAAATTCTAACGGTACTGACAGACAAATCGGCCATATTTCTTTAAAGGTTACAAATATACGTATACGGTGAAGATGGCGTGAGCATTTAGTAAAGTGTCATAGAACAGAGCGCAGATTATCGTGAAAATTATTTTCTCTTCGTTAATAAAAGAGAAATTAAAAAATAGCAACACTATAGTGTTGTCTTTATTAAACCAACGTAATAGTTGAAAGAAGACATCACTACAGTGTTGCTACTTTTTAATGTCTACTATTTTAGTAAGTATATAAGATCATGAAGTACTAGTATAAGATTGCGTATTATGAGATTTCCGAGCGAAGCCAGGCTTTCATCTAGTTTTTAAATAATATGCATTAAAAATACATTAAATGAATAAAAATCTTGCGCAAAATATTGCGCACACTAGATTCACGTGATGTAGTATTATTCAAATAAACTATTTTATGGCAGCGTGCTATGGACTATAAACTATATTTTTCTAGCGCGCTATGTTATAGACCACGTTATAACGTGTAACTAGAAGTCTATCATACGAAGTTACGAACTACGCGATCTAACGTGATCTAACGAGCAATGATCGAAATGTGCTAGATCTTAGGCGCTAGACGTTTAACCCTATTTAATAGATTATAGTTTATATGCTTAGTCACCGCGTGCTAGCGCTCGCTGTGTAACGTTGATATGTTGCACGCTATCGCAGCCGGCTCATGCAAGCTTCGTGTCCGCCCTGCACCTTTTTCCACCTGCTTCGTTTACTCCGCACTGCACCTCTCCCGTAGGTGATAGCGTGATAATATGTAGCCTATATGTAGAACCGACCTATTAGTAATATTCATGCAAAATTTGAAGTAAAACTATGCGGTACTTTTTGAGTTTACCCCGGACATACATACAGACAAACAGATAAACAGACAAAATTCTAAAAACTATATTTTTGGCTTCGATATCGATTGTAGATCACGCCTCAAGTATTCTTTTAAAAAAAATATTCAATGTACAGTTTTGACTTTCCTACAATTTTATTATATGTATTGATAACTAAGGCCTACGCCAGCCGCTACGTACCTATATAGCGTGGCGTTGTATTATAGCGCCGAATGGGAATCTGTATAGCGTACGCTTTACGTTGAATATTAAATTAATATTAAATGACCAAAATAAAACACACTTTTTGAAAAATTGTACTTACCTTATTTAATTTGTACGACCAAAATGATTTCATATACAAGTTTACATTTATGTTTCGTACATAGTATAATTGAAATTTAGTTTTGATATTCAGTAAGTCAATTTACACAACTAAAGCACTCACAGGAGTAGCAACCAAAGGTAAATTCTCAATATATTCACGAGCTTTAAAATAACTTTTAGTGCGGTCAGTTGTAAAGTTGCCCCAACGTACTCGTAGTATTTGTTTATTTAAAAAAACATTTTATTTACAAGAACACAGATGATACTAAAGTTTGTATTTTAATAGATAATTCGCCTCTGTGGTGTAGTAGTTCGGTGCCGGTGTTGACTACAAGAAGTCTCGAGTTCGATTCTCGGTCGGGAAAATAATATTCAAAAAGTATCGTCACTGCACGACGAACGCTAATTTCTAAATGATGAATTTCTGTACGTCGTGTACAGGTGTCAGTGTTAAATATTTTTATTGAAAAATTGGGTCAAAATTTAAACTTCCTTTTTTACATAGCCGGTATCAGAATCGAATACTGAACATCTTCCTTTAGTATCAGCAGTCTTTTACCAGTCAACGCGTATGTGTGTTTTAGAACTTTAAAAAACTTACCAAAGAAATGTTTTTGATATGATTAGATTGAAAATTTTGCGATTTTATTCTTTGCTTTGTAATCGATTATGTCGATTGTACTGATAGCTAGAGTCTCGGTCGGCTCGGTTGGTTAGAGCTTGTTGGCCTTAGGCATGGTCGCTGGCACAAATAAAGTCGTTTTAAAATTGATAAAGTTATCTATCTCTAGTGCGGGATACGTTCTAAAACACATAACATTAAAAAATACAGAAAATGAATATTGATAGTAAGGAGACAATTTACGAAAATGACAGAGTGCATATATCTTTTTCACCAACGAATTTACATCCAACAAAACAGGTGGGTTATGGCGTCTTATTTATTTTTATAGTGCTAACATTTACTAAGCAAAAGCGATATTTTTCGAAATAAAATACTATACGGCACTTAGCGTACCCATTGCCAATGCTCTACAAACCTGCGCTGAGGTCTAAGTCATGAATATGAAGATGCTGTGAACTCAAAACGATACGCTCGCCTTGCAAATAACAAGAACGTGTAATGGCATATTACTTTTTATGTAATCTAGACTTTAATGTGCACTGTATAAAGTAGATATTTGATGTACTCCATCAAGTGATGTTTCTAAAGTTATCTATGTAGTTTTATCCGTTATGTGCTGAAGGCTTTTATTTTATTATATTTTATTCGAGAACATTCTAAGTGATACTGAGACAATATAGTTTTAAAAACGACGACTATACTGTTTTTATGCATACAAAATTAAATTGGCTTACTGTTTTAAAAGGTTTTCATCCTATAAGGGTTCCAGCTATATATATCGGGGCAAAAGTATTTTCGTATTGTTCATACGAAGGAAAATGTTTTTTTGTAGGTATAATTATTTATTTATTTATAATACGTATGTGCCGTTTTGATCGATGATTTGTTGCCATCTTTTGGATAGTGCCATGATCCCATTCCTGTAGAAATTTTGAGATTTTTGATTAAAAACATCTAACAAGTGTGTTCACAGTTTTTCAAGCAATCAAAATGAACGTATGTGACGAAGAAATTCGGTACATTTTAAAGTTTTGGGGTGGTGTTCCACCATGACAACGCCAGACCGCACTCATCTATAGCCACGCAGCAAAAAATGAGAGAGCTTGGCTGGGATGTGTTGATGCATCCTCCGTATAGCCCTGACCTTGCTCCATCAGATTTCCACCTGTTTCGGTCATTGCAGAATTCTTTAGGAAGCATAAAGCTAACCTCAAAAGAACACTGTGAACACTACCTTCATTTCACCATCTTTGAGGATTAATTTAAAAAAAACCACATTATTCCTCGTTTAGATCGTAAGATCAACTTCTGTGAAAAAATTCAGCCTTTGGTCTAAAGGATTACTCTGGCTGTAGATATGTCAGTCAGTGACTCAGGACTTTTAATGTACAGGTTGCCTAGTAAAAGACTGTATATGAAGGAGAGCGTTCAGTACTCGAATTTGATACCGAATATATAAAAAAATGAGTACATAAATTTTGATCTAATTATCCAATAAAAATGTTTAACTGGGGTTTGTAACTCACGTATAAGTATTTTTTCATAATGTCCTGAATAAATTTGCGCTATCAATTACTGTTTACAAACAGCGATTTGCTAAACTCGAAACTATTCGTTAGCGCACCGCTATCGCTCGTGCCAACCACATTTTCTGAATATTACTGCATTATTATTTTGTATTTAAGCAATATTGTCTTTTTATTGATTAAATATGATCATTAACTATCGTATCCTTCAATATGTAGATACAGTATTTGTCCAGTCAAGTGGTATACAGATAAAAACGAATTAGTTTATTTTTTTTCTACTTTGTGTAAAATCAATTAATTTATTAAGACGAAGACTAGGACTTGTAAAATACATGTACACAGTTGAATACAGGTGATAAAAAATGGGTAACTTATGATAAGAACGTGCAAAAAAAATCATGATCGAAACATGGACAAGTCCCACAGACCGGGGCAAAGCCCGGCCTGACTCTACGAATGTCTATTTCAACAAAGTAGAATCAACGCGGTCGAGATGAGGTCGCTAAGAAAAATATGTGGTGTAACACTCGCAGGCCGGGTTCGTAATGTGGTGGTGGTTCGTAAGAGAGAGGTTAGGCTTGAAAGAAAATGTCGGTGAACAGATGAGAAAGGGCATGCTCCGTTGGTTCGGACATGTAGAAAGAATGGTAGATGAAAGGTTGACAAAACAGATATTCAATGCAAATGTGGAAAGATTTAGGTACCGGGGAAGACCAAGACTGACATACCATGATCAGATTGATCGAGTATTGCCCGAAGGTGGTGTCAAAAGTCTTCGCGAACGGCGTGTATGTATGAAGAAAGTGATGAATGTGGAGGAAGCGAGACAAGCCTGCAAGGATCGTGATGTATGGCACTCGGTTCTTTCTGCCTACCCCGTAAGGGATCTGGCGTGAAGATATGCATGTATAAAATTACATTGATATTGCTAACGGCGCTTTGTATATGAAACATACAATTTTCTATCACAAACAGTAAATTCATACCGAAGAAAATACAAAAATAACAATTTAAAATATCTATGTGAGTATAAACTGGTCTTAACGGCACCTTTGACGGTAATGGTAAAATATGGTGCAAACCATCTCTTAAATATTTTATACACCGCTTCATATGGTTTTGAACGAATCCTCTTAGCTTGAATTATGTAATGCATGGACCGGTCGTGAAATGGGTTAGTTATATTTGTTCCTAACTGCGTTCGCAGTTAATTTCAACCTGATGTTAATTTATATGTTAAATATTTTACTCGGAATTTAGATTCATATTTCAAAGACTTGCGGATGTGAAATCTGGAGTTGTACGAAGAAATATTTATTCAGGACATCATGTTTCTAGGAAGTACAATGATTTGCAACAAATTAACATACGAGTAAACATACTTTTAACTATAAATAAATTACAGCATTTATTGAAGAAAAACTTCTATAGAATCGTTGTTTAAAACCAAGGATTTATAACGTTATAATATTGATATGTTTGCGTCGTCGTGATTGGTTATGGTATATTATATTATGACGTTGTCTTCTAGCGCTAATTGGCGAACAATCACGTAACAGCATGAAACGCGGCCAACCAATCTCGAAACAGCAAACATATCGATATTATAACGTTTTAAATCCTTGTTTAAAACACGTTTAAATAGAAACGTGGCACGATAGAGGAACACATTGTATAGGATTAAATTGATGGGAGAATGAGATAAAATATATATATAACACCCATAATTATACCATGCAACTGGTACTGTTTTTTCTTTTTTTTTTTTAACTACTTTCGAGTATTACATAGTATTTTGTATTTAAAATATCATATGTTTAATAGTACCAAAACCAGCCAGATACAAAAATTATAACCAAAAAGATTCAATTGCATTTTTTTAGTTCTTAAATACGAAACCCATTTTCCTCGATTTCTTCAATTTATGCCTCTTCTCTATCTATCTCTCTTTCGATCTTTTAACTTTAATTAAGAGATTCACTTCTACTGCATTTGATCTCACATTCGATTTATTTGAGTTTTTGAGTAAATAAAATAATTGTCGGTAGTTTGTGTGTAGGCTTAAGCTTCGGAAAAGTAAGTAAGAAAGAAAAAACTTAAGAAAAATATATGTTCTACAACTTCTTAAAATTTTGGACTACAAAATACCAGAATATTTTGCCAATAAAAATATTTGACCAATTTATTTATCCAGAGAGCAACATTTTGATGTGGGTCTTTGTCAGCGATAATACTAGACAAGAATGCATAGAAATCTCAGTCGCCAATATCAATTTAATATTATACTCGGCTCTCACTAGTCCAAACAAATACTCTGTACTTATAAAATAATTGCTTTTACTTAAAATAAAATTTAAAAAAAAATCATAAAATTTTAAACAAATGAAATCGGTAATACGTCTTATAAAACTTGAAACGACCTTCACAATACATATTGTTTACTAAAGGACGTTCTCGCATTGTGCTATAATTTACGATACCATTGAATGAGTCAGCGTAGCACTGGATTAAAATTATAAATATGAATTATATTAAAACTAGCTATGCCCGCGACTTCGTTCGCGTGGAAAAAATTCTAAAATAAAAACCCGTATAGTTCACGTTCCCGTGGGATTTCCGGGATAAGAACTATCCTATGTCCTTTCCTGGGTCTCAAACTATATTTGTACCAAATTTTATCCAAATCGGTTCAGTGGTTTGGCCGTGAAAGCGTAACAGACAGACAGACAGACAGACAGACAGAGTTACTTTCGCATTTATAATATTAGTATGGATAATAATGTTTAGTAACGTAATATACACCACCATCAGACTGAGATTTTTATTAATGAGAAAAATTTTGAAAAAACCTCAATAACACCGATATTGCCCGACCCGGCGATTGAAACGTGACACCATTGTTAATGTTAAACATTGGCCAACATTTTTTTCAAAAATCGATGACCCAAACGACGACGATATGTTAATAGACTAACGGGTGAAGCTGCATTGGACAGCTAGTAAGTTATAAAAACATATCAAGGAGACAGAAAAGTATCTTCACGCCCGTATCAACGAAGAGCCACGATTAGCCGAAGATAGTCCCACAAACAATCACGGGTAATGTTGTTTTAATCAGAAAACTGAGATATCCACATTGTTTTAATTACCTATACCCGGGAATTGAACCCGGGATCTCAAGTGGTCAACACCGACACTACCACTAGACCACAGAGGCAAGACATAAATCACCATTTATCTCGTAAGTCGACAAGTGTTTAATAAAAGTATAGGATGACATTCAGTTTATATAAAACAATGTAACTGGCGTGATGATATTCATTTTAATTTATTTACACTAATGTAAAATGCAAATACGAATGTCTATTTCAACAAATAGGGGTGAATATTAGGGTTGGCTCTAACGCATTTTATTATCATCTAGGGGTTGAATTGTGAGGGTGGATAACACACCATTGCAATTTATTGGAAAGGGTAGTACTATTTTTATTTCCTATTAAAATACATTGCAATGAAAGTAATTCTAAACATACATTATAGTAACTTATATTTATATCGTATTAAAAGCACTTGTACTGTTTTACTTGACTTTTTATTTATTAAAACCAACCGGTTTCGCGTTTTAACGCATCATCAGGGCAAAAGTTATTATTGTTTTATCATCAAAAATACATGCAAAACATGTCAAAAAGATTCAAAAACTCAAAAATAAACATATTAACTTTATAGCACCAGAAAATATACCCCAACGTGTAGGTACTAAACAATAATAACTTTTGCCCTGATGATGCGTTAAAACGCGAAACCGGTTGGTTTTAATAAATAAAAAGTGAAGTAAAACAGTACAAGAGCTTTTAATACATACTAATATTATAAATGCGAAAGTAACTCTGTCTGTCTGTCTATCTGTCTGTCTGTCTGTCTGTCTGTCTGTTACGCTTTCACGGCCAAACCACTGAACCGATTTGGATAAAATTTGGTACAAATATAGTTTGAGACCCAAGAAAGGACATAGGATAGTTCTTATCCCGGAAATCCCACGGGAACGGGAACTATGCGGGTTTTTATTTTAGATTTTTTTCCACACGAACGAAGTCGCGGGCACAGCTAGTACGATATAAATATAAGTTAACATGGAGTTTTACCAAGTGCCGACGATATTCAGTGTTCAAAATACATTATGGTGGTAATAGAAATCTTTAATTTATAACTAGTGATCCGTCATTATATTTAGCTATTGCTGCTGCGTGGTTAATTTTTTTTATGATCTCACGAGAGTGTTTTGTTTCGGGAATATAAACCAGCTTTGACGTTAATTTAGATATGTAGTTAGTTTTATCAAAATCAGTATTACTGTTTTAACCACTATCAAACTTTTAGCGACCACTAGGATTCCGAATTTTTATATATCATAATTCATTTTTGATCGAAGATCATAGATAACAAGGAGTTAGTATATACTAGCGAGTGATTTTAAGCGGTCACTTTTGCCCATGGATATTTGCAATACAAAGGTAAGTTGCTAATGCTATGTCGGATTCTGAAGATTTAATTTACCCTCCTCATAAAAATTTCAATATCAAAGCTACTCGGAAAAACTGTGTAAAGTAAACCATACTAGAGTCTGACTGTTCGTATAAAGAAGGTATAAGCATGTCAAACAGTGATGGGTGACCAATCGTTAATGTGGTGTGGATGGAATCTCTCACTACGTCGTGTAGAGCAATGGTATAACGCGGATGCTGGCACTAAATTAAATAGCACATCAATTTTGAATCCTGAATGAAATCCTCGCCTATGTGGACTAATGGTCCGGTTTCGGTATTGATCACGTAAGATTCTGGGTTTGATTCCTGAGTCGGGAAAAATCAAAACTATGTTTTTTCAGTTTTCTGATAAAAACAATGTTGCCTGGGATTGAATAAGTATCCGGTTGGCGATAGGTTTGTCACCTATCCAATTGTGTGACTAAGTATCTTCGGCTAATCGTGGGTGCCCTGGTTGTACCTCTGCTTATATCTTCGGGGATACGGGCGTGAAGATACTGAATGAAAGAGAATTATCGTCTGTAGATACAAGATATTTTGTTGTGTTACTATCCTTGTGGTAGGATGGGAGTGCCACATTTTTTCCTTATATAATTAGATAGCAATTAAGCAATGGGAAGAGAAACCATCGCCTATAGATGCCAAAAATATAATGATACCTTGCTCTTCATGTATGGGTAAAAATATAATGATACCTTCCTCTTCTTCATTACGGGATGGTAATGCCACACGCTTGAGTACAAACCGTATCATGTCAGTGACAAGCACTGATGCTATTGCGACGGGAATAGGTAACTAACTAGTTAATACCGTGTTGGTAGTATTTAAAGCTGTCTCTCCCCTTTTACGAGATGCTTAGCAGTAAGGCAGTTGATCTATTCTACAAAAGGCCAGCTCTTTTCAATCAAACTACGAAAAACTTAAAAAACTTCCTGCTGATCAATTCGATACCAAATTTTACAGAAACACCCACAGAGCTAATCTGAAGATTTTATCAGTTTTACTTTAGCTGTATTGAAATCCAGAGAAAATCTATTTTACATATTAGATGTTATCATTTTAACCGACTTCAAACAAGTAGGTTATCAGTTAGATATATATATATATATATATATATATATATATATATATATATATATATATATATATATATATATATATATATATATATATATATATATAATATATATATATATATATATATATATATATATATATATATAACTTTGTAAAAAGTCTTAACAGTACGCGAGATATCCCCCCATATGTCAATCTGCCTCGATCGAATAAATTCTTAAATCCCCTCTTGGAATCCCCTACTATTTAATAATATATGAATGTGATACATATAGGTAATTTCGCGTACTGTTAAGACTTTTTACAAAATATAAGCCATACACAATAGCCATATACAATATATATACAGAAAGGGAAACTTAGGGCAACATAAAAAATTATTAATAACATCGGCTTGTGGAAATTGTCATATTACATTTCTTCCTTAATTTCTTCTTTCTTTACTAGTTTCTTTAAATAAAAGAAAATTCAACCGACCTTGAGAATGTCAACAAAACATCTTTCCATAATTGTAACCCTCCCACTTCCTTACGCTACACTCAAATAGTCAGATTTTCTAAATGTTAGCTCACAACCAATTATACTTTAATCTGACGTTTCCATGTCGCTGTTATTTTCACATTTTTTTATCTCTAGATGCATTTTTAGATTAGATTAGATTTTAGGCAAAATTTCAATGATGAGGACAGCATTAAAGTTTTGCCTATAACCTTATCTACACAATCGCATAGGTCCTTACATCAATCGAGTTAATCCTCATTTATCATCTTAAGTTCCCTAAAATAATTCGTTATACTGGATGTGAAAGTTGCCAAAGAAAACTTTTAGCATAGTATTTTCTTTGCTTTAAACGCTATCCTCTTTCAAACTAACAGATGCAAAGTTGTTTGCTCTGTTTAATTCTCTAAAACTAGGGTCAAACATCGAAACTCGTAGTCGACATGTGCTTATTTACTTTCTTTACATATATTTAGTAAAATATTCAATAAATAACTCTTATTGAAAGGCGCAATGGGTTAAATTTGTTTGGCCTAATGAGAGTTTAGTTATTTAAGGTTGTTATGAGAAGAAGGTTGGTTGGATGACGCATGCGTCATCGTTGTTGCAGCTCAGGAGCTCAGTCTCGTGTTGTGAGCCTTCAGCAATGGCCTATTTCAGTCGATAGGCGGCCGTTGTAGGGAACGATCTTGTTGGTATGTTCCCTTAAATCCGCGGATCGCGAATTCCAAACTTTCAAAAATAGTTGTTTTGATTACTTATATTTAATTTAAGCTATTAATACATAATCATAGTGTTTATATGCAGTAGTGAGCTCCATAAGCATGAACTAAACGTGGTAAGTCATATTTTTTGTAAATACGTAAAACGTTTCTTGCCTTATTAAATTTTTATTATAGGGATTTAAGGAATATTATGAGCAGAACTTTATTTTATGAAAATAAATTAACCTTCCAGATTTACATTATTTTATGAGCATCAAAACATTTTTTATGAATAATATTAGAAATTGGTGCTGAATCTAACATATCTGGTTAATAAGCAAGGATATTACGAATATAAACACGATTTAGCAACGACCATAATCAACAGCCTACTGCCATGTGCGCTAGACCGCTAGATACACAATAAAAACAATTTCAGTTACAGATAACTCGTATTTTTAGAACACAAAGTTTTTTTCAACTAATACATCTCATTATTTTTATAAAAATATCAATATTTAAAAGACACAAACATGTAGTTACTTTACTACATTTCGTGATGACAGAAGAATTGGGGTAAAAGGTTGCGTAGTTCAAGTAAATTACCTTTGAGTGCCACATTGACTGTCAGTAGGTCATAAGGTTATATTAAAATCAAAACATTATCTTTATCAAGTTTATTGGAAATGTTAGGCAGTTTCTATAGAAATTTAGTTCATTAACTTAAGGAACTTATTCCATATAATATTTCATATAATACGAAATTCTAACGTTTGTTAATCTAATAACCTTTTTTTATTATTTAAAATAATCTTTCCATGCACAGATTTATACTTTACTTTTTGTGATAATTAATAAATCTAAATATTATATGTGTTCTAAAGCTTTTCTGACTGACAACATTAGTATGTTTTATATATTTTACTAACTGTTGCCCACGACTTCGTCCGCGCGGACTTCATTTATTTCGCACTGCTCCTCCCCGTTAGGTGATAGCGTGATAATATGTAGCCTATATGTTGACCCGACCTGTTAGTAATATTCATCAAAATTTGAATTAGTATGCATCCATGCAGTACTTTTTGAGTTTACCTCGGTCATTCATACAGACAAATAGACAATAATTCTAAAAACTATATTTTTGGCTTCGATATTGATTGTAGATCACGCCCCAAGTATTCTTTTTAAAAAATATTCAATGTACAGTTTTGGCGTTCATACGATTTTATTATATGTATAGATAAAATAATATCAAATCTTTTCATATAATGTCTATATAGATGATAATTGTAATACATATATTCTATCAAATAAATTATCTTTCTTACTTAGTTTTGACTATATCATATCACTCACTATGTTTTTTCATGTCTGTAGATAATCAACCTGGTATTAATAAAAATCAAATAAATATTACTGGACAAATTATATGAATTGATTTAAACCCAAAGTAAACAAATTATTTGTTTATAATATGAATGTCAGTCAACGACATTAATACTTTGAAATACCTACCTACATATATAAATACAAAAATATTTAAGTATGTTTTATAAACATCCTAACTCGAAAATACAAACATTTATGCTCATCACGTAAATGTTTGTCCTTGTCGAGAATCGAACCCGAGTCTCATTGGTGCATAATTAGGTTAGTTAACCACTCGACCAACACGCCTCGGACCAAATAATACATATAATAACGTGGTTTTAAAGTTAAAACGAACAGGTTCGCTTGAGGATTTCCCTTGACGTGACCATGACCACGTGATTCGACATGGCTATTTACATCGCGTTTCCGCTTGAAATGTAACATAACTAATATTTATGGCGTTTTTTTGAGTTCCGTACCTAAAAGGTAAAAATGAGACCCTATTACAAAGCCTCCGGTGTCGGTTTGTTCGTCTGTCTGTCACTAGGCTGTATCTCATAAACCGTGATAGCTAGAAAGCTGAAATTTTCACAAAATATATATTTCCATTGCCGCTATAACAAATACGAAATACAAAAAAAATGAAAATATTAATGGAGATCCCCAATCCCCATAACATAAACGTGTTTTTTTCGTATTTTTTGATCAATATTAAGGCGAGACATCGCGACAAACGGGAAAAACTGGTTTATTAAATCATGTTTTTTGTATTGATTGTTAAATAACAAATTTACAAAAATTACACGATATACCTGAAGATATTATCTAAGGAATGTGCTAACTTATTACATTATAGAATGTACTTTACTCGATCATATAAAATTCCGAAAACAGGCTAAAAAATCTATAAAACAAATAATTTGTTAATAATATTTCTAATCTTCCACATGATTTTTATATGGTGATATTTAGTTGTAAATACAAAAAAGAATGTGCTACATTTTAGTTTTCAGCTGATGTCCTATATTTATTTATCCGAAAATCAACACGTTTCCCAGCGGTTTCAGAACATACCGCGCCACCCATTTTCTATAGAATTGACGCGCGTCGAAATACCTCGCCTTAATACCGGTAACAGGTAGACGCTTAAAATTTTCACAGAATATTTCATTCACCTTTTAAAATAAATAATTAAAAAAATAAAGTAAATATTAAAGGGGGGCTTCCTTACAACAAACATAATTTTTAAGCTTAATACTTACAAAGATAATAATTACCTAATACTTACAAAGATTTATGCGTAATCTATATTAATATTGTTTGTATGGATGGTATGGATGGATATGTTTGGATGGATGTTTGGATGGATGTTTGTTACTCAGTCACGTAAAAACTACTGAACGGATTTAAATGAAATTTGGCACACAGATAGATGATGACCTGGAATAGCATATAGGCAACTTCTTATCCCGGAAAAATTTGGGGATCCCGCGGGATTCATAAAACAACTTTTATAATGCAGCGGGCTGCATGCTGCAGCTAGTTACTTAATATTCTCTTCTGTTACCTATTAAAAGTAATCTGTTGAGAATTCAAAATATTCTAAAACCCCGTTACCCCGTGTTGGTCCCGGGCTACTTTAAAAAATAGGTCAACTGCCGTACTGCCAGGCAGGTCGTAAAAGACGACCAAGTGGCTATGCGGGTCACTACCATCGTGACTACTAGGTGGTAGAGTTCTGCATCGGCTCACCCGGGTCTGGTACCACCGCCTTACCTATTCCTGCCGCAATAGCGTCAGTGCTTGTCGCTGTCGTGTTCCGATTTGGAGGGTAAGGTAGCTGGTAAACTTATGCATGTGGCATAAGACCTCGCCACAAGATAGCAACGCACCATTAACACCTTTGGTGTCTATAGGCGATGGTTGACTCTTTCCATCAGGATACCCATCTACTTGTTTGGTATCTTATGTTATATAAAAAAACCTAACGTTTATTAGTATTTACTATTTTTGTTCTACTTCATATATTTTTACGGTTTTGAAGTCTACAAGGAACCCTTAATTCGACATAAATACAAGTATTTTTATTTATCTACATATGAGTCACGCCGATAAAATGGTAAAATAAAATCTTGAAAAATATTTTTTAGGTTTTTGTAGGTACTTCCTCTACACGTAAAGTGGGGATATTAATTTTTTCTTACGTACCCTATGGTTCGGAGTATCCTAGAGTATCGTAAAGTTATTAAAAAATATTAAGTTTTGGTATGTTCGTTTGTAAAATATTAAGATTTAAAGTGCTAATTTTTGTTAGAGTAAGTTACCCGCACCTGCCAGTTGAAAAATTATTTTGGATGTGTGAAAAAATCAATAATAGCAGTATTTGTATATTATAAAGGTAAAGGAATACTATTACAGCTATATAAGTAGGCTTTATAAGTTTACAAGTCATACAACTTAGAAAATATACTTGGAGAAAATTTTACAAGCGGTGAACCTGCGTTGCTGATAAATCTGTTATTGTTAAATTTTTAAAATATGAAACAATAATAAATCCCTCTTCCTAGTCCGCATTATTGTGATGGGCAAATACGGAACCCTACATTGTGCGTGGCCTGGTACATATTTAGCGTTTTTTTATATAAATAAATTGTATTTCAATACTGTTCTTTTCCCATATCTTGTGTTGTGAGCGCCTTAAATAAGTGTTTTTATTATTCTAAATCAAATCAGCTTAAAATTTTATTTTCCTTTGGTTAGAACCTTAGAATCATGTTGATATAGCTTTTTATTTTCTATTTAACTAAAATACGAGTTTGTGTGTAAAAGTTACTTATGTTTATAATTGCTGCCTGTAAGCATTTTAAATAAAAAAAAAAACATTTTTAAATAATAGAACAACAAGCAGATCTCTTGATTTAAAGAGATAATCATCGCCTATAGACACTAAAAATTTTATAGAATATTTTACTGTTAAAACAGAAATAAGATACCGAGAAGCCTTGCTGCTAGAAGATAAAGTGTAAGTAAGTATCAAAACCCAGGCGCTAGCGATACATTGCAAAACTCTATCTGTCGTTTAGTAAACACGTGATGTAAAACAGAATTATATACTTCCTGGCAAGATAACAGATAGATGTCCTATCCACCAAAGGGACTCGAACCAAGAGAACAGTTATGTATAACCTTTAATAATAATATTCATATCTTTCTAGCGGTCAATTGTTTTTTTTTATTTGTTATCATTTTAATACGTAAATATTGTACCTCTTTTTAAATTACGCGAACCGGTGGTATATGAAAATTTGGCACGGTAAAGTTTATTTTGCGGAGGAGTGCAGAAACCTAATACTTTTAAATAAAATACATTAGAAGTACTTATGTAAAATGTATAATCTATACTACAAATAAATAAAAAAGAAGTGTCTGTTTGTAACATTAAAATAATCGCTTCTTAGTGAATGCACATGGAAGTATATACGGTACACATACCAAAATAACATTTTTACCATTTTTGTCTGTCTGTCTGTTTGTTTCGGGTAATCTCCGAAACGGCTGGATTGATTTTGACGGGAATTTTACTGACAGATAGCTGATGTAATAAGGAGTAACTTAGGCTACTTTTATTTCTAACAAAATCCGGACGGACGGACTAAAGCGGACGAATTCGCGGGCACAACTATTAAGCTAATAAAAATAAAGATAAAATACTACATTTATGTGACGTACATGTATATACATGTACGTCACATAAATGTAGTATTTTTGTAGTATTTTAGTAATATACACACGTGTATACCATTTTATTTATGGCTAAAGTTTGTTGTAATACTTAAGAAATTTTATTATTTATTCTATGGTCAAATTTCGACGACAAGACGATCGTTAGTATGTATTAATGGGGCCAGCGTAAATTTTGTACCCCTTTTATCATTTTTTTAACGAGAACAAAAGGAGTTTGAAATTAGGCATAAGTACATGGCAAAGAAATGCAGAAACCTAATATTTATACATATACAGGGTGTAAAGAAAACCCTGTCCGATCCGAAAGAAGTATACAGGTAGGTCAATGACATTATCAATAAAAATAATAAAATTATTATATTTATTAAAATATGAAAAGTATCGTAATTTAAAGTGACTCATTTTAGTACTAAAACTGAGCAACTTCCCCTTAAAACAAGCAAATATTTTGAAAATGTATGTATCAATATCCAAAAAATAATAGCACAAATCTCTTTGTATTAAGCTACCAAATGCCTTTGATGATCGGACAGGGTTTTCTTTACACACCGTATAGCGACCCGCCGGCTTCGCATAACTGCAATGTAAGCACACAAAACATGTTTTTGATATGTTTTTGAAATTCTTGCCTTTTATCTGCTACAATAAGCTTGTATTATGTACATATTATTAATACGTGAAGTACAAAATATGCACTTATTTTCAAGGTAATTGCGCGAACGGTGGAGTTTGAAATTTAGCACAGTGTATAATTTACATTGCGTATAATGGAATAAATCTAATATTTTAAATAATATGCGTTAGAAATACATTAAATTAATAAATATTACACATCACATATTACACACATGTGACTTTTGATATTATACCAAAATATATTATACACACATGTATCTATATTATTTTCTTTAGGTGTATATTAATATTGCGCAATACTTTTATTGTGCAATAATATTGACGTTCAATAAATTCACTCAAAAAAATTGACAAACCAGTCTGATCAATATTTTCGTGCGCGTAACATGTCTGACGACGAAGATTTGGCGGCAACCATGCTGGTGATTTTGTTAAAAAAATCTATCCAATTCTATACACTCAAGTAAAAACTCCCGTTCTTCAATTCCCGTTTTGTTTCGATCAACACTTATATTGATTAGTGAATTGGCCTGAATGTCGAATGTCGGCCGAATGTTGAGTTTCGGCTGAAAGTAAAATTTCGATCGAATGTCGAAATTCGGCGGAATGACGTATTTCAGTCACATGTTCAATTTCGACCAGTGGTCGAAATTTTGGTCCATTCTAGTAATGAATTATTAAATTAACAAGATGAATAAAATTACTGACGAATTATAAATTAATAATTAATGACGAAAATTTCTTGCTCGCCATTTTGCTTAAATTTACGATACGACCATACATTAAACACTGCGACTGACCGACCACGACCGTTCCAAGCTCTGAAGTGAAAAATATTGTGCAATATTAAACCTACACAGTGCAAGAAAAAAATATTGTACACTAAAAATTAAACCCGCTCAAACTTTCGTTCAATCATTGTCCAATCTTCAATATTAACTCTAAACGGTCAATAATATTGTACAAAGCGTAATATTGCGCAATATTATTGTAGGTCTAGGAGCCGCCTTACAACTAAATTCAGTTGTCAAACTTAAAAGAAATTTTATTGTTGTCTATGTTCAAAGAATGTCAGAAAACTCTCATACACGACGATAGCTGACTAGCGCCTTATAATGAGAAATATAAAAAAAAACACAGCATAATATATTTCTGGGCATTTATGGACATAAACTAGGGGTGTCGTTTGTGATATCCAGAATTTGATTTTAAATGTCTTAAAGGTTACCTTATGTGACGGTAGCATAAAGCTGTATTATATCTGGAGGCAACACAATTTTCTTTTCGCATTCGATCGTGAGCGCATTTCGAGTTTACTAGGAATTTGTATGTGATTTGTACAGCGCCACCTAGTGGTAAACTGGTTTCTCACGTTTACCACTAGGTGGCGCTGTACAAATCACATACAAATTCCTTATAAACTCCAAACGCGCTCACGATCGAATGCGAAAAGAAAAACTCACACTTAGCACTCTGTTGTCATCTTCCGAGGTCTTACCCTCTCTTTCTAACACAGCTGTTTTATAAAGAGATGGCAGGACCTCATAGAATGAGTTGTAACGTAGGTTTCAAGTGATTAATACGAGTGCCAGCTTCAACTTTATCTTATACTTCATGGACGGTAGTAAGCAATATGTCAACTTTAGTGCTTTAGTTCAAAAACAGGGCATAAGTTTGGATAATATTGACACATATTACAGTATAGGTACGCATAAAATCTGCGTGGATTTCACTCTTCACTGCGATTGAAACAAAAGAAAGCAAAGTAACAGTTTTAAGCAATGTCTACGTCGGGTGCAGTCCACAAATTACTTTTTAAATCATTTTAATAGTCTGTGTTTTTTCTCGTACAAGTCAAACTGTTGTAACTCGTACGGTGCAAATCATTGTCAACATATTTTTTTCTAAAATACTTATGTCAGATTAGCAGAGGTAGATAATTGGTAGAAAATTCAAAGGATGTTAACATCATTTAAGTCTCCTAAACGTTACTGTTCATTGAATTTATACAAGAGTATATACTAATTACTAGCGCGATAAATAAAGCACGAATGTTCCGTACGTAAACTCAGTTCAAGCTTTATTATAAAAATATTTCACATCTAATAATTAGTTAATCTTAAATATCTTAATATCCAATCTCTAAAAATATCTTAGTCTTTAAGGTAGGCATTCCATTGTATTAATTTGCTCGTATTCATTAAGTGATTAAAATATTATATGTTTAAGGCTTGGCACCGACTTCAAACCGATTAGTAAATAGCACATATAAATAATAGGTAGTATTTAATTACTATTAAATCTTTATTATTTTTTACTTCTTGAAGTTTTTTTTTATCGTAGTTATTTTTTTAATAAATCAATGAGTAGAACGCATATTGTCGGAAAAGTGTAACAACACCACTTCCTCGTGTATAATCTTAGTATAAGTGTTTTGTTTTCTCATGATTTAATTGGTCTCTCGTTTAATTGGTTTATTTCAGTATAAAAGGAGTGTTTTGTTATGACTTAGTGATGTACTTTCGTTAAATTGGTTTATTTTTCAAGTACACTTGGGTTATTTTGTTATGGTTGTCTTCAATTTTTTTAATATCATAAGATAGCAAACAAGCAGATTGGTCTTCTGATGGAAAGAGTCAACTATCACCTGTGGACACCAAAAGTGTTAATGATGCGTTGCTATCTTGTGGCGAAGTCTAATGCCACATGCATAAGTTTACCGGCTACCTTACCCTCCAAGCCTGAACACCACAGTGACAATCACTGACGCTACTCTGGCGGGAATTGGTAAGGCGGTGTAACCAGACCCGAGCGAGACAATCCAGAATTCTACGTAGTAGCCACGATGTTAGTGATTCGCATAGCCAATCGGTTGCCTTTTACGACCTGCCTGGCAGAACGACAGTTGGTTTTTTCTTCAAAGGAGGCCGGAACCAACACAGAAAAATTTTTACTTTTACGTCGCTGCATGGCAGAACGGCAGTTGGTTTTTTCTTCAAAGGAGCCCGGAACCAACACAGGAAAATTTATTAAAATATGTGTATTTTTACACGCTTTTTTTTTTTTTTTATTTTATTATTAGCTTCACCTGTATGTTTGTATGTTTGTATGTTTGTTTGTAACCGACTTCTTTGGGCGCGATTTTGACCCACTTTAAACGGCCAGATTTCATTCAAACTTTGTAGATTTATCGAGGACCGATGACAATACACTATTTTGATAAAATTATTCAATTTTTAACCGACTTCAAAAAAAGGAGAAGGTTATCAATTCGGCTGGTATATATTTTTTTATGTATGTACACCGATTTCTCCGAGGTTTCTGGACCGAATTACGTGATTCTTTTTTTGTTTGATGCGGAATAGTTTCGAATTGGTCCCATAAAAATTTGATTCAGGTAGGCCCAATAGTTTTTGTTTTATGACCATTTTTTATTTATTGTACCTATCTCGATGTTTGAAATCAAATCTCGCAAGTAAATTTGATCCACTTCCCGGTTACCGATTGAGCTGAAATTTTGTATACGTATGTTAATGGAATGACAATGAAACCTTATTATGACATGCAGCGGATCTGATGAATCTGAATCGGAAGGTGACCACAGGAACTTAATAATTAAATGGTTAAAAATCGGTTAATGACTATTGACTAGGTAGAATGAAAAGTCTATTGAGTTTGGACTCATTTGATTCATGTTGACAAGCACTTTGGTGCTTGGTGGTAACTAGGATCCTGCAAGGTCCGATGATGAAGCCAGAAGGTGGCCCTAGGAGCTCAGTAATTAAACGACAGAACTCTATCGAGTTTGCGTTCGTTTGATTGATGTTGACGAGCACATTGGTGCTTGGTGGTAACTAGGTTCTTGCAGGGTTCAATGATGAAGCCAGAAGGTGGTCATAGGAGCTCAGTAATTTAATGACACAACTCTATCGAGTTTGGACTCGTTTGATTCGTATCGACGAGCACTTTGGTGCTTGGTGCTAACTAAGATCCTGCAGGGTCCGACGATGAAGCTAGAAGGTGGCCATAGGAGCTCAATAATTAAGTGACAGAACTCTTTCAAGTTTGCGCTTGTTTGATTGATGTTGACGAGCACTTTATTGCTTGGTGGTAACTAAGATCCTAGAGGGTCCGATGATGAAGCCAGAAGGTGACCATAGGAGCTCAGCAATTAAATAACACAACTCTATCAAGTTTGGTCTCGTTTGATTCGTGTTGACGAGCACTTTGGTGCGGGTGGAAACTAGTTATAAAAGGAACTACTCTTAACAAAAGTCGTTGTTCTACGTCTGTCAAGTCAGTCAGTTCAAGAGGTAAAGATATAACTTCCATGTTGTTCCAGTAGGCCTGAGAAAGAACTTTTCTTTTTTTTTATGGTAGTCGAGCAAAAAAAAAAAACAAAACGTGCTTTAACTAATGACGTCTGTTGTTTTGGATAAAATAATTTCTTACAGATTGTTACAGAAGTTAAGAATTTTTCGATCGTAAAGCACTCTCTGATGCTTCGCATCATGAGTCGTGCAATAGCTTAAAATTAAAAAAACAAGCTATTATAAATAAACCAAACTAAAAAGTAGAAAATAAATAATAGTTTAAAAAAACTAAAAAACACGCTTTTTATAGAAAACCGAACTAAAAAATAGAAAATAAATTTTAATAAATTTAAATTAAGAATAGTGTCAAAAATTTCAATAATTATAAATTAATAATAGTGTGAATAAAAAAAATAATTTTATTTTAAAAAAAGCGTGGGGTGCTTTTTAAGATATTACCGAAATGATAATCACTCTACTCATATCTGTCAATAAAATATTTATAACTATTGACACCATGCACCCCACGCTTTTTTTAAAATAAAATTATTTTTTTTATTCACACTATTATTAATTTATAATTATTGAAATTTTTGACACTATTCTTAATTTAAATTTATTAAAATTTATTTTCTATTTTTTAGTTCGGTTTTCTATAAAAAGCGTGTTTTTTAGTTTTTTTAAACTATTATTTTTGTAGCTGATGTTTTTTAATTGTGTGGTCGAGTGGTCAGCAACCCTGACGTATTACGCGACTACACATAAATGTGGGTCAAGTTCGATTCCCGATAGTGACAAACATTTATATGATGAGCATAGATGTTTCTATTTCTGGGTTTAGGTATTAAATATTCTCCCCCGTATTGGTACGGGCTCCTTTGAAGAATATACCAATTGCCGTTCTGACAAGCAGGTCGTAAAAAACGACCGATTGGCTATATGTGTCATTACCATCATGACTATTAGGTGGTAGAGTACTGTAACGTCTCGCTCGGAAATTTGGTACCACCGCCTTGCCTATTAGGTAGCGTCAGTGCTTGTTATTATTGTGTTCCGGTTTGCAGGGTAAGATAGCCAGTAAACTTAAGTGGCATTAGACCTCGCCATCTCGCATTAACACCTTTGGTGTCTATAGGCGATGATTGTCTCTTTCCATCAGGAGACCCACCTGCTTGATTGCTATCTTATGAAATAAAATGAAATAAAAATAAATAGTACCCTATAGACACGACGAGGAACACGACAGTTACAAGCACTGACGCTATTGCGACAGGAATAGGTAAAGCGGTGGTACCAGACCCGGGCGAGACAATGCAGAACCCTACCACCTAATAGCCACGATGTTAGTGACTTGCATAGCCAAACGGTCGCCTTTTACGACCTGCCTGGCAGAACAGCAGTTGGTCTATTCTTCAAATGAGCCCGGAACCAACACGGGAAAACGGACGGTTTCTCTTTCTATTGAAAGAGTGATCTCTTATGCTGGAGCAGACTTGCGTCTATTGTCCCGAAGTTATATGCGCGCTAAGGCACACGCAGTCCGGAATGTATGTGAAAATAGCTGATAATAACCGGTCACATCTAAATTTATCGTGTCATTGCACGAAGCTTTGTGACGCAAGTGTGGCTCCAGAATAAATAATAATAATAATAATAATTAACGGGACAAATTACACTTACTGATCTAACCCCAAAGTAAGCAAATTATTTGCTTGTGTTATGGGTGTTAGTCAACGATACTAATACATAGAAATACATATATAAATACTAGAATATATATAATAAACACCCAAACCCGGAAATACAAACATTTATGCTCATCACACAAATACTTGTCCCCGTCGGGGATCGAACCCGAGCCTCGTTGATTGCGTAGTCAAGGTCTCTAACCACTCGACCAACGGGGCGGTCAAATGAGCAATCTTCACTTTTTTTACCACCAACGAATTATGAAACTTTGAAATGTAAGTACTGCGGGTTTATAGCTTCTAATTCTTTTTAAAGATAATTAATGTTATCTTTAAGGTTTAACAACCGAATAAAAGAAGTAATAAAATGGCATAAGGAGTAATATTTTCAGGGTTATCAACATCCTAATATTAAAGTATATCTATAGCTATACAAACAAAACATGTTTCTCCCGTAATGGTCCAATTCGTTACATTTATTCACTCTATCGAAAAAAAGTAGTGTACCAATTCATTCTTAAAAGGCCGGCAACGCAGCTGCAATACCCCCCGTATTGCGGATGTCCATGGGCGGCGGTGATCACTTACCATCAGGTGCACCATCTGCTCGTTTGCCCCTCTACTATAAAAAAAAAACATAAATAGTACAACCTTATCAAACAATATTAAGTTCATATTTATAACATTGTGGTCTAGTGGTCTGGTACCGGTGTTAACCATGAATATCTGAAGGCAATACTTCTAATATCTGCTTGAAACACAATTTTACATACTGCTGTCATCTTCTGAGGTCTTACACTCTCTTTCTAACACAACTGTATAAAAAGAGACGGCGAGACCTCATAGACAGAGATATCACATAAATATTGATTCAATTGATTTATACGAGTGTTAGCTCCACCTTTACCTAATACTTCATGGTGATAACCACATGGTCGGGTCATTAAAAATGTGCTTTTTTCAGTTTCCTGATAGAAACAACTTTACCCGGGATTGGAAAAGTACCCCTGTGGCAATAAGTACCTTCGGCTAATCGTGGGTGCACTAATTATAGGTACTTTTGCGTTCTCTTCCGGGATACGGACATGAAGATACTTTTTTTACTACTTTTAAATTTATAATTTTTAAAGATTATCACATATGACTTACAACAACTGGGACTGATGGTTTTACGTGTTTTCCAATAGTATAAATAAAGAAATAATCACTGGACAAATTACACTTACTGTTCTAACCCCAAAGTTAGCAAATTATATGCTTGTGCTATGTGTGTTAGTCAACGATACTAATACATAGAAATACATATATAAATACTAGAATATATTTAATAAACACCCAAACCCGGAAATACAAACATTTGTGCTCATAACACAAATGCTTGGGAATCGAACCCGAGCCTCGTCGATTGCGTAGCCAGGGTTGCTAACCACTCTACCAACGGGGCGGACGTTTGGTAAGCGACAAATAAAAGGCGCTCGCTGTATTTTCTCAATGCTATATTTATTAACTTTAAACAATTATCACATAAAATTATTATATATATATATATATATATATATATATATATATATATATATATATATATATATATATATATATATATATATATATATATATATATATATATATATATATATATATATATATATATTATTATATAATATTATAGTTTTATGTGAGGTACTTGAGAGGAATTGGGGGGGGCTTCTTGACAAAGACTTACAAAATTTCATTTTTAGAAAATGTATTTTTTTAGTGTTTTTAGGGTTCCGTACCAAAAAAGGTAAAACGGAACCTTATTACTAAGCCTCCGCTGTCTGTCTGTCCGTCTTTTTGTCTGTCACCAGGCTGTATCTCATAAACCGTTATAGCTAGAAAGCTGAAATGTTCACAAATTATGGTTTTCCGTTGCCGCCATAACAAAAAATACTAAAAATAAAAAAATATTAAGAGTATAAAATAAACGTATATTTTTCGCTGTGGTGGTACGGAAACCTTCGTGCGCGAGCGACTCGCACTTAGCCAGTTTTTATCAAATAAGTACCGAGCAAGGCTTGGTCATCCGGACACTATAAAAAAAGAGAAGAAACTCTTTCCAACTCAAGAATCAAACCCAATACCTGTGCACGGTTAAGTTACAATCATGACGGTTGTTGGTTTATCTATGTATATATCTATGACTTATTTATGCTCTCTTCTACGAGTATCAAATAAAACTTGTTTATGCATGTAGAAAAAGTAATATAAAATAAAATATGTAAGTGCTTAAGTGGGGTAGTTTATGCCGAAGTCCAGCCGCAGGCGGCTCCTAGAAATGGAAAAATACAAAGCAAACAGCTGACAAGGTTCTTATTATCAATTCGAGGTTTGCTCTTTTAAAGTTTACTTATCTTGGGTAGATCCAATTTTGTACTTCTGAAGTCTAAACCTTGATTCACTCTGACTTAAATACGAGTATTTGAGTGCCCTGGACAAGAAAGAGTGTGGTCACTAGAATCGCTTTTAATATTTCGCTACTTTTTTACGACCGACGAAATAACGGAGTTTATTAGTTTGGCATGTGAGTATGTAATATTGTTGGAATTTGAAAATATTTAAGTATGCTGGTTTCAAGCACCTGTACTAAATCGCGTAAATGTATATTTTTTGTAAGCACATATATTTGTATGTTTATACACGAATTTCTTGGGAATTCCCTTATCAATATAATTTTTTATATTGAATTAGTATATATATTACTTTTTGGTTTGAATTAGATATATTTCTACTTAGGGAACAGTCTAAGTTTCATCAAAATTGGTTCGGTAGTTTTTGAGATATGAACATATATTTGTGTCAGTTTAATTTTTTAAATTATTTTTATTATAATCTGTAGGGCTACTCTTGAAAACTGATTTCAATTTAAAATGAATATTTAATGAATTTTAAAGTATTTCGTACTTTGGACAACTATATTCAATTTTTGGAACTACTCATTATTGCTTTTATTCGTTATTTTGTTTAAAACGGTACTTAAAATTTCCACTTTTAACGATAACATCTATTTCCAATAATTAGGTCGTTACTATACTAAATCAATATGGGCAATATTGGTTTCAAGAGTACCGTTTTTTGACGATATTCGAAACTTATTGTTTTTATCAATATTGGTTTAAGATGTATATTGTTTTCAAGAGTAGGCCTGCTGTTTATGAGTGAATGTTGTATTTATTATTTATATCGATCCAAGATTCATTTGAAGAACAGACAATCATCAATGAATGATAATACTAATACTACTAATATAAATACTACTACATAATACGTAATCGACTTGTTATCACCGTCTTGAAAACTACCCCACCTTAGTTATTTCTGTCAAAATCATCAATGTCTTGTTCAATGTAGAAGTTGACCACAAAACTATTAGGCGAGGTATTTCGACGCGCGTCAATTCTATAGAAAATGGGTGGCGCGGTATGTTCTGAAACCGCTGGGAAACGTGTTAATTTTCGAATAAATAAATATAGGACATTAGCTGAAAACTAAAACTTTGCACATTATTTTTTGTATTTACAACTAAATATCACCATATAAAAATCATGTGGAAGATTAGAAATATTATTAACAAATTATTTGTTTTAGAGATTATTTTAGCCTTTTTTCGGAATTTTATATGATCGAGTAAAGTACATTCTAGCATGTAATAAGTTAGTACATTCTTTAGATAATATCTTCAGGTACGTCGTGTAATTTTTGTAAAATTCTTATTTAACTATGAATACAAAAAACGTGATTTAGCAAACCAGTTTTTTCACGTTTGTCGCGATGCTTTGCCTTAACCTATTTGAAAAAGTCTGAGTGTATAAAAAATATATTTGGGTTTCATACGAGCTCACTAAAACAAACATAATACACATTCACGTCGTGATAAAATCGGACCGTTTTTAAAAAGATTGATAAAAGTTAAATAAAATGAGCGTAATAAAATGTAAATAAATATTAAATAAATATTTACGGGACAAATTATTTTACTACTTACTGATCTAACCCCAAAGTAAGAAAATTATTTGTTTGTGTTATGGGTGTTAGTCAACGATACTATAATACATAGAAATACATATATAAATACTTTAACATATCTACGTAATAAACACCCAAACCTGGAAATACAAATATTTATGCTCAACACACAAATGCTTGTCCCGGTCGATGATCGAACCCGAGCCCCGTCGATTGCGTATCGCGTATTAGGGTCGCGAATCATTTGACCAACGCGGCGGTCAAAGAGCGATTGGACATAAATGTGCGAATAAATTCAAAAAATATCTTGCAATCCATATTAAGATTATATGCGAAAGTTTATCTGTCTGTTACGCTTCACGGTTAAACCACTGAACCAAATTTGTTTTAATTTAGAATAGACATAGATGAAGATCCGAGATCAAATACAGGCTTTTTTTTTCAAAAATCAACCCTTGAGAGGCTGAAAGGGATGAAAGTTTGTCGGAAAAACTTTCATCACTTTACTCGCAATTTCGCTCGCGTGACAAAAATCATTACTTTCCTTTGCTCGGTTCAGAAAGTAGCCTATGTTACTTTTGGATAATATGGCTTTCTAAAGGTGAAAGAATTTGTAAAATTGGTCGAGTCCTTTTTAATTAAGTCGTAACAAACAAACAAAGAACCAAAACCTTCCTGTGTTTAATACTAATTTAGATCCCGAATTAAATGGATACGCTTTCAAGGCAATTTCTTAGTTTGTCAGCTTGTATTGTAGTTTGCATTACCCAGGAATACAGAGTTATACTACTCACCAATGAAATAAAATCACTTCAAGGGTAATTTTTAAACCTTATTATCTCATTCGGTATGATAAAACAGTACGATACGGCTTATTGCTAATTTTTTAAGACATAATATATTTACGAAATACACATTTGACATTGATAGGAGCATGCTCATATTCGCGGCGATAGGTTTCCTTCCCAATGACGTGTCTATTAGTATTTACGTGGTCTGTGGTTTAGATGTACTGTCCATTTATTAATATACCTCGTAGCAACTCGTAGCGGCTTAGAACATATTCGTAGCTCCATTTACATAAACTAAGTTTTTTAGCTTGTTGCGTTACCACGTGTATTATATTATGTCATAATAGCCGTAAGCACTTACCACCATCAATCATATCATAACATCAATCACTTACATCAACCTCCTGTTATATGCTTCGTTTTCTACACAAAAATAGTAGCCTTGAAAAATAGATATCATAACACTTATATTTTTTAATTCTATTAAAATTAAATCTAATTAGAAATTCCGTAGTAAGTACCGTAAAATGGGGTGAATAGGCACAATTCGAAACTTCAGACTTGTATTTCTTGATAAGTTTCAAGGACTGCATACCACTATCCCTGTTTCTTTTGATGAGTCTACCAGTCTATCTTTCTAGCGAAAATTTTATTCAGTAGTTTTTCTATGCATTAAGAAGAAAATTGACAAAATATAGACTGGTTCTATTTACCCAGTATACGGGGTAAATAGAAACGCTATTCACCCCACACTTCGTGTCTATTCACACCATTTTGTGCTTATTAACCTCGCAACAACACAGTCAACTTTGAGACGTTAATTTCTTTTTGTCTTTTATTCCATAGACAATCAGGTGTTGCCAATTTACAGAGTAAATAATGGTGTGCAGATAAAAAAAAACACATGGCATTTTTACGCTAAATCGACTTGGATCTGTGGACTTGAAAAACTCTTTGGTTTTGTTCCTATTCAGCCCGTGATTCCTGTTCACCCCGTTTTACGGTCACTACCGTAAAACGGGGTGAATAGGAATCACGGGTATTTATTATCAAATAATATAACTATCTTTACGTCGATATCCTCCAAGAGGTAGGCAGAGGTACAAAAGGTGTACCCACGAGTAGCTGAAGATACTTAGTCCCATCAATGTGATAGGTGGCCAGCCTATTACCAACCGGGCACTTTTTCCAATCCCGGGCAATATTATTTTTGATAGTAAACCAAAAAAAAAAAACACATTTTTGAATTTCCCGACCCGGGAATTGAACCCGAAACCTCATATGGTAAATTTTGATACCGGATTACTAGACCACAGAGACAATTTGAAACATAAATCAAATAGAATTTGGCAACTTCTTATTGCCATGGCAAATTTTCCCCCGTGTTGGTCCCTGGCTCCTTTGTAGAATAGGCCAACTGCCGTTCTGCCAGGCAGGTCGTGAAAGGCGACTGATTGGCTACGCAAGTCACTATCATCGTGGCTACTGGGTGGTAGAGGTATTCTGCCGCAATAGCGCAGTGCTTGTCACTGTCGTGTTCCAGTTTGGAGGGTAAGGTAGCCGGTTAACTAATGCATGTGGCATGAGACCTCGCGACAAGATAGCAACGCACCATTAGCTTTGAAGTCTATAGACGATGGTTGACCCTTTCCATCAGGAGTCCCATCTGCTTGTTTGCATTATAAGATATATAATATAAAAAAACTTATTGCCTGGTTTACATAATCAACGATTTATCACTTGTAGCAGTGACCATTCGCAACCTATTTAATAATAACGAGGCGTCCTACATTTGGTAATTTGCCTTTTATAGGAATAATTATAGCCTACATCTCGTAGAATATTACTAATCGTAACTAAAACTAATTGTTTTACTGATATAGGAATCTTGCATAAGTGAGTGCCACTGTGGTCTGTGGGGAGTGCCAATGCTTAACTTATACTGATACAATAACGTTGATGCTTATCGCTCATCTAATTTGAAGATGATCATGATGCTCTTATTTGAAGATTAATACCGGGTTTCTATTATTCCTTCGTGTTTGTCCTTGCTCCTTTGAAGAATAGACCAACTGCCGCTCTGCCAAGCAGGTTGTGAAATACGACTGACTGGCTGTACGTGTCAATACTAATGTGACTACTAGGTGATAGAGTTTTGCAACGTCTCACCTGAGTATTTGGTACCACCGCCTTATCTATTCCTATCGCAATATGTTCAATGTTTGCCATTGTCGTGTTCTGGTTTGGAGGGTAAGGTACTTGGTTGACTTATGCATGTGGTAATGCCATCCTGCTACCCGAATATCAACGCAACATTAACATTTTTGAAGTCTATAGACGATGGTTTCTTTTTGCATCTGGCTGATAGCTCATCAGCTTGTTTTCTATCTAGTGATAAAAAAAATTAACGATCCATTATTGGTAGCAATTACCATATGCAATCAATTTAATAATAACGAAACCAATTATACTATTTCACAAGTTTTAAGGTAATCTAATACCTTTAAACGAGCAATTCTTATATATATATAATAAGCTCGGTTCCCAGCAACCAATTTAATAATGACGAAACCAGTCATAATATTTCACAAGTTTTAAGTAATAAACATTAATATAAAAATTTCCATAAGGAACCAATTTAATAATAACGAATCCAATAATCCTATTTCACAAATTTTACGTAATAAACATTTATACGAACATTACCAGTTTAATAATAATGAACTCAATCATACTTTTTCACAAGTTTTAAGTAATAAACATTTATACGAACATTACCATAAGAAACCAATTTAATAATAACGAAACCATTTTTACTATTTCAATTTAATAATAACGAAACCATTTTAACAAGCAATTAATCTGTGTTTAACTGATCATTTGCTTTTAAAAATTATAATAAACACAGATTAATTAACAGATTTGCCGGTGGGAGGGATGCGCTGTGTCGCGCTCCCAGCTGCATGAGTAACATCTTGCTTGTTTCTCCCGTGAAACAGCTTTGCTGTGTTTCGGAGAGAAGGGCAAGACAGGCAGTGTAATTACTGGCACCGAGACTTAACATCTTCTGTCTCAGGATAGGCAACACATAAAAGAGTTAACTGGGCTAGTTCCAGGTAAACTAGTTTATGTTCATTGGCGACTTCGACCACTAGCCATCATGTGGCACGTTTGCCAGTTTGCCTATCCAACTAACATAAAAAAAGTCTTCGGAAACCGGCCGTACGTCTCGTAGAAAATGTTGCTACTCGTAATTTTTCGTCGTTCTATTGATATAGGAACTGGGCATTAGAAGCTTTGCATGTATGTTTCCTGTCATACGTATAGCAATATATTATTTTTATCTATAGACGTTAGCTCATTAAATTAGGAGAGTTATCTAGCTATTCTAAGTCATAAAAGGAACAATTATTTTTACTGCTACTGCTGCTACTGCTACTGATACTGAGGTCTAGTGGTCCGTTGACAGCGTTGATTATATGAAGTCCCAGGTTCAATTCCCGAGTCGGGCAAATAAAAAAATGTGTTTTTTTGGTTTTCTGATAAAAACAAAGTTGCCTAGGATTGGAAAGGTGTCTGTATGACGATAGGCTGGCCACCTATCATATTGTGGGTCTAAATATCTTCGGCTTATCGTGGGTGCACATGTTGTATCTCTGCCTACCTCTTCGAGGATATGGGCGTAAAGATACTTTTTTGAGCTCAAAATCTATACTCAGGTATTGTTTTTGCTTCTTTGAGCTTAACATATCTCAATTTAGCGGGAAGTTTTAGGGACGGTCTGCAGGGTCAACTTTTTTTCAGTTTTTTTTTATAGTATCCACAGGCAGGCAGCAAAAGCCTGATGGAAAGTAGTCACCACTGCCGAAAGTTAGTTAACAATGCGGTGTTGGCTTCTGAGAATTCTGTTGACCCTCTGAAAAATCCTCTTAAAAATCCTAACAACAAGGCTACTCGGAAAAACCGTGTGATGTTTTTAAATAGTTTTTATTTATAAGAATTAGCCATTCTCTAAGATATTTTTGTAGTATGTTGTGCTTTTATGCTAAGTACAGGTACAACAGGAATGTTGAAATGCATCGAGCAGTTGCAACATTTGTTATATCTTCCGATTCAAAATTATCGGAACTGAAATCGGAATCAGAGGTGTAAAAGCAATCGGAAGTTCCGACATATTGGAATCGGAACCGAAGCAATTGCTCGCTGCATTTGAACATTCGTTATAGCTTCCGATTCAAAATTATCGGAACTGAAATCGGAATCAGAGGTGTAAAAGCAATCGGACGTTCCGACATATTGGAATCGGAACCGAATCAGTTGCTCGCTGCATTTCAACATTCGTTATAACTTCCAATTCAAAATTATCGGAACTGAAATCGGAATCAGAGGTGTAAAAGCA
The DNA here is from genome assembly GCA_036924255.1 of Apodemia mormo. Classification (NCBI taxonomy): domain Eukaryota; kingdom Metazoa; phylum Arthropoda; class Insecta; order Lepidoptera; family Riodinidae; genus Apodemia; species Apodemia mormo. The sequence continues at coordinate 3,955,092 of JAUPFN010000006.1, read as the reverse complement.
ATCGGAAGTTCCGACATATTGGAATCGGAACCGAAGCAGTTGCTCGCTACATTTCAACGTTCGTTATAACTTCCAATTCAAAATTATCGGAACTGAAATCGGAATCAGAGGTGTAAAAGCAATCGGAAGTTCCGACATATTGGAATCGGAACCGAAGCTTCATAACAACCCCAGTGACAATATTTAAATTACGGGTCAAAATGTGGATAGTATTTACTTAGCCATCGTTCACCATTGTCTTAAAGATTGCTTTGGTATCATTTTGTTAAATTTAATCTTATTTTATAAAACCGACGCGACGTCGTACTTGACTTCCACTTGGAAAATATAATTAATAAGTCTGACCTAAAATGTTCACAACTGTGACGGCCGCCCGGTGATAAAGCTAACATAGTTATTTAAATAGGCCACGCTCAAACAAACGAGAATATTCGGGTCAAACATACCTTAAGGTCTCAAAACGTAACGTTATATATTGTTGTGTTTTACTTAAAACATAATATATACTGTGGTTGTAATTCAGCTACTGGAGTTAATAGAAAATCGATAAGTTAATAAAATGTAATTGATATTTTTCGAGGCTATTCTTGAAAATGTGAGGATCAGTAGTAGCCAGAAGTTTGGTGGTAGTGTCTTAATATCTCCAATCTTTCGATGAGCGTTTTTTGTGCTCATCCATCGCTCATTGACATGTGTTGATCTCCATTGTCTCCGTTGTTATCAGGTCGACAAAAATGTAGCTATGTACTTGGGTTTCACTGTCAAACCATTTTTTTAATGTACGAGTAATTGTTTTTTTCCAAATTTTATTTGACATTTTTGTCGCCGAACTGAATTCGATATTTGTACTCAAACTTTTTCCAAAAAAGCGATCACAATTAAGATGTACAAAATATCTCACTTTTAGTTTGATTCTAAAACTATCTTTTTACTTCATTTGAATTCTCGTGAATAAAGTCCAAATCTTTTTTTTAATAAGTTATGTACACACACAACTTTAAATTGTATTGGTCCTACATAAAAAATGATGATCAATACAGAAGGTCAGTAAAAAATGTATCTTTGTTTTCTGTATCGTCTTCAAATATCAATTATATTCATGCAATTATTTTTTATGTTTCACATTTTAAAATTAAAAACTATAGCCTTATTTCCAAGATAAAAATATTAATTTTAAAGGGAAGTAAACTGACTACAATTAAACAATATTATGTTTTATGCAGTAAACTAAATGTTGCCATTTTATATTTTCGTTAAGGAGACTAAAATGATATATATATTTATAATCTCCTGAATTTTCTGCCGATTCTCTATAAATAAATTAGACTGACTCTCAGTATTATAAAAAATCCATGCTGACAACACTGATTTGTATCGTACGACGGTAAGAGTTAAGACACTCGTATAGATAATAATATTATAAAGTATTTTCTGGACAAGCGGCGTAAACATCGCTTAAAATTGTTACCTAATTTGCTTAATTTCTGCTACTTTTAGTATTTATGTACAATTTCAATCGCAGTGAATGTAAAACCCACGCAGGTTTTGTTGGTAAGCTGCAATATGTTTGTCAATATTATTCACAGATACCTTTGAGTATATTATATCTAAGACAGACACCCTGTTTTGGAAATAAGTACTTAAATTGTCATATACTTACTACCGTCACACAAGGCAACCTCTAAGATAATTAAAATCAAAATTCTCTAAGTTCTGGGAATTAAGGAAGAAAGCCTTTATTAATGCACAGAAATAGATGCTGTATTTTGTCATGTCGCCGATATAGTTACTTCTGCTTTTTCTTACTAATTTTCAGAACTATTTTAAAAAAATAGTTTACTTATGTGTGACCCCGAATCTTTTATCATTTTCTTTTATCATTCAAATTCTGTTTATAATATTAGTAGCGATCCATCCCTGCTTCGCACGAATCCAATATTAGAGCACACAAAAATATTCTTTATGATACATCTTTGATGATTTTCTACTATAAAATGCATGTATTGTACATATAAATCTTCCTCTTGAATCACTTTATTGATTAATACCACATTAAAATCCGTTGTTTAATATAAAAGACTAGCCTTGTTATTCCTTATTACATTAGCTATCTGCCAGTGAAAGTTCCTTCAAAATCGGTTCAGCCGTTTCGAAGATTAGCCAGAACAAACAGACAGACAAAAATTGTAAAAAATGTTATTTTGGTATGTGTACCGTGTATACATCCATATGCATTTAGTAAGAAGCGGTTATTTTAATATTACAAACAGACACTGCAATTTTATTTATTTGTATAGATATAGATATAAGCGAACATATAGGGGAATTGACTTTGTTTTATACTATGTGAAGAAGACAAATATAGTATATAGTTTATAGTACAAGTATATTGTAAAGATTATGGTGAACTGGGAAGTTTATTGATGTTCGGTTTATTTTAACTACACCGTAAGGGTAGTGTTGACACTATTATTGTCATAGTTTGAATAAGAACTCATAACTGATCCATTTACATGTTTTGTAAACGTATTAAATTTTACCCATTTTTATTCTTAGCTTCTTTCTTAATTGTTATCTTTCTTTTTTACAATAAATCAGTATTTTATTTGCGTATGCGTTATTTGCGTATCATAGCCTAGTAGATAATATTAGTATATTAAATTTTGTTTCAAATTTTACGCTATTTGTGAAAACTTATAAATAGTTTTAATAATTTAGGTCATTTTTGTATTCTTTAAGTATCATTGTTTTTTAAATAAAGTAATCCTATCAACATTATATACAACTTCCTAGTGGTGGCGGTAAATATCATGCATATTTTATGATGACGACATTTTACATTTGGTGTAAGGCATTTTCTAAAACTTGACCTTTGTATCGGACGACGTCCTTTGTATATGCGAATTATAAAATTTGCCTGCGATATAGATACCGCACTATTAATCCTTTGATATAAGCGTGTTCTACTGGCGTTTATGGTAGTGTAAGGACATAACAATTATAATAGGTTGATTAAACGTTAATTATCAACATAATTGCATTATAAATTAATATCCAGGGTTTCGGCTATCTGACGTGGAACAGAATGTCAACAATACTGACGCTGCTTGTCCAGATGACCTAAATAACGAGTTTATTGGCTTTGATCTGTATTTGTTCATATTTTATTCATCATAATAGCCAGGGATATGGAAATATATAATTTGAATGAATAATTAACGAGCCTCGCACCTTCTGCTACTCGTAATTTGTCTTTTACTTGCCAGCTGTCGTTTTCAAATTTTCGAGATATTATTAGTTTTGTAAGTTTATTCTGTAATCTCACTAACATTTAAAATGCGAAGGACTATTATGTCGGAGAGTTTTGCAAAGTTTTGTCCGGGTTTGTTTGTACCAAACCCGTGCAAAACTTCCCGTTAGCGTTACCTATTTCTGTCGTAATAGCGTCAGTTCTAGTTACCCTTGTGTTCCTGTTTGGAGGATAATGTAGTTGGTAAATTTGTGTATGTTTTTTTTTTTATAATATTTTTTTTATTTGCTAGAATAAGATTGACAATAGTTACATACAGTTTTGCATTACATCTGCGACAAAAATAGCTTATTTTTGTGGCAGATCTTAAAAGCTTTTCTGTTTGTAGGCTATGATTATCACTTCCTAAGGAGAGCCATTATCTTGTTATCTCTCGATAAACAAAAAAATGTGTATGTGTGTAACTTCTTGCGGTTACAATGGTTAGATGGTTTTAGATGAAATTTTCAAAGCGAAAGTTAATATACAAACTATTTCCGGTTCCTGTCGAGGAGCCATCTGATTTTCATCATTATCATCGTGTATTCTAGATTATAGAGTTCCCCAAGGTTTGTTCGCCCTAGTTTTTTCTGTTGCAATAGCGTCAGTGTTTTTCATTGTATTTCTGTTTAAAGGTTGAAGTAGCCGGTTTTGTGCATGAGGCATTACGTTTCCGCCACATGGATAGCCCGCACCATGTTTTGGTTTCTATAGACGATGGATATTTCTTTCATCAGGAATGTCAACCGCTCATTTTGTATCCTATGATATATAATTAGGACATAAAATGTAGTTATTTTCAAACAATAATTAAAGAGCTACTGTCATAACATTTTTTTTGTACGAGCTGCCAACATATCACTTCTTTTAAACATTTGACTTAATATAAAAATATAACGAGATTGCTATTTGTTTTCTTTCTGAGATTTGTAACCCAGTTCCTGCAGGCTATCTTGTATATTCTCGTATAAATAAACAATTATGAAATTATAAATAACGTGCAAAAGTTATAACAGCCCCATAATTCACGTAATTGAGTCAGTCGAGCGCTTAGGGCTTAGGCTTAATATGTAAGAAGATGTGTAAGTGTCTTAAATGCTTCAACTAGCTTGCCGCTTAATTACGTGAATTAGGCCTTAGATTTAAATACACATAGATACAGACATAATGTCATCGTAAAACTCGAAACGGTAAGATCCGATGAAAAACTGATTTTTGAAAATCGGAGTAACAACAATAACTTTCTTTGGGAAGTCAAAATATTAAAGAAAGTAATTATATCTTGTCAAAAGTACTTCAGTGATTAAGATAGATAACATACCTTGTACCACGGTAATGTTATCTATCTTTTGCCATAAATCATGTGTTACTCTTATAGGTGTCGATTTATTTTTAGTCTGTGGCAAACTGTCACTGCAACGAAGCATTAGTACGGAAACAGAAAATGATAAAAGTTTTATTTCTTCCATATTTAATAAAAATAACTGATCATAATATTTATTTCATTGCGATACCTAATATTTTTTATGTTATCTTGTCATTTTATTTGGGAGGTTACTATCTTAGGCGGCCCGTAGACCTACAATAATATTGCGCAATTTTACGTATTGTACAATATTATTGACCGTTTACAGTTAATATTAAAAATTGCACAAAGATTGAACGAAAGTTTGAACGGGTTTAATTTTTATTGTGCAATATTTTTTTTTCACTATGTAGGCTTAATATTGCACAACACTTCAGAGTTTGGAACGGTCGGACGAACGGTTTAATGTATGGTCGTGTTGTAAATGTCACCAAAATGGTGAGCGAATAAAAGATAAAGAACGGGAGTTTTTACTTGAGTGTGTAGAATTGTATAGAGATTTATTTGACAAAATTATATTGGCTGCCGCCAAAACTACGTGGTCAGATATGTTGCTCGCACGAAAATATTAATCAGACTAGTTTGTCAATTTTATTGAGTGAATTTATTGAACTTTTGGAATCAAAGGGGGTATTCAATATTATTGCACAATAAAAGTATTGCGCAATATTATAGTAGGTTTATGAGGCGGCCTTAAAATCATTAGTCAGCTAGTTTACAGACTGAGCTTCTTCAGGCAAAGATATTCAAGAGGTTGTTAATCAGGTGCCAAGTATCAAGTCAACATTTTTAGAATTATTACCAGATCAGAACGCGGTTACACATTGAGCAGTAAAAAATTTGGTATAGCTAATGTCGATATAAGGAAGAAGTGTAGAACGTTCTTTTTTATAGAATATGCATTAGAGATTAATTAAATTAAAAAAATTACGCGTCTACAAAATATAATATAAGTGTATATATGTCAAATATACACGTATATAATATTTTGTTAATAGTTCAAGATTCTTGTCAAATTTAAAAGAGATTTTAATATAGTCTATGATAAAACTGTACCATAGCTTGTTTATTCTATAATTTGTTGATTAGGTAGTTCTTCAAAATAGCAGAATTACGATCGCGTTTCGACCGAAGAGCGATGACTAGTCTAAGAATAGCTTTTGTCGTTAAAGTGGAGCCTTATACCGTTAAAACGGAATAAACAAATGTGTTTATTTCTTCAGTGGCTGCAAAATAAGTGTGGAATTTAAAAGCTGTTAGCGCAAGAATCCCTGTCGTAAAGAGCTTCGGATAATCCACGGCTAGTATCGACGGCCACGTTCTGTTTAATTAACTATTTCTTACGATACATTGTTCCAAAGGAATGCTAAATGTTTATAAAGTTCTACTTTAGTTACGCTACAACTATTTACTTAGAGTATCTTCGTTGTAAGGTTTTTTCTTGCAATCTCGGAGTTTGCTGCAGGAATTTTCTTACCTTCTTATATAAACTATATAAAATATAAAGTTTATTTGTGAAAAAAAAGAAGTTTTATATTTTAGGTGCCTTTTCCCCACGTTCCTTTTGGGGCCTAGTGTAAGCCACAAAACCTATTACCTTGTTGTTATTATATTATTGACTTCAATGTTTGTGATTGCAACTTCATATTGCAGTCTACTTATTTCTAGGAACAGTAAGTTAATAACAGTTTTTTTATATCACTACATAGTATAAAACAAAGTCGCTTTTTCTGTCTGTCCCTATGTATGCTTAAATCTTTAAAACTACGCAACAGATTATGATGCGGTTTTTTTAATCGATAGATTGATTCTTAAGGAAGGTTTTAGTATATAAACCTTTCCGATATTCCCACAGGAACAAAAGCTACGCGGGTGAAACCGCGGGCAGGTCGCTAGTTTTTAATATAATTTCGTAATATACACCGCTTCGTTATGGTTAGCAACCTTGACGCAATCGACGGGGCTCGGATTCGATTCCTGATGGAGACAAGCATTTGTGTGATGAGCATAAATGTTTGTATTTCTGAGTTTCCGTGATTATTAAATATATTCTAGTATATAATATGTAAATACTAAAATATATTTAATAATCACCCATAGTATTTCTGTATATTACATACGTAAATACTGGAATATATACAAATATATTCTAGTATTTGCATATGTATAACTAACACCCATAACACAAGAAAATAATTTGCTTACTTTGGGGTTAAATCAGTAAGTTTGTCCCGTGAATAATTATTTATATATTATGCATTTTGTTTAATAGTAGGGTTTGTAGAATGGAGGGCATTGTAATATAAACTTTATTTCTTTGAGTATATAAACCTTTAATATCTGGTTGGCCGAACTTTGCTCGGTTTTTTTCACATATTTTTGGAATCGATTTCCTGGAACCTTGATAAATCGATCCCGAAAAACCCCTAATTTGTGACTTTCATGAAAATCGTTGGAGCCGATTCCGAGATTCCAATTATATATATATACACACACACACACACACACACACACATATATATATATATATATATATATATATATATATATATATATATATATATATATATATATATATATATATATATATATATATATATATGCACAAGAATTGCTCGTTTAAGTTAAGATATATATATGCTTTAACTGTATCAAATTTTATACTCCACCGTTAGCGCTATTATATTAGAAAATGATACTAAGTTTTTATTTCACGTACAGAGATTTCTTAATACAAACTGTAAGTATATTACAATTGAATTTACTCAATGTTTATTACGTAATACTGCCAAAGCAGTAATTCGTTGTATAAACACAAAGCGCACACTAACACGCTTTGACCAATGCCATTCATATAACGCAAAACTAATATCAAATTCAATAACACTGTGGCGATCCAATTTCAGTACGAAATACCGGAGTAATTCCAGTACTTTAATGATATTTCAGTTAGTGAATAGTTGCCGACAACTGAATTTCCACTTTTCGATGTAGTAATGAATCACGTTAAAATGTTTTAATAGGGAATATTGATAGCGCTATGGAACTGGCCAGTCCGTATTTGGAATTTGGAATTTCAATAACACAGAGGGTATAATCGCTATTGGTTTATGTTCATTTAGAGGGAGCTTAGGGGGCTATCTTTTAATGGACATGCTTTACGCCCAACATGCGGAAATTTGTAAAGTTTGCGACATATTCATGCATTCAATAAATGTAACAAGCATAAAGATACAACTTATGAGGAATATAGAACGCTTCTATAATATAATATCATATAGTCATAACATAATTTATTTTATTAGATATATCAGATAATTTATTAGTTTATATATCTATTATGGATACGCTACTCTACCTTAAAATGTTATCTTTATTAACAAAGGTCGTCTGGTAGCCATCGCTCGTTTAGCGATAAGACCTCCTTTGTGTACTACGAGTATAGTTCATTATACTAAAATTTTAAAAACAACACAGAAAGATATCGACACACGGGATTTGAACCTGAGACCATCTCCCTAAAGCCGGGATGGTCGTAGGTTCAAATTCCGCGTGCCGATATTTTTCTTTGATATTTTTGAGGTTTTTCAAGTCTTCCCAAGCACGGGTTGAGTGCTATAAGACAAAGATAATTTTAATTGTAAGTTTGTGCAAAATAAAGAGTTTTCATTAATTTACTCATTCATAATATTGGAAGACATATATATTTTAACAATGTGTAAGTCTCGACACTTCTCCAACTGACGTCACCACCCACTATAATATGAACTAATACCATAGACCGTGGTTTCAGCAATGTTATTATTTATTATAAGCTAAATTTTTGTGAATAGCTTCGGTTTGACGAGACGTCATTCTTGGAAAAATCTCGAATTATGTAACTAATAAAGTCAGAGGTCTTCAAACATGTTAATTTGGTGAAGAAAAAAGTATTAATTACAAACAATAATTAGTTTTTTACTTTAATCGCTTGATTATTTTATGAAAACCATGAAAAACTTTTTTATCCTACACATTTGATAGTTTTTCTGATGAGTCCTCCACTCAAAAGATGTCAGAATTATGAGATTTTTAAAATGTTTTATAACACCTTAATTTTCTCACAATTGCTTTGGTACTTATTAATATAATTCAAGGATAACTTTGTTCTACACGTAAAGTGGAAACATTTCTTAGTCCGACACTCAAAAGTTGTAGGATTTGCGGCTTCAATTTTTTTACCTACCGTTATTAGATACCCGATTCGAAATTTTTCGTAGAAAGAAAAGATGAGTGTCTTGTCAAAATGAAGCTGTTCACAAAAATTCAGCTTTTAATTAATCAAAAATAAAAATGTTCCTGGGATCACGGTCTATAACAGCCCCCCAGATAAAAGTAATTAAATCAAAAAAATATTTAGGAACCAGCTTTTATTCAAATGAACTAAAACGTAAAAAAATATATTTCCTCGTTTTGGTCCGGGCCCCCTTTGAAGAATTTTTTAAAAATTTAATTTAATTTGTAATCAAAAATAAACAGTGTATTTGTAACATTGTTCAAAATTTCGCCAAACTGCGTTACAGTTTTTTAGCGAAGCGCTCTGTATCTAGACTATATTATCTACACTATATTTCTATCCAGTAAGTACACTAGAAATAAACAATTATTTAGTTTTAATGTATCAGCGTTGGCGTGGGTCAATTAGTAACGAATGCCACTGCTAAATACCGCGCGTGCGAGGATGGGACTCGAAGGGAAATTTTTACATAGATAGATATAGATAGATAATTAAATGAACCATCTGCTATCTACGACGTAGTTCCTAAAAGACGAACGGTTGTCTATTTGTGTCACTACCGTTGTGATCACTAGGTGATAGAGCTTCCCAACTGTTTCTGTACCTATTACTGTCACAATAACGTCAGTGGTTGTCATTGTTGCGTTCTGGTTTTAGAGGGTAAGGTAGCTTGTAAACTCATGTATGTCGCATTACCATCCCGCTGCACGGATAACAACGCACCATTAACATCTTTGGTGTCTATGGGCCTTGCTGGTATCTTTTCATCGGAAGAGCTATCTGCTTGATTGTTATCTTCTATATTTTTTTTTTATGTCATAAGATAGCAAACAAGCAGATGGGTCTCCTGATGGAAAGAGTCAACCATCGCCTATAGACACCAAAGGTGTTAATGGTGCGTTGCTATCTTGTGGCGAGGTATAATGCCACATGCATAAGTTTACCGGCTACCTTACCCTTCAAGCCGAAACACGACAGCAACAAGCACTGACGCTATTGCGGCAGGAATAGGTAAGGCGGTGGTACCAGACCCGAGCGCGACAATGCAGAACTCTACCACCTAGTAGCCACGATGGTAGTGACTCGATAGCCAATCGGTCGCCTTTTACGACCTGCCTGGCAGAACGGCAGTTGGCCTATTCTACAAAGGAGGCCGGGACCAACACGGCGAATGTTAATATCTATACATATAATAAAATCGTTGGAAAGTCAATGTATGTCCGGGGTAAACTCAAAAAGCACTGCATGGATTTACTTCAAATTTTGCATAAATATTACTAACAGGTCGGGTCAACATATAGGCTACATATTATCACGCTATCACCTACGGGGGAGGTGCTGTGCGGAGTAAACGAAGTCCGCGCGAACGAAGTCGCGGGCAACAGCTAGTATAAAATAAAATGTTAAAGTGCGTGTTGGGCCACGTACAATGAAGGGTTCCGAATTTGCCCATAATGCAGATTAAAAAGTAGGCTTTTATAGTTTTATAGTATGAACATGCAACGTCAATGACAAAGATATATCCGCGTCCCATATTCACCGCCTATAAAAACTTCTTCCAGCACATTTTATAAGTTGGTCGACTATTACTCAAAAACAATTCATAGGTATTCTTTTAACTGCTTATTTACGACTACCATGATTGTTGTCTCATAGCCGAAACTAACCGTTTAGCCTGCAAAGGGAGGGGGGGGGGGGGGGGGGTGGACACTTGACTCAAACAAAAATTCTAACCCAAAAATCTAAAAAACCTATCCAGCAATACCCCACACAATGGGGTACGAGGGGTAATGAAAAAAAATTTAACATTCTACCCCGTACCATTCTTCTACCCCGTGTTGGTCCCGGGCTCCTTTGAAGAATAGGCCAACTGCCGTTCTGCCAGGCATGTCGTAAAAGGCGATCGATTGGCTATGCACGTCACTAACATCGTGACTACTAGGTGGTAGAGTTCTGCACTGTCTCGCCCGGGTCTGGTACCACCGCCTTACCTATTCCTGCCGCAATAGCGTCAGTGCTAGTCATTGTCGTGTTCCGGTTTGGAAGGTAAGGTAGCCGGTAAACTTATGCATGTGGCATTAGACCTCGCCACAAGGTAGCAACGCACCATTAACATCATTGGTGTCTATAGGCGATGGTTGACTCTTTTCATCAGGAGACCCATCTGCTTGTTTGATATCTTATGATATTAAAAAAAACATTTCCACTTTACGTGTAGAGGAGCTACCCAGAAAAAAAATATTTTTCAAGATTTAATGTTACCACTTTGTTGACGTAACTAATATGTATATTCATGCCAAATTACAGCTTTCTAGTAATAAGAATCTCTGAGCTATCATGCGGACGGACAGACATAGCGAAACTTGGGTTCTTAGTTTACTTCGGAACCCTAAAATGATATTGTAAAGTGTGATCTAAGGGTAAGTGCTATTTAGTAAAAATCAACTAAGTCCAATTAGCTATTAAATTTATTGTGTAGAAATCAAATTATAGTGCCCAATAAAGTACTTTTTTATAAGTGTAAATATAAGTGACGCAATCTCATTGAATGAAGTCGCGAGTATCAACTTGTTCAAAATACTTTACTAGCCCTAATAAATTTTTACCCCGGAGCCTGTAAAAATGCATTATCTGACTATGGATGTTTTATCTTTTAAAAGAGGAGCTTTTCTTAAAATGTAGGAAAAATTTTTCAACAATAAGCTGTTTACTTGCGTTAATGGAATCTTCTTTCAAGGTGAGTCGGTAATGTGTATAAGATTAATAATGGAAGACCGCCTCGTCCGTGCAAGCCCTTGATAACGTGTAAGGGTGTATGCAAACTGCGCCATTTTAATGACGTATTTGACGTATCAAACAAGAATTTAGTGACTAATAACAATACTAATATTTTTTATTTTTTAAAGTTTTTGATAATATAATAATAAATAAATAAATAAATAAATAAATATTCACAGGACAAATTACACTGACTGATCTAACCCCAAAGTAAGCAAATATTTGCTTGTGTTATGGGTGTTAGTCAACGATATTAATACATAGAAATACATATATAAATACCAGAATATATATAATAAACACCCAAACCCGGAAATACAAACATTTATGCTCATCACACAAATGCTTGTCCCCGTCGGGGATCGAACCCGAGCCCCGTTGATTGCGTAGTCAGGGTCGCTAACCACTCGACCAACGGGGTTGTTTTGTTATGTTAGTATTCCCTTTTGCGCGTGGTTTTTTTCAAGAATTTAAATGTCGGTATTTTGTGGTAACGTTATTGCTCGCGGCATGACATAACGCTATTTTCAAACATAACCCTATCCAAAAGAGATACAGAATTTGTTACTGTTTAATAAAGTTATTCATTACATTCTGTTATACACTAGGAATTAACGTTACGGTATTTGGTATTATCAAGGATTTGAAACGTTATAATATCGATATGTTTGCGCGTTTCATGCTGTTTCGCGATTGGTTCGCCAACTAGCGCTAAAAGACAACGTCATAATATCATATACTATAACGTTAATTCACTACGAAATAACCAATCACGAAACAGCATGACACGCGAAAACATATTGAAATTATAACGTTTTAAATCCTTGGGTATTATGACGTTGTCCTCTAGCGCTAGTTAGCGAACCAATCACAAAACAGCATGAAACGCGTATACATGTTGATATTATAATGTTATTTAGCGTTAACAATATCGTTCTCTAATTTGAGTCGCGATACATATGGTGTTTAAAAATAATTTTGTTACTGAGGTATCGCTACAGTAATTTCGTTAAGTATCGTACAATAAGTTTTGTTATCTGATAACGTTTTAAATCCTTGGTTTTTTTGGCGTTTAAAAATTATTTTTCTATCAGTCAGAATTAGTTTTTTTCATAAATGAATGAAGCTTATCTTTTTGTTTGTGCTCTTTACTTTAACGTTTATAATATCATGGGTAAATTAAAAAATGCGACTTTTGTTTTCGTTATGAAAATGACTATTTTTATAAATATTTTAATAACACAAAGAACAAAAATGAAATTGCTATTAGAAGTTGGATTTATTAGATATTAAACTTTTATTCTTTGTGTTATTATTAAAATATTTATAAAAATTGAGTCATTTTTATAAACCAAACAAAAATCGTATTTTTTTAAGTTACAACAACTTACGTGTCTATAGGCGATGGCTTTTCTTTCCATCAGGGGATCATCGCATAATGTGGAAAGAAATTCTCGTTATTTGTTGGCAACTGCTTTCGTCATTACGACCTTACAATATAAATCTTTGGATTAGTACCGGAAAATTGCCTGGCCCTTGCCTTTATAACGTGTAAAGCTAATATATTCGTTATTCAGTGTTTTTTAAATCGTATTTTCTTGTCACAAGCTATTAATATGTTAATAGCATTACGAGATGATAGCTTCTTTTGCGTGTAGAGATTTTTTAAAAAGGAAACATAAATGTAATTTGTATTACGTACATATCATACCAGATCCATTACAATGTAGTGTGTTTTTCAATTTTTTTACCCTGTATGAGTAAGGACTCCTTTCGTGAATAACCAATTTGACGTTATGCCAGGAAGTTGTAAAAGGTGACCAATTGACTATATTTGTCACTACCATCGTGACTACTAGGTGGTAGAGCAACGTCTCGCTCGGGTATTTGGTACCACCGCCTTAACTATTCCTGCCGCAATAGCGTCAATATTTGTTATTGTCGTATTTCGGTTTGGAAGGTAAGGTAGCTGGTATACTTACGCATTTGTCATTGTTATGTATAAGATAATATAGTCAACAAGCAGATGGCTCTCCTGATAGGAAGAGAAAACATCGCTTATATACACCAAAGATGTTAATGGTGCGTTGCTAGCCTTGTGACGGAGTCTTAATGTCACGTGAGTATATCGCCTACCTTACCCTCCAAACTCGAAAACGACAGTGACAAGCATTGACGCTATCGCAACAGGAATAGGTAAGGCGGTGGTACCAAATATTCGGGCTAAATGTTGGGTAACTGTACCACCTAGTAATCACGATAGTAGTGATATGTATAGCCGATCGGTCGCCTTTTACGACTTGCCTGGAAGAACGGCAATTTGTCTATTCTTCAAAGGAGTCCGGACCAACAAGGAGAAAAAATGTTAAACGTACTTATAAACGTAATTGTAATGGATCATCATGCATTTGACCGATTTATTAGACAGAAAAAACTTAATAACACAATATCGACCCGACAATCAAACTCAGGAACTTATGTCCGATCCGACGGAGCTTACTAATAAACGATGGTGAAATTTATATTAATTAACATAAAACCAGCTTTTCAAGTCGTCAAACATACAATGACAATTTCAATAAAATGTCAAACAAATTCCGAAGCCAAAAATAAGTTACTTCATAGTCAAATACAGGCGAGGTTAAGGTCGTGAGCCCTTCCGCGCACTGAAATCGAATATGTCGTCTATGTGTGAGGGTCGACATCTGACTAAACAAGATAAACCCCAATGTGTTGGCATGTAAGCGTGTAATTCTCAGCTTTGACAACCAACTAGACGATTTTCGGCTTAAGTGATAAAAGGTCGCGTTTGATCACACCATTGATATGTTCACTTAAAACAAAATTATGATTTTATAATGCTTCGATGTCGTATCTTCTAGACGAATTTTGAATTAAATGAGAATAAATCACGTTTAATATTTTCTTTACTTTAAACAGAATCATACTTTTACAATTAGCTTTGAATACCATATTTTATAAAAGGTTTTGGGTTTAGATAAAAAAGGACGCGTTTTATATTTGTTTCGTTATTGTTTTGTTTCAAAGCTTTAATTATTACGTTCTCAGGTTTTTAGACGGTTTTCCAATTAAGCAAAAAAGTCAGCGGTTAGTTTGAAGTCACTCCGTAAAAAATGCAGGCCAGATTAAGGGGTCTGGCCCACTTGCGTATCCGTATCGTCGAATCAAATTTGTTTTTTACATGTGAGGCTCGATATCAACTGAACAAGCCCCAATATATTAGATTATAAGCGTATAATTCTCAGCTTTGGCAACGTTGTTTTCGGATAAAGTAAATAAGAAAAGAACGCATTTAAAAAATTATAAAATAAGAAAACCTAAAAGGGTAGTTTAGTAAGTGTCAAATTTTATCATTTGACTTATTCCCTTTGTAGAATAACATACATTTCAAAGCTAAGGATATAAACATGATTTAATTTTAAGAAGATAAAATACTATAGCTTATTAAGCGTAATATATTCTCACTTAATCCTTGTAGATGCTACGATTATCAAAGCTGATTATAAAATCATAATTATGGTTTACGGGAGCAAAACGATATTTATTTAACGCGATCTTTTCTCACTTAACCCAAAAGCCGTCTAAGAGATGTGGTTGTCAAACTTGATAATAAAAGCACAATTCTGTTGTACGCGGACAAAACGATGATAGTGTCGAGAAAATAATCAGATTACCGATAAAAAGAAATATAACAGATTTTTGGTTTTAATTCAAAGCAGCTACATTTTAGAATCTATTAAGATATTAGTCCGCCTCGTTAGTCGGGTGGTTAGAGACCCTGACTACGTAATCAACGAGGCTCGGGTTCGATCCCCGACGGGGATAAGCATTTGTGTGATGAGCATAAATGTTTGTATTTCCGGGTTTGGGTGTTTATTATATATATTCTAGTATTTATATATGTATTTCTATGTATTAGTATCGTTGACTAACACCCATAACACAAGCAAATAATTTGCTTACTTTGGGGTTAGATCAGTAAGTGTAATTTGTCCCGTGAATTATTATTATTATTATTATTGTTTTTGTGGTGCGTATAATTTTGTACAGATTAAGGAAGAGAACACACTAGCCAGAGTAAAAATACATTTACTGTATTTTTTTTATAGTATAAGATAGCAAACAAGCAGATGGGTCTCCTGATGGAAAGAGTCAACTATTGCCTATAGACACCAACATTGTTAATGGTGCGTTGCTATCTTGTGGCGAGGTCTTATGCCACAAGCATAAGTTTAACGGCTACCTTACCCTCCAAACCGGAATACGAAAGTGACAAGGACTGACGCTATTGCAGCAGGAACAGGTAAGGCGGTGGTACCGGACCCAGGCGAGACAATGCATAACTCAACCGCCTAATAGCCACAATGCCAGTGACTCGTATAGCCAATCGGTTTTACTACTCTGATACTATTTTATAGTTTCTTTAAAGAAGGATAGTATCAAGTAGGCTTTTTTTTTCTGAAAATAGATGACCGTCGCCTATAGCTTAGCCTACAAAATCAAAGATATTAATGACACATTAATTTCTGTGTGACAAGATATATTACCATATGCGTGAATTACTTGTTACTGAGTATTAAAAATAATTTTAACACGAGCAAAGACGCAAGCAACAGTAAGTATTAATTAAATGAGGATTCTCTCACAAAGCTCAATGTAATTAAGTTTAATATTTAGTGACTTCAATTATTAACATTTGAAAAAAAAAAGAATTTTTATTGGTTATAAACAAGTCGTCGTCATTCTTGTTATTGATTCCGCTAATCTCTTATGACTCAAATTTATGTTAGGTACTTCTCAAGTTTATCTTTCTTTCGAACAAACTGCCCTAATGATGCTAAAATGAGTGTATTTTATGTTATAAATGTGAGTTTTACCCAGCAAAGCTCATAAGAATGTATATACATTGCTTTAATTTTCGCTATTCTCTTATGTCTTAACATAAACATAATATCAAGTAAATGTGCCTTTCACGGCTCACGCCTTCCTGCTTCTTAATAACATTGCCTTACTTTATTATGTCACTAGGATTGCTATCCCGGGGCCCATTAAATAGCCCTTATTAAATTACCGAATAACATCTTTATTGTGCACTCTTGAAAGTGTGTGTCGCTATCCATGTGACAAGATGTAATGTCACAAGCATTAATTTACTGGCTACCTTAACCTCCAGAATAGAACGTAAAAGTGATACATATTGACGCTATTGCAACAGTAAGCGGTAAGGTGATTTTACCAAATCTAGGCGAAACACTTTAGAGATCTACTAATAGTTATGATCGTAGCGATACATTTATCCAATCATTCGTTTTTTTAATCTGTCCGAGAGACCGACGTTCTTTTTCTGTAAATGGAATCCGAACAAATACTGGAAAAAAACAAATAACGAAATCGATTTTTTAGAATTAAAACGGCGATATAGGAAAAATACATAGATATATTACACGTCTATACTCAAAGGAAAAATATACCAGAAAACATTAATTATTAAATCAAATAGCATAACATCTATACATATAATAAAATCGTAGGAAAGTCAAAACTGTACATTGAATATTTTTTTTAAAGAATACTTGGGGTGTGATCTACAATCGATATCTAAACCAAAAATATAGTTTTAGAATTTTTGTCTGTTTGTCTGTATGTATGTCCGGGGTAAACTCAAAAAATACTGCATGGATTTACTTCAAATTTTGTATGAATATTACTAACAGGTCGGGTTAAGATGTAGGCTACATATTATCACGCTATCACCTACGGGGGAGGAGCAGTGCGGAGTAAACGAAGTCCGCGCGGACGAAGTCGCTGGCATCAGCTAGTTTATAATAAAAATCATAGTAATTATATTAGTTTTACCTCAAAGTTATCTAAATTATAAGATACAATTTATGTAACGCCTTTTTACGTTCTAAGTAAATCAAAATTTTAATTATTAGTCTCCTAAGGGCAATAAATATTTCTCAGGCGTAACCTATAACCTTATACAATCTCTCCTTTGAAAATCTCTTTGGATTTATCTTAAATCGTTTATTAAAATATAATTAACAATATTGTAAATTATATGATATAAAATATGATACCCATTAAGATTGATGCATATGTAGCAAGACTTCTCGTTAGATTATATATATATATATATATATATATATATATATATATATATATGTAAGGTAGCCGGTAGACTTATGCATGTGTCATTGCCATCCCACCACGCGGATAGCAACGCATCATTAACATCTTTGGACTAGGCCATGGCATCCTTCCATCAGGAGAGCCATCTACTTGTTTGCTATCTAATGATATAAAAACACACACATAATAAGTTTACTGGCTACCTTACCTTCCATATTGGAAGACGACAGTGATGAACATTAAAGCTATTACGGCAGGAGTAGGTAAGGCCGTGGTATTAGACCCGGGCGAGACATGATAGATCTCTACAACCACACCTAAGATATACTTTATTACGCAAATCTGTCTGTCCTTAGTCTTATTTTCTAAATAAATATGGTTAATACTTACTATGTTAGATGTCGCCTCTGTGGTCTAGTGGTCCAGTGTCGGTGTTGACCACATAAGGTTTCGGGTTGGGGAAATCAATTTTTTTTCAGTTTTTTGATAATCTCAACCTTATCCAGAATTGGATGGTGATAGGCTTGCCACTTATTACATTGTGGTACTAAGTATCTTCGACTAATCGTGGGTGTACTTGTACCTCTGCCTACCTCTTCAGAGATACGGGCGTAAAGATATTTTTTTATAATGGATACTTCAGTATAAATAACAAGGCTTTGTCCTTGATGAAGGTGTTTTGGTAATGGATCGATAATAATACGTGCGACAAAAACGAGAATTTATTACGCTTAATAATTAATTACTAGTGATTGTCGTCATATCGAAACTTGAACGTAATTCTATTGTTATAGGGAAAATATTGACAATTAGACAATAATAGGAGTAGGTAAAGCAGTGCTACGAGACCATATTTTATTACGTAAATCTCTCTGTTCTTAGCCTTATTTCGTAAATAAACATAGTAAGTACTTAATAATATGTCGCCTCTGTCGTCTAGTGGTCCAGTGTCGGTATTGACCACATAAGGTTTCGGGTTCGTATCACAGGTTGGGAAAATCAAAAATGTTTTTGAAGTGAAAACTTCTTTAGGCGCGTTGAGCGTTTTGGTAGAGGGTAAAATCCTC
Source organism: Apodemia mormo (assembly GCA_036924255.1). NCBI lineage: Eukaryota > Metazoa > Arthropoda > Insecta > Lepidoptera > Riodinidae > Apodemia > Apodemia mormo. Next base: position 3,936,163 of record JAUPFN010000006.1, on the reverse strand, counting down.
GGTTCGCGTCACCGACATGCTAATGATAATAGTATATCTATAGCTATGTTTTGCATATAGTTTTAATTACTCTCAACTTAATAGTTCCGTTTTCACTTCTATCGGCAGTCCCACGACTGCTACTGTTTTTTTTTTCAGTTTTTTGATAAACACAACGTTGTCCATAATTGGATAAGTGTCCTGTTGGCGATAGGCTTGTCACTTATCACAATGTGGTATTAAGTATCATCGACTAATCGTGGGTGTACTTCAGTATACTATATATAACTCAGTTTGATTACAGACTTCATTAAATTCTATTCTAAGTTTGCCAATAGATTTTAATCATAAGCAAAACGGTACATTCAGTCAAAAAGAATCGGAAAAGAATGATCTGCTTATGGTTCCAAATTAATTTTTTGTGTCTTCTAATTTTTTTTAGATAGACACAACTGCATTCTATTTTGGCGCGGATTTGGGTTTCATCTGTTATTTAAATTACATTTAGTGCTGCTTCGAGTTAGGGAGTGAATATTACTATTCTTTACAAATAAGCAAATATTTTGACCGCCCGGTCGAGTGGTTAGCGACCTTGACTACGCAATCGAAGGTGCTCGGGTTCAATTCCCGACGGGGACAAGCATTTATGTAATGAGCATTAATGTTTGTATTTATGAGTTTGGGTGTTTATTAAATATATTCCAATATTTATATAAGTATTTCTATGTATTTGTGTCATTGACTAGCACTCGTAACACAAGCAATTTGCTTACTTTGAGGTTAGATCAGTAAGTGTAAATTGTTCCGTGAATATTTATTTATTATTATAGTTTATTAAACTTTTCAAATACATACTGCGAAATCTGAATTCTGTATTTATCCATTATAAACAAACCAACAGTCAAATTGTATCTCTATATAATTTTAGTGTAGGGTGTAGAAAGTGTTGAAGCTTGTTAATTAATAATAATCATCCTTTTAGTGCTTGTCACTGACTTTAGATTTATGACATACTAGACACATTCCATAACCTCCTGTCAGTTTGGAGTTTTGTTTGAACACGTCATATTTCATTTCTATCGTGTCAGTTACGAGTTTTGCAGTTATTTGTGTAGAATTTTGGAGAAGGGATGTCTATTTATTGTATTGAATACTTGTTTCTAAACTACAAATATTATTTACTAGCTTTTAACCGAAAATACTCTCGTGTTGAAGTTTTTAAATAACTGTCAAAGTCTTTATATAATGGTAATAATATTTTTTTATAATTCATAGTTTTTTAAATATTTTTTTGTAACTCAGCAAAGATGCAAAAATTGACTTTATATTTTTTATATCTCTCGAGGTCTCACTGAGCCTGTTCAGCTCAGATCTTGAAGTTCCTGGTTCGATTCCCACGTGGGATATAGGCATGATTAAAGTTTTTATGGGGTTCAAAATTAAGATCTCAACAGCGATCCGGAGTGTTTTTTATTGTGGTGGTTTTTTAACAATCTTTTGTAACAAATGAACACGTATAACTATCGATCTAAATTATCATAAGTAACAAATTTGTTATGTCATCGGTAAAACATGATAATGGAGAACAATCTCAACTGATAAATTAGTGAATCTTGGTTCTCTATAATCCCCACAAGAGAAACTATTCTGTTAGACCTTTTGTAGTATAAACGTTTTATTAATAAAAAAATGATGTGGTGTCGCGGAACACCAGGTAGGAACGAAGTTCCTTCGGCTAAACGACACTACTCGCTTGTGTACGCGACTGTCGCGCCTGCGCACGTCTCATTTAACGCTTTTATTCCATGCATTTTTTGTTACGGTTTTACAATCACATTTTTTTCAGTTCGGTCGCGCAGCAAAATCCCTATCCTCTCCAAGCCTGCCGTAAGGAACTTCGTTCCAATAAGTGGTTATTAGTATTGTATTAGCGGGAATATAAATTGGAGAATAAAGAATATGTATTCTTACATAAATCACCACCACAATAATGATAAGGAAATATCAGCAAAATATCGGAATTCTAGAATAATATCGGCGCTCGCATATTTTTATCAGAAGTTGTCTCTAATATGAGCATTATTATGAGTTGCTTACGTATTTGTTAAAAGGTCACTTCTCTCAAAAATGATCATTATTTATCACCATATTAACCATAAGACGTCCACTGCTGAACATACAACTTCTCTGATGACTTATAATGTGAAAGGTTGAGAGCAGCCAGCATTTAAAAAGTCCTTCTAGTCAATGTAGCCTTAAACAGGTCGTCAGTCCTTCGGATGGATAGTCCTATGCTTGCCGGTATGCAGTCTCCACTCGAAAACTTTTTTGCCCTATCTGGGCTAGCTTAGTCATAAAAAGTTTCGGAGTTGTTATCGAGGTACAAAGCGGGCTATTCTCGGGGTTTCTTTATAAAATTGAGTGAGAAATGAGGCTATCAGTAGAGTAACGAAAGACATACAACATAATCTAGCGAGTTAGTAAGTCGAAGTAGCAATGGGCTGGGCAAATAGCTCCCAAAAATGACAATAAAATTTTTATTTACTTTTCTTTTATAAAAACATTACAGAGGAAACGATCACGATACAGTTAAACGATAATTTATTGCACAAATGCCTCTTAAGATCCTCGAGATGGATAATCATGATGATATAAAACGTAGATAGCAAAAATATAGTATTTCGAAGATGTGATGTATAATTTTAAGCTTTCTGTCTTAAAGATTACGGCGCACATTAGAATGAGTTTTTGAGTATGGCAATAAAAGAGACATTAGTAATTTTATTTGCTGGCAACGCCCAGATTGTATCGCTCCTTACGACTTTGTTATGATTGATTTCTTATTCTTGAATTTATTACGCAGTTTTATTAGTCTGTGTATCTGTATTGATTTTTTTAAGCAAACACAAGTTTCCTGATGGGAAGAGACAACTATAGCATTTAAACACCAAAGATGTTTATGGTGCATTGCTATCCTTGCGCTCCTTAATACCACATGTATAAATTTACTGGCTATATTACCCTGCAAACCGGAACACAATAGTGACAAGCATTGATGCTATTACGGCACGAATAGATAAGGCGGTGGTATCAAACCCGGGCAAGAAAATGCAGAACTCTACTACCATGTAGCCACGATGGTAGTGACTCGCATAGCCGATCATTCGCTTCTAACAAATTGCGTGGCAGAACGGCAGTTGGATACCTTTTGTTTCAATAGAATAGGTCTTTGCAAATGGTAAGGAGAAACATCAATATCATTTACAGATACCTATCTAATGATAACCCACAGGGCTGTGCTTTTTTGAATTTATTTATCCCTCAGTTACATGTATAGCGAGTTACTACTAGATAGCTTTAAAAAATGTGCTGCATTATTTTGTAGCGGTTCATAAAACACACCTATTAAATTTGAACCATGCAGTATCTATAGTCTTTAAGTAAAATTACAGTGACACAGACAGAAAAACAGACAGATGAACATGACATTATAAGGATTCCGTTTTTCGCTATTTTTTTATATATTATAAGATAGCAAACAAGCAGATGAGTCTACTGATGGAAAGAGTCAACCATCGCCATATTTGGCTACGAAACCCTAAAAAAGTATTTGTGATGAAAAACAAGTATCTAATATTTATATCATGCTGATCTATTGGAGTAATGTTTACATAAATTGGTAAGTATGTCTCGAAAAGTGATTTTTCCGACTATCGAATACCGAATATCTGGTAAAACCCTTGGCCAAATACCAAAAACGCAGCCTCCAAAAATTCGGCAGCGTTTTTATTTTACTAGCGAATTGATCATGGCACGACATGTATTGTTTGTTTATGACAGATTGAATCTTGCTGTATTGTATTATTAAAAAAAAATGTCTATATGATTGTCCAAAGAAGAATCCGCATAAAAAATGATTAAAAAAGTTTTCATTCTTACAACTTACCTCTGACAAATTTTATGTATTATTAGACTTGGTTTCACTAAGAATGAATCGGTTAGTTTCTAGAGATTGACTATGTTATGGAAATAATAAAATAATGTTTTTAATAAAAATTAAACCGACGGAAAGTTATGCAACATATTTTTTATACATTAAAATCATTGATTGAATAATCAATCCTCTGTCTATATACTCATTTGGGTGGATTTCAATAAATCTAAACACTTCTTTTAACCTTAAAATAATATAAGACCACCCTTGATAATTCTTCTTTTATTCTATCTAGTAAAAGAAGAATTGTCATAATCAGATCACTTTATAAAAGAGTTATGTGTGGTCATGCATTAAAATCAATGAGTGAACAATTAATCATCCCTTGTTTACGACCCTTATGGTTATTTTTTTAAATAATTAAATGGAACCACTCTCGGGGTTTATCCAATCCAATAAAAAAGAGTAATTAAAATCAGACTACTCTGTAAAAAGTTATGCGGGGTCTAACATTAAGAAAATACGCAATGAATTGTGAACCTCCTTCGTTTTTTCGTCGATTGAAATTTTACAAGATAAAGATTGTTAATATTTTTAAGATATAGTTTCGACAAAAACAGTCATAAGTCACGTGACAATAAACGCAAATCTAGTGTGTTACGTCACACCGTGGTAAAACATTTGTTTTGTTTGTTTTTGACATTGTCATAGAAACCACAGAGTACGTAATTAATATATGATCACGTCGTGATGTCATTTAGACGCCATGATAGTATAGTGACCCAATTTACTTAACAAAACGTCAATCGAGTCTAAGCTTTATGGAATTTTACATTACATATTATGCCTCGTCGAATTACGATGCAATGTTATATCGTGTTTATGTGTGTAAGAGCCCTAAGCGCTTCAATTCGATTCATGTTTTGTTACGTGAATCGGGAGGCGGAGTGTTTTAGCCGTAAATTTAAATTTTAAAATGAGAAATTTTGAGTAAAAATTAATGATATTAAAAAACCATTTTTTTTAATGTACGTAAAAGGTAAGGTTTTGAACAGTTTTACAAATTTAGTCAACAAGCTTATTGTGATCTTTCTTGGTAAAATATTATATTATTATTTTTTAAGTAGATAAAAAGTGCATTTTAAATAAATAAATAAATATCATTGGACAAATTACACGAATTGATCTGACCCCAAAGTAAGCAAATTACATGCTTGTATTACGGATGCCAGTCAACGATACTAATACGTAGAAGTACATATATAAATACTCTAATATATATAATAAACACCCAAACCCAGAAATACAAACGTCTGCGCTCATCAAACAAATGCCTGTCCCTGCCGGGAATCGAACCCGGACACTCGACCAACGGGGCGGTCAATTTTTTTATTAGGTGTTCGATATTGGAAATATTTGGCCGAATACCGAAAACCAAAGAAAGTTGATTAATAGGCTGAATACCGAATAGTGTCTGAATATTCATAAATTATCCGATCAGTTCTGTCGGTGAACTAGTTAAATGAGTTCATCGTTACAGATGAAATTCACAGTTATAATATTAATCAATACTTTCGTGATTGCGTGTGTGTTATAAAATGTGTAAAATTTTTCTTTGTTGTTTTAAAGTTTTTCAAAATTTCGCAAGTACAGGGTGAGTGCTAAAACGCACATATAATCAGCTTTATAATAATACTACTCGTAGCCGCAGCGTGTAGATCGCTGCATTATATAAGTTTTTGTTGAATCCCGCGGGATCACCTAGTTTTTCCGGGATAAAAGTAGCCTTTTTTCGATATTTTTTTTTGTTTTTATTTTTTATGAAAGAGCATTAAAAATATATACAACCCTTAACTTTCAACACTCTACGATCAACCTCTATTTTTTAATTCAATAATTTATATGGCAAAACAACGTTTGCCGGGTCAGCTACTATATATGGTGTAAATATAGTATACCTATGGTATAAATATAGTATAGTATGCATATATAATATTAATATAAGCTTATTAAACATCATTTCTATATGAAAAACTGTGCCAAATTCACATTCCGCTGTCCCTACAAGAAACTGGTTTTTGTAGAAAGGATTCACTTTACAACGTTTTACCTACATTTACGTTTTACATTGTATAAAACCAAGTTCCTTATTCTTATGTTCGTTTAGATTTTTTAAGCTGCGCAACAGATTATAATGTAGTTTACATCAACAGAAATAGTGGGAGAAGATTTATATGAATATATAAATATTCTCCTGAAATCTGGACATATAATACACGCTTAAAATAGAAGATAAAGACGAGAATTTCAAAGACTTTGTAAATAATAAATAAATAAATAAATATTCACGGGACAAATTACACTTACTGAACTAACCCCAAAGTAAGCAAATTATTGGAACGAAGTTTTTTGCTATAGTAAGCTATTGTAAGCTGTGCGGCGTGCGCAAGTAACATAGAACAAGAAGAAGTGAAGAGTGGGCGTGCCGCGTGCGTCACTATTATGCGCTGTTACTCTAAATTGCCTTAGTGATACTTACCATATCTTTAGGAGATAGTCGTAGTGCGAAAATCTATTATACACTGAATTATGCCGTATTGTGCCATCCTTGAAAGCAGAAATGATAGTAGAATACAGATGATTAAAAATGGAGATATTTCATATCATTCGAAAGTACAATTTTCATTTTATTTTAATTAAATTCCTTATTTAATATAATCTCTAATGATATAATAGAAAGTCAAGCTAAAATCAGCCGTACACTTTACATATAAAGTTCATTTTAGGTTGACCTAATTTTTCTAGAAAGATATACGTAATGATAGTCATTACGTATATCGTTCTAGAAAGTTCTCTACTCAAATATGATCAAGGGAAAACTACGTAAAAATCAATACTGCCATCTATTGTAGAATAGCGAAACTATTAAGATCTTAAGTTTCACTATTGTACAAATAGATGAGTCTATTTTGAATAGACTACAAAAGGACGTAAACACTATTTTTTTTGTAGCAAAATAAAATTTATTGTAACGCAGTTTGGTATATTTTTAAATGTTCTGTTTGTGTGTTTCGGATTATTGTTGTTTAAAATGAAAACGACCAATGAAACAATGTTTGCATTAGTAGTTTATATGCAATAATGCTTATTTTATGTGTGAGTATGGCGATCGCGGTCCTGATACAAATGTTTGTACTTGCCAATTCCGCTTGTTCTATGTTCCATGGGCGTGCGCATGTTTCTCTCTCTCTCTCTCTCTCTCTCTCTTATAGAAAGCAAGCCAGATATTTTCATTTCTATTTCGCATTGAACAGTGTGGCTTCGCGACGATTATTTTTGTTGAGTGTATACAGGTTTTTTGTACAACTAATCGAAAGGAACTTCGTTCCATCCGGGTGTCCCTTGACACCTCTCAACTTTTATTTGCTTGTTTTATGGGTATTAGTCAACGATATAATACATAGATATACATATATAAATACTAGAATATATTAAATAAACACCCTAACCCGGAAATACAAACATTTATGCTCATCACATAAATGCTTGTCAGGGATCGAACCCGAGCCCCGTCGATTGCGTAATCAGGGTCGCTAACCACTCGACCAACGGGGTGGTCAAAATATTTGCTTATTTGTAAAAAATAGTAATATTTGTTTACACGCCAAGCGAAACGATCATAATTCAAGACATTATTTATCCGTCTACCGTAACCTTACTTACATTTTGTTCTCATTCTGTGCACACATACACACATAATGCACGATAAAATATTATTTATTTTACGTAATAAATACTATCAGATGATAAAATATAAAAGATGATGAAAATATTTATTCAAATATATAATGCATAAGTTACACAAAAAACGTACGTTATTACATTCCATATGAATGGGTAGTACGGAAGTAAATAGCGTGCATGTATTTCTACTAATGGCCTTACAAAGCGACAAAAGAAAACAGGAATAACAATGACATTGTTATCGCTAATAACTCATCGTTAGCTTAAATGGACTGGGCTAAGTAGTTCCAAGGTGCTTTATTATTGTTCGAAGTTTGTACAGGTGTGTTGGTGCAAAAGTGCCTTAACAACTTCTCTAAGCGAACATAAAATAGATCAACTATAAGCGTTTTTAAAACTGCTTTAAAACATTATCCATAATAAGCATGGTCGAACTAGCAGCTTTTTTAAAGTTGCCCGTACACAATATATAGGTATAAAAGTTATGTGTAGAATATTAAACATACATACATATCTTTAGGCCAGATCCCTTACAGGGTAGGCAGAGAGAAATTATTAAAAATGATATAAAAAACCAGCAAACATTAAATATATTAAACATATTGTTATGGCACAGGACTTTTCTATACTCAGTATTTTTATTTTTGATCTGTTTGTTGATTTAGTTTAGTGTTTTGTTCCCGCATTATGGAAAAAGTGCAAAATTGATAATGCCTTCCGTGCTTGAAAGTTACAAGAGAGGAGATTCAAAGATATTTGAAAGCGCAGAATAAATAATAGTATTACCATAGATAATGATTGGTCTCGCGGCGCGTGACAAGATACTGCACTATCTAAAAACAACTCCGTGAATGCGGCAACTCAATATTGTAGTGAGTGTGATAATATGAAAAAGTGCAAAGGGATGACAGTGAGTAGTGTGCGTGAAAATTGTGTTGCCGACTGCTTAACTGTTACACGAGTTAATGGGCAAAATATTTTATGCTATGTCTATTAGTTTAAGTTTTTTCTTATAGAAGAGGGGGCAAACGAGCAGGAGGTGCACCTGATGGTAAGTGATCACCGCCGCCGATGGGAATCCAGAGGTCTTGCAGTTGCGTTGCCGGCCTTTTAAGAATGAGTAAGCTCTTTTCTTGAAGGCCCCCAAGTCGTATCCGTTTGGAAACACCCCTGCCGGTAATTGTACGGTAGTTGCAATTGTTGTACGGTTGTTGTATAAGTTACATAAATGTATCTTAGAAAATATTTAAAAATTAACAATTACCTAAAAGAACGAATGTATCGATATATTTGTGTATATCGATACATTGTGCCATGCAAATTTCATTCGTACTAGAGAAATTACTGGCAAAGAGTGTCATGTTGTCTATGATAGTTTTCACTCTAGTGAAACGTCGTATCGATGGTAGTGCTGCGGTCATTGTTACTGCTGTCATGGTAACCAAAGATCGCTAGCGAACCACATTCATGACGGATCGCTAATGTCCAACATAATCCTCAAGTGTCCCGCTATTATTTGTTAATTCTTGGATTATCGTAAGGAGAAATTAACTACCTGAGCGATATTTTCTGTAACATTTATTAATTTATTAGTTTTTGCCCGCGGCTTTGCTCGCGTTGAATTTTCAAAAAAAAGGAAGCAAGATTTTTTATGCATGAATGCTCCATGTAAACTTTCTCTCCCATTTTAGAGAAGTGGGGGGTTAGAAAGAGACAAAAATTTGCCTGTCACTCTCCATCCCTTCAACTGTCTCCATTTAAACATAATGTCAATTCGTTGCTCCGTTTTGCCGTGAAAGATGGACAAACAAATACACACACATACACTTTTCCATTTATAATATTAGAATAGATAATTGGATTAGATTAATGAAATAGATAGATTAGATTAATGAATAAGATATAATAACAATAAATTCATATCAATAAAACTCAACTACGGGGTACTTGGTTTTTGTGTCCGCGGCAACACTGAATGGCGTTTCAATTTCATGTTATTTTAGGTTGAAATTTTGAAATTATACGATATTTACTGATAGTAAGTGATCCCAATGTTCTTCTTATTACTTGTAGTATTATTTTTATACAGTTTCATTACGCAAACCGGTATTTTACTTCTTACTATGATCAAAACATTCGGTATGGACACGTCACATACAACTTGCATTGTGACGAAACCGGTTTCGGCGTAGTATTTGTTGCCGCATTTGACAAGTATGTCGGCGGTGAGACCAATTATTTATCTAAGAGTATTATATGCAGAAGGTGCACATATTTAATTTTGAAGAGAGCTGGTATTGTCAATTCCAAGATTAAAAACTCAGTTGTCACCATCATGCGTCCAAAATTGATACCGTAACTCAATGAATACTTTAGTATATGTTTCCCGTTATTGCGATGTTAGGACTGAGCAATAGGGAAGTCACAAATGATCAATTAATATTTTTACTAATACATGAATAGTTTGCACTCGCTGTGTGCATAATACGGTAGTTATTTGTTTTGCATAAGTACATGGAGCGACGGAGACGTGCCAAAATTATAATACTAACATTTTATTAGAAAAAAATCAATATATTAAAAAAACTATCCTACTACAATATTTTTTTCATGACTTGGCCGTAAGTTCATGAGCAAAACAGGCTAATTAATCAGACTAAGAAGCGAGCTACTCGTATATATGAACAATTAATATAAAAAAAAATATTAAATAATCGAGCAAAAGTTACTTGAACATATTTTACTGTAACAAAAAAATCTTCTTGTAACTGTTGATCAAAGATCAGTAACACAAATATAGAAAACATTATTGGCAAAAGTAATGTTTTATTCCTCTTATGAAATATGATTGCCAACGAATCATTCATTAATTTGTTATTAGTCCGACTATGAAATTGATTCATCTCAGAAAAATAGATTGGAGGACACTCATGAGCAAATTATTATGAACAGAAGTTCTTTGTTCTTTCTAGGTTAAATTACGAATTACGGAACCATACGGCATGTAATCAACAGTGCACCAAAAAAATAAGAAAACATTCCATTTTTATATTCTATTCACGACGAAAATTCCTCTTTTTTGTAGGAAATAAATTAGTGTAAGGCAATATATTCAGGTTCCGGAGATATTGCATATGACATCAAAAACTGATCATTTAAACGAGTTAATCAAAGTACGTTACTAATTCGGAAACTACAAACAATGCTAATTAATGTAGTAAACTTTTAGTAGTAGTAGGTGAATCCGGTTTGGAGGATGAGGTTGAGGTGGAGGGTGAGGCAATCGAAATCTCCACTCATCCACCAAACCGAAACACGATAGTGACAATATGTAAAGCGGTGATACCAAATACCCGGGGTGAGACTTTGCGAAACTCTACTTCCAACTTATAACGATGGAAGTGACACGTATAGCCAATTGTTCTCTTCTTACCAAATGCTTGCCAGAACTGTAGCTGGTGTATTATTGGAAGGAATCCGACCCAACAAAGAGATATTGAATATGACATCAAAAAACTGACCAAACTAACAGAACTACTCAAATGTGCGGTACGAATTCATAAACTACAAACGATGCTTATGAATGTAGTGATTTTTTTTGTACTACTTCTATTACTACAAAAAAGTTTACTACATTCATTCGCATCTTTTGTAGTGTCCGAAATTGTAACCCACGTTTGTGTAGCTCTGTTAGTTTGGTCAGTTTTTTGATGTCATATTCAATATCTCCGGAACCTGAACATATATATAAAAAATGTGTAAACGGTTGACCCTAGGGGCCTTCCCTGAAACTTCCCACTAAATTAAGGTATTTCAGGCTCAAAAGAGTAAAAAATATAAGCATAGATTTTTCAGTTCAAACATCTATTTTGTTCTCATAGGTCTCTTTACTGTGCTACGAAGCATCAGTAAGGAAACCTAGTCATGTAAAATATTGTGTAATGCTTAGTGTAATGTGTTCTATCTAATTCCCTCGTAGACTAATAATTCCTATAGATGTTTAAGTTTGACTCCTTTTACTAATGTATTTAATATGACTTTCGTGCATGCTAATTCCTATGGATGAATATAATTCCTACGTTTATCCCTTTTTACTAATGTATTTTATCTCATGTAGATGCACATGTTTATCATTTTTACTGATGTTTTTATCTTATTCTCACGTGTGCTTAATACCATAAAAGTATGCGTTCGTCTTTTTTCATACTCACTTTTTAATTCATCGAGTTTAAATTCACAACTATTCTAAAGAAGTTTCATTTCAAATAATAAATTAATATATTAAGCAGCAAATATGCAGCAAAATTTCTAAACTCTTGTATGAACCTAATGGGAATTATGCCCTAAATAAAAATACAATATCTTTTAACAAAATATTATACCAACAAAAATAGATGCGTGGACTTTAAAATCGGTAAGAGAATAATGAATCATCCTCTTTTTTCGTAGCCTTTCGGGTGGATCTTTTTTTCAAAATTTATGTGGTATATGCTATCCGATAAAAGAGATTGATAACTCTTAAAATCAGTGAATGAACAATCACCCCTTGTTTTCAGACTCTCATAGATATATATATATATATATATATATATATATATATATATATATATATATATATATATATATATATATATATATATATATATATATATATATATATATATATATATATATATATATATATATATATATATATATATATATATATATATATATATATATATATATATATATATATATATATATATATATATATATATATATATATATATATATATATAGAAATCAATTTCAAGCCGATGAAAAAAAAAATTTTTACATGCACTTTAAAAATTATAGCCATTTTAAAAAAAGTGAAAATCAACTCTTTGTTATGATATTTCAAGTACTATGACTACAAAATGTTACTAAACTAATCTCCCCCAAAATAATTAAGCTAGTAAATATTTTGTAGTCACAGTACTTGAAAAATCGTAACAAAGAGTTGATTTTTATTTTTTTTTAATGGGCTATTTCTGGGATATCCTGTATGTATGTATGTATGTTACATACACACATATTTATATATATATCTCTCCTCGTTTAGGGAAGTCGGATGAATCCAATGTTTAATATTAAAACACTTGTGCTGTTTCACAATAATATTGTGAAACAGAATAAGTGTTTTATATATAACAATAATAATATTGTTAAACAGTACAAATGTTTTAGTATTAAACATTGAATAAAAATGGAGTTTCACCAAGTGCCGACGACGAAAAGTGTAGAATATAAGTCGGATGAAAATGAGAATCATTTTACGTATGCGAAGTCGCGATTATCAACTGGTTTTACTATGTTGAAGAAAATAAGCATGATATTGGGACACAAATTAGTAAAATTGGACGAGTAAATTCAATTCATAGATTATTTGCGACAAAGTAATCCGATATTCGAGAGCCTTTTACATAGCCTAATGGTTTTAAAGCTAATTGCGAATTTAGCGTATCCTTTGAGTTTAATAATTTCGTATAATTTGATTGCAATAAATATTATCACGCCGGATTCTTAACGGAGTAGACAAGTTTGTTGATTAGCAAGATAGGTAATGAGCCTCATCTCTTCATTACGGCTCGCTTGTTTCTTGCGATAACCAGAATCGATAGCTTTACTTGCTTATGCGAGACGGTTAACGTGCGATAGCTTTGAATGGAAGTAGTATTTGAAATGCACATATCGTAATAGTATTTTTGTTAATATATGTGTAATAGTATTATTCGTAATGTTAAACTTAGACTAAATTTCTATAAATAAATTTGATTGATTGATTGATTGATTGATTTTTAATTTATTTTATAGATTCTCCTTTTGTGGTCTAGAGGTTAATCCACAGACCACAATACTAATAGTCACTAACAAAATACTAATAGACTCGCCATTGGGAAAGAAACGTGTAGCCACGCATATGAGCAAACACTCCTATCAGTGTTAAAAATTTTATAAATTTTTAGGTTATATTATATTGTGAAAAAATAGAAATAAACCATGTTTACTGTTTTATCGTACCGATTGAGATGACAATGTTTAGAGAATACCCTTGAAATGATTTTATTTCATTGATAAGTAGAAGAAAGTAGTAATGGATGACCCTTTTAAGCGGGAATCGCTATGAAATGTATCTTTTATAGTTGACCAAAAATAAAGGTGGTTACTACTAGTATATTTATCTATCTAACTTTAAACCGGAAGTAATTGATGTTTCATTATAATATTACCATCCACCATCTTATCCCTATGGGTAAGATGATCCCCCAGGTAGAGGTAAGATGATCCCTATGTCACATAAACAAATATTTTTATGAAAAAAAAGATTAAAAAAAATACGCAACAAAAATAAACACCTTTTGCAGGTTTTCATTCTGTATCCCATCATATGCTTCATGCATTTTCCACATGCGCAATATTTTATCCATCCTTCACCCTTGGTATCGCTTGTAATTTATGTGTAGTACTGACAGTCTTTTGACAGTGTAATTTATGTGTAGTACAGACAGACAGAAGACTCAGACGTGTTATATGAAGTATTCTTTCCTATATTTGACTTACTTTTATCTACTTCTTTGCCTTTCTCTGTTTTTCCGGCGCGGTGTTTTTTTTATATTTTCCTTTTTCTGATTTTTTAAATCTTTTTCTATTTTTTATATTTTCATGCTCTAAATTATTCCTGTATGGTGTGCTAGTTAAAACAATCGTATGGGTGGTTTTCCTCAACAACGACCTAAAATTGCATACATAATAAAATTCATATTCATCTTGCCCCAAGGGGTCAATTTGTACTACTTTCCTCTAGTATTACTCTGTATTTCTGTGTGTAATTGCAAGCTACACTGACAAACTGACAATCTCAGAAATTGTCTTAAAAGACGTATCCATTTAATCCGTGGGTGAATCTATTCTTCTCTAATCATGAGGTCTCGGATTCGTTTCTCGGGTCAGGCAAGAATTATTGAGACTTTTTCGAGTTTTTTTTTCGGAAATCCCAATTTCAGTAGCAGTTCGAAGTCTGACGGGTAGTGAGTTGCATTCCTTGTGCGTTGGATGAGCATGTAAAGCTGTCGGCTCCGATTATCGCTTGTAGTAAAAGTATCTTCACGCCCATATCCCCGAAGGGGTAGGCATAGGTACAACAAGTGCACCCACGATTAGCCGAAGATACTTGGTCCCACAAATGTGATAGGTGGCAAGCCTATCGCCAACCGGGCACTTTCCAATCCCGGGCAACTTTGTGTTTCTCAGAAAACCGAAAAAATACTTTTCTTATGTGCCCGACCCGGGAATCGAATCCGGGACCTCATGTGGGTTGATCACATGAGGTCCCGGGTTCGATTCCCGGGTCCAACGCTGGACCACTAGACCACAGAGGCGATTTATCGCTTATCGCTAGTAATAAACGATAAATGTTGTATCATAATCTATCTCGCTAACCGACAAACCGCTGAATCGTGATAGACTGGAAAGTCTATAAACATTCTGAGTACTAAGTGTGAGTTTTTCTTATCGCATTCGATCGTGAGCGCGTTTGGAGTTTACTAGGAATTTGCATGTGATTTGTACAGCGCCACCTAGTGGTAAACGTGAGAAACCAGTTTACCATTAGATGGCGCTGTACAAATCACATACAAATTTCTAGTAAACTCCAAACGCGCTCACGATCGAATGCGAAAAAAAAAAATTCACACTTAGCACTCTGTTCACTCTGTCTACCGTATATGTCATAGACGTAATGGTTCTTTTTTTTTACTTCAAAGGTATGTTTGTATACAACGTACAGTTGACAGTATTGATTTAATTGTATACACGGCTTTTACTTGTCCAACCTTTAACGAGTTTAAAAATTCAAATAAACGAATTCGTTTTTTATGTCATAAAAGGTACCCGGTAAGGTATGCCCGCGACTTCGTCTGCGTGGAAAATAAGTAGTCTAAGTTACTCTCTAATACCGTGGTTTAAAAGATAGTCCCAGGGTTTTACCTGCATAATTCCCGTTCCCGTGGGATTTCCGGGATAAAAACTACTTTGTATCCTTTCTCAGGTATCAGACTATCTTTTCTAATCGATTCAGCGGTTTAGGCGTGAAGAGGAGACAGACAGAATTACTTTCACATTTATAATATTAGTATGGAATGTGAATAAATCTTAAAATACACTTTGCAATATTTGTTTACTAGTTTTAGTGCAGTGATGTCACTCACGATACATTATCATTTAAGAAATACTAAATTACTGATGAATGAATTACTACGGAATGAAAACGTTCAGTAAACAGATAAAGCCTAAGTAAAATTTATAGAAATTATCCGTTTATTTTTTGTGTACGATCTAAAAACATTATTACAACGATGTTGTATCAATTAAGTAGATACCGTTTCCAGAATTATGTATACATAATTCTATACTTTATCTAATAGTAAGTTAATGAAATAAAGCTCATTACGTCAGAGCACTTCTATTCAGATCTAGACTCCCTTAATATAATTCAATTTTCACTTGGTATTACTGAATCCATAGAATTCAAATTACGCACCAGACTGTCGTGACACAAGAAATATCTCTCTCGAGTAAGCCGGAGTTGTAAATTTGCTTTTGGCGAAGAAAAAACTCGTGTACGAAAATTCTTTGTACAAAACATTGTAATTTCTTTTTGAAGCTTTATTTTATGACTACAAGTAAGCTGTGATTTTATATGCGAATTTCTTTTTAGGTGTATTCATACTCATTATATATATTTATATGTCTTGGCGCTAAATCCCCTATGGGGTAGGAGTAGAGTCGATTAAATGACATACATACAAACTTAAGGTATCTTCACGCCCGTATCCCCAAAGAGGTGGACAGAGGTACAACAAGTGTACCCACGATTAGCCGAAGATACTTGGTCCCACAATGTGATAGGTGGCAAGCCTATCACCAACCAGGCACTTTCCAATCCCGGGCAACGTTGTTTTATCAGAAAACTGAAAAAACACATTTTTGAATTACTCAACCCAGGAATCGAACCCGGGATGTTGACCTCATGTAGGAACTCCGACACTGGACCACTAGACCAAAGAGGCGATATCATAGCGATCAATACAAACTTCTTTTTTTATAGATTTTATATAACACGATAACAATTTGGCTCTCCTGATGGAAAGTGACAACTATTGCCTATAGACACCAAGGATGTTAATGGTGCGTTGCTAAGCTTGTAGCACGGTTTTGATGCCATGTGAATACGTGTGTTTACCGACTACTTTGCTCTCCAAATCGAAACACGACAGTCACAAGTACTGACAACATTAGGTAAAGTATGTAGAAATAAAATATGTAGAAATTTATTATTACTCTGTAAATTCGAGAGGATAAATTGGTTGGAGGTGGTAATGGCTTGATAGAACTATAAAAAAAAAAAAAACAATAATAAAATTAAATAAAAATGTTATCGTATTTAAAAATTCTCCAGACTAGTAGCAAATGTTTTAATTGGACTTGGTATTACTCTAGTGGCTATCCAACATCATATACCTAGTATTTCTTCGATTAGTGAGGGTAACACATTGTAACATTTGCACGCCACAAAAAGGGCAAAATAGGAATAAAGAACATATTGTTAAATAAGATCTAATTATGTACCCTATTTATTGCAAATAAAGAAATTATTATTATTATCAAATTATTATTATTATTATTAATTATACCACTTAGTAGTTACGATGGTAGTAATCGTTGATGTTATCGCATACGATGACAAACAACAGTTCTCTTAAAGAAAAGAGATAAGCATCGTCTATAGTCTATACATACCAAATACGTTAATGATGCGTTGTCAATCATATGACGGGGCTTAATGCCACTTGGTAATATCGGCTAATTAACCATCCAAACCAGAACACGAATGTGACGAGCACTTAAATATGTATGTAAGTATACTTAAATATTTATTTTTATTCTGTTTTATTTGGTGAAGAAATATATAAATCCATGATCTTTAAAAAATTGCTTAAAAATTACGTTTGTTGCACTGATGCTATTTTGGCTGGAATTTGTTAGTCAGTGGTTTTCGAGAGAAACGTAAGCCTCTACGACTTAAATTATTATACCTTATACTCGTGAGAGTACTGACGCGTTTAGGCAAATATTATTACTAATTTTAAAGATTGATGGTCAATTGCACTAACATTGTTTTAGTTAGTTTAGGACAATCCTAAATAGTATGCTGTCTTTTTTTATTATTATAAGATAGCAAACAAGCAGATAGGTCTCTTGATGGAAAGAGTCAACCATCACCTATAGACCCAAAAATGTTAATGGTGTGTTGCTATCTTGTGGCGAGGTCTAATGCCACATACATAAGTTTACCGGCTACCTTACCCTCCAAACCGGAACACGACAGTGACCAGCACTGACGCTTTTGCAGCAGGAATAGGTAAGGCGGTGGTACCAGACCCGGGCAAGACAATGCAAAACTCTACCACCTAGTAGCCACAATGGTAGTGACTCGTATAACAAATCGGTCGCCTTTTAGGACCTGCCTAGCATAACGGCAGTTGGCCTATTCTTCAAAGGAGCTCGGGACCAACACGGGGAAATGAAAAGAATGTGACAGAATCTGTCACTTCTTGTCTAAACTTTTTTTACATTATAAGATAGCCAACAAGCAAATGGGTCTCCTGATGGAAAGAGTCAACCAACGCCTATAGATACCAAAGGTGTTAATGGTGCGTTGCTATCTTGTGGCGAGGTCTAATGCCACTTGCATAAGTTTACCGGCTACCTTTTTTAGTGACAAGCACTGACGCTATTGCGATAGGAAAAGGAAAGGCGGTGGTACCAGTGCCGGGAGAGACAATGCAGAACTATACCACCTTATAGTGTAGAGTAGTGACTGGTATAGCCAGTGGGTCGCCTTTTACGGCCTGCTTAGCAGAACATCAGTTGGCCCATTCTTCAAAGGAACCCGGGACTAACACAGAGAAATGAAAGGATTGTGACAGAATACTATTTAGAATTGTCCTAAGCTAAGACAATATTAGTGCGATTGGCCATTAGCCTTTCTGATGAAGGTGAACACCTTCACCAAAAAGATCTAATCTTTAAAAGTACCCTGGATTTCCTGTCTTTCATCTTCTATATTTTTACCTTTATATATAAATAGTATTATTTTCGTACTAGCTGTTGCCCGCGACTTCGTCCGCGCAGACTTCGTTTACTCCGCACAGCTCCTCCCCCGTAGGTGATAGAGTGATAATATGTAGCCTATATGTTGACCCGACCTGTTAGTAATATTCATGCAAAATTTGAACTAAATCCATGCAATACTTTTTGAGTTTACCCCGGACATACAGACAAACAGACAAAAATTCTAAAAACTATATTTTTGGCTTTGATATCGATTACACAGGTCAACAAAATTTTTTTTTTTCTGAGTCTGATATTTAGTGACCATTTTCTGATTATATACATCGAATGGTAAACAGAAACGCTATTAACAATCAATAAACTTTGCTTTTGTACTTTATAAAATGAAAACTAAATGTAAACTAAACTAGATTTTTTGAAGAGCCATTGCATTTATGGTGTACCTAAGAGAGGAGTGGGGGGACTACTATTCATTTTCTAAAGTTTTTTTGTATTCTTTTTTGTATTTTTGTGTTTAGCTATGCCGTATTTTATAATTATATTAATAAAAATGTATAATTGATAACTTGTTTTCCTTTTAAATATAATTGAAATTTAAAAATAGAGCTTTTCCATAAAATTTGAATTTTCGTGCTGGTAGCTACAAAAGCAAACTTTATTAGATAAAAATATTTTTTCATTCTTTAGTTAGGCATAAGTAATCAGAATCAGAGGTACAGAACTCAGACTCAAAATTCATGTTGACCTGTGTTATAGATCATGCCGCAAGTATTCTTTTAAAAAATATTTTTTTAAAAGATTTATTAAGTTTTGACTTTCCTACGATTTTATTATATGTACAGATAATTTAAACATCTAATGTATAATATTCTCGTGTCAAGGTTTCAGTTACCACACTTTGTTATCTATTTTTACACCATTAAGTGGTAAGAGTGGTTTACCACATTTTTTTTTTGTTTTTGGTCAAAATTTTTATTTTTTTAAGATTAACCCTTATTTTTTAATAGCGAGATAAGTCAGTCAATTATTTTATCTAATATCTTTCACAAATCTCTCTTTTTTCACAAAACTCTTAAAATATAATATACTGTACAGCGTCACGATTAGCCAAGGGCATTCAATTTGAATATTTTTTTAGTTATTTTTATCAAATCGTTAACATTTTCAGTCCCGGTTAAGGATTTTTTTAGAATAGTAAACAGTTTACCTTAGAAAGGTGGCTTTTATTTAAAAAACCGTCCAGAGCAATGTAACCGATCTGTGATTCATAACTTTCTTTATACAAAGACGTCAGTTATGAAGACCCTCGAACCTACCCTAGGGTAACACAAAACTAATTAAAATGAAGTAGAATATATGTAAGGGTTGTAGG
The DNA here is from genome assembly GCA_036924255.1 of Apodemia mormo. Classification (NCBI taxonomy): domain Eukaryota; kingdom Metazoa; phylum Arthropoda; class Insecta; order Lepidoptera; family Riodinidae; genus Apodemia; species Apodemia mormo. The sequence goes on along the minus strand of JAUPFN010000006.1, from coordinate 3,915,977 downwards.
TACCTACACGACTAATTAGAAATAATCAGAATTGATGTTAGGGTTGTAATGTCAAAGTTTAGTACCGTACCCATAGCATCTTCGATGTTTGGTTGGCCTGGTATTGATTTGTTGCCCTGATAATGACGTTAAAAGGCGAAATTGGTTGGTGTTGAATTGATCAAAGTTAAACAATACAAGTGCTTACAAAATTATATAAATACACATTAACACATCTTAAACTTAAATCCCTTAGGCTGTTTGGCTACAGATCGTTTTCCCCCGGATTGATACGGGCTGCTTTGATTAAATGACCAACTGCCGTTCTGCCAGGCAGGTCGTGCAAGGTGACTAATTGGCTACATTTGTCATTACCATCATGACTACTAGATGGTAGAGTTCTGCAACGTCTCGTCCGGGTATTTGTTACCACCGCTTCCCTATGCCTGCCGCAATAGCGTTAATGCTTGTCATTGTCGTGTTCCTGTTTGTCGTAATTACCATCCCGTCACACGGATAGGAACGCACCATTAACATCTTTGATGTCCATAGATGGTTTCTCTTTCTATCAAGAGAGCCATCAGCTTGTTTGCTATCTAATGATATATGAAAAAGAGGAAAAAACATAACTCTTCTTCGAAAACAAACGATAAAAAACAGAATGACTAAGTCTCCAGTTATAAAGAATAGCAGTAATCCCTTTTTATTAAAAACCCCTAAATATTTGGCCCCCACACCAACGGGTGGTCATTGTCGTATGGCCGATCGAGCCCGATCAAATATTTGCCCATCGATTGTCGACAATCCGCCCCGCCCTTGTCAACACGATATCGACTCATTTACCTAATGGCTCTTTACTGAACGGATACCCATATTTATGGATTATTAAATTATTTTTGCGATCATGACAAAACATTGTTTCATCTACAATATTAATACGAGAAGGAAAAAATGTTTACAAGACGATTGAGCGATTGAATGTTGAAGTATGATATTCGGTACAGTTAAATATTTGCATTGTGGACGACTGAAAAATCCTAATATTTTTAAATTATATGTATTAGAAGAACATTAAATTAGAAGTACATCTATACATAAAATAAAATCGTAGGAAATTCAAAACGGCACATTGGATTTTTTTTTAAATACTGGGGCGTGATATACAATCGATATCGAAGCCAAAAATATAGTTTGTAGAATTTTTGTCTGTTTGTCTGTATGTATGTCCGGGGTAAACCTCAAAAGTACTGCATGGATTTACTACAAATTTTACATGAACTTTACTAACAAGTCGGGTCAACATATAGGCTACATATTATCACGCTTTCTCCTACGGGGGAGGAGCTGTGCGGAGTAAACGAAGTCCGCGTGGAAGAAGTCGCGTGCAACAGCTAGTTAAATTATTAAATTATTATTATTATATTAATATTAATAAAAATAAAAATAAACGTTAAACACACTATATTCATGGAATAGAATAGAATAGAATAGAATAGAATAGTTTTACTACTAAACTAATAAGTGAATGTTTAAGGTGCGGCCTTATAAGATATACTCTTAGTACGGTTTTTAAGCCGATGGAACTTAAGCTCGGCCAAAACTGCCGATGGTCTAGTCTTCAACGTGAGTTTTGACCAACACCGGGTAAATTTTTCGAGTTTTATCAATCCTTTACAATTGATGATACGTTGAAACTTGGATCCTTTTTAATCTCTCATGTTGGTCTGAGTTTGGGTCTCGAAAGCGAGCCTTTTGAAGAATAGACCCTCTACCATTCCGTTAGCCGTAAAAGACAAACGACTGACCATGTGAGTCACTACCATCGTGGCTACTAAGTGGTAGATTTCTGCATTGTCTCGCCCGGGTCTGGTACCACCGCCTTACCTTTTCCTTCCACACTAGCGTCAGTACTTGTCTTTGTATTCTAATTTGGAGAATTAGGTAGCCGGTTTTATGCATGTGGTTAAGACTAATATGAAGGATATCAATACACTATTAATATCTTTGGTGTCTATAGACGATGGTTACCTTTTTCTATCAGGACAGTCATCTGCTTGTTTGCTATCTTCACTACATAGTATAAAACAAAGTCGCTTTCTTTGTCTGTCCCTATGTATGCTTAAATCTTTAAAACTACGCAACGGATTTTGAAGCGTTTTTGTTTTGTAGATATATTGATTCTTGGAGAAGGTTTTAGTATATAAACCTTTCCGATATTCCCACGGGAACAAAAGCCACGCGGCTGAAACCGCGGGCAAGTCGCTAGTATAATATAAATAAACCTCCTTCATTGGTGCTTTCGTTTTATTTCCAAAAAAATGCCCTGTCATTTTATTATAAAGCAGTTATTTTTACACGTAAAGATAAAACTATGTCATCCTTTCACATGAAAACTATTAAAATATATTTCTATTAGTCTATAATAATATAACTATTTTTATTTTATATCAGAAAACTATTAATTGTATTTATTTATTTCGTTCAGGAATTTACTAAAGTAAAATTATCTGACCGACATATTTGTTTTATCGACTTTACGGCCTTATGATGCATAAACTCATAAATTATGAACTAATTGATATTGACTTAGAAACATATTTATTGATTGTCATTGTCATGCCACGAAAGATATTATCAATAAATGTAAAACAAATATAATATCTATGTATTATATCTGGGTGATTTGAATCGATCGTCACAATAAAGCTACGTTTAGCACAGGGTATATTCCAAAAATGTCTACTAAAACAGAGCGTCTATATATGTCCGTGCATATGTTTGTGCGTGCGTTTTAACGTAATTAGTGTGTATGTGTGTGTAGATGGGAAAGTCTTTTTTTATATTTAGATAGTAAACAAGCAGATGGCTCTCCTGATGGAAAGAGAAAGTATCGCCTATAGACACCTTTTTTTTATATCATAAGATAGCAAACAAGCAGATGGGTCTCCTGATGGAAAGCCTTATCGCTTACCATCGCCTATAGACACCAAAGATGTTAATGGTGCGTTGCTATTTTGTGACGAGGTCTAATGGCACATGCATAAGTTTACCGGCTACCTTACCCTCCAAACCGGAACACGACAGCGACAAGCACTGACGCTATTGCGGCAGGAATAGATAAGGCGTTGGTACCTGACCCGGGCGAGACTATGCAGAACTCTACCACCTAGTAGCCACGATGGTAGTGACTCGCATAGCCAATCGGTCGCCTTTTACGACCTGCCTGGCAGAACAGCAGTTGGTCTTTTCTTCAAAGGAGCCCGGAACCAACACTTAATATGTTAATGTGTGCATTACTATCCATGTGGTGGGACGGCAATGCCACATGCTTAAGCCTACCTTACCCTTCAAACCCAAATCAAGACAGTGACAAACATTATCGCTATTGCGACAGGAATAGATAAGACGGTGGTACCAAATACCTGGGTACGATGTTGCAGACTACTACCTAGTAATTACCATGGTAGTGTCAGGTATATCCAATTGGTCACCTTTTACGACCTGCCTGGCAGAACAGCAGACAATATTTTCTGCAAATGGGACCCGGACCGGGGAAATATGCTTAATTATGAATACTGAAAACTATTTCAAATAATCCCAAATTAACCTTCTTACTCGAGGTTAACGTGCGGTTAAAGGAAAATAAATAAGGGCATGACTTAATCCGTGTTCTCAAGCGCTAATTTAATTAACTTACTTGTGTACTGCTTATGTCGTGTGTGGAATTTATTTAATTACTTGGTGGTACTAATTTTTAACTTACTTTGAAAAAGGAAATAAAAGATGAACTTATTCCTGTCGTGAAATAGTCTTTACCATCGTGACTATTGGGTGGTAGAGTTACATCTCGCCCGGGCCTGCCACCAACGCTTTAACTTTTCCAATCGTCGTAGGTCGATCACTATCCTATTCCGATTGGAGGGTAAACAAGCCGGTAGACTTATGTAAGTGACGTTACCATTCCACCACACGGATACCAACCCACCATGAGCTTATTTTTTTATATCATAAGATAGCAAAATGTCACATGTATAGTTTGCCGGCTACCTTACCCTCCAAACCGAAACACGACAGTGACATGCACTAACGCAATTGCAGCAGAAATAGGTAAGACAGTGGTACCAGACCCGGGCGAGATGATGCCAAACTTTACCACCAACTTAGCCACGATGTTAGTGACTCGTATAGCCAATCGGTCGCATTTTACGATCTGCTTTGCAGAACGGCAGTTGGTTTATTCTTCATAGGAGCCCAGACCTAAACGGGGTATTAGGTGTCTATAAATAATGGTTGACACTATCCATCAGGAGGGCTTTGCCGTGTGGTTGTTTGAAAAAGAGCGTATTTAATTCTGTTCTATTTTTTTAAAATGTTAATTATAGTGTAGCGTATATTTTTTTATTATAGTGTAAAGTACGATTCATTCTGACCGACTTGCAACTGCAGACTGGGCCGAACGGATGCGTACGCAATCCGTGGAAGCTAGCCGTGCTTCGGAAGCCGTCGGCGCCTGTCAGCCGTACGCATTCCACGGCAGCCGACAGCGTCCACGGCGTGTGTACGTCACTACAAAATGATTCAACTAGCTGCACGGTTAATATTTGTTCTCATTCCATGACGTCCGTATGGCTCCAAACGGACCCAACGCATGCGACGGAACCGTCTATATGTCGTAAAGTCCGCTCGGAGCCGTTCTAATCAGTTTAGAGCCATCCGGAGCCGTTCAATCAGCGCCAAATGTGAACAAGACGAAAATATGTGCTGTAATTCTTAATTACACATTTTTAATTTCCTGTACCGCATTGTAAAATGCCAACCAGTGTGGCCCGATGCGAGCCGGTCAGTGTGAATCGTACCTAAGCATGGTGGCTTCAATTATCAGTAGGGCAGTGGCGGATTTACCAATAGGCTGAGTAGGCTGAAGCCTAGGGCGGTAGATTTTGGGGGGCGGCAAATTTTGAGATGTCCTATAGAAAATATATATTTTAGTCTATATAGACTTCTATATAGACTACCTGACCCATGCAAATATTTCGCACAGCATTTACAATCTAGATCCACTTAAGAATGGTTACAAGTACTTGCAAGCATGAACTAACAACAGACATTTTAAACAGAAGAATATATCTAAGTAAGAAGTTCTTACAATCACGAACAATAAAAAAAATTGACATCAACTTAGTTCTACAAATATTGATATCAGATCCAACTCACCCCATATTCAATTTAAAATTTTTGCCGATATTTACAGTATCATATTGCACAGTGTAAACATTTTACACTTTTTGCACTCAGTGTATTATGCTATGCCCAGGTACATTGACAGGCCTGGATTTACACTTAGGGCATTCGGGACTAGTGTCCGGAGTGGCAAATTTTTAGGGGTGGCAAAATTCGAAGGGTTAGTCAAAAAATTCTTTGCGTTTTAAAAAATGCTTTTAAAATTTATTTTAAGAATATACATTTCATTTTCAATGCTACCTTTCTTCTAAGAAAAATTGTTAAAATTAAGTTTTATTTTATTGGAACTACCATCTTCACTCTGGAGAACACAGACTTATCAAAATATTTAGCCCAACTATTTTTGTATGACAATTTCATTGATAAATTTGAAAGTAGAAAATCGGGTATAAAGATATTTTATAATTTTCACAAGTACATAATAAAAATTATTGTCATCATCACTTGGATACTCTGTAAGTAAGTAAAACGAAAGATATATCGAATGTAATATTACTTAATATTGTAAATGACATACTACATTGTGTATAGGACAATAATCAAACTATACCTCACCCAGCCTTACTTGTGATTGAGCTTTTACTTCAAAATATTCTAATATTGGAAAAAAATTTATTGTTGGCCCGGGCTACTTCAAAGAATAAGTACATCATCTGGCATTCTCTCTGGTTTTTCGTGATTGCTCTAATTGCTTGAAAGATTGGCTAAATATGTCACTACCACCATATTTTTTTTTAGATAGTAGAGTTCCGCAACACCAAGCTCGGGCTTGGTAACGCCGCCTTACCTCTTCCAGTCGTAATAGAGTCAATGCTTGTCACTCTTAAATTCTAGTACATATGGTATTACCATTCCAAAATTAACATTTTTGGTGTCTATATGCGATTGTTGCCTCATTTCATCAGGAGAGTCGCCTGCTTGTTTTCTATGATATAAGAAAAATCTTAAGTAAATTTGTGGATTGTAAAAATAATCTAGAATCTGACACTACTGGAGGTCGGTAGGGGCGGCAAAATTTGAATAGCCTATAGGCGGCAAATTTGTGATCCGCCACTGGTAGGGCTACTCTTGAAAACCGATTTCAATTTTAAATGAATATTTAATAAGTCGCCTCTGTGGTCTAGTGGTCCAGCGTTGGAGTTGACCACATGAGGTCCTGGGTCGGGCACTTTAAAAAAAAAAGTGTTTTTTCCGTTTTCTGAGAAACACAAAAGTTGCCCGGGATTGGAAAGTGTCCGGTTGGCGATAGGCTTGCCACCTATCACATTTGTGGGACCAAGTATCTTCGGCTAATCGTGGGTGCACTTGTTGTACCTCTGCCTACCCCTTCGGGGATATGGGCGTGAAGATACTTATTTAATAAGTTTTGAAATATTTCGTACTCTGGACAACTATATTCAATTATTGGATTCGGCGACAGCGCCACACGGATTTTGCAAGTTTTTGGAGCTACTCATTAATGCTTTTATTCGTCATTTTGTTTAAAACGGTACTTAAAATTTCCACTTGTAACTCTAGCTTGACATGTAACGATGACATATATTTCCAATAATTAGGTCGTTGCTATACCGAATCAATGTGGGCGATATTGCTTTCAAGAGTACCGTTTTTTGGCGATATTCGAAAGTTATTGTTTTTATGAATATTGGTTATATTGTTTTCAAGAGTAGGCCTGCAGATAGGTAAAATGAGGTTATGGAGACCACCACTTAACTCATATGATAAACTAATGAATGGTGATGAGAGTAAGCCACATCATTTGGTTAATTCTTTCTAGCGGACCTCTTGACTGGTATGATAATGATTTCTATATTTATTAGAACTATAGTATGTGTAAGTTGTGGTTGTTATATCATTACAATATCGTCTTTATTTATTTGCTTTGAATTTATAAATGTGTAGAAGTTTAATGCTTAAAATACAAGCGAAGTTGCGGAATATTAAAAGTATTCCGCAATTTCGTGTGGTCTAGTGGTCCAGCGTTGGCGTTGACCACATAAGGTTCCGGGTTCGATTCCCGGGTTGGGCACATAAAAAAAAGTGTTTTTTCAGTTTTCTGATAAACACAAATTTGCCCGGGATTGGAAAGTGCCCGGTTGGCGATAGGCTTGCCACCTATCACATTTGTGGGACCCAGTATCTTCGGCTAATCGTGGGTGCACTTATTGTACCTCTGCCTACCCCTTCGGGGATACGGGCGTGAAGAATACTACTACTTATTTATAATGCTGTAAAGAAGCGTTAAGGAGTTCACAAAGTTTTACCTGTCCTAATATTTTGCTAGATCGATAATTCATAACGGTAGAACTTCACCTAAAATTTATAGGTGCACCAACTTTGACCTTTGACTTCTGCAGACACTGCATATATATCCGTATGTTATGGTAGTTAGCTAACCTACCTACTTACCATCAGAAAACCTACTGACCATTTTTTTTCTCTTGTAATGGTATAAAAGTTTAATCCCCAAGCTCTTTGATCGTCATAACTTGAAGTTTTCAAATTTATAGATCTCGTTGTGAAAAAAGTTATCACTCTCAGTTTTCTAGCCTTTTATTTCTTTTTCTTTTATAAGTTGGAAAACAAGCGAATGACTCCTAATGGAACGCGGCAAACATTGCCTTTAAACACTAAAGACGTTAACAGCGCGTTATAATTCATACTAGCGATCGCCTGTGACCGAAATTCGACCATACTCTACACAATTAAATCTCTTTTAAGTTTGATGACTTTAACCGTAAAGAAAACTGCTTACATGTTTGTATATATCATGTATATTAAATGAATGTAGTGTCTGTAATGTTTATTTTTATTAATTTACTAGCTGTTGCCCGTGACTTCGTCCGCGCGGACTTCGTTTACTCCGCACTGCTCCTCCCCCGTAGGTGATAGCGTGATAATATGTAGCATATATGTTGACTCCACCTGTTTGTTATATTCATACAAAATTTGCAGTAAATCCATGCAGTACTTTTTGAGTTTACCCCGGACATACATTAACATTCCTACGATTTTATTATATGTATAGATAACGCAGTAAATTACAACGACCACCTTCCAAACTCCTATATCTTGAAATACCAAAGATGATCTACACCGCCGTGTTAGTCCGGCCTCCGTTGAAAAATAGACAACTGACGTTCTGCAGACAGGTGTACGATTTTCCTACGATTTTATTATATGTATAGATATTAGGTTTCTGTAGTCTTTCACAATATAAACTTTAACTGTGTCTTAATTTCATACTCCACCGTTCGCGCAATTGTCCTTAATAGGGGTTCAAAGCTTTTCCTTCACTTCATATAGATGACTGGATGGTAATGCCACATGCCAGCGGCGGCCTTAGGAGGTGGCGAACAGGGCAAACGCCCAAGGCCTCGTTCTTGCAGGGGTCAAAATTTTAAGAAGTATAGATTTTTTAGACCATAATTTTTTTATTTTAAACTTTTGAATTCGATGCAATGACGTGTATAATACCCTTTATTGATTCGATGAAACATGATCGGCTCTCAGCCCTTTCATTAGCGAGCTAGTAGGTATTAAATGACGTAGCCAATTCGTTAGACTATTATGCTTTAATTAAAAATGTTAGTCTTAGGAATAACCTCAAACGTCATTTTTAAAATTTATCACCTCTGTATTTGTTAATTTTGTAAATTTTTTAATGTAAAATATTAAGAACTAAAATTTTTATTTATTTGTATAACTTTTCCATTTCTTGACAAACATGATAAATATCTAAACTAAATAACCAGACCTACTTCCGCATTACATACTTTTCACGAAGGACAAAGGGCCTCGCAAAGACCTGCTGCCCGGAGCCTCGCAATGGGTAAGGCCGCCGTTGCCACGTGCATAAATTAACCGACTACCTTATTCACTAAACGGGAACTGAACAGAGGAACGGAACAGAACAGAGTGCTAAGTGTGTTTTTCTTTTCGCATTCGATCGTGAGCGCGTTTCGAGTTTACTAGGAATTTGTATGTGATTTGTACAGCACCACCTAGTGGTAAACTGGTTTCTCACGTTTACCACTAGGTAGCGCTGTACAAATCACATACAAATTCCTAGTAAACTCCAAACGCGCTCACGATCGAATGCGAAAAGAAAAACTCACACTTAGCACTCTAATGACGGAAAAGTTATGTAAACTCGTCTTTCAAGCAGAAAAAAATGCTCTTTGATCGTCCTAACTATATTTCCAATATATAACCCTCGTAAGGGACGTGAAAACAATTTAATTCCAAACACTCATTAACGAACCTCTGCCAATTACTTTCATCCCTTAGGGCGAAATCAATCAGGTGTATTGTTATAACACAAAAACTGTGGAGTTTAAAATCACGCGATCGCAATTACGGAAACTCACGTCCACGTTTTATGACTGGAGAGGGTTAGAGGAAGCGGGGGTTGTCATATTGCTACGAATTGTTTATTCATAAGCCATGCACGCGATTTAGAACCATATGTCTGCTTCAAATTGTCACCGATTTAAATGATTGTATATTTTATCGATTTTATTTCATTGGAGTTAAATTTGTGCATCGTTTTGCTATTTACTACATATAAAATAAAGGCCCCGCCGCATTTGCCTGTCTATCTTACTGTTTGTATGTTTGAGATAAACTCAAACACTTCATGTTACATCTAATAATGAAGCAATTGTTATAAACAATATTACTTATATATTTTTTAATCCATGTTAATAAAACTTTCTCGTTCTTTCAGGCTGTTAAAGGAAAATCTTGAGGGTATAACTTTATATTTGTTACTAGCTGTTGCCAGTGACTTCGCGCGGACTTCGTTTACTCCGCATTGCTCTTCCCTCGTAGGTGATAGCGTGATAATATGTAGCCTATATGTTGACCCGACCTGTTAGTAATATTCATGAAAAATTTGAAGTAAATCTATGCAGTAATTTTTGAGTTTACCCCGTACATACATACAGACAAACAGACAAAAATTCTAAAAACTATATTTTTGGCTTCGATATCAAGATCACGCCCCAAGTAATCTTTTAAAAAAATATTCAATGTACAGTTTTGACTTTCCTACGATTTTATTATATGTATAGATTTATTTGAACACATAAAATCCCACCCATATTATATTAATCTATATTAAGGCTAGCTGATCCGGCAAACGTTGTATTCCCATACAAATTACGTATACTGAATATTTTGTTGAAGTACTTCAGAGGGGGGGGGGGGATATATTGAGATAAATACTATCCTATCTTTTAAGTTGGACTAAACAGTAGATATCTACAAAATTTCATTGAAATCGGTTCAGTAGTTTCGGAGTGCATCGAGGACAAACAACGTGACATGTAATTTATATATATTAAGATTATGATATAAGATAAGAACAGTTGACCCGGAAAGTGTTGTTTTGCCTTACAAATTACTTGTATTAAATATTTTGGTTGGGTACTTGACGCAGAGAGAGAGAGGAGGGGGGAGCGCGCATACACGGGGGATACATGCAGATGTGACCGGCTAATATTGGCTATCGTCGCAAATAGAGATGGGTTAATACCGATATTTCTCAAGATTAGGTGATACTAATATATTCACTATCAAATATTATAATGTCTTAACTAATATGTCAGTATTAACTAATATTTCACTGTAATTTGGACCTTAAAGTAACAGTAATAAGATCTGATACTGATACGGCAGGAAAATATCTTAACTAAAATTTCACTGTAATTTGGACCTTAAAGCAACAGTAATAAGATCTTATACTGAGACGGCAGGAAAATATCTTAACTAATATATCAGTATTAACTAATATTTCACTGTAATTTGGACCCTAAAACAACAGCATACTGCAGGAAATACGCCTGTCTCATTCGTACGTACGACGCGGCGTATCGTGAAAATATTTTAATATTTTCACGAATCCGAACGGGCGTCAATCTAGTGAATCCGAACTATTCCGAAGATCGAATGATATTATCCGATTCATTTTGGATACCCGTTACAGATATTAGGCGAATATGAAATATTAGCATATTACAGTTCGCCGGATTACTAATCCACGAATCCTTTCAATATTACTAATATCTTAGCGAATACTAATATATCAGTCACACCATTAGTCGCAAACATTCCAACTGTGTGAACCTTATCGCGCGGTTGACGGTACGTCAAAAGGTCACATCGTGCTTCATGGTCTGCCTAGCGTTGTCCTTTTCAGCCGTTATTTTCTATCGGTTTATATGTATGCGAGTGGTAGTATACAATGGAGCGGAATAATGAAATGCTACTGGAATTCCTTCATAATTATAAAGCTGAGCCCACGGGATCCAAAAAATGCGAATCACAAAAAAAACATGTTAGTATTAAATTGTTAGCTCACACTCAGAAGTAAAGAAAGTCTTCGTCCATAGTTACACGTTTGAATAATAAATAAATGATTTTAGACATCTTGGACTATGGCACGATAGTTCGTGTAAAATATTGTTGCCGCTAATATGACCACAGATTTTATCGCGATAATCTTTTAGCGTCAAATCGTACAAAGCTTCGGTGAATATTACTTGGGGCGATAGACGCAAATGTGGCCCCAGCATTATAACTCCTTGACGCTAAAACGGCAAAATTGATTTGGATGAAATTTGGCACATATATAGATCAACCTGGAATAGCAAGAAGATTACTTTTTATCCTGGAATTATAAGTTGTTTCCGTGCGATTCACCAAAAACTCTTAAAATGCATCAGACTTCAGGGCGCAGCTAGTAATCTATATCACTACATAGTATAAAACAAAGTCGCTTTCTTTGTCTATCCATATGTATGCTTAATTCTTTAAAACTACGCAACAGATTTTGATGCGGTTTTTGTAATAGATAAATTAATTCTTGAGGAAGGTTTTAATATACAAACCTTTCCGATATTCCTACGGGAACAAAACTACGCGGGTGAAACCGCGGGCAGGTCGCTAGTTAATATTATAAATGCGAAAGTTTGGATGTTAGTTTGCTCTGTTATCTAATCGTTGCTATTGGTTATCCAATCACATGGAAAGCAATAAATCGATTTGGATGAAATTGTTGTACATAGTTAGATTGTGACTTGGAATAGGGAAAATATATCTCGTGAGATTCACCCAAATTGTATGCTGTAGCTGACTGCAGTGTAAATGCAATGTGCAAATGTGCAAATGTGCAAAAGAGTGTAAATCCCTGTAATCTATATAAAATGAATTGTAAGGATTCGAACCTACTTTACACAAAACATATATAAGAATCATTCAGTGTAAAGTAGGTTCAGTGTAAAGCTAAATCTCATAGAGATTCGAATTCGAAAGGAGATATCACTTTTACAACCATCATAACGAGTTATTATCACTTAACTTGGAAACTTCACCACGCTAATGAACAAATGTGACTATGAATGATTTATTCACAAAACGCTCAGTTTAATTGCCGAAGTAAAGCGCGAAATACTAAACTTGGAATGTAAGCCACTTTATCGACTTTGAAAGCGTTGACAGAACAAATCACGGCTCGCGGCGTAGACCATTACAAGTGACACGGAAATTTGATAGCGCGATTATAAACTTTGTACAATGAGGGTGAAAATTTAGAGCGGCCAAGTTCTGGGTAATTATTGCCTCGGCGCTCTACGTCCTTGTGATTTCACTTCAAACTCTCGGTCAACTGCAATTGTGGCTTTTGAGATTATTATAAAGCAGTTTTTTAAGCAAATTTCGCTTTATCGTGTCTTGTGTAAGATACGGTAACCTTATATTTGAATAATTTTGAAGTTTTTTGAGATAAAGTGTCTTTATTACTTAAAAGTTCTCAAATAACTTTGATGTTTTATAAAATAAACATATTTATGAGCTTAGTCTGAGAAATTTTATGAAATTAACAACTTTACTTGGGATTTAACATATTGTGTGTTATTCGGATCTCTTCTGAGACTATCCCTTTCAAATGTTGGTTCATGCCCTTTTTGAATAATAGACCATCTACCAGGCAGTTCATAAAATGTGAACAATTTTTTTTCTCGTCGTGACTAGTAAGAGTTCCGTTATCTCGCTCAGGTTCGTTACCACTAACTTATATACTTTTGACACAACTTAAAAGTGTCAATAGTATAAAATATTGTCACTGATATCACTGACGTTTCTTATTTGGTATTGCCATCCTGACATATAAATAGTAACGCACCCTTAACATCTTTGTCGATGATCTTCTTTTTTCATCAGGAGAATTATCTGCTTCTAAATGTGCTGCCAGTGCACACAGCATACACAATTTTGTGTAGATGCACAGATGCACAGATTGTTCATGTTGTAATTAATTATACATGCTGCAACTTTTGTTCTGTAAAATATAACAAAAGAAATACTAAAATGTAAAAAAATATTCAAACATTTATCAGGTGGGGTAAAAATTAACATTTGACCATTTGCCTAGTCACTTCTAGGATAGATTAGACAAAGCCCGGAACAGATTATTTTATATTCGACGTTTACAAAAAAATTTAGGTACTTCTAGGTTTGACTAAAAATACATCTGTTGTAGGCCGAAATTGGAATCTACTTCGAGGTTACCCAAAAGCGTTGATCTAATCTAGGATAAAACCCGTCATTCCGCAAAGAAGCTTCATATCGACCTTTGACTATAACATACAATACCTACTCGTACATGTCAATATATTAAGTAAAAATGAATTAATAAGAACTACGATTTTAACATTGTATTAGGGGATAAAGATAAAAAGAACGTCTTTTCCGTCCTTGCTGACATTAACAATGAACGGTGATATTTTCGTCCCCAAATAATTTGAGATCTGCAGCTCAGAACGGGGATTGGTCGCTACTCACTGTTTGTTATTCATTTTCTTTTAAGCTTCATGTTTTGGGGTCAGACTTTATGTAATAGCCTACTTTAAAAATAAGTGTCCTGCTGATCCTGCTGATTCACTTGCGGGGAAAAAGTGAGTGATTCGTCGTTTTGTTACTAGGCGGCGTGGATATAATCTTCATAGAACTTAGTGACAGTAACTTTTTACTTTCGTTTGATTGTACTAACATCAGTTTTGGGTTCTCTAAGGCATGGTATTATTAAGGTATTTTTCTGATTTCAATTGGTACTGACAATATTTTTTGTCTTATCAGAGCTTCAATGTCGTTGTTAACAGTTTTAGTTATATATTTCGTTGTTGATGTTCTTCAAAGATTATTGCATCTTTTTCTTTTGCTATGTGTTGCAAATGAGCAATATTCATTGTTAGGCAAATAACGGTATCGGTAATACTTTATATTTTGGAATTTACAGGGTTACTCAGGAAAACGTCAATTAAGAAAACGTCGAAGAAAAACTTACTAAAGTGAAGTGAGTTCAAAAATTAAGTTCAATTTAACTATGGAAAGATTCGAGTTTGTGCGTTCAAGTACAACGGTCTGGCCACAGCTACCCGCGGTGCGGCGGGTTGCGTGATTTTCTGGGTATGCCAAAGCTCGACTAGTTATGACCGAGGCGGTGCGGCGTCGGCGATACACGTATTTAGATTTTTTAGGGGGAAGTCTCCTAACGCCAGACGGCACCAAGTGCCGGACACCCATTCTATCTCGGATACTAAAAAATAAGCGTTTTAACAAATTGTGTGAAAAGGGGGGTTGGGACATAGTAACGCCGAGTCTCGGGATTATTAGTTTAAAAACAACGTGCGTGATGACAGTGATAGCGGTTTTTTGCTGTTTTCGGCGTGATGACATTGCGTCCCATAAGTTTCAGGTGAGTGTACACCCTAGTATTTGTCATTAATTGTTTAAATTTATTTTTAATAAAGGTAGTGTCTTATTGTTACTCATAGTCTAAAAAAGTTTTTCCTTAGTCTAAGAAAGATTGTGAAAAAAAAATGATCATGATGGGAGTTTGGTCGCGGCACAATATTTAAAAAGTACTCTAAGTCAGACCTCTGACACTCGCCTATACCTACCGCGACAAGCACCTACAACGCGCAACTCGGTGTTGCAAATTAGTTGGGGCCACCCCGTGCTCGTTATGAGTACGCGTACGCGTACGACAGCCTGTCGATCATCGTCACAACGTAAGGTTTATTACTGTAGGTACCTACTCTTATATTATGTAGAATCGTAATACAAATAATTGCTTTGTGGATGGCTGTCGCAATAAACAGAAGGCTTCAAAGAGTTCGTTTCTTACTTTAATGAAATATTAAGAAATATATGTTTTGTTTAGTTTACTCGTAATTTTTATAAGTACTTGCGTTAGAGAGGATATCTGTTCCCGACGTCTCAGCATCCTTGAAGGCAGGGACCTATCCATCTTATGGCTACGCATAGAGTGCGACGACCATCCACGCATCTATGCGTGCCTTTACAGGTCCCATAGTGGAAATGCCGAAGTAGACCGACTCGTAGTGCATTTACAAATAGCAACGGATTCCGTATTACAGCAGATCCCCTCCGCGGAGTTTGTGATCTTTGGTGACTTTAACGCCCATCATGTTGAATGGCTTAGCTCACGTACCACCGATCATGCGGGGAGATCTGTTCACGATTTTGCTCTAGCATATGGTCTAACACAGCTAGTTACCTCACCTACGCGTGTTCCAGATGTGGATGACAATTTACCTTCGCTGTTAGACCTTCTGCTGACCTCTCATCCGGACAATTACCAAGTTTCCGTAGATGCTCCACTAGGTTCTTCAGACCACTGCCTCATACGGAGCGAAGTGCCGGTAATGCGACTATCGCGGCCTCGTTTCTCAGGCTGTCGCCGCGTTTGGCACTACAGGTCAGCAGATTGGGACGGATTGCGGTCCTTCTTTGCATCCTACCCATGGAGGCAAATATGCTTCTCATTAGATGATCCAGATGACGTTGCTGAATGCATCTCCGAAGTGGTGCTGCAGGGCATGGAACTGTTCGTTCCGTTTATTGCGATACCCATCGGTGGCAAGTCACGGCCATGGTTTGGTCGCCACTGCAAAACGACTTCACGTCGAAAGCAGGAGTGCTACCGAGCATGGGCTGCTGCGGCGGCATCTCATGATGTAAGCACCAGTGCAGTTAGAAAGGAGTATAATTTTGCCTCTAGGTCTTTCAAAAGAGCCATCGCAAAAGCAAAGTCCGAGCACATTGGCAGAATTGGTGAGAGACTAGTTTGCCTTCCTTCGGGAACTCGTGCGTTCTGGTCTCTCGCCAAGGCTGTCCAAGGGAACTTCTGTCTGCCTTCATTATCACCTCTGCGCAGAGCTGATGGCTCTCTGGCCCATGCTACCAAGGAGAAAGCCGATCTTTTGGGCTCACTCTTTGCTGCCAACTCGACTCTGGATGACCAAGGAAACATGCCGCCTACCATCACGTAGTGTGACAGTTCCATGCCCGAGGTTCAATTCCTCCAAACAGCAGTGCGTAAAGCACTCTTTTCATTGGATGTCCATAAGTTTAGTGGGCCTGATGGCATCTCATCGCCATCGTGCTCAAGATCTGTGCTCCCGAGTTGACTCCGGTTTTAACGCGTCTTTTCCGGCTCTCATATACAACAGGCGTTGTCCCTAAATCTTGGTGCTTTAGTGCACCCAATCCCTAAGAAAAGCGATCGCTCAGATCCATCCAACTATCCATTATTAACAGTCAGCTTTTGGGGTATCTAGAAGAGCACCAGCTGATTAGTGATCGTCAGTACGGTTTTCGTCGCGGTCGGTCAGCTGGTGATCTTTTAGTTTACCTAACGCACCGATGGACGGAGGCTGTGGAGAACAAGGGTGAGGCTTTTGCGGTTAGTTTGGATATAGCGAAAGCCTTTGATCGGGTATGGCACAAAGCACTTCTCTCCAAGCTCCCTTTTTATGGGCTTCCTGTGAAACTCTGCAACTGGATCACCAATTTTTTGGCCGATCTGAGCATCAAGGTAGTTGTTGATGGCGCATGCTCTGAACTTAAACCCGTCAATGCTGGTGTTCCTCAGGGCTATGTGTTATCACCTACACTGTTTCTTATCACCTACACTGTTTCTTCTGCACATTAATGACATGTTGCAATCAAGCAACATTTATTGTTATGCGGGCGACAGTACGGGTGATGCTTCGTACTCCAGCCGCAGCGGTGTTTCTCAACAATATGTCAACGAGTGCCGGAACAAACTTGTGTCGGAAATCGAAGAACAACTTTCCTCAGCCTCAAAGTGGGGTCGACTAAACTTAGTCCACTTTAACCCCAAGAAGACACAAGTTTGCGCGTTTTCCACTAAAAAGTCTCCCTTTTTCGTATCTCCTCGCTTCGAAAATACTTCCCTAACAGCCACAGCCAGTCTAGAAATTCTTGGAGTTGACATATCGAGCAATGTTCAGTTCCGTGGTCACTTGGTAGGCAAGGCCAAATTAACCTCGAAAAAAGCTGGGTGTTCTCAACAGGGCCAGATAGTGTTTCGCGCCGGCCCATCGCCTACAACTTTATAAGGTGCAAATTTGGCCTCATATAGAGCACTGCTCTCACTTGTGGGCGGGGTCTCCTCAGTACCAGCTCCTTCCTTTTGACCACATTCAACGAATTCAACGACTCGAATCGTCAAGAACAGGACTATTCCTAATCGGCTTGATTCTTTGACATTGCGTAGAGATGTGGCTTTGCTCTGCATCTTCTATCGGATCTATCATGGGGAGTGTTCTGACGAACTGTTTGGAATAATTCCTGCCGCAGAATTTCACTATCGGACATCGCGACAAAATTCAAAATTTCATCCTCATCATCTCGATGTCTGGAAATCCACAAATGTGCGATTTTCGAGGCACTTCTTCCCCCGCACTATTTCTCTGTGGAACCAGTTACCGGCGGGGGTTTTTCCAAACGGATACGACTTAGGGACCTTCAAAAAAGAGCCTACTCTTTCTTAAAAGACCGGCAACGCAACTGCAAATCTTCTGATAGTGTGGTTGTCCATGGGTGATGGTGATCACTTACCATCAGGTGAGCCTCCTGTCCGTTTGCCCCCTTTTTTATATAAAAAAAGAAGGTTTTAAGTACTATAGGTAAAGATTCCGTAGATTTATCATGTCCCGGTATTGCAACCTTGAATGCGCCACAAATTATATTTTAACTTTAATTAATTATTAATAAAATTTATTTTCCCCGTGTTGGTCAGAGTTTTTTGAAAAATAGAGCACCTGCCGCTGTGCCAAGGAAGTTGTAAAAAACGACCGATTAGCTATACGTGTCACTACCACCGTGACTACTAGATGGTAGAGTTCCGCCCGTCCGCCCGAATTGTCTCGCCCAGGTATATGGTACCACTGCTTTACCTATTCCTGCCGCAGTAGCGTCAATGCTTGTCATTATCGTTTTCCGTTTTGGGGGTTAAAGTTGGGTGGTAGACTTATGTATGTAGCATTGCCATCCCACTGCACAGATAGCAACGTATCGTTAACATCTTTGGTGTCTATAGGCGATAGAGTATCTTTCCATCAGGAAAGTCATCTGATTGTTTGTTATCTCTTGACATAAAAAAAATTAGATTACTATTTTACGTAAGAGCGGCAACAACGCGTTGGCGGCGGGCGGCGGCGGCCGACCACCAATCACGACCCAGAGGTCAAGCTGGCAACATAGCGCTAGGGTAGTAGTGCTCTAGAGTATTTCTGTGGTTTGTCAATCCATGTTAAAAACCGTTTAAAGACGAAGATTTTCGTTTGATGGCGTTTTTTAACCATTCGAATAAGTTAAATTTCATACGAAATCAGACAAAAATTTAAGGATTTTGCTCATATATTTTCCTCTACTTTGAAAGCGAATTGAAGTAAGAGTGGATAAAACTGCGTCGATTTGCCATATTTTAACTTCCCTCTATGTAGGCATGTAGATAATTAAATTTCTGAATTTTCCCCGATTTTCGAAAATCGAGTTTTCACCAGATCTTCACGTTTAGAGGCCCTAGGAACCTTTTCCGACTGTTTTCCCGATGACGTCAGAAGGTATGTATGTATGTGTGTGCGTGTGTGTGCGTGTGTGTGCGTGTGTGTATGCGTGTATGTAAATATTTTGTAACTTTTGAGCGGCATTATATGAGACAACCTTTATTTCATAAGAAAGGATATGAGTTAAGTGATAAAGCATTAGAATCCAACAGTAGAATAAAAAATCAAGTTTATATGTTCACAGTAAAGCGATCACGAACTTTCACCCCACAAATACTTTTAAGTGTCACGTCAAAAAATTAACTTCAATTAATGCATTCGATGATGTGCGCTGCAAATAAAAAATGAGTTTTAAAACTTATTGTTATCTTAGCTTAATCTGCGAACATCCTTTATTGCTGTTATAAAGAAATAGTTAGTGCGGGATAAAAGAAAATATTCTTGCTTTGGAATTATTGGCGTAAATCCTTACGTAGAACTGAGAGTATCAATTTGCTGATTGGCCTGGTATGAAGACTGGATACAGTGCTCCAGCGGCCATGGATGGCCACACGAAGCCTGTACTGACATTTCAGAATATTTAAATGACTATTTTTGTGATTAACGTCACATTTAAAAAAAAATGATTGTTTCTAGGAGACCGAGTTGGAATCTGTCCGGTACTAGTTGCCACTTTCGGAAACCGAGTTTATTTTTAACGAAGTTTGACCTATATTTTTAAATATGTTTTTGTAGGAGTTGTATTTATGTTCATTTATTTTTATTTTAAAATTTGTTGACTTATTGAAATCATAAATACGGATATATTTTTTTATATATTACGCCACTAGGAAGCTTCCCCCTAATATTGTTAAATATCCATGATTAATCTCAAACTCCACACGCGAAAAACATAAAATATTTCTTTTGGTCGCGATATCAAATGCTGTCACGCCCTTCTGAGTTATGGCAACCTCGATATTGCTAGAACATTTGTTTTATTCGCTCATCACACCGCGTGTCACAGTCGCGCGTGTCTCGGTTCCTTCCGGGCTGCAAGTCGCCCCGAAATTCGCGTCGCCAGTTGCTGTGGCATACTTCGTAAGGTTTCCTACATTTGTCTT
This sequence comes from Apodemia mormo, assembly GCA_036924255.1. NCBI lineage: Eukaryota > Metazoa > Arthropoda > Insecta > Lepidoptera > Riodinidae > Apodemia > Apodemia mormo. The sequence continues at coordinate 3,895,753 of JAUPFN010000006.1, read as the reverse complement.
CGTCGCTTGTCGCTCGCGCTGCAATTCGCGTCGCAGTTTGTGCCGTGGGTAGCTGTGGTCAAGTCTTTGAGTCGACGTTTGAAGTATCCATTCAATTTAATGTATCTAGAAGTTGTTTAAATTATTTCGTCATTAAACATCGCATTAAAATTTCAAGTTTTACAAATATCTTTACCATTTTTGTAATTCAATTCTCGATGCAATAACAGTGATATACCTCCAGCTTACAATCAATTTTTTTTAGGAAAATATATTTAAGAAGACGATAACAATTAAAAATACATTTTATAACCAGACGATGATAACATAATACTTAAAAAGCGATGATATAAAACACTTGAGCCACATAAAAGCGATAAGCAAACAATCTTTGAATATAATGGATACTTAATCCACGGAAAAGCCGCGTAATTTAAAGAAAAAATAACATTAGCAATTCAGATTGCGTCTCTATCGAAACTCTTATTAAGCGTCAAAGCGGGATGGGCGGAAAGGCGAATTGACTTCTCAGAAGGTCGTCTAATCGCGAAACTCGATTTATATGATGAAGAGATGTCATTTTTCATATTGGTTTTTGAATTAATTTCAATGTTGAAACTCACATTTTATGTTATTTCATATATATTATTAACATGAACATTTTTTGTTTATTTGCTTTATTTCAATCGCCTCTGCGGTTTAGTGGTCCGGTGTCTGTGTTGGCCACATGAGGTCCTAGGTTAGGTTCCCGGGTCGGGCATTTCAAAAAGGTAATATTTCAGTTTTTTAATTAAAAAACAACTATGCTTGTCTTGGCTTGGAAAAGTAGCTGGTTGGCGATCTGCTTGCCACCTATGATACTGTGGGACGACGTATCTTCGACTAAACTTGAGTGCACTGGTTGCACCTTTGTCTAACTCTTTGGGGATACAAGCGTGAAGATACTACTTATGCTTTAATTGATACCGAACAGTTGATGATGGCTTAGTAATAGGGTCTCATTTTACCTTTTAGGTACGGAACCTTAAAAAAGCAACTGCATGAGTTATCGCTATAACTCTATCATAAATACATACTTAAAAGTATCTTCACGCCCATATCCCCGAAGGGGTAGGCAGAGGTGCAACGAGTGCGCCCACGATTAGCCGAAGATACTTATGGCCGATTGCACCAACCTTGCCTTAACTTAGGACAGTCTTTAATGACTTGCTGTGCCATTCTTTTCATTTAAGACAAAAAGTGACAGCCTACTATTTAGGGCTTTCCTAAGCTAAGACAATGTTGGTGCAATTGGCTATAAGTCCCACAAATGTGATAGGTGGCAAGCCTATCGCCAATCGGGCACTTTCCAATCCCGGGCAACTTTGTATTTCTCAGAAAAACTGAAAAATCACTTTTTAAAAGTAAGTAAGTAAGTAAATACATACTTTAATATTATAAATACAAAAATATCTCTGTCTGTCTGTTTTTTCTCCACACCTAAACCACTGAACTGTGTTCAATGAAATTTGGTACAATGATAGTTTGAGACCTGAGAAAGGACATAGGACAGTTTTTATCCCTGAAAACCTAAGGGAATGGGAACTATGCGGGTAAAACCTCGGACCTGTCTTACTTTTGAACCATGTTGATAAGGAGCACCTTAGGCTACTTTTATTTTAAACCTTTTTTACGCGAATGATGCAGCAGGTACAACTAGTGATAATATATTGTGAGCGACGTAACAGCTATTTTTTTGTTTTTTTTTTCATCATATTTTCCGCATTTCCTAACTCTATTCCACTATTCCACATTAAATCTATTCCAGCTATCTTAACTTCTTCCAGAAGCTTACAAGACGGCTTATGTTTTCACAAATTTATTTAGGAGTTTTTGTTAAGTCATTTTGGTGAGTTTTATGATGTGTTTTGCTAGGTGTTTCGAAAGGATTGGTACAATATTTCTTTACGTACAGTTATCTGTAGGTAACCACAACGCTCCACGTTGTTGGTATATTCTCTCAGTTAGTCATGTGATAAGTTGACTGGCTGTATGGCAAGAAGGCTATCGCTTCCAGACCTAACAATTTTTTATTTGTTTCATTTTCTGTAGCAGCATTTAAGTTTAGTAATCACGTATTGCAAAGGATTTGTTACTTTGTATATTCAGAAGAATGTCCATTCCGTCCTTACTGACATTTAATAATGAATGTTGAATATCTCAATCAATCAATCAAGTAATATTTATTCGACGTAGGTACAATTAAGAACAGTTTTCAACGTCATAAAACATAACATAACAAAAAAATAAAAGACAATTTATACAATATTTGTAAAATACAATTCATAAAAATCACGTCAACCAGAGAGAATTTTGTTTTCCTTACAGAAATGACCAATTATTTAAAAAAAAATAATAATATATATATTCTAAAATTATAATTTTAAGCAATAATGAAGACGAAAATTTATAAAATTAATTAAAATATGTTAATTAAATGTCAGTGATGTCAACATTAAATTACTATTAATTTATAAATAAAATTGGCAATAAATAATTGTAATCAGATTCAATTAAAAATGTCAAAATGAAATAAATAAATTAAATATAAAAGTTAAATACCCGTAATTAATTGCAAGTTTTTAACATTTAAAGTCAAAATTTGTTTAGAAAGTTAAAACGCAAAACTCTTATCTCGTCCCCAAACATTTTTAAATCCACAGCTCAAAGCGGGGATTGGTCGCTGTCTGTTATTTAGTTTCTTTTAAGCCTCCTGTTTTGGGATTCATTTTTTGTAATAGCTTTCTTTTATAATAAATGCTGGTGATTCACCGAAAATAACATGTACGAGTACTCGTATTTCAACCCCGCAACACAGATAGTAAATCATTAACAACATCTTTGGCGTCTGTGTGCGATGGTTATCTCTTTCCATTAGAAGATTCGTCTATTTGCCAACCTCTGAAATAAAATAAAAAATATAAATCAGAGTAAAAGGTTTTCCCATAACATGTTCTTCAAAAAATTGTTTTAAATGATAGGTACGCTATATTTACATATTATAAGATGTCTAGCGATAGCTCTGTTGTCGAAATTCGATCATAGCCTAAACAATAATATTACTTCTAAGTTTCTTCTAAGTAAATTAATGTAAATTATTATGTGTGTCAAATCACTGTTTTGTGTGTAATGTAAATTTTAATAAATTTCTAATGCATCTTATATAAAAATCTTAAATTTCTACATTGTATTACTAACTTAAACTGTGCCAAATTTCGTAATCCTCCATTCGCGTAACTGTCGTAAAAATGGGTACAAAGTTTATACTTCACGTATAGGTTACAAAAAACAGTAAAGTGCGTTTCGAGCCAGGCGCAATGCTGGGTTCCATATATGCCAATCACAATAATGTGGACTAAAAGAGGGTTTTAATTATTTCATACTATGAACATTTAACCTATTTAACAACAATGATAGATTTATCCGCACTACAGTTTCACCGCCTACAAAAGTTTCTCCAAATACATTTTTTAAGTTACAGTTAAGACTAATATGTATATTTATGCCAAATTACAGCTTTCTATTACTAAGGATCTCTGAGCTATTGTGGACTGACGGACGGAACTTAATTTACTTCGGAACCCTAAAAAAAGCAACTTCGAGGTATATCGACGTAACTTTATCAATCAGCGATCTACAAACACTATCTAAAAGTTTACATAGATGGACAAACATTTTCAAATGTGTACAACTTCCTTCATTTATTATTCTAATCAATTATTGCAACAGGATGGTCAAGGGGAGTAGTTGAACCGTTGAATGGTATGTCTTTAAAAATTAAATCTAATTATGACGTTATAATTGGTTTTAGAAAGTTATAAATTTAAAACGTGTACTTTAGGAAGTAGGTACGCGTGTCTAACATATTGCATAGATTTTTAAAATACTCTATATGTATTTTTGGATATCTTAACACTGAATCCCTGATGGGTAGGCAGACTGCGTTTAGTGCCATACATCACGAGAAAGACAGATTATCCTCGCTTCCACCTAAAATATAGATATTTATTGCATTGTTTGAGTCTATGCTTGCATTGCATTGAGTGTTATGATTGTAGCCCCTACCACTTGTACCAACTGGTTTTAAAGACACTTGACGCCACCTAATGGACAATATTATTTGCCAAATTTCATAGTTCTAGATCAACGAAAACTCTATATTGATATTATAAATGAGAAAGTTTGGATGTTTGGAAGTATGGATAGGTAGATGAATGGATGGGTGTTTGTTACTCAACCACGCAAAAACCACTGAACGGATTTGGATATATTTAGCACAAAGTTAGATGATGACCTAAACTAGCACATTTTATTTCGCAAAAATTTGGTGATCCTGCGGGATTCGCCAAAAACTTTTATAATGCAGCGGACAGCATACATACTGCAGTTACCGCAGCAGTACCGTAGCAGTACCCTATAAATTTTGATTCCCTTGTGTATTATTTATTTCGTATCTTATTTATTTTAACTTAGAAGTTTAGTTGTTTCACTTTTGAGGGACTGTAGATTTGAATATATAGTTTTAATTTCAGCTGGATCTTATTTTTAATGTACCCGGACAAAGCGGTTTGACTCAACATTATTCAATCGATCCGCAAGGGACTTAAACATGCTTTCTGAGTCTGTGTTGCCCGACGTGTACAATCCGGGGATCTTCAAGAGAAGAGTGAACAAGTACCTTCTAGTGAAGTGCGTTCCATCTTAGGCCACATTGTACCTAATCATTAGGCGAGATCGTGGTCAAGCGCTTCCCTATCAACAATAAAAAAAACTGGATACCTCCATGCGTTTCCAAGATAAAGAGTCTTGAAAAGCAGACAAATAGACAGACAAATATAAAAGTGGTCTTATAAGGGTTCATTTTTCTTTTTGAGGAATGAAACCTTGAAAACTAACAAAAATACAAATTTTCAATTTATATTGTTTAATGGTGTAGTTCACTTTGGTATTGAGCTATTTTGGCATAATTTCAGTAAACCATAGCTTTTAACGTTGCTTTTTTTTATGATATTTAGTAAACAAACATATGACTATCCTGATGCAAAAAGACAACAACTTCCTATTTTTATAGGAAGTTGTTGTCTTTTTGCATCAGGATAGTGTTTGTTGTTTTTTAACAAAGATGTCAATGATGCGTTGGGGGTCTTAACGTCACGTGTATAAGCTTACCGCCTACCTTACCCTTCAAAACCGGAGCACGAGAGTGACAAGCACTGACGCTATACTACGCTTTAAATAAGTTCTATAGATGCCGTGTTGGTCCCGGCCTCCTTTGTAGAATAGGCCAACTGCCGTTCTGCCAGGCAGGTCGTAAAAGGCGACCGATTGGCTATCGAGTCACTACCATCGTGGCTACTAGGTGGTAGAGTTCTGCATTGTCTCGCCCGGGTCTGGTACCACCGCCTTACCTATTCCTGCCGCAATAGCGTCAGTGCTTGTCGCTGTCGTGTTCCGGTTTGGAGGGTAAGGTAGCCGGTAAACTTATGCATGTGGCATTATACCTCGCCACAAGATAGCAACGCACCATTAACATCTTTGGTGTCTATAGGCGATGGTTGACTCTTTCCATCAGGAGACCCATCTGCTTGTTTGCTATCTTATGACGTAAAATAAAAGACGTAAAATATACTGAGTTGGATAAGTGAATTGCTTAACTGTGAAAATTGATTAATTGAAAGTACGCCATTTTGATTTATCATGTTTTAGAAATAACTGTATACAATTCAACAAATTTCATTCGAACACATACACCTATTTTAGGATGTTTAATTTACTTCCTTTGCTTTGATTTGCGAAATGTAGAAAATTCGTGACCGAGCGGCAATATTGGCGCCAACGGCTGCCGCGATAGCGATTACTTTATTTGACGTTTTCGGAGATTTTCCCTTTTTTTTTTTTGGTAATTAAGTCCTAATAATGGAAAAGTGAAGGGAATTCACTTTTTAGAAGATAGCTAATAACTTTAAAATCAATAAGGTAATATAAATTTGATGTACGATTTGTGGGCTAATTTTACGGTTTAATATCAAAATACTGAGATCGAGAGATCGAGCTTCACCGAGCTGGTTAATGGATCTAACATATTTGTTATGTAATTTAATATATCAAAAGATATGTTACATATGGGTTGCCTAAATTTCAGTCCAGGATATTTTAATTAATTTTTGAAAAAATGTTTTTTTTTTTTAAATATTTCACCGGTGTGGTTAATAAATAAATTTTACGCCAATCGAAAGTATGTAATCCATAGTATATGCAAAAGTTAGGTTGCCTATTTTTTTCCTGTCACAACCCTTGGGTTGCTAGGTATGAACAGGTAGGTAAGTAGATACTAGTAATTTGTAATAGCGTGGTTAATGGATAAAACTTATGCATGCATACTTTCGATTGGTGTAAAATTTATTTATTAACTACACTAGTGAAATATATATATATATATATATATATATATATATATATATATATATATATATATATATATATATATATATATATATATATATATATATATATATATATATATATATATATATATATATATATATATATATATATATATATATATATATATATATATATATATATATATATATATATATATATATATATATTAAATATTATATTTAATATTGCTGGATAAATTATGAACGTAAATCGGCCTAGCCAAAATCATTTTATTATAATGGATAAATAAAGTGTATAGAAATGTATAAATTAAATGTAAAATGTATTTAACAAACATCCAAATCTAAAAATGTAAACATCTGTACTCATCACACAAATGCCTTTTCCTTTCGGGTATCAAACCGGCGTCTCATTGATAACATACGCAGGGTTGGTAACCACTAACAACGGAGCGGTCAATGAGCTATTTCCTATTTGAAAAATTCTTAGGAGCAGCCAGAAATCTAATGCTGATAGTGTGTTGTCATGGTTCGGTTAAAAAAAAACGTCAGTTACGCGTATAAAAAATGTCTAAACAGTATTCCTGTAAAAGCTGTAAATGCAGATTAAAAATAACGGGAAAAATATAAAAAATAAAATATTTAGGGACGTCCCGTTCGTTGGCGGTTGTTCTGACTGCAGCATAGTCCAGGAACTACCGGACGTTCTCCGTGACTCCCACTGCCATGTGTATTCGAAAAACAACAAGCCCCCCCCCCCCCCCCAAAGTGGTACCCGCTCGTAAATGCGTTGTTCGCGCGGTCTTTAAGGTCCTCTTGTCGGGGCTGGGTGGCATGAGAACCATACGAGCTCAGCGTATATCTATCGACTAATAAAATCGCTTGTTAACGTAACGTTATCTATCAGAAATAACAAGCCTTAGCTCAGTTTGCAAATATGGTGGTAGCGGTCACCACTCAACGCGCTAGCCAGCAGTCGTGGACAAAGTTGATCTTTGGTTGTTCGGTTTAGTCTTTCTATCCCCCAAGAGTATCGACGTGATGATAGCTTATATTGGAATTTAAAATTTATTCGTAATATTCTGAGATAATAATATTTTACTTTGACATCGCAGGTAACGTTTAAAAACATGATGTGTATTCGTAAAAATACTTGTTTATTTAAGAAAATATTATGTTTACTCGCTATGTACGAGGAATCTTGCAATCTTTCTGAGCATATATCATGTCTCCACAGGATAAGCATATATTTTGTAAATTGTAATGTTTTTTTTAGTTCATAAGATAGCAAACAAACAGATAGGTCTCTTGATGGAAAGAGTCAACCATTGCCTATAGACACCAAAGGTGTTAATGGTGCGTTGCTACCTTGTAGCGAGGTCTAATGCCACTTGCATAAGTTTACCAGCTACCTTACTCTCCAAACCGGAACACGAAAAATGAAGTATAAATGTAAATGCTTTAGTGCAATGTGAATTGTACCTATACGTTTTACAATAAGTCTCGCATACCTGTAACCGGTTCGAGATTAATCAGTTTACCAATTTTAAAATGTATTAAATCTAAGCTATGTCAAAAATATGTTTTATCTCCTGATAATTAATAAGATAAAAACCGGGATGAAATGCTTCTCATAACAATTACATAATACCTGGATGTCCATTTATTTATACTGGTATTTTTTTTTGGTAAAAACGACGTTTTCTAGCAATGAATCTTAGCTAGCTCCATTTATCACCAAAACCATCTGCATACTAAATTTCATCTTTACATAAACACTTCTAAACACTAAAAATTCATCTTTACATAAACACTTATGTACTTTCAGGCCTAACCTTCCTCACTTCAGTCTTTCGAATCCGGTCCACTAGTATTACGCCTTATATATTCTTCAGCGATCTTATCTCGGCCATGTTGATTCTATTTTAATACCCTTTCTGACTTACCTTTAAATAATTAGGATAAAATTAAACTAAGAAAGCTTCAAGCGTAGTGTTGGTGCGGCCTTATTTGTAGTTTCATTACGAGTGCTAGCCCCTTAGATTATCACTTGATGCATGACTGCAGATGACCTAATTCTTTATAACGTTGCCAACCGGCTTGATAACGAGACGTAAAAATCGAAATGAAAGTAAATTAAAAAGTGTCTGCGATTTCAACTGGAAAGCATGAGACCTAAATCATGAACGCTTTTGGCTGAAGACTGATAAGGTATATTATAAGTAGTTCCTAAGATTCCTTGTTGGTCGAGTTGTTAGCGAACCTGACGACGCAATGGATAGGGTTTGAGTTGGGTTCCAGACTGAGACGAGTGTTTGTGTGAAGCCCGTTAGTTTTGTTTTATATCATAAGGTAGCAAATAAGTAGATGGTTTTTCTGACTGGAAGAGAAACCATCGGATATAGACATTTTAGATTCTATGTGTTGGTCTCGGCCTCCTTTGTAGGAGAATAGGCCAACTGCCGTTCTGCCAGGCAGGTCGTAAAAGGCGACCGATTGGCTATTGAGTCACTACCATCGTGGCTACTAGGTGGTAGAGTTCTGCATTGTCTCGCCCGGGTCTGGTACCACCGCCTTACCTATTCCTGCCGCAATAGCGTCAGTGCTTGTCGCTGTCGTGCTCCGGTTTGGAGGGTAAGGTAGCCGGTAAACTTATGCATGTGGCATTAGACCTCGCCACAAGATAGCAACGCACCATTAACATCTTTGGTGTCTATAGGCGATGGTTGACTCTTTCCATCAGGAGACCCATCTGCTTGTTTGCTATCTTATGATATAAAAAAAGCAAGATAGCAATGCCACATGTATAAATCTATCAGCTACTTAACTTTCAAAACCAGAATATGACAATGACAAGCATTGAGGCTATTGCGGTAGGAATAGGTAAGGCGGTGGTACCAAATGACCGGACAAGACGTTACGGAAATCTACCACCTATTAGTCACGATGGTAGTGACATGTATAAACAATTGTTCGCCTTTTACGAACTGCCTGACAGAATGGTCCACGGACCACGACACTAACTACAGTCACAGCCAAAGCTAAAGAAACATAGGAAGATCCAAAGTGATCGAGTCCTTTTAAAAAACTGGTCAAGTGCGAGTCTGACTCCCATACAAAGGGTTCCGTACAAACTTATAAGTAAACTAAGCTAATAAATTTCATGTTTCTAGGTCAACGGAAAGTACCTTATATGTTTAACTAGCTGCAGTGTGCAGCCCTCTGCATTATAAATTTTTGACGAATCCCGCGGGCTCGCCTAATTTTTCCGGGATAAAAAGTAGCCAATGTACTATTCCAGGTTATCATCTACATGTGTGCCAAATTTCATTCAAATCCGTTCAGTAGTTTTTGCGTGATTGAGTAACAAACATCCATCAAAACATCCAAACTTTCGCATTTATCATATTATAATATAGATTCTCTTGTGAATTCGCAAAATATACGAAATACATTTTGATCGCGTTTTTTCTGTGATGTAACTAAGAGTTTACGGTTTTCGGGATTTTTCCTTTACATGTGCTGTAAGGGATTCAAATTCAAAATTCTAGATCAATGGCAAATATACTTGCTACCTATAAGCTTTGAATTCTTTCGGAAATCGCAAAAAAATTCTCCCCGTGTTGGTCCCGGGCTCCTTTGAAGAATAGGCCAACTGCCGTTCTGCCAGTCAGGTCGTAAAAGGCGACTGAGTGGCTATGCGCGTCACTACCATCGTGACCACTAGGTGGTAGAGTTCTGCATCGGCTCGACCGGGTCTGGTACCACCGCCTTACCTATTCCTGCCGCAATAGCGTCAGTGCTGGTCACTGTCGTGTCCCGGTTTGGAGGGTACGGTAGCCGGTAAATTTATGCATGTGGCATTAGATCTCGCCACAAGATAGCAACACACTATTAACATCTTTGGTGTCTATAGGCGATGGTTGACTCTTTCCATCAGGAGACCCATCTGCTTGTTTGCTATTTTATGATATAAAAAAAATCACAAAATATTCAACATAATATATGGTCATATTTTAGAGTAACAAGTTTGATTTTTTTGCAACTGAGAGGGACCGCACATACATACATATCTTCACGCCAGATTCCTTACGGGGTAGGCAGAGAGAACCGAGTGCCATACATCAGGCTTGCAGGCTTGTCTCGCTTCCTCCACATTCATCACTCTCTTCATACACACACGTCAGTTGCGAAGACTCTTGACACCACCTGCGGACAGTACTCGATCAATCTGATCGTGGCATGTCAGTCTTGGTCTTCCCCGGTACCTACATCCTTCCACAATCGCATTGTATATCTGTTTTGTTAACTTTTCATCTACTATTCTTTCTACATGTCGAACCAATGAAGCATGCCCTTTCTCAACTTTACACCGACACTTTCTTTCAAACCTAACCTCTCTCTCACTTCGACATTACGAGCCCGGTCTACGAGTGCCACACGACATATTTTTCTTAGCGACCTCATCTCGACCGCGTTGATTCTACTTTCATGCCCTTTCTGACATACCCAACTCTCACTTCCATACAATAGCGTTGGGATAAGCACACGATTATCATGAGAGGGACCGTAGATTCGAATATTTGATATAAATTTCAACTTGATACCTTTACGCGTTCCTGAAAAAAAAGGGTATTAACATACGGACAGACGGACAACGAAGTGATCCTATAAGAGTTCAGTTTTTTCTTTATGAGATACAGAACCCTAAAAATATACTACGAGAGTCTCTGCTATACAGAGTAATAAAAGAGGAATGATTAGCCAAATTTGACGTTACCATAGTGATCACTAGGTGGTAGATTTCTACTTCCCACAATAGTTACAGTATTTATAGACCATAGTTCCACAAACAAACTTTTTATTGATTAACAACAAGCTTAATTTTTGTAAACAGCTTCGTTTTGACGAGACGCCTATCTTTTCTATCTTCGAAAAATCTCGAATCGGGTAACTAATAAAGTTAGGGGTCTTCGAACATTTTAATTCGGCGAATTGATTAATAACAATAATTATTTTTTTTACTTTAATCGCTTGATTATTTTATGAAAAACACGAAAAAGCAATTCACTAAAATTCACTAAAAAGCTTGTTATTAATTTAAAAAAGTGTATGAAGAGAGTGATGAATGTGGAGGAAGCGAGACAAGCCTGCAAGGATCATGAGCATGATGATCATGATGTGGTAGAAAGAACCGAGTGCCACGGTTCTTTCTACCTACCCCGTAAGGGATCTGGCCTGAAGATATGTATGTGAAAAGTTTGTTTCTGGGACTACTATTTATTATCATTATATGAAGTACAAGATATGCTGTGGTCTGCTACGTGTGGCATTAAATCCTGAAAATGTAACATTAACATCTTTGGTCTCTATAGAAGGTAGTTTTCACTTTTCATAAAGAGAGTATATGACTCACCTAATGTAAAAATTATAACCATCGGAAATTCTATGAAAAAATGAAAAAAATGAAAAATATATTTATTTCCACCACTACAATTTGAATACATACAGTAGTGTAGAGTGGACTGAAGCCTAAATTAGGAAAAACCTGTATTTCAGGACTCCAGGTCTCTCACCTTCGACATTGTACATATACATAAAGTAAAACTGATTTAACTTTAGTGTGTGGTTTAGAGTGTGTTGTGCATTTGTGTGCGTGTGAGTGAATGTGTGTGTGTGTGTGTTTGTATGTGTGTATCCGTGAGTGTGTTTTGTGACTGTGTGAGTCTGTCTCTCTGTGTATGTGTGTTTACGCTTTAAAACTTTCTATGCTTTAAAAACTTTTTAGATTTTTTGAATTTAAATTATTTTCTAAAGTTTTCACTTTATGACGTATTTCTACAAATTAATTTATCTTGAATCAATAAGCCAGTAAACACTTCCCAAGTTCAACGGCAAACCCGACAAAACCAATAAGAGTGGCCATCAAATATTAATAACTTTGAGTAAGGAAATTTATTCCCTCGGTGGTCGACTGATCGGAAATGGTTTAACTCTTTAATGATTTCATTATATCGAATCATTTCCGAAATATATTTTAACGATAGACTGTTCGTAAATACCTCTAGGAGATATGATATAAAAGAGTTTCTTTTAAGTTGCTTCCTTTTCGTAAATTTTAAAATTTTAAATTGTATTCAGAAAGTGATATGCTTTGCAAATATTATTTAAAAAAATCATTTTATCTGGAAATGTGATGGCAAATATATACGCATACCAATATATATTGATGGGTTAGACGTTAGAGAAGTTCAATGTCGTAGCGCAATCTGGTAACTAATTACAACAGTGGAGACAGTACATAAACTTTCTGATAGGCAATGATTAGGGTCCTACAGGATTAAAATAAAACTGGACTGTGTTACAATAGGTACTGGTATAACTTGCTAACAAAATTTAAAATATCAGAAATAGTCAGCCGTCAGCGATGAATACACAAAAGCGAGTGGAGCGGGTGCAGTGTTGCCAGGTCCATTTTTATAAAATCAGAGGATGTGACGAGAAAAAATCAGGAGATGTATGCGGAAGTTTTTAATAAAATCAGAAGATGAATTATTTTGTTTAATAAAAAAATGACAGTCATTAAAGTAACAGAAGGAACATTTTTAATTTAGTCATGTAATCATCTTAGCAGGGTGTATGTCAAACTAATTTATTTCGTTTCCAGTGGAACAAGATTCACGTTCCAATATTCAACTATGTGCCCATCATATTAAAGTCTATTATACGCTGACATTTTTGTAATGCCAACGCAATGATGATAGTTTTATGTTATATTTCATACAGGTTTTATTATTTATAATATTCTACGGTATTTGAAAAAATCAGTAGACTTTTACTTCAAATCAGTAGATCAGTAGATTTCTGGGAAAATCAGTAGATCCCCCGAAAAATCAGGAGCTCTGGCAACGCTGCGCTGGTGTCGCCTCGCGGCGCTCACGACGCCCTCTCCGCTGACACCCTCATCCGGCGTCATCCCGCGCAGCCAACGCCGCTCGCAACACTCATTCGGCGAATTAATTATGTGAACACCTTCTCCATAAAAAAATATACATATAAACAAATTTTCATGGTAACCGGTTGAACGGTATAGTTGATAGGTTGCAGCGCTATCTGGTGGCAAATTACAATAATGGGAATAGCTAGTCAACCTTTTCCATTAAAAACATATCCATTAATACATGCTAAGTTTCATGGTGATCTGTCAAATGGATTTTGAGTGAAAAGATCACATATATACAAACATCCTCTTATATATTTAGAATAAAGGATGGTCTCTTCAATATAAGTTGAAGGTAAATAATACCAAGATACGACACAACCTCATCGGCGTATAAATTTTATCGTACTTTCATTAATTTCCTTGAAACCCTTAAGCCCTGATCTTAGGCGCATCTAAACGCAGCCACTTTCCTTGATAAAGCAGTTCCCCACTTAATTTGAGTCTCGGATAATGGTGTGTTGGAACGAAGATTGCGGACGTTATGTGGCAGTAAATTAGGTCGGGCGGCGGTATTACTGCCACGTTGTCAGCATCAATTAACTTTTACGTATAGGCATTTTTGTTTATTACATTATGAGTTAGGGGCAGAAGTTTCATCACTTGATTGGTAAACACTTGATATGTTTATAGCGTTATCTGCTGATTTACATTATTTATATTGTGTCGTATATTAGGATTCTATACGAAAAGAATGCCTACGTATAATATCACTTATTACATTGGACAAATTACATGGATTGATCTAACCACAAAGTAAGTAAATTATTTGCTTGTAATATAGGTTATAATCAACGATACTTACACATATTTCCCCCGTGTTGGTCCCGAGCTCATTTGAAGAATAGGCCAACTGCCGTTTTGCCAGGCAGGTAGTAAAAGGCTACCGATTGGCTAGACGTGTCACTACCATCGTGGTAGAGTTCTGCATTGTCTTGCCCGGGTCTGGTACCACCGCCTTACCTATTCCTGCCGCAATAGCGTCAGTGCTTGTCATTGTCATGTTCCGGTTTGCAGAGTAAGGTCGCCGGTTAACTTATACATGTGGAATTAGACCTCGCCACAAAATAGAAACGCACCATTAACACCTTTGGTGTCTATAAGCGATGGTAGACTCTTACCATCAGGAGGCCCATCTGCTTGTTCGCTATCTTATGATATATAAAAAAAAATTAATACAAGTACCTAGCAGTAATTCTAAAGAAGTTGACTCGTCAATAGGGTGTTTACAGAACAAAATATTTTTTGATTTAATTGCCATAATGTATCATAATATGTAAGTAAAAAGTAATTTAATTAAATTTCGATTTAATACAATGTATATAATATGCATATTATATATTATACATAGGTATATTTTGATATACTCTGTTGTAGGCACTTTTGTTACATTATATTATTTATTTACTATATTTTGTCGTACACGCAATTTTAATTACGAGTATTAAGAAAGTATATTTATGCCCAAAGGTTGTCTGGCAGAGAACGCTCGATGATACGGGAGATATACCTATTTATAGTATAATGATTATACAATATATATTAATGTGTATATTTTTAAACTAGGTACATATTTTTTTTAAATATTAGAACTAATAGGTAAATAAATTATTTTAAATACGAGTATTTACACACCATAATACTTATATCTAATCTGCTGGTGAGTTTGGTTAACTTTTAATAGGTTGTAACACCCATATTCATTTGTTGTATTTTAACCCTAATGTAAGCGTAGATAAGTGAAGATATATAGGAATATGTTTGAATGTTTGTTTCTAAATACCATCCCCAAAAAGGTAAGAAAAGGTGTAGTTAGTGTACTTATTAATAAACTACCAACATATCAATAGCCAACCTTATCCACGCATTAGTCCGAGTCCCTTTGAAGAGTGGATCATCTGCCATATTGCCAGGCAGTTTTTTTATTGAATTTGCAGGCATACGAGCGAGTGGGCCACCTGAGTGCTAAGTGTGAGTTTTTCTTTTCGCAATCGATCGTGAGCGCGTTTAGAGTTTACTAGGAATTTGTATGTGATTTGTACAGCGCCACCTAGTGGTAAACGTGAGAAACCAGTTCACCACTAGGTGGCGCTGTACAAATCACATACAAATTCCTAGTAAACTCAAAACGCGCTCACGATCGAATGCGAAAAGAAAAACTCACACTTAGCACTCTGATGGAAAGCGGTCACCACTGCCCATGGACATTTACAACATAAAGGGTTAGTTGCCAATGCGATGCCGGCTTTTAAGGCATTTCTTGATCCTCCTCTTAAAAATCGCAATATCGTAGCTACTCGAAAAAACCGTGTGAGGTAAACTGTTCCAAAGCTTGACTGTTCGTATAAAGAAGGTACGTGCAAATCGAACAGTCGTAGATGACCAATAGTCAAGATGGTGTGAATGGAATCCCTCACTACGGCGTGTAGTGCGTTGGCGGAACGTGGTAGCCGGTATTAGATTAAAAAGTTTTTAAAAGTCGAGCAATTCTCGTATAGCCACGAGTTACAACCTTCGTGTCGCTAGACGCTAGAATTCTGCATCATCTCGCATGGGTCTGGTAACACTGCCTTACCTATTTTTGTCGCAATTCATCAATGCTTACTACTGTCATGTTCCAGCTTAGATAGTAAAGTAATCGGCAAATCTATGCATATGAAATTAAAACCCCGACACACGGATAGCAATGTACCATTAACATCTCATCTATAATAATTGGTCTCTTTAGGAGATGATTGTGTTTTTCCATCAGACTAGCTGTTTACTATTTTACGATACATAAAAAATCTAGCATATATCCAGTTTATAGACAACATATGTATTGAGAAAAAACTGATGAAATTAATGCTATTGAAAGACTTCTTATTGATTAAATACCCTTATAGTTCTGTTCAATATAGAAACCGGTTTTTTATATCAGAAGATAGCAAACAAGCAGATGGCGTTCCTGCTGAAAAGAGAAACCATGGCCTATACACACCAAAAAGGTTAATGATGCGTTGCTATCCGTGTGGCGGGATGGCAATGCCACATTGCAGTCTACCGGCTATCTTACCCTCCTAACCGGAACATGTCACTGATAAGCATTGATGCAATTACAGCAGGAATAGGTAAGGCGGTGGCACCAAATACCCGGGTAAGAAGTAGCGGAATTCCACCATTCAATAGTCAAGATGTTAGTGTAGCCAATCGGTCGCCTTTAACGACCTGAATGGAAGAACGGCAATTAGTCTGTCCTTTTTATATCATAAGATAGCAAACAAGCAGATGGGTCTCCTGATGGAAAGAGTCAACCATCGCCTATAGACACCAAAGATGTTAATGGTGCGTTGCTATCTTGTGGCGAGGTCTAATGCCACATGCATAAGTTTACCGGCTACCTTACCCTCCAAACCGGAACACGTCAGCGACAAGCACTGACGCTATTGCGGCAGGAATAGCGTCAAAAATAGCGTCAATATCGTTCTTTAAAAGAGCCCGGACCAACACGGAAAATTATTTTTAAATCTAGGGCTATAACTTATGAAAACGCTCTGAATGCATTCGCTTAAATTTGAGTTAGAAAATTAACTGTTAAACAAACACTAATTATAATATTTGGAAGGATGTTAATGGGTGAAGTTTGCAGATCATGCGTGTTAATATGATTCACAGGTAGCGCGTCTTTAAGAGGGGAAGAGTAAACTTAATCATCCAGCTGTCTGTTAAATTTTGAGCTCGCAACTGGTGTATCTGTCAGTGGAAAGGAGATACTCGTATTGCGGGAAGAACATGAGAGTTTTCTTTTATTACTTAGTTTACCGGTGGTGTGGATTTCGGTGACGTAACAACAATATCTTTTGGAAAATCCTCATCATATTTGTTTGCAGCCAATGTGTCTTGCAAAGTAGAGCTAACATTGGAAGCTGACTAGAAATTACTTTTAATATTCGCTTTAGAAGGTGTGTCTGGAGATTTGATAGTTTATTTTGTTTCGATTCGGAATACAACATAAAACAATAATATTTTGATCATATAATAGACAACAAGGACCAATATTCTTTTCTACCTGAGATAACAGGAAAGAAAAATTATGACGATAAATATTATTTATTGCCGGGTCAGAAATAGCTAACCTAAATTACTGCAATATCTACTTACTTTTTGATTTCTTTTATATTATCCACGTGGATTGAGTCCAGCAAATCCGCTTAGGAAAACTCATCCGTAAATATTGATGAATCAACGTAATTCTTTACTCCCTCACAGGAAAGCTTTTAGAAGTAATTCAATACCAAAGGTCGAATAGAATTTGTTTGGAAAGTGAATAAAGTAACAAAGTTCATTTACTTTAGTTGTAGTTAGAAACTTCGATTTTGGGTCAAGATTGAACGAAGTACACTCACGGAAACAATTTCAATGAGAGGGATTTATTTCAAGGCTATTTATTGAAGAATATTTTTTAACCCTTAACCGAAGTTAAAAATGTACACCACTAAGTAACAAAATTATCATGTATTGGTACTACCGTTATAAATAATACAGCACATTATAGGCGCACAATTGAGTTACCGTAGTAGTCGACATAGTCAATTGTGCGGCTTTTGTGGATAGCCTGGCAGGAATCCTGACGTCCATTCATGCCTATTTCTTAGTGGGCAAATCATATGAAAAGAATAATTCGGTACCAAAATATTTAAATATCTATAATTTTCGAGATTATTTATTTACTAGCTGACCCGCGCAGCTTCGCCAGCGAGTAGATTAACATGTCGTCTTAATAGATTTTCATACAACTTTCATCCCCTATTTCAGCCTTTTAGGGGTTGATTTTTTGAAAAAAAAAATAGCCTATGTTTAATCCCAGATCTTCAACTATTTTCATGCCAAATTTCATGAAAATCGGTTTAGCGGTTTAACCGTGAAAGCGTAACAGACAGACAGACAGACTTTCACATTTATAATATTATTAAGTATAGATTTGTAATTTAACACTTTATTGTACACAAAATACTTTAGAACATTTACAGCCAATTTGCAAAATGCAAATTAATTTTAACAAGTAAATTAATCTATGTTTGATGAAACAGATCATTTGCTTGTAAAAGTTATGTTAAATACAGATTAATTGCTTGATAAAATTAATTTGCGTTTCGGAAACCGATTGTTAGTATATTACTTTAGAACATTTATAAAAAACATGTACAAAAGGGTGAGTTTATCTCTGAAAGAGATGTCTACTAGCAGATCCGAGTAGCGAGAATGTACAAATATAAAAAGAACATAGTGTATAAGTGCGTAATATCGTAAAACTTAGATGATACAATTTACTTGATGGTAGAGTTCTGCATTATCTGCCTTACCTATTCCTGCCGCAATAGCGTCAGTGCTTGTCATGCAGCGTTAGAACTCTCTACAAGGTAGCAACGCATCATTGACATCTTTGGTATCTATAGGCGATAGCTGACACTTTCCATGAGGAGTCATACAGTCATCAGCCGCCTCTTACAACTTTTCTGGCAGAACGGCAGTTGGCCTATTCTTCAAATGAGCCCGGATCAACTCGGGGGATATCTTATTTGTATGTTTGATCTTGTTGTTATTGATAGTTGTGTAGTGTTGTGTGGTTTATCACACGATTTTAGTTCTCAATATGGCTGTATTCTTTTTATGTTTCTTACTTTAGAACTCGATCATTTGTTAATTTAGAAAAAGCTTAATTTGTTAATCGCCTTTATGATCTAACGATGCGGTATCAGCGTTGAACACACGAGATCCCGAATTCGATTTGAAAAAATGTGTTTTTTCAGTTTTCTGATAAAAATGACATTGTCTGTCCGGGCAATGTTGTGAAGATACTTTTGCTTTTTAAGTTTCTACCCCAGAACTCAATCATTCGTTAACTGATATGGAATATGCTATATATATATATATATATATATATATATATATATATATATATATATATATATATATATATATATATATATATATATATTAGGGTGGCCCAAAAAAACTGACTATTTTTTTTTTTAGTCTCGGGTGAAAAAATGTAAGTTTATGATGTTTTAAGAGCCCTCTCCAAAAGACAGCTCGAAAAAAAATTTTTAAGAGGTCGCTCCAAATTTTTTAAAATTTCAAAAATCGTGAAAAATCTAACTTTTTTTTTAATTTTTTTTCTCGTTACGGTATAATTTTGTAGACCAAAAAAAAAATAAGTTTCTGAAAGTTTCAGTACAAAATTTAAATTTTGAAAGGTCGCTCATAATTTTTTTTATTTTTTGTTAATTAGCCATATCGCCGACTTTACGTGTTGGGAGTGGTACATTGGGGTCTTTTTGGTTTGAAAAAATCTTAACTTACGCTGCAAGGTCAAATCTCAACTAAGCTGGTTTCTAAGACCAGCTTAGGATTCGAATCCACGCTTGGAAGTTTATTAAATAAAATTATTAAATTGAAAAAAAATTATTTTTTCTGTATTGCGCTTGATTTTTAGTTTATCTCGTGATATATTTTTATCGATTATGGTACTAAATATATTAAAAAAAATGCATGGAGTTTTCATTCAAATTGTAAAAGGTCACTCGAAAAAATCTAAACTAATGCACTAATAAATTGAAAAAAATTATGAGCGACCTTTCAAAATTTAAATTTTGTACTGAAACTTTCAGAAACTTATTTTTTTTTGGTCTACAAAATTATACCGTAACGAGAAAAAAAATTAAAAAAGAAAAAAGTTCGATTTTTCACGATTTTTGAAATTTTAAAAAATTTGGAGCGACCTCTTAAAAATTTTTTTTCGAGCTGTCTTTTGGAGAGGGCTCTTAAAACATCATAAACTTACATTTTTTCACCCGAGACTAAAAAAAAAAAATAGTCGGTTTTTTTGGGCCACCCTAATATATATATATATATATATATATATATATATATCTATATTTATTTATTTATTTATATATCCCACTTGTTTCCACATTGTAAATTTTAGAGAACTGCATCAGTTTTACTACGTGTCGACCCTATATGTACCCGGTTGTTTAATGTTTAAATCTTTAATAAATATTCCTTTGAGCTATTATTAATGATACGTTAAGGGAAATGTTTCTCTCAGGCCATAATTATCTAATCGAGAAAACGCTGACTAATAATCGCATGGCCTTAATGAACGACCTTATAATTAACCCTTAATAAGCGAGCGTTATGGTTTTATTAAACCGTAGTAAACTTCTTTGTTCTTAAAAATGAATCGCTATTCTTATTATTTAGGGGATTACTGTTATCGGGGTAAATATAATAAATGAATGTGTAAAACTGTGTAGACCAGAACCAGCAGGTAGGCGGGCATAGGCAAGGAAAAGTCTATGCTCTCTTGCGCGAATGATTGGCCAAAAATATCATCAGGGCCGGATTTACTTTTAGTGTTGCCCCAGGGCAACATAAATTACCACAAATCTGTTTCTTTTTCATAACTTTTTCAAAACTAAGGAGGTAACTAGTCACTTTTTAGAGCTATCTTTTTCAGAGGGTACTTCACAAAGGGTTTTACTTAAGCATTTCGTATTTTTCCATTCAATTGTCTAGAAATATTTTCAGAATATAGCAATAAATAATGTGTCTAGACTTGTAGCGAATCCTCAAAACAGTATTTCTATGAAAATAAAATCCAGTGCTTGTAAAGTACGCGTTCTGAAATATAATTAAAGATACGTTTTTTCTTTTCTATTGTGTTTATTTTTATATCTAAAATATATGTCCTAATATATTTTAGATATAAAATAACACAATAGAATAGCAAACAAATGTCTTTCTCTGATGAAAAGAAATAACTATTATCTCTCATCAATGATATTGATATTTCGTTAACAATTCACTTATGCGGTAAAGACGTATTGTTCAATACAAAAGTTTTTTGACTACCCCACCCTTACTACAGGCGGTGGTTTGATAAAGTTCTATAATGTCTCGCTCACATCCCGAGATTCATATCTTTGGTGTCTATAGGCGATGCTTGACTCTTTCCATCTGAGGGCCTACCATAAACTCTTATAATACTTGTCAAGTCCCAGGCAGTTCAACTATGAGTATTAACCTCAGGTTTCACTATCGTACCATGAACTAATTCTTGTTGACCTGCAATGCATTGCCTTCTGGCCGGTCACATTACCAGTTTTTTTTTTAAATTTTAGTATAAAATTATTATTAACGCATTTTATATAGAAATCTTATATTTAAGAATACAAATTGGCGAAAGAGATCGAGTTTCAAGTTATCTATTTGAAATATATGGAATACTAGCTGTTGTCAGCGACTTCGTCCGCGTTTACTCCGCACAGCACCTTCCCCATAGGTGATAACGTGATAATATGTAGCCTATATGTTGATCCGACCTATTAGTAATATTCATGCAAAATTTGAAGTAAATCCATGCAGTACTTTTTGAGTTTACCCCGGACATACATACAGACAAACAGACAAACAGACAAAAAATCTAAAAACTATAGTTTTGGCTATATAGTCGATATCGATTGTAGATCACGCCCCAAGTATTCTTTTAAAAAAATATTCAATGTACAGTTTTGACTTTCCTACGATTTTATTATATGTATAGATATAGTTAAAGTAAACCAAGTAATATTTGTTAATTGGCACCCATTACGTAGAACGCAACTTTGCGAATATTACACTTGACCTTGAATTTTTTAATAAATTTGATATTTATGTTATGAGCGCGGTTTTTAAATTTCTTGAGTACGTCTTGATGTTTTGAGATTAAAGTATTGGAATAGTTTGTGACTATTTTAAAGCTTATGATTACAAATTGATTTAATGAACGTAATTGGTGTCAGAAGCAAAATGATCGTATGATATTAATTTATTCCTATAAACAATTGGAAGTTTTATGGAATTTTTTAAATACCTATAAAGATATTGCAACGGGATTCAATAAAATTGCACACTCAAAATGTTAATTTTCATCACACATCTAAAAATATGTGTATCGACTCTGTGGTCTAGTGGTTCGGTGTCGGATTTGATTACGTGAGGTCCCGGATTCAATTCCCTAATCAAGCAATTCAAAAAAATGTGTTTTTTCAGTTTTCTGACAAGAACAATGTTGCCCGAGATTAAAAAAAGTACCCGGTTGGCGATAGGCTGACCACCTATTATATTGTGGGACGTAGCATCTTCGGCTAATCGTGGGTGCACTTGTTGTACCTCTGTCTACCTCTTCGGGGATACGGGAGTGAGGATATTTTTTTTAATCTAAAATAAAAAATAAATAAAAAATACAAAAGCAAGTAAATATTGTATTCAGAAAACTTTAAATAGAAGTAATAAACTACTATATTTTATACCAATATTAATACTTTTCTAAAACACAGTTAATGTCAAAAAATATGCAATATAAATTCCAGATAGGCTAGGAATAGCAGTAATAATTAAAAAAAACTTACGTTTACAGAATATTTAAGACAAAGTAATCCAATAAAAGTTACTTCTTTACAGCTGCAAGTGACCGGCAATAATATGACACTTTAGCAGTTCAAATATCGATTTCGGTCTGTCAAAAACACTTCATGGTACGCTAATGCAGGGCAGAAATAGGTTTGAATAGTAATATGATCGCTCGCCGGCATAGGTCACGTGGTCACTGACTGGCCTGTTAGATAACGCTTTCATGGTACGAAGTAGCAGGACAGTTTAATTATCGGCTAAAATTGACCTGCTCTAAGAGTTCATGGTAGGGCCGCAGTTCAAATATCGATTTCGGTCTGTCAAAAATACTATAGGTACGCTAATGCAGGGCAGAAATAGATTTCAATAGTAATACAATCGCTCACGGTCATAGGTCACGTGGTCACTGACTGGCCTGTTAGATAATACTTTCATGGTACGAAATAGCGTGACAGTTTTTTAATTACCGGTTGAAATTGACCTGCTATAAGAGTTCATGGTAGGGCCCGCAGGAGACCCATCTGCTTGTTTGCTATCTTATGATATAAAAAGTAAAAAAAAAAAACATAAACACGATATAACGTCGCGTATACTATTTTTACGTGTTCATAGTTACAGATGTATAATAAGTATTGTCAACATCTTTGCTAAGCTTTTATATTATGTATGTGATGATTATTTAAGCATACATTACTGCATCTAAAGGGTTAAAGTATCTTCTAGTGTACTGTTTTCTCGTATTAAAAATATAAAACTAAATATCGCCATAACAGAGTTCACCAGTTACCCTAACACATTTATTTTTCTAACTCCACCATAACGGGGTGTAAAGTACCGAACTATCGCTCTTTTATGTACAGCGATAACTAGCTCAAGCGACGTTAACGTGGCGGGGACGACCTCGATGATTTCCTGAGTAGGGGAAAATGAAAATGAAAGTCATGTTTGAGTTTTTTGTTCTCTCGGAGATAAGTGAGTCGCACGTGAAACCGGGGTCTTTTAAGCCAACCACTTATAAGGGTAAAATGTTACCGTCATTGCGAGGGTTAAAATGCTAGTACGTGAAATGATTTTATTTCTCTTTTTTATCGTTTCCATTTTGATTAAAATAAAAGAACGGACAGTTCTGTTTTTATGTTTCTTATACAGATAGTAAAAAGTTGTGTGATTTGTATAAAGTGAAAAGTGTTTGTATGAAGAATGAATGTGGATGAACCGCGGCATACAATTTATTTTTCAGAAACCGTTTTCGCGTAAATAGTAATCTGTGTGTTTTTCAGACCATATCCACCTTGGTATTAAATTATTCATATGCTTTCATGTGTTTTAGCGTAGAGGTATTAAGAATACAAACACATACATATATATTCATGCAAATTTTTATTGAAAGAAAAAGAGAAGTTTTCCTCTGTGTTGGTCTGTAAGGACCCCTCTGCAGGTAAAAGTTTTGTCCGGATTACGCTGTTTGTATCCAGTTTTAACCTACTGTGGGTTTAATTTTATCCTCTCATCTGTTGCAAGGTCTCCCTTTTTTTGCCCACTAGCCCCGTCCATTTTGTCACTCTTTTTGTCCAGCTTTTATCTTGCAGGTAACTACCACTACATACCATACATTATTTAATAATAACATACAGCATACCATGAAATTATATGCTGTCCAGAGTCTACATATGCTATCCAATGTCGTTAGTTTTCGTGGTTCAGAAACCAATCGTAATATTTTTTTATATATCATAACATACATAGCAAACAAGCAGATGGGTTTCCTAATGAAAATAGTCAATAAACGCCTATACACCCCAAAGATATTAATAGTGCGTTGCTATCTTATGACGACGTCTAATGTTACAGGCATAAGTTTACCGGCTACCTTATCCTCTAAAGCTGAACACGACAGTGACAAGCATTGACGCTATTGCGGCAGGAATAGGTGGTACCAGACCCGGGTGAGACAAAGCAGAACTCTACCACTTAGTAATAAAAATATGGATTAAAAATACGACGTTGTTATAAAGAAACATTTCATTTTCCGCAAGAGATTGTTTACAAGGGTCAAGTTTTCCGTCAATAAACCGACCGATCCTTCCCATTATGCACCATTCGCGGTTGAGTCAATTGCCAACGTAATCTCGACGTCCATTTCCTTCAGCGTTTAGTCACAAATTGCCGTTGGGTGCGAACGGCCAGCTTAAAAGCTGTCTGTAATCGTTGTTTCGTAGCCTTAATTTCTCTGGTAAGAGTTATGGCTGGCCATTTAAACGCCAGTGGATTTATCTCGACTGATTACAGAACTTTGTGCAGTATATATCTGTTTTGTATTATTTTTCAATCGACTTCTAAATAAAGAAGTTATTCATTTGTTTGTATTTTAAACCGACTTACCAAAAGGAGGTTATCAATTTGACTGTACAATTTTTGTAATTTTTCTTTTATATTTGGCACCTCGGAACTCGGTCATGAACAAATTTTGAAAGTTCTTTTTGAAGTTATTCTGTTGGTGCGTTAGAAAAATTATGAGAGTAAGTTTTTACGATGAAAAACCGATATCACGAAATTAGCTAGTAACATTTTAGTTTTTTAAGTTTTTAATTCAAAAAAATTCGGCTATACTTTTTATCCTGTACGAATATTTTTTTACGATATTCAAATAATATTAAAACTTTTTTTTGATATATTTAATCCCTTTTTTCCTATTATTTTTCTCTACAAAAATAGGATAACGTTAAGGATAATTGTTTTGTGCTTAATCAAAATATATAAACAATAATAGACCGGGATCTCAGGAACAAACTTTTTTTGATTACTAACAAGCAGAATTTTTGTGAACAACTTTGTTTTGACAAGACAACCATCTTTTCTATCTTCAAAAAATTTCTAATCGGGTAAGTAATAAAGATAGATTAAAAGAAAACTTCAGAGTGTTGGACTAAGAAAAAATTCTACTTTACGTGTAGGACTATGTTACCCTTAATAACAATAATAATTAACAAGCTGTTGTGAGAAAATTAGGTTGTTATTAAATTTATTGATATCAATTTAAACATCTAATTATTCTGAAACTTTAGAGTGGAGGACTCGCCAGAAAAACCATTGAACGTGTAGGACAAAAGTTTCATCGTGTTTTTCATAATATAATCAAGCGATTTAAGTCAAAAAAATAATTATTGTTATTAATAAATATTTTCCCTTCACCGAATCAATCAATCAAAATCAATCTACCCAATTTGAGATTTTTCAAAGATAGAAAACATGGTTGCCTCGTCAAAACGAAGCTGTTTACAAAAATTCAGCTTGTTAGTAATCAAAAAAAGTTTGTTTCTGGGATCCCGGTCTATAACTGCTTACGTGCGTACAACAAAAACACATGTTTTTTTTTTTATTTGAGAGGATTTACTCCCTGAGATGTGCCATTTTAATTTAGTGAAGATCTGATGCAGGATTCTGGTGATGTAGAAAATGAGAAGGCAGTGACTGCAGTTTAACTGCGTTAAAAAAATATTTACTTTCATTATATCAGAACTCGGTTATTATTTACTTGTTTGTTTTTTTTTGTTTGGGATGCTTCCTATTTGATCCCATATTAATTTATTGAATATTTGATTCAGGGTTCCAGACATGGGATTGGGAGTCGGCCATTGTAGTTTTCCTTCGCTCAAGTTATTTACTTAAACAATAAAAATTATAGCCTTAAATTACTATTAAAAGGAAAGCGTCTTACTGGCTCTGTAATAAGTTCCATGTTGGTCCGGGTACCTATAAAGAATTGGCAGTTCTGCTAGGCAGGTCGTAAAAAGCGACCAATTGGCTTTACGTGTAACTACCATCTTGACTATTAGGAAGTAGAGCTACGCAACATCTCGCCCGGGTATTTGGTGGATTCCTGCCGCAATAGTGTCAACGCTTGCCACTGTCGTATTTCAGTTTGGAAAGTAACCGATAGATTTAGGCACGTGGCATTGCCGTCCCGCAACACCCATAGCAACACACCATTAACATCTTTAAGGTCTATAGGTGATTGTTTCTCTTCTCATCAGGAGAGCCATCTTCTTGTTTGTATTTTATGATATAAAAGAAAAGATAATTTTATACAAATCTTATTTTATTAACACGAATCAATACGAATATGAACAAGGGTGGACCCAGGGGGGGGGGGGGTCAAAGGGGTCATGACCGCCCCTGGGCACTGGTCTAGGTATGGATTTATTAGGAGTAGAGCCTAATGACTGAATCTCAAATATGTGACCCCCTGAACAGAAGGCTGGACCGGCCCTTGTATATATGACACCCCCTGAAGCGACGGCTGGATCCATCCTTAAATATCAATTGCTGTTGTATTATTTTATTATGTTTATTACCGACTTACCATAGAATCCTTGTGGTAGCGTGATACGGAAAAAAATACCAAAAAAACTGTTAGTTCCATCGCTTCCAAGCTAAAATAGAATCACCCGCTGGTCTTATATGAAGATTTTATGAAATTTTCAATAACAATTTTATTACTTCAGTTGTTTTAAAATTTAAAAAAAAAACACACATAAATACATGGACTATTATAATCTAAATTCTGTATATTAATAAGTGAAGGGAAAACTTTGTACCATTTTTAAGATGATTGCGTGAACGGTGAGGTATGAAATTTGGAAGAGTTACATTGCGGAGGACTGCAGAAGACCAATACTTTTAAATAAAATTAGTTAGAGGTACATTAAGGCGGCTTGCGCCAAAATGCATTTAGTCCCTTAAACATGTTTATCAAATGTCAAATCGCCTAAATTATTTAAGCATTTTGGTGCAAGCCGCCCTAAAATAATAAAAATAAGCAATACGCACAACTTTCATGTGACATACATGATAATATACACATATGCATATTATTTTCTTTCCGCCGAAATTCAGTTGCCAAACTTAAAAGAGATTTTATTGTTTAGTGTACGGTCGAATTTTGGCCACAGGCAGTCGCTAGTGTAATATAAATAAGTAAAGGGAAAAAGAACACGGGCAAGACTTTTTACATCGTTTTTTTTAGTTACTATCTTAAAGTTTAATATATACCTTGTGATTCTATATCAACTCCTTAACTTATCCGCATTTAATAAATATTTTTTCAACTTGGGGAATAGTAGCTAAATAAAGTTGGAATTCAGGTAAGGTTAACGTGAACAATCAGTTCTCTTCTTAGTAGTATGTAGTTAGGTATTTTATCTTGTCATTGGGTGTCTTCAGTACAACAGCTGCTAATCTCAGAAATCTAAGTTAGACTGACAGAATTCTGAGCTAAGATTTTGCAAAGACACTTTATAAGAGAACAAAAAATAAATTAAGCTTTAACTATTATTTAATACAAAAACATAGAGAATTTTTATTTGATACTTATAATGAAAATTATGATATATAAACATATTGCTGTTTTAATGAAAATATAATTAAAGTTGTATACAATGGTAACACTGAAATATGATGATAAAATTCAATCAAATTAAAGTCTCAATATTTTTTATATGATTGTTCCTAGCGATATATTTTATTTAATAGATTTAAAAATAGTAGAAAATTATTCTAGTTTATCTAATATTCGTCACTCCGAAAGACACGCAAGGGATGTACAAAACCAAAATAACCTGTGTTCTTTACACACAACGGTGGAGTATTAAATTTGGCACAGATAAAATTTACTTTACGAACGACTGCAGAAACTTTATATTTTTTAAATAAAATTCATGAGAAATACATAAATTAATAAAATAAACATTATATAAAACCACTCACATAACATATATAATATTATACACACATGTATAATAAAATATTTTCATAAGGTTAGTTAGTTGTCAAATTTCAAAGAGCCTGTATTATTTAATAGAATACTAGTAATATGTTAATCTATGTAATATATAAAATTCGTTGTATATGTTTCTATCACAAAAGACAGTGAATTCAGAAAATTCTTATACTATGTATAGAATTCACATCATTCATGTCTTTATATTTTCTTTTAATTATTTTTATTATATTGTGGCCCACGCAGTTTGGCAGGTGTTACTCCTCTTATTAAGGTTATTGCTCCATAAAATGTAGCCTATAAAATTCTTCCATTTAATAGCTATAAAAATAAAAAGGAAATAGTCAGTTGGAATTCAGTGAGTGGCGAAGAGAAAAAAATAACAAAGAAATTCTTCAGATTTCTTTTATTTGGTATCTACACTAATTAATAAAGTTTAAATAAATTAAAAGTGTATGCCTAATAACACTTGTTTAACTTAGGTATCTTCACGCTCATATCCCTGAAAAGGTAGGCAGATTAACAACTAGTGCACCCACGATTAGCCAAAGATACTTAGTACCATAATGTATGTATTTAGTAGTACTAGTGACGGTACTTCTTGCCGGTTCCTCGCCTTCAACTTTATAAGGCTCAAATTCGACCTCACATGGAATAATGTTCTCATCTCTGGGCCGGAGCTCCTCAGGGCCAGCTTCTTACTCTTGATCGCATTCAGCGTAGAGCGGTTCGAATCGTTAACGACCAAGCTATTTCGAAACGGTTTGACTCTGGCATTGAGCTAAGATTTTGGTTCACTCTGTGTCTTCTATTATATTTTTCATGGGGAGTGTTGCGACTAGTTATTTAAATTAATTCCTGCCGCCGAATTAAATCGTCGGACATCGCGTTAAAATTTGAAATTCTATCCTCATCATCTCGATATCTGGAAATCGACGACTGTGCGTTTCTCTAAGCACTTTTTGTTTCGCATTACCGGCAGGGGTCCGAGCTATTTTCAAGAATAGACCAACTGCTGTTCTGTCAGGCAGGTCGTAAAAGGCAACCGATTGGCTTTGCAAGTCACTACCTTGTGGCTACTAGGCGGTAGAGTTCTGCATTGTCTCGCCCGGGTCTGTTACCACTGCCTTACTTATTCCTTCCGCGATAGCGTCAATGTTCCTGTTGTCACTGTCGTGTTCCGAAAAAAGAAGTTATTGTTTTTTATGTATGACCACGCATAACCTTTAGTTAGTTTAATTTTTTTTTAAAAAGATATTAAGTATTGATATAAGCGAATCACCAGTGCATTCAGTAAGTAAGTAAGCATTAAGTAAGTTTTTATCAACTGGTAAATTAATCATGCATTTGAACTCAACAATAACGGTTGTTGTTGAATGATTTTTTTTTACTATCTATCATTATTTTTTTGAATATTTTTTATTTTCAACTAGCTTTTCCCGCGTGTTCATTCGCCTGTAAAAAAAATCTAAAACTAAAGTAGCTTAAGTTATTCCTTATTACCGTGGTTTAAAGTATAGACAGTTCCGGGGTTTTAACCGCGTATTTCCCTTTTCTATCTGATTTTCGGGATAAAAGTATCCTTTGTCCTTTCTCGGGTCTCAAACTATCTTTATGTCAAATTTCATCCTAATCAGTTCACTGGTTTAGGCGTGAAGAAAATACAGACAGACAAACAGAGTAACTTTCGCATTTATAACATTAGTATGGATAGTATGGATTAGCTGGCCGCCCCTAGTACGATTGGTGCAGCTCATCTATACATATAATAAAATCGTAGGAATGTCAAAACTGTACATTGAATATTTTTTTAAATATCTATACATATAATAAAATCGTAGGAAAGTCAAAACTGTACATTGAATATTTTTAAATATCTATACATATAATAAAATCATAGGAAAGTCGAAACTGTACATTGAATATATTTTTAAATATCTATACATATAATAAAATCGTAGGAAAGTCAAAACTGTACATTGAATATTTTTTAAATATCTATACATATAATAAAATCGTAGGAAAGTCAAAACTGTACATTGAATATTTTTAAATATCTATACAAATAATAAAATCGTAGGAATGTCAAAACTGTACATTGAATATTTTTTTAAATATCTATACATATAATAAAATCGTAGGAAAGTCAAAACTGTACACTGAATATTTTTTTAAATATCTATACATATAATAAAATCGTAGGAAAGTCAAAACTGTACATTGAATATTTTTTTAAATATCTATACATATAATAAAATCATGGGAAAGTCAAAACTGCACATTGAATATATTTTTAAATACCTATACATATAATAAAATCGTAGGAAAGTCAAAACTGTACATTGATATTTTTTTAAATATCTATACATATAATAAAATCGTAGGAAAGTCAAAACTGTACATTGAATAGTTTTTAAAAGAATGCTTGGGGCGTGTTCTACAATCGAAATCGAAGCCAAAAATAGAGTTTTTAGAATTTTTGTCTGTTTGTCTGTATGTATGTCCGGGGTAAACTCAAAAAGTACTGCATGGATTTAGTTCAAATTTTGCATGAATATTACTAACAGGTCGGGTTAATATATAGGCTACATATATCTACGGGGGAGGAGCTGTGCGGAGTAAACGAAGTCCACGAAGTCGCAGGCAACATCTAGTAAATAAATAAGACTATCTACCACCTACAGTACAGCCATATTGAATAAATTGGCATAATTACAATGTAGTGTGTGTGATGTTTATTTTTACTAATTTATTGTGTACTAAACCTAAATCTAATATTTTTAAATAATTTGCATTAGTTATTAAAAAATATTAAGTTTCTGCAGTCTTGGCAATACAGACTTTAACTATGCTAAATTTCACACTTTTTACTTTACTTAAAATATTAGGAATTCAATTACACTAATTTTGCTTGACTTTTATTTTTAAATACTTTAAGTTTTAACATATTCATTATTCAACCTTTGATTTTTACTTTAAGAAGTAACTGAATTTAATTTATATCAATCACTAAATCTCCGACATTACATAAAGTAGAGAAAATTATACTAAAAAATAGAATTTTGAGAATGAAACGTCGTAAGATTGCGAACAAGCAGATGGATAGAGTCAATCATCCCCTATAGACACCAAATATGTTAATGGTGTGTTAAACGGGTCGCAGTGTGAAATTGTTAATTTAAATAGTAAAAAGAATGATAATAAGTTGCTTATAAAATTTTAAGTTAGTAAACACGATCTCCTGAATAAATAACGATATTTATAAACAGCGAAAAAATGCCTTATTAATATTCAATATGAAGTCAGGAGTAATCGGATGGAAATGAAATTGTCATCACAAATAACTTCTAGAAAATATAATTTATTCATTGGGTGTCGTATTAGAATTTCTTGATAAAATGTCTCAAAAATTGACGGAATTGAATTTTCATGGAAATTTGTGACATCACAAAATTCGCGATACCGTCTGTCTGAGATGAAAGTGAATTACTTTTGTTAAAATCTAGTTAGATATACAGGTTGAATCAGTGGACTGAATCAGTGGAAATCTATTTATTAATACGCGAAGCAGAAACTTTGTATCCCTTTTTAAGACGATTGCCCGAATAGTTGAGAATGAAATTAAGTTTCTATTACAGAGGATTGCACAAACCAATTTTTTTAAATAATATGCGTTAAAAATATATTACAATAGCTGCAGCGTGCAGCCCGCTCCATTATAAAAGTTTTTTGCGAATCCCGCGGGATCACCAAAATTTCCGGGATAGAAAGTAGTCTATGTGCTATTCCATGTCATCATCTACCTGTGTGCCAAATTTCATTTAAATCCGTTCTGTAGTTATTGCGTGATTGAGTAACAAATATCCATCCAAACATCCAAACTTTCGAATTATAATATTAAATAATATAGATTAGCCGCGGCGTGCAGCTCGCTGGATTATAAAAGTGTTTGGTGAATCTCGCGGATCACTTAACTTTTCCGGGATAAAAAATAGCCTATGTGCTATTTCAGGTCATCATCTACCTGTGTGCCAAATTTCATTTAAATCCGTTTTGTAGTTATTGCGTGATTGAGTAACAAACATCCATCCAAACATCCAAACTTTCGCATTTATAATATTAAATAATATAGATTAGCCGCGGCGTGCAGCTCGCTGCATTATAAAAGTGTTTGGTGAATCCCGCGGGATTACCTAATTTTTTTCGGGATAAAAAATAGTTTATGTTCTATTTCAGGTCATCATCTACCTGTGTGCCAAATTTCATTCAAATCTGTACAGTAGTTCGTATGTGATTGAGTAACAAACATCCAGCCACACGTCCAAACATCCAAATTTTAGCTTTTATAATATTAACGTAGATTAGTAAAAATAAAAATTACAAACAATACATTCATGTGTCATACCTGAAAATATACACACATGTATACTTTTTTCTTTACAACTGTGTGTTTGGTCAATGGTCGAATTCGGGCCACCGTGAGAAAATAGTGCATAACATAGTAAACCTCATCAAAATTAGTGTAGTAATATTTAAAACTAGCTGTTGCCAGCGACTTCGTCCGCGTGGACTTCGTTTACTCCGCACTGCTCCTCCCCCGTAGGTGATAGCGTGATAATATGTAGGTATTATGTTGACCCGACCTGTTAGTAATATTCATGCAACATTTGAAGTAAATCTATGCAGTACTTTTTGAGTTTACCCCGGACATACATACAGACAAACAGACAAAAATTCTAAAAACTATATTTTTGGCTTCGATATCGATTATAGATCTCGCCCCAAGTATTCTTTTAAAAAATATTCAATGTACAGTTATGACTTTCCTACGATTTTATTATTTGTATAGATGCGCGAGCGACTGTACACTGATACACCGTTGTACTAACGAGTCGAGTCAGTGGTTTGAAAAATTACCATTTGAAAACCGCGCCGTTGGTCAAATAATATTAATAAATAATTTCCTTGTGTGTCTTTGAACGTTTAGGTTAGCTAACCTAATCCGCAAGGTAACAGGTTGATATCTATTTTTGGATGTATTAATTCATTTCTTAACATATCATAATATTATAACAAGGTATTATAACGAGGTTTGTACGATTGTGAGTTTACTTTTAGACAGTAATGTATGGAACTATTAAACCAATTTTGACATTGATATTACTCCTCAGTGACATAGGTTTTTGTTTCTCAGAGCGGTCCCTATACTGAATTTCGTACAGGTATGCAGTAATTCTGTACAATTATGATAAATTTTTCACATTCTTTACTTGAAAATTACTGTTATTTTTTAATTAATTAATTATAAATTAATTATATCTATACAAAATTTAATCTCTTGTTTTACTACTTCTCATTTTATATTCATATTAAAAAGCAGCCTGTATACTGTAAAGTAGGCAAACTAAGTTAATTTCACATTTATAATCAGAAGTTAGAATGATGCTATATTTTTTTTGATATCTGATTTAAAATAAATAAATACCTACTTAAGAAATAAATATATTATTATTAAGGCAATAATGGCCTGCGCAGTCGAGGGACTATCCACGGGGTATTTTTTGTCCACCAATATAGAGCCCTAATAAACTGTACCGAATTACGGACACAGAGGACTAACAGAATCCCGTACAAAATGTCCTCCCTATAACCGAGGACGCTAAGACCGACTGAACAAAATTACGGGGGTGTCCCCGAAAAAATAGAACTAACGTGACAAGAAGCAGCAACGCTTAAAGCGAACTTTTGTCTGCGTTGAGCGTTCGAGTTGATTTACTTTAAACTTACTGACAGTCCTTCTTCTGGACCAATACAATAATTTTTCTTAAACTTGATATAAATTATACTACAACGTAATCATAATATTTGCCTCCATAATGTGCGCTTCACTAAATTTTCGGATAACAAATGCACTTGATTTTTGTCCTCTGCGGACAAAAGTCCATCTGCTTAGAAAATTAAATGGAAAAAGCATCCTGTTTTATCGCTCTTGCGGGGGACAGTGAGACAGACACCCTGAAGCAAGAAAGTCTTCTCTAAAGAGTCCAAATAGTGACGTTAGTTATACCTCGGGTAACGGTTATTTAAACAAATCGTTTCCTACGGTAATTTTGTAATTTAAATCTTTTGTCCTGATTTTCTTTAGCCTACTTTTGTTAGCCTAAAACTGTTGTCTAATAATTATTTAGTTTAAATAATGTTTTTGCAAAGGAACGGTATGGCTTGTTTAATTTTGATTAAACGAAATAATGCAATTCTATATTATAAAAGCTATTGGCATATACTTTATATACACAAAACTTGAATATGAATATTATAATCCACACAATGTTATTTGTAGTATGTTTGCTAAGATCAGATTGTTGTAGGTTAGTGGTGCATATATAAGTAAAATTGGAGTAAGTAAACAATAAAAATTTTAAATGCAGAAAATCGGTTATATTAATTATTTTGGATAAGTAGTGTGAATATTTGCTTGCATATATGCACGCTTGTAACAATATTGTAAAACAATGTATGTATGTTCAAGAGTGATACATGAAACGAACCTCAAAAACACTGAATAGACCAAACGATTTCTCTATGTAGGCAGTGAAAATTAGTGGCGTTAAGTTAAAATACTTTAATTGTTTCTGTATGTTTTGATGTACACATGGTTATATTCCAAATATACCTTCACTACATAGAAAAAAAATGTTTAAATGTAAATGATAAATTGTGAGCTTAAAATAATTAATCTTTGGGACAATAAAATGCAGCAAGTTATATTAAGAGGAAGATGTAGAAACCGTGAAAAGTTAAAAAAAATAGAAAAAAAAAATCATTAGTGGGAAACATTTTTGAGGTTATAGCATACCCATGAGTTTTCTGTTAACTTTATGTATTAAAAATATATTTACACATCTGATTAGAAGCCATTCTATAAAGTTGGATTTAGTTTGCTTTCGATCACCTAAATAAATACTGGATTTGATAATTCGATGTTTTTCTGCATACTTTTAATTTATTTGGTGATTTTTGAATTTTACACCAATGTTACATATCATTAGTTATAATTATGCGAAATCATGAGCACTTATTCAAAATACAAATATTGAATATACTTTCCATTGTCAGCATTTGGTAAAATGGCATTTTAAAAAATGATATAATAAACTCATTTGTACAAGTTCACGTATTAATTATATTTACTCATTTCTGTTAAAATAATCAGAGCACAACAGTGCAGATCACTGAAGTTATATAACATCATAAAAAAAGACATTTAAAGACCGCCCCGTTGGTCGAGTGGTTAGCGGCCCTGACTACGCAATCGACGGGGCTCGGGTTCGATCCCCGACGGGGACAAGCATTTGCGTGATGAGTATAAATGGTGTATTTTCGGGTTTGGGTGTTTATTAAATATATTCCAGTATTTATATATGTATTTATATGTATTAGTATCGTTGACTAACACCCATTACACAAGCAAATAATTTGCTTACTTTGAGGTTAGATCAGTAAGTGTAATTTGTCCCGTGAATATTATATTATTAGATTTATTTCGTATTATAATATATTTAACTAATTTTTATTTCGTAGATTGCATTCATTTATTATTCATCCTTTTTTCAAGTTTGAATTACAACTAACTAACATGTTTTTAGACTAGTATATTTTCTAATTGAAAGTGGCCTGTAACATTTCCCTTGCCGTATTGAATGTAGCCTGCGCTGACAGTCCATTGTGGATACGAACAATGTATTGAATACCAGCTGTTTTTTTCTTCACACTTTTCCGATAGCGTTGTCTGAGAACACTTGAAAGCATGTTCTTTGTAAGATGTAGAGAAAATTATTTGTGTTCCACAATCAGTCGAGGACGGGAATTCTTTATAGATACTGGATTTTGCTTTAGAAGTCTGGATATTTTTAGGAAATTAGTACGTCGTCTATTTTATTTTTATGCAGTAAGACCTGCATTTTTCGTCAAAATGTAAATAGAAATGGGAAAAGAGTATTTAACATTTAATATTTTTTTAAATAATATTTAACATTAAATATTTTTTTATAAATAATATTTAACATTAAATATAGTAAAACCAGTTTAAAAAGACCACGCTTAATACGATTTCTCGTATAATACGGCATTTTACGTCAGTACCTGTAACTTGAGACAAATTTTCATACATTTATTAACTCTTAATACGATTCGTCATCCTCTTTAATACGCCAGCACCACGCACGCATGTTTTTTTGTATCGAAATGACAAACTACTATAATTGTCTTTTCAGTTGTTGCTATGAAACCGGACTCATGGGCCGAGCAGACTACTCAGCCAAAGTTTAAATTTGGGCTACTAACGCCCGCGCTAAAGGCTCTAAGACGCTAAGGGCTTCTCTCGCGAGCCCGGACCTCGGCTTATTGCGGCGTTCGGACTAAATGTGGGAGGCGGGGTACTGACTTTGCAGAGGGGGGGCTGGAGGGATAGAGAAGTCATCGTCGTTGGGATCGGAAAATATGTGGTCGTCATCGTGATAGGAAGTGTGTCCATTGATACATCCGTACGAAATTCAATCAATTTGAAATTCTTATTGAAAATGTAAAAATATTATACAAAAAGAGACCCTTAGTTATGAAAACGAACATGAGTCTGTCCCCTACTGGGCGGTTGTCAAAACACTTACCGAGGCAAAATAGTTACCGATTGAAGAAGATTTTTTTTGTGTCAGAACGACGCAATGCAGACGCAATGCAAAAGTTAAATTGTATTGAAAATCTTGTGATTGCTAACGCATCAAAATCTTTGTCAAACCAGAATAAGTGATTTATTACCTTTTATAAAGGTATAATGCAATACCTATATATATGAAATTAGAAGATATTACATTTTATTGTTCTTATCCCGCATAATACGTTTTCTTGCTTAAGACGCGTTTTTGGTTGGGTCCCTTTAAAATCGTCTTAAACGGGTTTATTTTTTCCTACTAAATATAATAAAAATATCGCTGGACAAATTACTCATCGGTCTAAACTCAAAGTAAATTATTTTTCTTTTTTATTGAAAGACAACGAAAGATATTATTTTATAGATATTAATGGTGCGTTGCTATCCATGTGGCGGTATTTTTATCTGACTACGCAATAATATTGTATGATATATGAGTTGTATCATTTCGAACAACACGAAGGATTTATGTCCTGTACGTGATGTCATCAAACGAAATAATAAGTCATCAAATTTTTATTAGAGATGTTGAAAATTTATGACCGAGAAATTAGATATCTTTTATTGGTGCATATGTTTATGCCGAATATAAAATTCGTACGTAAGAAATATTTTTTCATGCCTTTCCTTTTATTTGATATTTCTAACTTCTACTGAGTTCAAATATAAAATTATATGAATCGACCAATTCCTGAGTTCGAAATTCAACCGTCGACTAAACAATATTATCTCTTTAAATTTGACAAGAGACTTTAGCCTTTAAAAAAATAGTATACATACTACATGTGTGCATATTATCGAGTATATCATATGACTGTAGTATGTGTAATATTTATTTTTATATATGTATGTATTTCTAATGCAGTTTATCTAAAAATATTAGTTTACTGCAGTCCTCCACAATGTACCTTCACTTTACCTTTCATAATCTCCCGTTCATATAATTGCTGAAAAAAGGGGTACGATTATGAGATAAATGTAAAATTATACATTAATTAGTATAAATACATCCTAGTTCCAGGTGTGTGATCTATGGAACATAATGGAACCTAATGAATCTACTTCATATACTTAAGTAACAAGTCGGGAACGGACTAACTTGCTGCTAATGCACTTGACTCGTTGTCTAGGAGATCCTGAATCCTGGGTCCGATCCTCGGGTCGGGAAAATATAACTGAGGTTTTTATGATGTTGTTCTCGAAAATCCAAAATCTCAGTAGCAGCTCGGAGTTTGGCGGATAGTGTCATAGTGTGAATGAATGAATAAATTCTCTTTATTGCGCATCAAAATTTACAATCTGTTATTGTAAGTACAGCTATTGATTATGTATATAGGGGGTACACAAATGCGGTCTTATAGCTAAAGAGCGATCTCTGCTAGACAACCTTTAGGTAGAGGAGATGTTATATTTAGTTAATATGTTTTAGATAATGGTGCCATTAAATTAAGTAATATGAGTTCCAAATATTAACTGTATATTTTAGATTATTAAATAATAAATAAATATATAGATAAATAAATAATATATATAACGATATATGTATTACAGATACATTATAAATATATCTGAACAAACATTCAATATTTTACATATTATACACAACAATAAAAGTACATATATAAACTATACTGTTTATTCATATATATTAGGGTGGCCCAAAAAAACTGACTATTTTTTTCGAGTCTCGTACCAAAATATGAAAGTTTATAATGTTTTAAGAGTCCCCTCCAAACGGCAGGTCAAAAAAAATTTTTTAAGGGTCACTCCAAATTTTTTAAAAGTTCCAAAATCTTCAAAAATCGATTTTTTTAAATTATTTTTTACATTATTTCATTTTTTTCTACAAGAAAAATAATAAAGATCCTAAAAATCTTAAATCGAAATTTTAATATTTAAAGGTCGCTCCAAATTTTTTAAAGTTTCCAAGACAAGTTTACTTTATATCTTTTCGAGCTACTTCTGAATATTAATATCAACGAACTTGATATTTTTTTCTTGAATTTGACATACCAAAGAATGGAATTAAAGCACGAGAAACAAAAAAAAAAATTTTTACTATTGTAGTGTACTTGGCAAAATTCATATTTTTTTAAATTCTTTAAATTTATTTATTTTTCAAAAATAAACATTTCAATCAAATTTTTATAAAATATTTATAAACATTAAACACAACAATAGTCAATTATTAACATTATTTAGAATAACAACATTTTTTAACAAAGTATTTTTTATATATTAATTAACGAAATTTTATATAATTATAATAATTGAATAATTAACTATTATTGTGTTTAAAGTTTATGAATATGTTATAAAAAAAATTATAAGAATGTTTATTTTTGAAAAATAAATAAATTTAAAGAATTTAAAAAATTATGATTTTTGGAAATTAATCTACAATAGTGAAAAAAATTTATTTAATTTATTTTGTTTCTCGTGCTTTAATTCCATTCTTTGGTATGTCAAATTCAAGAAAAAAAAAATATTAAGTTCGTTGATATTCATATTCAGAAGTAGCTCGAAAAGATATAAAGTACTTGTCTTGGAAACTTTAAAATATCTGGAGCGCCCTTTAAATATTAAAATTTTGACTTGACATTTTCAGGTTCTTTATTATTTTTTTTGTATAAAAAAAAAATGAAATAATGAGAAAAATAATTTAAAAAAAATTGATTTTTGACGATTTTGGAAATTTTTAAAAAATTGGAGTGACACTTAAAAAAATTTTTTTTGACCTGCCGTTTGGAGTGGACTCTTAAAACATTATAAACTTTCATATTTTGGTACGAGACTCGAAAAAAAATAGTCGGTGTTTTTGGACCACCCTAATATATATACACCACATACATACATATATATATATACATATTTAAACTTACATATTACAATTAAAATTAAGTAAGAAAAAGCGACGCTTATTGATATATTTATGAATTAAAATAATGATGTTTGAGAGCAGACTTAAATGAGTTTAAACAACGAGCTGTTTTGATGTTTGTTGGGAGAGAGTTCCATAGCCGATTAGCTTGACAAGTAAAAAACCGGTGTGTTACCACTTCCGTGCCTCAAATGAGCACGTTAGGTCGTCAGGCCTGGTTATTGTTAGAAATATCTGATATTCATTATGAAGTCGATAAAATGCGGCGATGGGGATGACCACTTATATCGCAAACCCACAAACCAATGTATCGTGGTAGACTGGAAAGTTTATAGACGTTCGTTTACTCTGCTTACCTCGCAAGAGAACCGGGCGTGATACTTCTTTTATACATGATAGCAATACAGTGCTGCTAGTGGTACTTTACATACCTAACAAAAAAACATACATCCATGGAAAAATGCAAATTAAATCCCCTAAAGTATATATTACCCCTTATTTCAAAGCGGTTATTGATGAACGGAATCAGTCAAAATGTGCACCGATCTGTGAGATCAAATAATAGTAATCGGCTGATAGTCCATAAGGGTTTTAGTCTAATATAACGACACCACTCCAACCCAGTAGTAAAATTTGTATGTAAAGAAAGCATCAGCCGCATTCACACAACTTGCTTAGCTTATGCCCTTCAAACGAGCAAATCACGTGTTTTCAGCATGCCACCTATAAACCAACTCAACTTAAGCAAATACTTATTATCAGGGTAGACTTCTACGTCTTGGTCTCGTCATGATATCCTCGTGGTTTAATCTTATGGCTTTTAGGTGGCTCGTGCAATCATAGCATACTTAAAGTTTGTTCAACTTGTTGATAAGATTCGCATCTACTAACAGACCATTCTCACAGATATTAGTGACATGTTAAGCCAATCTTTCTTTTTTACAATCTGTGTAAAAAAGAAAGATTGGCTTAACATGTCACTAATATCCTAGGTGACAGTTTTCCGCAGTGTCGCTTAGGTTTAGTAAGGCGGTTTTACCTATTCTTACCGCGCCAGGAATAGGAAAGCGTAACTTATTACTGCCGTGTTCCAGATCGGAAGATAAGTAGTAATACAATTATGTATATAGCATTACAATCTTGCTACATGGACAGCAATCTACTATTAACATATTTGATATCCGATGGTGATAATGGTCTTTTTATAGGAAAGATTTCTGCTTGTTTGCAATGCTATGATATAAAAAAAATGTGTATATCAGCTCCGACGCACGACTGGAGTTTATTCCTTAAATACGATTGTCAAAACAGACGCAAAAAAACTCACGATCTAACTGCACTGCTCACACCAAATTAGAAAGTTGCGTACGAGTTCATTCGTTCAGTTGATTTTACTCCTCACATTTTTCTCATACCGGGCGCCTTATATCAAAAACCGATTCTTAAGGAGTAAACTCCAAAAACTTAGAAGCACGCAGCCCGACGCGTTATATTGTATACTAGCTGTTGCCAGCGACTTCGTCCGCACGGAGTTCGTTTATTCCACACTGCCCTCCCTCGTATATGATAGCGTGATAATATGTAGCCTATATGTTGACCCGACCTATTAGTAATATTCATACAAAATTTGAAGTAAATCCATGCAGTACTTTTTGAGTTTACCACGGTTATACATACATACAATCAGACAAACAGACAAAAATTCTAAAAACTATATTTTTGGCTTCGATGTCGATTGTAGATAACGCCCCAAGTATTCTTTTAAAACAATATTCAATGTACAGTTTTGACTTTCCTACGATTTTATTATATGTATAGATACCAGCCATGTTAGGTTATGTCAGCTTTAAAATGGCAAAGGATGTTTAGAAAAATATTTTTTTTAAATAAAGGCGCTCAGGTAAAGGACAAGAGTAACACGCACCTCTGTCATATTTTCCCACAGTATAGCGAGAGTTAGATAAGGGTATGGAAAGGTGATGGGTTATGTACTCATAGCCAGCGTGTTAACAGAGAACTTGTATCGTTGGAGTAGAACATCAGCGAGTTAGTGGACAGCGTTAATATAAATGAAGCGCTATGCTGTAATGGAGCTGTGCTGTTATGGTGCTGGTATAGTGTGCGATGAACTTAGGTCAATAAATCATGAACTGTAGCTTATTGCGGTCGCCCGTGTTACAATCAGTGTACGAGTGTCCAGGGACAAATGTCAGTGTATTAGCTGGCCCGTACTAAATTAATTTCACCGGTGGTTTAGCTCCGCGATGCGTATTTTAGCATTTGGTGATTTATGTGCGAAGCTTACCTGTCCTCGTGGACGAACGGTTTGTTTGTTCAATACTAAAATATTTATTTTATAACCACATACTTAAAAGAGGAAAATTAAACATATGCTAAGTAAAATATTTTCTCTTATAAAAATACTCCCTGACTAGATTACCATATTGTCGATATAGTTTTACATACAAACTCTCATCTCTTCTTTAAATCCCTTGAGGGTTGATTTTCGAAAAAATAGGATCTTTAAATATCTCCGTGTTCATTTTAATCAAAATAGTTTAACCGTGCCGCAACAGGAAGACCAAGAAGCATTCTTCTGCATTTATAATATTAGTACGGAAAATAAGCACACTACATAAAAAAAAATTAAAGCACATGGTCCAGTAACTAGCCTATTTCAGCTTCAATCGTGAGATCACTGCTTAGATTCCTGGAATGGGTGAGATCCTGGGTAACGATGGTAGTGTGTTAAAATCTCCCTGTCTCGAAGCAAGCTGAAGTAAAGCTTTTCCTAATGATTATTCAGTAATAATTAACAGTTGGTACGTAAGTCACACTATAAGTTTTGCGTAACTTAAAAAAACAACATGTTATAACCAAAATATTATGTTTATTGCTTTTCAAAATAATCTCCTTCACATTTTAAACATTTTTTTATGCGATCGAACCATTTTTTAAAACAGTAGG
Organism: Apodemia mormo; assembly: GCA_036924255.1. NCBI lineage: Eukaryota > Metazoa > Arthropoda > Insecta > Lepidoptera > Riodinidae > Apodemia > Apodemia mormo. Next base: position 3,852,562 of record JAUPFN010000006.1, on the reverse strand, counting down.
GTCACAGATCTGAAGGCATGTTTTCTACGTGCTGATTGAACGCTATCACTGCCTCTTCGGAGTTGGTAAAAGTAAAACCTCTCATCAAGTCTTTGATTTTGGGGAAAATGCAGAAATCACAGGGTGCTAGGTCGGGGCTATGCGCAGGATGAGTGACGTGACGTACTTTTTCGGAAGCTAAAAATGACTTTGTTTTGTTGGCCGTGTGTGAAGAACCGTTATCATGGTGTAGGAGAATGCGGCTTTTGGTTCGTCTTTCGGGAACTTTTTCTAACAGCCTGGGTAAACAAATGGTAAAATACCATTTGCCATTAACACTCTTTTGATCTTCAAACTGTACAGACCGGACCAGTAGCTGAGGAAAAAAACGCGATCATTTTTTTACCAACGTTTCTCGCCTGTCTCACTTTTGTTGGCCTGTTCTCATTTTCAAACACCCATTCACAAGATTGCTGTTTTTTTCGGGTTCAAAATAATAAATTCACGTTTCATCTCCTGTGATAATGTCATAAACAGCATAGGAATGTCCGTGGTCGTACTTCAGTAGCATCTGTGAGTACCATTCCACGCGAGCCCGTTTCTGCTCCGCTGTCAGTTCATGAGGGATCCAACGACAACAAAGTCTCCGAACTATCAATTATTCGTGTAAAATTTTCTGAATTTGGCTCACACCAACCCCTAATGGTCCTCAAATTGTCATAAAGATAATCGGGGGGTTTTCTTTAATTAACCGCTTAACAGTAGCCACATTATTTTCGTTGACGGCAGTTGAAGGCCGCCCTTCACGAAATTCGTCATGTAAAGAAAATTGACCTCTCACAAATTCAGCAAACCATTGCCTCACGGTGCTTAAACAAGGTGCTTCTCTCCCAAAAGCATTTTGAAGACAAACGGCCCAGTCTTGTGGAGAATCATAAAAAAAATTATAAAAAATCATCGCTCTAAAATCTTTTCGACTTAATTCTATTTTCGCTGCGTACGTAGAACTTTGATGTGTGATAAAAAAATTGACAAATCATTTCCCGCCAATTATCTTTTTTTATTACTAAGAAGTTTGCAACGTTTTAAAAATATAAAATTCGAAATTCAAATAGTTCCGATTAGCTAGAAGTGCAGTTTATTAAGGAATACAGCTGATTTGATTTTGTACTCAATCGGTATGTTAATCTGGGAGTTATATTAAAAAATACTGTTAATTTTTTTGAGATTTTTTTTGAAAATTTTTCTAAATCTGGATCGATTTGTTACCTTTCAGGAAGTCAAGTTGAGTGTAATCCATCAAATGCCATAAACGAGTTTCGATCATTCAACGCGTTTAAAAGTTATGAGATGTGTTCATGCACACACACATACACACACACAGAGAGAGAGAGAGAGAGAGAGAGAGAGAGAAAGAGAGAGAGTGAGGGAGAGAGACACACACATAAACATACAAACATAGTCGAAACAGGTTCCTAGAACCTCAAAACGCGGAGATCTGGTGAAAACTCGATTTTCTATACATGACAGGAAGTTAAAAATGATTATTTCTTAGGTGATCGGAAAGTGCCTCAATGTCAAGCAGATAGACACCGAAGGTGTTAATGGTGCATTATATCTTGTGCCGAGGTCTTATGCCACATGCAGGCTAGCTTATCCTCTAAACCGGAACACGACAGTGACAAGCACTGACGCTATTGCGGCAGGAATAGGTAAGGCGGTGGTACCAGACCCGGAGCCACGGTAGTGTGACTCGTATAGCCAATCTGTTGCCTTTTACGACCTGTCTGGTCTATTCTTCAAAGGAGCCCGGAACCAACGCATTATTAACATCTTTTTAACCGACTTTCCAGAAGGAGGAAGTTTTCAATTCGGCTGTATGTTTTTTTTATAAGTAGGCAGTAAATTTATACACGTGGAATGTTTTTTTATGTTTGTTACCGCAGAACTCGGTCATTTATGAACATATTTTGAATTTTTTTTTTGAGATTTATTTCTCGTTTGATCTCCATTTAATTTGGTGCAATCTGATGCAGGGTACCGGAGATATAGGAAATGGAAAGTCGGTTACTGCAGTTTTACTGCGTTAAAAATTATGTGTGTATGAATAAGAATAAGAAATTATTTATTAATGGACATTTGCCATACAAAATAAATGATGTGGTGTCGCGGGACACCAGGTAGGAACGAACTTCCTTCGGCTAAACGGCACTACTCGCTTGTGTACGCGACTGTCGCGCCTGCGCACGTCTCATTTAACGCTTTTATTCCACGCATTTTTCTTACGGTTTTACTATCACATTTTTTTCAGTTCGGTCGCGCAGCAAAATCCCTATCCCCTCCAAGCCTGCCGTAAGGAACTTCGTTCCAATTAGAAACAAATCGAAGCTTATGTTAAAAAAAAACTTATTTATATCAAAAAAGAAAAAGCATTAAGGGATGGTAATAGTGAGTGGTAATTTGAGTCCATTAAAAGGGAATAAATTAGTATTTGTTAAGACTTAGTGAACCTCGACATTGGTTTCAATATCCCCTATTTATATGACAGCAACCGGGCCTACAGCATGTGTGAAACTTTATTATATATACACATGCGTGTACATTCTTAATCAACAGAAAAGTATACATGTTAAAATATATAAATACAAAGTGTGGCGGTTATCTCTTTTCGTAAGGAGAGCCATATCCTTGTTTGCCATCCTATGAAGTAAAAGAAAATTTAAATAAAACCTACTAACAGAAAAAAAAAACAAGAAAAAATGCGGGCATAACTAATTTTCGAATAGTAGCTAATTTTATTAAATTGTCCAACAATATTTATTCATTGAACGGTCCTAATCCCGGTTTAACGGACTTAATCCCATTTAATAAAGACCACAATATTCAAACTCGTTTAAAAGCGATCTCATTTTTTCAACACCGTTCATTGTTAGATAATCTAAATAATAGGCTTTACTCACAGAGCCTTTGCGAGTTGTAATTTTCTATTTTATAAAATACATTAGCGATAAAACAGGCTTTCGTTTGCGTGACAAATATCTCTTACATTTCATAATACGTCCATAATTGTCGATTTAAATTATTTTTTTAATGACTAGTCATATTTCGAAGTATTTGTGATAAATTAAAGTATAATGGCTATCAGGGGATTACTAAGCTATTAGGAACAAGTAATCGGCGTAATTATAAGTGACTTTATCACAATAATTACAACTATTAATATCCATACTAATATTATAAATGCGAAAGTAAGTCTGTCTGTCTCTTCCTTACGCTTAAACCACTGAACCGATTTGGATCAAATTTGGTACACAGATAGTTAAAAACCCGAGAAAGGACATAGAATAGTTTTTAATCTAGAAATCCCACGAAAACAGAAGCAATACGGGTAAAACTCCGGGACTTGACGTAGTCGCGGGCACTGCTAGCTTTTTATAAATGTATATCGAATTACTGAAGTTTTAATATTGTTTGTGTTTTTTATATCACAGTGCAGCAAACAAGCAGATGGTTCTCCTGAGAGAAAAGATAACTAGGGTCTATAAATATCAAAGAAGTAAATGGTCGTTGAAATTGTAGCGAAATAACCACTGAAATGTAATATCACATGTATGAATTGGTCGGCTATCTTACTTTCGAAACCGAAGAATGATAGCTACAAGCATTGACGTTCTTGTGGCAGAATAAGATTCTAATTCTGTGCGTTTCTCTCGACACTTTTTGCCTCGCACTTCTTTGTTGTGGGACCAATTACAGGCAGGGGTATTTCCAAACGGGTACGACTTGGGGACCTTCAAGAAAAGAGCTCACTCATTCTTGACAGGCCGGCAACGCAACTGCAAGACCTCTGGTATTGTGGATGTCCATGGGCGGTGGTGATCACTTACCATCAGGTGCACCTCCTGCTCGTTTGCCCCATCTGCTATAAAAAAATATCAACTAATTTCATTTTGCAAATATTTAAATAAATATTTTAGATTACATAAACATTAAGGAATTTTAACATTCATAAATAAACAGTTTAGATTTTTTTATAATTTCAATTCTTTAATGTTAAAACTAAAAACGTTGAATTATTATAAAAACAATAATAAAGCCTGAAGGCTTTTAGAATATGCACTTGACTTATTCTGTAATTGCACGGATTCTATTACGATATTTACGTGGTCTGTGTATATTTGATTTTAGATATTTTTACATCTTTTTAAGGAATCAGCATGGAATTTGAAATGAGGCTTCCTATTTATAACGATTGTGGAAATATCTAAAATGTTAATTTCAACAGAAAATATTTCACTGATATTGCAGTAACTTTGGGTGTTCCACAGGGCTCCATGAAAGGCCCGTTTTTGTTTTTTGTATAATTTAAAAAAAAATGCATGAAATCATACTGTCTGTAGGTGACTCTTTACTTTCATTTAATATTAAAAACTTCAGTTACCAAAGTGAAAAAGTAATTTGTTATGAAATAATAATAGGCTATTGATATTAACGAGAGTGAATTGAATCAAGTATTTTTGGGAATATAATTAAATATAAAAATACAATAGATGCTGCGAATCATAAATTATTAAGCAGATTTAAATAACGTCTTTAGGCTGCTGCAAATTTTAATATTCTCATTTTAACATCAAACTTAACACCGATAAATAAAAAATAATGCATTTTAAATAGCACACTACAGAAAATAATAGAAAAAGGAAATTGTATGTTTTTTTGGTGGCTATTTTTATTACAATTTCTCTAACATCTTATTAAAATATTGTTTTTGATTTTGATACCCTTACTATTTTACAGCCCTGGCCTTGGATAAAAGGACGAGCGGACGAATGTCCTCTTGACACCTATTTCGAATAAAACCCTAAAGAGAACTGTTATAACAAATATCGCTTTTTTTAGAACAAAAATCAATAACTTAGTATCACAGTTCTGATTCGACTTTTGAATCCCCTAAAATTGTTTTGATAACCGCAATACACGGATTAATAAAAATAATGTAATGTTAGGCTGTTAAAAACCTACTCTTAAATAAATAAAATTATAGGGGTCTTCCATTATGCGCGTATTTAGAACTACTGAATATAGTTTTCATTTATAGTTATGTGGCTCTTATACAAAATTGACATAACATTTTTTGTAATTTTCCGCTAGATTAGTAGTATAAGGAGGTTACTGATTTTGTTACAATTTTCGAAAATCAAGTTTTAACTATAATTTCGCTTTTTGAGGTCCTAGCAACCTTTAACTAATTTCACGAGGAGGTATATCTATGTGTATGTATATGTATATATGGGTATATGTAAACATCTCATAACTTTGGAACTTCTTGACCAATATAAGTGTGGCATTTAATTGCATTCTGCCAAATTTAGATATTTTAAAAATCTAAAACGATTGGACCTAGGAGGTTTTGAGAAATTCAACAAATTTTAAAAGAATTTCGGCGAAACAATGTTTATTTTTAAATAAATTTCGATTAATATACCGACTGATTACAAAAAGAACCGTTTTCTTTTCCTTTAAGTAAAAATTGAAATGATGCAAGCATTTGGCACCGATTTTTTTATTGCATCGAAGTTGGTTTATCCGTCCGGGATTTAGTGTGGACAATTTTTTTTAAATATTTGAAATTAATAAAATATATTTAAAATAACTTCCAGACTTATAATATACGGATTGACTTAAAAATCTAATTAGCTCTTCTTCTTGAAAACCCTTCAAATACCGTAAATTTTAACTTCGTCATTTTTAAACTATTTGTTTTAGTTGACACTATATAGCTCAAATATTGTGTTGAATATATTAATTAGTGTGATTCTTAAATAAATGTTTCCTTATGATGTTATCGTGAACGGAGGTATTCTATGTCGATGGTCCTTATACTTAGTTATTTGGCGTTTAATAATGTTTTTAATATGATTATTGTAATTATTATACCGGGCCAGCTGTACGCATATTGCGTACTAGCCGGTTGTAAATTCAGTTAAATTTGTCCAATTTGTCAGTCGCACGTATAAGCCTTATAAATAAATGAGTCCAGTCACCGAAGTGCTCTCATTAAATGGAATTACTGCATATATTCGCTAATTGTGGATTTCGATAATTAAAATAATTACTGATTATGAAAATTGTTATTTGGCGCGTTCCTCACGCGACGAAGCATATTTTAATAGAGTTATTTTATACGCAATTAAATACACAATTACTAACTTGTACAATGTACAGTAAACTAAAGTACTCTGAAATAAGTTTCACTCTAAATATTCATACTTCTTTGGAATTGTTGTGATTCGAATTCAATGAAACGAAAATGTGTCATGATAAAAAAACAAACAAAAAGAGCAAGGGTGAGTTCTTTGTATTTAAAATGATCGTCTTTAGTCAAATCTCCTACTATAAATAAACTTGTAATTTTATAAAATTTTACTCGTATTTATTATGTTTGAGTAAGGCCTATGTAAAAAGATATTATTTTTTAAACGTAGCCTTTATTTGGGCTATTTTATTTGTTGTCTACTTTTTCTTTAAAGTGTAATTCTCAAAATGTTGCCGTTTTAAATAATAACAGGTAATTAATAGATTTTTTCCCTAATACCACTGCCCCATTTTGTTTTAAATATGTCATCCTTTAATATAATAATATTTCATTTATATATATTACTAGCGACCTGTCCGCGATTTCATCCGCGTAGCTATTGTTTCTGTGGGAATATCGGAAAAGTTTATATACAAAAACCTTCAAGAATCAATCTATCTATTAAAAAAACTGCATCAAAATCCTTTGCGTAGTTTTGAAGATTTAAGCATACATAGGGACATAGGGACAGACAGAGAAAGCGACTTTGTTTTATACTATGTAGTGAAGTGTCGGTAGAAAATGAAGTAAATTGTAGATTACCCAAATAACTGTCATTTGTCAATGACGTTAGCTGTCAAATATTTTCAAATAGTAATTCTGGCTAAGATTTCCGCCGGTCACTGGTACATTTTATAGATACTCCGAAACGGCCCAATGCCGCCAATCAACTTTTTAACTTTAACATATCACGTTACGGTGTCATGGCATTATTCCGACACACTTTGCTTAGGTTCGTTCACTTAAAGATAGAAAGTGTGTCGTGAATCCTGAAGAAAACCGCTTGCTCAATATAAAATTATATTTACTCTGACTGTCTAACTCAGATTAGTGAGATTATACTTTGGCTCAACACACCCTTTAAGGTTTAAACCTTTATACAATATTTGTTACAATATTTTGGCCTTAGTTATTCACTGATTTTTGTTTATAATTAGAAAAATGGTTACTTGTGTTTAATTTGTAAGAAAAACTTTAAAACTGTTTAATTTTCTTAATTAATTAACTTCACCTCAAAATACTTAAAGTATTATTAAAAATCTAAACCCCTTGTATTGATAAAACGATTCATTTAAAATATCCTAGCATTTATTTTAAGTTCCAAAAACCTTCCAGTTATTGAAGACGTTACAAACTTCTTTCAGGTATTTTCTTGTATGACAACTCGACATTATTCTTTTGCTAAACGGCAAACGAAACGACAAGTCAATACTATCATGACTACTGTGTGGTAAAGTTCCGTAAATTCTCTCCCGGTTATGTGGTACCACTTCTATACCTATTATGCGGCAATAGCCTTAATTATTGTCGCTGTTGTCACCAAAACATGCTTGGAGGGTAAGGTAGCCAGTAAACTGTATGGACATTTATATTTTGCCTTTTTTATATCACAAGATAACAAACAAAAAGCAGGTCTTCTGATGGAAAGAGACAATCATAGCCTATAAAAACCAAAGATGTTAATAGTGCATTCCTATCTATGTGGCGGAGTGTACTGCCACACGTATAAGTTTACCGTCTACCTTGCCCTTCAAACCGGAACACGACAGTGACAAGTTTTGGCATTGACGCTAAACAGCGACTAAACCCGGGCAAGATGTTGCAGAATTCTATCATCTAGTAGTAACGATGGTAGTGACTTCGTATAGCGTTCGCCTTTTACAATCTGCCTGGCAAAATGGCAGCTGGTATATTTTTAAAGGGAGGGTGGATCAACAGTTGCTTACTCATTTTATGACCGCCCCGTTGGTCGAGTGGTTAGCAACCCTGATCACGCAATCAATGGGATCCGGGTTCGATTTCCGGCAGTGACAAGCATTTGTGTGATGAGCACAGATGTTTGTATTTCTGGGTTTGGGTGTTTATTAAATATATCAGAGTATATATGTATTTCTATGTATTAGTATTGTTGACTGACACCCATAACACAAGCATATAATTTGTTTACTTTGAGGTCAGATCAATTTATGTAATATATCCAGTGATGATATTATTTATTTTTATTTATTTATTTATTCATTTTATGATGTTAAGCTAAGAAATGGATACACCTCTAAACATTTAAAACCAACTATCACTAATAAAACCGACTAAAAACGCACTAAAACCGAAAACTAGAAACGGCTTAATAATATTTTTTTAATAAAAACACTATGTAAATATACAAGGCTTTTCAAAAAATTCAAATTCATTTGAATTTCCGGTCGAATTCCAACAATTCATGTTTACCATATGGCGAGTTGTTTGTTGATTTGCCAACTTTTTTTACAAAAAGCATAGCCTTTTTGTTCGTTGGAAGTTATATGGGTGAATATAGCAATTCATACACCAAATGCACAAAGGCTAAAGTCGCTTTGTGATGTGGATTTATAAGCTTCGAACAAGCAATATGAGCAGTGCGCCGATGTGAAATGTTTCTATAATACAGACGTTTATTTAGATCGTTAAGAATTTACAATTTAAATAAATAAACTATGCTAGCGATAGCCTTCTGGTCGAAACTCGAAAGTACACCACAAATATCTACTCGTATAAGACAAACAAAAATGAGTCTCCAAAATGTTTGTTCGCGCATAACTTCGGATTAAACCGAATATAGTTGTGTTCGTGATTGTCAGGATAAAGTTTTTATGAAATAAATTGGTAAAGATCGTGTCGGACCACACGCGATGTAGGGTTCCCAAATTGTTCATCATAATAATGTGGACTAAGAGGAGGGATTTTATTATTTCATACTATAAACATTTAACCTAATGACAAATACATCCGCACCACAGGTTCACCGCCTATAAAACTTCTTCAAGTACATTTTAAAAGCTGTTCGACTGTTATAGTAACTTGTAAACTCTTCTTAGCTGTCATAGGTTTTCTTTTGACATTGTTAGGTATACTTCCTACTACCGTGAATTTTTTCATACCCTCAAAACCAACCGTTTACCTGACAAAGGGCTGACACTAATTTGAGCGCACTTTAAAGCTAAATATCTATACTAATATTATAAAACTGTAGAGTTTGTTTGTTTGTTCAAAATCTCTAAAACTGCTGAACCGATTTGAATAATTCTTTTTGAGTTGGATAGCCTGTTTATCGAGGAAGGTTATAGGCTATGTGACATCACGCTACGACCAACAAGATCGGAGTATCAACGAAAAATGTGGTCAAAACGGTTTTTTTTTCTCCTTTTGAGAGCTTTCCTGGTGTGCGCTGCGTTAACGGTTAGAGTTACGCAAAAATCATGATCGAATTGTTCATCTTAAAAAGTTATCAAAAAAGTCCGCGATAGTGTTCATCTATCTATTAAGGTTTACATTTTATGACCCTTTTTATGGTAATCAAAATTGTTCTAAAATAATGTATTATTTGCGAAGGTGTTTTAATAAACATGGTATTAACCTTTATCTAAATAAATTAGTTATTCATCACAAGTATTTAATTTTGAATGAAATCGCCCTTTATTTCATTTGATTTCAACCAATAACTTAAGAGATATCACAGTTTTAAGATATAATATTATTATCAAATAGCCTGCTCTGCGCATATAAATTTCGATTAGTCTTTGATTAGTGCGTGTTCGAGTTCCATGATTAGTGCGAGTGTATTAGTAATCAGCGTCTTTTTACTTTGCTAAGCTGGTTACTAATCACTCGCACTACAATAGTCAACGGCTGTATTCACGTCAAAGTAGAAAACAAAGACTACCAGTAGATGTGTCAAAGAGCAATATTAGCGGCTAGAAATAGTGATGTTGACGAAATTAATGACAGAATACTGAGTAAACTTCCAGGAGATAGCGTAAACTATACATCGACTGATACCCCAGTAGTGTCACCCAACGTTCCTTTATAACTCATGTTCCGTGCCATTTTTAGGGTTCCGTACATAAAAGGTAAAACGGGACCCTATTACTAAGCCTCCGCTGACTGTCTGCCACCAGGCTGTATCTCATAAACTGTAATAGCTAAAAAGCTGAAATTTTCAAAAATTATGTATTTCTGTTGTTGCTATAATAATAATAATAATAAATAATGAAAATATTAAGACATACAATAAAATCCCCATACAATAAAAATATTTTTTTCGTATTTTTTTGCTCAATATTAATAACGGTAACAGATAGACGCTTAAAATTTTCATAGATTATTTAGTTATATATTACCTTTCAAAATAAATAATTAAATAAAAATAAAACTAAATATTAAAGAGGGGCTCCCATACAACAGACGTAATTTTTAAGCAATTTTTTATTCGATCTTAATATACAGGTAGAAACTTGAATATTTTCAAAAAAGTATTTGGAAATATATTACCTATAAAAATAAATATCAAATACATAAAACAAATAATAAATATACAAAGTAATCATCATCATCTATAAAATAAACGTGATTTTCTTTTATAGATGATGCCGAAGGACCGATCCAGTCTTCGGTTTAGGGCGGGGTCACATATTTACGATTCAGTCATGATAGGCTCTAATCCTTATCTAATTCTGATAAATCCATACCTAGACCGCTACCCAGAGAGGGGGAGGGGGGTAATGACCCCATGACCCCCCCCCCTGGACCCGCCCTTGATGGTACGGATGGTACGGAACCCTTCGTGCGCGAGTCTGACTCGCACTTGGCCTGTTTATTTACTATACTTTCAGTCTTACTGATCATGATCATAGTAAAATGACTATATAATAGGCTTTATTATATTCTTTACGCAGATATTAAAAAAAAATCAAAGTTCAAATGAACTACAGACAGGTGCAAACTCTCTTGTTTATAATTAGCACTGTAGGTATGATTGTTTGTTTCAATAGTTTGCAAGTGGTTCGTGAATTAATTAAAGAAAGTTAACGGTTCTTCTAGAATGGTATTAGATACCTATGACCCACTACTTCTTATGTAACGCAGACGAAGTTGCGCGGGTCAGCTAGTATTTAAATAAGACGTAAAACAGTACAAGTGCTTTTAATACAATATAAATCCAAGTTAAAGCTTAATATTTCACAAACGAGTCCCTTATCTAAAAACTGTTTTCACAAACCTATAATATTTTTTAAAAACCTATCCAACGATACTTCACATATAAGCGTATGATATGATGTCTAGCGCGTGACTGATTGTCACTGTGTCCACGGACCTAGTTTTGTAGGACCGGGCGCTGATACTTGGTGACGTATCCTCCCCTTTTATATCAATGCTTTAAAGTTTAATATTTCACAAACGAGTCCCTTATCTAAAAACTGTTTTCACAAACCTATAATATTTTTTAAAAACCTATATTTTATAACTGAACACTTAAATCCTACTATTTTATAATTGAAAAATTGTTTTCTGGATCGTATATGCCTACATTGAAAACTCATTTTTAATTAGAAGTTTATTTCTTTTATCCATATCTCACAATATCTATATATTAATACTAGAAGCAAACATTTTTCGCCACTTTTTTCGAGAATCACGCGAATGATGGAGTATGGAATTTGGAACGGTTAAAGGTTACATTATTGAGTACAGAAACCTAATATTTTTAAATAATATGCATTAGAAATACATTGAATTAATAAAAATTACTCACACTATATTCACTTACATGATAATATAGACATTAATAATATTATGTTTAAGACTTAAGTCAGTGGTCAAACTTAGAAGTGATTTTATTATTTACATTACATTACATTACATTACATTACATTACATTACATTACATTACATTACATTACATTACATTACATTACATTACATTACATTACATTACATTACATTACATTACATTACATTACATTACATTACATTACAATACATTACATTACATTACATTACATTACATTACATTATTATTATTCAGCGACAAGCATTGACGCTATTGCGGCAGGAATAGGCGACCCAGGCGAGACAATGCAAAACTCTACCACCTAGTTGCCACGATGTTAGTGACTCTCACATAGCCAATCGGTCTCCTTTTACAACCGGCCTGGTAGAACGACAGTTGGCCTATTCTTCAAAGGAGCTCAGGACCAACACGGGAGTGGTCAATAAAATAAAATAAATCAATAAATAAAATTATCTATAGGATCGATTTAGTAAAAAATTGTTACCAAGATACCCTCTTCTAATATAAGATCTATTGTATCTGGAATGCCATATAAGGGAGGCAGAGTGAATCAAACGTCTATTAAATTTCCGATTCACCACGACTCACCGGTAAGTTAGTTAGCGAGGTAAGTGGTGATCTCCATCACCGCATTTACTGACCTATAAATAATGTTTAATCGTAGGTCCGGTGTTGGTGTCGACCACATGAGGTCCTAGGTTCGATTCCGGAATCGGGCAATTTAATAATATGTTTTTTTCAGTTTTCTGATTAAAATAAACGTTGCCCGGGATTGGATACGTGCCCGATTGGCGATAGGCTTGGCACCGTTTTTGCAGCAATGCCCCGTTAATATCTTTGGAGTCTATATGCGAGGGTTTCTTTCCCTCAGGGGAGCCATCTACCTGTTTGCAATCTAGTCTTAATATCTTCGGCTAATCGTGGGTGTACTTGTTGTACCTTTGTCTATATCTTCGAGGATACGGGTGTGAAGATAATTTTTAATAACATTTATCCATTCGAATCAATAAGTGGTACTTCCCGGGTATTATTTTTTATATAAAGTTTTTAGGTTTCTGACGGTTACGTTATTTTCAAATGGCTCACACTCGGGGCAAATCCCCCTCTACACCCCACCCCAGCTACGCCACCGCGTATGATATAAAAAATTAACATATTAAGTAGGTACAATAGGCTATGTGAAAACGATGTAACGTGTTTAAAATCACATTTTATATTGTAGATAAGGGTTTAAGGATTTTGTATTTATGATAAACTTTGACTGCTCGCCTCGATTGAAACTGTATATTGATAACAGTAATGTTATGTATTTACTAAAATATTTAATTAGAATGTCTCTGTACAATATTCATAAAGCATCTACAGGATTTAATATTACTCTATGTAATTCTTTAGACTTATCCGAAAGAGGTGGCTTCAATTCCGTGTCTCAGGTCAGCCAAAAATTTTAGTTGGGTATTTTTTGGGGCTAAAGCGAAAATCGATTTCGATTTCGCTAACTGCTATTGAGATTTCTCAATGGCAGTTTAAGCCACGATTAAAGTCCAAAAGACCAAAATAATATTCAAGTTATCCTTTACTGGCACTTAGACTATTAAGACACGTCTATACCATAGATATAGCTCTTGTTTAAATAACATAGACCTTGAAAGATCTATCTACTCAAAGAAAATGGTTTGAAAATACAAACCCATAAAAGTAATAGTATAAAATATTACTTGAATATAATATCCAGCAAAGACAGCAAGAATATTATAATATGATATTGTTTCAACAAATTCCACAAATATCCTCGCTAAAGCACCGTATTAAACACACATGGTTGGAGATTCCCTTCCTCGGAGCGGACTTAATCCGTGTTTCCACGTTCCTCAAAAATGTTTGGAGTTAATCCTATTCCAACCGAACCTTTAATCTAAATAACTATTTTTCAATATAGCCAGCGTTATGGATTTTATTTTTATCGCTGAAACACGGATACGTGAACTAAATATTTTATAAGATGAAAAATTCGGGGTAGGTTACGTTGTAAATACAAATAAGGGAAATGATATGTAATATGTATGAATACTTAAGATGGCTGACTTTTAGCAAACGGAATAACCTTAAATATGCATGGGAAAGAAAAATATAACCGTTAGATTAGCAAATTGGGTATAAAAAAGCTTTTTTATAATGAGGTTTTTAACCGAATTCTCAAATTGAGAAGGTTTACAATTCCATACAATATTTTATATCGATAACACTTGTACTGTTTCACAATAAATTTATTGTGAAACAGTACAAGTGTTATCGAAATAAAATTTTGTATGAAAATGAAGTATCACCAAGTGCCGACGATAAAGAGTGTTGAATATAGGTTTACAATTCCTTGGATTTTTTATATCAGTAGATATCAAAAAAGCATATGGCTCTCCTGATAGAAAGAGAAACCATCGTCTATAGACACCAAAGATGTTAATGTATGTACTGTATGGCGAGATGGCAATGCCACATGCATAAGTCTACCGGCTAGCTTCCCCTCCAAACCGGAAAACTACAATGACAAACATTAATGCTTTTGCGAAAGGAATAGGTAAGGCGGTGGTACGTTGAGATGTTGCGGAAATCTACCACTTAGTAGTCACAACGGTAGTAATACGTTCAGTCAATCGGTCGCCTTTTACGACCTGCCTGACAGAACGGCAGTCGGTCTATTCTTCAAAGAAGCCCGTACCAACACTGGGAAAATCATCACTTAATCGAAGATGCCTGTACTGATTTAGAAAATTCTTCTTGTGTTCAATTCTTTCCAAGTGGTTCCATTTTAACTGAGTCGTGTTACTACAAATAATTACTATCTGTTCTGTATATCACAAGATAGCAACATATGCAGATAGGTCTCCTAATGGAAAAGATAACTACTGATTATAGTGTGGCGTCACTGGTCCGTACCGCTGAAGGGTCATAGTGATGGAACCAGCGGGCCAGCTTCTTGTCAGGATGACGTCATAACTGTGAAGGTTTATAACGTCACACAAAGACAAGGAAGGGGAAAAGGAAGATCTTCCTAGCCAGGCAAAGTGTACTCTCTGGGGACCGAAGTCCATTTGAGAAACGTTAAAACTTGTATATAAAGTGTACAAGATAAATAATTAAGATATCGCGATTCAGGATTTTATTTTGAATTTAACTTTTTTCTATTTTTGAAGTGAAAACTTCTTTAGGCGCGTTGAGCGTTTTGGTAGAGGGTAAAATCCTCGGTTCGCGTCACCGACATGCTAATGATAATAGTATATCTATAGCTATGTTTTGCATATAGTTTTAATTACTCTCAACTTAATAGTTCCGTTTTCACTTCTATCGGCAGTCCCACGACTGCTACTGTTTTTTTTTTATTATTTTTCTGGTAGCTATTTTGTTGATTGCTTGACCTGCTACAATAGAAAAAAATATGTTATGTTGCGTTGCTATCCTTTGACCACTCCGTTGATCGAGTGGTTAGCGGCCCTGACTACGCAATTGATGGGATCCGGGTTCGATTCCCGGCAGGGACAGGCATTTGTGTGATGAGCACAGATGTTTGTATTTCTAGGTTTGTGTGTTTATTAAATACTAGCTGTTGCCTGCGACTTCGTCCGTGCGGACTTCGTTTACTCCGCACTGCTCCTCCCCTGTAGCGTGATAATATGTAGCCTATATGTTGACCCGACCTGTTAGTAATATTCATGCAAAATTTGAAGTAAATCCATGCCGTACTTTTTGAGTTTACCCTGGACATACATACAGACAAACGGAAAAAAATTCTAAAAACTATATTTTTGGCTTCGATATCGATTGTAGACCACGCCTCAAGTATTCTTTTAAAAAGAATATTCAATGTACAGTTTTGACTTTCCTACGATTTTATTATATGTATAGATTTATCCTTAGCGAGGTAGTAGTGCTAACTTTTGTTTACATTAAAATATTTATCACTCGTTCACAGTGTAAATAGATGATACTTGTTTTTTTTATGTTTCTTTCGGATGATACTAAGAGTACTTGTTTATACAGCCTTCTATGTTGTAGGTTTCGACTATAATAATAAATATTTTATTTTTTGTTGCATTTTATACAATAGTTTGTTTAAAATTTTACGTCATACCTATCTGACATGTTTATAATTTTTTTGCTTGTCAGAAATAAAAGAAAGTGTTTATTTTAAGGCAGAAAAGAAAAACCTTTGCTTGATTTAGAAATAAGAAAAAGCGTACAAGTTTGATTAGTTTCATGACTTTCCAACTAAAATCCTTTTAAAATTGACTTCCTCTTAAAAGTGTCCGTTGAATTCTAATATTGACTTACTGTAAATTAAAGCAATTTAATAATTTCGGTTGACGCCATATTCTTGTAGTCCTTTTAGGCCGATTTCATCACTCTCTTTTATTGTTTAATCTGTGGTGAAATTTCGACCACAGGCGATCGCTAGTTATATGTTCCTATTACACTTATAGCAATGCAGTATTACCATCTTCATTTTATTTATCTCTTTCCATTGGCAAAGTCATCTATTTGTTTGTTGTAGAATGACAAAAATATAAAAATCAATTTATATGTTAAATCATATAGCAATAGTAAATATTATAGATATAATCTATACCCATATTATGTCTTAATACAAACACAACAATAATATTGTTTGTCGTTATTGTTACAGGTAATTGAATTCAAACTAACATCATTACAAATGTGCAAATGCAGGCACATTGTAATAAAATCTCCGAGAAATAGTCCCAAAATGAAAAGACGTCTACCAACCGTCCGGGAAGAACCCAGAAGTGCCAACAGCATAATATGCAAAAGTGATCTAGCAATATATACAATGGTGACAACAACGGCAGTTCTGAGTTACATAAATAGTTTAAATGGTGATTTTGTACATGATGATATCCCAGCTATTGTGGGCAATGGTGATGTGAATGGTGGGAATAGTTTGAAGCAGCTACTGTTGGATGACTTTTGGGGGACGCCGATGGCTGATCCGAACAGTCATAAATCATATCGACCACTAACAACACTTTCTTTTAGGTAAGTGATATATATATTTTTATCTTTAGTTAGGGATTTTATCCTTTCGGATGTTTCTATCCAATCATAACTAAACTATTTTAACAGAAACAAGCTACGATTAACTACAGTTATTTTGAAATACAAGGTATGTACGTTCGTACATACTCATGGCTCGTTTTGAAGTTAGTTTCACTAAAATCATTTGTGTTAGGGTTTTATTTTACCGGAACACCATACCGAAACAGTCGCGCCACCGTCGTGTCCGTAAGCTACCAAACTAGACACCAGAGTCGCCACACCACACTAGTTCAGTATCAAAATGGACCTCTATAGTACGTTCGCGTTAAAAATGCAGTGAGTCATCGTTATTCGATGACGCGTTAACCAATCAAATCACTCATAATTAAATTTCGAGTAATTTGATTGGTTAATGGGCCAGCGGATAACGATGACTCACTGCATTCTTAACGCGAATGTACTATAGTGTGTGCGTCCGAGGTGATCGCGCCGCCAAATTGGTTGCATTAGCAAACGGACACCAGGTGAGTAACCCTCTATAGAGCTGTATACATTTTGTTGGTAGCGGTGATGATCGCGCCGCCATGGCATCCCGGTGAAATATAGCCCTTAAACCTACGTGATAAATACTTAAATTACGTTATTAAAGAAGTTTTGCCTTGTCGTGTGATTCATTCCATTACAATTTTTGCACATCTATTGTAACAAACCTATCACAAGTATGTACGTCCGTGTTAAGAATGCAGTGAGTCATCGTTACCTACTAGTCTATTAACCAATCAAATCACTTATAGTTAGAAAGTCAAGTTCACAGTAACCAGTTGAAGTCATTTGATTGGTTAATAGGCCAGGCGATAACGATGACTTGTTGCTTTCCTAACGCGAACGTATTATAGATGAATCGGTCTTATTATAAGATATACAAACTTGTTAAATGGAATATGTCCAGATCGAAGTCTAACTTAATATATATTTTATTAAGTTTTAAGTCTACAAACCAGGTACAACAAACCCTTGCTTTTTGATCGTTCGCCAAAGCACTCTTTCCAACGTGAAGTGATATCATTTATTATGAAATCATAAAATTAAACTATCGTAGAACACCTTAGTATTTTTTTCCGATAAATATTATTTAACTACGACGACTGCCCACTAATACCGAAATTCAAGTGAAGTTATTGAGATATTTTATTTCGAAAACAATCTTTTATTTATTATTTTATTCTATCTTTTAAGGTGGACCGAACAGTAGATATCTACAAAGTTTCATTGCAATCGGTTCAGTAGTTTAAGTATCAATATCAGACAAACAATGTGACACGCAATATATTAAGATACGCTTTAGAAATACATTCAATTGACACACAGTCTGGTAGATATTTGTATCAAAACATTTATAAAAAAACTATTGTTTTATCACACCAAAGAAGCATATTTTTTATATTCTTTTGTCTCACCTAAAAACCTCATATTTTTATATCATAGGAAATCAAAGAAGCTGATGACTCTATTGATAGAAGGGGACAACGTTGCCAATCATTCAAGTGGAGAAGTTTAGTTGGATAAAGTGCATTTCCCTACTTAAGTCATATGGATAACATTTTAATGTTCTTATCCATATGACTTATGTAGGTATGATTAGGGATGAAAGTAAAAGACTTTTTTGTTTACCTCAATTCACCTGATTTTTTAGTTGGTGGGACTTATAATAATTACTAATTTACTATTGTATATTTCTTGCGATAACTGGGGACTTAGTATCTGAACTAACCAAGCTGAATATTAGACTATAATTTTTTTTTCTTTTGTAAGCAGATGCGTCTCCTGATGGAAAGAGTCAACCATCGCCAATAGACACTAAAGATGTTACGTGTGCGTTGCTATCTTTTAGCGAGGTCTAATGCCACACGCATAAGTTTACAGGCTACCTTATCCTCCAAACTGGAACAATATAGTGACACTGACAAGCACTGACGTTATTTTGAATATCATTACATAGTATAAAACAAAGTCGCTTTCTCTGTCTGTCCCTATGTCCCTATGTATGCTTAAATCTTTAAAACTACGCAACGGATTTTGATGCGGTTTTTTTAATAGATAGACTAATTTTTGAGAAAGGTTTTAGTGAATAAACCTTTCCGATATTCCCACCGGAACAAAAGCTACGTGGGTGAAGTAAAAAATAAAATGAAAAAATATTTATTTGCAAGAATATGGGTGTCACAAGTTATTAAAATAAATTAAATTACCATCATATATTATCATAATATGGCGTGCAAACATTTTAATTTAGGTTGATTTCTTTATAAATACTACCGGATTGGAACGCGGCCACACACTGAGAAGATCCGGTGGAAGAAACTCAGCGGTCTTCTTTGCCATTCAATTTTTATTACATTTAAATTTTAAGGTAAATTGTAGAAGCTTATATTTCTGTTTATTAACATTTAATCTTATCTGCAAAAATTCTCTCATATCATAGTATGTTTTATTTAATAGTAAATCGAACAATTTATTACAAAATTTATTTATAGGTAATAGGTTTAGACTATCAGGAATATGATTGTATATATTTACTGTCATACAATATGCATTTTTTTTTATAAATATTTAGTCTTTGGCTTGGCACATGTAGCTTCTCACTGTTTCTAAGATATGAGTTCCCTTATACTTGAGCATTTGTTTTAAACAAATGTTGATGTTTTTTTACAAATACGTATACCGACAGTATGTAAAGACAATGTAAAGGTAGTATTTTAAGTCTTAAAATGGAGGTTTACATGAATGTAGTTGATTAACATTACATATTTCACGTATACATTTATTTTGAATTCTGAAAATCCTAATTAAGTCAATTGAGTTTTCTCAAATAGAGATTTCATATTGCAATACAGATGAGACATATCTGTGATATGCCAGCAATGCAGCATTTAAGTTGGCTACTTCTCTTATTCTTCTCAAAATATAGATAAATCTCTCTTTTTTTTTTGCAAAGAGAATCAATGTGCGCTTTCCATTTGCAACGGTTATCAATAAATATTCCTAGAAATTTAGTGTGTTCAGTATTTTCTATATTTATATTGTTAAATAATATATTTGATTTTTGAACTTTATTGCTATAACATGTTAACATTAAAATTCAACTATTTTTGTTTTAGTCAAGTTAATTTTCAAATTGTTACTTTTTAACCATTCCGAAACTTTAAGTAAGGTTTCAGATGTTTCTTTTACTAGATGATTTTTATTTTTAAATTTAATGAGGAGTGTAGTGTCATCTGCAAATTACAATGACTCATGTTCCATAGTCACTGGAAGATCATTAATGTAAATTAAAAAGAGCAAGGGTCCTAAAACACTTCCCTGTGGTTTTCCACAGTTACCTCAACTATAATTTGAAGTATATATTTTTTTATGTGTCCCAGAAATTTTTGAAATTTCTACACACTGTTTCCTATTTTCTAAATAACTTTGTATCCACTCTATTGCAGCAGGAATAGATAAGGCGGTAGTAGCAGACCCGCCGAGACAATACAGAACTCCGCTACCTAGTAGCCACAATGGTAGGGACTTGGAAAGATAATCGGTCGCCTTTTACGGTAGTTGGTCTTTCCGAAATATTCAAAGAAATGTTAAAACAATTATTGCCTTTTCTGCTTTATAAATTTCGTTCTATCTGTCTGTCGTAAAGATGCATAAAACACCTTATCTTCAATATTTATTTCTTTGGAAAACTTGGTAATAAACTTGGTAGTAAAACTAGGTTTCTGGGTTCTGTCGTTCAGTTTTTATGTTCTTGTAGCCCTTTGATATTTTAGATACAGATTTATTATTGGCGTTTTATGGCGAAGGATCTCTTAAACTAAAGCTTGTGAAGGGTTTACAAGGTGTTTGAATTGAAGAAGAAATAAAAAAGTATAAGTACATAAAGTTTCTTGTAGTTTAGATAAGATAAAATATGTTTTGTCGTATCTAATCAGTAAAGACCAGTTGTTATTATAGTTTATTAGTCTGAAGTATTATCACGCCCGTATTATTGAAGAGTTAGGCAGAAATACAACTAGTAATATTTAAGACAAGAAGTGACAGCATACTATTTAGAATTGTCCTAAGCTAAGATAATGTTAGTGCAATTGGCCATTAGTTCCATAGTGTGATAGTTAGCAAGACTAACGCCAACTGGGCACTTAGCCAATTCCAGGCAATGTTGTTTTGATTAGAAAACTGAAAAAATAGATTTTAAATTTCCGAATCTAACCCGAAATCTAATGTGGTCAACACTGACACCGGATCACTAGACCACAGTGGTAATAAGTCTATATTTATATAAAAACCAATGTTTGTATGTTTGTTCCCTATGTTTTCCGAACTGAAAACGTTTCAAGTATGTCTTCGCTAAAAAATATAATAATATATGGAAAAGAGTTAAAGCGGTACGAAGTTTACATCAAAGTTGTTTATGAGTCATTTTTAGAATTTTCGAGAACTTTACCTTGTGTATATATAAGAGCGTGTTGGCGAATAGTGAGTCAGTTTCATAAAGCGATTTGGAAGCGATAGTTTGATGATCAGTGTGAAGCGATATAGTACAGTAAAAAGTGATACGGAAAGTGTGTTACTTTAGTGATTCAGTTCGGTTAGTTCTAATGTGAATATAGTGACAGTGCTGTTAGTGTTAATCAGTGCATATTTACGTAAGTTTTTTATTGTGGCATACTGTACATTTTTGTTGTAAATACACGTTTTTAATATATGTGGTATGTTATTGCACAACACGAACTCTAACCTCGTAACAATACCAATGACATAATAGAGAAACGTTTGTATTTGTATAACAAATAACTACTAAAAAACTACTGGACCAATCTCAAATATTCTTTTGTCATGATGAAGCTACGCTATTTAAAAGTAACATACATTTCCGTTTACCCAATTAAACTGAAGCAAGTAATGATTTTGGGACACATGAACAAAGTAACGAGTAACAGCTAGTATATTTCGATACGTAGATATCGTTACGTACAATACAATACAATACAATACAATAACTCTTTAATGTGCACCAATATGTATGACAACATTATAAGTTACAACATTAAAATTATACAAGTAAGATACACAAAGGCGGTCTTATCACTAATAAAACGATCTCTTCCAGACAACCTTTATAATAAGGATAACAATATACTAGGAAAAGTGGTGCTAACCACAAGATAATTTATAGTTTTTATGCTCTTAAATAAAAGACAAAAAAAATATAATAAAAGTAACATCCGGTTACAGTTACACAGAAAAGAAAAACAAAACAAAAATCGTAAATAAAACAGTGGTAATACATAAAACTAAATAAGAAAAATTAAACAAAATTACTAGGTACATAGGAAGTGACGTTTGACCATACTTTTGAAAAAGTAAAAGCTTGGCGCCTTTCTGATATCTACTGGAAGGGACTTCCAAAGCTTAGATTTTAAAATTTAGATTTTAAAGAAAAACCTCGAAAAAATTTCAATAAT
The DNA here is from genome assembly GCA_036924255.1 of Apodemia mormo. Classification (NCBI taxonomy): domain Eukaryota; kingdom Metazoa; phylum Arthropoda; class Insecta; order Lepidoptera; family Riodinidae; genus Apodemia; species Apodemia mormo. Next base: position 3,830,061 of record JAUPFN010000006.1, on the reverse strand, counting down.
ATCTTTTTCCAACTCGAGGATTGATCCCGGATCCTCATGATCAGAGCTGAATTGTTTAAATAATCAAAGCATATAGTGCTGTGAGGAATATTATAAGTTTATCTATTTACCTTTTATGAATCACATTTAAAAAGTACAAAGTAACAATAGCGAGCTAAATGCCATTGGACGAACCAGACGATTACAAAAAGCGATTTAATTTTGATGACACTCTTAGATATCTAGATATAAATAAATGAATAATTTGAACAAAGAAAATCAGACCATGAAAAGATTCCAGTGAATGTTCATAATGTCTTGTTCTACCATTCATTCTTTCTTAACGTCGACAAGTCGGGCATAAATTTCCCCGCGAAGGCTCTATTTATCATAGGGAGTGTGGAATCCAAACTTAATATATCAGCGGGAACATCTTATTTATCTTCTAATATTTGGTCGGCTATCAAGAGAGGCGGGTTCATTTTTTACGGGCCTATCTCATATTTTTACTTACGAGTACTTGTAAAAAAAAACTGAAATAAACAGCCAACGATTCAAAGAAGAAAATAAATTTGCAGCTTTCCGCGAGCCCCTACACGTAAATCGTTTATTTTTATATCATGAGATAGCAAATAAGCAGACGGCTTTTCTGATGGAAAGGTACTATCATCGCATATAGACACCAAAGATGTAACGGTATATTGCTATATGTGTGGCCGCTATGGAGTGCCTTATGAGTAAAACCTTAACCTTGTTCTCCAAACTGGAATATGGCAGTGACGGAACAAGCATTGACATTATTGCGGTTATAAATAATGCAATGGTGCCGAATTCAAGAGACGTGGCGGAACTCTATCACCTAACTTATCAGCTACCAGCTGCCTTCACTAGATAGAGTTGCACAACGTCTCGCCCGGGAATTTGGTACCACCGCCTTACTTATTTCTGCCACAAAAGCGTCAATGCTTGTCATCGTTGTGTTTCAGTTTGGAGGGTAAGGTAAAGAGAGCTATCTGCTTGTTTGCTATCTTATGTAATAATTTAAAAAAAAATTACAATATAATGAAGTAGAAAATTAGCAACGCGGACATATCCACTTAAAAATGGGACGTTGCAGAGCTGCATAATAAATTAAACCTCAAATGTAAATTATAGATACATGATGTCAATTCAAACTTTCTGGATACAGAACTTAGATATATCCCAAACTGCAAATATATTTGAAGCGTGAAAGCCACTAGCTCGGATTTCTGAATACGAATACCTCGCCGCAGGCTAGCTCTTAACTTAGCGCAGTAAACCGGAGGAAGTTATTATATAGTGTTTCTATTTATGTGACTTGAATGTTCATGGTGTATGCTAGTATTTATATTATTTTGAAAATGTAGTTAGGTATACGGTCTTACAAAAAAAATTTACCAATTGCGTGTGGGCCGACGCGAAATGCATGGTTCTGTTACAGTTGCCTATCATAATAATGCAGACAAAGATGAGGGCTTTTTTTGTCTCACACTTGAATATTTAACCCATTTAACGCCAATACTGTCCACTCTGCATCACAGGTTCACCCCATATAAAAAGTTCTCTAAGACCAAATACAATCATAAACTGTGTAAAGCCTACTTAGCCATGATAATTTTCCTTTTAATTTCATTAATATCTGGTTGATCGAGCTTTGCTTGGTTTTTCATATACCCATATCTTGGGAACCGAGCTTTTCTTGGACCTGGAACCCTGATAAATCGATTCCTATAGAAGAAATAATTTTTTTTTTCTGTACCTGGTTGACCGAGCTTTGCTCGGTTTTTCACATACCCATATCTTGAGAACCGAGCTTTTCTTGGACCTGGAACCTTGATAAATCGATTCCTTGATCCGAAAATCCCCTAATTTGTGACTTTCATGAATATCGTTGGAGCCGATTCCGAGATTACAATTATATATATACAAGAATTGTTCGTTTAAAGGTATTAGATTAGATTAGATATATATACTATTTTCGTGATTTTTCACACACTTAGGTGTACTTCGCTTATGTACGTAACGAATTATTTAGTAGGTAGAGGGAGAAGGGGGACACTGGAATTTAACAAAAAATAGAAATATAAAGCAATATATTTCAGAAATCGTCATTTAACTTAAAAATTGTTTTCACAAAACCGCAATATTTTTTAAAACCTATCCAGTGACAACCCACGTACTTCTTACTTCCATCTATCAACCCCATCGCATAGAAAACAACGCACCAATAACATCTTTGGTTATCTTTATCTTCAGGCGATGGTTATCTTTTTAAAGGTGGACCACAGTTTCTACTCACAAGGTTCGTGTCGCAGAGTCACGATATTTTTAAATTCCTTCATATTAGCTGGTGAGTTCTCATTAGCAATTTTACATATCATTTCACTTTATGAACTATATAAGGGTAAAGTTTCATAATGCCACATAGAGTTGCTAGTTTAAAACTAAGCATTGCCTTCCGGATAATGCGGAACTTTCTCTTAGCAGCTGTTAACCGGCGCGTGTGTATTTCGGATAAAATTTTAATATCTTTTGTTGAACAGAAGTTTGCTGACTGTAACTGTGATTGGTTAATATAAAACAATAAAGATAGTACTGTCAGTTTGCGTTCTACTTTACAGTATGTAAAAAACTTATTCAATCGTCAGAAGCATAGCTTAGTAACAAAATACAATAATATATATGCTATTATTTTCTGGGTAGGTAAATTTTAGTCTATAAAATAAATTATTTTATCTGAAATTTCTAATTTCGGCCATTTCAATAGAAACACAAACTTTGCGACAAAAAATTGCGACAGACGCGTGACTACGAGGCCGCGCCAACTTTCTTGACGGTGTGTTTTTCAGTTTAAAATATTCACTAAATTTTAGCGAAATAAGCGGTTAAATACGAGGATTTCAGATTTTAAACTGATAATTTTTGTCGGTTGACAAAAAACTACAGACCTAGTGCCAAAAAATCAGTTAGTGACACATTGACTGTTTACCTTTGACAAGAGAAAGATAAGGACTTGGCATCAATTTCCATAAACAATCAAAATTATAGAATTGCATGCATTCCAAAGCTGAACAAATAAAAATGGTGTTATCTCTGTCTAACAAGTAAAAATCTTCATAATAGACAAAGCTACAAAATTTTTGTCAGTGTTCTAATTTAAAATCAATATCTGGTTGACCGAGCTTTGCTCGGTTTTTCACATATTTTTGGAACCGATCTTTTCTTGGACCTTGAACCTTGATAAATCGATTCCTATAGAATATGTAATTTTTTATTCTGTACCTGGTTGACCGAGCTTTGTTCGGTTTTTCACATACCCATATTTTTCTTAGACCTGGAACTTTGATAAATCGATTCCTTGACCCGAAAATTTTATCTTTTTCTAACGCATTTTAATTAAAAATATTAGGTTTTTACAATCCCAAACTTTGACTAAATTTATATTTTTGAATAATTTTTTTCCTAAATTTGTTTTACCGCCTCTGTGGTCTAGTGGTCCAGCGTTGGCATCGACAGCATGAGGTCCCGTGTTCGATTCCCGGGTCGGGCACTTAAAAAAATGCTTTTTCAGTTTTCTGATAAACACAAAGTTGCCCAGGATTGGAAAGTGCCTAGTTGGCGATAGGCTTGCCACCTATCACATTTGTGGGGCCAAGTATCTTCGGCTAATCGTGGGTGCACTTGTTGTACCTCTGTCTACCTGTTGGGGGATACGGGCGTGAAGATACTACTAAACTTGGACCGTGCCAAATTTTGTACTACAACGTTCGCGATTGTCTTAAAAAAGGGGTCCAAAGTTTTTCTTTTATGTATTAATATATAGATTCCAGACTATAAGCTGTTTTAAAGTTAGGGTCTGCTAGCATTTTTTGCCGCTTTTTGGTTAATAGTTTTAATACTACTGTACTTATTCAATTCAAAAATATAGATGTGACTGTATTTTCTTTCCTTTACTTTTTCACTTTTAATTTTTATCGTAGATTCTGTCTCACTGTCACTTTTTATAGAAATGATCAAGGAAGCAACTTTACCTTGCATTTATCTTTGTTTGTTTTGTTAAAGTTTGTTTTAGTTAGTTTTTAATCTCAGATGTACATCATGCTTGCTGTTTATAACTTGTGATTTCTTTAACAACCTGTATTGCTGCATAAGATAGCAAACAAGCAGATAGGTCTCCTGAGGGAAAGAGTCAACCATCGCCTATAAATACCAAAGATGGTAATGGTGCGTTGCTTTTTTGTGGTAAGGTCTAATGCCACATGCATAAGTTTACCAGCTACCTTACCCTCCAACCCAGAACTCAACAGCGACAAGCACCGACGCTATTGCGGCAGGAATAAGTAAAACTTTGGACTAGACAATGAACAACTCTACCACCTAGTAGCCACGATAGTAGTGACTCGCATAGCCAATCGGTTGCCTATTACGACATGCTTAGCATAACGGCAGTTGACCCCTTCTTCAAAGAAGCCTACACCAACACGAGCGAAAAACATTCATTTTCTTATAAGATAGCAAACAGGCAGATCTTTTTATGGGAAGAGACAGTTATATATATTTATATATATAACTGTCTCTTCCCATAAAGAGATTATATATATATATATATATATATATATATATATATATATATATATATATATATATATATATATATATATTGTAAGATATCAAACATTTAAATTACATTTTAATGCTTCGTTGGTACCCGTATAAAGAGAGTATTAGAGTCACTTGCATATAAGTATACCGGCTACATTACCCTCCAAACCTGAACACGACAATCGCAAGCAGACATGTAAGGCAGTGGTACCAAATATCTATAGTTGAAGAACTCTGCCACCAAATAGTTACGATGGTAGTGACATTTATAGCCAAACATTGACCTTTTACGAACCTATAACGTCCAACGGCCAACACGAGTAGTTCAAATATATCTACGTTATCCATGCTTAATATTATAAATGCGAAAGTCTATCAGTTTGTTACGCTTCGACGATTAAATCACAAAATTGATTTTAGTAAAATTTGGCAAATAGAAAAAACTCAACCATGGCGAGATGAGTTTATATGTAAAGTTTAATGAGATTTTTATCTACTCACGGGAAAAACTGTGCAGAGCGAGGAGTAGTGAGTATACAAGACGATGGAAGAAATGGATTGAATTAGGTGGAATTTTGTTGAGAAATAAAATTAATTTTGTAAAAAAAGGCGAAATTAATTAAGCTTGTCATTCTCCACGAACTGTTTAATGTGACTTTCGCAATGCCATCGAAAAGAATAGCGCCGGTTTAATAAATGAATAAAACTTACTGATGGCCTGAACAAAAAAGAAAACTTCAGCGGTACAACAATATTTTCAACCACGTCGGCAGCAAGCATAAATGCACACAATTTACACCCTCAACGCATGTTCCACTTCGAAACCGAAGCATCAAAGCAGCAGAAAATCGAGGCAACTTCAGAATTTCTGCTGAAGATGCTTCGGTTTCGAAGTGAAACTTGGGTTGAGTACATTCTTACAGTTTACATACATTTCTTTTCAGTGGCATCATGAAAGTCACATAAAACAGTTTGCGGAAAATTTAATTAATTTCACCATTTATTTATGGATTTCCGCAAAGAAACGCGCAAATCAATAAAATATTTTTGTATGTAATTTTATTTTGTTTTCTTCTTGAAGCCGCGAACTTTTCAATCAATCCTAGTATATTTAGATCTTGACATACTTCGTGCATACCAAATTTTACTAAAATTCATCAGGCTATTTTGGCCTAAAAATACACATACGTGTGTACACAATACACATAGATAAATATACACACGCACACATAGTCATATTAAAATAAACCGGGGCGTTTATAATGCTAATGGAATCTAAATTTACTGCATTCAATGCGGAAATTAGTGCTCAATGACACGAGTTGAAAGAAATATTACATTTGCGTATGCTAATAAAATTGCTTACAGCGAATCGTATTTTTGTTTACTAGAAATATAATTATGCAAATAAAGTCCAAAATACATTGCACCACAATTCTAGCATCGCATAATAAATTATGATAACATGTGACACCGAGCGCTTGCAAGAATCGCTCTTATCGCTTTCCGAATTCGCGCATGGTGAAATTTGTGTTTACGGTGCTTTTGGATACTAAATTTTAACGAATTGTCAGTTTAATCTGGACGTTACAGGTCATTGCTCAGCGGAAAACTAAATAACATACAGAATCTATAAAGCTTTTGCGTGAAGAATATTTTTTGTTGTTATGGAATGTTTTTATATGCCAAAATTTGTGATGTTTTAAAGGTATTCTATGTATCTCATCATAGGATAGCAAATTATGGTCATTTTTTATTACTTTACAGAACTAGCTGTCATCTTTAGAGATTTTTTTTATATCTTAGGATCGAAAACAAGCTTATGAATCTTCTTATGTTAAAAAAAGTCGCTTATAATCACTTATGTTGTTAATGGTACATTGCTAACTGTGAGATACAGGATGGTTATAAGTTTGCCGGCTATTTTACCTTTCAAACCAGAACACGACAGCGAGAAGCAGCGACGTCATTGCAGCAGGAATAATAAGGTAAAACATTGTTACTATACCCGAATAAGACGTTGCTGAACTTCTACCATCTAGTCACGATGGTAATGTTAGGTATAGCCAACTGATAACTACTACAAATTGCCTAATCAATTCTTCAAAGAGGGCCAGAACCAATACGGACGCATCTGTATTATCAATCTTACATATCTGCTATTGAAGATTGACAAACTAACTGAGCATTTCCCATTTTGATTTCTTTAAAACCCAATATTTTCTTACTTCACTGCTACGAACGAAAGTTATGTAACCATAATATCTAATTTTTTTTTGTACACCAAGTCTACTTTATTTGATTTCTTTGTTATCTCCTTTATCGGGTTGGCTGGAAGAAATCTCTTTAAGTAGAGATAAGCTCGCCCATTGTAGTTATGTTATGTTTATATATTTTTACTCTAATTGTTCTGTGTACAATAAAGTATTAAATAAATAAATAAAAACGAGTTTTAAAAAATGTGTTTTTAATTTGTTGTACCTCAATCAATAACTGCTCACTTGTTATTGCTGATTTTTAAAAAAATCATATTTTTACCGATGAAGATTTTAATAAACTGGTTTCTAGAATTTCAAAAAAAGGCATATTTTTGTTATAAATAAACATACTTATTTAGAGTGTGTTTATTTATAACAAAAATAATTAAATCAGTCCCATAATGTGACTTTTTTACATTAAATACAAACATACCGCCATCTTTTTTGAACTACGCACACTAAAATCGTGGCAGTTTTTTCGATCGATAGAAGAGAAAAAATGAAATCAAACTACATTTTTATCTCAGAACGATAGTTTCTTGTCTTATGACAGTTTTTCACAGGATGTGGGATATGTTTTAATAAAATGCGTAAGAAATACATTAAATTAATAAAAATAAATATTATACACACTACATTCATGTGACCTATATAATATACACACATGTATACTATTTTTTTTACCTAAAATCTGTAGTCAAATTTAAAAAAAAAAATATTTAGTCTGTCAAATTTTGGTCCCAGGTGATTACTAGTTTTAAATAAGAATTGGATCTCTATTGATGGAAAATAACACATTATCTTTAGACAACAACAATGTTAATAGTACATAGCCATCAGGTAAACTAATGCATGTAATGCTAGATGTATATACATACGTACGTTTTTTTTATATTATAACGTAGCAAACAAGCAGATGGGTCTTCTGATGGAAAGAGTCAACCATCGCCTATAGACACCAAGATGTTAATGGTGCGTTGCTATCTTGTAGCGAGGTCTAATGCCACATGCATAAATTTACCGGCTAATTTTCTCTCCAAACTGGAACACGACAGTGACAAGCACTGACGCTATTACAGCAAGAATAGGTAAAGCGGTGGTACCAGACCCGGGCGAGACAGCACAGAACTCTACAACCTAGTAGTGATGATGGTAGTGACTTGTATAGCCAATCGGTCGCCTTTTACGACCTGCTTGGCAGAACAGCAGTTGGCCTATTCTTCAAAGGAGCCCGGGACCGATACGGGGTAAAACCGTGTTACGTGCTGCTTTACTCTGCAAACCGAATGAAATTGACAAATACTGACGATATTACGACAGAAAGTGGTACCAAAGACTAGAAAAAGAAGTTTAAGAACTCTTCCATTTAGCTAATTAACTTAACGAACTGCCACCAAGGCAGATTTTTCAAGGCGTGCAATTTTGGATTTTCCAGACTATTTTTGTCTATATAATATTATCTAGTATTTAATAAGTTTGTCAGAATGCAATATCAGTTGCAGGTGTATATTTCATAGACAATATCATTACAAAGCGGATTTGCGTTATTGTTCGCGAAACAAAGGGCATGATCGTAATTACGTCGCCATTCAGAGAGCTTAACGCCATAATATTAAGTTTAGTATCGATGTTGTATCGAACATATAATTGTTTGATATTTCCAAGGATTGTATATGTACACTGTTAAGTATTTGATTTATACTATCTATATATATAAAAATCAATTGCTGTTCGTTAGTCTCGCTAAAACTCGAGAACGGCTGAACTTATTTGGATGATTTGGTTTTAAATTAATTGTTGAAGTCCAGGGGAAGGTTTAAAAGTTGAGAAAATATAGAAAAAATCAAGTTTGCCGGGTCAGCTAGTTCATAATAAAATGGAAGGAGTTTTAGGGTTATTGGAACGGAGTTTCTTATCGCCCGTTATCATTTGTAGGATGAAGTGCCCGTTATCATGTGCTAATATGCTATGCTGCATTTTTTGTTGCGATGTGGTCTGCCCTGGCCGCAAAAAATGTGTTTGATCCTTTATAGGAATGAATTTTAAGGTAATTTATTTTGTAACTTTCCACAAAACCTAATATGTGACTTCAGTCCGTGCCACTGAAGCAATAAATTTAGTGTAAGGAATGGAACCAACTTACCGTAGGTCTGGAAATTACAGGGGACCCCAGCGGTATAATAGTCCATGTCCACCACACTCCACTACGTCAGTAACACAAATAAAATCATAGTGTATTTTATCAACGCACGTTACACTTCATAACCAAAGCTTCTTCAGGAGATTAGAATATGACTTCACACAACACCTGCCGAAGCATTGTTAATAAATAATTGTTCTTACTTCTTTAAATTAAATATCGTTAAGCCGTTTCCCTTGCAAGCTAGACAGAGAAAATCGATCGTTAAAGGATTTCCGGTCCACCACGTTCACCAGTTTGTCGGTTAGTGTTGTGTTAGATGTATGTTGATCCTTATCGCCTCATTTTACCGACCTAAGAAAGACTATTTCTAGTTTCACGTGATAACCACGACCTGATATTAGTATCAGCTTATGTCTTGAATGAGCGAGGACATTAGAGGACAACCTTGAAAAGCTGTTGCTTCGTCCGTAGCCCGGAACTGAACCTGTAGAAGGCATTTATGTATCATTCTTTGTCCCCAATGTTACTCTATCCTGTAAGGGGACATACACGCTGCTTGTTCGCGGAGTCCCAAAGCTATGGTTCTTCGGATCCGCTATCTGCGAGAGTTTTCTTCCCTTTGTGTCATTTGTGCGCAAACTTTCTGAACAACTTGAAGATAGAAGAAGAGATAAACGAAACTGATACCATCAGGTAAGCCTCTTGTCCGTTTATATGCGCTTGATGTCTCTTTTCATCAGGAAAGCCAGGAAGCTTGTTTACTATTCTATATAACAAAAATTTGTTCTTAAAACTAATGTAACGTTGTTCTTACCTATTCATACCTAATTTCAGTTACTTAGATATTTAGGGACGAAACTAATAATGAAAAGCCTTTGAATACTGTCCTGTCAAGTTTATTTGTTGAGAATACGTAAATTTTAAAGTAAATTCGCTTACAGAATATGAAAGCAAAAACGGAATCGGATTACTCGGGTAGAGTTTTCGGGGAAATATAATAAAGGTCCTGTATTCGTCCTATCTTATTTGGTTACGACAAATGCTTGTCTAGATGACGGCTCCTAAATTAAATTTAAAATGGAGACAGCTGTATTACATGGGATATTTATTATTGTTGTAATAATCTTTCACGTGTTGTTTCCTTCCTCTTGTGAGCCCCTTAATAAGAAAAGATCAGCTGCCTTAGAGTTAGATACATCGTAAAAGGCGTGAAAAGGCTTGTCAATAGCGTCGTGACTGTAGAGTGGTTTATTTGGTTTTTTAATATCATAAGATAGCAAACAAGTGGGTCTCTAGATAGAAAGATTCAACCATCGCCAATAGATACCAAAGATGTTAATGTTGCTTTGCTTTCTTGTGCTAAGGTCTTATGCCACATGCATAAGTTTACCGACTGTCTTACCCTCCAAATCCGAACATACAGTGACAAACAGTGACACAATTTTGGTAGGAATAGGTCAGGTGGTAGTACCAGATCCGGGCAAAATGATGAAGAACTCTACCAACTAGTAGCCAAGACGGTAATTAACGGCAGTTGGCCTATTCTTCAAAGGAGCCCGGACCAACACGGGGTGGATAAGTGGTCGTAGAGTTTTGCAAAGTATTGACTATCGACAGGGTTCTGGTTCAAATTATGTATTACAAATAATATGACTTAAATTATTGTAAAAAAATATGTTAAAGATATTATAAAATATGTGTAAAACATCCCTGATGATGCTTTAATAAGCGAAACCGGTTGGATGTGAACAGTAAAAAATTAAAAATATACGTGAACTGGAAGTACAAGTGAGTTTATTTGTAATACATAATTTAAAATACAGTTTCACCAAATGCCGACGATGGAAACTATCCAATTTATTTAGGGTTATGGTTCCACTGCCTTGCCTATTTCTGTCACAATAGCGTTGATGTTGTCACTGTCGTATTCCAATTTAGAAGGTCCTGTAAAATTATACATTTGATATTACATCCTTGCCACATGCATGCAAATAACCATTAACAACTTTGGTGTCAATAGGCAACGGTTGTTTCTTTTCATGGCTTTCATGTCATTAATGACTCATGATTCTCCTGATGGAAAGAAACGACCACGGACTATAGAATTTAGAGATGTTAATGGTACGTTGCTATTCATGTAACAGACATGGAATGCTAAATACATTATATTACTGGTTACATTAAATTCTAAGTTGGAACACGAGCAAGAGACAAGCACCGACACTTATGCGGCAGGAATAGATAAGGCGGTTCCAAAACTCGGGCGAAACAATGCAGGACTTTACCGCCTAGTTAGTAGTTACGATGTTAGTGTCACGTATTAGCTTCGAATTTTAAGAGATGCTTAATAGTTAGGTTGATCAGAGAGTTTAATATAACGTACTAGAGAAGCTATGCTACGTAGCAGGGAAGTTACAAATATTCGCATCCGCATCCGCAAATGCGGAATATTCGCATCAATTCAGACATCTGCATCCGCATTCACATCCGCATCAATCAATGCGGAGTTTTTACGGATGCAGATTAAAATTAATAAGTGACAACATGTAAAGAAAGTGGGCGGAGCTAGAGTGGCACGTGCGTTTGTTTTGGTAATTGCTATTATTGCATTCATTCGGTAACTGACGATGTTTTAGAAATAGGATTAAATAAATAAAGCATTAAGTTTAAATGGATATTCAGTTATTAATGCAATAAACATTTTAATAATTATCCCTCTAAAATCCGCGTCCGCATCCGTATCGCATTCGCATCCACATCAAATCCGCATCCGCGGATGTGAATTTTTAATAATCCGCATCCGCATCTGCATCCGCGGATGTCAAAATTCTTGCATCCGTAACAACCCTGCTACGTAGAAGTCGTGTTTCTATCCATTAACACTCGCTGCTGCGTTGAAGAAATATAAGTCTGTGGGGACATAGTTATGGAATGCGCTGGCGCAACATTATATGTGAAGGCATTGTGGGATGTTAGTCGTCCGCGCGTCCTCACGCGATATATACCATCTATATATCTATAGTAACACGTCTATGTAACTTCTAATTTATGTGTGTGATGCAATACATAATACGCACTACTTACAAACTTTATAATTTATCCTAACTGCGACAACCGAACATAATAGTAAAAACGATCACTCTCCTAAAGCCCTAAATCTGAAGGCAATTAACTTTATAATCCCTTAAAAATCCTCCAACCAAAGTCAAAATTAGCGATCCAGAGTATAACAGAGTACAACATACATTCGCGACCAAAAGCTCTTAACTGCGGTAAATTTTATGATACTTACGCGTTTCATTTAACGAGCTCTGACGTAGGTGCAGTCCATAGACTACACTTTAGTTGAACTCATGTGGCGTGGTCCATGCCTTGTCTAAAACATAAGTACATTAAAGTCTTTGTAATTGATTTATACTTCGTAAGGGGCTTGGATCGACACGAGGAAAATTACAAGTATTTTTTATTTAAATAAAAAATGAACTTAAATACCAGGTTATTTCGATGGATCAGTGTTTTTTTAAGCGCTGCCATACTGATGTTAATATTTCACAATACAATATGAAAGCAAATGCAACAAATTGGATAACTCACAAGTCACAAAATTACACAATTAATCATTGCCACGCCGCGACTATAAATTACATAGCGGTTGAATAATTGCGTAAATTACAAGCTGTATCCGGAACTTTTCACTAATTGAGTGCATTTGCTGGCGCGTCTGATACGGCTGTGGAACTTAGCACAATAGCTGGCCAATTTGTCGTGCTACGGAATTACAACATTCAATATCCGACAGTTTATATCGTTAACACTATGTGATCTCTTTAAAATGAAGCAAACAATATTATATTAATTGAATGAAACAAAAAAATTAGAAAATCCAAATGCACGCCTTGTATCGCCCTTTCATTAAAAAAAAAACACAAAGTAAAAATTGGCACAAAGTTATTGATTTTTCTCTTTCTATGTGGACACCTTGCGCTTTGTCTGTTTGTTTTTGAGGTTAATTGCTGGCAGTGAATACTCTTGGGCATTAGGTCTGCCTGTGCAAATGTATATGTGCAAAATTGAAATAAATAAATAAATAGTATTGTTGAATGGGAAACAATTCAGTGACATACTGACACTGTTAAAAACGATACCGATACTTAAGTATATTGGGCGTGATCCTAGCACATCCATACATATAGACGTCCGGACGACGAATTTTTTAATGAGATTTTTATATATTATTACAAAAAGTTTTTTAATAATATGTAAATGATTATTAGACAAATATTTGTTAAAAGTATTAAATGTAAATTTCCCCGTGTTGGTCCGGGCTCATTTGAAGTATGAACTAACTGCCGTTCTGCAAGGCAGGTCGAGAGTCCATTTGAGACTACGAGGTGGTAGAGTTCCGCTACGCCTCGCTTGGTTATTTAGTACAACCGCTTTACCTATTCCTGCCACAATAGCGTCAATTCTTGTCTTATCATGTTCCAATTTGGGGTATAAGGCAGCCGGCAGACTTATGCACGTGGTATTACCATCTCGCCATACGGAAAGCAACGCACCATTTTTTTTTTACACTTTCAATCGTCGGCACTTGGTGAAATTCCATTATTTTTAGTTGAAACTAGTTTATCACTCACTTGTACTTTTATTTCACTATTATTTTAAAGCATCTTCAGGACGTAATATTCTTTACTGACAGTTTAGTTTTAGATATAACATAAACAAAATATTTAAAAAAAAATCATTTAAAAAAAATATTTTGTTTATGTTATATCTAAAACTAAACTGTCAGTAAAGAATATTACGTCCTGAAGATTCTTTAAAATAATAGTGAAATAAAAGTACAAGTGAGTGATAAACTAGTTTCAACTAAAAACAACGCACCATTAACATCTTTAGTATCTTGGCGATGGTTTCTCTTTTTATCAGGAGACCCATCTGCTTATTTGCTATCTAATGTTATAAAAATGTGTTTATAAACGGTTTACTCTTTATATCTGTGTACTTTCATTACTGTGTTAGAACTCTGCTACGAAGTTCTTATAAGGCTAACGATTGCCAAAGCAAGTCACTGTTGTACTTACATCACTGCTTGTCACCGTCATACTCTGGTCTAGAGGATAAGGTAAACCTGTAGATTTTAGGATGTAGTATTATCACCGACCATACAGCCCATAGACACCTAATAATAGACGAATGACTTGTGTCAACACATCTGACTTATAGTTCCGATGTAAATGACCACGCGCCAATGAGTAGTGATTGAGTAATCAGTGTCGACCAATTAGATGCTCTGTACATTACTATCTTTCACTGTGGCCTTCAGTTAGCCAATTACGGCGTTGCAACCCCACTTCGTCTTACCTCAGCTAGTTGCCAGAATGCATTCAATACGGAAAATCAAACATTAGCCGTCTGTAGGCTGTGTGGTCGGTGAGTATTATGATCCCGCCACAAGGATATAAATACACTAACATGTTTCTCAATCGCCTCTGTGGTCTAGTGGTCCGGTGTCGGAGTTGACCACATGAGGTCCCGGATTCAATTTCCAGGTCGGTCCCAAACTAAGAAAATGTGTTTTTTCAGTTTTCTGGTAAAAACATCATTATCCAGGATCCAGGAGTATTCTTTTAAAAAAATATTCAATGTACAGTTTTGACTTTCCTACGATTTTATTATATGTATAGATTCTGTTTACTAAACTTAATTAATTCGTTGTATTTCATTCAATCATCTAGTACTATGGCGGATTATCAATAGTAACACAAAATCCCGTTGGTCGAGTGGTTAGCGACCCTGACTACGCAATCAACGGGGCTCGGGTTCGATCCCCGACGGGGACAAGCATATGTGTGATGAGCATAAATGCCTGTATTTCCGGGTTTGGGTGTTTATTAAATATATTCTAGTATTTATATATGTATTTCTATGTATTAGTATCGTTGACTAACACCCATAACACAAGCAAATAATTTGCTTACTTTGAGGTTAGATCAGTAAGTGTAATTTGTCCCGTGAGTATTTATTATTATTATTATTATCTAATACGACGCCGGCTTATCAATTGCATCGTAAATGATATTTATTTAATAATCTAGTACATCGACGGCATATTTTTAGTATCGTAAACGATATTCATTCTACAATCTAATACTGCAACGTCACATCAATAGTATTGTAAATGATAAAGTATTGTAACTAGTGATGGGCCGAATGTGGTTTGAACCGAATTCGAACTTCGGCCGAACATTCGGTGAAAATAAGAAATTCGGCCGAATTTCGGCCGAACTTCGGTTAAATTTTGGGGCGCTTTCTTAAAAGCGGCACGTCGTGACTTTTTTACGAATTTGCTTAAAAATTAATTATTTTATACTAGCTATTTACCTATTTTACTATTTACTACTATCTATTATATTGTCCGAGGCTTCGCTCGCGTAAAGTAAGAGAAAAAGTAACCTATGTCACTCCATCCCTTCAACTATCTCCACTTAAAAAATCACATCAATTCGTCGCTCCGTTTTGCCATGAAAGACGGACAAACAAACAGATACACTTTCCTATTTATAATTTTAGTATGGATGTATAGGAGATCGTTAATGGGTTTCGCAACGCACGTGAATTAGTGACGTAACAACAAAATTTTGATACATTGAGTTACATTGTTCCAATTTAGGAATGGATTTTTATTTTTAACTTTCTGCTACGTAGGTATATAGACAAGGAAGTTACTGATTTTGCCCCGATTTTTGAAAATCGAGTTTTCACCAGATCTCCACGTTTTGAGGTCCTAGAAATCTTTTCCGATTATTTTCACAATGAGGTCAGCATGCCTGTATATATGTGTATGTGTATATGTAAACATCTCATAACTTTGTACATAAATAACATACATAAATAAATAACTTTGTATAATCTAAGTACATAAATGTATAGATTAGGTACAGAGTGCTAAGTGTGAGTTTTTCTTTTCGCATTCGATCGTGAGCGCGTTTGGAGTTTACTAGGAATTTGTATGTGATTTGTACAGCGGTGGTAAACGTGAGAAACCAGTTTACCACTAGATGGCGAAATTCCTAGTAAACTCGAAACGCGCTCACGATCGAATGCGAAAAGAAAAACTCACACTTAGCACTCAGAATCTAATCAGCTCTATTCCTATAAAAGCTGCGTTCAATGCATTAATTGCATCAAAATCGGTTTTTCCGCTCAAGAGCTATCGTTGCCGAAAAACTTAAGAAAAGTGTTTTTGATATAACTTGGTAATTTCTCTATTTTTTTTTTGACCTTCCACAATAGTTTAGTGCTTAAAAAACTACGTCAAATTTAGTTTCAAGAAACGAAATGGAATCGGGTTTTCAAAAGTTTTTTACTTTTTTAATATTAATATTTTGTTGTTTACAGAAAACTTCTTAATATTTTTAAAATAACTTTCCGGCTAATACACTGCTTGATTTAAAAATCTAACCAGCATTTCTTTCTAAAAATCTGCGTCAAATATCGTAAATTGTATCAAGACCGGTTTATCCGTTTGGGAGTTATCGTTGATGAAAATTTAGGAAAAAGTGGTTTATTTATGTAAGATAAGAGACTTTTTGACCAAAACTTGTTTGAAGGTCAAACCTTCTACAATATTGTGGTACTTAAAACAATTACGTCAAATGTAGTTTCAAGAATCAAAATCGAATCAAGTTTTCAAAAATTATAACTTTTGGATAATAAAATTTTACTGTTTACATAAAACTCACTTAATATTTTTAAAATAACTCTTAGGCTTATACACCGATTCACTTAAAAAATCTAATCAACTTTTCTCTTTATAAATAGCGTCAAATACCGTCAATTGGATCAAAATCGGTTTAACAAGATTTATTATAACGAAAGTTTTTGAAAACAAATTTTGATATTACTTCGACATATTTTAGCCTATAGACTATGTAGCTCAAAAACATTTAAGAGCTCAAAAATTTCGTTGAATGCCATTTGAAGGATGAAAATCGATCATCGTTTTAAAAATATACAGCTTTTTAAAAATGAAATTGCTGTCATTTATAACAAAAGTCAGAATTTTGAACCTTAAAAAAAAATGCTTAGGTATGATTTTGTTCCGTTGAGCCTAAAATACCTCAATTTAGCGGGAAGTTTCAAAGATAGCCTGCAGGGTCAACTGACGTACCTATTTTTTACCTTTTCTTCGACATTTTTTAACCTACCGATTTTGGAGCTAATAAAACCATTTAAAGGTAAAAATTACGTTGAATGCAATTAAAAAGATCTAAATCATCATGTTTTAAAATATATGTATCTTCATCTATATCAAACTTTTGATTTTTAACTTCCCGCTAAGTATGGAACATTTTCTATTTTCGTGATGACGTCAGTATGTCTGTATGTATGTGTGTGTGCGTGTGTGTGTGAGAGAGAGAGTGTGTGGTTGTATGTATGTGTGTATGTAAACATTTCATAACTTTTGAACAGCTTGACCGATCGAAACGCGGTTAATGGCATTCAATTAGATTCTGCTCAACTTAGAATTCCCAACAATTTTAACCAATTCGGACTAGAATATTTTGAGAAATTTTGAAAAAACCGAAAAAAAAATTTACGAAACCTATTTTTTTAATATAACTTCAGGATTAATGTATCGATTGACTATAAAATTTTATCAGCTCTTTTTTTTAAAAACTGCGTCTAATTCATAATTTGTATCATGATCGGTTCCGTTTCGGAATCCGTTCGGAAGTAATTGTTGACGAAAAAATTTGGAAAAGTGTTTTTTCGACATAAATTCGAAATTTTTTCAAATACAGTTTCAAAAATCAAAATTAAATCAAGTTTTCAAAAGTTACGACTTTTCAAATATTAATATTTTGTTGTCTACAGCAAACTTATCATTTTTATAATGACTTTCAGACTAATATACCGATTGACTTAAAAGTCTAATCAGCTTTTCTTTCTACAAATTGTGTCAAATAAGCAAATTGCATCAAAATTGGTCGATTTATCTGCGATTTAGTAATATCGAAAATTCAAAAAAAAATTTTTTTTGATATTGCTTCGACATTTCTGAGTCTGTAGATTACGTAGCTATGAAAACATTTAAGAGGTCAAAAATTGCGTTGAATGCCATTCGAAAGACCAAAATCAATCATCGTTTATAAAATATAGAGCATTTCAAAAATTTTGAAATTACTGTCATTTACGACTTCTATGTACTAACGAATATTTGTAACAAATTTAAGATTTTTGAACTCTGAAAAAATCTGTGATATGCTACGATATAGATAAAGATCTAGGGGGAAGTTTCAGGGATGACCTGCTGGGTCAACTGTTTTACGGATTTTTTTCGAAAGTATAGTATAGCCTATGTTACTTGGGAATGATTTTAATATCTTTCTAATGGTGAAAGATTTTTTGAAGTGAAAACTTCTTTAGGCGCGTTGAGCGTTTTGGTAGAGAGTAAAATCCTCGGTTCGCGTCACCGACATGCTAATGATAATAGTATATCTATAGCTATGTTTTGCATATAGTTTTAATTACTCTCAACTTAATAGTTCCGTTTTCACTTCTATCGGCAGTCCCACGACTGCTACTGTTTTTAAATCGGTTTAGTAGTTTTTGAGTTTAGATGATAAAATATACAAAAATATAGAATACAAATCTTTCCTCTTTATAACATTAGCGTAGATTTTAAGCAAAACAGTGCAAAAAAGATACTATTTTCTAGTGCCGAATTTCGGCCGAATGTCGAAGTTCGGTTCAAGCTGCCGAAATTCGGTTAAACCGAATGTAAAACGAATTTCGGCCCATCCCTAATTGTAACCCTTAACGATGGTAAACATACTTGTAAAGGATAGTTCAAGTTTTATACGATACTAGCTGACCCAGTAAATGTTGTTTTGCTATAAAAAAATTTGTGGGGTACTTAAGGGGTGGAGGGAGGAGGGGGGTAGCTATCCTATCTACTATCCTATCATATCTTTTAAGTTGGACCAAGCAGTAGATAGCTACAAAATTTCATTGAAATCGGTTCAGTACTTTCGGAGTCTATCGCGGAAAAACAACATGTAATTGTGACATATAATTTATTAAGACCAGAGTGCTAAGTGTGGGTTTTTCTTTTCGCATTCGATCGTAAGCGCGTTTGGAGTTTACTAGGAATTTGTATGTAATTTGTATAGCGCCACCTAGTGGTAAACGTGAGAAACCAGTTTACCACTAGGTGGCGCTGTACAAATCACATACAAATTCCTAGTAAACTCGAAACGCGCTCACGATCGAATGCGAAAAGAAAAACTCACACTTAGCACTCAGTTGTGTACATGATTTCGTCAGCGTGGAAGTATTTCTGAAATAAAATTCGCCTAAGTTACTCTTTATTAAGTACATCAGCTTTTTGCCAGTAAAAGTCCCGCCAAAATCGGTCCAGCCGATTAGACAGAACCAACACATAGACAAAAATTGTAAAAAAAATACTTAGGTATATTTACCGTGTATACACCCATAATGCATTTAGTAGAAAGCGGATGTTTGAATATTATAAACAGACACTCCAATTTTACTTATTTGTATATATAACAACGAATTTCTTAGAAAGTGTTTTTTTTATTTCAAGTAAAGAAGTATTCGAAGTAAAGTATTTTATAATTACGCATTACTTATACGGAAAGATTGAAAGCTGAAAGAATGAAAGCCGTGTACAAAATTAAACTGATTCTGTCGTCGAGACTTTTTGTATCTGTTTGAGCAGTGCTCTCGTGTTAGGAAATTGAATTTATTTTGGTCTCATGACCGAATTCTATGGCAGGAGTTAATCCGAACAATTCATCAGAAAACTCTTCATGTATGAAATAATTAATATAGCACGCCTCAAAACTGCAATTCAAAAGTCGCAAGATTATACAATATATCACCACTGCACTCCATTTATAAATTATACAGACTGGATAACTGCGTGAATTACCAACTGGATCCGAAACTTTTCATTAATTGAGAGAATTCACCGGCGCGTCTGATACCGTTGTGAAACTTAACACAATAGCTGGCCAATTTGTCGTGCGATGTAATTGTTGCATTCGATGTCCAATGGTGTGTTTGTTATGTATCCTATATATTGAATCAATATTCTTGGTGTTCTAGAAATGAGCTGGATCAGCCGACTATGAAACCCCCGCCTCGATTCCTGGGGATTTTTTATCATAGAATAGCAAACAACTTCGGTCTTCTGGTAGAAAGAGACATCCATGACCTGTAGAAACACAAAAATTTTAATGGTGCATAATCGTGTGGAATAGATGGATACTTAACCACTGGATGCATAAGCGATACTGAGTTTTTTTTTTATTTATCCTCAAAAATCTCCGTGTTGAGCCGGGCCCCTCTTTTAATAAAGAAGAATTTGAAGAATAGGCCAATTGTCGTTCTGCCAGGCAGGTCATAAAAGGCGACCGATTGGCTATCGAGTCACTACCATCGTGGCTACTAGGTAGTAGTTCTGCATTGTCTCGCCCGGGTCTGGTACCAGCGCCTTACCTATTCTTGCCGCAATAGCGTAAGTGCTTGTCGCTGTCGTGTTCCGGTTTGGAGGGTAAGGTAGCCGGTAAACTTATGCATGTGGCATTAGACCTCGCCACAAGATAGCAACGCACCATTAACATCTTTGGTGTCTATAGGCGATGGTTGACTCTTTTCATCAGGAGACCCATCTGCTTGTTTGCTATCTTATGATAAAAAAACTTCTTTAGTGCTAGGTGACTTGTAAAAAGCGTGAGAAAGCAACTACGTATCAGTGATATCGTGACTACTAAGTGTTGAGTAGTTCTTCAAAATTTTGACCAGATTTAGAACCACCGCTTTACCTATTTCTGCTATAATAGCATCAGATTTATCATCAAGTTCTGGTTTGGCGGGACCGTCAATAAGGGTATGCTTGTTACATTTCAATCCAGCCATATCCCCACCTTACAACGTCTCTAGTGTCTGTATGCGATGATTATTTCTTTACTTTAGGTGAAACAACGGTTTTTTTGCTACTCAATGTAATAAAATAAATGTAGGTATTATCAAAAACTATTGAAGTTTAAAATCCAATCATGATATTTGTCCGTTGTTGCGCCGCTGGTTCGGACCACTGAAGGATCATATTGATGGAATGAGCGGGCCAATTTTTGTCAGCGTGATGTCATAACTGTGGAGGTTGATGACGTCACACTAGGACAAGGTAAGGGATAAAGCAAGTATTCTCAGTCAGGCAAGGTGTACTGCCTGAGGACCAAAGTCCATTTAAGAAGCGTTGAACTTGTATGTAGTGGTTACAAGATAAATAATTGTGATATTACGATTTAGGTTTTTTCTTTGAATTTCATTATTTTCTATTTTCTTATTATTTTTTCTTGTACCGTTTGTCATTGCTTGAACCGCTACAGTTCTCTTTCCCAAGACTGAAGTTTGATCTAGTTGTGCCAGTATACTAAGCTTACTTACTAAGCGTATGTGCCTTGAGTGCTCGTGTCTGCGGTGCGTCGAGACGAGCAGAATATGCGCGATCCTCGCTGAGTCAGGAAGAGTGCACTCTGCTGTGGTTCGCAGTGAGTTTGAACGAGCGGGACAGTGTTTGCTACGTGGAGACCCAGTGAACGTGGGAAGTTCGTAGTGAATTCCCGGAAAGCGCAGATGAGTTATATCCAAATTCATGCAAAAACTCTCTTGTTATTCCTAATAAAAATATTGATCTACACCTTATCTAATTATGTCATGTAAATTTTTATCTTCAATAGTAATTCTTGTTTAGTTTTTGAGAACGCTCTTTTTAAATTAATTTAAAAGTCTGGAACAAAAGCCGCTTATCTCTGGTGTTACAAATAATCATTAGCAGCAGTAGCTACGGCCCGTTAATTAATTATTAACTAGTTCTTCAAGCGGGCTATCAAATTAAGCACACTGAGCATAATAAATTTTTTAGCTTATAATTAATATTAAACAGCAAATTATTATTAATGAATTTTACGTACCTACTCCTAAATTAATACATTAAAAATGAATGAAAACATAGTTGTATAAACACTATTTAGGTCTTTTTATTTGAAAAATCACCTTTATTTTTCGGAAACTTATTACAAAAGAACGTTATTTAACCAAAAAGTGTATTATATCTGGAGGCAACACTTCTAATACCTACTTGAAACCAAATTACAAATACTGTTGTCATCTTCTGAGGTCTAATCCTTTCTTTCTAACACAGCTGTATAAATAGAGATGGGGATACCTCATAGACAGATATGTAACGTAAATATTTGTTTCAATTGATTAATACGAGTGCTAGCTCCACGTATACCTAATAATTTATGAATTTAACACGAATAAAATATTGAAGGGTTGGTGACTGTAATACTGCGTTTCCGTTCTTGACCCGATAGTAACTTAGACAATTGTTAAATAGTCAGAGAAACTTGATAAATAAAATTGACTTTTCTAACTATATAATTATTATATACGTGCTTTAGCACTTATCCCGTGCTTGGGGAAAACTTGAAAAACAATATAGTAACGTGAAAAACTTTAAAAACACAAATTATAAAAGGACGGCATGACCGATATTTATGAAAATTGATTTACAGTGAAAACGCCTGATTGTAAAAACTTGGGTGTAAAAAAAAGTGCGAGTTTTTGTCTGTCTATCTTTCTTTAAATTCAATTATAATTCAAGAACAGCATTATCGATTTTGATTAAAAAAATTATGCAATCAAAACACGTACTACGCCATAAGTTTATTTAAGCTCGATAAATTTACGCCTAGCAAAGCGTCAACTTTAAATATAAAATTATAAATTTATGATTTACATTAATAACTAAAAATTTTTTAAATTAAATTAATAATTAAAAATTTGTCTTAACAACCAGCAATACAAAAAGATTAATTAGAACACGACAGTGTATGGCGTTTCTTGATTTCATCGTGTTAAGACGAAAACGTAGATAAGCAGACGTTTAGAATCTAAACTTGATTCAAGTTTAACTTAGTTCGTTCAGTGTGTGTCAAGGAAATTTAAATAAAAGCTCTGGACACAGTTGAACGTGTTAATTGAGTTTGTTTGAGTTAATTTCTTTCGGTTTAAATTTCGCCGTATATAGTATACTAGCTGTTGCCCGCGACTTAGTGCGCGCGGATTTCGTTTACTCCGCACAGCTCCTCCCCCGTAGGTGCAGTACTTTATGAGTTTACCCCGGAATACATGACTTTCCTAGGATTTTATTATATGTATAGATTTAGCCGACCCGCGCAGCTTCGCCCGCCAGTACTAGACTTATGTTTTATGAAATTTCTCATCCCCTATTTCGGGCCTTTAAGGGTTGGTTTTTGGAAAAGTTACCTACATTTGACCCTTTGTTTCTCTGCTTGCCAAATTTCATCAAAATCGGTTAAACGGGCTAGCCGTAGAGGTGTAAATACAGACAAACAAACTTTCGCATTTGTAATATTTATATAATTATGGCATTAAGTAAACAGATCAGAGACCTTTTTTTATAAGATAGCAAACAGACGAGTCTTCTAATGGATAGAGTCAACTATCGCCTATAGACTCCAAATATGTAATAGTGCATTGCTACTTTGTGGCGAGTTCTTTATATCACGTGCATAAGTTTACCGGCTATCTTATCTTACCCTCCAAACCAGAACATGACAGCGACAAGCACTGAAGCTATTGCAGTAGGAATAGTTAAGGCGGATGTACTAGATCCGGGCGAAATAATGCAGAACTCTACTACCTGTTAGCCACGATGGTAGTGGCTCGCATAGCTAAAAGGTCACCTTAAATAACGTGCCTGGCAGAATGGCAGTTGGCTTATTCTTCAATTCTTCAAAGGAGGCCGGGAGCAACTCGGGAGAAACTTAAAAACAGACCAATTGTTCAGTCAATATATCAGACTTATAGATTTTAAAATAATTCAAAAGAATCGGTACCGACCAATCCAGTGAGCTGTAAATAGGCAGATAAAATATCAATTTTAAATTAAGCAGTCGGAACACCGTGTTTCTTTTCCCCACGATTCAAATAATTTGGCAGAATTAATTTGGTAAAATGGTAAAAAATCAAACATTATTAGTCTAGTGTAGGTTGTCAATGGGATGTGGATAATAGGACAGATTCCGTAACGATTTAAGAGAATATTAATTACGTTTTAAGAGAATATTACTATGGGTAACCAGATACATGGTATGGATGCTCTAAAATAACGCCTGGATCTAGTAAATGAGAATCATCTCATGGAATCTTTAGTGTAGCGTTTGCTAATCACGTTTGCGATTGCAAAGTTAGTAGATTAGTTTTGAAGGATAGTTTTGGTGTAAAGAAAAAAAAATATATAAAAACTAGCTGACCCGGCAAACGTTGTTTTGCCATATAAATTATTTAATAAAAAAATAAGGGTTGGTGATAGAAGGGTAAAAATGTAGAGTTATATGTATTTTTTAATGCTGAATCATAAAAAAATAAAAATAAAAAAATTGTCCATAAAGTAAAAAAAAAAAATTTTAGGGGTGGACAACCCTTAACATTTAGGGGGATGAAAAATAGATGTTGGCCGATTCTCAGACCCACTGAATATGCATACGAAATTTCATCAAAATCGGTCAAGCCGTTTCGGAGGAGTATGGAGACTAACATTGTGACACGAGAATTTTATATATATAGAGATAGAGTTTTATCAAATGCTACGATATCAAGCTTTAAAAATTCAAGAATTTTCATTTTCTGTTGTTTCGAACACGTAGAAAAGATGATAAATTAAAGACTAACAAAAGTGATATGCAAACAAAGAATGGAGCAAAATGGGGATGACTTTTACTGATATCGTGAGCAAATTAATCGAGAGCTGTTCGAAGTGTCAAGAGTCTGTGTAACAGGTAAAGATATCTTTGGATTAATATTTCGGCCTGCAATCAATCGAGACCTCGAGCAAAAGCCAGTAACGAGTCAAGCCTTGATACCATTTGATGGCATCGTCAAGTTGTTGTAATGTTCATAGGCAGTAGCTTCTTCCTATGCCACTATAAGTGGTTCTATAACAAAATATACTGCCTTAAGCCTTTTAATTCTCACATTAGATACTTTTTGGGTGGTCTCTAAGGCATCCAACTTTTTTGTTCTAGCGAAGCATTCTGTTCCCCGGAAGCCTGGTTCCAAAATAAAGGTCACACAAACCTACTGCTTAAAATCGTTCAAAAACAAGAAGGTCTGCCTAGCCCGCAAGGCATTTTTACCAAGATATTTATGTATTGTAGGCAACAAACAAACTAAATTTTATAAAAGAAAACCACAAAGGTCAAAAAATAAATTCAAAATTAACGAAAGCAAAATTCTAAACGTAATAAATATAAATCTAATATTAAATTGTGCTCTTTGGCAATATAAGTCGCTCATAGAGCAATACTAATTTATTATTAAACCCCGCAAAGTTTATTAAACACTCCAGTGGCAATTTTAGCACACACAATAAAGTTCCGAACCCGTCTAATAAATATCAACATTCGCAATATGGGAAGGAAACTGGGCAAAGCTTTTAGCTGCAAACGAATCGTAGAATATTTGTTGTGTAACTGTGCACTGGTTGGATTCGATCCAGAGGCGTAAGTTTTTTACACAAGAGGATTCCAATGTTTGTATATTTCTTTTGTTGTTTCGAAGAAAATAGTTTCGTTTAGATTAGAGATTATTAGGTTGTGCACACACGAGAAATTTTCATGCGCAAAAACTTTTTAGCATTGTATTATGAATTTTAAAGCCTTGGTATTAAAAAAGATTCTGTATTGGTCAAGTTTTCCTTGATTGAGTCTACACTACACCACCTAGCTTCCTGCCATATAGCCACTCATATCCAATAAGCTTCCTACCATATAGCTTGCAAATTGCGAGCGAAAATAAATCATGTTATTACTATCGTGACTGCTAGTTAGTAGAGTTCTGCAATGTCTCGCCTGGATCTAAATTAATCACTAGACTCTGTAAAAAAGTATGTTCACGCCCATATCCCCGAAGGGGTAGGCAGAGGTACAACAAGTGCACCCACGATTAGCCGAAGATACTTGGTCCCACAATGTGATAGGTGGCCAGCCTATCGCCAACCGGACACTTTCCAATCTCGGGCAACTTTGTGTTTCTCAGAAAACTGAAAAACACTTTTTTTAATGTGCCCGACCCGGGAATTGAACCCGGGACCTCATGTAGTCAACGCCAACGCTGGACCACTAGACTAGAGGCGACATTAGACTCTGTACTGATAGTGAAAATGTGTTTTTTAAGAAGAAACTCGAAAAAAGCTTAATAATACTTTAACCTAAGCTGAGGATTGTACCCAGGATCTCTTAATCTGATCTTATAATGTTAAATATTAGTAGTGCTATTACAAAGCCTATTTAAACATGCGTATAGATTAATACTCATTCTGTCCATCAACCGCGACATACAAATTCGTAAGAACGAACGAGATAGAATGAACACAAACTTAAGTGCATGATCAAACCTGCTTTTTAGAAAGAGTGTAGACCAATAAATACCTATTTTAAGAATAAAAATATTTAAACAAAGAATAAAGTTCGGCTAAAACTAAACCTAATTCGTACAGAGAAGCGAGTCTTGCCAGAAATTCCAAATTTATCACCGGCTTGTTACTGCGAACAAATAAATTTGCCTCACGCTCAACGGGGCGCTGTGGCATCTTTATATCTATTATCTTAGTTTTGTAAACCGTATCATGGTCAGCAATATGTCCTTTTAGAGTTTCGTCGGTAGACGGCAATTTGCTTTTTTATATTATTATTTATTTATTTATTCTTTTGTACACACAGAAATACAAAACAATACTTATTTAAAAAGAAAATTCATGTACAATGGCGTGCTTATCTCTTCAAGAGATTTCTTCCAGCAAAACCAACCATACAGGTTGTTAAAAAAAATCACTAGTTATAAACAGCAGGCATGGTGTACATTTGAGATTAATACTAACTAAAACAAATTTTAACAAAACAAACAAGGATAAATGCAAGGTAAAATTACTTCTTTGATAATGATTTCTATATAAAGTGACAGTGAGACAGAATCTACGATAAAAATTGAAAGTGAGTATAAGTGAAAGAAAAGAAAACACAGTCACATCTATGTTTTTAAATTACGTAAGTACAGGAATATATATATATATATATATATATATATATATATATATATATATATATATATATATATATATATATATATATATATTTAGTATTATTAGATAACCAAACAAGCAGATCGCTCTCTTGATGGAAAGACAAACCATCGCCTATAGACATTAAAGATGTAAACGATGCGTTGCTATCCATGTGGCGAGATGGAAATGCCACAAACATAATCGTAAGTCTACTATCTATCCTCCAAACCGAAACTAGCCAATGACAAGCATTGACGCTATTGCGGCATTGGTAAGGCGGTGGTACCAAATACCCGGGCGAGACGTTGCGGAAATCTACCACATATTAGTCATGATAGCAGAGACACGTTTAGCCAATCGGTCGCCTTTTAAGACTTGTCTGGCGGAATGGTAGTAGGTTTAAACTTCAAAGAAGCTCGGGCCAACACGGGGGAATTATATAACTAGAGATCACCTGTGGCCGAAATTCGACCATAGACTAAACAACAAAATCTCTTTTAACTTTTGACAACTTAGTTTAGCCGTAATGAAAATAGGAATCATGTGTGTATTATTATGTATGTCACTCGAATATAGTGTGTGTCTTATTTATTTTAATTAATTACTAGCTACTAGCCCGTCGCATTATCAAAGTTTTTGGCATATCACGCGGGATCATCTCATTTTTCTGAGATAAAAATTAGCTTTTGTGCTATTCGAGGTCATCGTCTACCTGTGTGCCAAATTTTATTCAAACATTCATCCATCCATCTATCCATCCATTCAAACATCCAAACTTTCGCATTTATAATATTAATATAGATTAATATAGAAGTATATGTTTAATCGCCTCTGTGGTCTAGAGGCCCAGCGTTGGCGTTGACCACATGAGGTCCCGGGTTCGATTCCCGAGTCGGGCACTTAAAAAAAAAGTGGTTTTTCATTTTTCTGATAAACACAAAGTTGCCCGGGATTGGAAAGTGCCCGGTTGACGATAGGCTTGCCACCTATCACATTTGTGGTACCAAGTATCTTCGGCTAATCGTGGGTGCACTTGTTGTACCTCCGCCTAACCCTTCGGGGATACGGGCGTGAAGATACTTTTTTATATGTTTAATGGAATTTATTTAAAAATATAAGGTTTCTGCAGTCCTCCACAATGTAAACTTTAACTGTGCCAAATTTCTTACTCCACCGTTCGCGCAATTGTCCTAAATTCTAAAAAGGAATCTAAAGTTTTTTTATTCACGTATTAATATATAGACATAGTTAATAATGCCCTATATAAATATAGTTAATAATAACCTATGTAAATATAGTTAATAATACTCTACTTATATAATTTTAGTTAATAATCTATACATATATGTACATATAATAAAATCGTAGGAAAGTCAAAACTGTACATTGAATATTTTTTTAAAGAATACTTGGGGCGTGATCTACAATCGATATAGAAGCCAAAAATATAGTTTTTAGAATTTTTGTCTGTTTGTCTGTTGGTCTGTATGTATGTCCGGGGTAAACTCAAAAACTACTGCATGGATTTACTTTAAATTTTGCATGAATATTACTAAAAGGTCGGGTCAACATATAGGCTACATATTATCATGCTATCTCCTAAGGGGGAGGAGCTGTGCGGAGTAAACGAAGTCCGCGCGAACGAAGTCGTGGGCAACACCTAGTATCATATAAAAAATATTTTCTTTTAACTATGAACTACTAAGTGAGCCCGTACCTGCATGGAATATGTTTGTAATATACATATAATAAAATCGTAGGAAAGTCAAAACTGTACATTGAATATTTTTTTAAACAATACTTGGGGCGTGATCTACAATCGATATAGAAGCCAAAAATATAGTTTTTAGAATTTTTTCCGTTTGTCTGTTTGTCTGTTTGTCTGTATGTATGTCTGGGGTAAACTCAAAAAGTACTGCATGGATTTACTTCAAATTTTGCATGAATATTACTAACAGGTCGGGTCAACATATAGGCTACATATTATCACGCTATCTCCTAAGTGGAGGAGCTGTGTGGAGTAAACGAAGTCCGCGCGGACGAAGTCGTGGGCAACACCTAGTATGATATAAAAACTATTTTCTTTTAACTATGAACTACTAAGTGAGCCCGTACCTGCATGGAATATGTTTGAAAACATAACTAAATTATTGTGTCAAATTATGCGCTGTCAATAATTAATAATCTAGTTTTGATGATTTCATTAGAAATTTAATAAAACAAATTATACGATGTCGAAATAAATTACAGGCTGTATGGATTTGGAAATCGGAATTTGCCGATGTTTACACATTAAAATGAGATGGGGATGAAGCGTGAAATTAAATGGATGGAAACATTATTTGAACATTAAAATTATTGTTTACGACTAATATAACACGTGCATGTCCTTAATGAAACAAATTTTATACAAATATTTCAACCTCTATTTAACCATCTTAGGGGATAAATTTCAAAAAATCTCTTTTTATTCCCTCTTTATTTTTTTATTTCACATAAATAAAAAATCCAAAGCATGATTTACAGAAGGTACAATACTATATGAATAACAAGCAGATGGTTCTCCTGATGGAAAGGGTCAACCATCGCCTATAGACACCAAAGGTGTTAATGGTGCGTTGCTATCATGTGGCGAAGTCTAATGCCACTTGCATAAGTTTACATTAGCCAATTACGAATTTTTCCTTTGTTTTCTGATCATATGTTGTAGGTAATTAAGTAGTAAAGAAATTAGTTATAGAAGTGGAAAGCTACAAAGCTAGGATTAAAATAATAATAATAATAATAACAACAAAAATAATCACAATTATACAATTAAAAATGTAGTAAAATAATTGATTATATAATATATGCACTTGTACTGTTTCACAAATGTAATTTGAATTTTATTTATTACACAATTTACATTTTTACATTTTACATTTGTGAAATTTCAATTTACATTTGTGAAACAGTACAAGTGCATATATTATATAATCAATATGATGCAGTTTCACCAAGTGCCGACGATGGAAAGTATAAATTATATGTAGTAAAATAATAAAAGTAACAACTCCATCATCAAAAATTCGATATTTGCACAAGTGTGATTGTTTTGTGTGTGTGTGTGTGTGTGTGTGTGTGTGTGTGTGTGTGTTTGTGTGTACGTGTGTGCGTTTGTATATGTGTGTGAAATTGTAAGAGAAATCCCTGTTAAAAATTTCATCATTCTTGGTTCAATGGTTATGTTGGTCGTTTATCTTATGTCAGTCAATGAGTCAGGAATTTTTTTGCTAAAATATATACAGATAACCTTATTATTATTTTAATCACCTCTGTGGTCTAGTCCTCCGGTGTGGGTGTTTAAGTACATGAGTTGAGAACCCGGGAGGTTCGATTCCCGAGTCGGGCAATTCAAATATGTTTTTTTCAGTTTTTTCTCAGTTTCAGTTTTTTCGAGAATCGCACAGTTGTGGGTTTCAAGACATCGAGATTGTGAGGATGAAATTTTATTATAGTCAATTCGATGCGTATATGCAGGTTGACTGGAAAAGATTGTACATGCGGATAAAAAGTGTTCGGTACTCAATTTAAAAACTGAAATACAAAAAATATTTAAATTTAGATTAAATTATTCAAGGAAAATAGAAAGTACTTTCGCACAGACATATAGTTCATTGTTTATAAACAGCTAATCATTGCCGCCCATGGCGCGTGTCAGTGAAAACACGTGCTAACGACATTTTTTATAATATTTTTTAATATTGCTACACTGATATTGTTGAGTTTTACTATAAATATTAGCAACTAGCTACCCGCGCAGCTTTGCCCGCGAGTATATTAATAAGTCGTCCAAATAGTTTTTAATAAAAATTTCATCCCCTATTTCAGCTCTGCAGGGACTGATTTTTGAAAAAAAATTAGCCTATGTTTGACCCCGGATTTTTAACTATATGCATGCCAAATTTCATGAAAATCGGTCTAGCGGTTTAGCCATGAAAGCGTAACAGATAGACAGACAGACTTTCGCATTTATAATATTAGTATGGATATGTGCTTTTTATTATATATTTATTTGTTCCATACGACCATTATCGCGTCCCACAATATGTACAATCTTCTACTGGTAAACTTAAAACTTACATAAATGGTCTGGATGAGCCGAGCATAATGGGCGGTGGGTGTAAAGTCAAAAAGGGATTATATATATGTCGCCGTGAAATTGTTAATACCGTTACATTATAATCTACCTAATTTGTTTAGGTTAGATTAGCAGCTAAATTATAATATCACTTAGCTAGATTATAATGTAACGGAATTGTTCCCTAGGTAGATCATAATCGACATATATGCCTATATCTTTTTCAGAGGGTACTTCACAAAGGATTTTACTTAAGCGTTTCGTATTTTTTCCATTCAATTGCCTAGAAATATTTTCAGAATATATCAATAAATAATGTGTCTAGACTTGTAGCGAATCCTCAAAATTGTATTTATATGAAAACAAAATCCAGTGCTTGTGAATTACGCGTTCCGAAATATAATCATGTTAAAGAAACGTTTTTGCTGTTTCTATTGTGTTTATTTTTATATCTAAAATATATGTCCTAATATATTTTAGATATACGTAAAAACAACACAATAAAATACCAAACAAACTTCTCTCTCTGATAAAAGAATAGGCAGGAGACCCATCTGCTTGTTTGCTATCTTATGATATAAAAAAACCAACATGATTCGAACCCACAGACCACAGACATCTTAACCATGAATGTAACAGAAGCAAGAATAAAAAATAAAAAAGAAATAACATTTATAAAATTGAATCCCACATCAATAAAACATTTGATCTGACCGATACAACATATTGTGCTCCAGCAATAGGAACGACTTAGGAAATATTTTGCGAGTTTATTCTAAAGAGGGTTGTATTATAGATATATTATATAGTTAAGTATTTTGCGGTCTCGTAGCACCACATGTTAGTTATTTGGGTTTCTCACAAAAACCCTCCTCTGTAATACTTTTTCGTAAAGGACTACGTAATTTTTCAATATTTTCTTTGTTCTTGACTAAGTAATGGATATGGTTCAGCTTCGATTCCTAACAAAAGTTTTTAGGGTTCCGTACCCAAAGAGTACAAACGGAATGTTAATAAGACTCCACTGTACGTCCGTCTGTCTGTCTGTCGCCAGGCTATATCTCATGAACCGTGATTGCTAGACATTTGAAATTTTCACATATGTATATATGTTACTGCTATAACAGCAAATGCTAAAACAGAATAAAATAAATATATTTAAGGAGGGAGGATTTACCCATACAATAAACGTGCTTTTTGCCGTTTTTTATAGACTAGGGATCGTCTGCGGCCGAAATTCGACCAAATACTAAACAATAAAACCTTTTTAAGTTTGAAAACTGACTTTTGCAGTAAAGAAAATATTACAGTACCTATTTATGTGTATTTAACCTCACATATGTCACCTAAATGTAGTCTGCGTAATGTTTATTTATATTAATTTAATGTACTCGTATTTCTAAAAAATATTAATTAAAATATTAGGTTTCTGCAGTCGTCCGTAATGTAAACTATGTCTGTGCCAAATTTCATACTTCACCGTTCGCGCAATTATTTTAAAAAGGGGTCCAAAGTTTTTTTTTTTCGAGTATTAATATATAGATAATGGTACGGAACCCTTCATGCGCGAATCTGACTCGCACTTGGCCATACGTTTCTATGTATAATTTCGTTGACAAACACCCATCCCTCCAATATACGTAACAAAACATAAATCGAATCAGAGCGATTAGGTGTCTTACACATTTTGTTACATATTATGCCGCATCGTAGCACGACGCAAAATTGTATCGTGTTTATATGTGGAAGAGCCATAAACGCTGCAACTGGATTGTCATTTCATTACGTGTATCAAGCCCCTGATTCACCTAAAGAAATGACAAAACCAGAAAATATTTCCTTACTTTGTGGCTAGGTCAGTGCAAGTAATTTTTCCAGCTATATTTATTTAGTTATTAATTGTTGAATCAAAAGTGTCAGCAGAGCAATCCGAAAGAGAGTAATAGCTCCAATCTTTACGATTCAGTGGTTTATCGGTCGACTACGTAGAAGGTGATTCTCTAAATTCGCATTTTATTGTTGTGTTTGCTACTAAGCATCAATAAATTGAAATTTTTACATCATAAGCTAGCAAACAAGCAGATGGCTCGTCTGATGAAAAGAAACAATTATTGCCTATAGACACTTAATATGTTCATGGTTGCTATCGGGTTGGGATGTCTTAACACCACATACATAAGTTTATCGAATAACTTATCTTCCAAACCAAAATACGACAGTGACTTAATACAAGGAACAAAAACAATCTTGTTGTGCATGCATCTCGTCTCCACAGAATAAGTAACTCTTTTATGGGGCAATGTATACACTTTTACATTAAACTTCCCGAAACTATAAGAGATCTACCAGTCAATAAATTAAAAAAAATGTGTTAAAACAAAACTGTGTAAAAAAGGATATTATAAAATCTCAAATTATTTAGAAGACGAAAACGCCTGAGATTAATTGCTCCTCATACCGATCTCATATATATTTTTTGTAATATTGTGATAATGTAAAAAAATCAATGAATGAAAAAAAAGACAAGCCCGCTGAGTTCCTCAGTGTGTGGCCGCGTTTCCGATCCGGTAGTAATTTTTAAAAAAATATGTTGACGTGTAAAAATAACTTGTAAAAAGTTTTATTGAATAAAGTATTTCTGATTTCTGATTTCTGATCTAGTCTATAGCGGCAGGACTAGGTAAGGCGGTGTTACTATACACCCGGGCGAGACGTTGCGGAACTCTACCACCTAGTAGTCATGATGGTTGTAGTGGTAATGACTAGTATATAAACAATCGTTCGCCTTTTACAAACTGCATGGCTGAATGGCAGATGGTTTATTCTTGATGGGAGCCGAACTAACACAATGAAGATATATGATACTTTCACGAGTCCTTCAAAAATAATGACAATATATCCATACATATTAAATTTCTTTAATTTTAGGTTACTTAAGGCGCGGTGCTACCCCACATTCATAAAACTAGGTTTCTTTGACGCTCGAGTACGAGGAAACCCGAAGAAAATATCCCAGGCAAAAAATATAGAGAGTAGAAAAAGGTCTAAATTATAATTTTAACCGAATATAATATTAAATATTTGTTTAATATTTTCAACAAAAAATCGTAATTTGCTTCACAAGAATAAACTTTGGCGTAAGCAGTAACAATATTTTTTTACAGGATGTAATAGATATATGGTTTTATTAAGACTTTATCCAGACACAGACATAATTATGTAAGGAAATCCCGCAAATAAAATGTTTATTTGCAGCCTAGCTATACTTTTAACAAAACATTTTTGTATGCTTTGTTTTGTAATTTTCAACCTACTTCAACGTCTCGTAAATGTAACATTATAGATTACGCGGTAATACGCGGTTGTGTGAGTGAAAACCACGTTTTTAAATCGTAGTCATTCCGCGTCTTAAATAGAAACTGTATAATAAAATCCATATCAATAAAATATTTCATCTAACCTATACAGTATATTGTGTTCCTAAAGCAATAATACAGACAGATATATTTTATTTGGCGAGTTTTGACTAAACAGGGTTGAGTTATAAAAATATTATACAACGAAGTAGCTTGCGGTCTCCTACGTATACAAGTTACGAGTCAACTGGCTTTACCGTCATAAAAAGCCCTCATTCTGTAAAAGTTTTTGCAAAGGTTTGCGTTGTATCTTTAATATTTTTTATTTTCTTGAAATAAGCAGTAGACTTACATAACTTAGAAATATTTAAACACGCTTATATAATTCTGGGTGATTATAAAATTCAATATGAATAAGTAATGCCGATAAACTGGCCTACAGTTTGGCACATATAAATCGTGAAAAAAATCTGTACATTATTGTTATAAAATTTAAAAACTACATATCACATGTTAGCGTGAAGCAAATACTTTGTATCTCTTCTTATGACGATTACGTGAACGGTGAAAAATTAAATTTTAAACGGTTAACATTATGGAATTCTGCAGAAACCTAAAAAATAGAAATTATATGCATTTGAAATACATTATATTAATAAAAATAAAGCTTACACACACTAAATTCATGCCACATACATGACATCATACACACATGCTAAAACGTACGTATAATACATTGCTCGTTTTGTGTATTTCCTTAATAATATTAATAATAATAATATTTAAGTAATTCAGAAACAAGTCCATATTTGTGTTAGCAGTACATTTTTAAAAAGTAAAATTATTGAAAATTGTATGATGTATAACAGGTAAAATTAACTTACAGTTTCTAGTGATTTTGAGTAATTAAGTTCTTAAAAACGGAAATAGTGTAACTTATTCCTATCTTACGGCGATATAGTGAGAAAAAAAACCTATATAAATCGTCCTGGTGTCACCTGAGATATATGCAGGTTTAACCAATGCTGAAGCAATTTTGAGTCCCCATGATACACCAACACATTTAGAATGTTATTCGGGCTAGTTCTCAGTCTACCGAGTAAAGAGGCACATCGCTTTCTGACAATCGCACGAAACCCATCCACACGATTCTCCGCAAACATGCCCGAAGCACTACAATGGCGTGGCAGACCAATCAGTATCCTAAATGCGTTATTATATTGCACTCGCAGGGCATCAAACACGCGCCTCGTGTACCTTCCCCACAGAATACAGGTGTAAAAAGACTGGCAGTATGCTTTAAACAGAGTTACTTTAACCTGTTTAGTGCAGCGAGCAAACCTGCGGGTCAGCATGTTGCAGCGCACGGTTAATGTCCTACGCTCGCGCTCAATATCTAAATCGTCCTTTAAATTCTCTGAAACCCAGTGCCCCAGATATTTAGAATATTAAATTTTAAATATTATAAATAAATTAAATTTAAATTAAATAAAAAAAATTAAATTAAATTAAATTTTACTGTTTTTTTAGAAAAAACAAGGAGAACACTAAAATAAATCAAATTATACATAATTGAGGTAAGAACTCGTCAAAAAATCAAAATTATCCCGTACAAATTTCCAACGGTTTCCATTTCAGAATCATGGTCCCTATCTATGGTTTCGATTTTCAGTACCGTCCCTTGCACGCTATATAAAATTCACGAAACGTTTCAAATTAAATTGCTTTTATTTCTTCTTTAAGTTATGAATTTCCGCAAAGTTACGCCTGAATCTATGAAGTTGCTAAATGTTGTTTTTAGTTCTTAAGCTCTTTAGTTGAAGAATAATTAAAGGCTAGTCTTATATTGTTTCAGATTTTATAAATTATATCTTATTGTATTTTCGTATGGTTTGCATTTTATTTGGGCTTTTAATACATAAATCTTATTCTACTACATTAGCGATATAGGTTGATTTAGTAATACAAAGCCAGATCTCCTACAACACTGCCTTTTTTTGTTTTCTAATACCTAACATCAAATTTATGATAAAATATAGGCGTGTCCTAACTTTTATTTTTTTAATTTTGTTTTTGTCCTAACTGTTTTGTTAGCATAAACATGCAAACATGTTTTTCGAGGCGAACGCAATACATCCCCGCGTTCGCCTGTGGAGAGGGGTAATTTCATATCATCGTTGCTTGCAAACATTGAGGTTTTGCGTTTCATATTGAATGATTTCCTGTGTATATTCCTATTGTTACTCCCTATAGTTTGTTGTGTGTTAATATGAATTAGAATAAAGACAATACGCCATTTTTCGTCGATTTAATACCCAAGCGCCGTGTGATTTAGGATGCTTCATTGTCGGATCACAAGAAAAAAATGAAGTTATTGAGGAGATGCCAAAACTGATGCAAAATTCAATCAAAGAAGTAAATACAAAGAGCACAAGTCTCCGAGGTCAATTTAAACGCGAGAAAATAAATAACTTCTAAAACATCGAGTGCGTTTTCTTTGTTCGCAGTCATTTTATCGAGTGGATGTTAGATGTTTGGACATATGGTTAAAAGTCGCAGGAGACTGGAATGTTTTGCTAACACGTGTAACTTACATGTTTTATTAGTTTTTTTTATACCATAAGGTAGCAAACAAGCAGATGGGTCTCCTGATAGAAAGAGTCAACTATGCCTATAGACACCAAAAGTGTTAATGGTGTGTTGGTATCTTGTTACGAGGTTTAATGCCACGTGTATAAGTTTACCGGCTACCTTACCCTCCAAACCGGAACACGACAGTGACAAGCACAAACGCTTTTGCGGCAGGAATAGGTAAGGCGGTGGTACTTGACCCGGGCGAGACAATGCAGAACTCCACCACCTAGTAGCCACGATGGTAGTGACTCGTATAGCCAATTTGTAATTTTTAGGAGCAGGACGCACTCCTTAAGAGTTTACTCTAGTCGCGCTTCGAAGCTAACATACACATTTTTTGGGGTTCCGTATAAAAGGCAAAACGGGACTCAATTACTTAGCCTCCGCTATCTGTCTGTACATCTGTCTGTCACCAGGCTGTATTTTATAAGCCGTGATAGCTAGAAAGCTGAAATTTTCACAAATTATGTATTTCCGTTGCCGCTATAACGACTAATACTGAAAATAAAAAAAATGAAAATATTAAGGGGGTCCCCATACAATAAACACTTTTCTTCGTATTTTTTTAAAGATGATGATACGGAATCCTTCGTGCGCGAGTCCGATTCGCAATTGGCCGATTTTTTCTTTGACGTGTTAAGTTATTCGCCGGTGAAGTTCTTAAGTATTATTAAATATTATTAGTAATAGATAATAAACATGTTGTAACACAAAAAGTAAAACTGACATTTTTTTGTGATTTTTGTACCTAATTATTTTTATATCTGACTAAAAATAAGCAACTTTGGCCTCCCTTTACCTTATCGTATGTAATAATCGTAAAAGACAAAACATTTTTTGAAAGAAAAAAAGAACAAAAATATTTTAAAAATCCTTACCGGAACCGTTTTTGTATTATCATTAGGACGATATTCTGAGTTTGTTCATTTTAATATAAGCTTTCCTGGCGTTGATGTTACTACTTATGGGTTTCGTGCACGCAATATTTTTTTTATATCTTATTATGACAAACATAGCCTTTCTAATGGAAAGACACAAACATCGCGTATAAAACAAAGATGTTAATGATGCGTTGCAATCCGTGTACCGGGATGTTAAGACCACATGCATTAGTTTACCGGCTACCTTACTCTTAAAACCCGAAGACGACAGTGACAATTTTAATATTCTTGAGGCCGGAATAAGTAAAGCGGTGGTACCAAATGTCATATTGTTGCGTTAAATATGGAAACTAATGATTAATTTTGAAAATGTTTTCCCCGTGTTGGTCCCGGGCTCTCGAGCAGAAGGAACCAAATGTCATTATGTGCTCTGATCCATCACATATTATTAGTTGGTTTGTGATATTGGCGGTGATCCTCACAGCCTTTGTCAAATTACTGAAGCTAATTTTCCCCGTGTTGGTCCCGGGCTCCTTTGAGGATAAGCTAAGTCCTGCTCCTAAAAATTACAAATTGGCTATACGAGTCACTACCATCGTGGCTACTAGGTGGTAGAGTTCTGCATTGTCTCGCCCGGGTCTGGTACCACCGCCTTACCTATTTCTGCCGCAATAACGTCAGTGCTCGTCATTGTCATGTTCCGGTTTTGAGGGCAAGGTATTCAGCAAACTTTTGCATGTGGCATTAGACCTCGCCACAAGATAGCAACGCGTCATAAAATCTAGCCTATGTCCCATTTCAAGCCATCATCTACCTTTGTGCCAAATTTTATTCAAATTTGTTCTGTACTTTTGGCGTGATTGAGTAACAAACATCCATTCATCCAAAAATCCAAACTTTGACATTTATAATATTAAACATCTGGTTGACCGAGCTTTGCTCGGTTTTTTTGCTTGGGAATCGAGCTTTTCTTGGACCTGGAACCTTGATAAATCGATTCCTTGACCCCAAAAACCCCTAATTTGTGACTATATACTTTAAACGAGCAATTCTTGTATATATATATATATATATATATATACAAGAATTGCTCGTTTAAAGGTAATTTGAGATTACGGTTTTTGAGTTTTACGATCTTATAAAAAGTTTTGAAAAAATATATTTTATTAATCAAAGGTTGAATTAATTTATTTATTATTTTTCTGTCATTCATTATTTTATAAATATGTTATTGTATTATTTTATAAATACAGCTTTGTGATGGCCATAGAAAAATAGCTCATATCATACTCAAATTGCTGTTACATAAAAACAAAAAAAAAGCACTTAATTATTATACAACTAAGCGATCGCTGGTTATGTTTTTTTTATGTTATAAGATAGCAAACAAGCAGATGAGTCTCCTGATGGAAAGTCAACCATCGCCTATAGACACCAAAGGTGTTAATGGTGCGTTGCAATCTTGTGGTGAGGTCTAATGCCACATGCATAAGTAGACATGCATATGCATATTATGGTGGTAGTAGTGATCATAGTGGTGGTGGTGATGATATTATTATACATTCGTAAATAAATATGAATACTAAATTATGCTCATTTGGATTTTTCAAACTATTTAGTTTTAGTTAAACGTGAAAATGTTAAATAATATTTTGAAAAATTGTCTTTATGGCCTAGTGATCTGGTGTCGGTGTTGACTTATTTTTCTCGGGTCGGGCAATTCAAAAAATTTGTTTTTCAGCTTACTGACAAAATTGCCCGATTGGC
This sequence comes from Apodemia mormo, assembly GCA_036924255.1. NCBI lineage: Eukaryota > Metazoa > Arthropoda > Insecta > Lepidoptera > Riodinidae > Apodemia > Apodemia mormo. Next base: position 3,790,116 of record JAUPFN010000006.1, on the reverse strand, counting down.
GATATGCATGCTACCTATCACATTGTGAGACTAAATCTTTGACTAATCGTGGGTGCAATAGTTGTACCTCTGCCTACTTTCGGCGATACATGCGTGAATATACTTTATTTTTTAGGAAAATCTAATGTAGAGAAATCGTAATCCATGTTGTCTCTCAAACTAATTTCAAGCTCAGTGAAAGTGTGAGCAGTAAAACAACATCGCGAAGCGAGCATGTAAATGAAGATTAGAAGTGTTAGTCATCAAAGTAAATTGTTCGAGGCTTAAACCTTACGTTGTTTCTTAATAAGGTGATTCAGAAATGTTTTACTGTTTCCTCGTAACATTCAAATCTCAGTGACAAAACAACATACAATGAGAAATACGTCCGGGAACTGAAAATTTACTCTTATTTTCATCGTGTAGTGATTTGTAGGTACAGAAATAGAATAGATAAAAATTGTTTTCTGCGATTTAGTTCCAATTTTGTAAATTTAGACAAATATTGTTTTCTAAACTTTTATGGGCCAGTTAGACGAACAAAAGACTGTCATAACTTTGCAGTAGTACGCTTTCGGTTAATTTTCTACCAGCATTTCAATTTAAAATACTGCTAGATTACCGCGCATCTTGTTCCGCAAATAGTAACAAGGCATTTATATTATCTCTTACTCTTACAATTTTTCAGCCGTTATTACAAACATTTAGGAGTACATTTAAAACTAGCGACCTACCCGCGGTTTCACCCGCGTAGCTTTTGTTCCCGTGGGAATATCGGAAAGGTTTATATACTAAAACCTTCCTCAAGAATCAATCTATCTATTTAAAAAACCGCATCAAAATCCGTTGCGTGGTTTTAAAGATTTAAGCATACACAGGGTCATAGGGGCATAGGGACAGACAGTGAAAGCGACTTTGTTTTATACTATGTAGTGATAAAATGTTTATGCATAACCTTGGGTCTTTATCTATACTAGCGATCGCCTGTGGCCGAAAATCGACCATAAACTAAACAATAAAATCTCTTTTAAATTTGACAACAGATTTTAGTCCTAAAGAAAATATTATATTATACATGTGTGTATCTTATCGTGTATGTTACATGAATGTAGTATGTGTATTTATATTTTTATTAATTTAACTAGCTGAACCGGCAAACTGCCTGCCTTTTTAAGTACTCATATTTTATATATATATTTACTCACCTTTTAAACCTTCCCCGGACTTCAACAATTAATTCAAAATCAAAATTAGCCAAATCAGTTCAGCCGTTCTCGAGTTTTAGTGAGACTAACGAACAGCAATTGATTTTTATATATATAGATAGATGTATTTCTAATGCATTATATTTAAAAATATTGGGTTTTTACAGTCGTCCGTAATGTAAACTTTAACTGTGCCAAATTTCAACCTCCACCGTCTGCGCAATTGTCTTAAAAAGGGATCTAAAGTTTTTTATTCACCTATTAATATACAGGGTTACCTTTAAAACACCAGCAACTTCGCAGGACCAGATAGCTAACATCATATAAAACAACATTTGTTCTACGACTTTTGATAATTTGTTGGATTTTACTTTCATACAAAAATTTATGAATTAAATTTTTCGATTGAACGTTCTTAACTCTACGTGCTTCGCAAAGATTAGGTAGGAAGTGTTACTATTATTACTACTAGCAGCGCATCCGAATGAAGAGTTAGAAATGTCACGACAGGACAATGAAAACTTAAAAAATCATTTTTATTTAATGAATTGAGCTACGTCAAAAGTTATGATTTTCTATGGAACAAATGTTGTTATTTATAATGTTAGGTATTTACTCCTGCGAGGTTGCTGGTATTTTAAAGGTTACCCTGTATAGTTTTTAATTTGTTATTAATATTTTAAATGTCAGAAACCGAAAATAATATGATGGAACATAAAAATAATGATAACTATTTAACTTAGATTAAACACATAGATAACAAAACATATATCGTATTTTCATATAAAAATACATAATGAAATATAAATAAATACATTTAACATACTTAGATATATACAATTACGAATAAACATATAATTCTTGATGAATTTCATTAAAATTGATTCAATGGTGTATCCTTGAAAGCGTAACAGATAGATAAGATAAGGTTTTGCATTTATAATATTACCTAGTATCGATATGGATTTTTCTGTTTTGCTCTTGGTATCATACCAAGCGTAAAAATTAATTTACTTTTATTTCGTATTCTGTAATTTTTTTCTTGATTAAATATTTAAAATTTGATGATGAATGATTAAGTGGTTAGGATGTGATAGCTTTACATATAAACACACTTCCACATTTAACGTTCTATTACGTAATATTACGGATAAAAATTATCGCTACACACTATACACGATGATTTTATTTCATTTCATTCCAATAACGCACTATTCACATATTTGTTATATATAAGTGACGGTTATCTCCACGGATTAAATGGGTACGTATTTCAAAACAAATTGTCTTGAAAGACGTACCCATATAATTAGTTTGTCAGTGTAGCTAGCAATTACACAGAAATAAATAGTTATACTACTTATTGATGAAATAAAAATCACTTCAAGGGTAATTTTTAAACCTAACCCTCTCATTCGGTACGATGAAACCGTACAACATGGTTTATTATATTTTTTACAGTGTAATGTATATACAAGTGTATGTATGACATTTTAGATAGTCATAAGAGAAATCAGAAATCAGAAGTACTTTATTCAATAAAACTTTTTACAAGTTATTTTGACGCGTCAACATTTTTTAAACTACTACCGGATCAGAAACGCGGCCATACACTGAGAAGATCCGGCGGAAGCATTTGCTCATATTCGCGGCAACACGTTTCCTTCCCAATTGTGTGTCTATCCATCAGAAGAGTCATAACTAGTTTGCTAGCTATATAGATATAAAAAATCTAGTTCTAAAATAAACTTATTGTAGAGCATAGTTAAAATGACGCGGTTTCGTGTGCATTTCCATTTTGCGAAACAATTGGCAAGACGTACCAAGCTGAATCTGTAATGGTCGCGTGCTCACCCTCAATTAGCTATTACGAGTTTTTGGCGGTTGGGGCACGGATGATAACCTAGACACGACAATAAAGAAAGAATATTATGATGACCTCGTAAAATCTCCTTTTGCTTTAAAAAATAACGTGCCAGTTATCTGTATACGCGATAAAACGGTTATGGGGTCAAATTCTTTGCTTTAATACAAAGGTTCCCAAACTTTTTGTTCTCATAGACCACTTTCAAAATTTTGCTGGTTCCGGTGGAGCACCTGAATCTAAATTTCTACCACACTTCCAAAACTTAAGAAAAAATATGAAGCCATCGAGTCTCCCGTGGACCCCTGGGGGTCCACCTGGACCACTTTGGGAATCAGTGCTTTAACATATAAAAAACTTAATGTGTGTTAAAGAAAATTAGTTTGATTAGGCAGATAGACAGACTTTTGTATTTATAACTAGCTATGCTCGCGACTTCGTCCGCGTGGGAAAACTTCTAAAAATCCCGGGGTTTACCTGCATAGTTCCCGTTTCCGTGGGATCTCCTGGATAAGAACTATCCTATGTCCTTTCTCGGGTCTCAAACTATTTTTGTACAAAATTTCATCCAAATTAGTTAAGTAATTTAGGAGTGAAGAAGAGACAGACAGAGTTACTTTCGCTTTTATAATATTAGTATGAATATAAGTTATTGCATTTATTGCTTTTATGGGTTTATTTATATATTTTTAAGCTATTGCATAACTTCTATCGCAGGCCTTGAGCGTGGAGACCGCATCCAGAAATTCCGTAACGAAAAAAACCTAACACCCCCCACTTTTTCCATCTATCGATAAATACCAGAACTTTTAATGACTTTTTGAAATATCATGCTTGTCTCTTTAGTTCAGCAACCCGCCTTTAGGTGGCATTGGTTGTATTGGAAAACTACCGTAATCAGCTGTTTGTGAGAAAGTATATAGGTGTATAGGTATTTATCATCTACGTACAACAGTGAATATCTGTACTCGTATAATTTGTGTACAAAGTGTTTTAAATATGAATAAACAAAGAAAAAAAAAAAACTGCATAAATAAAATAAATATATATTTGTAATTGCATAAGTTGATAAAAAATGCTATGCAATAGCTTTACCGCGGCAGTCTCCGAGTGCCACACGTCTTTTTTTATTTTTAACTTATACGTGCATAATACCACATGTGATAATATCACATATGATATTTTACCATCCCGCTACACGGATAGCAACATACCATTACCATCTTTGTTGTCTATAGTGTTGGTTTTCTCTTTTAATCGGGACAGCTATCTGCTTGTTTGCAATCCCATATTATTAAAAATATTAAAAAATACTGGTTGTTAATCTTTCGCTTTGAAACGGATGGACTGATTTGACTGAATTTTATGAACATTTAGCTTAAGCTCAGACTTAACACGAAGGCTACCTTTATTTACTTTCAGTGCTGATTGATGTTAGCCTTTGATAAATCCGAGTTAAAATACGTATTAATTTTTATTTGACGTTATAAAACCAAGCAGATTGCGTGGATTGATGGCTTCTTGATGCTAAAAAATAAACAACGTCCATCAAATACATTAATTCGGATTTCTTTTCTTTATGTTACTGTTTACAGGTACAAAATATAAAAATAATAATATCGATATCAAATAATATTCGAGACATTCTTCTCTGATTATACTGTTGTTTGCTCTGACTAAACGAAAACTTTTGGATTTGTTCGATACGAGGAAAGTAATGTAATATTAGAATTGATGAAATACATTTCCGCTATGTTCTGTTACAAGACTAGCTTCCCGTCCTGGTTTCACACGTGTTAGATTTTAAAAAATCTGCAAGCTGGTTGAACCTGCAGGCCATCTTTTTTTTTATATCATAAGATAGCAAACAAGCAGATGGGTCTCCTGATGGAAAGAATCAACCATCGCCTATAGACACCAAAGATGTTAATGGTGCGTTGCTATCTTGTGGCGAGGTCTAATGCCACATGCATAAGTTTACCGGCTACCTTATCCTCCAAACCGGAACACGACAGCGACAAGCACTGACGTTATTGCGGCAGGAATAGGTAAGGCGGTGGTACCAGACCCGGGCGAGACAATGCAGAACTCTACCACCTAGTAGCCACGATGTTAGTGACTCGATAGCCAATCGGTCGCCTTTTACGACCTGCCTTAAACTTCCCTTTCAATTGCGGTATTATAAGCTCAAATGAGCAAAAATTATAGCTAAACATAGATTTTGAGATCGAAGAGTTCAAAAATCTAAAGTTTGTAAAAATTATTGTATATCTAAAATATGTAAATTTTAAACGATTTCAAAAACTTCAAAAAATATTTCTGTTAATTTTTGCCATTGATAAATCTCGAAAAAATTAACCGATTTACGGTATTTGATGCAGTTTTTAGGTAGAAGAGCTGACTAGATTTTTGAAGAAAATATATTATCCTGAAAAGTAATTTAAAAATACGGAGTAAGTTTGCTGTAAACAGCGTAATTTTAATATTTGCAAAGCTGTACATTTTGAAAATTTGAATAGAATTTCATCTTTGAAGAGGAAATCGGCGTAGTTTTTACTAAAATGTTGCAGTAAATTATAAAATGATTGGTGGAAAATTTTCAAAATTATGTCCAAAAAACAATTTTCTCAAAATTTTTCGTCAACGATAACTCCCGAACGGCTAAGCCGATTTTGGTACAATTTATGCATTAAGCGCAGTTTTTTGAGGAAAAAAAGCTGATTAAATTTTATTTTTAATCGGTGCATCAATTTGAATGTTATAAAAACATTATTTTTCCAAAATAATTTAAGGTTTTATCGAAATTTCTCAAAATCTCCTGCACCAAAATTTTTCAGATAATCTAAGTTGAATGGAATCAAATCGAATGCCATTAACTGCATTTCCATCGGTCAAGCCGTTCAAAAGTTACGAGATGTTTAAATACTCACACATACACACACAAACTTACATACAGATCAGATATACTGAAGACATCGTGAAGATAGTCGCAACAGGTTCTTAGATTCTCAAAACGTGGAAACTCGATTTCCGAAAATCTAGGTAAAATCCGTAACTTCCTTATCTACATACGTAGCGGGAAGTTAAAATGTTATGATTTTTTAACCTTATTCTGACAATAACGAACACAGCACAAAAAAAACAATTTTATTTTATCATAATATAGCAAAGAAGCAGATGGGTCTCCTGATGGAAAGAGTCAACCATCGCCTATAGACACCAAAAATGTTAATGGTGCGTTGCTATCTAGTGACGAGGTCGAATACCACATGCATAACTTATGATACCGGCTATCTTACCCTCCAAACCGGAATACGACAACGACAAGCACTGACGCTATTGCGGTAGGAATAGGTAAGGCAGTGGTACCAGACCCGGGCGAGACAATGCAGAACTCTACCACCTAGTAGCCGCGATGTTAGTAACTCGCATAGCCAATCGATCGCCTTTTACGACCAGTCTCACAGAACGGCAGTTTGCCTATTCTTCAAAGGAGCCCTGAACCAACACGGAAAATACAGATAGGGTCGTTACTGCGTAAACGGATTTTTAGGGCGAGCACTCAGCCAGAGTTTTTTCAATTTGTTGCATTTATTCCGAATTGAGCACGTACATACATTTTGGCAATTCAGTTTTATTGGTATCATTACATAGTATTTATACTTATTTTATTGGTATCATTACATAGTATTTATACATAGTATTTATACAAAGTCGCTTTCGCTGTCTGTCCCTATGTTCTTATGTCCCTATGTATGCTTAAATCTTTAAAACTACGCAACGGATTATGATGCGGTTTTTTTAATGGATAGTATGATTCTTGAGGAAGGTTTTAGTGTATAAACCTTTTCGATATTCCCACGGGAACAAAAGCTGCGTGGGTGAAACCGCGAGCAGGTCGCTAGTATATAATAAAACAAACGGACGTCATATATTAAATATAATTATACAGTATACACTAATGCGCAAGAGATAAGTTTCTTTTGTAGCAAAGTTGGAATGGAAGAGATCCCGCTGTCAAATATTTAAAGTACTAATTTATATATATATACCACATATTTACAAGTTTCTTCATTTATATTTTTAAAGTTGATACGTTATACAACATGCTAGCATGACTTTCCTAAAAAAAACCCACTCCATGTTGGTGAAGATTAAATCATCTGTCATTTTGTCAGGCAGTTCTTAAAAGGCGAACGGATACCTATAAATGTCTTTACCTTAGTGACTACTAGGTGGAAGAAATCTGCATGTGACATTAAGACCTCACCACAAGGACAACAACATGCCTTGTACAACCTTGGTGTCTATTGGCGATGGCTATATATTCTATCAGGAGAGACATCTGCTTGTTATGATTTGTTATGCTATGTAATGACATAAAAACGGTTAGCCTATTTGTTTACATACCAGGCATTTTTTTAGAAAATAGATCGGCATAATTCCTACTAGTTAACGATATACTTAAATTTTTAACTCGTAAATCTAATGCCTTTAAACGAGCAATACTTGTATATATATATATATATATATATATATATATATATATATATATATATATATATATATATATATATATATATATATATATATATATATATTTTATATATATATATATATATATATATATATATATATATATATATATATATATATATATATATATATATATATATATATATATACAAAACATATTACACCCTCCAAAATAAAAAATAATTTTCGAATAATAATAGAAAATAGTCGAATTGAAAACCTTCTCCTCTTGAGAAATCGGTTACGAAAACATAATTACTAACAGTATAGATGTACTTTTGACTCGTAAAAAAAGATAATCATTAATAATCAAAATCGTAAGAGATATATTTGATTTTAACATTTTAAAAGTTAATGCTTTATTTTATTACTAATAAAGCTTTTTAAGCTTCTTTCTCAATTTGCCTTTCTTTTACTAGGGTTAAAGTACCTTTTTTATTCAATCAACGTGAATTTATAAAGGTTTGTAGATTTACATTGACTTATAAAATATATGAGATTTTTATTATACGATAACAATCAAGCTGATGGCGAAGCACAATCACGATGGAATTTTTATTGTGCGTTGCTATCCTTGTGGTAGGGTCTTAATGCCAAATTTATAAGTCTACCCTATCCTACCTTCCAAACCCAAGCACGACCGTGATAAGTATCGACGTTATTGCGGTAGGAATAGCTAAGGCTATGGTACGAGACCCGACCGAGATAATGCAGAACTCTATCACCTAGTAGCCACGATGGTAGTGACTCGTACTGCCAATCGTTCGCCTATTACAAGCTTCCTGGCAAAACGTCTGATGGCCGATTCTTCTTTTTACCTAGACCAACACGGGAAAAAAGTGGTTAGCTGAAAATATTTGTTAATTTATTTGGTTTGTTTGGGTCAAAATGTCCCGAGTTTGATTTTCATTTCGATGAAAATAGTATAGTTATTTTTTTTCGCCGTGTTGGTCCCGGCCTCCTTTGAAGAATAGGCTAACTGCCGTTCTGCCAGGCAGGTCGTAAAAGGCGACCGATTGGCTATCGAATCACTACCATCGTGGCTACTAGGTGGTAGAGTTCTGCATTGTCTCGCCCGGGTCTGGTACCACCGCCTTACCTATTCCTGCCGCAATAGCGTCAGTGCTTGTCGCTGTCGTGTTCCGGTTTGGAGGGTAAGGTAGCCGGTAAACTTATGCATGTGGCATTAGACCTCGCCACAAGATAGCAACGCATCATTAACATCTTTGGTGTCTATAGGCGATGGTTGACTCTTTCCATCAGGAGACCCATCTGCTTGTTTGCTATCTCATGATATAAAAAAAAATCTTTCATTTTGTTACATATTGAAAACAGCGTGGCAGGAAAAAATTGGCCAAGTGTGAATTGAAATCGCATAACGAGGGTTTCGTATAAATTCATTCTAGGTTAATGGGAAGTACCCTCAAAGTTTTGTTTCCTTTTTGAAATTGCAAAAAATTGCAAAATATGCGACATAAATGGTGAAATCTTTTGTTCGCATTGACTTACAAGTTTGATCTTTTTACAGCTGACAGGGACCGTAGATTCAAGTATTCGATATCAATTTCAACTTAATATTGTATGCTTTCTTCAGAAAAAGGGCCTTGATAGACAGACAGACAAACGGACATCGAGCTATCCTATGAGCGTCTTGTTTTTCCTTTTCAAGTACGAAACCCTAGAAAATGGCATTATTAAATTCATTACATTACCTTTACCGGTGAGAGGGATGCGTTATGCCGCACTCCTGGCTACATGGGTACCACCGTCTTGCTTGTTTCTCCCGTGAGACAGCTTTTTTCGAAGCAGCTTAATTATTGGCTCCAAGACTTAAGACCTTATGTCTCAAGATAGGCAACACATGAATGAGTTAGTTACCTGGGTTAGTCCTAGGTAAACTAATTTATGTTCACTGGCGACGTCGACCACTTACCATCAGGTGGCACGTCTGCCAGTTTCCCTATCCAATTAACATAAAAAAAACCTTCCAAGAGGTTGACGTGTAGCTTTGAGATATTTTTAAGGTTACGAATCCTATTACTAAGACTCGAGGTTTAGGTTGTCCGCTGTCTGTATAATATTTCTGTCAATTTGTCCAGGATATATCACTTGAACTGTAACTGTATAATATTTGAAATTGTAACAGTGTTACATTATGACCCTATGCTATGAAATACAATTAAAATTTTAAAATTATAACAGAAAAATGTTGACAAGACTAGATTTTTTTCACTGAAGTTTTCCCTAGCATGAAATTAGTCATGCTAAAACACATACACTGATGAACAATTAAAATGGGGTTATATAAAAAACATTAAATGTTTATTTGATTTGAACTTATAATTCATGAATTATCTGAAATATGTAATGCGATGGAAGGGAATATTTTGTTTGGCTGTGGTTTTCATTATAAACTTTTGTTATCAATAACGTTTATACAATTATTGTTATTAATACGTTCATTTTGGTGGTTAGCTATGATGAAAGTATTAATTTATTGTATGGTGAGAATTTACCGCAGCCTTGGGATAAAACAAAAACAATCTTTAGTCTGTTTAGTTACATAGAACCGCTTTGAGAAGACAATGTAAGCCAAAAGTCTATTTAAAGTCTATGAATATTCAAATAGTTAGCTCCTTAATGTTGCTTTTGATCAGTAATAATTACTGAAACTAAACAAACGTGCGAGCATCTAGCAAAATATTTGCGCAGGATTTTGTGTTATGTTGAATATTTTGGTGGGTTTTAAATGTTAAGTATAAAATATTTTTTGCCTCTGATTTTTTCTGTTCTGATATTGTTGATTTATTTTTTTTCAGAAATATTAAGGTTCTTTTAATAAGAATACTGTTTTTTTTTTGTAAATTTTAAATATACAGAAAAAATCAGAGGCAAACAATATTTTTTGGTTATTTTGTTTTTCAAAAATATTAAAGTCAATTTAATAGAACAGAATAAAATAAGCTTTTATTCAAAATAATGGTTTTTTACATTACTTTGTAAAAGCAATTATGAATCTTGTGCTTAATGTGGGATATGCAAAAATATATGTTTTTGCCGTATCTATAACTACTTATGTAAAATTAGCGACGCTTTTGAGTGTCAGTTTCCTTCGGGACTGTGCATCTTGTTTTTTTTAGACCAATGATTTCATGATACACTTTTTGAATTTCAATGTTAATAAACATATAATACAAATATACTTAAAAGCTTTGTTATAACAACACAATTTAGAGAATAGAGTGTGCATTGCACACTTACACAAAGTACTTACACATAGTAATATACGTTCCAATACCTCATTTTGGTACAGTCACCTTTAAAGAATAGACTGTCTGTCATTCTGCCAGGCAGTTCGTAAGTGGTGAACGATCAGCTATGTGTGTTACTCCTATTGTGGCTATTAGGTGGTAAAGTTCCGCCACATCTCGGCCGGATATATGATTCCACCGCCTTACTATTCGCTGTCCTGCCGCAATAGCATCAATACTACTCGCCGTCGTGATCCGGTTTGTAGGATAAGGTAGCCGGTAAACGTGGCCTTGAGACCCCGCCACAAGGATATCAGTGCATCATTAACAACTTTGGTGTATATAGGCGAGTGTTATCTTTTCCCATTCTTTATGGGAAAAGATAACACTCGCCTGAGACATCTGCTTGTTTTTTATTTTATGGTGTGCCATGGTGATGCCAGCGACTTCGTCCGCGCGGAGTTCGTTTACTCCGCACAGCCCCTCACCCGTAGGTGATAGCGTGATAATATGTAGCCTATATGTTGACCCGACCTATTTGTAATATTCATACAGAAGTAAACCCATGCAGTACGTTTTGAGTTTACCCCGGACATACATAAAGACAAACAGACAAACAGACAAAAATTCTAAATAAATTAAAATAAATATCATCACGCCAGTTACATTGTTTTATATAAACTGAATGTCATCCTATACTTTTATTAAACTATATTTTTGGCTTCGATATCTTTTGTAGATCACGCCCCAAGTATTCTTTAAAAAAAATATTCAATGTACAGTTTTGACTTTCCTACGATTTCATGATATTTTATTATCATTATGGTGTATAAGCAAACCCTTGTGAAACTCGTTCCAATAAAAATACCCCTGGTTCCAATAAAAATGGTTAACAACAAGCAAATACAACTTGTAATATAAATAAAAAAAATGTAGCTGACAAACCTTCTTTTTCCTATTTGTCAGTTGTACAGAAACACAAAAGAAACATTTGTATGTATATACCAATATCTTATTCAGTTTATTTCAGAATAAACTCCGCTATCGCAAGTTCCGACCATGTTATGAATGCCTGACATTTTCCACGTGCAGTAAAGTAGTGTATGTGCGCCTACGTGCGTAGAATAAACAGAGCATCTACAATATTGCTACGCATCAAAGAAAAATACGTAGCCGCTACATACGCTACGGATTTCTAACTGCTCGCAATAATACTCTAAGTAAATTTTCTTTGTATCTTCGTTTTTGTTTGTAATAAAATACGCTAAATTTTATAGATTCAGAAATTATTTCGCGGAAATCATGACTTAAAGGCAGTATACCCCGTGTCGGTTCAAGCTTCTTTGAAGAATAGACTGACCACTATTCTGCCAGGCAGGTCGTAAAAGGTGACCGATGGGCTATACATGTTACACACTAGCAGGTAGGTTTCGGAAAGTCTCGCACGGGTATTTGGTACCACCGCTTTACCTATTCTTGTTGCAGTAGCGTCAATGCTTGTCATTATCGTTTTCCGGTTTTGAGGGTAGACTTATGCATGTGACGTTGCCATCCCGCCATATGCCGCCATACGCCAACAACGAACCATTAACATCTTTGTTGTTTATAGGCGCTAACTTCATTTGCTTGTTTGTTATCTGAAAAATCCCTGCTCTTTTACCATCTACATGCCTAATTCAATTAAATTTGGTTCAGTGATTTAGCTATAAAACCGTAACAGACAGACAAACTGGCAAACAGCATTATAATTTCCAGCTTTACTCGCAACTTCACAACATGACCCAAAATCATTACTTAATTAAATTCAGTTGCGTAAAAGAGTAGCCTGTATTATTTCTGGATAGGGTAGCTTTCTACTACTGGCTTGAAGATACTTATTAACATTTAGCCTAGTTTGAGAGCCCCTGGTAATTCATAGTGATAATAATGTTTTAATTTTATATGTATCTATACTTTGATGTGTTTCTTATTAATTTACTTGTAATTCGAATATTGAAATTTTTCGCCGTGTTGGTCCCGGCCTCCTTTGTAGAATAGGCCAACTGCCGTTCTGCCAGGCAGGTCGTAAAAGGCGACCGATTGTCTATCGAGTCACTACCATCGTGGCTACTAGGTGGTAGAGTTCTGCATTGTCTCGCCAGGGTCTGGTACCACCGCCTTACCTATTCCTGCCGCAATAGCGTCAGTGCTTGTTGCTGTCGTGTTCCGGTTTGGAGGGTAAGGTAGCCGGCAAACTTATGCATGTGGCATTATACCTCGCCACAAGATAGCAACGCACCATTAACATTTTTTGGTGTCTATAGGCGATGGTTGACTCTTTCCATCAGGAGACCTATCTGCTTGTTTGCTATCTTATGACATAAAAAAAATATATATTATTATTATTAATATAAAAATGATGATCCATATACAAATGGTGTTTTGATGAGTGCATGCCATTACTAATACACGTATAACATATGAGATACATAATTATTTTAACAAGTTTGACCGACTTTATCGATATCAAAGTCGTACTTTTATGTTAAGTATACTGCAACAGTTATTCTAGTGGTTTCAATGAGTCAGGTGCAGGAATACAAATATAGAACAAATTCGTTTTGCCCAATTCCACTTAACCGACATTCTGAATGTAGGCTGGAGCCCTTATAATGGGAAGTATAATTGTTTATTTTTATAATTTTTAACGTTTCATTGGATATTTAAATTGACCGCCCCGTTGGTTGAATGGTTAGCGACCCTGACTACGCAATCAACGGGTCTCGGATTCGATCCCCGACGGGGACAAGCATTTGTGTGATGAGCATAAATGTTTGTATTTCCGAGTTTGAGTTTTTATTAAATATATTCTGGTATTTATATATGTATATCTATGTATTAGTATCGTTGACTAACACCCATAACACAAGGATATAATTTGCTTACTTTAGGGTTAATAAGTAAGTGTAATTTGCCCCATGAATATTTATTATTATATTATTATTATTAAATATTAATTACTAGCTGCAGTGTGCAGTCTGCTGCATTATAAAAGTTTTTGGCGAATCCCACGGGATGACCTCATTTTTCCGGGATAAAAAGTAGCCTATGTGCTGTTCCAGGTCATCATCTATTCATTCAAATCCGTTCAATAGTTTTGCGTGATCGAGAAACAAACATTCATCCAAACATCCGAACTTTTGCATTTATAATATTAATAATTTTTCCTAATAATATTAATAATTTTTCCTAATAATATTAATAATTTTTCCTAATAATATTAATAATTCTTCGCAACCGGCGTGTGTGTATGAAGAGAGTGATGAATGTGGAAGAAGCGAGACAAGCCTGCAAGGATCGTGATGTATGGCACTCGGTTCTCTCTGCCTACCCCGTAAGCGATCTGGCGTGAACATATGTATGTAATTTTTCCTATTATTCTGAGCCCCCTTTGAGGATTAGATAATCTGTCGTCCTGCTAGGCAGTTCGTTAGAGGTGAACAATTGGCTATACGAGTAACTACTGTCGTGGTTACTAGATGCTAGAATCTTGCATTGTCTCGCTCGGGTCTGCTATCACCGTCTTACCTATTATTGCCGCAATAGCGTCAGTGCTTGACACTGTCGTGTTCCAGTTTGGATAGTGAGATAGTCGGTAAACTTATACATATGAGATTAAAACCCCGCCATAAGGATTGCAACACACGATTAAATCTTTGGTGTCTATAGTGGATGGTTGTCTCTTTCCAACGGTGAGTTATCTGATTTTTTGCTATCTGATGATACAAAAAAAGGTAATTTTTCTGTTTTTCCAAAAAGGCCCTAATTAACATGAAAAAGTTATATATTTTTGTAGTTATAATAAGATTAGTATTTATGTGATAAAGCATCTTCACACCCCCGTAGAGGTAAGCAGAGATACAACAGGTGCACCCACGTGATGGGTGACGCAAGTGACGTGACGCAAGATACTTAGTCCCAAAATATGATAGGTGGCAAACCTATCGCCAACCGGATACTTTACAATTCTGGGTAACGACGTTTTTATCAGAAACTGAAAAAAACACATTTTTGAATTACCCGACCCGGGAATCGAACCCAGGATCTTTTATGGTCAATGCCGATACAGGACCACTGGTCTACAGACACGATTGTATATGATACTAGCTGTTGCGTGCGACTTCGTCCGCGTGGACTTCGTTTACTCCGCACAGCTCCTCCCCCTTAGGTGTTAGCGTGATAATATGTAGCCTATATGTTGACCCGACCTATTAGTAATATTCATGCAAAATTTGAAGTAAATCCATGCGGCACGTTTTGAGTTTACCCCGGACATACATACAGACAGATAACATTTCTAAAAACTATATTTTTGGCTTCGATATCGATTGTTGATCACGCCCCAATTATTCTTTAAATAATATTCAATGTACAGTTTTGACTTTCCTATAATTTTATTATATATACTAGCTGTTGCCCACGACTTTGTCCGCGCGGACTTCGTTTACTCCGCGCCGCTTCTCCCTCGTAGGTGATAGCGTGATAATATGTAGCCTATATGTTGACCCGACCTATTAGTAATATTCATGCAAAATTTGAAGTAAATCCATGCAGTACTTTTTGAGTTTACCCCGGACATATATACAGACAAACAGACAAAATTTCTAAAAACTATATTTTTGGCTTCGATATCGATTGTAAATCACGCCCCAAGTATTCTTTAAATAATATTCAATGTACAGTTTTGACTTTCCTACGATTTTATTATATGTATATTGTATATAGATAATATAATAAAATATTCTACATTTTCAACATTGAGTAAAAACAAGGCCTTTGTTTTACTTCTTGGGACTTAATCAGACCACAGGCAGTGCAAAAACCATTAGGTCTGTTTGTGAGGTTTCGATAGATTTTCTCACGTATAAGTTGTTGGGTTAAATCTGACCTTTATGACCTTGAGGTTATGTTGTATGAACTTAGTAATGAATGTAGACATGATTGAGTTAAGGGTGTTAGGTATAAATTAATTTTTGGAGTCTAAAATTTTCAACCTATTCAATTGATTTAAAAAATTAAATCAATCTCAAATATCTGTCAACGATAGCTATTTTTCATTAACCACTAAGAAGATTTTAATGACTTTTGAACTATTCCCTGATTTAAAATATTCTAGTTATTAATAAAAAAAATATTTCGTAACGGCTTTCAGCTCCCGAGAAATTCTTGGGCATATATCCTTTTCTGTACCCAGAATAGGTCATGAAAGTTTAACACACAAACTCGACAATTTCGTATTTAAAATATTACTAACTAACCCACGCGTCTTCACCTGTAAGTGGAGTAATATTTCCCTAATATATTTCATACAAATTTTCTACACTCATTTCAGTCCTTTAGAGGTTGATATTTGAAAAAATAAGAAATAATGTTTCACCCCAAGTCTTCAACTGTAGTTTCACTAAATCTCGTCCAATTTGGTGTAGCAGTTTATTAGTAAAAAACGTAATAGACAGACAGATTTTTGCATTTTAATATTAGTATGGATAGTTAAGTTAATTTCCCCCGTATTGGCCTGGGCGCTCTGTGAAGAATATACCAATTGCCATTCTGTCAGGCCGTTTGTCAGAGCGAATGATTAGCTGTGCGAGTAACTATCTTGACTACTAGGCGGTAGAGTTCTACTTTAAGTCACCTGGGTCTAGTACCTAGTACCACCGACTTGCCTATTCCTGTCACATTAGCATCAGTGCTTGTCACTGTTGTGTTCTGATTTGGCGGGTAAGCTTATGCATGTGATATAAAGACTTCGCCACAAGGTTAGCAACGCAGCATTAACATCTTTGGTATTTATAGTTGATGGTTGTCTCTTTCCATAAGGAGAGCGTTTGCTATCTAATAATAAAAAGTAACACAAGTTAGTCTTGCTGCGCATGTATCTCGTCTCCTCAGAATAAGCAACTTTTTAATGGGGTAAAGTATACGCTTCTACAATAAGCTGCCTATTGCTATTAGAGATTTAACAGTTAACAAATTCAAAATGTTCTTACACAGTATTGTTTTAACACATTCGTGTTAAAACTGTGTAAAAAAGTTTATTATAAAATATCTGAATACCTAGATGACAGGAAAGCATGAGATGAACTGCTCAATATATCGGCAATCTTTATTATTACTGTAAAAATTAAATACAAAATAAACATTATGTAATATCTTACTTAAAAAAATATATGAAAAAACACATTCGTGTTAAAACAAAACTGTGTAAAAAAGTTTATTATAAAATATCTGAATACCTAGATGACAGGTAAGCATGAGATTAACTGCTCAATATATCGCCAATCTTTTTTATTACTGTAAAAATTAGATACAAAATAAACATTATGTAATATCTTACTTAAAAAAATATATATGAAAAAAGACAAGCCCGCTGAGTGTTTTCCGCCGGACCTTCTCAGTGTGTCGCCGCGTTTTCGATCGTTGACGCGTCAAAATAACTTGTAAAAAGTTTTACTGAAGAAAATACTTCCGATTTCTGATCCCAGATCTTTAAATATCTCCTTGTTAAATTTCATCTAAATTGTTTTACTGGTTTGGCTGTGATAGTGTGACACACAGACTTTCACATTTATAATATTTCCCCGTGTTGGTCCCGGGCTCCTTTGAAGAATAGACCAACTACCGTTATGCTAGGCAGGTCGTAAAAAGCGACTAATTGGCTATGCGGGTCACCACCTTCGTGGCTACTATGTGATAGATTTCTGCATTGTCTCGCCCGGATCTGTTACCACCACCTTACCTATTCCTACCCCAATAGTTTCAGTGCTTTTCGCTGTCGTGCTCCGATTTGGAGAGTAAGGTAGCCGGTAAACTTATTCATGTGGCATTAGACCTCGCCACAAGATAGCAACGCACCATTAACACCTTTGGTGTCTATAGGCGATGGTTGGCTCTTTCCATCAGGAGAACCATCTGCTTGTTTGCTATCTTATGATATAAAAAAAATATTAATAGGGTTGGTCAGTATGCAAAAAATGCAGTAAGCAATAAGAAAAATACGACAACAAAAATATACCAACATAAAATAAAACATTTAAATTTAACAAACGACAACACTCAACAAGATAAAGCCACATTAACCTTGACCATAAATTACATTTATGCATACGCGAAATACCCCAAGTGCGCTGCCCTAATGTCTAGCTAGAACTTATCACCCAAAATCCCATCCAATAGAGTTCATAATCGGTTGGTAGGAGCTTTTATTTATGGTCCAACATACAGCCAGTGCATTAATTTAATAATATTCTCTCGCGACAGTTTCGTAGACTTGGCTGTTGACCAAATGCAAAGGCTCTTTATGCGTATTACTGAGAGTCAGATTTATCTATTTTGACAGCTGAACTGAAGAAAATTTTAACCGATTTCCCAAAATGAGGTTACAAATCGGCTGCATATTTAGGGTTCCATACTTAAAGGGTGGAAACGGAACCCTATTATTATTAAAAAAAGAAGGATGTGTCTCATGCACTATAATAGCTAAACATTAGAAATTTTCACCAATGATATTCATTTTGCCGTTATAACAACAAATACTAAAAAAACAGAATAAAATGAATATTTAAGCTGGTATACAATAAACGTGATCTGTTTTGCGGTTTTTTATAGATAAAGACGGTCTTTATAGATAACTAGCCGAGCCCGCGACTTCACCCGCGTGGAAAAATTTCGAAAAAAATTAGCCTAAGTTACTCCTTGTCACATCAGCTATCTGCCAGTGAAAGTCCCATCCGAATCGGTCCCGCCGTTCCAGAAATTAACTGGAACAAACAGGCAGACAAACAAAAATTGTAAAAAATGTTATTTTGGTATATATATACTGCTACATACATAATAATTACCCAAACCTAGAATACAAACATCAATGCTGATCACACAAATGTTTGTATCGGGAATTAAACCCCAGCTCCATCTAATCGTAGTTAGGATTGCTTACCACTCGACCAACGGGGCGGTGATATAAGCCTGAATTATATGGAATGGAATTTCAAATTCATTTAAAGACGTGAAGACCAAGTTTAGCCGAGGGTTTAGAAAGGCACGCCTAACTAACGATCGGTATGTTTGAAATATTTGATAGCGAGACAAGCGACGAGCCTGTCAAACTTCTAAAGTACATTCCATAATATCTGAAATCCAAGGATTATTATTTAGTACCTCAAATATTTGATGTATTCATGCGTACCATAATCACTATTCTAACTTGTTTTTATCATAGAAAGCAAACACTCGGATAAGTTCCTGACGGAAAAAACAATCGCAGTTTGTCGTATATTAATATTATTTATTTTTGTACATATAAAAAAATATATTCGTATGTCAGTCCGTCCTAAGAAAGAGTACAATAAGTTACCCAAAACTGATTCTGAGATAAGCCCGCCCAAAGTTGCGCTGGGTATTTTTGACTCTTGTGTGAAAGTCTGCGATTTGATAAAACTTGGTTGGTTAATTTTATGATTTTCATAGTAAATAGCACAGTATGTTAATTAAAACATGAAAACTTACGGTTCTATTTCTTAGGAACTCTTAACATGTGAATTAGACATACTGTATTTTATTTACATGCAAAATCGCGGGAAAACATAACAGCAACGAAACCGAGAGAGAAAGACGCGTTATTTTCCAGGGATCGTTTCCGTATACCTGTAATTAAGTCGATTTTGTCAAAATCACGACTTACTGTACTCTTTCTTAGGACGGCATAAATAAATTGACGTCATCTACTGTAGATAACGCCAATACCTGCACTTCGTGTGTTAAGTACATGTAAAAAGGATTTCATTTAAATCTCTTTGACCATTTCTATTTTCCATATCATTGCCGTACGCGTTGGTTGTGGAAAACTGAAAGTTTTTAATAGACTTTTTTCTCTCGTGTTGGTCCCGGGCTCCTTTGAAGAATAGGCCAACTGCCGTTCTACCAGGTAGGTCGTAAAAGGCGACTGAGTGGCTATGCGCGTCACTACCATTGTGACTACTAGATGGTAGAGACCGAGTCTGGTACCACCGTAATAGCGTCAGTCACCTATTCCTGCCGCAACAGCGTCAGTGCTAGTCACTATCATGTTCCGGCTTGGAGGGTAAGGTAGCCGGTAAATTTATGCATGTGGCATTAGACCTCGCAACAAGATAGCAACGCACCATTAACATCTTTGGTGTCTATAGGCGATGGTTGACTCTTTCCATCAGGAGACCCATCTGATTGTTTGCTATCTTATAAAAAAAGACTTCAAAAAAAGGAAGTTATCAGTTAGACCTGTATGTATGTGATATGATTAAAATTGCATAATATTTGAGTATGTTGATCTATTTTAGGCTAACAAGCAAGCGTGTATTGTGTTTGCAAGTAATTTATATGTATTTTTATTTTTTAGCCACGATTTATCCAGAGCAAGGGCTGCACAAAATTTCCGCCGCGTTGATTTGAACTCCTTTGAAATAAATTATTGTAAATAAATTAGTTATTGTAAGTAAATAAATTAATTGATCAAGAATAGACCAACTGCCGTTCTTTCAGGCAGGTCGTTGAAGGCGACAGATTGGCTAGACGTATTACTACTATCGTAACTACTAGTTGGTAGAGTCTTGCAACGTCTCGCCCGAGTGTTTGATACCACCGCCTTACCTATTCCTGCTGTAATAGTGCTTCAATTGGAGCGTAAAGTAGCCGTGTGGCATTAGCATCCCCCATATGGATAACAACGCACCATTATGGTATTTGGTATCTATAGGCGATGCTTTCTCTATTCATCAGGAGAGCAATCTGCTTTTTATCTATCTAATGAAATTTTAAAAAAACTGACGTCTCCCAAGAGATCAGGTCAAATATTTTGAAGCGAATGCCAAATAGTTGGGAGACGCACCCTAGGATTTAGAGAGACGTACAAATGTTTTACGGTTCTTTTACCGATAGCACTACAGAGCTGCTAGGGGAAGTCTGTATACCTACATAAGCAAATTGTTTGCATGTAATATGTCAACGATAGCAATATGTAGAAATACATATATAAATACTCAAATATCTATACATATAATAAAATCGTAGGAAAGTCAAAACTGTACATTGAATATTTTTTTAAAAGAATACTTGGGGCGTGATCTACAATCGATATCGAAGCCAAAAATATATT
The DNA here is from genome assembly GCA_036924255.1 of Apodemia mormo. Taxonomy (NCBI): domain Eukaryota; kingdom Metazoa; phylum Arthropoda; class Insecta; order Lepidoptera; family Riodinidae; genus Apodemia; species Apodemia mormo. The sequence goes on along the minus strand of JAUPFN010000006.1, from coordinate 3,769,113 downwards.
TTTTAGAATTTTTGTCTATCTGTTTGTCTGTTTGTCTGTATGTATGTCCAATGTAAACTTAAAAAGTACTGCATGGATTTACTTCAAATTTTGTACGAATATTACTAATAGGTCGGGTCAACATATAGGCTACATATTATCACGCTATCACCTACGGGGGAGGGGTAGTGCGGAGTAAACGAACTCCGCGCGGACGAAGTCGCTGGCAACAGCTAGTATATAATAAACATCCAAACCCAGAAATACAAACATCTATGCTCTTCACACAAATGCCTATCGGGAATCGAACCCGAGCCCTATTGATTGCCTAGCCAGGTTCGCTAGCCACTCGACCAACGAGGTAGTCTTATTCAAGACTAGCTGTGCCCGCGACTTCATCCGCGTGAGAAAAAATCTAAATAAAAGTAGCCTAAGCTACTCCTTATTACATCAGCTATATATCAGTTAAAGTCCCGTCGAAATCGGTCCTGCCGTTCCAGAGATTAGCTGGAACAAACAGACAGACAGACAGGCAGACGGACGGACAGAAATTGTAATAAATGTTTTTTTGGTACATGTACCGTTATACATCCATATGCACTTAGTTAAAACCGGTTATTTTAATATTACAAACACTTAAATTTTATTTATTTGTATAGATCAAGATTCAATATTCGCAAAATCATTGAAAATCAATTTTCCCTCCTTGAAGTTAAAGGGCCTGTTTCTGCAGTTGAAAATAAATATTATACACTAGCTGAGCCCGCGACTTCGTCCGCGTGGAAAATTTCGAAATCAAAAGTAACCTAAGTTATTCCTTATCACATCAGCAAACTGCCACTGAAAATCCCGTCAAAATCGGTTCAGCCGTTCCAGAGATTAGCCGGTACAAATAGAGAGACAGACAGACAGACCGACAGACAGACAAAAATATGAAAAAAATGTTATTTTGACACATGTACCGTGTATACATCCATATGAATTTAGTAAAAGCGGTTATTTTAATATTACAAACAGACACTCCAATTTTATTTATTTGTATAGATAATTTACTTAACACATTAAAACTGTAGTAACTTACTGCCCATTTCCTGTTTTTCTGGAACACTGTATCTGATCTTTACCAAATTAAAAAAAGAGAGTATACCCCCTCCCCACAAGGGGAGTATACTCTACAAAACAAAAAATAATTTTCAATATCGGTTCATAATTGACCGAGTGCTGAGGTAAACAAAGGTTTGCTTACCATCTATATATATATACAAATAAATAAAATTGGAGTGTCTATTTGTAATATTAAAATAACCGCTTTTTACTAAATCTATACACGGTACATATATATATGTATTTTTATGCATTAGTATCGTTGACTAATACGCATAATATAAGCAAATATTTTGTTTACTTTGGAGTGAGATCGATTTGTGTTATTTGCCCAGCGATATCTATTATTATTATTTTAAGTACCTGTTAAATTTTAGAACTTTAAAGGAATTTTAAAGTTGATTGAGTATGACCGCTAAATGTGCCCATTTTACTTAATTACTCAAGTTATAGTGAGTATTGTAGTAAAGGAAGAACAATAAATTTCTATTTATATAAGCAACATTATTATGAGGGCTTTGAATCAATAAATCGGTTTATAGAAGTTTTTTAAATTTTTCTTTGATGTCTACCGCTCCTAAATTTTTCCCGCACTGTACGTGAAGTACCATTGATGATTTTATCTTAAGCTGGTTTAATTAAAAGGTTTATGAAGCGCTCTCATGTCAAATACGCTCCGAGCGAAACCTTTTATAAAAACTCCTAAACATTCTACTAACTGATATTTTTCAAATCACTCTCAAGCCTTGATAAAGACTAAAGAGTGTTTCGTCTGGCTAGCCTATTTAAATGAAATATAGAAATTGTATATTTTTTTCTGTAATGTACTTTTAAAGACATCGCGGGGGAAAATAATTTTGTCAGAATCTTTTTTTGCAACCATTTTCCTAAAAAGCGGAGATTTTAATTAATCTGTTTTTTTTTTTAATTCGTTACATCAACATTCGGTCATTTATGAGTCGTTGGAAAATCATTTTTTGTTTGAGAGGGTATACTTCCCCTTTGGTCCTAAACTTCATGAAGAATTCAAGGATTTAGGGATACAGCAGACTGGAAGTCGTTTTTAGGGTTCTGTAACTAAAAGGTAAAATGGGATACGCCCCCGCTGTCAGTCGGTCCGTCTGTCTGTCTGTCACCTATCAAACATCATAAACCATAAACTATGGTAGCTAAAAAGCTGAAATTTTCACAAATTATGTATTTTCGTTGCCGCTATACCAACAAATACTAAAATTAAAAAAATGAAAATATTAAGGGGGGGTCCAGACACAATAAACGTATTTTTTCGTATTTTTTTAAAGATGACGGTACGGAACCCTTCGCTCGGGAGTCCGACTCGCGCTTGGCCGGTTTTATAATATCATTAGATAGCAAACAAGCAGATGGCTCTCATGAAAAAACCCATCACCTGAAGACACAAAAGATATTTATCGGTCGTTGCTAACCGCGTCGTGGATGGCAATGCCACATGAAGAAGTCTCCCGGCTACCTTACCCTCCAAACCGGAACACGACAACGACAAGCATTTACGCAATTACGACAGCAATATGTAATGCGGTGGTACCATATGCCCCGGTGAGACGTCTGTGGAACGTTTTTGCAGTTTTACTGCGTGTAAGGCCTCGTTTATACTAAGCATCTACATTAAACACTCACACTTGCACTAATCAAAGTGTAACCGTGGCCTAAACACCCGATAAAAAATATTCAGTAGCAGAGTTCTGTGTTGTCTCACCCGTGTCTAGTACCACTGCCTTACCTATTCCTGCCGCAATAGCGTCAGTGCTGGTCACTGTCGTGTTCCGGTTTGGAGGGTAAGGTAGCCGGTAAACTTATGCATGTGACATTAGACCTCGCCACAAATAAGCAACGCACATTAACATTTTTGGTGCCTACAGGCGATGAACCGTGATAGAAAGCTGAAATTTTCACAAATTATGTATTTCCGTTGTCGCTATAACAAATAATAATAATGTTAAAAATAAAATAAATAATATATTAAGGGGGGTCCCCATACAATAAACGTGTTTTTTCGTATTTTTTTGCTCAACATACGCTTAAAATTACTTTTAAGTGTATATTGAGTTGTTAATAATATTGAGCCCTTACTATTTTTATTTTTAGTATTTGTTGTTATAGCGACAACGGAAATACATAATTTGTGAAAATTTCAGCTTTCAACTATCACGGCTTATGAGATACAGCCTAGTGACAGACACACAGACAGCGGAGGCTTAATAATAGGGTCCCGCTTTTACTTTTTAGGTACAGAACACTAAAAACATGACAATGTAGTTCTCAACTCTCAAGAATAATTATTGTGTTTTCAAAAGCAGTGATAGGGAGCGATATTAGTTACATTAAAAAATATGAATTTGAACCATGGACACTTTTAACACTCGGCCACCATCGCTTCAACATGTCTTACTGCCACATATAGCTTTCGAAATAGGAGTGACACCATAATGATCGTACTGGACGACATCCATGCAAGCTACGACACTGATTGAACCCCAAAACAAAAATAAGCGAACATTTTTCATCATCGGTTAAATCATTGGGTAAAGAAACCAAACTAGCTATCATGTATAATGCGTTTATTTAGGTATAGATTCAGCGTATTATCAAATACCTTAACTATTACGGTAGCTCATGAGGTTTATAATATCATAAGATAGCAAACAAGCAGATGGGTCTCCTGTTGGAAAGATTCAACCATCGCCTATAGACACCAAAGATGTTAATAGTACGTTATCTTGTGGCGAGGTCTAATGCCACATACATAAGTTTAACGGCTACCTTACCCGCCAAACCGGAACACGACAGCGACAAGTACTGACGCTATTGCGGCGGGAGTAAAGGTAGGGCCTGTAGTTTGATGTATCGGTTGTCACCTTATTATTTTTATGCGTGTGATATGGGTGCTAGTCAATGATACTTATGCATACAAATACATAAATACATACTTAAATATAATTAGTAAACATCTAAACCCAGAAACACAAACATTTATGCTCAATAAATAATAAATATTACTGGAAAAATTACACGAATTACGCCGTGTTGGTCCCGGCCTCCTTTGAAGAATAGGCCAACTGCCGTTCTGCCAGGCAGGTCGTAAAAGGCGACCGATTGGCTATCAAGTCACTATTATCGTAGCTACTAGGTGGTAGAGTTCTGCATTGTCTCGCCCGGGTCTGGTACCACCGCCTTATCTCTTCCTGCCGCAATAGCGTCAGTGCTTGTCGCCTTCGTGTTCCCCTTTGGAGAGTAAGGTAGCCGGTAAAGTTATGCATGTAGCATTAGACCTCGCCACAAGATAGCAACGCACCATTAACATTTTTGGTGTCTATAGGCGATGATTGAATCTTTCCATCAGGAGACCCATCTGCTTGTTTGCTATCTTATGATATAAAAAAAACACGAGATAATCTAACCTCAAAGTAAGCAATTTATTTACCTATAGTATGGGGATCAGTAAACGATACTAATACATAGAGATACATATATAAATACTCAAATAGATTTGATAAACAACCAAACCCAAAATTAAAAACTTCTATGCTTATCACACAAATGTCCCTGTCGGGGGAACCCGTTCCCCATCGATACGTAGTCAGTAACAAGGCGGTTAAAAGTGATATAATGGCATTCAAATGTATACGTTACTGAATCCGCTACGTAATTAAGTTATAACCAATGTTATAATTTGATTTTCAAGAACTAGAGATTGTAGACGAGAAAGTTCCACCTAATTTCCGGAACGCTGTCAGACTTAGTTGGATTCGTCGATTGACTTAAAATGATGGAGTAATATTTCCGTTCATTGAGAGAAAAATATATCTGAAAAATATTTCTAGGGTTGAAGGATTCTTGTTATATGTAGAAAATATTATAACACATAATAATGTTCATTTGCTTTATGCGTAGGTATAAAAGCGTCAAAGAATATGCGAAGATTATATACCAACCATGAAAATATAATAGTATTATATCTGGAAGCAGTGCTTCTAATACCTACTTGAAACCAAATTTTAAATACTGCTGTCAATTTCTGAGGTCTCTTCCTCTCTTTCCAACACAGCTGTATAAAAAAGATAGTGAGACTTCAGAGACAGCGACACCACGTAAATATTTGTTTCAATTGATAATACGAGTGCCAGCTCCACCTATCCTAATACTTCATAATACCAACTAACGATCGCCCTCTGGTCAAAATTTAACCACAAACTAAACAATAACAATTTTTCTAAGTTTGACAACAGACTTTAAACCCTAGATGAATGAAACTACTACTAGATACGAAATAACCAAGGGAAAACCGTGTCATTTCGTCCTTAACAATGGCGGACTTAAGAACAGCTGATTACTGTCTACATAATAATTGATAAATTATATTGCAATTGAGCATGTTATTTTAATAATTAGTTTTTATTTTAGATTTAAATTACACACTAAAATTATAGAAAAATGCAAATAAACCCTAAAATCAATTTAATATTTTGTAATCAAAAGGTTATTCGACATTAAATTTTAACTTACAGTGACAGCGTATTTTAGTAAGTGCGTTTTGGCCGCAAGCTGTTTTAGGTGACGTTAATTTTCTTAAATGATTTAAAATTAGAACACTAACAACATTTTTGTAGCTTTGTCTATAATTATAAAAATTCTAACTTGTTAGACAGAGATAAAGCTATTTTTATTTGTTCAGCGTTGGAATGCATGCAATTTTATAATTTTGATTGCTTATGGAAATTAATGCCAAGTCCTTATCTAAGTCTTATCTCTTGTCAAAGCTTTAAACTTATGGCTGTAGTATGTTGTAAAAATGGACTTAAGTCTATAGCTTTATATTTTTTATATCACTAGATAGCTTAAAGTAGCTGGCTCTCGTAATGGAAAAATAAACCAGCGCCTACACGCCAAAGATGATGATGTTGCGTTGCTATCCGTGGGGCGGAACGACAATACCACATGCTTAAGTTTACCGTTTTATGCTGCATACCTCTGAATAAATCTTTTTCAGAGACCTTTTATTCTGTATGTTTTATTTGTTTTCTTTTCTCTCCCACTCTTTTTTTCAGTTATAGTTGAGCTATTTTTTTAACGTTTGTCCTTATCATTGGACAAGCTTATGTATTTTATTTAATATAGTTTACATTACAGCCCACTATGTACAATTTAATTTTGCTTTTTATATCATTGCTTTTACTACTGGCTACCTTACTTTTCAATCCGGGATACGGCAGTGACAAGTGTTAACGCTATTGCGATAGGAATATGTAAGGCTGTGGTACCAGACCCGGGCAAGACAATGCAGAACTCTACCACCTCGTAGCCACGACGTTAGTGACTCGCATACCTAATCGTTTGCCTCTTACTAATTGCCTGATAGAACGGCCGATGGTCTATTCTTTAAAGGGAGCCCGGAACAAAACGGGTGTATATTATAATGTATATACAATGCGCACTTATACACGTATATAAATTTTATATATTTCTAATGCATATTATACAGAAATGTAAGTTTTTTTTACTCCTCTCCACGGTAAGCATTAACTATGCTAAGTTTTATCCTCCACCGCTTGCGTAATTGTTGTAAAAAGGGTTACAAAAGCTTTAAATCACGTATCACTACATAGTATAAAACAAAGTCGTTTTCCGCTATCTGTCCCTATCTATACTTAGATCTTCAAAACCACGCAACGGATTTCGATGGTTTTTTTTAATAGATAGTGATTCATGAGGAAGGTTTATATATATAATAACATCCATTATGTAGTAGAGAAATACCGTCTTAAATATATTCAGCAAAAAAACGTTTGCCTGGTCAGCTAGTTAATATATAACTAGCGATCGCTTGTGGCCGAAATTTGACCATAGACTAATCAATATAATCTCTATTTAAGTTTGACAACTGAATTTAACTGTAAAGAAAATAGTAATCAAGTGTGTATATTATCATGTATGTTACATAAATGTTGTGTGTGTAATATTTATTTTTATTAATTTAATGTAGGTATTAATGTACTTTTAATGCATTTTATTTATCAACTAGCTGTTGCCCGCGACTTCGTCCGCGCGGACTTCGTTTACTCCGCACAGCTCCTCCCCTGTAGGTGATAACGTGATAATATGTAGCCTATATTTTGACCCGACCTGTTATTAATATTCATGCAAAATTTGAAGTAAATCCATAACAATAACTTTTGAGTTTAGCCCGGACATACATACAGACAAACAGACAAAAATTCTAAAAACTATATTTTTGGCTTCGATATCGATCGTAGATCACGCCCCAAGTATTCTTTTAAAAAAATGTTAGTATATTGAACTTTTTTTTTTTTTGTTTTGACTTTCCTACGATTTTATTATATGTATAGATGTTAGATTTCTGCAACGTAATCTTTAAATATGCCAAATTTCAGATTCTAACGATCGCCCAATTGGTTAAAAGGGATCCAAAGTTTCCATCACGTTTCAATATATGATTTTTACAGTAAATTACAAAAACTCTGTCCGACTCATAAGGGGCATATGGGTAGGTCAATGACATTACAAAAAAAATATCTATGTATAAGAGTAAAATTATTACGATACTAGCTGCGCTCGCGAATTCGTCCGCGTGGAAAAATTTCTAAAATAAACGTAGTCTAAGTTACTCCATATGACATTGGCTATCTGCCAGTAAAAATCCCGTCAAAATAGGTTCAGCCATTCCAGAGATTAACCGGAACAAACAGACAGACAGATAGAGAGCCATAAAGACAGAAAAAAATTGTGAAAAATTTTGTTTTGTGTATACATCCATATGCATTTCGTAAAAAGAGGTATTTTAAAGTTACAGACACTCCAATTTTATTTATTTGTGTAGATTTTGAATTGCTTGTATTTACCCTGTAATTTTGCTAAAATTTAGCGAATATTTTAAACTGGATAACACCACGTCAGGTCAGCGAATACAGCCTCCTTTCATTAACAGATAGAGTGATTTAAAAGTTTTAATACATTAATACATGCATATTATAGTAGAATAGCGCTGAAATTGCAAAGATTTGTCGTAAAAATATACTTTTGTACCTGCGTGAATATATAGCGGGTAATTATTAAATAAATAAATAAATATTGGGATAAGTATTTTTCCCATATAAAAGAAAAATCCACGAACAAGGTAATTTCTCTTTACTTTCCCTAAGATGGTATTTTATGCTGGTATTAGAAGTGCGTGCGGCCCGACGGGTATGTAAAGGAAAGCTATTGAAGTACGAACCATAATTCTCGAGGTAAAGCCTATCCATTACTATCATTCAATGCTGAACTGCGTCGTGAACTCGTCGCTGCGGGTCTTTGCGTTCTTTTCACAGAGCAAATTAATGGTAGGGCTCACGCGAAGTTTTTTACTTAATATTTAATGGCTTAAGTTACAGGTAAATGTTAAATATTATTTTTACTTTAATACATAATTTAAAATTAAGTCGCTTTCTCTGTATGTTCGGTTAGATCTTTTAAACTAGGTAACGGATTTTAATACAGTTTTCATTATAAGAGATAATGAATTACAAGGAAGGTTTAAATTATATATAATACTTGCTTAAATTAGTAGAGAAAGACGAAAATTTCAAAAACTCTTACAGCATATCATTAAAAACCCATGCAAAGTCGAGGCGGGTTGCTACGGGGAGAAACAAAAACTTTGAATTCTTTTTTAAGAAAATTCCGGGTTCGAAAGAGTCTGCGATTAGAAATACTTAACATTAATCTAGAGAAGAAATATAAAAAGCTAATATTTTTTATAATATTTATTACAAATACATTAAGGTGGTCTAAGGTTTAACCTATTATTACAATCAATCTAGAAACATGAAGAGTTGAAGCGCTGGAAAATCTAGAAATAAAAGAAAGAGACAGGCTGCCTCTGTTGATAAACAATTATAGCCGACGTCAACCAAGCAGCTACGCCATAATGAATCTTCTGTCATAAGGCATAAGGGTGAACATTGCGTGTACTTACTTGGACTTGTTGACAATTAGAAATGTTTATTATTTACGCGATAAATTTGGATTTTTCCGGAACCAGGTAGAACTTTACCCTGGGTATACATAGAGATGTGTTGACAAATAGAGGGCAGTTTTTATAAAGCGATCGAGAGCGATACTTGAAACGACCAGTGCGAAGCGAGAAGTGTTTTAGTGATTCAGCGGAGTCGGTTAAGTTTAGTATTAATACAGCGAGTGTGACAAGTGTATATAGTGTGTTTACGTTAGCTTATCAGTTTATTCATATATTTGTGTGTTGTACCTTTCAATAAATAAATAAATAAATAAATTTCATCGTAGTTTATTGTACCTTAGTGTTGTAAATACACGATTTTAATATAAGTGGCGTTTTCTTGCAAATTACAAACCCGAAGCGCGTAACACTATTTTACTTAGATAATGAGATCCAGGGTCCGATCTACGTTAGGAAAAATGTTATTGAAATCCTTAAAATCCAAAATCTCAGTAGCAACTCGGAGTCTGGCAGGCAGCGGTTAACCATTCTTATCCTATAACCAGCTATCGGTTCTGATTATTACTGGAAATAAGCGATAATCGTTATCAAATCAGTAAAATTCGGCGATGGCGATCACCGATAAACCGGTGAATTATGTTAAACAAGAAAGTCTATAAAAGTTCACTTCACTCTGCATCTCGCAAGGGATCGGCTTGATGGTGATAATGGTACCACCGCCTTTATACAACTTCCTGCTGCAATAGTGTAGTTTTTTACAATTTCTGTTGCAAAAAACATGCATGTGGCTTGACTCCATAATAAAGATTGAACGCACCGTAAATATCTTTGGTGTCTACAGGCGATGGTTTTCTCTTGTTATCAAATTATCACATATATATATATATATATATATATATATATATATATATAAGTCGCTTTCTCTGTCTGTCCCTATGTACCTATGTATGCTTAAATCTTTACAACTATGGAACGGAGCTTGATGCGTTAATAGATTAATTCTTGAGGAAGGTTTTAGTATATAAAGCATTCCGATATTCCCACGGGAACAAAAGCTACGCGGGTGAAATCGCGGGCAGGTCGCTAGTATATAATATATATATATATATATATATAAATCAATGCCACTTTTCGTTGTAATTTTATAACTCAAGCACGGGCTCACCTATCCAAACCAAATGTTTAGGCTTTGTTCGGACTATTTAGTAGATGGTTTATGTGAACTTTGCACAAAATCGGTAGAGCGGTTATTCATTTATCACATTTTTTGTAACAAATGAATTCAATAAATGGCGATACGTAGCGAAGCACGTGACGGGCCGCGAGTATCATATAAAAATATTCGCTTACTCTTAAACCTTGTACTGTACAACAAAGAAATATTTCTGGTTTATTTTGTCATGCTTACGTTCACCTTGCTCAGACGTTGTGCCATTCTGTGACAGTCCCAGAAATATTATTTCGTACAATTCGTGTTGGCGGCCTAAGGCTTTAATTAGAACCAAGGTAATTAAAGAAAGAAATTCTTTGTAACGCAGTCTATTTTTCTCCCGGCTTTGTTGTACTACGACTTAGTTTTATTGCTTAGTCTTGAAGCAGTAATATCTTTTCACTACATAGTATAAAACAAAGTCGCTTTCTAACTTCTGTCCCTAATCCCTATGAATGCTTAGATCTTTAAAACTACGCAACGGATTTTGATGCGGGTGTTTTTAATAGATAGAGTGATTCAAGAGGAAGGTTTATATGTGTAACTAGCGGCCCGTACGTGCTTCGCTACGTATTGCCATTTATTGAATTCATTTGTTACAAAAATTGTCATAAATGAAGAACCGCTCTACCGAATTTTGTGCAAACTTCACATAAACCATCTACTAAATAGTCCGAACAAAGCCTACACATTTGGTTTGGATAGGTGAGCCCGTTCTTGAGTTATAAAATTACAACGAAAAGTGGCATTGATTTTTATATATATAGATAACGTCCATTATATATTAGAGAATACTGATGAAAATATATTTACCAAAACAACGTTTGGCGGATCAGCTAGTTTAATATAAACTTAATTAACTGGATGTTGCCTGTGGTTTTGCTTGCATTACATTTGATTTTACGCTGTTAGAGGCGAGAGGTTAGAGACCTAAACTTCGCAGTTACGCAGTAGCAGTGTGCGTGTGCCTATCACAAAACCACTGACTAAGAAGAGGGCTTTTATTCTTTTACTCTATGAACATTAACGCCAATGACAAATATATCGCACCACAGGTTCACAATCCAAGACTACTATGACTAACTACTTAGACAAGTTCATTTTACAAGTTCGTCGTCTTTGCTCAAAACTTGTAAAGCCTTCTAAGAAGTGATAGTTTTTCCTTTAAATTCCTTTTATTTACTACTACCGTGAATTTTCACTTCCAAAACCAATCGTTTAGCTGATAAGGGACGACGACGATGACACTTAACTGTAACAAAAATTAGCACTTTAATGCTTAATATTTCATAAGCAAGTCCCTTAATCGAAAAATGTTTTTCACAAATATACAATATTTTTAATAACCTATCCAACGATATCTCAAAGTATATAGGTAATACGAGAAAATCAACTAACATTCCCACTTCACATCTAGAGGAGCTACCCTAAAAAAAAACATTTCACGAATTTATGTTACCACTGTGTTGTCATCACTAATATGTACATTTATGCCAAGTTACAGCTTTCTAGTAATAAAAATCTCTGCGCTAGACTGCGAACGGATGGACGGACAGACTACCATAGTGAAACTATAAGAATCCCTAGTTTAATTCGGAACCCTAAAATGATGCCTCAAATATATTCACGGGATAAATTACACTTACTGATCTAACCGCAAAATAAGCAAATTATTTGCTTGTGTTATAGGTGTTAATCAACGTTACTAATACATAGAAATACATATATAAATACTAGAACATATTTAATGAACACTCAAACCGGAAATATAAACATTTATGCTCATCACACAAATGCTTGTCCCCGTCGGGGATCGAACCCGAGCCCAGTCGATTGCGTAGTCAGGGTCGCTAACCACTCGACCAACGGGGCGGTCGAAATAAAAATTAACACGCGAAATAATAAATTCCTTCTTCATTCTTTCCCTTGTGTTGGTCCGGGCCCCATATCCAACCAGATACACCATCTGCCACTCTGCAAGGCAGTTTATAAGAGGCACACTATTGTCTACGCAGGTCACTATCATTGTGGCTACTAGGTGGTATAGTTTTGCATTATCTCGCCTCGATTTGGTACCATCGTCTTACTCCTGCTGCAGTAACATCAGTGCTTGTTATTATTGGGTTCCAATTTGGACGGTTAGGTAACCAGTAAGCATGGGGTGAGATTGAACTTACGAAAGTAACTCTATAATAACTATCAAGTATGCAAGGTAATAGTTAATTAACTACTGACAAGCGTTAACGATGCTCAAATATTTACTATTGCGAATGAGAATTGTACCTCATTAAGGCAGTTCACAATTGAGATATTACTGCTTTAAATGTATATGTTAGCATGAGGATTTTAATGAAACCAGTATTTTAAATATAGCATGCTAGTGCAGTGACAAAATGTGCTAGGTATTAGAGCTCTGCAATCTCTCGCTCAGATTCGGTACCGCGGCGTTACTTATTCCTAGCGTCGATACCCGTTGTTGTCATGCTCTTCTATGGAGAAAAGGTATTGGTAATTAATTATAAGGTACCTAGTAAACTTAAGCCATTTCTAACTGCCGCACGGATGAAAATTTACCATTACAATAATTAATGTTTATATTTTTCTGATTTCTTTATCCATCCGTTGTCTTTTTTAAGAGGACTACAGCGCCATCTAGAAACCAAGCGTATAAATTTTCAAATAACTCACTTTTGCTATTTCTGTTTTCACCGTATTTTTATTTCCAATTGAAACAAAATAATTTTATATCGTTAAAAATTAATTGTTACTTATTGCATTATCCGTTTTTATTACATATAGTGTTATAATATTTCTCTAAATCACGACGTTTTTATAATTTTAGATCATGAATATTTTTGTTTCTTTTACTGCAGCAAAACAACCAACTATTAAAACATTTAAAAACGTGGTTCCTTATATTGCTTTCATTTTGACTACAGATTAAAAATATAACAACGTAGTTCTTTAATCCGTAGGATAGATGTCAACTCGACGTGAATATCTCAGAAAACAGTGCAAATACGTAGGTAACACTATAAGTTTTGCCTAACTTAAAAAATAACATGTTATAACCAAAATATTATGTTTATTAGTTTCCGAACTCTCAATTCTTCGTGTAAATTTTTCTGAATTTGGCTCGTACCAATCCCCAATAGTCCTAGAATTGTTTCATAGGTAATCCGTGGGTTTTCTTCAATTAACCGCTTAACAGTAGCCACATTATTTTCGTTAACGGCAGTTGAAGGCCGCCTTTCACGAAATTCGTCATGTAAAGAAACTCGACCTCTCTCAAATTCAGCAAACCATCGCTTCACGCTGCTCAAACAAGGTGCTTCTCTCCAAAAAGCATTTTGAAGACGAGCGGTACAGTCTTGCGGAAAAAGAGAACTTTTAAAATCATAAAAAATCATCGCTCTAAAATCTTTTCGACTTATTAACTTTGATGTGTGATAAAAAAAACAATTGACAAATCATTTCCCGCCAATTGTTTTTTTATTATTACTAAGAAGGTTGCAACGTTTTAAAAATATAACATTCGAAATTCAAATAGTTCCGATTAGCTAGAAGTGCAAAACTTTTAGTGTGCCCATGTATCCCGAAACACAAACGAAATATGCACAAACTTGTGCATAAGCTGGCAGCCGTTTCAATTAAAAGTGACATTTTGAATTTGACAACTGACATTGATAAGTGACAGTTGACACCATTTGATATTTTCATTTTGACTACAGATTAGCAGCAAATGAGATTTTGTGTAGAATGCTCAGATAGAGATACTGTCGAATTTTAAATGTCCCATATCTCTAGTTACCCTTGAATTACGTATATATAATACTATATTAAAATGTCATCAGAACTTTCACAAATCAAAATTTTTAAATGTATATATTCAGCACTGTACTATCCTTAACACCATCATCCATAAATATTAGAGAAGTGTAATTTGGAGTTTACTGGATCACATATTTTAAATATCCGTCGTAATATTTTAACGTAACTCGCTAATTCTCATTAAAGATAAGGCGAGAGATAATTTGTGAGCTATAATCTCATTGTGAACAGAAGTTTTGTAATAAATACAAATTTACATAAAGTATCTTCACGCCCATATCCCCGAAGGGGTAGGCAGAGGTACAACAAGTGCACCCACGATTAGCCGAAGATACTTGGTCCCATAAATGTGATAGGTGGCAAGCCTATCGCCAACCGGGCACTTTCCAATCCCGAGCAACTTTGTGTTTCTCAGAAAACTGAAAAAACACTTTTTTATGTGCCCGACCCGGGAATCGAACCCGGGACCTCATGTGGTCAACGCCAACGCTGGACCACTAGACCACAGAGGCAATTAAATATTAGTGGCGTAATAATTCCGCAATAGTTCAATGTATTTGCGTAAAATTTGGTGATCTGATAATTTATATATTAATGCGTGAAAAAAAAATATCTTTGGACCCCTTTTTAACATAATTGCGCGAACGGTGAGGTATGAAAATTGGCACAGTCAGAGTTTACATTGCGATGGACTGCAGAAACTTAATATTTGTCTCTGTGGTCTAGTGGTCCAGCGTTGGCGTTGACCACATGAGGTCCCGAGTTCGATTCCCGGGTCGGGCACTTAAAAAAGTGTTTTTTCAGTTTTCTGAGAAGCACAAAGTTGCTCGGGATTGGAAAGTGTCCCGGTTGGCGATAGACTTGCCTGCGATTTTCACCTATCACATTTGTGGGACCAAGTATCTTCGGCTAATCGTGGGTACACTTGTTGTACCTCTGCCTACCTCTTCGGGGATATGGGCGTGAAGATACTTTTTAGAAATACATTAAACTAATAAAAATAAACATTACACACACTACTTTCACGTTTGTCACATGATGTGACATACATGATAATATACACTTATACTATTTTCATTACGGTTAAAGTCATTTGTCAAATTTAAAAAAGATTTATTGTTTAATCTACAGTGTGCACAGAAAACCCTGTCCGATCGTCAAAGGCATTGTTTGGTAGCTTAATATAAACATATTTGGATCATTATTTTATGGATGGTATATAAATTTTCAAAATATTTGCTTGATTTAAGGGAGAGTTGCTCAATTTTTGTACTTAAATCAGGCACTTTAAACTACGATTTTTTTTTATTTTAATAATTTTTTTTTTTGATAATGTCATTGACCTACCTATATATCTCTTTCGGATATGATAGGGTTTTCTTTACTGTATAGTCAAATTTTGGCCACCGGCGATCGCTAGTCTTTTATACATTTTGCAATAAAAATACATTAAATTAATAATAATAGAAATTACACACACTACATTAATGTGACATATATGATATCTAGCTGACCCGGAAAAAAAATGTTTGTCATACAAATTATTTGTATTGATTATTTTGGTGGGATACTTGAAATGGGGGGAGGGGGTTAATTGAGATAAAAACTAACCTATCTTTTAAATTGGACCAAATAGTAGATACCTACAAAATTTCATTGAAATCCGTTCAGTACTTAGTTTAGGATTTAGGATAGGAAAGATTACGCGTCACGTTTAAATTCAATACAAGTAATTTGTATGGCAAAATAACGTTTGCCGGGTCAGCTAGTTATCATTTATGTCACCTGTCATTCAATGCGGTCCGAGTGTTGGACTCGCAGCCCAGACGGAGCCGGAATACCCACTAACACCCCTGCGGTGTCCCTCCTCCATGCTTTTGTAGGCGAGGTGAATGGTACGCGTTAACAATCTTCCACTACCCCGCCAGCATCCACATCCGTCTAGGATCGAGATTGGTAAGAAGCCCGGCGAACAACTTTTGACTATCTATACATATAATAAAATCGTAGGAAAGTCAAAACTGTACATTGAATATTTTTTCAAAAGAATACTTGGGGCGTGATCTACAATTGACATCGAAGCCAAAAATATAGTTTGCAGAATTTTTGTCTGTTTGTCTGTATGTATGTCTGGGGTAAACTCAAAAAGTACTGCATGCATTTACTTCAAATTTTGCATGAATATTACTAACAGGTCGGGTCAACATATAGGCTAAATATTATCACGCTAGTATCGCTAGGCTAGGCTAGGCTAAATATTATCGCGGAGTGAACGAAGTCCGCGCGGACAAAGTTGCGGGCAACAGCTAGTTTTTAATAAGGTAAGGTCCAACCTCACGTAACATTTTACTTGTGATAAGTAAGTAATTAAGATTAAACCTAGAAATACAAACATTTGTTTTCATCACATAATATTTAAATATTGTATGTATATTGTTATATACACTGAACTCGTCTGGTCGATAAATACTTGTAATATTAACATTATATTTTTCGTCGCGCCTGTACTACGTGATGAAATGTACTATTTGATAGTTTATATCGTAGCTCGGGCCATTGTCGCGTTGCCATATATCATTTATGGCCGCTTTTTGTTCGTGATTGGTTCTAAATCGAATTTTGACAAATGGTTCAGTAATTTGTATCAATATTAGAGCCAAATGGCTAACAATAGCATAAAGCACTTACGTAGCGTACCTTTGTTTTTGCTGGTTTTTTTTTATATCATAAGATAGCAGACAAACAGATGGGTCTCCTGATGGAAAGAGTCAACCATCGCCTATAGACACCAAAGATGTTAATGGTGCGTTGCTATCTTGTGGCGAGGTCTAATGCCACATGCATAAGTTTACCGGCTACCTTACCCTCCAAACCGGAACACGACAGCGACAAGCACTGACGCTATTGCGGCAGGAATAAGTAAGGCGGTGGTACCAGACCTGGGCGAGACAATGCAGAACTCTACCACCTAGTAGCCACGATAGCGAATCGGTCGCCTTTTACGACCTGCCTGGCAGAACGGCAGTTGGCCTATTCTTCAAAGGAGGCCGGGACCAGCACGGCGAAAAAGATTTCGTCAGTAGATAGTATTTACTGACAAATATTCACTTGTGCAATTTTTATTGGTTTTGATTATAATTTAAAATCAATTTTTAATATATAATGCGTACGTATACTGCGTGTCTTTGTTTTTGTTGCTGACTTGCTGGAAAATATGATGAACATATGTGAATAATTGTGCCGCTGGGGTCTTTTTAAATTCTGGATCTTTGGTGGTTCATTTGGAAGGTTACAAAGTAAATTAATGTCTTCTTTGACATTATAGTTCATGATATTTTACTGGTTTGTTGATTGTTGTGGTTGGTGATCCTCATGGTCCCATTTTTTGACCTGTTAAACGTGTCGTAGTATTTAAAGTTATTAGGTAATTTGTGCTATTGTTAGCCATTTGGCTCCAATATTGATACAAATTATGAAACCATTTGTCAAAATTCGATTTAGAACCAATCACGAACAAAACGCGGCCATAAATGATATATGGCAACGCGACAATGGCCCGAGCTACGATATAAACTATCAAATAATATATTTCATCACGTAGTACAGGCGCGGTGAAAAATATAATGTTAATAATACGAGTATTCATCGACCGGACGAGTCCAGTGTGAAAAATATGAGCGTTTGTTTTTTTCACAAGATAGCAAAGAAAAAGATGGATGGATGAAAGATGGATGGAAAGATATAACATGTAGACACCAAAGATATTAATATATTTATAATTATGTTAAATTCACTTGTAATCGCATCTATCGTTTAGTGCTTCAGTGTTCATGTTGAACACATGAAGTCCCGGGTTCGATTCCTGGATCCGGCAATTCAAAAATTTATTTTTCCAGTTTTCTGAACATTTAGTTAAAACTATTTAGAAAACTTCGTGTTTTTTTTTCAAAACATAAGATAGCAAACATGCAGATGGCTCTACTGATGGAAAAAGATAAAGACTCATATTGACATCAACGTTGTTAATGTTACATTGCTATCCGTATGGCGGGATGGCAATGCCACATGCACAAGTTCACCGATTAACCTACCATTTAAACCGGAACAAGTTAATAAAAAGCATTAGCGCTATCGTGGCTAGAACACATGTAACGGTAGTCAAGACTAAGCAAGTACCAGGGCGATAAGTTGTAAAAATCTACCGCATAGATTTAACTATCCATCATTCAACAAACACACAAACAAACAAACAAACTTTTATGCATCACTTATTGAAACTAATACGATATAAATATAAGCTAAATACGAATATATGCTCCGAAATTGACTGTTTTTCAACCGGAATATATTCGTTTTTGTTTTACATTCAAAGCTAACATTGATAATAAACGTGGATGTTTGTTTGAATATTTGTATTTGCTTAGACAAACTGAACATTGAACATTCATATCGATAGTTAAATTTACAAATATATTTTTCAGACTAATATCATAAATGCGGAAGTATAAATAAAATATAAATATCGCTAAACATCCCCTAGAAGAAGGTGAACGAAAACACAAAGAGCAAGCAGAAAAAGAGGAAGTAGAAGTATTGGATTATTATTAATCTAGACAATAATTGATCGAAATTACTTAGAATCCAGACAACTTCGATTATTAACCCCAAAGTAAGCAAACTTTTTGCTTGTGTTATAAATATAGCTCAAAGAATTTATTTATTTATATTTATTTATTTATGTATAACAAAGCCCACAGCTCTTAATCTATTTTAAATGTTACTTACTAGTATTATTCTTATTATATATTGTTACTTACTAGTATTATTATTAGCCAATCACGGACTTACATTTTTTAATATTTATGTATAAGTACGTTACTAAGTAGTATTGATGTGCGTGTGAGTGTGTGTATGGATATGTGTGTACTTGCGTGTGAGTGTGCATGTGATCTGCAATGCGGTTAAAAATATACGTATAATTATTTTACATATATATTATTAGTTTTATCAGGGGGCTCGGTAATTTGAAGTTATAGACGAGAGTTATGAAAGTTAACAAATCGAAACAGGTAGGTCTCGGTAGTAATGCATGGAACTGGGTTCTCTCTATCCGTCAACTAGAGGCATAGTGTGTATACATTCATAATAGTTGAGCATTATAGTTTTTATATCTGGGGTGTTGACTATAAATATTTTAGTATTTAAATATTTATTTCCATGTATCGGTATCCTTAGCTAGGTGATAAAGTTGGTGTAATCTGACGATCAACTCTACCACCGCGTACACTCATTGGTCAATTCAAATTCTAAGTCAAAAATAATTTATTCATAAAACCTTTGCAGGCGCTTTTGAACTTTTTTTATAATTACCACCAAATCTGTATACTCAAAGAGCGCACGCTCATTTGTTAATTCAAATAGCAAGCGCTCACTTGATTCATGTTACACATTTCCATCGTATTTCACGAAATCACAGCTACAGATTGTAGGAAAGCAAGAGGAAGTTACACATAAAAGAAAGTTTTTATTCATAAGGTAAAATAGAAGACGAGTACACGCCGCCTTCTCGTTTAATATCATAAGATAGCAAACAAGCAGATGGCTCTCCTGATGGAACGAGATAACTATCGCCTATAGACACCAAAGACGTTGCATAACTATCTTTGTGGCGGGATCTTAATGCCACATAAGTTTACCGGCTACCTGACTCTCCAAACCTGATCACGACAGTGACTAGTAATGACGTTATTGAAGCAGGAATAGATAAACGGTAATATCAGGCCCGGGCAAGACATTACAGAACTCTACCACCTAGTAATCACGATAATTCGATTCGAATTCGTTCACCTTTTACAATCCGCCTGCAAAAGATCAATAACAGATTATATTTTCTTCAAATTCTATTCCCGGCCCCCCCCTGGAGTTTATAGTTTCTATTGCCTACATGGTCTAGTGGTTCGATATCGATGTTGACCACATGAGCTCCCGGGTTCGATTCCCGGGTCGGAAAATTCAAAAATGTGATTTTTTGGTTTTCTGATAAAAACAACGTTGCCCGGGATTGGATAAGTGTTCTGTTGGTGATAGACTTGCCACCTATCACATTGTGGGACGTATTTTCGGCTAACCATGGGTGCGCTGTTGCATGTTTATCTCTTCGCCTATTCTATTAGAAATCAGAAGTCAGAAGAAATTTGTTCAGTAAAATTTTTAACAAGTTATTTTGACGCATAAATTTTTTTGAAAAAACTACTACCGGATTGGAAACGCGGCCACACACAGTCATGAATATACTTTTATTTTACACTAGCTGACCCGCGCTGTTTCGCCCGAGAGTAGATTAATATATCGTCAAGATAGCTTTTCATACAAAGGAGAGTGATGAGATCGGCCTAAATGGCCTACAAGAATATAGCGTCAGCTGAAATGATTAAATTAATTTTATTTACAATAAGTCAATATTAAATTTCAACGGACACTTTTTAATGGCAAAATAATTTTAAAAGGATTTTAGTCAGAAAGTCATGAACCTAATCAAATTTGTACGTTTCTTATTTCTAATTCAAGCAAAGATTTTTCTATTCTGCCATAAAGTTAACAATTTCTTTTATTTCTGACCAACCAAACAAATTATAAAAATGTTGGATAGATAAGACGCAAAATTTTAAACCAACTATTGTATAAAATGCAACAAAAATTAAAATATTTATTATTGTAATCGAAATCTACAACATACAAGGCCGTATAAATAAGTACTCTTAGTATCATCCGAAAGAAACAAAAAAAAAACAAGTGTCATCTATTTACGCTGTTAGCGAGTATTAAACATTTTATGTAAACAAAAGTTTTATCGTTTTTCAACATTGAAGTGGTTAAAATCAAATAATCTGCATGATAAATAATACAAAAATGAATTATATTTGTGTTGACGATATATTGCGATGTGATTGGCTTAAAATAAAATGTAACAATTGTAAAATCAAGTAATATTAATCTTTGAAGGAGTTTCGCGAATATTAGTTATATAAAAAGTGTCCGTGATGCAATTTACATTTCAGAAGAAATTAATAATGTATCACAATACGGTAAGCAGTCATAATCATGTGTTGTGTTTTAGGCCAAATTTCTATGGGGCCTCATCAATCTCCTTTCATCCTCTATTTCAACCCTTTAAAGATTGATTTTTGAAAAAAAAAATTAACTTATGTTTGACTCCGGATCTTCAACTATTTCACGAAAATCGGTCTAGCGGTTTAGCCATGAAAGCGTAACAGACAGACAGACAGAAAGACAGACTTTCACATATATAATATTAGTATGGATATGGATAATTTCTGTCTGTAAAATAAATAAATATGGTTCTTCATAACTGTACCTAAATGGCGCGGTACCCGACGGTGCCGCCTAATAATTCCCGTATAAGTTCGGGTAAATGCTTTACTGTATGCGAGCACGCGATTATAAACAAACTTTATGTCAATAACTGCCTAATTATAACGGAAATTGTCGAAATGGCGTGCATATTCTAAAACATTTTGTGGTAGTAAAGTTCACGAAATCTTTGTGCTTTTTCCGTTTATTGACATTGTGACTGCCTTTGTTGCTTGCCTCTTGGTCTAGGAGTTAGCTTTTCTGGATCTGATTACGAGATACCATTTTCGATCTCCAGGATGGGAAAACTGTTATGATAATTTTTTTTTATAGTTTAAGATAGCAAACGAGCAGATGGGTCTCCTGATGGAATGAGTCAACCATCACCTATAGACATCAAAGGTGTTAATGGTGCGCTGCTATCTTGTGGCGTGGTCTTATGCCACATGCATAAGTTTACCAGCTACCTTACCCTCCAAGCCGGAACGACAGTGATAAGCACTGATGCTATTGCGGCAGGAGTATGTAAGGCGGTGGTACCATACCCGGGCGAGACAATGCAGAACTCTACCACCTTGTAGCCACGATGTTTTTCTAGATTATTCTCGAAAATCCAAAATTTAAGTAGCCGGTCGTATTTTGACGGGTAGTGTTACCATTTCTGGTCCTCAGATAAGCACTTAGACCTTCGGTCGGTTACAGATGTATACATAAAGCTACGAATATCAGTTATCGTAGGAAACAACGTCAATTTCCGCCGTGTTGGTCCCGGCCTCCTTTGTAGAATAGGCCAACTGCCGTTTTGCCAGGCAGGTCGTAAAAGGCGACCGATTGGCTATCGAGTCACTACCATCGTGGCTACTAGGTGGTAGAGTTCTGCATTGTCTCGCCCGGGTCTGGTACCACCGCCTTACCTATTCCTGCGGCAATAGCGTCAGTGCTTGTCGCTGTCGTGTTCCGGTTTGGAAGGTAAGGTAGCCGGTAAACTTATGCATGTGGCATTAGACCTCGCCACAAGATAGCAACGCACCATTAACATCTTTGGTGTCTATAGGCGAAGGTTGACTCTTTCCATCAGGAGACCCATCTGCTTATTTGTTATCTTATGATATAAAAAAGCACCCTTTTGTAATCACAAGATATCCTAGTTCAGACAGCAGGGTCTAACAATTTTTTTATTCTTTTATACTAATGAACAATAGTTAGGAACTCAATAATTGCGAGAGAAAATCTGAAATTTTATACCAAATATCAAATGAACTCATAAAATTGTTGGTCCCGTTTACCGCAAGAAATTGAAGATATAATACAATACAATATATTATACATCAAAAGCAAACATACATTAACCACTGACTTACAGTTTTACTGATATATTATGTAATAATGTACAATCTGGCGGACTTATCGCATATTTGCGACATCTACCAGACAACGAGCGTCATCATCGATCTCCTCGTTAGATAGTCTTTATCTAGATAAGAAAACGCAGAAATTGTAGCCAATATTCATCATGCCGTAAAATAAACTGTATGTAACATACACAAAGGTTGCTTTATCATTAAAAAAGCTGAAAGAGATGCCAGACAACCTTGGGCAAAAGATAGCACGAGATTTAAAATGTAGGTTAATGGGACTAACCGAAAGTAAATGTGCAGATTTATGCTCTTAAATGAGACGGGAAATATATTATTTTGAACTAATGTTTAAGAAAATAAAAGAAAGTATGTAATAATTAACCAATAATAGTAATTAATAAAAGTATTATCACGTCAAATCAGTTGCGATGTATTACTTCGGCTCGTTGCATTGGTTGTTACCTTTTCGGGGATACGGCCGTATTCCCGAAAAAGTAGGCAGAGTTACAACCAATGCACTCACGACTAGCCGAATATATTTAGTCCCGCAATGTGATAGGTGGCATTTTTTGAATTTTCCAACCCCGGAATCGAACCCGCCACCTCATGACGTCAATACCAACACCGGACGACTAGACCACAGACGCGATGTGTTTAAAAAAAATATTTTAACATAAGTTGTTCTTTCCAAGAGCTATTTGTTTGTTTGTTGTCATGGTATAAAAAAATCATTCCTTAAGGCGATAGGTAATGCCAAACTACGAAATAGACACCTCTTTGAAAGCCTACTACTGATAACCGGTTGGTCCAATAATTAAAAAAAAATATGCATTATACGTATAATATAATTAAGTTTAAATTTTAAGTTCGTTTTTTTTAAATTTTATTGTTATTTTTGACGAAAAAAAATCGAATATCTTTCTTATTTTTACGCAAAAATTTGCTTATAACTTCCAAACTACTGTAACGATTTTGATGATTTTTTCTTTTTATTACAGACAATTTATTGCTTTATAAAATTTAAGTTCAAAATTTTACAAAATCATTATAGTGTGCTATTAAATCAATAAAAACCTTATTATTTAATTCGCGGACAGCGCTTGCGTCGTAAGTCAGTCTCCCGATAGCGTTCATACGGGGAGGCTGTGTTGCATGTTAGCATGCTCCGCTCTCCATATTCGAGTCAAAGAGTAATAGTACAGATAGAACGTTTGGCACAATAGTAAGGTTGTGCCGTTTGGAAATTGAACATTTCGTTTACGCTTGGATGTTTTTTTATAGTAGATAATGAGCTTGGTCCGAGAAGGCTGTTTTTTTACAGATGTTGTTCTTATGACATAAGAACAACATATATATATATATAGACAAGGAATAAGAAAGGGTTTTTTTAAATTCATCCCCTAAGATGGTAAAATAGGGGGTGAAAGTTTGTATGAAACTCTGTCATTTTTGAGTTGTAATGAATGATATGCCGTAATTAAATTATCCTTTAACTGAAAAAAAATTAAATACAAATTTAATATTTTTTTGAATTCTAGCCCATAAAGAGGTAAAAAGAGGCTTTAAAGTTTGTATCAAAAATGAATTGTTTATTTATTGCATTACTATAAAATCTAAATTATTTTAATTTTTAATATTTATGATTTTTAATACAATAAAGAAGTACGAATTTTCGGATTTTTTTAGTACTTATGCTCGTCAATCGAAATTGAAGAAACATGCATGTAGTGTTCGAAGTTTCATCCATTAAAGGAGTAAAAGTGTGTTTACAATTTATATGAAAAATCAAACGTTTATGGGCAAAATAATTTGAAATTCGGCACTTCTGTTCTTCAACACAATTTAAGAATCATATATTTGGGGATTTTTTTAATTTTTTTAAGGGTAAAAAAAGCATTGATGTTTGTATAAAAAATAGATTGTTTATTGTAGAATATTGTAGAAATTATTTAAAACTTAGTATTTATTATTTTTAATACAATTAAATGAATACGAGTTTAAGGTTTTCAAATGTCATCTCTTCAAAGGATGAAAAAAGTGGTAAAGTTTGTAGAAAAAATAAAATATGTTTAATCAAAATCTCTTCAAATTTATTAGTCGCGTTCTTTAATTCAATTAAATAAACGTGCATGTAAGGATGCTGCGAGTTTTATCTCTTAAAGAGGTAAATAGGGTATTAAAGGGGCTGAAAGCTAGTACTTTATAAATGGTTTTGTTTGCAAGTAGACGCTGAATAATATTTTTAGACTATTCATGTACTTACCTGCGTTTACGCTTGAATGTTTTATAAGCTATAGATAGATAAGTATTTTGTCAATATTTTGTACAAATGCACAAAAATAAAAAATAAAAAACATATAAACAACGAAGATAATTCAAGCAAGCGAATAAAAAGCAAAACTCTAAAGAAAAAAAAATAAAAACTGGTACTATTTTAAGGTAGTAAGGACTTCGTAACTAAAAATAAATAAATAAAATATATTATACATACAAATGGTCTAAATAAACCAACTTATTTAGTACTTTCCTCTATAAACATTAAATTAAATTATATCTCTACTTTTCTCTTACGAGATTTTGAAACAAAAACTAAGAAGCTCGTTAAAGTTTTTAAATATTATTCAAGAGATTACATTTTACAAAATCAAATTTTGAAAGGTTTTGTTAAATATTAATTGTTGATTGTATGTATTAAAATAAAGTGCTACACGGGATGTACTGTATATTACAACACTTTCAAAGAAATAGGATACGTAACTGTTATTATTGTGTAAATTGTTATATGATTTTTTGTCGATTTTCGGTATATTTTTTTTCTTTAGATATTTATCGTTTTTGTAAAATGAATGTATATGTAATCGATAAATGAGCGATTACTGTTTATTGGTTTTGAGTTTTATAACATTCAGTCGATTCACGATGATAAAAGTTCATATAGGTGAACAAAAATGTTAAAATGTAGGTATATGCATCAACTGTAAATACTCTTTGACTTTGGAGCACGCTAGCGCGAGAAATAATATTTGCGCCGCTCCTGTTAGAAACTCAAGGTCGTTCGCAGCTGTAATCGCCTTAAAATAAAGTAAAAAATATGTTTCTTTTCTTTTCCAAAAGAAAGAATTATAGTACGTTCGTGTTAAAAATGCAGTGAATTATTGTTATCCGCTAGCCCATTAACCAATACAATTACAAGAAATCTAATATGAGTGATTTGATTGGTTAATTGGCCATCAAATAACGATGACTCACTGCATTCTTAACATGAACGTATTGTAGTCTTAGGTATCTTTTAGTGGTTACGAATACATTAAAGTATAATCACCAATATTATTGATGTGATAAAAGAAAACCCCTAAACGTTTATTAAAGTTCCTGAAAATTTGTTTAGCTGTTGACCTCGAGGTTGTATTATAAATGGCGCAAGTTTGCCGACACAGCACCCAATACATGCCGCACCGTTAAGGCATTTAAAATCTAATCATCTAATATTAAGGTTGAAAATAAAACGGAGATATGGAATATCTCCCATAATAGACATATTTATTGCTGTGCGTCGTTTATTTAGGAGGAATATTTTATAAGGACTATTAATGAATGGCTTTGGATATTAAAATTTACAACGTATTGTCTGAAATGCCTTTTATCGGAGGCTGTTGTTCGTTTGTGAATAATTCATGTTTATTTAGATTTTAATGGCTTCCACTGCTTCTAAAATGGCGGGGTTGGAATCTAAACTCAAGTACAGTAACCTAGAAATAGCAGTGTAGGTAAGACATTGATATAAATGGAGCATCAGGTATTCGTTGTATGTCATTGTTTCAGCTCATAATTTGATTCAAATAGTTTTTCTTTTTTCCATACAAGTCTTTTGATTATCTTCTAAAAATACCAAAAGTATTGACATCGATAGATCTTCATACTACTGTGTTTAAATTAGCATTTCTTGTAAATAAAGTTTCACGTTTCTCAGTAACGATTCTAACGATTTGGAATAAATTTTTTACTGACTTCCCAGAATGGAAGATATTCTCATTTATACATATTTTCTTAAATTGGGTACCGATTCATCTGTCTTTTTTCGTTTTTTAGTTAGGTATACTTAGTTCCCGCGTGGTTCCTTTATTTTATTTTGGTATTTTAGTTAAACATTGTCAAAACGTGTTTTTTTCAGTTTTTTGATAAAAATAACTTTGCCCGGGATTGGAAAAATGCCCGGTTGGCGATAGGCTTGCCACCTATCACATTTGCGGAACTAAGTACCTTCGGCTAATCGTGGGTGCACTGGTTATGCCTCTGCCTACCTCTTCCAGGATACGAACATGAAGATACTTTTAGTATTGCTTCTTTACGTATTTTTCTGATAAAAGCATAATTTTTCAAAGTTTGGCTGCGTAGATTTAATATTGCTATAACATTATATTACATCAACATGATTTTAGTTTAATAATGAGATTTGTAGCTAAACTTAGGTCACGAAGTAACCAACCCTTTAATTGACGTAACAAAACGTGTATCAAGTCGAAGTGCTTAGGGCTTTTACACACGTATACACGATAAAACGTCGCGACGTGTAAGAAAGTGTGAGAGTCCTAAACGCCTCGATGCGATTGGCATTTTGTTACGTGAATCATATCCTTGGGTGGTGTAACATGAAGATAACATGGAGAAAGCGTGTCAATCGTTTTAGATAAAATTCACATTTATAATATTGATCAATACTTGTGTTTCTAACCATATGTATATGTGTTCTAGCACTTATCTCATCCTTGGGACAACCTTAAAAACTAATCAAAGATCTTGCCTTGTCAGAGGCAAGGTTGGAGATTTAAATCCTGTTGTGTCGACATTTCCTTTGTTGTTTTTAAAGTTTTCCCCAGCACAAGATACGTGCTAAAACAATTATATATTTAAAAAACTTGGCCTAACATGCAACAACCATCGTGATTACTGCTTACTACATGGTTGGTTTTGGAAATGTCTCCCTTGAGTTTGTTACCACTATCTCATCTATTCCTACCATAATAGTGTCAGAGCATGCCACTTTTATACACGTATACACGATAAAACGTCGCGTTGTGTTATAATATGTAAGAAAGTGTGAAAGAGTCCTAAACGCTACGACTCGATCGACATTTTGATACGTAAATCAGGACCCTGGGTGGTGTAACATGAAGATAACATGGAGAAAGCATGTTTGTCTGTTTGATGATTAATTTGAGTTGCCTCTGATTCGGATTCAAACAGAAATAGGTGTAAATATAATATGCTGTCGTGGCTATTATTGTATGGAACTCTTAAAAAAGCGTAACTTGCACTCTGATTTAAGATTTTTTTATAAATGTTTTTATACATTCAATATAAGTACCTATGCAGATATCGTGGTCTAGTTGTTATTGTATTTGAATCAGATCATGATTCATATACAATAACAAGCACCTTAAAGTCTTTCGGTAGTGCGTCAATACTCCCTTGAATGAGCACGTAAAAGTATCAGTCTCGATTTTCGCAACAAAAAAAACAAGTGATAGTTGTCATCAGGTCGTTAATTCTATTTCACCAATTGACGGACCGGTAAAACGTAGCTAACTGGAACGTTCATAGTGATTTGATCGTCAAGTGTTTTTTTTATATCATAAGATAAGATAGCAGATAAACAGATGGGTCTCCTGATGGAAGGAGTCAACCATCGCCCTATATACACCAAAGATATTAATGGTGTGTTGATACCATGTGGCGAGGCCTAATACCACATGCAGGAGTTTACCGGCTTCCTAAGCCTCCAAACTGGAACACGTCAGTGAGTAGTACTGACGCTATTGAGTACTATGCTATGAGTACTATACTCGGGTGATCCAATACAGAAATTTACCACTTAGTAGCCACGACGATAGTGACTCGAATAGCCAATCGGTCGCCTTTCACGACCTGCCTGGCAGAACCGCAGTTGACCTATTCTTCAAAGGAGCCCGGGACCAACACGGGGAAAAGTGTAGGTAAAATATGTAACTTTCAGTAAAAAAATTGTAAAGTGTATGTTTGTCGGTATGTATTTAGCTTTGGTAAACTCTATAGCCCAAACGGCTTGATGGATTTAAGTTTGAGAAGTGTCCTTAGCTTCGCATATGACAATGACATAGGTTATAAAATTTTTGTGGTTTGGGGTAACTGTCGAGTTTGTTTGATAATAATTATTTATCTATATACTTACATATAATAAAATCGTAGGAAAATCAAAACTATAAATTGAATATTTTTTTAAAAGAATACTTGGGGCGTGATCTATAATCGATATCGAAACCAAAAATATAGTTTTTAGAATTTTTGTCTGTTTGTCTGTATGTATATCTGGGGTAAACTCAAAAAGTACGGCATGGATTTACTTCAAATTTTGCATGAATATTACTAATAGGTCGGGTATATACGTAATACGTAATACGCTATCACCTACAGGGTTAAGGCTGTGCGGAGTAAACGCCGCGCGGACGAAGTCGCTGGCAACAGCTAGTTTTATTATAAATGCCAGCATAGAACATAGAATGAGCTTATCTCAGAAGATGCTGCTTCATGTGGTTACACGCTATAACGTTGATGAGATATAACGCATAACAAAAGGGATATATATTCCCGTATAACAATGAGGAAACTTTGAAATAGAGCTTACGTCTGTTTGACTTATGTTTAATTCCTTGAGCTGTCAGAAACCTCTTAAATATGTATACCAGATGCATTCTTGCAGTATGCAGGAACATTTACGGATTCGGTTCAAACGTTATGCAATCTATTGTGTCTAGAGTGGATAAATATATGATGAAAAGTTTTCTTAACATGATTTTACAATTATATTCTACACTTTTCATCGTCGGTACTTGGTGAAACTTCATTTTAATACAAAATTTATTAATTACATCACTTATACTGTTTCACAATAAGAAAATTACAATGAATTTTCAACCGGTATCGCTTACACAAACATTCTCAGGATATTCAAAGTATTCACTCATTACTTCAACATGTAATTTTAGAATTACATATATCTGGCTTCTTGTTAGATAGTTAATAAAAGTTAAACTATTGACCTAACAGTAAAAAATTTAGATAGTCTTGCGTCTCTCTACTCTAGTCTTGCACTTTGGCCGGCATGCTCTCACCAACTGATCTAATATTGACTGATACAATGCGGTGAAATTCTTCTCTACTTTGTGATCGATTCCTCCGATTATACTGATCGCTAGATATACATACATATATAATTAAATAAGTCCATCGTTTTAGATAAAATTCACATTTATAATTCTGATCAATACTTGTGTTTCTAACCATATGTATATGTGTTGTACATATGGTTCTTATGCTTGGGACAGCCTTAAAAACTTAACAAAGACCTTGCCTTACCAGAGGCAGGGTTGGAGGTTTAAATCCTGTTGTGTCGAAATTTTCCTTTGTTATTTTTAAAGTTTTCCCAAGCACGAGATACATGCTAAAACAGTTATATATTTAGAAAACTTGGTATAACATGCTGCAACCATTATGAATATTACTACTTTCTACATGGTAGGTTTCGGAAACGTCTCCCTTGAGTTTGTTACCACTTTCTCATTTATCCCTACCATAATAGCGTTAGCACATGTTACTGCCACAGAACAGGTTGTTTTGGAGAGTAGGGTAGCTGGGTAGTATTAAGGGTGAAAATATAAAAATGCTTTCTCTCTTTATGCTTGATTTTTATAGCAGTGAAACGACTCGTTTTAGTTACGAGTAGTAACATTTTCTACGGGGCTTAACCAGAAACTGTTCCTAAGTCAAATTATCAAATATCCAAAAGACGGAAATGCCTTATTATTATTAAATTAATTGTGCAAAATAGTAGTAGTAGTATATATATATATATATATATATATATATATATATATATATATATATATATATATATATATATATATATATATTTATATATTGTATATTACAATTTACTTCTATAATTATTAGAATAACTACGAACTTCAACTAACAACTAACAACTTCAAAAAAAATAAAAAAATTATCCAGTTAAGGATAATTTTTTTTTTTGGCTTCAATAATATCATGTAATAACTCAGTGGATAACTATTACTGGCTTTCATTTGTAATCCATTTAAATTTAATACTGTATGTACTTAAATGCTGTTGTTATCCTGAATAAATAAAAATAAAATAAAAAATAAAATTAATCACGTCAACAACGTGGTCTAGAAAATATTTTTTTAGGGTAGGCAGCACCTGTATATGTTATATTAAAAATATTGTAGGTTTGTGAAAGCAATTTCTCGATTTAAGGACTCGTGTGTAAAGCTATAAAATGTTACTTTTTATTAGAGTCAAGAGGGGGGTGCCTCTACCACCTAAATGGTTGCTTTTGGCAGTGGGGAAAAAACTCACAGTAGAGCTAAATATAATGAAGTTATAATGAAAACTATCATGGCTCACACGTCTTTAGAAGTTTTTGAGTAATAGTCGGTCAATTTATACCGAACGATAAACGTACTTGGATTTTTTATAAGCAGTGAACCTGAAGTGTGGTTATATTTGTCATTGACGTTAAACAGGTTAAATGTTTATAGTGTGGAACAATAAAAAGCTTTTTCTTTGTTCTCATTACTGTGATGAGCAACTTCGGAACCCTACATTGCGAGTGGCCCAACACGCAGTTTACCAACTTATTTTGTTTTTAATAGTTTAACCTGTTAAATAAAATTATTATTAATTAATCTGTATATTTTATTTATTTAGCAAATATTGTACCAGATTCTTTAAAACCGGTAGTTTCTTTGCTGCCGAGTGTAAATTGAATTGAATTCCATAAAAGTCTTAGATCTCATGTAACAGCTCATGTAACCCTTTTTCGTCTGAAGAACGGTGTAAAAGTTTATTTTATTACCTTCATGTGGTTTCAGTTCGCACAAAAACGAAAATTGTGTACTTTGATAAATGGTATATTGTACAAACAAATATCATTAAGGATTATGGATATTACGAGGGGATTGCAGAAACTCGTATGGAATACCAAATTAGCAATTTGCAAAGCGATCAAGGGCCTTAAAATTCTAAAATAATTAAGTATGGGAAAATATAGTACAGACGCTACGTGCGATTTAATTGTTGCTATTGGTTGTTTTTCATTTATTTATGGGATTATATTTGTTTTTAATATAGTAAATTTACTATATCACCTCTGGTTTAGTAGTTCGTTGTCGGTGTTAACCATATGAGGTCTCGGGTTTGATTCCCGGGTCGGGAAATTCGAGATTTGATTAGTGCCCGATTGGTGATAGGCTTGCTATCACATTGTGGAACTATCTTCGGCTAATTGTGGGTGCATTTATTGTGTACCTCTGCCAACTCCTTTGGGGATACTGGCGTGAAGACGCTTACTCTATCTTAGCGCTTGTCCGAGTTTATTGAAAGAATAAACTAAACCATGCTGTCTTCTTGGTTTTTGTTGTGAAAAATAAAACCAGGCATATAAATTCAATTGATGCTACTAGTTGAAAGTATTCTGCAACAACTCGTCAGAAATTGGTATCACCGTCTTATCCCTACTACAATGGCGTCAGTAGTTCAGTTTGGTGGACATATAAGCGGGTGATCGACCACCACAACACACGGATAAAAACGTTCCATTAATATCTTTGATATATATAGACGATGGCTCTCTTTCCATCAGGATAGCATGTTTGCTATCCTATGATAAAAAAAGTTCTTATGTAAGTCATAGTTCAAACCGCGACCGCTGTTAATACTTCATGATTTAGACTGTGTAAGCTATTTCAAATATGGCCGCGTTCCGATCCGATAGTAGTTTTAAAAATTGTTGACGTGTCAAAATAACTTGTAAAAAGTTTTATTGAATAAAGTTCTTCCGATTTCTGATTTATGTCGTGGAACACTGATCATAATTTACATAATAGCTGAATATAAGTCATTAAATATTTACAAGACAGTTCTGATACAACAATATAATATATTATATAATTTGATTTGCAACTCTCAACTATTTAGTTTGATTTTTGCACGCTTAATCATGCTTAACAGTACAAAACAGTTGTACAATTTTAACAAATAAATTAAATACTCTCAGATATTCACGCCATCTTTCTTCTGGAGGAGGCAGAGTGCATTAATTCAGAAACAATAGCTGTATTCTGGTCACTTAGCATTAAGAATGTGCTTTAAAATTTTTGGCGCTGTTGTTAATGTAGCGGTCAGGCAAAATCTAAAAACGCTAAAAAAATATTTGTCTATCACTCTACTTCCTCATTTTTACACTTTCATTGTTTTCTGAGCAATATAGGCTAATCCCTAAACCACGAGAATAATAATGAATCTGAGAAATCTGAATTAGCACGGCAAATATTTCTCATTACTTTTTCGAGTTACGACAGTATGTATTTTAAAAATAAAGGATAACAAGTAACAATACAAGCTAGCGATCACCCTGTGGTCGAAATTCGACCATAAACTAAACAATAACATCTCTTTTAGGTTTCACAAAAGATTTCTGTAAAGAAAATAGTACAAGCATATTTGTATATTATAATGTGTGTCACATGAATGAAGTGTAATGTTTATTTTTAGTAATCTATATTAATAACTAGCTGACCCGGCAAACGCTGTTTTGCCTTACATATTAGGAATCCATAGCGGACAAACAACGTGACACTTAATTTATATAAGTCTACGGGATTAAACTTCATATGGTGGTTAAGTATTCTTAAATTTTCTAATTTCCGCGCAATTTTCTTAATATTTTCTTTTATAAGAACCTTCTCATTACAATTGCAAACACAACAAAAAAAAATACCGAAATTGGTTCAGCCATTTAAGCGTGATGTCGTGACCAAGGAAAATAGGATTGATTTTATATATATACTAGCGACCTGCCCGCGGTTTCACCCGCGTAGCTTTTGTTCCCGTGGGAATATCGGAAAGGTTTATATACTTAAACCTTCCTCAAAAATCAATCTATCTATTAAAAAAAAACTGCATCGAAATCCGCTGCGTAGTTTTAAAGATTTAAGCATACATAGCGACATAGGGACACAGGGACAGACAGAGAAAGCGACTTTGTTTTATACTATGTAGTGATAGAAGATTATAAATGCGAAAGTTTGGATGTTTGGTACTTAATCACGCAAAAACTACTGTACGGATTTAAATGAAATTTGGCACACAGGTAGATGATAACCTGAAATAGCGCATAAGCTACTTTTTATCACTGAAAATTAATAATCCCGCGGGATTAACCAAAAACTTTTATAATGCAGAGGGCTGCACGCTGCGGCTAGTTTAATATATTTCTAATGCATATTATTCAAAAATATCAAACTTCTACAGGCCTCTACAGTGTAAACTTGAGCTGTGCCAAATTTCATCTTTCACTGAACTATGCGTTATTATCTTAAAAAGGGATAGAAAGATTCACGTATTATTAAATAGATTTTCTTAATATTTAATTAAGGTTAACCTTCGCATTTAGCCACATAAAAATCCATACTTAATATTATATATGGAAAAGGGTAGGTGTGTGTTTGTTTGTTTGTCTTTCATGGCAAAACGGAGCGACTAATTGACGTGATTTTTAGTGGAGATATTTGAAGGGACGGAAAGTGACATAGGCTACCTTTTGTCTCTTTCTACCCCCAACTTCCCGAAAATAAGGGGTGAAGGTTTGTTTAAAGCATTCCGCAATTTTCAAGGTAAGAAAATTAAAAAAAATTATGCGGAGTATTTGTGACTAACAATATAATCGTGCGTCATTTTTTTTGGAAATCTGCCCCTACTTTAACGCGAGCGAAGCCGTGGGAAAAAGCTAGTTTATAATATTAACATTTTACAAAGCTATTCAATGCAACAGTCATAATTAGGTATACCTATCTATATTTATATTTTCACACTTATCTCGTGATAAGGAAAACTTTAAAAACTTAAAGAGAAATTATCCTTCTTAAGATTTTAATTAAACTAAACAAACTCAACTAAAGAAATTTAACAAGGAAAAATCCAGTTGTGTTCTTCCCGTTAATTCGTGTTAGCTTTGAAGAATAGACTATTGACATTCAGCCAGGCAGATTGGAAAAGACGAACGTTTGGCTATACGTGGCTATACCATTGTGGCTACTAGATGGTATAGTTTCGCAATATCTCGCCGGTGTATATGATATCATCGCCTTATCTGTTCTGCCGTATTAGCGCCAATGCTTGTTATTGTTGTGTTTAGGTTTGGAGAGGGAAGTAGTCGGTAGACTTATGTTTATGCGTGTGGCATTATTACTAGTTGGTAGGGATCTGCATTGTCTCACTCGGGTCTGGTACCACCGCCTGACCTATTTCTGCCGCAATAGCGTCGGTGCCGGTGTTCCGGTTTGGAGGGTAAGGTATCTGGTAAACTTATGGATGTGGCATTAGACCTCGCCACAAGATAGCAACGCACCATTAACCCCTTTGGTGTCTATAGGTAATGGTTGACTCTCCATCAGGAGACATATCTGCTTAAAGAAGAAATTATGGTATTTAATTTGCAAATTAAAGAAGAAATTATGGTATTTCATTTGCAAATTCTTTAAATTATAGATTTCCGCAAAGTAACGCCTAAATCTATTAAATACCCATCTGCTTAATTGCTATCTTATAATTAAAAAAAACTTTGGTGTCTATAGGTGATTGTTTCTCTATTATTACCATAGCAATTGGCTTGTTTGTTATCTAAAGATGTAGAAAGTGTCAAAAATTGTTTTTTAATTTTTACCTAGGTACCGTTTAAATTACACTAAGACATTCAATCACAATAACTAACAGAATATGTAACGGGATAGTGTAATCTTAACTAAGAATCCTAACAATAGCACAAAATTTTCCTTTATTGTTACTAAATTTATCCAGCATAAAGTTTGAAAAGTTCAGTTCGTTTTGGCAAGTGCAGTGGCGTACACTGACACGTAGGCAATAGTTTAAGCCGAGACATGTAACGGCCGGAGAACTGAGTCATCTGTTTTATGTTGAGGAACCGCAAAGATAATGTATGGATAGAGTGGGCAATCCATAAGCAAATATGTGTTCTTTTCATATCATATCATATTATTTTGGTAGATATTTAGAATGAATCTCGTGATATTTTTTTTCATTTAAAGATAGCAAATAAACAATAGATTATCCCAGTGGAAAGAGACAATCATCGCCTATAAACACCAAAAATGATTATGATACGTTGCTATCTGCACGGTGGAGTGCTAATACCTCATGCATAAATTTACCGGCTTAGGGTAAAGTAACCTTCCAAGTCCAAAACACGAAAACGACAAGGATTGACGCTGTTGCAACAGGAATGGATACTGGGTAAGATGGTGGTATCAAAGCCAGGGCGAGGTGTTGCACAACTTTACCAACTAGTGTTCACTATAGTAAAAACAAATGTAAGTAAAAATGTGTCGTGAATAGAAAGAAAAAACATTAATGTCATATATTTGATTTTAATGACACATATGCAGTATGTAATCGTATCGGATTGGCTTTTTCCGTAATTGAAACCCTAAACTTTCATACCATTTATTATATTTCTCAGTATGCGTCTTTAAACAGAGAAACATATACTATATTCATTTTTTTTCTCTCTCAACGGGATGTTTTGACTAAGCTCGAATACCTACTCCATGAATATTGCCTCTATGTAAGGAACACCGATCATTATTTATCTAATGGCTGGATGTACGTCATGGGGACGCTTTACTGAAATATGTACAAGATAATTTTGATATAGTACTTCGCGAATTGCTTTATAGTGGATGCTTAAGCAAACTTACATGCTAAGGCTTAAATCCTTATAAATTTAATGCTAAACAAATTTGGCATTTACTGTAACCACTAGGATTAAATACACGCACCTTTCAAGACAATTTCTGACAGTGTAACTTGCAATAACACAAAGAAATACAGATTTATACTACTTACCGATGAATTAAAATCACTTCAAGGGTAGTTTTTTACATTTAGTCTTCTCATTCATACGATATAACAGTAGAACATAATTTATTTTTATTTTTTCACAAAATAATATATCTACAAACGTATTACATTTAAGACAGTGATATGAGCGTTTGGTCATATGCGCTGTGACACATTGTATTCCCAATGGTGTGTCTATTAGTGGTTTATTTGACCTGTGGCTGTGTAGCTGTTCTAGCAGCTTCTTTAGCCATCAAACAAGCACAATGTTCTCCCTATAGAGAGAATTAACTTCAAACAAACTCATAAACTTACAAATTTTAACTCTATTGTTAGTAGATATTTTGTTTAACATTTTGTCTTGAGCATACAATACCAATTTGAATTCGGACTAACTCAGCTTCCTTGGCACAGATCTGTAAGCTAGCCAGCACAATCGATCTTTAATTACTGTGAAGTCACCCAGACGATTTCCATTTCGGTATTGATCATGTGAATACAATTCGTATTTAGAGAATCCCGTAATATAGCCTATTGTTATTTGAGCCTTTGAATCCAGTCCATTAAATCATTATCTTGAGGTTACAATAATAAATACTGTGGAGGGATTTATGCGCTCTATCAGAGAGCTCATGTAGATACATGCATATGCTGGGAAATAATAGTTTTAACTATATATATATATGTGTTTTATCACTTATCTTGTGCTTGTAAACGTACGTACGTACGTTACAATCTACAAAGAAAAAGCTGGCCAGAGGCAAGGTTGAAGGCTTAAATCTTTTTTTTTTCTCCAGCGGCTGTGACGACGGCACACTCCTATGAGTTTCTCAAAAACGGCTCTCCAATCAGTTAAGCCGTTCTTGGGACATTCCAAACAGTGAAGCCCTTTCGGGGACATTCTGCATCATTACATAGTATAAAACAAAGTCGCTTTCTCTGTCTGTCCCTATGTCCTTATGTCCCTATGTATGCTTAAATCTTTAAAACTACGCAACGGATTTTGATGCGGTTTTTTTTAATACATAGATTGATTCTCGAGAAAGGTTTATGTGTATAAACCTTTCCGATATTCCCACGGGAACAAAAGCTGCGCGGGTAAAACCGCGGGCAGGTCGCTAGTTTAAAATAATGCCAATACTAGCTAGTTTTGATATTTTTGTCTTAAATTGTTAATATAAATCTCCGTAGGAGCATTTTATAGTTGCAGATTTTATTGCAAGACTGATTATAATATTTTAGCAATAATAGGCCTAGGAGTAGGTACCTATTTGCCCTAAGTATTTAAGTTTATTGTGTCTGTTACTTTGATAAGAAGTTTTGAAAAATAAAGTTTTATTTGTTGTATATATATTATTTATTAAATACAAACACTCATTACTCCAGTCAGTTTCACTTCATATCAAACAAAAATTAAAAACAAATAGATTTAATTATAAAACATAACAAGTTAAAAAAAAAAAAACAAAAAAACGTGCTTTAGAAATTTAATGGTATTAACTTTAATCACATGTGTACATTCAGAGCCTTGTAGAAAAAAACCTATTCGTAATTTACTATCTTTCAAGGTTTGTATAGTTTTCTCACTATATGATCTTTTAAATGATATAAAATCATTAGGTAATACTTTAGCTTAACATCTTAATTTTTGACCCCAAATTGACACGTAATTTCATACAAAATATACATATCGTTTGTATGGAATACTTAGCATGAAAGCAGTAACTAGGGTACTTACTGCGCTTATTCTAAGCAATCAGTACAAAAAGATTTAACTCGTGCTAGACGTAATAGGAGTTTTCGTCATTTAAATATATTATAATAAATAAATAGCAATTATTAACTTGGTATCATGAAAGAATTCCATTTAAGCTACATATAGAAAAAATCAGACCTACTAAAACTTATAAACTAAAATAGATGTAAATAAAAGTTTAATCGAAAACTTTAACCGCCATTTTTTTAACTTTGAAATTTCCGACTTACTGCTCTTACCCTTAGCGCGGCAGTATCCTTAAACGAAGCTCGGCACCAACATGGGGAATAATAAATATTTATTTTAAAAAAAATACGAAAAAATATAAATAGTTCCAATATATTTATATAGTACCATAGATTTAGATATTCCTCGTGTTGGTCCGGGCCCCTTTTAAAGAATAGAGTGTCTGACATTCTGCCGGACATTTCGTAAAATTCGAATGATTAGCTATACGTGTCACTACCATCATAACTACTAGGTGGTAGAGTTCTCAAACTTCTTGGCCGAGTATTTGATACCACCACGTAACTTATTCCTGTGGCATTAACGCCTCACCACGGGGATAGCAATTAAAACTTTGGTCTCTATAGGCGATGTTTGTTTTTTTCGATCAGGAGAGCCATCTGCTTGTTTCCTATCTTATAATATAAATAAGACATGACGCTAGTTTAATTATAAATATATGACGGAAAAGTTAACTTGTACCATAATGATAAAGTTAAAAATTTATTACCGTTTTTTCTTAAATTTGGCTTATAATAATATACGTTTATGCACCAATGCTATTCTACTGTACCAATCTAAGTTAACAAACTTATAATTTCCTAGTATCGATATCAAAATGTTTCCGCCCCAAGAAAAAAAGCCCTTTTTACAAAATTTATTAAAATCTCCAGGATCGAATTGGTTCGAATTTTCATGAAATCTAAGTTGAGCGGAATCCAATGCCACTAACCACGTTTCAATCCACCACCTGTGTACATGTTTGTGAAATAATTTTAAATAAATAAATAAAGAAATAAAAAGGGCATTATAAAATTCCAGGTTATTTAGAAAATAAAAAAACGGGATAATTGCTTGTCATGCAAATTTCTTATATATATTTTTTGTAATATTGTAATTTGTATTTTGTGATTGTAATTAATTATCAAAAAACAGAAATCAGACAAACACGCTGAGTTTCTTCCGCCAGATCTTCTCAGTGTGTGTCCGCGTTCCGATCCGATAGTAATTCTAAAAAATATTGTCCTGTCAAAAGTGCCTGTAAAGTGGTTTTTGAGTTTGAGATTGAGTTTTTTGAGTTTTAGTTAGAGGTTTGATTTGAAACTGAGCTCCATTGATTACATTGTTGGATTGCTAACTACCATCGGGATAAAGTACAATATTTATTTATTTCTTATATATTCTGCTACATTTCCTTTCAGTGGTTACATATAAAGTGGCGAATCACATATCCAATCCACAATTCCATCATTTTGAAATAACATTCAATGTAATGTAACCGCAAATCACCACAAATGTTCAACATTGTCATTTAACATTTCAGAAAATAATGATCGTTGCGCGCCATGAAAACAATGACAGGTCGAAACCTCTACAGAAATACAAAATACGAAGTTAACCTGACCGCTGGCGTAATGCCGGTGGAGTCCGCAAATGAACCGCAAAATTGTATAGAACCAACAGACTATTTCGACAATGGTCATTACAGAAGTTTAGTTTATCGCTAAATCCTTTTGTAATGACGCCTCAAACAATTATGGAAGCTCATAATATGTTTTAGTTGCTTATGTTTAATAATTACCTTGTTATACCCTGTACAAGTTTGCTTGATCTTTTTGACAGACGGGCTAGTGATGACAAACAGAAAATATCTAGTAGTCTAAAAATAATGTTTTAAAATACTTGTAACTGTGACGAGATGGTGTGGGTGTATTATGTGTGAAATTATTTATTGCACTAGACATATAAAACATTGGGTAGAAAAGCGACTTTGGGTCAATATTCATAATAAGTACCTATTTAATATAACAAGTTATTTTAGGACCTCCCGCCATATTTAAATAGGTGGTTCAGACCACGAGAGTACAACAACAACTTTTCCAAAGAAACACGGGTCGAAAAGTGAAAAAAAATAATAATTCAGACCTTCCATACGAAATCGACCACGTGACCGAGCAGTTTTCTATGGGAGGGTTGAATTTTTTTTCTTTCCGAACCAAGTTTCTTTGGAAAAGTTGTTTAGTTTCATGGTCTAACCACCTATTTAAATTTGACGGGAGGTCCAAAAATAGCCCTGTATGTAAAAATTAAATTTGAAAAATAAAATAGTTTTATCTTTAAAACAGTTTTTATTAAGGAAGCGGAGTACATCCATGATCATCATCACCAGAGTCGTCGGAGCTTGTGTCATCATCTCGAACTTCAATTATTATTTCGTGCTCAATAAAATTATCGAAGTGGATGTCGCGCATCCAGTCAGATAATATTGCTTCTTTGACGTGTCACTTGACCACAAACTTCTTCTAATAAACGGAGCATTTTGTTTGCGGAGAAGGGAGGAGATGTACTGGTACATGCTGCGTTTCTTATGAATGAAATAAGTGATTGGTAAATAATACTATTAATGAAATAGATGTTAAAGAATTTATCAAGAAAAAATATTTTTTACCGACCTTTGATTTGTGCCCATATCAGCTCTATGGCAATATGTGGCAATCTGATCACTGTGAGACCGCGTTGCTTTGCTGCTTCGTCTACTGGACGATATATTGATATACTGGCTCCCTCGGTTTGTATGTGGCCACCAGGCCAAGCAGTTCGCACTTGAGCATTGTAATGTTGGCATTTACGCCCTTGTTTATGAGCCACTCTATTACATCAGCTTTTTTGTTCGCCATCGTTTAAGCCTTGTCTAGTTGCGTGAAATGATAGGATGCATTATACATTATTATTATATGAGGACCATCCAGGTTGTCCATCATTTTATTAATACATTCCGAAAAAGTTTCGAAGTTCATATCTTCGTGATATTCATTTGTTCTTTGGATTTAAATGCCAGTAAACAGTTTGACACAAAACCTTGGGCAGTACCTGCGTTGCAAATTATTAGTTTCTCCCCTTTTCCTTCTGGTATTTTTGTAGACGATTGGGCAGTATCATCGTTCCATGTTTTTTAACAGTGTAATTGGCAACCAAGTTTCATGTAAAAACACAACTTTTTCCCAATCAGTAATATTTTTGACTTCAACTCGTTTGAGGGCAACTTCATTCCTTTTCATAAGAATCTTGCGGTTGTTGGATTTTTGGTAATGAAATCCAATTCTACACAATAGTTTGACAGCGCGGTTCGACCGCCGTCATATATATCAGCTTTTCTTAGTGTCACCAGCAACTTGTCAAGTGTGAGAAACTCTTTTCTTGAATAATAACCATAAATGTGGTTCCGTATGGCCGCACATTGAAAATTGTCAATATTGACGGTAGGTTGGATACGCCTACGTTTTTTACTAGGAGACGACAGTTTATTCTCCTCACCTTCTTTACCATATTTTTCCGTAGAGATTCGTGTCACAGTAGCTAATCCAATCCCCAAAGTGTCAGCTACACGTTGCCGCACTTGAGACAATGGCAATAATGGTCTCCTATTTTGTGACTCACGCTCAAAATTATCGCGTAAGCGAATCACAAACTCACGCGTTTCATTGTGAGTACAGTTTTTTTCGCCCTTTTAGGCAAGTTTAATATAACATTGTGTGTAATAATATAGTGTGTAATAATTTTAAACCCGTTTTTTATGATTATATCCATTTTACATATATACTATTCAATAAATTGCACTTAAATAAAGTCAACAAATGTCTTAATAAAGTCAATAGATTTTTAATTGCAAAATAACTAACAATGTTTACATGTCATTATTTGACAGTCTCCGCAATATTTACCAACGCCACGCATTGCCACTGTCATGCACATCTTCAACAAATAGATATTATTATAAAGTAGCTAATCATGCGTTGTTATCTGTCACATGGAAGACAGGGATACTAAAATTGTATTTGTTTCTCTAATGCAGTAACCTTCTAATTCGGAAAGAGTCAGAAATAGAAAAGTAAAATCCTTGTCAATTCAATATTTTATTTAATATTCACTAGTACTGTTTTACAGTTAATTTATAACTAATATCACCTAACTGGTTTCGCTTACATAAGCCTCATTAGGGTATTTACAATTAATAATATAATAAATGAATATTCACGGGACAAATTACACTTACTGATCTAACCCCAAAGTAAGCAAATTATTTGCTTGTGTTATGGGTGTTAGTCAACGATACTAATACATAGAAATACATATATAAATACTAGAATATATATAATAAACACCCAAACCCGGAAATACAAACATTTATGCTCATCACACAAATGCTTGTCCCCGTCGGGGATCGAACCCGAGTGAATTGAGTGAAGGTAATTGGTGATTAAAAAATAAAATTGAATTATCTTCACGCCCGCATCCCTGAAGATGTAGGTAGAATTACAACTAGTGCACCCACGATTAACCGAAGATACTTAGTCCCACAATATGGTAGGTGGCAAGCCTATCGCCAGCTGGGCACTTATCCAATCCCGGGCAACGATAGTTTTTATGAGGAAACTTAAAATATACATTTTTTGAATTGGGAGACCCAAACAAATTGGGTTTCGCAATTCAAAGAATGGAATAATTAAAAAATTAGCCTAAGTTACTCCCTGTCACATCAACTAGCTACCAGTGAAAGTCCCCTCAAAATCGGTCCAGCCGTTCCAGAGATTAGCCGGAACAAACAGACAGACAGACCGACAGACAAAAATTGTAAAAAATATTATTTTGTTCTATGTACTATGTATGCATCCATATGCATTTAGTAAAAAGCGGTTATTTAAATATTACAAGCCCCAATTTCATTAATTTGTGTAGATTAAATACATTTTGAGAATAAATATTTTTGCAATCATTAAAACGCATTCTTAAAAATTGAATATTTGTACACAAATATTCAATTTTTAAATATTCCCCGTGTTTGTCCCGGGCTCCTTTGAAGAATAGACCAACTGCCGTTCTGCCAGGCAGGTTGTAACAGGCGGTCGCCTGTTTGGCTATGCGAGTCACTACCATCTTGGCTACTAGGTGGTAGAGTTCTGAATTGTCGCGTCCGGGTCTGCTACCACCGCCTTACCTATTCCTGCCGCAATAGCGTCAGTGCTTGATGCTGTCGTGTTCCGGTTTGGAGAGTAAGGTAGCCGGTAAACTTATGCATGTGGCATTGGACTTCGCCACAAGATAGCAACACACCATTAACTTCTTTGGTGTTTATAGGCGATGGTTGACTCTTTCTATCAGGAGACCCATCTGCTTGTTTGCTATCTTATGATACAAAAAAATAAAAAAACAAGTATATTCATCCGCTAATTAATTAGTGGTCGTACACACAACAAAAACAAACGAAATCGGAAACTATTTTGAACTGGCTGAAAGAGCCCATCAATATCTTTTTCCAGGTAATTCTGTTGGAACATTTTTTTCGTAACAACATAATAGATATTCCATCATCCCATACATTACTATTATTGCTTGTCACATAGCAATATCGAATCATCCTTTACACTGATGCTGTTAATTTTTCAAGCTAGCCCGTAAAAAGTGTTTTGAAGCCATATGTTACCTCTCATATCTCACGATTACAAGACGATCGGAAAGCACGTATCCAATCCCCCACGTGTCAAAGGAATAAAACAACTGAACTTGGAGTATACTATACCATAGAGCAACAATATTATTATTAAAATATACTTAAAAATATTCAGTATTTGAATTTATTAGCCCTAGAGTCACACTTAATTGTAAAAATAGATCTTAAATATTACCTACAATTTTAAAAGATGTCTTACAGTTGAAGTAGATTTCGATGTCGTAAACAGGAGTAAAGGTTGCCTCGATACAGGCATGTTTAGTGAGGCAACCAACAATTAAAAGACTATTTACCAATGTTAATTAGAAATAAAGATATTTTCATTTTTTTTTTTCATTATAGTCTATCAACTAAAACACGTATTAAATGGAAGGATTTAATACGTTCTTAACAGGCTACAAATCTTCGTGATGTGTTAAACGTTAATACATATAATGCATTATCAATGTATGTAGGTTTTAGCCATTAAAAGTTGTACAATATATTTATTAAAATACTAGCTGACCCGGCAAACGTTTTTCTGCCTCTAACTATTCTTATTTTTTTCTATATTTTTTCACCTTTTAAACCTTCC
This sequence comes from Apodemia mormo, assembly GCA_036924255.1. Classification (NCBI taxonomy): domain Eukaryota; kingdom Metazoa; phylum Arthropoda; class Insecta; order Lepidoptera; family Riodinidae; genus Apodemia; species Apodemia mormo. The sequence goes on along the minus strand of JAUPFN010000006.1, from coordinate 3,724,211 downwards.
CTGGACTTCAACAATTAATTTAAAACCAAAATTAGCCAAATCGATTCAGCCGTTCTTGAGTTTTAGCGAGACTAACAGCAATTGATTTATATATATATATAGACAATTTCGCCATTTGTAAGGAATTTATCGCTAACATAACTTATTTTACAAATTAACCTACAGTTTTAAGTGCATACAAAGCAGGGATTATAATTAAACCATAATAAATGGGGGAATGGATCATACTGAATAAAAATAAATAATAGCATGTGTACTGTTTTTTTATAAGTATCAAGGAATTCTTAGGATAGGAAACAATGATGAAAAGAGACAACTGTATCATAATTATAGACATCAACGCTGTTAGTGGTGCGATGCTATACGTGTAGTAGCATGGTAATGATACAATTAAATTATGATATCAACACCTAAGGTATTGCATGTAAATATCAAAGTACAACCTAATTTATACAGATTATATTGTATTTTAAGGGGACATTAGATCAAAAAGTAATCCAGTAGTTATAGTTTAAAATAAAATTTCCCCAAGGAAAATGTTCATAAAAATCTATGAAATTTAATATCGCACTTTATATTTGAAAACTTAATATATTATGTTCGTAAAAATGATAATTAAAAAAATATTCTTATGTGTAATAAGTTAATGTGTGTACAAAGTACAATAAATAATTAGGTTAAGCGTGCCGAGCGCAATATTTTGTGTCAGCATTTCGCATTGTACATTATAACATTTAAATTATTAATAAATCAGTGTACATACAGCACTCGTTGGGTTTGGTTTTATCATCCCTTCTTCCCGTTGTGTAGAAACACTACACATCCTTTTTGGTCCTTCGTTCCTTCAGGACCTTACTCTCGCGTCGCGTAAACATACAGTTGCTCTACATCCGCGCCGCGTTGTGAGGATACCAGTAACTTTAGCACATACAGTGTTACATCTGTGACGAACAGTTGCAGTGACGTACAGTCAAAACTACTCCTAGTGAAGTGTTTAGTGGACTCTGCACCGTGAGGTTTCTGTAGCAACGACAGCCGCAGCGCTCACAGCATAGACAGCAACGACAGCAGTCCAGCAGGAGAGTAAACCACAGAACCAAGTAAGATCTTTCCATATTTTTTTTAAACGATGGACAAGCTAATTCAACAGCAGAATGCTATCCTGGAAGAAATTAAACGTATAGAGACTAACTTTAGAAAGGACTCACCATCCTGTAAGACGCGCGAATATCTCGATGAGAGACTTGCTAATTTGGACAGGCTCTGGGCTGAGTTTAATGCGAACAACGATAAGCTCAGTCTGTGCGGCCAACCTGATGCTCCATACTTCGTCGAAAACCAGTACGAGGAGGCACGCGAATTTTACAATAATGTCCGTTATAGAATTCCTTCTTATCCACCTACAACAAAAACAGACCAGACAGGTGTTAGTTTGTCCGTCAGAAAACACACGACAACACAGTCGCCGTCTCGAGAACATGCGCCGCCAGCACGGGCACCGCCAGCACAGGCACCGCCAGCACCGTCGCAACAGGCACACACAGACGTTGAAAAACTTTTGTCGCTTCAACGTACAAATTTTAGAGCTTTTGCTAGGCTAATTAATAACATTAACGTAGTTAACATATGCGATAAATGGGAGTTAGAAGACGAGCTGCGCAGTGTTCAGTCTCGCTGGACTAACATTGATTCTTTACATTTAGAGATTGACAACATTTTACAAGGAGATAATGCGGACTACGATAATGAATTTTCCTACTACGAAAATTATTACAAAGACATTAAACGGTCACTTAATAAAAAATTAGCATCTGCAGCTCACATTCAACAAACTACACCTCAAATAGATATCCCAGTATTTACAGGCAAATACATACAATGGCCTACGTTTTATGACTTATTTTCCGAAAGCATCCATAACAATAATTTGCTCACAAAAGGTCAAAAAATGCAACACTTAAAGGGTAAACTAAGAGGAGAAGCCGAGCGTCTGATACAACATCTACATATTTCCGCTGAAAACTACGATACCGCATGGGAGCTTCTCACTCATCGGTATAACAATCGGCAGTTGTTATTTACAAAACAAATAGAAATATTTTTAAATCAGCCAGTTTCTTACAAACAATCAGCTTACGAAATAAGGCGTCTCTATGATACGTCTATGGAGTCTATTAATGCCATACAAAATCTCGGCATAAACACATCCTCTTGGGACCCGCTAATCGTACACCTGATTGCAAAAAAATTGGACCCTGACACGTACAGTGACTACCAGGAAAATCGTAAAAATCCACGGGAGATACCCACCCTGGATGAGCTCATGAATTTTCTCGAAAATAAGTTTACAGCTTTAGAGCCCATACAAAAAAGAAAAGCTCAAACTTTCACACCAAAGCCCTCTTCGTCGCATTTAATTAATACGCAATACAATACCAAATATTCTAAAGGCAAATATATTGCAAAACCGCATTATCAGGCGACAGTTACTCGCATGTGGAACTGTCCGCTATGTCAACAAAACCATATTTTATTTCAATGTAACAAGTTTGCTAAGTTGTCGGCCGAGGAAAAAATGAGAAGAGTATTAAAATTAAATGTTTGTCAAAATTGTCTTTACATACACGATGCAAATGGATGTACTTCTGCAAAACGTTGTAAACGTTGTCATGGTGATCACAATACCATTCTTCACGACGGATATTACGCTGTTTTCAAAGTACACAAATCCTTACCTCATACGACATACTCGACGTCATCGATTACGCAATCACAGCCCGTCGTCACAACATCTCCGTCGTCGAGTTACATGCCTATATCCAACTTAGCAAATAATAATTTTACACCCGCTAATAAAAACCATAATGTTAACTACGTAGCTACGAATAATGAGGAGATTTTATTAACTACATTACTTCTAAAAATACAGGCCTATGATGGTACTTACACAGTTTTAAGAGCACTTTTAGACCAAGGCTCTCAAATTTCTTTAATTTCGGAACGCGCCGCTCAGCTTCTAGGGCTTCCTAGACAACATCATCCCGCTTCTATTTCTGGAATAGGATATGGCTCTAAACAAGGAAAAGGAGTCGTTACGTTGAATTGTATGTCGATTTACGATGACTATACATTTTCAACACAGGCTATTGTTATAAATAAAGTCATTAACAATTTGCCTAACGGAACATTTAACAAACAACCGTGGTCACACCTGCAAAACATTAGACTTGCGGATCCTGACTTCAACGTCTCGAGACCCATTGACATACTCCTGGATGCGAGTGTGTATTCCGACATCTTGATGGATGGCCTTATCAGGGGCTCTAACAAGGCGCCCATGGCACAACAGACTAGGGTAGGTTGGATCTTGTCAGGGGACGTTAGAACATTTAATTGCTGTGTCGTGCTGAACAATCTCGCCGATATTTCGCAATATTGGGAACTCGAGGAGGTTCAGAGCTCCTCGACTGCCCGCTCGGAGGAAGAAGAGTACTGCGAACAGCTGTACCAGTCTACAACGAGACGGTTGGAAAACGGTAAATACGAAGTTGCGATTCCGATGAAACAGGATTTTGAGAAATATCTAGGAACTTCTAGACAGAAAGCGATGGCACAACTATATAATTTAGAACGTAAAATGACAAAAAATACAGAATTCTCTGAAAGTTATATACAGTTTATGAGGGAATATCTAAGTTTAGGACATATGACACCTGTAACAAAAAAGGTAGAGCCGTCGTATTATCTCCCGCATCATGGAGTATTAAAAGCTGACTCGACAACAACTAAACTGAGAACCGTATTTAACGCTTCAGCAAAAACTTCTACGGGGTACAGTTTGAACGACTTGATGCTTCAAGGCCCAAATTTACAAAGCGATTTACATAGTTTAATTTTATCGTGGCGTAAACATAAAATCGCCATTACAGCGGATTTAGAAAAGATGTTCCGTCAGACAAATGTCAGAGAGTGTGATCAGCATCTACAGAGAATCGTATGGAGAGACATCGCGACCGCAAAAACCGCAGATTCTGCACCTCAAGAATATCAGTTAACAACAATTACATACGGAACCAAGTCCGCGCCGTATCTTGCCATGCGAACACTAAAACAGCTTGCTTTAGACCATAAAGATGATTTTCCTCTAGCAGCACATGCTATTATGACGTCATTCTATATGGACGATCTGCTCACAGGTGAAAACTCTATAGAGAAAGCTAGAGAGTTGCAGAAACAGATCATTAATATATTCAACACAGCAGGTATGAACATTCGCAAATGGTCTAGTAACAATATAGAGCTCACGCAAAACTTGTCACTAGAACAGTTGGATATTTCGCTAGATTACAAATGTGCTGAATCGCGGAAAACATTAGGGTTACGTTGGAGTCCTAGAACAGACGCATTTACATTCCAAAATAAATTCGTAGATTTAGATAGCGAGGATCATCTTACTAAGCGACAACTACTCTCTAACATTTCGAAGATCTTCGATCCGCTGGGCTGGCTTTCACCCCTTACCGTTAGAGCTAAAGTTTTATTTCAAAGAACTTGGTTGGAACCAAACATTACCTGGGATGATGAGCTACCTCAGCAGATAATTTGTGACTGGAAAACATTAAAACAGGATTTCCAACATTTAGATAAATTTGAATTACCGAGATACTTAGGTGAAACTCATAAATACATTATACACGGATTTTGTGACGCCTCGGAAAAAGCCTACGCTAGCGTGGTGTACATTACCACTACAAATAGTAAAGGCATGTGCACAACGAGGCTACTTACGGCGAAAACAAAACTCGCTCCTTTGAAAAACAAGTTAACGCTACCTAAGCTTGAACTGTGTAGCGCACATCTTTTGGCAAGTCTTTTGGATAAGGTTCTGGCTACAATGACAGACAGTCAATATGAGGTGCATTGCTGGAGTGACTCTACGATTGCATTGGCTTGGATTCAAGGTGACATTCACAGATGGCAAAAATTTGTATCCACCAGAGTGCAAAAGATTATAAAAATCGTTAAGCCTTCACGTTGGCATCATGTGAGCACAGACTTAAATGCAGCAGATTGTGCTACAAGAGGATTAACAGTTTCTCAACTAAACTCACATTCGTTATGGTGGGGCCCGAAATGGCTTAACACTTTAGATATTAATTCAATTAAGAACATTTCTCACTTAGCTACATGTAACGAAGAAATTAAGCTCAATGTGAACGCTGCTTTATCAACTACAATTATAAAACATAAGACTTTAATATTACAATTAATGAATGAATACAGTTCATTGGCACGTATTGCAACAACAGTGGCATGGCTATCACGTTACATCCTGTGGCTTCGCAACAAACAGAATGTGCCACATCAGAGTTATTTGTCAGCTGTTGAAATTGAAAACGCTTATTGTATTATAATTAAAACTGTACAATCGATAGAATTTAAGGAAGAATTTAATTGTATAATACAAAATAGAAAACTATCTAGGAATAGTAAAATATTATGTTTAAATCCGTTTATTAGTAAGGATGACGGATTACTGAGGGTCGGTGGGAGACTGAATAAGTCTCATTTAGAGGGTTGTGCAAAAAATCCAATCATTTTATCAAATCATAGTCGTCTCACAGATCTCATCATACAGCAAGCTCATACTTTAACTTTACATGGCGGACCCAAACTTACCTTATCACACATTAGATACAAATACTGGATATTAAGCGGGCTCCGTACTGTTAAAAGAGAGTTACGTAAGTGTGTTCGATGTAGGCGTTACAGCCATCAGAATCATCAACAGATCATGGCAGACCTACCTGAACCACGCGTAACACCGTCGCGTCCATTTAGCCATACAGGTGTAGACTTCACAGGATATTTTGACATCAAAGCACAGAAGGGGCGTGGAATAAAAACAACTAAAGGATACGTAGCCGTGTTTGTATGCTTATCGACCAAGGCCGTTCACTTGGAACTCGTATCCGACCTTAGCACCCCTGGATTTCTTGCAGCCTTTCGCCGGTTTTGTGCCCGGCGGAGCACTCCAAGTCATATGTACAGTGACAATGGGACAAATTTTAAAGGTGCTGACAGATTGCTGACTAAAGAGTACAAAGAGATTTTGGCAACAATCGACAGGAATTTCTTCGCGAACATAAACAGCTTTTATATCAAATGGACCTTCAACGCACCGTCATTTCCATCTGCAGGAGGTTTGTGGGAGGCCGCCGTCAAATCTCTCAAATATCATCTTCGACGAGTAATTGGCGAGCAGCGACTTACCTATGAAGAGTTCAACACACTGTTACAGCAAATAGAGGCCTGTCTCAACTCACGACCTTTGGTCGCATTGACAGAGAGTCCTGATGATGATTACCTGACTCCAGGACATTTCCTTGTAGGGGGACCTTTGCTGTCTCGACCGCAAGCTGAACCAGAACATCTTAATCTTAACACAAGATGGCACATGGTACAAACAATGAACAGGAACTTCTGGAAGAGATGGTCTTCGGAGTACCTTCAACAGCTCCAAATGCGATCCAAATGGCAGAGCCCATCGAGGAACTTTGAAGTGGACGACATAGTTCTGGTCAAGGAAGACAATTTACCTCCCGGGAAATGGGCTTTAGGTAGGATAGTCCAGGTACATCCAGGCAAGGATGGGTACGTGAGAGTGGTATCGATTAAAACCATGAATGGTATAATTAAAAGGCCAATTTTAAAACTTTCACGGCTTCCAGTCAAGGAGAGCGATACCGTACAGGTGAACAGCGGCTTTAGTGATTATGATCGACATGCCGTGACTTCTGGAACAACGAGCAGAGTACAGCCAGAAAGCCAAACAAACCAGCTGCCGCAATCTCGACGTCGACCTCGGAGGAATAAATTATGTAATTTTATATTCACTTTAATACTTATGTTTTTATTTACAATTACACCCACACAGGGTACCTACAATATGTCTAATTTCAACTCGAACCAAAGCCTATATTTCGACAAACAGTTCGATATTAACTTAATCAGAGATGAGTGGAAATTAGTTGTTTATTATAATATGTCAACATATTGGACGAGTTTATCATATTTACAGAAGTACGTAAAGCGTATACAGAAGGATACATCGCAACTTTCACCGCAATATATAAGTATAGCAGACCAACTACAACATGAGCTATCGGAACTTCAACATTATAATGTATTGCTGCAATATAATACTAACAAACGACCGAAGAGAGGCATAATTAATGGTGTGGGTTATGTAGCTAACGCATTATTCGGAGTTCTCGATGACAGGTTCCTGAATCAATACGAAAAGGACATAGAGAAAATTTCATACGACTCTAATCACTTACGAAACCTCCTGAAAAATCAAACGAGCATTATTGAGGCACAGTCGAATATTTTACGCAGAAATGAAGATATAATGTATAAGCAGTTTAGCATGGTACAGTCACATTTGCAAAACTTTACAAACATTTTAAATCAAGTACAGTCGGACAATGAACATCAATTTAATACTATATCATCAATTCTGTCGGCACAGATTTTAATATCGAATCTGAGGCGTATACAAGATAATTTAGTCGATACAGTAACTGATTTATCTCAAGGACACTTGGACGCACATTTAATACCTTCAGAACAGCTACAAGAACAGATGCACATTATTTCGAGTCAATTAAGAGGAGACCTAACTTTGCCTATTACTGAAGAAAACTTACAGGAACTATACAAGGTCATGAAAGTAAACTCAAAAGTCGGAAAATCATTCCTAGTCATAGAAATAAAAATACCTTTAATTGCTAAGGAATCATTCGAACTAGACAAAATATACAGCATACCTTTGAATAGTAATATTATTATTGAAACATTTACACCTTACATTGCTTTTAATTTACGAAAGGAAATATTTATTTTACTAACAGAAGAAGATACTCATTTTTGTATGCATTTATCCTCAGAAAAAGTTTTGTGTGCCTTCGATAAACCAATTTATGAGCAACAAATTAATCTTTCCTTCTGTAGCCTGCATACAAACAATAAGACATTATGTACAACTAAAACTATTAAGTGCGAAGAGCGGTGGATCAAATTACGTGCTAATAACAGGTGGTTATTCTCGTGTTGCGAGAATTGCCAAGTGCGACTTTATTGCTCGGACACAATAGAAATGATTAGCTTAGAAGGGAACGGACTCATGGACTTAGCGCCGGGATGTGTTTTAAAGAGTAAATCCGTAACAATTTACGGACATACTAATTATCTTACAAAACTATCTACAAAACCTAATATAGCTACAGTATCAGAATTTTCAATCCTTAATCATATTTTAAACTCAACACTACCTGAAAGTTTCATACCGGACAACCACAGTCATACCTGGGAGCAGATGAAGATACAATTGGAAAACATAAAAAAGGAAGCTGATGTGGTTTACTCTCCCGTCAGTGTACACGATGTACACCACTATACTGTGATCTACGTCACGCTGACACTGCTGCTCTTAGTTGGGTGCATTTACGTTGTCCGTCGTGTTCGCAAGACAAGCCAACAACAGTTTAGAGTGTCCCCAGCTGTCACTGCCCCGGTGACTCTGCGGGCGGTGGAGGCTACTAACGTGGAACTCTCGCAGCTGACTACAAAGCAGCAGCCGTCATCATCATCACCATCGGGGGTGGTTCCTCCGAACACCAGTACGCAGTCATGTGAGACAAAAGGTGGCAAGTGTAAAAAATCTGTGCGTTTGTCGGTTCCAAAAATTAGTGAAAGTGAAATTAGTGATTATTAATTTTAACTGTGACACAAAGTCGTTTAGGCTAAACATTATAGAGACATTAAGTTATGTATGGACATTAAGTTTTATTTCTTTACGTTACATTTAGCATCCTTTTCTCGGAGTCCCAGGATGTACAAAGTACAATAAATAATTAGGTTAAGCGTGCCGAGCGCAATATTTTGTGTCAGCATTTCGCATTGTACATTATAACATTTAAATTATTAATAAATCAGTGTACATACAGCACTCGTTGGGTTTGGTTTTATCATCCCTTCTTCCCGTTGTGTAGAAACACTACACAATGTGAAAATCTATACGCTTATACAAATTAACTACCTGATAGCTTTGAAAATTTAATTGTAAAAACAGTCAAAACCATCTAAGAGGGTTATTTTATAGTAGGCAAATTTTTATTTAAAAAAGCCTAGGATCGTTTGTTGTTCATACAATATATTATTGTAATGTGGTTATGCTTTATTTGAATGCCCAGTGTTGGTCCAAGCCTCGGAGTTCATCTCCCGTTCTGCCAGGTGGTTTGTAAGAGCCGACCGTTAGGCTGTGCGAGTCACTACTATCGTGGCTATTAGGTGGTAGAGTTCTGCAATATCACGCCTGGATCTAATACCACTGTCTCGGTTTGGAGGGTATGGTAGACGGTACGTAATTCATACGTAGGGCAACTCACCATTAACATTTTTAATCTACAGGTGATAGGTGATGATTTTCTTTTGCCACCAGAAGAGTCATCTGTTTGTTTGATATCTTACAATATAAAAAATGTTAAATGATATCATATGAACATACATGTAGAAAAGGCAAGCTATATATATATATATATATATATATATATATATATATATATATATATATATATATATATATATATATATATATATATATATATATATATATATATATATCATATGATATCATTTAACATTTTTTATATTTTAAGATAACAAACAAACAGATGACTCTTCTGGTGGCAAAAGAAAATCATCACCTGTAGATTAAAAATTGTATATTATATTACAATTTACTTGCTAAACTAAAACTAATAAATTAGACCACCTAGAAAGAATTAGGACCACCTAGTAGACGCGATAGTGGTGATACGATGTTGTTATAAAAGTATCTTCCCGTCCGTATCCCCGAAGAGGTAGGCAGAGGTACAATCAGTGCACCCACGATGAGCTTAAGATACTTTGTTCCACAATATAATTGGTGACCAGCCTATCGCCAACCGGGCACTTTTCCAACACCGAACCACTAGACCACAGAGGCGACTGTTGACTGTGTTGTTATATATCTATTAGTAGTGATAAAAAGAAAATACCAAGCAAGTTCTATAGTATTATATAATCTTAGAAAGAGTGATAAATCTAGAGTATTTTCAACAGTAAAGAGTACATTTCTCATGCAGAATTCACCAACTTTTCTTCTCGATGCTTATCGTAAGACTACGGCTCACGTAAGCGGAAATAAATCTTATTCTTACACGAGATCTAAATTACTTCCGGTTTTAAAGGTTATTTATGTGTGGGTTTTGGTTCAATATTTTGTAATCAGGTGTATTTTTAGTAATTGCAGAATTCTAAATCATTTTTAGAGTTCAGTACCCATTAGGTACAAACGAAACCCTGCGGACTCCGCATTCCGTCCGTCTGTCCGTCTGTGTCACCGATCTGTATCCCATGAACCGTGATTGCTAAATAGTTGAAATTATGATGATGTATTTCTATTGCCGCTATAATAACTTTTTTTTAACTATGAAAAGTTTAGATGTGACTGGTTTTGAACCAGAGACCATCTTGCTTTAAAGCTAACTAATAAAGGGCCATCCATAAAATTACTTCACACGAATTTTATGTTTTTAACCACCCCCCCCTCCCCCGTCTTTGACATAGTTAATCACATTTGTGAGACCCCTTACCTAGTGTGATGACACATATTTTACAATTTTACATTGGATTGATGATCTCATTCGATTATTTTTTATCTATACAGGTGGCTTTTAAATTTAGTGTTGTAATACTTAGCTATAAAATATTATATCTTGAAAAAAATGTCATGTCACAAAATTTGGTACCCAACCCCACCCCTTGTCACACAATTTCACACTTCGTCCACTTCTTCCCTCCCCCTTAACGTGTAACGTAATTTATGGATGGCCCCAAAGCTGCATGTCGTTGATTCTGTGTGGCAAAATTCTCCTTTGCTTTATGAGCAATTCCGTCAATTGTACTGATTGCAAGATACGTTAAATTATGTGTATTGTAATAGATAAATGAGTTCATCGTTGCAGATGAAGTAAATAGTAACAAAATATATAAAAACACAAAAGTGCTGATTAACATTTTAAACTAGCGGCAGCATGCAGTCTGATGAATTATAAAAGTTTATGGTGGAGTCCGCGGGAACAACTCATTTTTTCGGGATATTGCTATTCCAGGTCATTATTTATCTGTTTGTCAAATTATATCCAAATCCGTTCAGCAGTTATGGCGTGATTGAGTAAAAAACATCCATCCATCCAAACATCCAAACTTTTGCATATATAATATTATAATATGGATTAATATAGATGTGATTTCATTGGAAATTATGAACTCGTCTAATTAGTATACACAAAAGTATATCTAGTGGTCAGTACAATCGATCGCAAAGCATAGAAGTATTTCACTATATTGAACCACCGATATATATATATATCGGTGATCAGACCATTACCAGCTGACTAAAGCAATATGAAGACTGGTTCAAATTAAAGTCGTGTTATTTTTTTTTTTAATTTTATTTGTATTTATTTCTTTATTGTAGTAATCACTTATACAAAACAATAAAAGAAAATAGTACAATGAACGAGCTTATCTCTAGTAACAAACATTTCTTCCAGCCAACCCGTAAACAAATTTTTTCTTTGTTAAAGAAAAAAATTAAGTTTTCTCGCAATCCCCAATCCAAAAATTCAGCGATACAAAATAATCCTAAATAATTTAGAAGACACCACAATAAATGCTATAAAAGATAAAGATTAATCCTGTAAAGTACGCAACGCTAAAGATGAAAACCAATTAGAAATAAACCATAAATGATCGCCGCCTTAAATTCCTAAGTCGCAGCCTATATAGAATAATCCTCCCAAATAAAATTCAATATACGAAACGCCCTCACGAATAGGATTACTAAAACCCCACACAAAATAAACAATAGCGCAGGCGGTCAATGGAATTGGTCTATTAAATACTCTATCAAAATTCAATAGCAGGGCAAAAGTGTCGTTGTTTTATAACAGAAATATTTTTTTTATACGTGAATATCACTCGTAGTTTCTATGTGTTGTTAGGTGCTCCATAGGTGCGCACAATGATTGAACGAAAGTTTGAGAGAAATTTTTATTGTGCAATTTTTTTTCTTGCACTGTGTAGGCTTAATATTGCACAATATTTTTCACTTCAGAGTTTGGAGCAGTCGCGTTCGGTCAGTAACGGTGTATGGTCGTGTCGTAAATTTAAGCAAAATGGCGGGCAAGAATGCAATAAAAGATAAAGAACGGGAGTTTTTCTTGAGTGTATAGAATTGTATAGAGGTATAATTAACAAAATCACCAGCATGGTTGCCGCCAAAATTTCGTCGGCAGACATGTTGCTCGCACGAAAATATTGATCGGACTAGTTTGTCAAGTTTATTGAGTGAATTTATTGAACGTTTGGATTCAAGGGGTATTCAATATTATTGCACAATAAAAGTATTGTGCTATGTTATTATAGGTCGTCTTATATCTATCTAATATATAAAATTTTCGTGTCACAGCTTTAGTTACCATACTTCTCCGATTATATTCAGTAGGTCTGAGAATATGTTGTTATCTATTTTTATACCCCTAAGTGATAAGAGTGGTCCACCACATTTTTATTTTTTATTTTTGGCCAATTTTTTAAATTTATTTTTATTGCTTTATGATACGACATTAAAAATAACCCTACACCCTTTTAATTCAATAATTTACATGGCAAAATAACATTTGCCGGATCAGCTAGTAGTTAATTAATGTTATAAGTGATAACCCTGGGTTTCGCTAGCCTGGTAAATAATGTTATAACACGGCTCATACTGACTGCTCCGTTGGTCGAGTGGTTAGCGAAACTGACCTACCAATTAACGCAATTAATGGGGACATTAATATATACCTATAATAATTAAAACTATTAACACAATTAATGGGGACATTAATACATACCTACCCGCCCCGTTGGTCGAGTGGTTAGAGACCCTGACTACGCAATCAACGAGGCTCGGGTTCGATCCCCGACGGGGACAGGCATTTGTGTGATGAGCATAAATGTTTGTATTTCCGGGTTTGGGTGTTTATTATATATATTCTAGTATTTATATATGTATTTCTATGTATTAGTATCGTTGACTAACACCCATAACACAAGCAAATAATTTGCTTACTTTGGGGTTAGATCAGTAAGTGTAATTTGTCCCGTGAATTATTATTATTATTATTATTATTATTATTATATAATTAAAACTATTAACGCAATTAATGGGGACATTAATACATACCTATAATAAATAAAAATATTAACGCAATTAATGGGGACTTGGGCTCGATTCTCAACAGAGACAATATTTGTGTCATGTGCATAGATGTTTGTATTATAGTGCGCACGGAACTAGTTGGCCGCGCCTTAGGTATGTGAACGGTGGGACGGAGAGGCAGGGGCGCTTGCTGTCATTAGTCAGTGCGGCGCCGTACTTTGCGACGGCAACACGCGTTGAAAGTTCCGGCTAGTTTAGACAAAACGCACATAAGATTGCAATAGCGAGATGAGTCCGCCGATAAAAAGACAATCTAAGGAAATAATATTTAAAGTGCATACATTTTTTAATAAACGGAAAGCCGATGTCAATAGTTTAGAATATAAAACTGATGCGAATATACATAAACTAGTAGCAGAAGCAACAGGGATATCAGAACGAAGTGTTAGGAGAGTGATTGCTGAAAGTAAAAAATCGTTGCAAAATACAGGGGAAGCAAGATTTAGTTCTCCACGTAGACCAAAAGAAATAAAAAAGAAAATACAAGTTGATGACTTTGATTTAGCAGTGATAAGAAGAAAAATAAATCAGTTTTATACGGTAGAGAAAAAAATTCCAAGTCTACGAAAACTAAATGCTGTGTTAAAAGAGGATAATATTTTAGACTGCGGATTGACTTTTTTAAGAACACTTTTGCACAAACTGGGATATTCATTTAAAAAATGTAAATCGAAGAGATGCCTTTTAATAGAGAGACCAAATATTGTTGAATGGCGAGTGAAATATATGAGGGCTATAAGAAAATTCAGAGAAGACAAACGAAATATATTCTTTTTGGACGAAACTTACGTTAACCAAAGTCACAATGTCCAAAAATGTTGGCAATCTTCGTCGGAGCCTGGAATTTATACAGATATAGGCAAAGGAAGGCGTTTGATAATAGTTCACGCTGGTAGCCGGAACGGGTTAGTTGACGATCCTTTGCTAATTTTTAAATCAGATTCAAAAACGGGGGATTATCATGGAGACATGAACTCTACAAATTTTTACAACTGTGTTGATCAAAAATTAATACCTAAACTTCCACCTAACTCAGTCATAGTTATGGATAATGCTGCCTATCATTGTGTGCAAGTTGAGAAGAAACCGACTATGTCCAGTTTGAAAATTAATATGCAGAACTGGTTGCAAAATCATAATGTAACATTTTCTCCCACGATGACCAAAGCTGAACTCCTGAGGTTGATTAATGCGACCCAATCAGAAAAAATATTCAAGATTGACGAACTTCTGAAAGCTGCAGGTCATACTGTGCTCAGACTACCTCCATATCATCCAGACCTCAACCCGATCGAGCTTGTGTGGGCAAATATTAAAAATTGCCTGGCCAGAGATCACATTAATGCTACATTGGACGAGAAAATGACAATACTAACAAGGCTATTTTCCGAATTCTCTGCCGAACAATGGCAAAAATGCGATGACCACGTACAAAAAAATGAACAGGAATACTGGAATCATGATATGAAATTTGATACTATGATGGACCAAATCATTATAAGTTTACAAGATGATTCTGAATCAAGTTCAGAGAGTTCAGAATCAAGTGATTCTGAGAATTGAGTTTGTTTGTTTGTTTGAACGTGGTAATCCCAAAAACTACTAAACGGATTTGAATAATTCTGATTTTTATTATATAATACACATATTTAATACACATCCATAACTCATCATTATCTCGTGTCGTGGTCATTTGGAGGCAAAAGCAAAGCTTTCGTCCAAGAAACTTGTTGTTCTGAACAGGGCAAAACAGTCGATTGTTTGCGACTCTACAAGTCACAAATCAGGCTTCATAGGAGTACTGTTCTCATCTTTGGCCAGGGGCTCCACAATACCAGCTCCTTCCTCTTGAACGCATTCAACGCAGAGTGTCTTCAATGCCGATCACGATAAACGTATACTGATGACTCAGCCTGAACTAAATACTTTTCGTAACTTCCACTGACACGTGTTTCGTTGAAGGTCGAGATAGAAAGAGACCCATAGATAGAGAGAAAAGGACCCAACACAAAGGCGACACATTACCCTTATACCTGCTTTTCTAATATCGGCGGCAATAGTAGAATGTTTTAGAAAAATATACGAAAAACACGTGGTGGTGCACGAAAACGGAACGAATAATACTTTTTGACGCTCGTACGCCAAAACTATTGATTTTATGAAAAAAAAATTAGTACATAAAGTGTAGGAAATTTCCTCTAATTTAGTACACAAATGTACTATCGTAAAATGCGTCGTAAAGGAGATATTCCCAAAAAACCGTTTTTAGGCGCCATTTTTCAATATGGCGGCGCGAGTGGCGGAGATACGAGGTGGCAAAGTTGAAATTCAAAAAGAGCATACCGAAATCCATAAAACAAGCAATTTTCAAAACTATCGGAAAACTTTCCAGGTAAAACTACCAAATTACTGAACTAACATTACAAAGTTCAATTTGTATTTTATTTATTCTTTTCAATAAATGAAAAAATATTGTTCACGATATCTTCAGATTGGTCATCACTGTCTAAGCTCATGTGCATTGCGAGCAGTTGACAACCCGCCCCCTTACCCCTGTCACCACCTAAGGCGCGGCCAACTAGTTCCGCGCGCACTATACTAGTTTTGGGTGTTTCTTAAACATGTTTGAGAATTGTTGTATTTTTATGTGTTAATTTTGCTACCTAACATCCATATAACACCAATTATTTGCATAATTTACAGTTAGGCCAATTCTTGTATTTTTTTTATCTCATAAAATATCAAAAAATCAAATGGCTTTCCTGATCTAAAGAGTCAACCATCGTCTATAGACACCAAAGATGTTAATGCTGCGTTGCTATCTTGTGGCGAGGTCTAATGTCACATGCATAAGTTTACCGGCTAACTTACCTTCTAAACTGTAACACGACAGTGACAAGTACTGTCGCTATTGCGGCAGGAATAGGTAAGACGGTTGTACCAGACCCGGGCGAGACAAAGCAGAACTCTACCACCTAATAGCTACGATGTTAGTGACTCGCATAGCTGCCTGGCGGAATGGTAGGTGGCCTATTCTTCAAAGGATCCCGGGGCAACACAGGGAACTTGTCCTAGGATATTTTTTATTATAACACACGTATAAGGTATGAGCAGTTTCAAATATTTTTCGAAGGTTTTTCTTTCCTTTGGGAAAGCTGGAGAACCATCAGCTCGTTTATTATCCTGTAACAGGGCGTGTTTTGATGCGGTAGTAATTATAAAAAATGTCGACTCTTCGAATGTTTATAAATGTGTATTTGAATAACGAAAATTAACTTGGCTATAAACAACGTTTGAGATGAGTGATCAATAAATACATACTTACATATCTTCACGCCAAATGGCTTACGAGGTAGGCAGGGAGGACAGCCGAGTACCATACATCACGACCTTTGCAGACTTGTTTCGCTTCCCCCACATTCATAACTCTCTTCATACAAACATTTTGTTGGCGAAGACTCTTGATACCACCTTCGGGCAGTACTCAGTCAATCTAATTATGATACGTCAGTCCTTGTCTTCACCAGTACCTAAATCCTTTTGCATTTGCATTGTATATCTGTTTTGTTAACCTTCCATCTAATATTTTTTCTACATGTCCGAACCAATGGAGCATGCCCTTTCTCATTAATCCTATTAACGGCCGTGATAATCAAATGAAACCTATAACTTTCCATATATAAGAATCCGTTATACAACATTACATATTCAAAAGCTATTCATTACATTTCTGAGTGAATACAAAAATACGGAAAAAGTCTAACTTTATCATTCGCAAGATGTCAGCTGTCAGCTGAATGAAAGAACGGCGAATGAGTGATAGACGAGAAGGGACTTTCTAAGGGCACTTTTATTATAAATGTTAATTGCCATTAGATGATTTTGAGGCTTATGATGCTGGAGAAAATGACAAGAAAAAATGATCTTAATAAACTTGAAGTAATATTTTAGATTTCAATTTCATTTATCTCTAGGTAGGAGTAAAGAAGATAACGATAATTAAATTCATGTTATTTATTCTTTAAATAATAGTAATTAATATAGCGAAGGTCATGCTTCGCTTGCCAAACTTGGAAGTTAGTTGAAAGGGTTAAGAGCAAAATGTGGACTGGAACGCAGCAAGCTAAAAATTAAAAAGATACTAGAATACGACATATAAAGATGAGAAATACTACGAAAGCCATTGACGTTTTATCACACGCTCTAGCCCAAACATGGAAATGGCTGGCTATTAAAGACCAGCGCTGGATTAAAAAGATTACGACATGGAAAGGACCGCAAGGGAAACGTAAAAAGGGGAGACCTTAGTCAAGATGGGAAGACGAAATTATAAAAACAGCCGGTCAACATTGGTATCAAACTACCCATTTAAGAGAAGATTGGTTAACTTTGGAGAAGGCCTTCACCTGCAGAGGGGTTCTTGCAGAAATTTAAAACCAACACAATGTATAAAAAAGAAATAAAAATTAAAAAAAAATTGCTGTACTTACAATAGTTATAAATATAAATAAATAAATATTCACGGGACAAATTACACTTGCTGATCTAACCCCAAAGTAAGCAAATTATTTGCTTGTGTTATGAGTGTTAGTCAACGATACTAATACATAAAAATACATATATAAATACTGGAATATATTTAATAAACACCCAAACCCAGAAATGCAAACATTTATGCTCATCACATCGAACCCGAGACCCGTCTATTGCGTAGTCAGTGTTGCTAACCACTCGAACAACGGGACGGTTCTACATAATTAGAATAATAATGTAACATAGCTTTAAAGATTGCAAGAAATAAAAGGCTTTATTATTTTTACTATTACTAGCAACCTGCCCGCGGTTTCACCCGAGTAGCTTCTGTTCCCGTAGGAATAAAGGGAAGGTTTATATACTAAAGCCTTCCTCAAGAATCAATCTATCTATTAAAAAAACCGTATCAAAATCCGTTGCGTGGTTTTAAAGATTTAAGCATAAATATGGACAGACAGAGAAAGCGACTTTGTTTTATTCTATGTGTTGATTACATTATTTCATTTCAATATCCAATTTAATTAATAGAGTTTAAAATTATTGTTGTATATAATAAACCAAATAAAATATCGCTTAACATAATATTATGCGAATCGATTTAATCTCCACGTAAGACAGCTATTTGTTTGTGATATGAGTCTCAATCAGATACTAATACCTACTTGCAAATACATGTAAATATACTGAAATACTGTATCCGTACTTCCATGCTATTTTATATTGTGCTTAATAATAATAATAATAATATTAACGGGACAAATTACACTTATTGTATTTTATAGATTTAGGCGTTACTTTGCGGAAATCCATTGTTCAGACGAAGAAAACTAGTTATTTTGCAATTTTCCGCAAAAGAAAACTAGTTATTTTTCAAATTGCAAAAGAAAACTAGTTATTTTTCAAATTGCAAAAGAAAACTAGTTATTTTTCAAATTGCAAAAGAAAACTAGTTATTTTTCAAATTGCAAAAGAAAACTAGTTATTTTGTAATTTTCCGCAAAAGAAAACTAGTTATTTTTCAAATTGCAAAAGAAAACTAGTTATTTTTCAAATTGCAAAAGAAAACTAGTTATTTTTCAAATTGCAAAAGAAAACTAGTTATTTTTCAAATTGCAAAAGAAAACTAGTTATTTTTCAAATTGCAAAAGAAAACTAGTTATTTTTCAAATTGCAAAAGAAAACTAGTTATTTTTCAAATTGCAAAAGAAAACTAGTTATTTTGTAATTTTCCGCAAAAGAAAACTAGTTATTTTTCAAATTGCAAAAGAAAACTAGTTATTTTTCAAATTGCAAAAGAAAACTAGTTATTTTGCAAATTGCAAAATAACTAGTTTTCTTCGTCTTATACTTACTGATCTAACCCCAAAGTAAGCAAATTATTTGCTTGTGTTATGGGTGTTAGTCAACGATACTAATACATAGAAATATATATATATATATATATATATATATATATATATATATATATATATATATATATATATATATATATATATATATATATATATATATATATATATAAATAATGTTACATAATAAACACCCAAAACCAGAGATACAAACATCTATGCTCATCACACAAATGCTTGTCCCTGTCGGGGATCGAACCCGAGCCCTATCAATTGCGTATTCAGGGTCGCTAACCACTCGACCAACGGGGCGGTCAATCTATTTATTTATTTATATATTATTAGCTGCAGCGTGCAGTCCACTGCATTATAAAAGTTTTTGTTTAATCCAGTTGGAACAACTTATTTTTCCGGGTTAAGAAGTAGCCTTTATACTATTCCAGGTAATTCTCTACCTGTGTGCCAAATTTCATCAAAATCTGTTTAGTAGTTTTGGTGTGATTGAGTAATAAACATCCATCCATCCAAACATCCAAACTTTTGTATTTATAATATTAATATTGATTAATATAGATAAATGCGAAAATTTAGATTTTTAGATGTATATATATATATATATATATATATATATATATATATATATATATATATATATATATATATATATATATATAAATAATGTTACATAATAAACACCCAAAACCAGAGAAACAAACATCTATGCTCATCACACAAATGCTTGTCCCTGTCGGGGATCGAACCCGAGCCCTATCAATTGCGTATTCAGGGTCGCTAACCACTCGACCAACGGGGCGGTCAATCTATTTATTTATTTATATATTATTAGCTGCAGCGTGCAGTCCACTGCATTATAAAAGTTTTTGTTTAATCCAGTTGGAACAACTTATTTTTCCGGGTTAAGAAGTAGCCTTTATACTATTCCAGGTAATTCTCTACCTGTGTGCCAAATTTCATCAAAATCTGTTTAGTAGTTTTGGTGTGATTGAGTAATAAACATCCATCCATCCAAACATCCAAACTTTTGTATTTATAATATTAATATTGATTAATATAGATAAATGCGAAAATTTAGATTTTTAGATGTATGGATGTATGGACGGTTGGATGTTTGTGACTCAATCACGCCAAAACTGCTGAACAGATTTAGATGAAACTTGGCACACAGGTAGATGATAACCTGAAATAGCACATTATCTAATTGTTATCTCGAAAAAATGACTTGTTCCCGCAGGTTTCACTAAAAATTATAATGTAGCGAGCTTCACGCTGCAGCTAGTATTATAAACGTGAAAGTATGTCTATCTGTCTGTCAGTCTGTTATGCTTTCATGGCTAAGCTACGGAACCAATTTTAATGAAATTAGATAAGATAGTTTTACATTAAGATAGTTAAACATCCAAATGAAGTCAAATGTAGAAATGTAGGTTATTTTTTTTTCGAAAATCAACACCTAATAAGGTATATATAATTTAAGATGAAAATATGTATGAAAAACATGACGACATGGTAATTTAGAATATCGTCCATACTCTATATAGCGGTCACTCTTGCGAGCGTTGCCTAATCTTAAATTAAATTATGATAGTATCGGTATTACATATTTTATTGTAATTATTAATAAAACGTGCAGGCTTTCTGTACTTATTTTACATCACATATAGGTATTCTACAGATAGCAATTCCAAAACTCCAATAATAGCAATTGGTGCGAAACGGCGCAATCATGGCAAACAAAGGCCGCGAATAATACATTGCAGGCTGTGTTCAGGTGGCCCGTATTGTCGGCAATAACTGTAAATCAAAAATATATAAACGTGCACAATGCTTCCGATCTTTCCGATTCTCATGGTGCAAGCTTAATTTTCCTGAAGCTTGGGTTGATTTTCAATTTGCACTCATTAATTTAAAAGAAATTAATGCAGAAAATTAAACCTTATTTTGCTGTTTTATCTATTATCTATACTAATATTATAAATGCGAAATAGAAGGATGTTTGGACGGATAGATGGATGTTTGTTACTCAATCACCCAAAAACTACTGAACGGATGTATGTAGGTGAAACTTAGCACACAGGTATACGATGACCTGGAATAGCCGTAATATAATGTAAGAAAGATAAATTATGATACGAGAACAATATTTTACAGAATAAAGCTTTACATTCCTAATTCTAAAGTTTAAAGAACAAATTCAAGGTAAGTTAATTTGCGAGTTTCCACGAAACTTGTGATTTAAGGTAAAACTAGCTTAACAAATGTAACGAACTTTCAAATAAATATTACAAGGTAATATGAACGGGTACTCACGGTTCTTTGATTTTAAGTTTTTTTCTCAATATTTTGGCATTATCACAAGTTCTCTTTACCACGACAGAAATTAGTTGTTATTTACTACTTATCGTGGTAAGAATGGTGTTTTAAAATATACAAGGAATCCTTATAGTTTCGTCATGACCGTCCATCTATCCGCAACTAAGCTCAGAGATTCTTAGTAATACAAAACTGTAATTTGGCATTAATTACAGTTTTTTGTTACTAAGAAACTATTAAAAAGAATAAAATCTTGAAAAATATATTTTATGCGTACAGTACAGTAGGAGTATATAATATTTAAACTGTAAGTTTAGGGAAGATACCCCTTCTATGAACCTACAGTTGGAATATTTTTATTCTCGCGTACCCCATGAAGTGGATGTCGTTGGGTAGGTTTTTAAAAAAAATTGCGTGTTTCTGTAAAATATTTATCCGATTAAACGATCTATTTGTGAAATATTAAGATTAACAGTTCAAAATTTTGTTAGCGATACGTAAGTTTGTTGTTTGTTGCTTATACTACGATATGTAAACTTACGATATGTAAGTTTGTTGTTTTTAAATGTGTGAAAAAATTCACGGTAGTAGAATATCATAATAAAGTTAAAAAAAAAAACTATTATGGCTAATGCGCTTTACAAAATTTACGAGTAATGGTCGAAGAAGTTGATCGACTACAAGGAACTTATATACGATAACTGGAATTATTATGAAGGAATATTTGAAAAATAAAAATGTTCTTTATTTAGTTACTAATAAAGTTGACATTTGTTTCTTACTTCATAGAGGGGAAAAGCGTTTTGAACAAGAAAACGACAAGAGTGAATGTTGTCCCTTTCTTGCAATTGCCAGTGTAAATAAAACTATCTGATGGTAGATTTTTATATATTCGGTAATCGTTAAATCCCTTTTATTCATACATGTCGATAAATACATAAGCATGAAATGTATTGTAATTAACACAGTGAGTTCTAAAATGTGCTTATTTTAAATTATTACGTAATTACTTATGCAACGCAAAAACTGTTTCTCAAATTAGTAGAATTACTAAGTAGTAATTTGCAAACTACGCATGGCCGTACTTACATATGGTGATTGGCGCTTTATTTAGTAGAAAGAGACACAATCCACCCATGTCGTGGTACTCTTCGGAACGATTTTGAAGCGCGTGTGAACATTCCGGGTAGAATGTAACTTCCTTGATCGACTATTACTCGTATATTATAAAATATACTTGGAGAATATTTTATCTGTGGTGCGGATAAACCCGTCATTAAATAAGTAAAATGTTCATAGTATGAAACACTAAAGAGACCTCTACTTTAGACCGCATAATTTTGATGGGTAATTACGGAACCCTAAATATCGTGTGTCAAGACACGCACTTGGTCGGTATTTTAATTACATAATAATACTTATATTTGATTGTTTCTTGTTATAGTGGTGCCGATCAGATTGTGAAAGCCAGGTTTAGATTTTTTAATTTAGATAAAAGTGCAATCGAGATTTTAGAAAAAAAAATAAGTTCAGTAAAGGTTCAAAATGTGGTTGTGGTATTTAAACCCTCTTTGATTAATTAAATCATCTTCATTTAAACAGATTTTAACAAATTACTTAAATGAAAAAATGAAGGCGAGTATGAATAATCGAATGTATAAATGAGTAAAGTTGCAACAAAACTCTGTGTTAAAATGGGATAAATATTAAAATGTTCTTAAAATAATCTTTATTTAAATGTAAACAGTTTAATATATAAATACACACACAAACAGCTGCATATTAAAATGGAGCAAATATTGAAATGTTCTTAAATGAAAATATTTTCCAAGTACTCAACAAAATGAACTTTGTTCGTTTTGAGTTTAAACGAGAAACATGAAATATGATACTTAAACACTTTTAACAATTATTGTATATTGCAAAACAACAACGAATATAAAACGATATATCAGTGTACACGTATTACATTATAATATCACAGGTCTTGTAAAGAAACAATGGAAATTCTGTAGGGTTTTGTTTAAACGTTGCTAGAAAAGAAACAATGAAAGGATTTTGCATGATTAAATTGTTTGAAAAGTATTTTTAGACAAGGGAACATTATCGGAAAGTTGCGTATTTTATTGTGGAATAAATTATTTTACCAAAACTTGGCCTGGGCTCAGTTTGAAGACTAAATTATTTGCCAGTCTATTTAGCAGTATGTTAAAGACGAGCGCTAGGTGATACATGTCACTACAATGGTGACAACTTGGTGGTAGAGTTCCGCAACGTCACGCTCAGGTATTTGATAGCACCGCCTTATCTATTCCTGCCGCAAAAGCATCGATGCTTGTCATTGTCATATTTCAGTTTGGAGAGTGAAATATGGCATTAACACTGCCACACAATTAGAGACGCAACATTAGCATTTTTGGTATCTGAGGCGATGGTTATCTCTTTGCATCAGGAAAGCCATGTGCTTGTTTGCAATCTCATAAAATAAAATAAATGAAAATCTTCTGCATATAACTTTTGCTCGATTTGGAAATCCTATCCGAAATCTTGGAAAATCTTGGAAAGCCCCGAGCCAGAGTCATCTGAATCTGCATATGTACGGAATAGAGCAAAGTAGACTAACTACTAGACTACTAGATACTTAAAAATACATACATTATTAAATAAGCGTAAAGTCGCTTGTTTACGAGCGATCATTCAACACTTTGATACTGTTAAACACGTCACTATTACCTTAAGTGCTCCGATGAGAGTCAACGTTGTGGGATGGAATTATGCATGAAGTCGCAAAGCGACAACTTTTCTGTCACTTGTCACAGTAGGGATCATTTGTCAAGCGGCGGGACCGAAAGTTTCAAACATTTACACCCGGCTGGTTACATTGCGGTTGCTGTGCTCATTTTACTTTGAAAAATTGCTGTCGTCAAAATTTTGTTTACATTTTTATGAGAATACTTAATGTTTTTAGTTGGGAATTTTGATTTTAAGTTAAAAAGTGAGAAACGCTTTTGTATTTTTTTAAAATTTTGTAATGATAATACGGGAAAAATGACTTCTTTTATTTCTATAGTAGACTAAAATAGAAAATGTAATTATCAGTACTATAGTAGAAGCCATAGAAATTACAATACATAGGATAATCAAGTTCATAATTGCTATCATTCAATTTTTGAGTCAACAACGTCAAAAATTATGTACTGTTAGTCGATACTTACCAATAAATAAAAAAATGAGTGTTAGCTTACAAAAGTATAACTTAAAAAGGATTTGATATATTTAATAATAGTAAATATAATAATACACAACAATCAACCTTGGAATTTATTACATATATACAGGTGGTAAAAAAGACTCTATCCGATCCTAAAGGTAGCATAATACAAACATATTTGTGTCATTGTAAGGGGAAGTTGCTCTATTTTAGTACTAAAATTAGGCAAAAATTAGGCACTTTAATTTTTCTTATTTGAATGAAATTAATTATTTTATTATTTTTATTCTTTTTGATAATGTCACTGACCTACCTATTCATCTCTTTCGGATAGGACAGGGTTTTCTTTACATCCTGTATATTGCGGTAGGTTTAAGAAACACGGTGTTATAAAAATAGGAAGCGTCCACTTCAACTCTAATTGATAATGTGGTTATATATTAGCAAAAGTTTTAAAGTTTATCCGTTACGAACGATCATTATTTTGTTTTCGTAATATAAATTAAAGTTTTGTTCAAGATATTTACTTCTTTTGCACTTCCACACAGAAAATGCAAAAGAAGTAAATATATCTTCAGACAAATTAAAGAAAAATATATTTTGTTGCTAATATGGCTGTTGTTTAAGATAGTACATAGAAAAACGTATATTATACAAATACTGATTTAAGTATATTTTATAAGCACCCAAACCTAATTATATGGACATTGATATCTGAATGTCCATCACGAAAACGCTTTTATTCCTGATGGGAACCGAACCTAAACTACGATTGCGTACGTATAGTAACGTATCGACTGCGTAGTCAGGTTAGCTAACCAGTCAACCAAAAGACCGACAAAATACTTGTCACCTTTTCGTCATATCCAAACGTTGGTAACCTTTTTAACTAGCGATCGCCTTCTCACTGAGTTCGATCATAGACTGAAAGATTCTTCTAACTTTGTCAACAGACTTTAGTCATTAATATAATAGTATAAATGTTATCGCCTCTGTGGTCTAGTGGTCCAGCGTTGGGTTGATTACATGAGGTCTCGGGTTCGATTCTCGGATCGGGCGCTTAAAAAGTGTTTTTTCAGTTTTCTGATAAACACAAAGTTGCCCGGGATTGGAAAGTGCCCGGTTGGCGATAGGCTTGCCACCTATCACATTTGTGGGACCAAGTATCTTCGGCTAATCGTGGGTGCACTTGTTGTACCTCTGCCTATCCCCTTCGGGGATACGGGCGTGAAGATACTAGTATAAATTTAAATACATGTATATATAATGTATTTTAAAAATTAATAAGAAAATATCGCACTAATTTTTCCCCGTGTTGGATCCGAGCTCCTTTGAAGAATAGACCAAATGCCGTTCTGCCAGGCAGGTCGTAAAAGGCGACCGATTGGCTACGTGAGTCACTACCATCGTGGCTACTAGGCGGTAGAGTTCTGCATTGTCTCGCCAGGGTCTGGTACCAACGCCTTACCTATTCCTGCCGCAATAGCGTCAGTGCTTGTCACTGTCGTGTTTCGGTTTGGAGGGCAAGGTAGCCGGTAAACCTATGCATGTAGCATTACACCTCGCCACAAGATAGCAACGCACCATTAACATCTTTGGTGTCTATAGGCGATAGATGACTCTTCCCATTAAGAGACCCATCTGCTTGTTTGCTATCTTATGATATATACAAAAAGTCATTAATATAATAGTATAAATGTAAATACATGTATATATAACATATTTCAAAAATTAATAAAATAGTATCGCACTAATAGTTTTTTTATTAATTTAATATATTTTTAATGTACATTGTTTAAAAATAAAAGGTTTTTGCACTCCTCCCCGCAACGTAAACTTTTGTTGTGCCAAATTTTATACTCCATCGTTCGCGTGATTGTCGCAAATAGGGGTGCTAATTTTACACTTCACGTAGTAACCTATCGATGGATAAACTAAACGTTTACTTTTGTGATTTAGATAGAGAATCACACAATCGATCTAAGCTTTCGCTTTAAAACTACATAAAACTTTTGATTGTTCCAATTTGAAACGGGAAATTTTAGTACCAATTGTGTGGTTAGAATATGTTCCCACTAATCGTCTCCCCATAATCGTTAACTCCTCTCTAATGACAGACTAAATACTGTTAATTATACCTTAAACATTGCTTTTAGGTCTACACAAACTACGTTTAACATTTGTTGCGTTGTTTACAAAAGCTTTTCGGGAAAAAGCGATTATTACTCGTTTATTTAACTGAAACTTACACCAGTAATTTTTAAAATAATTATGGTTACGTATTTGATATCCCACTATCTTACTAATTATAAATGCGAAAGTTTTGATATTTGGATGAATGTATGTTTGTTATCCAATCACGCAAAAATAAAAATAGGGATTTAGATGAAATTCGGCACACAGGTAGTTGATGGCCTGGAATAACACACAAGGTTTTTATCCCGAAAACATAATAGTTTCCGCGGAATACACCAAAAACTTTGATAATGCAGCGATCTGTACAGTGCAGCTAATATATCAAATGGGAAAGTTGGTGAAGATGGACGGAAGTTTATTAGTTTTTCACGCAAAAACAGATAAACCAATTTGGATGAAATTTGGCACACAGATAGATGCTGACCTGGAATATAACATAAAATACTTTTGACGTGAATACGTCTTTAAATTTTCTTTTATATAGAGGGACAGTTGAAGAAACCTGATAATAACAAAATTGGGGGATACAATTTGATGTTACAGCTACATAACCATCATCGACATCTAAAATCTAATTATACCGTTGGATAGCTAAAGAATCAAAGAATTTCGTAGTCAAGGCGGACTACGATGCTATGCGGAGGATGGAGGAGGAAGTGCCGCCATTTTTAGGTAATTTCGCTGTTTTACAAAAATTGCATTAATGGGTATATCTTTTTACTAGGAGCAGTTATGACATTTAATTAAATTTTGTTCGATAGCTCTTTTAAAGATTTATTGATTGTATTGATCGTAAGAAAAAAATATGATTTTAAATGCTTATAGTTGTAAATGCTTAAGTGAAAAAAAAATTGAAAAAAACACCAAATCAAGATAGAAGGGACGTATACCATCTAAACGGGACTTCAAATAGCAATCTATTACCCCTAATCCTTAACCCCTTAGGAGTTGAAAAATTTAAAAACAAAGAAAAATTTCGACGCGCTAGGAAGCTGAAGTAACTGAGCCAGTGTCGACTCTGTTCTAAGTGGCGAAATTCTTCTTTGCTACGTGATCGAATCCGTTCCTTCAGGGTTTTAAAAAAATATCATATAATCGACTCCGGATCTTCAACCATCTGATAGCTAAATTCATTCAAACCAGTTCAGCGGTTTAGCCATGATAAGGTAATAGACAGACAGACTTTCACATCTGTACATATAATAAAATCGTAGGAAATTCATGTATGTCCGAGGTAAACTGAAAACGTACTGCATGGATTTACTTCAAATTTTGCATGAATATTACTAACAGGTCGGGTCAACATATAGGCTACATTATCACGCTATCACCTACGGGTGAGGAGCTGTGCGGAGTAAACGAAGTCCGTGTGAACGAAGTCGCAGGCAACAGCTAGTCTATAATAATAGTATGGGATTTAAGTTGATCCGGGCTCCTTTGAAGAATAGACTACAACGCGGTCACATTAACTTGACGCATCTCTGGAATGTAAGGCGGGGCTTCCCTTAGCTCGCCCGTCAGTATGGGCACGGTCATCATTTTTGTTACCGACACGCGCGTAGATAATTTGCTAGTTTTCTGTTATTGTTTTTGGACATTATTGTTACGTTTTGCGCCAAATGACGTCATCAACGGCATGCGTCAAGTTAATCTGACCGCGATGTAATTGCCGTACTGCCAAGCAGGTTCTAACAAGCGACCGACTGGCTATCGGCGTCACTATATTATGTTTAAGTTTGGAGGGGAAGGCAGCCAGTAAACTTATGCATGTGACACTGCTACCCCATGCCGCACGGAGACCAACGCACTATTAACACCTTTGGTGTCTACAGGCGATGGTTTCTCTTTCCTTCCCATCCATAAAAAAATATAGCAAACTGCTCGTCTTTAGCAATCTTAATCAAAATTTCTTCGTAAAGTTATCTAAATCATGTTATTAACTTTTTTCGTATTTTTTTTTTTTGTAAAAAAAGTAATATCTTTCGTACTGATTCAAACAGAGCTAAATCGAGTATCATAAATCATGATCCAGGTAGACATGTCTTACTTCCTTTACATAAATAATTCTTTACAAACATAGCAATTCTTGAAAACTCTCGATATCTTATTCAAGCAGAGTGCTAAGTGTGAGTTTTTCTCTTCGCATTCGATCGTGAGCGCGTTTCGAGTTTACTAGAAATTTGTATGTGATTTGTACAGCGCCACCTAGTGGTAAACTGGTTTCTCACGTTTACCACTAGGTGTCGCTGTACAAATCACATACAAATTCCTAGTAAACTCCAAACGCTCTCACGATCGAATGCGAAAAGAAAAACTCACACTTAGCACTCAGTACATGATCAATACAGTTGTACGTAGTTTGGTTTTTCCCGATACGCACTTCTTTGCTCAGCCGTATTTTATATTTTTTATACCCATCTAACAATAAAGTAAGCGAATTATTTGCTTGTATTATGGGTGTTAGTGAACGATACTAAATAACTACTGGTACATACATAATAAACACCCAAACCTAGCAATGCAAACAACGATGCTCATCACACAAATGCGTGTCCTTATCGTGGATCGAACCCAAGCCCCATTGATTAGTAGTTAGGTTCGCTAAACATACAACCAACGGGGCAATCAAATAATTTTGTTATAATCCTTCATCAGTCATTCATTTTAAAACGCCCGAAACTATTGGGTATACTCTTTTCTTTCAATATCAATGTCCCTTTCACTACAGTGTTAGGAATACGCTGATCCAGTTTTAGATCCTATAATTTCGTAGTTATCTCATCTGGATCCTGTTAATTCTACTAATTAGACGTCCTGACATATTCATCTCACTTCTGTACAATAGCTTTGGAATTAGTACACAGTTAGTACAGGTTACCTTATTAAAATTTTAAGGGTTTATTTATTAAAATTGTATGATGTAACATCAGAATCAACATTATGCTATATACTGCGAAAAAAATAATTTACTGTCGCTATTATTAATCCTATTTAAG
This sequence comes from Apodemia mormo, assembly GCA_036924255.1. Classification (NCBI taxonomy): domain Eukaryota; kingdom Metazoa; phylum Arthropoda; class Insecta; order Lepidoptera; family Riodinidae; genus Apodemia; species Apodemia mormo. Next base: position 3,694,220 of record JAUPFN010000006.1, on the reverse strand, counting down.
TTCTATACTATTAATCGTCGGCACTTGGTGAAACTGCATTTTGATTTTAATTATAAAACACTTGTACTGGTTTCACTACATGAATGAACATTCTTGTTTAGCTATAAGTCCTGAAGATGCGTTAATACGCGAAACGGGTAGACTTTAAATAATTTGGAAGAATATAAATGTAGTGAAACTAGTACAAGTGTTTTATAATTAAAATCAATCCTATTTAAGCATGAGTGTGATGGTGTAGTGTAGTCAGCTATCGGGGTCGCTAACCACTCGACCGACGGGGCGGTCTTTATAAATTACTAGCTGCAGCGTGCAGCCCGCTGCATTATAAGTTTTTGGTGATTCCCGCGAGATCACTTAGTTTTCCCGCGATAAAAAGTAGCCTATGTGCTATTCCAGATCATCATCTATCTGTATGCCAAATTTCATTCAAATCCGTTTAGTAGTTTTTGCGTGATTGTGTAACAAACATCCATCCAAACATCCAAACTTTTGCATTTATAATATTATAAAATTATAAAATATAGATTACACTGCAGAGACAACTTAGTATTTTTTATTATACTTAGTCCCCGTGTTGGTTCCGGGCTCCTTTGAAGAATAGACCAACTGCCGTTCTGCCAGGCAGGTCGTAAAAGGCGACCGATTGGCTTTGCGAGTCACTACCATCGTGGCTACTAGGTGGTAGAGTTCTGCATTGTCTCGCCCGGGTCAGGTACCACCGCCTTACCTATTCCTGCCGCAATAGCGTCAGTAGGTACTTGTCGCTGTCGTGTTCCGGTTTGGAGGGTAAGGTAGCCGGTAAACTTATGCATGTGACATTAGACCTCGCCACAAGATAGCAACGCACCATTAACACCTTTGGTGTCTGTGGGCGGTGGTTGACTCTTTCCATCAGGAGACCCATCTGCTTGTTTGCTATCTTATAATATAAAAAAAAAAAAAAAAAGTCTCCTTCGTAGTCTAGTAGTCCGGTATTAGTGTTGATCACATGAGGTCTCGGATTAAATCATTCAAAATGTGTCTTTCAGTTTTCTGATAAAAACAACTTTGCTTGAGTTTCAATAAATGTCAGGTTGGCTTACACCTATCACAAATTGGACTATATATCTTCGGCTAATCGTGGGTTGCACCTCTCCCTACTTCTTCCGGGATACGAGCGTGATGATACTAATAACAAATTACGAAATACAAATTTATAAAAATATTAAAGAAAATAATACAGAATTATTAGTCAAATTCGCTATTTTAAAATGTATTTAAAGAAAGAACCTATTCATGAATTTAAAGTAAATAATAGTCTATTGCAAAGTCGCGAAGGTATATTTTTAACAGTAAGTGTCTTTTTCTACGCGAGTTCCATTAATCAAAAATATCTCCATACAAAGTACGTCATCACTGTCGTCTGACGGTTCAGTGGTAATGGGCACAACGTTCCATTTCATGTAAATGAGCCATTGTTACCAACCACGTAGAAATGTTTAAAAAAATGACTCTTTCTTGTTGAAGTCCATTTAAAAATTTAACTGCATTTTTATTTGTATTAATTTTTTTAATGACAACAGGCTTTTTTTAAATAATGGAATAGCTAGCAGACTGTTATCCTAATGAAAATATATTATATATGAATGTTAACGATAACCTGCTAACACTGTGTTAGTATTTTTCGTTAGATCGCCTTTGAAGAATATATCATCTATGGTTTTGCCTGGCAATTTGTATGAGGTCAACAATTGACTATACGATTCACTACCATGGAGGATACTGTGTGGTAAAGTACTGCATTGTCTCGCCCGGCCCAGCAAGCGACGGTGTTTGCCACGGTCACCTTCCAGTTTGGAGCACGCAGCAGGTAGTAACTTACCTTTAACATCTTAGGTGTATATGGTGTGGTATGGTTGCCCCATTTTACGAAGAGTCTGCGTCTGTGCTATCTTATGATATAAAAAGAAATATAGTAAGAGGTAGTCACTTGCATTAGTTTACCGACTAACTTATCTTCAGAACCGGATTTTCATGAATTGGATTTTTGATTATATCTATCTAATATATATTTATTATATCTATCTATATAAATCTAAAATCTTTTATTTATCCATAACACTTTAGAAAATATATAGATTTTTAACTAATGATGATATTACCACGAAGCCTTGGAGGTGTTCGGAAAATCAAACAATTCATATTATAATATAACCAACAAAAACTGTTTTTTTGTATAAACCATGAGACAGCAAAAAAGCAGATGGGTGTTCTGATAGGAAGAGACAACCATTGCCTAATATGTTAATGGTGCGTTTCTACTCTTATTTATATATTTCTACTCTTCCCTCTAAACTAGAAAACTACAGTGACATACACTGACGCAATACGTTGCAGATCTCTACCACCTAATACTCACGATGATGGTGACAAAAATAGCCAATCAGCTTGGCAAAATGATAGGTGGTCTATTCTTCAAACAGGCTTCGAGCTAATTCTTTTACAAATACAAACAAAGTGCCCATGATATTTGCATTTATAAAGTTTCAACTGAAAACTGTTAAACAATCCATTAACTGGAAGCAGAGATTTAGGTCAAACTCTTTTGCTAAGATGCACTTGTAAAGCTGGCTTAGCTGATAACGTTAATAGGTGCTCGAAAAACAAAATCACGGCTGATCCGATTATCTCGAATAGGCAACATCTGCCAGAGAATTAAAAATCTAAAACTATGCAACTATGCAATGCATATAACAAAATATATGTGGAGCTGTTGGCCGAAGGTAAACAAGACTTATTGATTTGTTATTTAAGATTCAGATTGAAAAAATCATTTTTTACTATTACTAATATTATTATAATACAATTTACTAATATTAGAAATGGGAAAATCTGTCTGTCTATCTATTATGTGTTCACGACTAAATCGTATAACCACTTTTGAATAAAAGATCGTTAAGATTCAGATTGAAAAATTCATACTTACTAATATTAAAAATGGGAAAATTTGTGTGTCCATCTGTTATGTGTTCACGACTAAATTGTGTAACCAATTTTGAATAAATTTGGCATGGATAATTAATAAAAATTAGGCATGGAGATGATTAATATAATTTAGCATGGAGAGAGTTCATAATATTTAGCATGGAAATAGTTGGTAAAATTTGGCATAAAGATAGTTAATAATAGGTATTTATCATGGAAAGAGCTGATAAAATTTAGCATGGAGATAGGTATTCGATAAAATTAAGCAAAGAGAGAGTTCATAAAATTTGACATGGAAATAGTTGATAAGCATGGAGAGATTTGATAAAATTTGGCATGGAGATAGTTGATAAAATTTAGCATGAAAATAGTTGATGAAATTTGGCATGGAGACTGAGAGAACTGAGAAGACTGAAAATAAGATAGAAAAATATCAGCGCAACATAAATACCATTAGATAGACTATATACCGTATATTATCTATTTAAAGAACGGTGGTGAATTAAGATTTGTGATTAGACAAAAAAACTTGTGAAGCTTACTAGTTATATAATTAATATTAAGTTATATATTATGTATTTTACATATACTATTTTTAAAACAACTAAATAACTCGAGCACTTTAAATAACTTTGTTAATTTTGATTCTACAACTAAAATTTGTATAAGGTTGTAGAGAATTTAATTTGCCACGTAAATTAATTTGCAAATATTCTCTGAAAATAATAGTTTACCTAATGTAGCGTATAAAACCATTTGCAACCTTTTATATACGATGAAACGCGCGGCACAAGGGTCGCGACTTCACAAATATGGATTTAACTTTACACTTTTGAAATCCAAAAAATAAAATCACGTGCTCTGATTTTGTAATCTCTTTGGGGTAGCAAAGTCAGAGCTTTTAATGGACTAAAACACTATTTAACTAATAAACACGGATGATGTCGGTTTAAGCTAAAAACTAAATTTATTAGTTCAGTGTAATAATAACTTAAAACTTTAAAGTAACATTTTGAGAAACTATGACTCTTTATAAGTACAATATCTGGTTGACCGAGCTTTGCTCGGTTTTTCACATACCCATATCTTAGGAAACGAGCTTTTCTTGGACCTGGAACCTTGATAAATCGATTCCTTGACCCGAAAAACCACTAATTTGTGATTTTCATGAAAATCGTTGGAGCCGATTCCGAGATTCCAGTTATATATATACAAGAAATGCTCGTTTAAAGGTATTAGATAAGTATCATCACACTTGGTTATCTTAAGAGGTAGGTAGAGTACCCCGAACGTCTATAGATTTTCCACTTTATCACGACTCATCAGTTTTTTATTCGGCAAAATGAGGTGATTCCCGTCGCCCCATTCTACCGACCTGATAATGATTTTTAACTATCTCTAGCAATAACAAAGAACGACGGCTTTACATGCTCATTCGAGGTCCGGGAGTGGTACACACCACCCGCCAAGCTCCGAGCTGCTACTGAGCTTTTGGATGTTCGATAAAAACTTCGAAATAACATTTTTACCTGACCCGGAGATCAAATTCGCGACTTTACGACCTAAGCCGAATAGGCTATCTCCTAAAATACGAGACAGTCAACTATGTATAACTGCATCCATATTAATATTATAAATGCGATAGTTTGTATATTTGGATGGATGGATGGATGTTGATACTCAATCACGCCAAAATTACTAAACGGATTTGGATGAAATTTGGCATATGGGTAAATAATAACCGGAAATCACTCATAGGCTACTATTTTTTTTTTGCAAAAAGATAAGTAGTGTCCGCGGGATATATTCATGGGCTATTTTTGTGAAAGAAATAAATCGTTAGAAAAGTTTTACGTTTTGAACGTGCACTATGGAACGACGTCAATCCAACCGCAAGCGACTGGAAGTAATAAATAAATCCATTCTCACTTAAAAGCCTTTAAAATTTCAAATTCCCAGATTGAATTTGATTGCAGCGCGTAATAGAAGACGACTATACAGGATGTCAGTGGATGGGAAATATTAATACCACCCTCACGCGAGCGATTAAAGTTTTGCTTCTAATCGGCGGGTTCATTATAGCCGAGGTGCGGTTTGATGTGGGGTGTGCCAAATTACAACGGGGTAAGCTAATCTCTTTATATCTGTTTATTCATAAACATATGTTGTACGTAATAATTCTGTGGATAATGGTTTATTGGAAACTAGTTGTGCCCGTGACTTCGTCCGCGTGGTAAAAATTCTATAGTTAAAGTAGCCTTAAGTTAATCCTTACAATAGAAAGAAAGATAGACAATCCTGGAGTTTTACCCGATTAATTCCCGTCCCCGTGGGATTTTCGGGATATAAACTATCCTATGTCCTTTCTCGGATCCTAAATAATCTTTTTTCATCCAAATCGGACTAGTGGTTTAGGCATGAAGAAGAGACAGATAGACTGAGTTAGTTTCGCATTTATAATACTAGCTGTGCCCGCGACTTCGTTTGCGTGAAAAATTTCTAAAGACTGTCCCGGGGTTTTACCCGCATAGTTCCCGTTCTCATGAGATTTTTCGGGATAAAAACTGTTCTTTGTCCTTTCTCGGGTTTCAAACTATTTTTGTACCAAATTTCATCTAAATCAGTTCTGTGGTTTAGGCATGAAGAAAAGACGGACATACAGAGTTACTTTCGCATTTATAACATTATATTGATTAGTATGAATTTACCAAGTCTACTAACTCAAACTTTTACCTCAAAAAACGATTTTTTGTTACGTATATAGATACATACAACTTATTTTTTCGCGATAGAAAGTAACCTTTCTTCGCGGTCCTTCGTTGACTTTGCTTCAACCTAATGCTCATCAACATGCGATTTATATTGTCAATTTCATTATATTACCAGCTGCAGTGTACAGCCCACTGGATTATAAAATGTTTTGGTGAATTTCGCGGGTACGATTTACTTTTCCGCGATGGAAATTAACCTTTGAGCTATTTCCGGTTATTATTTACATGTATGCCAAATTTCATCCAAATCCGTTTGGTAGTTTTGGCGTAATTAAGTATCAACATCTACCTATCCATCCAAACATCCAAACGCATCCATATCATAGGATATACATTGTATCATATAGCATAATATTTTTATCAAAATATTATGTATAGATGCAATTTTTTTAACGTCGATTTCTTTTGGTATAAAAACCCACGAGTGTTGTTCATTGCGGCCCAAATAGACTTGCTTTGCTATTTACTTATTCGTAACTCTCTTTTCCTATACATGCTGATTGTAACGATATATCAAGGTTACAAAATCTAGAAATGCAAACACATATATAAAATAAAAAATGAGTTAATTACTAAATTATTCAATAACCTCAACTCATGAACGTTCTATGTTTACTTCATTTAGTTAATACAACTTGAAACACACGATAGCCCTAAAACCTAATTTAATCAATCCAAAATTATCCGTATAATAAAAAAGTACCCTAAAATATAATAAACCTTCCTATTTTCAATGCCGCTCATACTACTTTAAAATTTTCTTTATAAAAAAACACCATCACATCCAGATCCCAGAAGATACTGCTAATGTTACACTTATTAAGCCACCAATTAGCCTACAGTATTAATTAATAGGTGAGTAATTTATCGAAATATCGGACAAAGGTTTAGTTTTTAACAAAATATTTTTTCTAAAAAAATCGACTCGCACATGAAGCGTCCTGTGCCATTATTTGTAAATAAGGGCGAATTATCACATCTGATCTATATGAGCACCCCTAAAATTTATTATATACTGTTTTTAGTATTTTTTGTAATAGCGGCAACAGAAATATATCATCTGCGAAAATTTCAACGGTCTAGCTATCACGGCTCATGAGATACAGTCTGGTGATAGACTGACGCACAAACGGACGGGAAGCGGAGTCTTAGTAAAATGGGTTGCGTTTGTAGCCTTTGGACGGAATCTTAAAAATTGAGAAAATTATCTAAAACTTGCTTTGACCATAACCCCGTTCGCACTGAAAAAATTTAGTGGTCATGCGTTTATTGACTGAATCTTTTTTTATGTCTCTTTCAGAAACTGTAAACACCCAGAAAAAACTACACCATATGTGATGCTCCAAAATCTGAGCTATAGTCGTATTAATTTGTATTAATTTTTTTCTGTCTTTAGCAGAAACTTTAGCATACTAAATGGACTAATTAATAGACATACAAACAAAATTTTAAATATCTGGAACAAATATTCAAAATAAGGTTTTAATGATCTTTTAACTGAGCCAATTAATATTTTATAAAAAAAATATTTATGTACAGTAACTTATAGTTTTCTTTTTTTCATATATATTATATAGGCGAATTGCCTAATCCGGTATTTAAACACAGGACTTCACACATCAATACCAAATCTAATACCGTAAGGTCATTTAAGGTGCGTCTACACTTATGACATGACGACGGACCGGACTACGTGGCATTGCTACAGGACATGTTACGCTAAATGTGGACGATATAGATTGTACTAACATGGTCACAAGTCCTGTATGGTAAAATGTTACAAGTATAGACGCATGGTGTTGAACTAGATCGCATGGCATGGCATCGCTTCATGGCATCCACTCCATGCAATCGTCGTAATACAAAACTAAACAACGTATAAAACGATGTTTACAGCGTGCGCTGCGTGAGAGAGCAGCGGCGAGATGCGGGTGGGGACGTACCGACCGGGTCACGACATGACTTGATCCACTCCTACCCCGTGTTTGTATCCGTGTCATCGGGCGTACTTCGACGCGACTCATAAATGCAAGTGCGGACGTCTCCTGGTCCGCGGACAATAGCGAAAAACTTTGAAAAAAAAACCGACTTTCGATGAATCGGCTTGTGACACGTGGCTTAGATACGCGACAGTTACACAGACCAGCGTCCAAACTGGGCCCGGCTAGTAGATCGTAACTCCGTACATTGTTCTGCCGTTTATTCTGAGTTCAGAAGTTTCTTTCAGTGTTCGGAATGGATTGAACCGTACTGCAGCTCGTGGCAATTGCTCGCATAACAAAATACGTCCACATTAATCGGCACTGACACGTGTGTCTGATATGGTCACGGGATAATGTTCGGTAAATTGTCACAAGTGTGGACGCACCTTTAGCTGACTGCTTTGACAAAGAATATAAGATATTTTATTATAAGATATATTTATAACGCAGAGAAACTGCAGCAATCGACTGCCTATTTCCTATATCTTCGGAACCCTAAATTAGATTTTTTATAGAAGGGGGGGGGGGGGGGGGCAAACGAGCAGGAGTTGCACCTGATGGTAAGTGATCACCGCCCGTGGACATGGATGTGAACAATCATGACGTCACCTTGACAAAAGTTGTCCCACTGGTTCCGTCACTATGACCCTTCAACGGTACTGACCGGCGATGCCACAGTCCCTAAATTGTATCCAAATTAAAATGAGATCTTCACCAAATTAAAATGAAACCACACGGGGAGTAACCTCTCAAAAAAAAAACTCAAAATCGGTTTATAAATAACCAAGTTGTATGGTAAAAAAACCAACCAAGTATGGTAACAAACTTTTACAAAAACAGCGGAATTGATAACTTCCACCTTATGGGAAGTGAGTTGATAACTAAAATAGGTAGCTATACAAGTGTCATGAAAAGGAGCAGAGAGCGCTTTATAGACGTATTGATTTGTTGTCAGAGCCAGGTGAGATTAACTGAAAAACAAGCTATCAAAGCTGAGATACAGCGTTGATAGCCCGAGATGGGGTTTTACAGCAATATTTAGACGACAGCGAAGTCTATTAAAAAGCAATCAACTTGAGGGTACATCACTATGATCGTCGCAGGCGGTGTTTTTTTTTAATCAATACGTTGAAATGAAAGGAATGGACTATTACTCCTAGATTGTAATGGTTTTTTAATAGATACTGCAATGGTAAAGATTTTATCGCTTACTAGTTATTTAGCTTCAGCTGTGTATTTTAATCTATATTTTTTGTTGACTGCCCCGTTGATCCAGTGGTTGATGAATCTAAATACGAATCAATGGCGCTCGGGTCCGATTCCCGACAGGGACAAATATTTGTGTGATGAGTATAGATATTTGTATTTCTGGGTTTGGGTGTTTATTATGTATATAACAGTATTTATATATGCATTTCTATGTATTAGTATCGTTGATTAATATCCATGACACAAGAAAATAATTTGCTTATTCTGGGGTTAGAGCGATTTGTGTTATTTATCCTGCGATATATTATATTATTGTTACTGCGGTTCTTAGTGAGTGAAAATATAGACACAAAGTCTATAGACCGTAGTCTCAGGAACATTTTCATTTTTGATTGATAAACTGAATATTTTTGAACAGTTTCATTTTGACGGGATGCACATCTTTTTTCTCTTCGAAAAATCTCGAATCGGGTAACTAATAAAGTTATGGGCCTTCAAACACGTTAATTTGATGAAGAAAAAATATTAATTAATAAGAATAATTAGTTTTTACATAAAGTTTTTAAATAAAGTTTTTTTTCTTGTTTTTCTTAAAATAATCAAGTAATTATTTTATGAAAAACATGAAAAAAGCTTTTATCCTACACATTCGATAATTTTCTGACGATACCGTCTACGCTCTAAAGATGTCAGAATCGTGAGATTTTTAAATTGATTAATAATAATCTTATTTTCTCAAAATAATTTGGTAATTATTGTTATAATTTAAGTATAACTTTTTCCTAAACGTAAGTGGAAACTTTAACCGACACTCTAAAGTTGAAGTTTTTATGGCTGCAATTTTACCTTTATTAGTTACCTGATTCGAGATTTTTCGAAGAGAAACAGAGAGAAAATAGAAGGGTGTCTCATCTAAATAAAGCTGTTAACAAAAATGCAGCTTGTTATTAAACAAAATTAAAATTGTTCCTAGGATCATTGTCTAATTACGATTCGGCAACATTTTGTCTGGGTTTTGTTTCATAATAGCATTGGTGTTTGTTGCTGTCAGTTATTCTAATTAACTGTAATGACTACAAATATCGAATTGGATGGAAAGTTTTCGCTTTCCGTATTAATCTTCTACTTTTAACATAACGGCGGCTTTTTATGAAATTTCATATCAAAATAGTCTTTTACCGTTAAAATTGTCTTAGGTAACTTTTATCTCCGTATAAAACGTTTTCACATGAAAAAATATCATTCGATGAAAGCTCGTTTGCCCAGCTAGTCTTATATTTTTTTATATCATAAGATAGCAAACAAACAGATAGGTCTCATGATGAAAAAAGTCAACCGTCACCTATAGACACCAAAGACGTTAATGGTGCGTTGCTGTCTTGTAACGAGGTCTAATGCAACATGCATAAGTTTAACGACTACCTTACCCTCCAATCGGAACATGTTAGCAACAAGCACTAAAGCCATTGCGGCAGGAAAACGTAAGGTGGTGATACCACACCCGGGCGAGAAAATCCAGAACTCTACCCAACCTTGTAGCCACGAAATCGGTCGCCTTTTGCGACCTGCCTGGCAGAGCGGCAGTTGGCCTATAATTCAAGGAAACCCGTAACCAACACAATATTAAACAATATTAAATAAGTAATTATTTCAGCAGCCCTCGGATAAACTCACGATTTTAACGGTGATAGCGTGATAATATGTAGCCTATATGTTGACCCGACCTATAAATAATATTCATGCAAAATTTGAAGTAAATCCATGCAGTACTTTTTGAAGTTACCCCGGACATACATACAGATAAACAGACAAACAGACAAAAATTCTAAAAATTATATTTTTGGCTTTGATATCGATTGTAGATGTACAGTTTTGACTTTCCTAAGATTTTATTATATGTATAAATGTATAGATATAGATTAAATGCTGCTACAAACTATTACATTAATATAAATGTAATTTTTTTTCTGTTATGTAATAATATTACTAATGTAATAAAATATTGTATGTTTCCCAAAAGTAATTTTTGAAATGGAAACATTTATTAACAGAGTATTAGGCGGGTGTAAATTATGCAATCGAAAAAATTATCCACTTTCTAAACTATATAGAATCTTGGGCTTTTTTTTTTATATTGTTAAAAAAAAACCGAGGCACTGTGTCAATTAAGTGGATACCGTTTCCAGCACTCTGTATACGTAAGGTCCTAAAGATTTAATATCATTCAAGAATGGCACCAAGTTAATAGCGTTTTATAAAGATATTGAATTGTTGTCAGAATCAGGTGAGGTTAACTGCAATAAGCTATTACATTTGATGCAGCATTGAAAGCTCAAGATAAAGGTATCGTGTAGTAATACTGAGATAACGACGAAGTTTACTGAAAAGCAATCAACTTAAGAGTACATAAAGATGATTGCTATAAAGTTGTTTTTATTTCTGAAGTCGTAATTCTTAGGACCCGTTAAACGAAATGTATTTTTAATGGTGCAGCTACACATGTCGGACTACGGCGAAGGTTCACCTTTGCCGCCACCTAAATAGCAACACAGTACTAACATCTTCGGTGTCTACAGGTGGTGTTTACTCTTTCCATCAGGAGATCCATTTGCTTGTTTGCTATCTTATGATATTATATATAAAAAAGTAACACGAAAGGGCTTAGAATTTTTCTTTTTCGTTGGAAATCCGGAGTTAAATGTACGTAAAATCATTGCCAATAAATCATTAATATGTGTATGCGCGTATTGTATTGCAAACAAGCAAATGGCTCTCCTGATAGAAACTAACCAACCCAATTAATAATAAATACCGTGTGTAAATATCAATATTGATAAAATAAACACGACGTTACTAAATAAAACATTAAATTTGTAATATAATAATTTATTATCTACAGCGTACAGCCCGCTGCATACTAAAAGTTTTTGGCGAATCCCGCGGGATCGCCAAATACGTCCAGGATAAAAAGTAGCACATGTGCTATTCCAGGTTATCATCTACCTGTCTGTCAAATTTCACTCAAATCTGTTTATTAGTTTTTTCGTGATTAAGTAACAGACATCCATTCATCCATCCAAACATCCAAACTTCGCATTTATAATCTATATTAATTCTATAAATGCAAACGTTTGGATGTTTGGATGGATGGATGTTTGTTGCTCAATCACGCAAAAACTACTGAACGGATTTGAACAAAATTTAACACACAAGTAGATGAGAACTTGGTAAATATATATGCTACTTTTTATCCCGGAAAAATTAGATAATCCCGCGGGATTCGCAAAATACTTTTATAATGCAGCATGCTGCACGCGGCAGTTAGTATTAATATACATTGCATGTTTATTTATTTCGTGTATTGCAAAGTAAGCGTGAAGTATTTAATTTATTTATTTACATTTTGCTATTACTACCATTACAGGGGTTTTAAATCATAAGACAGCAAACATGCAGAGGGCTCTCTTGATGGAAAGAGACAACTATCGTCAAAAGACACCGTTATTTCTTCTATTAATAGTGCGTTGCTATTCTTGTGGAAAGCTTAATGCCACATGCATATGTTTACCGGCTACCTTACCCTCTAAATCGGAACACGGCAGTATCAAGTACTGTCGCTATTTCGGCAGGAATAGGTAAGGCGGTGGTACCATATCCAGCCGAGAAAATGCAGAACTACCATCTCGTAGCCACGATGGTCTGCCTAGCAGAATGGCAAATTATCTATTCTTCAAAAGAGCCAAGACCAATGTGGGGTATCGTATTTCTCCAAGACTTTATTAAATAAAAACAAATATATTTTGTACAGATACATAAATATTTTGTAGAATAATAGAACTACCGAAATCCATACTAATATTTTAAATGCGAAAGTAACTATGTCTGTCTGTCTCTTCTTCACGCCTAAACCACTGAACCGATTTGAATGAAATTTGGTACAACGATAGTTTCAGACCCGAAAAAGGATATAAAATAAGTTTTATCTTGGAAATCTTACGGAAACGGGAGCTATACGGGTTTTTATTTTAATTTTTTTTTTCCACGTGGACGAAGTTGCGGGCACTGCTAATGATTCCAAATTTCATAATCAACTGATGGGGTATTTCAAACTAATTTTCGTTTGATGTTTTTGTTGAAGTCTATCTTTTTAATTTTTTTTTTTTACAATTATCACTTGAGGATTGAAAAGTAAGACGTGGTGGGACACGCTTTCTGTCACTTCAGAAGCGAATATTTCACAAAATATTGGCAAAATTAAAAACCTTTTGGACACCGCCGTTTCATTTATAAAGACCTATCCAATGATATCCCACACGACTATACTCTCTTAAACATGTATGGAGATAGTTTTTTTTATTTAATAATATAGCAAATAAGCAGATGGGTCTGCTGATGGAAAGAGTCAACCATCGCCTATAGATACCAAAGATGTTAGTGGTGCGTTACTATCTTGTGGCGAGGTCTAATGCCACATGCATAAGTTTACCGGCTACCTTACCCTCCAAATCGGAACACGACAGTGACAAGCACTGACGCTATTGCAGCAAGAATAGGTAAAGCGGTGATACCAGTACCGGACGAGACAATGCTTAACTCTACCACCTAGTAGTCACGATGGTAGTGACTCGCATAGCTAATCAGTCGCCTTTTACGACCTGCCTGGCAGAATGACATTTAATCTATTCTTCAAAGTAGCCCGGAACCAACAAATGGAAGCTATCATTATTAATTTATTTTTTGAAACCATACGGCGTAATTTTGTGGCTGTTCATAAAATATACATAATCTTTAAATTTCAACTATACAGTACCCCATAATCTTCAAGTAAAATGACTGTTACATGTGGACAGACGGATAGATGGACAGACGAACGTGATGAAATTATAAGGGCTCTGTTTTTTGCGATTTGGCTGTGGAACCCTTATAACCACTGCATAGAGAAAAAATATAAAATAAGCAAAAATGATTATAACCGGAGGCACATTAATTTTTCTTGGAAAAAAAATATCGTGATATGAAATGACATTATATTTGAAAAAGCCATATCGCTTGTCGCAGTAGCGTGCCACTAATGATTACTGCGGAGACATTTAGAATTACTGCATAAAATGTAGCACTGTCATGAATGACAGCTAAATGCATAGAGCACAGTGAAGCATGGAGAAATGTAATGACGATATACAATAAAAATGAGCAAATAACTTTTAAAAGAATTTGCAGGGTTGGTAACCTGCAAAAAAGATTTTCTGTTTATTAGTTTTTCTAAAAGACAAACGATTATCCCATACACACCAAATACAAACCATACCATACCATACCATACAACCATTTTATTAGCTTCCTTGGTCGAGTTGTTAGTGATACTACCTACCAAACTGTCAGGAATAAAACCTGAGATCCTTCAGCTTGTATTCAATTCCCGACAGCTAACAAGGATTTGTGTATAAATGTTTGTAATTTAGGATTTGGGTGTTATCTTAATAATATATATATATATATATATATATATATATATATATATATATATATATATATATATATATATATATATATATATATATATATATAATCCGATAAAACCAGCAAATAATTTACCCTGAACTCTCACTGAACGCCGTGTTGGTCCCGTGAAGAATAGGCCCATATCCGTGCCAGACAGGTCGTAAAAAGCGACCGATTGGCTATCGAATCACTAACATCGTGGCGGTAGAGTCCTGCATTGTCTCGCCCGGGTCTGGTACCACCGCCTTATCTATTCCTGCCGGAATAGCGTCAGTGCTTGTCACTGTCGTGTTTCGGTTTGGAGGGTAAGGTACCCGGTAAACTTATGCATGTGGCATTAGACCTGGCCACAAGATAGCAACGCACCATTAACATCTTTGGTGTCTATAGGCGATGGTTGACTCTTTCCATCAGGAGACCCATATGCTTGTTTGCTATCTTATGATATATTATAAAAAAAAAAACGGAAGGTCACTAATAATATATTATCCAGAAAACGTAATTATATTCTAACACCAATCCATATTTTATCATTTCATTAACAACTTTTTTTTTATAGTAGAGGGGGCAAACGAGCAGATGGTGCACCTGATGGTAAGTGATCACCGCCGCCCATGGACATCCGCAATACCGGGGGTATTGCAGCTGCGTTGCTGGCCTTTTAAGAATGAATAAGCTCGTTTCTTGAAGGTCCTTAAGTCGTATCCATTCGGAAACACCCCGAGGGGTAAAAGTTCCACAAAGGAGTAATGCGAGGCAAAAGGTGTCGACAAAAGCGCACGGTTGTGGATTTCCAGACATCGAGGTGGTGAGGATGGAACTTTAAATTTTGACGCGATGTCCGACGGTGGAATTTAGCGGCAGGCATTAGTCCGAACAACTCGTCGGAACACTCCCCATGATAAATACGGTAAAAGATGCAGAGCGAGCCTACATCTCTGCGTAACGCCAAAGAGTCAAGCCGATTAGAAATAGCCTGGTCGTCGACGATTCGAACCGCTCTACGTTGAATGCGATCAAGAGGAAGAAGCTGGTACTGAGGAGCTCCGGCCCAGAGGTGAGAACAGTACTCCATGTGAGGTCGAATTTGGGCCTTGTAAAGTTGGAGGCGATGGGCTGGCATGAAGTACTGCTTTGCTCTACTGAGTACACCAAGCTTTTTGGAGGCTAGTTTAGCCTTCACTTCCAAATGACCGCGGAACTGAACGTTGTTCGATATGTCGACTCCCAGAATTCCAATACTGGCTGAGGCTGTCAGGAGAGTGTTTTCGAACCGAGGTGATACGACAAAGGGTGTTTTTGTGTTTAACTGACAACTGTGTATTAATTGATAATATTATGACGTAATTAATATGATGCTCTTTGAGTATCTGAATAAGTCAAAAGGAACTGATGTTTGATTTTAAGAAATTAAAAACGGGCACGCTAGAATAACAAGCTTCGTACTGACTGGGCTAGTATTTTAGTCGAGTAGCTAGTAATTTAGTAACTAAACATGTCTGAACACCAAAAGTTTACTTGAGTAGATTAGTGCATAAGGTCGGATTTATGAGCTGTTTTACGCGCGCCAGTCGCTTTGTAGGATGTTCATCTTGTGATACGTGTAAACTATAGGTATACCAGAAGGTCACCAGCTGAGCGGCCACGTCGGAAACCGTACTGACGGTCGTTAATCAGCTGGTGCTCTTCTAAATACTTGAGGAGCTGAGAGTTGATGATTGTCTCCATAATTTTGGAGAACAAGGAGGTTGTGGCTATGGGCCGATAGTTAGACGGGTTAGAGCGATCTCTTTTTTAGGGATGGGATGCACCAAAGCTGTCTTCCACGAATTCGGTACCACGATGAGTAAATAGGAGAGCCGGAATAGGCGTGTTAATACTGGTGCCAACTCTGGAGCACACATTTTTAGCATAATCGGAGGGATGCCATCCGGCCCACTCAACTTGTGGATGTCCAAGGAAAGTAGTGATTTACGCACAGATGATTGCCGAGATTTATAATATATATCTTTACTTTTTTATCTAAATGACATCAAAAATGTTTTCTGATAAACATTTTCTTTCCAACTGTACCATCCCTGCGGGATAAAGCGAAAATGAATGTACCTTTATATTTTCAAACTTATAAGATATTCTCACACGCTACTTGGTAAACTGCGAGAAAAAAGGTCACACTCGGCTTTCTTTACAAATATAACTTGAATTTGGGTAAACTTATAAATTTGTTGGTGAAAATATTATGGTAAAATATTCGTATGCGACATTTGACTCGTATTTTATTGTTTCGATAAAAATGTTTGACGTTTGTCTCACAATCAATACAGTTCAGCCGAGAATTGTTACAGATATATGTTTTTTTAGTTTCCGATTTGGTAGGACCTGATGATGTCCTCCTTCACGTGTTTGTCCTTGGTAAATCTAGCTAATTATTTGCGGGCTAAGGTTACCTGAAAACCCAAATTTAATTACTAAATATTAGCTGGAAAATCTTATGAATTAGTCTTACCAAAAAGTAAGCGAATTATTTGCTATTAATATGAATATTATTGGGCAAAAAACAAATCAGTACATTAATAAAGTAAGGAGCCCAAAACAACACGAGAGAAATTTTATCAAATGTCAAAGACATACACATACAGGTTAAGTATATTACATCCTGAAGATGCTTAAAAAGTGAAACCGGTCGAGTAGTATACTAAAAATATATACCTATGTTGTGAAGTGAAATTCAAGTACAAGTGCATTGTTAATTGTGTCTAACAGTTTCAAATATAAACTAAAATTACCACAAAATGCTGATTAAAACAATTAACTCTTTAAAGCATAATGTTTGCAACATCACGCTGGTTTAACATGTAATCAGGTCATGAAGATCAGATACCAATTACACAGTGTAAAACCCAACTCCTTGCGTATTCCGTCTGGTCTTATCTGACGTTAGCTAACAAGGTTACAAAGTTCAGATGATAATCGCCTTAGAAACGCTAAACTTTATCTAGATTGAATCTAGATTTTGGTTGTTGTCTAGTAGGTATAATAATAATATAGAAACTTTAAACTAGTTACATTGATTTGAAAGCTGTCTATTTTCAGTGAGTAAAGTAGTTTAATAAACTACAGTCAAGTACAGTAAAAATGGAACTTCAACGTCTGGTGTAAGTCAAATAGATACCAATGCACATCATTATCTTTCATATAAACGATCTGCCTAGTAGACTGTATAGCGTTTTTGGGAATAAAATTTGA
The DNA here is from genome assembly GCA_036924255.1 of Apodemia mormo. Classification (NCBI taxonomy): domain Eukaryota; kingdom Metazoa; phylum Arthropoda; class Insecta; order Lepidoptera; family Riodinidae; genus Apodemia; species Apodemia mormo. The sequence continues at coordinate 3,676,546 of JAUPFN010000006.1, read as the reverse complement.
TAAAATTTCTCACGTGTTGGTTTGGGCTCCTTTGAAAAATATACCCACAGCCGTTCTGCCAGGTAGGAAGTAAAAACGAATGATTATAGGTGTCAATATCATTGTGAATATTACGTGGTAGAGTTCTGCACATGTCGCCTGGTATTTGTTCCCACCGCCTTAAGTATTCCTACGACAAAAGCGTCAGTGCTTGTCATTGTCGTGTTCCAGTTTGAAGGGCAAGGTAGCCGGTATAGATATGCATGCGGCATTACCATACCGCCACACGGATAGCAACGACTCATTAATATATTTGGTGTCTATAGGCGATTGTTTCTCTTTTCAGCAAGAGAGTCATCTACTTATTTGCCATCTGATAATATAAAAAAAAATACGGACCACATATTAATAAGTTAGCAGGTAAGCTTAGTTCAGCTGCTTATTCCAGGTTTTCCAGGGCTATATCAATGAAGAAGATGAGACCAAAATTCCCATTTACACAGATGTTAAAATTCAATATTTTCAATTTTTCGTAAGATTTTTCAAACCTTTTTTTATGGAAAATTATAATTACGAAAAGAACAAAAATGGAAAAAAAATAAAGTTGCAACCGCTTTGAAGTAATGTGCAGACATACGTTTGTGCCCATGACTTTATCTGCGTAAAAAAAATCTAAAATAAAAGCAGCTTAATATACTCTTTATTACCGTGGTTTAAAAGATAGTTCCGGGGTTTTACCAGCATGGTTCCCGTTACCGTGAGATTTCCGGGATTAAAAACTAACTATCCTATGTACTTTCTCGTGTCTCAAACTATCTTTGTACCAAATTTCGGTTCGGTTAGTCGGTTCAGCAGTTTAGGCGTGAAGAAAAGACAGACAGACAGATAGACAGAGTTATAATCTTAGTATGGATATAGGCTTAATCTACCCATTTCCCAAAGTGTTTGTGTAATGAGTATAAATATTTTTATTTTTGTATTTGAAGAGCTATTCTTAAAACTTTTATTTCTTTAAATCTTAATGTATACTTTTGTAGTAGTTTATAAAATACACCTTTTTAAATTTTATCTATACATTACATTTAGTCTCCGAACACGGACGACGTACGAACGACGTACGAACAGACGGACGTGACAAATTATAAGGTTTGCATTTTTTGCCATTAAACTACGGAACCCTAAAAAGGCTAATGTTACACCAGAAGTAGGTTGAAATTTTTATTCTTTGATCTGTAGAATTTTAACTATAGATTGCTATGACTAAAACATCCTTGAAGTTGTTGAAGTTCCTTCCGATAACTTTTTAAAAGGCTACATAGAAAAAATCAAACATAAAAATATTTCGAAATAACTTCTTAACAATTACAAGAGTTACATCCAAGCCAGTTGAAGTACAGCAATACAAGTACAATGCAAACTTTAATATTTGAGATCAAATAATGCAAACCTCTGTATTTGTTCTGCGTAAACTTAAACTCCAGTAGTTAACAAACACAAACAAGGTAAACTTTGCGGAGAAATAAATAATTTACCGTACATAGATAAGAAGGCATGTATAATAACTTCCGCAGTGTTTTAGTGCTATAGCACAGACAATCTGTTTTCCTGTTATTTTTTATGTATAACAATTTGTTACTCGCAACTCGAAACGTAAAAATATTCCATGCTATTTTTGGCTAATGTGGATTTTGAATGATAAAAGAATTTATTAAATCGGTCCAGCAGTTTTTAAGGGGTGTTTTTACAATATATATTTTATATCATAAGATAGCAAACAAGCAGATGGGTCTCCTGATGGAAAGAGTCAACCATCGCCTATAGACACCAAAGGTGTTAATGGTGCGTTGTTATCTTGGAGCAAGGTCTAATGCCACATGTATAAGTTTACCGGCTACCTCACACTCCAAAACGGAACACGACAGTGACAAGTACTGACGCTATAAAATGGAACACGACAGTGACTAGCACTGACGCTATTGCGGCAGGAACATCTAAGGCGGTGGTACCAGACCCGAACGAGACAATGCAGAACTCTACCACCTAGATGATAGTCACTCGTATAGCCAAACGGTCGCCTTTTACGACCTACCTGGAAGAACGGCAGTTGGCCTATTCTTCAAAGGAGCCCGGGACCAACGCGGAAGAAAATCATACAAAAATATAAAATACATTTTTATTTACTTACAATATTAGTAGAGATATGGATATGGATAGGCGAGAATAACAACAAAGTAAATTATAGTTCACCATTCTAATTACTAGACGATAAGTTTCTGTGACGAACTATTTTGTTATCATTGAATAGCAAGTAAGCAGATGGCTCGCCTGATGGAAAGAGGAAACCAGCGCCTTTAGACACCAAAGGTGTTCATGGTGCGTTGTTATCCGTGTGGCGGGATGATAATGCCACGATCATAAGTTTACCGGTTAACTTATTCTCCGCACCGGAACATGATAGCGACAAATATTTCCGCTATTACGGCAGGGACAGGAAGGCGGTGGTGCCTATATATGGTGGTGGTGTATATATATATATATATATATATATATATATATATATATATATATATATATATATATATATATATATATATATATGTGTATATATATATATATATATATATATATATATATATATATATATATATATATATATATATATATATATATATATATATACATATTCACACACACACATACATATACCTATATACATACACACATACATATATGTATGTAGGGATATATACAGGTTAGGAACATACATGGTTAAATAAATTATGTTATATGAATAGCATACTATTTATATAATATAATTCTACGAATATATTTGATACCTTTGTTTGCCTAAACCATACTTTAGGCAAACAAAGGTATCAAATATATTCGTCGAATTCTACATAATAAACAAGTGATTAGAAAATAAACGAATTTTATATTTTGTTGCAGGTTAAATTATGCGTTAGCTGGTATGCGGCCGTGGTGGTGGCACGTGTGTAACGTGGCGTTACACGCGGCGTGTTGCGCGCTCGTTGCAAGAGCGTGCGTTACAATCGCACGGTTGCAACGTCCATTCGCTGCGCTCGCTGCATTATTATTTGCAGTGCACCCTGTACATACAGAAGCGGTAATATTTTAAATTGTTTATACGAATACTATGATTTAAATTCGATACAAATTGTTTATTTGTGTAACTTGAAAACTGAATCAATTATTAATGATCTACACATTATGTTGGTAATGCAAATACAAATTATATTTGCATTGTAAACATATTGTCTGATGTAGAGGACTGTATAATTGTTTTGTACGTTTTGAAAATAATTTAAAACCAATTAATCTTTGATTTCTAATCTAACTTCTAAGCTTCTTTTCAGTATATGTAGTTACATCTTTAAATCAAAGAAATAATTAAGTCTAAAAGAATTAAATTCATATATTTTGTATGAAAGAATGAATTGTTAAATTTGTTGCTAAGCGCTAAGCTCGAGACGGCTGGACCAATTCGATTAATCTTTGATTTTAAATATTAAATGAAATCTGAGGAAGGTTTTCATGGAGAAAATGGAATAATTAGGAGGAAAATAATAAAATCAAGACTTATTTTATCCATAGAAACAGTTCCTATGGCTGTCAAATATTTAACGATTTAAAATTGGTTCTAAGGCGTTACTGTCCGCCAATTCATCTACTAATGAATAAAAATTTAAACAAAATGCAGCTGCAATAACGCAAAGCGAGAATAACGATAAATATTTTGCTATTTCCACAGGTTGCCGGGGTGGTTGGGAGGGCAGACGTTCTAGCGTGCATATTTTTCCTATCCTCCCTTCTAGTTTACCATAGGTAAGCACGCTCCCAAGTGTATTATTCTAGCGTAAAATGCACCAGCAACTAAATTGGAGCCTTTGTAAATGCTGATTCTATTTACCCTTAGATATTCACATTATGCTATGTTTATTTGGACGTTTAATATCATTGAAGTATTGTATACCAGCAATCCGATATGTAACTTTCTGTTTGATTAAAGTTTGTTTTGAATCAATCACACGGGAACAGTGCATTTTCCCGGGATAAAAATTGTCTACATTTTAAATATCTGTATATTATACTACTTGTACACTTTCATATAAATCTGTTTAATCGTTGAGGCATTAGATAGGAGCAACCATTCACATACACACACGTACTTACGTAATCTTTGTTAAAAGACCGGCAGCAACTCTTCTGATAGTGTAGTTGTTCATGGGCGGCGTTGTTCAATTACCATCAGGTGAGCTTTCTGTCCGTTTGCCCCTTTACTATCAAAAAAATCACTACGTCTAGCCAAATATCCTGCCCATCGCCACTGGGGTTTGTTAATACGGTGACGTATGTCGACCACTTTGGCCCTTCTACGGATCTCGATATTCATGTATCTAGAAGATACATGGCGATGTAACACACATAGGAGAGAAGCTTTTACATTTATCATATCATCGATTATTTCAAACTCGCTATCCATTGTGGTAATACATTTATTTAAGTACGATCTTTTATACAATCAATGACAACAGTGCTATTTTGTGTATTTTTTGAGAACGGAACTATATCCTTGGGTAAATAGTATTGCATTCAATAAATAATTATCTATGCTTAATTGTTTGTTCATTTACATTATGCATTGTTCATTTCCGTATTGCGGAATATTCCGTATTGCGGTTAATTCCGTATTTCCGTATTGCGTATTCCGTATAAAATGAGCGCTAAATGCTAATCTGTACGCATGGTCAAATAGATTTACAATAGCATCATGTGTGTTTACGGGCGGCAGTTATCTCTTTATGTCAGTAGAGCCATCTATTTACATGCTATTTTATTATTAAACCCCGTTATCTATGTAGCATAGGGATGGGGTAATTATAATTAAATAAATGTTTTTTTTTTTTAAATTTACATAACAAAATAAATAATTACAATAATATATTATTGACATTGATTTTAATTATAAACTTTTTGCCAGTGACGTGGGTAGAAGTTGAAAGATCATTTTCTTGCCTCAAATGGGTATTTTCGAGTAGGAGACAAAGCCTTTAATTTACTACGAGTGTCACATACTAAACAAATGTCAATGTCAATAATATATAGTAATTATTTATTTTATTATGTAAATAAAAAAGAAAACAGAGATTCATCATTAAAACATCCCTACAAATCGGTTGCCACCAACATACTACATAGATAACGGGATTTGTTTATGATATAAAGAAACAAAGAGTGAAATCGATTGACTAATGTAAAATTTATGAGCGTCACAGTTAGTCCACCAATGTAAAGATATTCAGTTTTTCCACAATTAGACCTCGTACTGATACATAACGTATCCACCAGATGGACCGACGGCCTGCTCAAAATTACAGAGACTCACTGGATAGACTGTCTCTAAACGGTAGCAGTGGATATAATTGAAGGAAGTTTATGATCAATAGTTGACGTCTTATGGCTGAAAGATAATAATATTTGTTAAATGTTCATTAAATTTAATAATGCCAGGATAAAAGACATATTTATATATTTTAAAGTCGAGAGAATTTTGGATATCTTTGGTATGAAAATCAAATAATAAAAAAGTTTCGAAAGTTTCATAGGTTTTTCATATGACCTTTTCCAAAAAGATTTTTAGGAAATAATGTCGTAAAAACATGCACTTTTATCATCGATATATTGTACCAAAAATACTTAAAAACTTATAACTGCTATTAAATAGTACGTTGACAGCTAGTAACGAATAATTGCAGTATATTGTTAACATTAAAAGGTTTTTGAAACCCTTTACAAAAATATAAAGTACAATCTATCAACGTGTAATGTAAGGTAACATTTATTAATCAATCACCTAAGAAAATTGAATGTTAAAAAGTGCTATTTAACACCACCCTGTATTTTCCGGCCACTTACATTATGTGTGGCGTAACCTTGATGGAGAGAGGTGCTATTATTGAAAAATATTTTTTCACGTTGCAGTAATAATACAGAAATATAAGAAGGCTTACATACGTAGTATTTAACACCCGGAGCGCGGTTTTGAGATACTTAGACTGTGGATAGGTTTGCCTTATATACCGGTTTTATAGTAGATTAGCATTGGGTTCAGCATTAGATGTGTTTAAATTGTCAAAAGACGCCCGGAGCAGCGATGCTTCTAACTTTGTCTTTAAGTTCTGTAAAGTCCAATGGAACTGACTTAATCATCATAGTGTTGACAATTAGCATAGTTGTGGATTACAACAATTAATATATAAAATAATAGCAAATAGTACTAGTAGTTACTAGTAAAATAATGTTGTATTAAATTAGGGTGTTTAGTAGTACTGGATCCGATCTCGACGATCCCATAACGGCCGTTATCGTTGCCAACTCTTTGCACAATGCATATACTACATTATAATACGGTTTCCGCCGGGTTCAACGGTGACAAAGACAAGCGAAAGTTTTGGGTAAATTGCCCAAATTTATATATAAATTTGGGCCATTTACCTTAATTTTGGGCAAATTTGGGCAATTTACCTTTACCAAATCTGACTGAGGTCTCTGCTTGATAACGAATATAAAAAATGTACCTTTTGGACTTTGTATCTAATAAGTGTTAAGTATGGAAACCTGTTGGTAGATTCGGAAATCTGATGGTCGAAATGGCACGAGCCCGCATTTATTTTGAATATTACTTTACTAATTTTGTTATGGTTTACTATGTAGTTAAGCAATTTTATTTTTTGACCTTCAAATTATTTATTGATTACATATTATGACCATTAACTATAGTTGTCCTACAAAATGTATTATTTTACCAGTCAACTTGTTTAATCTATATATTAAAATCAATTGCTGTTCGTTAGTCTCGCTAAAACTCGAGAACGGCTGAACCGATTTGGCTAATTTTAGTTTTGAATTAACTGTTGAAGTCCAGGGAAGGTTTAAAAGGTGAGAAAATATAGAAAAAAATAAGAGTAGTCAAAAAGGCAGAACAACGTTTGCCGGGTCAGCTAGTACAACATAATTTATTGATTTTCTTATAGTAAACACTGGTACTGTTTCACAGTTACTAGAACAGTACAGGTGTTAATTTTAAGAAAATAACATGCAGTTTCAAGATAGTAATTATGATCACAGGAATAGTGTTTTAATACGTAAGTAGATTAAACAAAAATATATGACATATTATTGATGATGATTTTACTTTTAGGCCTACTAGTAATAAGAAGTGTTTATGGCTGAGCATCATCCTAGGAGCTCTTAGTATGCTGGCCAAAGAGACTGGAGTAACAGTACTACTATTAAATTTAATTATCGACTTCTACAGATGTTGGCCTTTCGTTAAGAGGTGAGTTTCTTTTCTTAATTTTTTTTAAATCGTGACATTCTTTCGAACTCCTATAGAGGTTAACTAGTAACGACTGTACGTACAGAAAGAGGGTGTTCAGTACAAGACTGTACATACAGAAAGAGGGTGTTCAGTACAAGACTGTACATACAGAAAGAGGATGTTCAGTACTTATCTGATACAAATATGTAAGAAAATAGTAGAACAGTTAAATACTTAAATTTTGACCTTATTATACAATAAGATATGTACGAAACCCCGTGCATATATATACAAGTTCATTATTGAACTTATGACTAAACTTATTAGCGTTATCCTATCGCCTGCGCGGTGACCACAATTTTCGAATATTACTAAACTAATTTCACTGATGCTTACTATGAATTATGTAAAATTCTCTTTTTATTATATATTCAATATATTATGACTATTAGCTATCATGTCTTTTAATATATACCTGTCAACTTGTATAAAGACCACGACCTTATATTATTATATACACTTTTAAGCTCTCGCTGCCTTTTCTATATGAATTATTGAGGATTAACGAGATCTTATCGCTTAGTTGTTAAATTATTTCAACAAATAATCACTGTAAGGTCCCATTAATCTATATATATAAAAATCAATTGCTGTTCGTTAGTCCCCCTAAAACTCGAGAACAGCTGGACCGATTTGGCTAATTTTGATTTTGAATTAATTGTTAAGGCCCAGTGAAGGTTTAAAAGGTGAGAAAATATAGAAAAAAGGAGTGGTTAAAAAGGCAAAAGAACGTTTCTACTCCTTAATCTATATATACATATAATAAAATGTAGGATAGTCTTAACGGTACATTGAATATTTTTTTAAAAGAATACTTGGGGCGTCATTTACAATCGATGTCGAAGCCAAAAATATAGTTTTTAGAATTGTCGTCTGTTTGTCTGTTTATCTGTTTGTCTGTTTGTCTGTATGTATGTCCGGGGTAAACTCAAAAAGTACTGCATGGATTTACTTCAAATTTTGCATAAATATTACTAACAGGTCGGGTCAACATATAGGCTACATATTATCACGCTATCGCCTAGCGGACAGGTGCTGTGCGGAGTAAACGAAGCCCGCGCGGACAAAGTCGCTGACAACAGCTAGTAATTCTATAACTTTGTTGTTAATTTGTAAACCCTCACGTGCTATTTTTGATAAAATTTAATAAAAAATAAAAATATTTGAGTACTTATATGGATACTACAAATATAAATACTCAAATATGTCGATTTTAAATATAAAAGCTTTAAAAGTCGTGTACGGTAGGATAGACCCTCCACCAACCCATGGCCCTACCGACCTCTCTGTCATACGGACCGCGTCGTAGCCGAATCGTGGGAGATGCACGGGGAACGTTTCAGCGTTCTCACTCTCGTGCATATTCTCTTAGCTCCCTACAAGTTCTTCCTACATGTCCCTAGAGTCACTCTCCCCCTTCTGGGGCTGACAATACAATGACAATGACAAATTCGCATCAGCCGTTAGTCCCACTCCACTCTTTTGCGATACCATGACTTAGAAAACTCTCGCAACCTCGCAAAGTTCACCTCCGAGGACACAAGATCCTGGAAATAAATTGGTCCCTCTTCGCGCCTAATAATACCCTCAAGCATTCGCGCCCTCTCAACTGCGTACAGCTTGCAGTCCCACAAAACATGGTCTATGTACTCCTCAGCCTCTCCACATGCACAGTCTGCCCATTGCTTAAGTTGCCAGTCCCGAAGGCGGCCACGAAAGCAACCGTGTCCCGTAAGTATCTGAGATGTCACATAATCGGGTTCCGCCTATCTAGCCGCCAAACGCTCTTCTATTAGAGGGAAAAAGCGCTTTAGATCTCTCCCTTTCTCTTCTGAGTCCCAGCGCTTCTGCCACTCCGATATGGCGTTTCTCCACGCATCTCTTTTACGTGCACTTTCCCCTTCGCTATTCGTTGGTACATGAATCCGCAGCGCTTCCAACTTGCCCGCTCGAGATACCTCAATATCCGCTGGTAATACGCCTGCCAATACAGGTAGCACCAAAGAGCTCACGGTCCTGTAGGCTTTTGTTAGTAAAATTAACGCTGGCCTTTGACATCGTAAAAATTTGCTTTTTACAACATACGACCCCGCTCTATGCTGCCAAACCGACGCAGCATACGTTATGACAGCAACAAAAGTACCATGATACAATATTTTCAAGGCTTTGTAACGCATACCCCACCGATAAGCTGAAACTCGTGACATTTTGCCAAAGCAACGCGCTGCCCGTTCCCCAACAGATTGAGCATGCTCGACAAACGACTGTGTCCTATCAATAATTATTCCTAGCAGCCTAACATTAGACGCTGACTTAATCGAGACACCACCCATGCGTATTACTGGCGATCGTTGAAGTTTACCCTTTAGAGTTATCGTCTGCGACTTGGCAGGCGAAAACTCTAGACGGTTTCTCTGTCCCCACTCTAAGATAAGCGCGATTGTTATACGAGCTAGGCGCTCCAATTCAGCACGGGTGTTCGCCTCGACTAAGACAGTCAAATCATCTGCATATGCCACCATGGGCGGTAGGATAGTGAATTAAAGACGGAAAGGAAAAAAGCGCTAAAAGAGCTGTATAAAATACTTATGATAGTGAACTACCTAATCCCCGCAGCTTCGCCCGTTAGTAAATTAGCATAACATCGATATAATTTTTAATACAAATTTTTATCCCCCAATCCAGTACCTTAGGAGTTGACTTTGGAAAAAATATGCCAAATTTAATCAAAATCGGTCTTAAAAGCATAGCACGCATACAGACAGACGAACTGCAAGGGACTGGTACGTGCTTCCTGAGTCTGTGTTCCCCGACGAGTACAATTTAGGGATCTTCAAGAGAAGAGTAAACAGGTACCTCCTAGGGAAGCGCGTTCCAACTTAGGCCGCATCTTAGCTTATCATCAGGCGAGATCATGGTCAAGTGCTTCCTTATCGATAATAATAAAAAGAGGCAGACTTTCACATTTATAATATTACTACATTACCCGCGCAGCTTCACACATGAGTAGATTAACATTTCGTCAATATGGTTTTTCATACAAATTTTATCCCCTATTTCGGCCCCTTAGGGGTTGATTTTTTAAAATAGCCTATGTTTGACCTCGGATCTTCAACTATTTCCATGCGAAATTTCATGAAAATCGGTTCAGCGCTTCAGCCGTGAAAACGTAACAGACAGACAGATAGATAGACAGACTTTCGCAATAATAATATTAGTATACATGTAGCTGCGCCCTGAAGCCCGCTGCATCATAAAAGTTTTTGGTGAATCTCACGGGAACAAATCATTTTTATGGACAAAAAGTACCCTATTTGCTATTCCAGGTCATCATTTACTTGTATAATAAATTTCATTCAAATCCGTTTAGTAGTTTTGGCGTTATTGAGTAACAAACATCCATCCATTTAAACATCCATATTTTTGCATTTATAATACTAGCTGCAGCGTGCAGATCGGTTTGTCATCAATTTAGTTTTTAATAAAAATTTTCATCTCCTGTCTTCAGGTACTAAATTATTACCTTAGAGTTAACTTTTAAAAAAAAATATATCTATGCCAAATTTCATCAAAATTGGTTTAACAGTTTAGTCTTGAAAGCGTAGCAGGCATACAGACAGACTTTTACATTTATAATATTACTAGCTGTCGCCCGCGATTTCGTCCGCGCGGACTTCGTTTACTCCGCATAGCACCTCCCCCGTAGGTGATAGCGTGATAATATGTAACCTATATGTTGACCCGACCTGTTAGTAATATTCATGCAAAATTTGAAGTAAATCCCTGCTTTACTTTTTAAGTTTACCCCGGACATACATACAGACAAACAGACAAAAATTCTAAAAAACTATATTTTTAGCTTCGATATCAATTAATAATAATAATAATAATAAATTCTTTTTTTGTTTGAAATAGTGTACATTATGATGTTCTTATATTAATATTGCTTCACTTATTTCACCAGACAACTGGTATACAAATTTTTATTGCTGTTATTTTAACATGCATTGAAGTAAACCTAGTAAGTACATTTATTTAATTCAATTAATTATCTTGGTTTTAAACTTTATATTCATTCAATACATTAAATCAAAATAAATTAAAATAATAACAATAAAAAATATAATGTAATTAAAATTAAAAATTCATTAACATTAAAATAAATAAAAATAAAAATCTTAGTAATTATTTGATGCAATTAGAATTAAAGTTTTATATTATATTTTTTTTTTACAAATAATTCATTAATATCGTAGAAACACTTCTCTAACAGCCATTTCGATAGTTAATTCTTAAATTGATTTAGTGGTAATTTTTTTATGTCATTCGGAATCTTATTATATATTTTTATAGCCATTACATGAACATTTTTTAGAACTAGTTTTATATTACATTTGGGCAAGAATAATTTTTCAGCATATCTTGTAGACCTTTGTTTACCCTCTACATTCAATGTGAAGAGGTGAGGATATCTTTTAACGAACATTGAGATATCCCTAATGTACATGCAAAGTAATGACAGTATCACGCCACAAGTATTCTTTTAAAAAATATTCCATGTACAGTTTTGACTTTCCTACGATTTTATTATTATGTAGCTGCGCTCTACAGCCCGCTGCATTATAAAAGTTTTTGGTGAATCCAGCGGGAAAACTCGTTTTTCCGAGGTAAATAGTAGCCTATGTGCTATCCCAGGTCCATCCATCTGCCTGTATGCTAAATTTCATCCAAATCCGTTCAGTAGTTTCGGCGTGATTGAATAATTAACATCCATTCATTCATTCTTACATCCAAACATCCAAACATCCAAACTTTCCGATTTATAATTATAATATTAATATAGATATAGATTAGTTCTATAAATAAATAATAAATACGTCTACAACAATTCAAACACAATTTATCATTGAAATTTAAACATTGCTCGTATAGATATTACCTAAATTGCGGAACGAGGGCACTTGAGCCGAAATTGTCTCGTTACGCCCGTTCTAATTCATCGGACGTGATGCCGTTTCCTAATTAATTCAGCAATAATCTCACCCACCGCTTCTGTTGAGAACAACATTTATTTCGACTAATGCTAAATTTACTAAATCCATACTATGGATATATATTATTAATGGGAAAGTGTGTGTGTTTGTCCGTCTTTCACAGCAAAACGGAGCGACGGATTGACGTGATTTTTTAAGTGGAGATAGTTGAAGGGATGGAGAGTGACATAGGCTGCTTTTGTCTTTGATTTTACGCGAGCGAAGCCACGGGCACAAGGTAGTTGAGAATATTATGAAAAATAATCTTGTATAACTAAACATTCGTCGCCATATTGGTCCCTTTTAACGAAAGACATTTTGCTAGTCAGATTGTAAAAGGTTTGCAGATTTGTATTACTCCTACCCCGTGTTGGTTCCGGGTTGCTTTGAAGAATAGGCCAACTGCCGTTCTGCCAGGCAGATCGTAAAAGGCGATCGATTGACTATACGAGTCACTAACATCGTGGCTACTAGGTGGTAGAGTTCTGCATTGTCTCGCCCGGGTCTGGTACCACCGCCTTACCTATTCCTGCCGCAATAGCGTCAGTGCTTGTCACTGTCGTGTTCCGGTTTGGAGGGTAAGGTAGCCAGTAAACTTACGCATATTGTGGCATAAGACTTCGCCACAGGATAGCAATGCACCATTAACACCTTTGGTGTCTATAGGCGATGGTTGACTCTTTCCATCAGGAGACCCATCTGCTTGTTTGCTATCTTATGATATATAAAAAAAACATTCATTACTCTATACCAAAGTTTCTTAACCTGTGGTCCGCGGACCCCTGCGTGTCCGCGAGTATGTGTATGGGGGTCCGCCGTCTTTTTTAAGGGTAATTGGCCCACCTTTCGTTCCCACCACTGTAACTTCTGTAAACCAGAATCAACAGCGGCAACCGTCCTGATATCCACTGAGTTGTGAGCTCGGCCCTGGGGAAAAGCTAAGCTGCCTTGGAATCCCCAACGAAATTAATTACAAGTATATAGAAGGAGTAGGAAAATACATCCTGTTTTCCTCCCTTTTAAGCAGCAGACAGCAAAATATAAATAAATAAAAATGCCACGAAATGAGACTTCGAATATAGATAGATAAAACGGGTCTGCCTTCTTACCTATCTATATATTATATCATTTGAATAACTAAATAAATGCCAATGTTTTTTTTTATTAAGGGGGGTCTTTGAAATTGTGCTTGATTTCCTAGGGGTCCGTGGTCTGAGAAAGGTTTGAAAACGCTTCTCTATACAAACACGCCGGAAATAAACAAGTTTTTGGCTTAGTTTTTCATACAAACTTTCATTCCAAAGGGGTTTCAACCCCTTTGAGTTAAATTTTGAAAATAATTATCCATCTTTAAGCCGGGATTCTCAACCATCTCCATGCCAAATTTAATCAAATCGATTTTTTAAATTAACATCCTTCAAAACCGTATTAAATCAAATATCTCTGTTCCTGTAAATAAACGGATGAATAATTATAATTCTAATTTCTCAACTGTCATCATCATTATCTATAGATAATGGTACTTTTTAATATCATTGTAATTATAGTCATTAATCCAGTAATTAACTAAATTATTTTAATTGCTTACAAAGAAGTCTGTTACTTTCGGTGTATTTGTGGTTTTATACTTACGACTTTAAATCGTATTACGTGGATTACAATATACTACGACTTCTATGGTGTTTATGTCACGGCCAGATCATAGATTATCTCTTAATGATGGCGTAAATCCCACTTCAATACAATTCAATGAAGGGATGGTGCCATCCCTTCATGGCTAATTCATAAAACAGTTATATTTAATGAAAATAGAAAATATCCATTGCGAACATCTTGAAATCGTATGACTAGATCAATGATTAATCAGTGTTTCACATCAGGAACAGCTAAACATGTGGCTACTTTATGATACAGTCAAACATTATTTTCAACATTTTTTCCTCGTGTTGGTTCCGGGCTCCTTTGAAGAATAGGCCAACTGTTGTTCTGCAAGGCAGGTTTTAAAAGGCTACCGATTGGCTATACGAGTCACTACCATCGTGGCTACTAGGTGGTAGAGTTCTACATTGTCTCGCCCGGGTCTGGTACCACCGCCTTACCTATTCCTGCCGCAACAGCGTCAGCGCTTGTCACTGTCGTGTTCCGGTTTGGAGGGTAAGGTAGCCGGTAAACTTATGCATGTGACATTAGACCTCGCCACAAGATAGCAACGCACCATTAACACCTTTGTTTTCTATAGGCAATGGTTGACTCTTTCTATTAGGAGACTTTGCTATTTTATGATATAAAAAAAAGATCATATCGTAAAAAACCTACAGTATCTACCATTAGAGGCACTGATGTATTTTGTGACGCATCATGGTAGCGGACATTTATTCTGACATAAAAGCTAACAATCCTGCGCATTTATCCTCCATACTATTATTATAAATGCGAAAGTAACTCTGTCTGCTTGTCTCTTCTTTACGCCTAAACCTCAGAATAAATTTAGATTAAATTTGGCGCAAAGTTACTTTGAGGTCCGAGAACGGATATAGAATAGTCTTTATCCTGGAAATCCCACGGGAACTGAAACTATGAGAGTAAAACCTGGAACTATATATTATAAACCACGGTAATAAGGAGTAACTTAGGCTACTTTTATTTTTTTTTTAAAATCCACGCAGACGAAGTCGCGAGTTAAGTAAACTGTGTTCGACACAAATCCTATTGAATATTGCAAAATTCACTCGAAAATGAGTTCATTTGTTATTTGTAATCTTTTTTTAATATACTTACCGAAAACTTACATCCTCGTAAATGATATGGCCAAATATGGATTGACAGGTCATCATCCGTTGACGTTCAAATGATATGGATGGTTTTAACTAGCCATTAGAAAGTAATAACATTTTATTAAATGATCGGCTACATCATAAAATGATTAATTCTAAGACCTGGCCACGATACCTATAAAAACTGTTATCGCTTGCCATTGGGAATCGTTTTTATAGGATAAGTTAGAAAACATAAATATGAATCTCCTGGTCTAAAAAAACTAGAAATATTATGCCACATATGTAAATTGATGACACGATAATGGGCGCAGCAATAGCTTTGTTATAGGGGGTGCAAAGGTTCCAAAATACACAAATATTAGTAGTTGTACCCTGAACTTCTAAATGTTGCAGTAAATTATTTAATTTTATATATTAACTTGGATATCCCATGTCAGATACAAATTGAAAATAATATAGTTATGATATATCCATGCATATATATTTTTTCGCTAGAAGGGGGGAGAGCCCGACACCCTTAACCCCTCTCTTCTTTCTTATACACGCCCTATATATATATATATATATATATATATATATATATATATATATATATATATATATATATATATATATATATATATATATATATATATATATATATATATATATATATATATATATATATATGTGTGTGTGTGTGTAATATATGAGTAAGATTATCCAAACTGGGACGCACCAATAAAAGTACGGACGATATTTAAGCAGAAAATAATTAATGTTAGTACCGAACTCAGGCAAAACGTTATAGAACTCTGTCAAATTAGTGATAGGTGTGTAAGACATACATAACCACGTAGTATACATAATCACCTAGTAGTCACAAATCAATACGCTTGACCTTCGTTAGTCTCTTATGAACTACTTTGTAGGAATATTAATGGTCAATTCTTTAAAGAGATCTTGATTAACAGAGCAAGGCGTTTGTTTATTTGCTGTCTTATAATTTAAAAATAAACTTGAATATTATATCTAGGAATATAGTGCATTATATCTAGAAAGTTCTATGATAACTAAAACAATCTGTAATCATTGTTAGATCAGTGTGATGACATCCATTCATCTCGTCATCTGAAGGCCTGATGAATGACTGGAATGTCTTTAGGCATTTGGTATCCTCTATCTACCCTGCAAGAGAAGTGGCGTGATGATACTTATTTGTAGAAATATTTTAGGAAGATATTACGAGTTATCCATTGACCTAAAATTCTGATAATATTTTTGTTCGCAGGTCAATATTTTCACTGAAAATCGAGAAAAGGTGTTCAGGACTCTCTATAAGGACAATAAAAGTAGTTGTGTCCCTGGCATTACTAATTTGTTTACGTCTGGCCCTTTTACAAGGGACATGGCCCACTTTCTCCCCCCAAGATAATCCAGCTGCATTTCATCCAAGTATTTTTGTCAGGTAAGTGTCGTGAAAATTTCAATAGGTACGTTAGATGTTTTTTGGTAAAGGAAAATCTTATGTGTTCGCGTCAGCAACTTACTAATGTTTAACGTAAAATTATGAAATTTAAAAAATAATTATTACGCACGCGTTTTTGACCAGTTAATATTTTTAAAAATGTTAGTAGAATGCGTTGGTTTATAAGTTTATATGAAATTTTAATTTTTAAAATTACAATCAGTTTGAAAATTCAGAATATTGTTTCAAGTTTTCACTTCTTCACGTCCAGTTCAAAAAAAGTCCAATCAGCAGTCAAGAGCACCAGCTGATTAGCGACCGTCAGTACGGTTTCCGTCGCGGCCACTCAGCTGGTAACCTTCTAGTATACCTAACTCATCTATGGGCGGAAGCAGTTGAGTCCAAGGGGGAGGCATTGGCAGTTAGTTTGGACATAGCGAAGGCCTTTGATCGGGTATGGCACAAAGCGCTTCTTGCGAAGCTGCCTTCCTATGGGCATTCTGAGAAATTATGCGAGTGGATCACCAGTTTTTTGGCTGACCGGAGCATCAAGGTCGTTGTCGACGGTGCGTGCTCCGACCTAAAATCTGTCAATGCTGGTGTTCTCCAAGGCTGCGTGCTATCACCGACACTGTTCCTTCTGCATATCAATGATATGATGCGAATTAGCAACATACATTGCTATGCGGATGACAGTACTGGTGATGCTACATATTCCGGCCGAAGCAGTATTTCTCGGGAACACGTCGAAGAGTGCCGAAACAAGCTTGTGTCTGAAGTCGAGAATCGACTTACCGATGTCTCGGAATGGGGTCGCCAAAACCTGGTTACTTTTAACCCCAAGAAGACACAGCTTTGCGTGTTCACCGCAAAAAAGACGCCCTTTGTCGTATCACCTCGATTTGAGGATACTCTCCTTACAGCCTCAGCTAGTGTCGGAATCCTGGGAGTTGACATATCGAATTACGTTCAGTTTCGCGGTCATTTGGAAGGCAAGGCTAAACTAGCCTCCAAAAAGCTCGGTGTGCTCAGCAGAGCGAAACAGTACTTTTTGCCGGTCCATCGCCTTCAACTTTATAAGGCACAGGTTCGGCCTCACATAGAGTACTGTTCGCATCTCTGGGCCAGAGCTCCTCAGTACCAGCTTCTTCCTCTTGATCGCATTCAACGTAGAGCGGTTCGAATCGTTGACGACCAGGCCATTTCGAAACAGCTTGACTCTTTGGCATTGCGCAGAGATGTAGGATCTCTCTGTGTCTTTTATCGTATATATCATGGAGAGTGTTCCGACGAGTTGTTTGGATTAATTCCTGCCGCCGAATTCCACCATCGGACATCGCGTCAAAACTTGAAGTTCCATCCTCACCACCTCGATGTCTGGAAATCCACAACTGTGCGTTTCTCCCGACACTTTTTACCTCGCACTACTCTGTTGTGGAACCAATTACCGGCAGGGGTATTTCCGAACGGATACGACATAGGGACCTTCAAGAAAAGAGCTTACTCATTCTTGAAAGACCGGCAACGCAACTGCAAGACCTCTGGTATTGCAGATGTCCATGGGCGGCGGTGATCACTTACCATCAGGTGCACCTCTTGCTCGTTTGCCCCCTCTTCTATAAAAAAAAAAAGTAAAAAAATTAGAGGCGGTTATAATTATCTTTTTTATATAATAGGATAGCAAACATTCTGATGGATCTCCTGACAAAAAGAAAAAAATCGCCTATTGACACAGAAAATTCTATTTGTGTGACGGGAAGGTAATGCCACTATTATATTGTGGCAGAAATAAGTAAGGGGTGGTACTGAACCCGAGTGAAATGTTATAAAACCATCAGATGGTTTTATAACATCAAAAATATCAGTCACGATGTTAGTGATATTTTGGCCAGTAAACTATAAATATCACTGGATAAATTACACAAATTGTAAAAAACAACGACCTTGATACTCCGATTCGTTAAAAAACTGGTAAAAAATTAAGCAAACATTCAGCGGAAGCGACTTTGTTTTATACTATGTAACTAGCTGACCCCGGCACCCCGGCCTGGTGTGAGACACCCCCTCCTACGTTAATCTGACGCGCTCGAGTAAATACCAAAATCCCCTCTTGGGCTCCCCTACTATAAAGCATTTTATTATAAAATATGGATTTTCTGCAGTCCTCCGTAATGTTAACTTCAACTGTGCCAAAGCAGATTGATGAGATCGGCCTAAAAGGGTTACAGAAATATAGCATTATCCGAAATTATGAAATTAATTTAATTTACAATAAGTCAATATTAGAATTGAACGGACACTTTTCAATAGAAAGTTAATTTTAAAAGGATTTTAGTTGGAAAGTCATGAAACTAATCAAATTTGTACGCTTTTTCTTATTTCTAAATCAAGCAATGATTTTTGTTTTGTGCCATAAAGTAAACCCTTTGATGCTTGTTATTTTTGCTTTAACGTTCATGGGACGCCTATTAATTTAAATGGTTTGTAATAAGGCTCAAAGGGATGCTATAATCTCTGGTTGCCTAAAAATAGAACAAAAGAAGCTATTTATTATGTATTTACGAGCCCTTAATAAGAGAAGCTTTTGAATTTTGCTGACTTATGACATGGTTTGGAGAAATCAATCTGGCAAAAATATATATATTTTTAATTAAATCAGATAGCTGAGAAGCAGATGGCTCTCCAGATGTAAATAAACCATACATGTTAATATCATTTACCCCCGTGCTTGTCCTGGCTCCTTTGAAGAATAGACCAACTGCCGTTCTGCCAGGCAGGTCGTAAAAAGCGACCGATGGACTATACAGTATACATTTTACTACCATCGTGATCACTAAGAGATAGAGTTCCGCAAAGTTTTCCGTCGGGTACTTGGTATCATCGTTTTATCTTTTTCTGTCACAATAGCGTCAATGTTTGTCATTGTCATGTTCTAGTTTGAAGAGTAAGACACACATCATTAACATCTTCGGTGTCTATAGGCGATGGTTCCTCTTTCTATCAGGCTAGCCATTTGCTTGTTTACTATGTTATGATATAAAAACATGGTGCGTTGCTATTCGTGTGGCAGAATGGCAATACTACATGCATAAGTACTGTTAATTACAGCCAATAGTTTTTAAATTACTATGATTTTGTATTAATTTTACAGTAAACCAAATAACAGAATGACAACCAATCCATCCGATCGTCAGATATTTTCTTAACGTCGCCTCGCCGTCACAAGTATTCTTTTTTATAGCGCTCGATGTCATAGACTACAACAGCGGCGCGTAGCAGTACACTGACTGATTTAGCTATAAATTGGAACACGACCATATCAAGCACTGACGCTATTGCGACAGAAAAAAGTAAAACAATGGTACTATAAACCCGGACGAGATGTTGCGGGACTCTTACACCTAGTAGTCTTTTTATTATAACATAAGATAGCAAACAAGCAGATGGGTCTCCTGATGGAAAGAGCCAACCACCGCCATTAGACACCAAAAATGTTAATGATGCGTTGCCATCTTGTGGCGAGGTCTAATGCCACATGCATAAGTTTACCAGCTACCTTACCCTCCAAACCGGAACACGACAGTGACTTGCACTGATGCTATTGCGGCAGAATTAGGCAAGGCGGTGGTATTAGGCCTAGTCGAGCCGATGCAGAACTCTACCACCTAGTAGTCACAATGGTAGTGACGCGGATAGCCACTCGGTCGCCTCTTACGACCTGCCTGGCAGAACAGCATTTGGCCTATTCTTCAAAGAAGCCCGGAACCAACACGACGAAAATAGTTATAATTGCCGTGACTCGTACAGCCAATCGTTTTTTTTTACAAAGTGCCTGTCACAATGGCAGATGGTTTATTCTTCAAACCACACAAGGCTCAGATAATTTCGGAGGGCTTTAGGTTTTTGGCAGGAATATCTAACAAACTTCAAATGTCAGTAGTAGCTTAAAATCTGGTGACTATGTGACCCATTTGTCTCGCATTAGCACGTAAAGTTGTCGGTTGGGTTTTTATTTTCGCAAGTAACAAGTGTTCGACGTTATCGAAACGATAAAATGCAGCCAAGGGGCGCATCTCGTTAACCGAAAAATTGGTGAAGCTTTGTGAACTGGAGCGTCTTTTGACGAGGTGAATTGGTAAAAGATTGTACTGAAGGAGGGTATTAGGTACTCGATTATAAATCATATAGTACTATTACTGTTCTTAGGTCATAGGTATATATTTTTTATTATTTTACGAAACTCACTGCTATTTTTGCTGATGCAGCATGCTTTGAACAATAATTTTATATTTTCCTTATTTCTTAATCTAATTTTTTTTCTTTTTTATTTGGTCATAGGATATTACCTCAAAAGTCAAAACTGTACACCGAAATTTTTTTTTAAAGAATACTTGGGGCGTGATCTATAATCGATATAAAAGCCAAAAATATAGTTTTTAGAATTTTTGTCCGTTTGTCTGTATTTATGTCCGGGGTAAACTCAAAAAGTACTGCATGGATTTACTTTAAATTTAGCATGAATATTACTAACAGGTCGGGCCAACATATAGGCTACATATTATCACTCTATCACCTACGGGGGAAGAGCTGTGCGGAGTAAACGAAATCCGCGCGGACGAAGTCGCGGGCAACAGCTAGTTTTATATATAAACTTTAACAGTTCCAAATTTCATATACCTCAATCTGTGACATTTTCGTAAGAGGCTTATAAAGTTTTCACTTAACTATATTATTATTTATATATTGTACAGTAAATAGCCGCGTACCTATTCCATAAGAAGCTGTAAAATTGTTGACCAATCAAGTGTCTCTATTTAACATTTTATTTAAATAAAAATTGTCCCATTTAATTTATAAATTTGAATTTTCTGTGGTTCCTCTCTATATAACCGATAAGTTTGTCAAATCTCTGACTCTTTCATGTCTGATATTTTCTTAAAAAGCGATTTAAAGTTTAGCTTCACGTATTAATACTTAGATATATCATAACGGTCGTTAGAATTCGCTTAATCTGAGAACGACGCAAATAATTTTCTTTTTTTAGCATTTGCCTATTACAATTTTTAACGTTAGCGAAATTCGAAAAAGTTGTTATATATGTATATCTAAATAATACAAAAAACCGCCTTAACCACTTACTTTGTGTACAATTTAAACGCAAGGTAGCTTTACCTGTAATTCTGAGGTGTACCGAAAAAAAACTGTAAACGGTTGACCCTGTAGGCCATCCCTGAAACTTTCCGCTAAATTAAGATATTTTAAGCTCTTAAGTGTAAAAACTATAACCATACATTTTTTCAGTTCAAACATCTATTTTATAAAAAATGTCAGTATATTGATTTCTAAAAAGCTATATATTTTGAAAACGATTATCGATTTTGATCCTTTGAATGGCATTCAATTGAATTTTGAGATATAAAATATTGCTTTAGCTAAATAATCAATAAGTTAAAAAATTTTGAAGCAGTGTAAAAACATTTTTTTCAGAAATTTTCGTCGTTGATAAATCACAAACGAATTGACTGATTTTGATGCAAGTAGCGATATTTGACGCAGTTTTTAAAGCAGAAAAGCTGTTAGTTTTTTTAAGTCGGTCGGTGTATTAAGCCTTAAAGTTATTTCAAAAATATTCAGTAAGTTAGCTAAAACAACTTAATTATAATATTTGAAAAATGTAACTTTTGAAAGTTAGTTTCGATTTTTAATTTTAAAACGGAATTTGACGTTGTCTTTTTAGTACTAAAATATCGTAGAATACCAAAAAATATTTGGTTTATGAATTTCAAAATTATGTCGAAATAACGCTTTTATCAAAATTTTTCGTCAACGATTACTCCTGAACGGATAAACCGATTTTGATGCAATTTATGCATTGGACGTAGTTTTTTGAGGAATAGAGCTGATTAGGTTTTGTACTCAATCGGTACATAAATCTGGAAGTTATATTAAAATAATACTGTTTCGTCAAAAAATATTTTGAGGTTTTTTCAAAATTTCTCAAAATCTCCAAACAACATGAACTAAGTCGGTTCAAATTTTCAGGAAATCTAAGTTGACTGAAATCCAGTTGAATGCCATCAACCGCTTTTCGATTGGTCTAGCCGTTCAAAAGTTATGAGATGTTTACATACACACACATACATACACACACACACACGTACATACAGACATACTGATTTCATCGTGAAAATAGTCGGAAAAGGTTCCTAGGACCTCAAAACGTGGAGGTCTGGTGAAAATTCGATTTTTTAAAAATCGTGGCAAAATTAGTAACTTTTTTATCTACACACGTAGCGGGAAGTTAATAAGGAAACATACCATTTTTACGTTCTAATCCTGATGGATTATATAAGCTAGTATAAGCTTTCTAGCTTAAAGAACTCTCCTCAATAATTCCGACCGATACAGGAAAATTATGATTAATTTATGAAAAAATGAAATACCTCTCAAAAGCCAGCCCGTATCCATGTAGCTCACTAAAACTTCAAACGACCCTTCGTTTTTGAAGTTCCCATAAGTTGGTAATTGAATGAATGTAGAGTAGCTAGGGTAATTTTCGTATTAATAATATATGTACATGATTTTTGTGCATGTTTTAGTATTTATGTTTTTTTATAAGTCTTTCCTTGTGGAAAGCGGCAACCATTGCCTATAGGTACCAAATTCCGCCACACTGATAGCACCATTAAGTTTGCTTGCTACCTTATTTGATGTCAAATTATAATGGCCGGAACCATTAAGGTGGTGGTACCAAAACTAGGTGAAACATTACAGAACACTATTACTAAGTAGTCACTGTTGTAGCGACACGGTAGGTCAATCGTTTTTCTATGACACGAATTCAAATGGATACGCATTTTACGGGAATTTTATAGGTGATCAGTGTAGCTTGAGCATTTACAACCAGAAATACAGAAATAAAAATTTACAAACGATACAACCAAAATCTGTTAAAATTCAAAAATGAATTAAATTTCAAAATTCTGTTACGATAAGACATATCTTAGGTACAATTATTAAACTTAAATTAACAAATTAGTCAGAATATTACACACCATTTGTTTACAAACATAATTTACAATTATAAAATAAAATAGATTAATAGTCTATATTAAAAACTCAATAATATAAAAAACGACAAAACGAAGCTGTGCATAAAAATTCAGATTGTTATTTATCAAAAAAAAGTTTGTTCATGGGACCACGGTTTAATATATTTATGTAAAAATTCAAAATAGTGAAGGCAGCCCCCAACAGATTTTTTAAGGTTTTTTCAAGTCTCTGCGAGATATCAAATCTTCTTATAAAAGCTTGTTACGTTTATTATCTCTCGTTACATAAAATATATATAGTCAGGGGCTTTTAATTATTTTATCTTTTTTCAATTACAAATAGTCGTCGTGGGTATTTTTTTTTAATTTTGCTTTTTATTACAGCACGATTTTTGGCACAAGTTCACGTAATAAAACCTCCTCCTGCTCCAACGGAATAAAAATTGGCTGTTCTTATTTTCAAGCTTTAATCATATTGAATAATAATTCAAAAACACTTCAGTCTAGGCTAAACTGGTTTAGCCACTATTTAGAATAAACTAAATTGTCCTGGGCCAAAAAAGTGTATCCCATCACGCGTAAGATGAATCGGTTTGACCTAGGACAATCTAGTTTGGCTTTAAATCAGGTATGGCCGGTAACATATACACCACAAAACAATACCGTTGCGCGGTCACGTAGGAAGCTTATTTCGTTCATAATTATATTCTAAATTTAACTCCTTTATTAAAATTCATTAGAAATTTGAAGTGCTTCTAGTATTTTAACATAAAAAGACACAAAACCCTTCTAATACCCACGCTAAATGACTTTCATAATTTATATTCCATTGTGAAGTTCACCCGGCTTCACTTAACATTAATTTACGACCTATTGTATCGTTGGTAACTTCTAACTCGGTTCTAATTTGTTTTCTATTGTAAGTCATCGTATAAACTTTACCGGGTGCCGAAGGTTCTATGTACGGTTTAAAATCACGCCTTGGAATAATGCTGCGAGCACAATGTGTATTCTTAAGTGGTTCTTCGGTGAGGTTTTATAATAAACTTTGTATAAACGCTCTTATGTCTACTAATATTTTTATAGCAAATGGTTTTGTATCTTAATAATAATAAAATATAATAAATACTGGTGCGGGCCCTCATTGAAGAATATACCCTCTGTTATTCTATCCGAAAGTTCGTAAAAGGCGAAGAAGTGGCTATACGAATCAGTTTTCATCATATATAGTGGTTAGGTTCTCAGGCTACCGACTTTGCGGGAAGAACTTCACGTGACTTTGCTCTGACATATGTTCTGATTTAGATGATGATAATGATAGAATCACTTACTCGTCCTTATTAGAACTTCTGCTGACAACGCAACCTGATAGCTCTCAGTCGAACAGTCTCAAATACAGCGCTCTTGGGATGTACCCAAGGGCTGATCATTGTCTGGTACAATCTATTGCACTATCGAGTCGCAATAATAAGCTTCGTAATGCTGCTCTAAGAGTTCCGTACTATAACTCAGCAGATAGGGATGGATTGCGAGACTTTTTTCCATCCTAACTTTGAAGGCGACTCTGTTTATCTTCAGAAGATCCCAACGCTTGCGAAGAATTGATTACTGAATTGGTGAAGCAAGGTATGGACTAGTTCATACCTAGCTCCGTGATACCCATTGATGGTCGTTTTCGTTCGTGGTTTGACCAGTTTTTTCATTCAGAGCCCGGACCAGAGCTCAAGCTCAAAGTGATCCAAATTCCATTGCCTTAAAAAACGATTTAATGGTATCTCCAGGTCTCTTAAGTATGAAACAGCCAGAGATAAGTTAAGTATCATCGGAAGATTTGGCAAAAGAATATCACGCCTTCAATCTAGAAGTCATGCATTCTGGTTTCTTGCCAAGGCAAGGTAAATTTTGTCAATCGTGTCTTCCACTATTACGCAAACCGACTGGCCCATAGAGCCAAATAAAAAGCGAATTTACTAGTAACTGAACTAAAGAAACTACCTACTACTTCTTCTTTGCGCACAATTTTTCAAAATTCATCTGTTGATTATGAGGGAAAACTTTCACTAAACATCCCGACCTGTGTAAATTCAACACTTGACGTTATATTTACACAGAAGACAGTTAGACGAGCTCTGTTTGCCCTCGATGTCGACAAATCGAACAGGCCAGACGGTAACTCCGCTATATTGCTTAGACATAAGCTACTGAGCTTAGATCGGTGTTAACGCACCTTTCCCGACTGCCTTGTATACGGAGTAGTGTTCCTGCGGCGTGGAAGACTGCCCTAGTTTACGCGGTTCCTAAATCGGGTGACAAATCCGACCCTGAAAATTATAGGCCCATAACAATTATTTCTTTGGTCTCTAAAGTAATGAAGTCCATAATTAATAAAAAATTACTGCATTAATTGTAAAATCATTAGCTTATAAGTGACAAACAATACTGAATTCGTTGAGGTCGCTCTGCTGGAGGTCTTCTGGTCTACTTTACTCATCGCTGGGCTTTGGCTATTAAGTGTAAACTTTTCTATTATAGAGCTCTTCCCTTACCATCTCTAAATGGTTCCAAAACTAGCCAAATAAAAATATAACAAATAAAGAGATATTACTGAATATTTAAAGTAGTATCTTCACGTTCGTATCCCCGAAGGGGTAGGCAGAGATGCAACAAGGGCACCCACGATTAGCCGAAGATACTTAGTTCCACAAATGTGATAGGTGGCAAGCCTATCGCCAATCGGGCACCTTCCAATCCCGGGCAACTTTGTGTTTATCAGAAAACTGAAAAAACACTTTTCTTATGTGCCCGACCCGGAAATCGAACCCGGGACCTCATGTGGTCAACGTCAACGCTGGACCACTAGACCACAAAGGCGAATATTTAACTCCTAAAATATTAAAATTTTTTTCCTCGAATCTTTCAATTTATCTGCTTCTCTTTCGTTCTTTCCTACTTTAATTAAAATTTAACTTCTACCATGTATGAATTCAAACTCGATTTTTTTATCGTTTATCCACAGCAAAACGTTCGCGTGTTAGATAGCTGTAGTAACATTGATTTAAGTGTAAATTACTGAAGTTGTAGGTACATATCTATCTTATACTGATACATTTGGAACGTATCTTGTCCAGTATAATCCTTGCTAGGCAGAGACGTCTTGTAATCCTGATGCGCATCAGAATCTTAGATTAATGTTAACAAGATAGTGCATGCATTTTGGAGTGAAAGGATTATATCTACAAGTATTACTTACAGATTAGTTAAACGCTGAAGTTTCTCACCTTACACTAATTACAGAACTAAATACGCAAAAATAGAAAATCTCCCTTCAAACTTAAATTCAAAAAATATTTTATTCAAATTCTATTTGAATAAAATATTTTTTGAATTTAAGTTAGTAGAATAGAATCCAGCGTTGGCGTTTACCATATGAGGTCCCAGGTTCGATTCCCGGGTCAGGCACATAAAAAAGGTGTTTTTTCAGTTTTTTTGAGAAACATAAAGTTGCTCGGGATTGGAAAGTGCCCGTTTGGCGATAGGCTTGCCACCTATCACATTTATGGGGCCAAGTATCTTCGGCTAATCGTGGGGGCACTTATTGCACCTCTGCCTACCCCTTCAGATATATGGGCGTGAAGATACTCAAATAGACCTTCCCAGGCACTTTTGAAGGATCAACATTAATAATAATAACAATATCGCTGGATAAATTACACGAATTAATTTAACCCCTGAAATGTTTATTAACACTTCTAATACATATAAATACTGACAATACATATATAAATATGATAATATATATAATAAACACCCAAACCCAAAAATACAAACATCTTACCTCATCACACAAATGTGTGTCCCTGTCGGCAATCAAACCCCAGCCCCATCGATTCGTGATTAAGTTCGCTAACCACTCAATCGATCGGCGGGGTGATCACGTAACTCGCAATGCGAAATTATCGTGATTGTTTAGTTATTGCAAGACACATAACAGCCTTGTACATTAGTGGTAGTCGTTGCCGCTTGATTAGTTTTGATGCTGTGACATTGCAAAAAGTGCATCTAGTGACCAGCTAGCAATTGGTGTCGTTTTTGATGATTTTTTTATTACGATTAAGAGTCATCGCTGATCGCTGGCGAATTGCAAACGTTAGATGATACGCCTACGGGGCGGTTTAAATCTCTTTGTTTTTTCCTCTCGATGAAACCGTCAGTCTAAGATTATAAATTGCCTTTATGGCTGTTTTTTTGCAATACAAATATATACTATATTTATATTACAGATTCCAGAAAATCAAGCATATTGAAGGAATATTTAATTATATAGCAGGGGAGGGGAAGAGATTTTAGGATTTACTCGAGCACAGCAGATAAATATAAGGGAGATACCATGCTTAGCGTCAGTGCATAACACTGTCGTGTTTTCATCCAGACTTGAGAGTAAGGCTCTTTACGCGCTCTGTGTAAAGGGTATTTTTATCATACGATATCAAACAAGCAGATGGCTCTCCTGATATAAAGAGACAAACATAACCTATAGACACCATAGATTTTAATAGTGCGTTGCTATCTGTGTAGCAGGATGTTAATACAACATGCATAAGTTCAACGGCTACCTCATCCTACAAACACGACAGTGATAAGCATTGCGGTGGTGCCATGAGAACATTAGACCTGACCAAACTAGGCAGAAAAAGAAACCCAGACCATATCAGACATAACAGATACAATGCAGAACTCTACCACCTAGTAGCCACAATGGTAGGTAGGGACTCACATAGTCGTCGCGACGCCTCATACGAAATGCCTGTCATAACGATAGATGGTCTATTATTCGTAGGGAGCCCGGACCAACACAGGTTGTAAACATTTTTAGTAAACATTGTTTGTTTTTTATTTGTTTACAATTATTTATTTACAATTATTTATTTACAATTATTTGTTTACAATTAGTTGTTTACAATTATTTGTTTACGATTATTTGTTTACAGTTATTTGTTTACAATTATTTGTTTACAATTATTTGTTTACAATTATTTGTTTACAATTATTTGTTTACAATTATTTGTTTACAATTATTTGTTTACAATTATTTGTTTACAATTATTTGTTTACAATTATTTGTTTAATTAATTTTGTTTAATTGTTTGTTTAATTATTTGTTTTCGCCGTGTTGGTCCCGGCCTCCTTTGAAGAATAGGCCAACTGCCGTTCTGCCAGGCAGGTCGTAAAAGGCGACCGATTGGCTATGCGAGTCACTACCATCGTGGCTACTAAGTGGTAGAATTCTGCATTGTCTCGCCCGGGTCTGGTACCACCGCCTTACCTATTCCTGCTGCAATAGCGTCAGTGCTTGTCGCTGTCGTGTTCCGGTTTGGAGGGTAAGGTAGCCGGTAAACTTATGCATTTGGCATTAGACCTCGCCACAAGATAGCAACGTATCATTAACATCTTTGGTGTCTATAGGCGATGGCTGACTCTTTCCATCAGGAGACCCATCTGCTTGTTTGCTATCTTATGATACAAAAAAAAATTTGTTTACAATTATCTCTTTACAAAAAATGTTTACAACCACACAATTACTAAACAAAAACAAAAGATGCAAAACAACAACACAATTTTGTAAACATTTTCTAACCTTATTCTTCTTTGACAGATTAATGACGTTCTGTTACCTGGCCGCTTTTAACTGGTGGCTGCTCCTCTGTCCGTGGTCTCTGAGTCACGATTGGCAGATGGGATCTGTTCCACTTATAACTAGCGGCTGGGACCCTAGGAACTTCCTCACGTGTGCTGCCTTTGGTGCCTTGATGCTATTGTGCTATAGATGTATTACTGATATGGAGGTACGATTATTATTTCTCATCAACTTCATTATTTTTTAAAATTGACGAAAATACGGAGAAGTTTCTTAAGTCATCGCGCATATATTTTTTACTAGCTATGCTCGCGACTTCGTTCGCGTGGAAAAATTTCTTAAATAAAACCCGTTAAATTAATTTTCCCGTGGGGTTTCCGGGATAAAAACTATCCTATGTCCTTTTTCGGATCTCAAACTATATTTATACTAAATTTCGTTCAAATCGGTTTAGTGGTTTAGCTGTGAAGAAGATTCAGACAGACATAGATGTTACTTTCGCATTTATATTAGTATGGACTAGTATGGATGTTAGATCACACATAGCTAAAAAGTTACAGTAAAAACTGAGTTGTCCGATTTCGATAATTTTTTTATTGGAATACGTATACCCCGTGGGTGGTTCTCTTTAATGTTTAAAAAATATTTCCAACCATGTGCAAGTGATGACTGATTGTCACTCACTGATTTTAATGTATGACCACGCATAATTTTTTACAGAGTGATCCGATATTTATAATTGTTATTTTATTGTACAAGATATGCCCCTAGGGTTGTCCTATGTAATTAAAAAAAAAACACCCAAAAGGGTACGAAAATAGAGGACGATCGATCACTCGCTGATTATGTGTTTGACCACGCATAACTTTTAGTCGGTTTAATTTTTTGTTAAAAAATATTATTACATCGCCTCTGTGGTCTCGTGGTCCGGTGTCGGTGTTAAACACATGAGGCCGCGGATTCAATTACCGGATCGGGCAATTCAAAAAATGTGTTTTTTCAGTTTTCTGATAAAAATAACGCTGCTCAGGAGTGGATAAATGCTCGGTTGGTGATAGGCTTGCCACCTACTATATTATGGAACTAAGTATCTTCGGCTAATCGTTGGTGCACTGGTTCCGTGTCTGCCTATCTTCTTCTGGGATACTGGCATGTAGATACTTTTTTATTATAAGATAGCGAGCAATCAAATATTTTTTCAATCGAAATGTTCAATCAAAATTAATTGAGACAAAAACTATCTTATCTTTTAAGTTGGAGCTAACAGTAGGTATTTACAATATTACATTGAAATCGGTTCAGTAGTTTAGGAATTCATAGCGGACAAACAATGTGACACGTAATTTATATATATTAGTATATCTACAACAGTAGATAATTAATAGAAAGGTAAACATGTTGCAGAGGGGGGGGGGGGGGGAAGCTGCCACTCCCTGTCCTCCCCTCGGTAGCCCATGGTAATAGTTGATCCGCGCAACTTCGCCTGTGATTAAATAAGCTTGAAATTATCGATATAATTTTTCAAAAAACTCCCATTTCCTATTTCAGCACTTTAGAAATCGATGTTTGAAAAAAGTTAGGTTAATCGATCACAAAGGAAATAAGTATTTCGCCACGTTGAACCAATTGACAGTAGCTCAGTTGGTTAGAGCGTTCCGGTCAGATGCAAAGTTCCAGGTTTTAATCATGTCCTGTCGAAATTTATCTTGGTTGTGTTTTTAAAAGTTAGTTTTATTTGTCTTTAGATCTTATTAGTATGGATTTATTATTTATTAATATGGATTTGTAGAGCTTTACACTGGACGCATTTCAGCAAAACGTGATGAACATCATCATATTGCATTCCTCATAGTTGGATTTAGAAATTTCCATAAAATAACGGGCAGCAACAAAACTAATCTAGTTTTCATGTTAACTGTTACTAATGGCGAAATTTCTATAATCGTTTAAAATTTAAATACTAGCTGACAGCTTCACCCGCGAATTGATTGACATGTCCTCAACATAGTATTATAACATTTTATTCACTACTTCGGCCTCCTAGGGGATGGTTTTCGAAAAATACCCTGAATTTTTAACTTTGCCCATGCCACATTTCATCAAAATCGGGTTTGCGGTTTAAATGTGATAAAGCAACAAATAGACAGACAGATAGATTTTAGCATTTATAATATTAGTTATCTATACCTACTAATAACACCTATCAGCAAAATTTGTTTACATCAAAGTATAGCAATTAAGCAGATGATTCTCACAACGGAAAGAGACAACCATCGACTATAAGTTATACCAAATATTTTTATGGTGCGTTGCTATCCATGTAGCGTGATAGTAATACCACATGCGTAAGTATACTGGCTACCTTACCTTCCGTACCATTACACGAAATTGGCACTTACAAATATGGTATGGATATTTACTTTAGAACTTATTTAACCTTTCTTAATATGCTACTTTTCTTATTTTACCCTCTTAAAGATCGAATTTTAAAAAACGTCTAAACACGTAATTCATTATTTTTTTTGTACTCAATTCATACGAAATTTCATGCAAATATGCCCAGGGAATACAAAGTTTCATACAAACTTTTATCCCCTATTTTTTTTTTCATTTTTTTTTAAATTCTTCCTTAGTGAATGCCTACATCATAAGAAAAATACAAAAATACGTGTTTTTTTTATATATTACGTGTGCGAAATTTCAAATTTCTAGCCCTAAGGATTTGGTCTGCGCGTTTATACGTCAGTCACTTTATAAATATATATATATATATATATATATATATATATATATATATATATATATATATATATATATATATATATATATATATATATATATAGATTTCAATGAAATGAAAAATTCAATTTTAAGAGGCGGGTAAACAAATATTTCTGAAGCCGTAGTGAATGCCTACATCATAAGAAAAATACAAAAATACGTGTTTTTTTTATATATTACGTGTGCGAAATTTCAAATTTCTAGCCCTAAGGATTTGGTCTGCGCGTTTATACGTCAGTCACTTTATAAATATATATATATATATATATATATATATATATATATATATATATATATATATATATATATATATATATATATATATATATATATATATATATATATATATATATATATATATATATATATATATATATATATATATATATATATATATATATATATATATATATATATATAGATTTCAATGAAATGAAAAATTCAATTTTAAGAGGCGGGTAAACAAATATTTCTGAAGCCGGTATCGAATTAGCAACAATCCCATATGTTAAAAATGTGCATGGGCAATGGCCTCTACTTAACATGGGGTGGCCCATCTGCTCGTATTAGCTGGTGATTTTATAAAAAATCTAGCGACCCGCTCCGGCTTCGCACGAGTAATATATAAAAAACCCCTTAACGAATTATACCCTTGAACCTTTCTCATGAATTCCTCTATCCATTGGTGAAAACCGCATGAAAATCCGTTCAGCTGAAGGACAAAACCATGGCACTTACTCTCCCATTACAATTCACGATCCCGACATAAGCCGAGACTCGGTCTCGCAGGAGGCACTCTTAGGGCAGAGGGCGTACAGCCCAAAATTTCAAATTTTGGCTGAGCACTGTGTTTGTCCACGCGCCCGGTGAAGATATATGAAGACCCATAAGTCCAGCAATGATTCAGCCTTTCCGAGAAATAAACCCTGGGTCTGATCTTCGCCAAATTTATATCGGACAATATAGGAAGTATACACTTCGTTATAACCTATATCTTAAAAATTATGATTAACAATTAATCATTATTCAGAATCTAATTTTTGTGATAGTTTTGTGAGTAAAGGCATGAAAAAAGGTAAAAATTTTGTACACATTTTAAAGTGAATAAAGTTCTTAACTTCAAAGGTAAAATATTCGTGTATTGTTTTAGGCATGATTGTATTTTTAGTAGAGGTTTCCAATATCTTTTGTTCTACAAAGTAAAAATATTCGACACTAAAAATACAATAAAGTAAAATTATTCTGTGCTAAAAACACAATTTCATTATGTTTCCTATTGTACTTAATTTCTTTTGTTATAGAGTTATATTTTTTATAATTAAATTTACGAATAAAAACAGAACATACAATGAAAAGTTGAAGGACGTACATACGGGAAAGACTTAGAATGGCATACTCTAATCAGATTAATCGGGTGCGAAGTATGTACGAAGGTGGTGTCAAGAGTACTCAAAACTCGCGTGTTTGAATAAAGATACATTCATTACGTAGGTATATTAAGGAAGCAAGACCAATCTGCAAGGATGATGGCATATGGCACTCACATAGTTCTTCCTGACTACCCTGTAACGTATCTGTTGTAAAGTTATGTATGTATGTGAATTTACGAGTAAAGACGACTTCAAAAAGTTTTCTTCGAAATCAAATTTAAAATTAAATATAGACAATTGAAAAAGTTTTCGCCCAAATAAAATTATTTTGTATTGGCAATCTTCTAAGCATCCAGCGCCATTATTTGTTTGTGAATTTCACGGGAATTATCACGGGAATTTCTCGGGAATTCCAGGATAAACAGAAATGTTCTTGTTAAACTTAGGCCTAGTTTTCTAGTAAGTACACACAAATCACATATATACGCGAGTTCAACCAACGAGGAGAATTACTACTAGATTAGATACTACATCGCAGAAAAGCTAACGGCACTATACTATTTCCATTTCTTTATTTTCTCGATGACAATTCTAATTTAATAGTTGTAATGTTGTAACCAAATAAGTAATGATATCGATCGCATATATTTATTACTAGCTGTTGCCAGCGCCTTCGTCCGCGCGGACTTCGTTTACTCCGTACTGCTCCTCCCCCGTAGGTGATAATATGTAGTCTATATGTTTATCCGACCTGTTAGTAATATCATGCAAAATTTGAAGTAAATCCATGCAGTACTTTTTGAGTTTACCCCGGACATTTATACAGACAAACAGACAAAAATTCTAAAAACTATATTGGCACTGACGCTATTGTGGCAGGAATAGGTAAGGCGGTGGTACCAGACCCGGGCGAGACAATGCAGAACTCTACCACCTAGTAGCCACGATGGTAGTGACTCGATAGCCAATCGGTCGCCTTTTACGACCTGCCTGGCAGAACGGCAGTTTGCCTATTCTTCAAAGGAGGCCGGGACCAACACGGCGAGTATTACTTGCGCAAAGAAAATTCCAACACTTAAAAAATCTGTAGTTTCTTTACGTGAATGTGGTTTGTTTTATGGCCAACAATTATTTTTAAGCTTGGTTTTGAAAATAATTGGATTTTCTTATAAAAAATCGGACAAACGTTAAATATTGATGGAGCGTCACGATGTTGCTATGGCTCGCTGCGAAAAGCCAAAAAGATATCTGAGTGCTAAGTGTGAGTTTTTCTTTTCGCATTCGATCGTGAGCGCGTTTGAAGTTTACTAGGAATTTATATGTGATTTGTACAGCGCCACCTAGTGGTAAACGTGAGAAACCACTCAGATTGGGAAAATGTTATTTGGGAAAAATATATGCGGAATGGCAATAAAAATATATAATTAATAAACAAAATTAGGCAAATTGAACGTATGAACTCATTTAAAAATGAAATAAAAAAAAACCTCTTTGTAGTAAGGTATATTACAATGTAAATGAATATTTATGTGATAAATTTAAATGATTGTAATTCTTATATTGAAATTATAAATTATGTATATATTATAAATAACAGTTTGTATATTATTATTTTGGTGTATGTAACGTGCACATCCATATGCATTTAGTAAAAAGCGGATATTTTAATACTAGCTGTTGCCCGCGACTTCGTCCACGCGAACTTCGGTTACTCCGCACTGCCCCTCCCCCGTAGGTGATAGTGTGATAGTATGTAGCCTATATGTTGACCCGACCTATTAGTAATATTTATGCAAAATTTGAAGTAAATCCATTCAGTACTTTTCGAGTTTATCCCGGACATACATACAGACAAACAGACAAACAGATAAACAGACAAACGGACAAAAATTCTAAAAACTATATTTTTAGCTTCGATATCGATTGTAGATTATTATTATTATTATTAGCCCCCCAAGTATTCTTTTAAAAAAATATTCAATGTACAGTTTTGACTTTCCTACGATTTATTATATGTATAGATTATTAGAAATAACCAATACTTAATAATTTTGCGACTTGTTATGTGGATAAATAATTTTAATAATGTTATTGTTGTGGTTGTAATTAATCTGTGTTATTTTATTGACAAATTATAAAAAAAATAATTTAATTCAATTAACATTATTTTGACATTGAAAATTTATACATCAATGTTAGAAAGACATCCAATTTAATTAAAATTTATTATGACTGAAATTTAGACAGTGAATGTTATGTAACAACATAACATTCACTGTCTAAATTTCAGTCATAATAAATTATGTTGTTGCACATGGTTTAATTAATAATTTAATAGAAGAAGTTTTAATACTGTTAAAAAGTAGTAATTAGTACCTATGTTTAATAATTACATTGTACGCCGTACAGGCAGAATGTAGTGAACTAATGTTTTATATTGTAACATGCTGATTTACCTATGTTCAAGCAATGAATAAATTATGATTATGATTCATGATTATGATTAAATGCAAACCACACAGTATCTAAGAACTGGACTGACGACACCACGGCTTCCACTAGTTCAGTGCCAATAGGAAAAGGCGAACGCTTTATCATATGCCATGCAGGGTCTATATGTGGGTTCGTGTGTGTATGTGTGTGTGTGTGTGTGGTGTGTGAGTGGACTATCACGAAGAAATAAACGCGGAGATTTACGAAGGATAGTTTAACGAAATGGTGCAATCTCTGGAAGAACTGTCCATAATAATTATGGACAACGCTACATATCACTCCAGACAAATTGATAAAATGCTGACACAGGCCAATAAAAAACAAGAGATAATTGACTGGCTCCAACATCATGGCGAAAATGTGGATAGTACTTTATTAAAAGTACAATTAGTGAATATTTTAAAATCGAGCAAAAGCCTCTCTAAAAGATATGTTATCGACGAAATAGCTGCCGAATGTTGTCATTGGGTTCTTCGACTTCCGCTGTATCATTGCCAGTACAATGCTATATAACTAATATGGGCACAAATCAAAGGACACTCCGCTCGAAATAATACCGACCCCCTTTAAAGGCAAGCAAGATGTTAAATTTATTAAAAAATGCTTGTGCGCATGTAACTGCCGAAAACTGGGAAAAAGTTGTGAAAAGAACCCAAAATTTTAAAGCGTCGAATTGGGATATTCATGTGGAATTCGATAATATAAAAGAACAGGAACTTATAATAAATGTTTGGGAGAGCTCATCGAGTGACAGTGACGATTCATCAGATTTTGGTTAAAATAAATATATAAGATTACCTGTCGTTATAATTATTTCGTTTCATTGTTGAGTACCTACCTATACCTACTTATTTTACAACAGCTCCGAAAATTTTAAAGAAGTACGCATTGTCAATCAAGAATTTATACGTGTAACATCTTGTAATTAACTATAATATTACACTTATATATAATAAGTTCATAAATTTGTGCAAAAGTATTCGGCAGTAGTTTAGTTTCTTACATTTTGTAAAAAGAAACGGGTCTATTATCGTGTTACGTTTATCGATATAGCTCCTATAGTAATCATTATGAGTAGCACATCATTAGTCACTACCCGTCCATGAAGTACCTACAGTATTATTTGTGTGACATTTTCACGTAAATACAAAATTACCTACATGGGTGTCGATCTATCATCGAGAAAATAAAGAAATGGAAATAGTATAAGTCAAATGATGGTCAATTTATCGAGATATTGGGCACATATCCATGAATAAATTTTCCGATGGACTTACTAGGTATTTGTTTACAACCTAGCTATTGAATAGAAGTATGTTTAATATAATTTTATGAACTCCAGCGAAGCGTGGCCAGGTTAAGATAATAATATCATAAATATTTTTTTAATATATAAACTTCACTTATGATGATGTAATGTGATAATAACAGTGAAATATTTATAGGCATTATTACTGCGCTCACCTTAACATGCCTAGTTACCTTGTCTCTGTTGTCTCTTTAATCCTTGTATGGTTAGCTAGTCGTATCTTTACAATACCATACATCGTTGATACACTTTTGTAAAAATTTGCAGGTACCATCGTTTATATATTACGTAGTAATATGATATTTTTGTTTTTCCATAAGTGAATTTAAATGTAATTTTTTAGATAAATAAATTTTTAAACCGTAAACCTTTTTTTGACGCACAAAATTGACATTGTCATTAAATTATTTTATTATTATTTATTTTCATCATTTTTGGAATATATTTATTATATTCCAAAAATGTCATTTAAACATATATATATATATATATATATATATATATATATATATATATATATATATATATATATATATATATATATATATATATATATATATATATATATATATATATATATTAGTATATTTAGATCGTAATGTAATTTATTGTATTATAAAGACTTATTCTGATTCATATCAACTTATCTAAATTTTATTATCTTGTCAATTTTCTTATATAATTTAATTTGTTTTAATTTAAATTTTTATTTTCTACCTTGAGACATATGGAAAAACTGCATAGTATTTAATTCAATTAATTTAATTTAATTCAATTAGTTTAAGTTAACTCAATTAATTTAATTCAATTTTTAATTGGTAATTTTTAATTGGCTTTAATTCAATTAGTTAGTAAGTTTAAGTCTAACTAATGTAAATGATACCAAGATTGATCGAAATTGAAGTGATTTATTGTGTAATTTTAAAATTTGTTTATAATTAAATTATTATTATTATTATTATAACAAATAGACATGGCTCATTGACGTGTATAATGTGGTAATATTATACACGTCAATGACGTGGCTCCACGAACAAACTTTTTTTTGACTAATAAAAAGCTAAATTGTTGTGAACAACTTCGTTTTGACGAGAAAACCATCTTTTCCATCTTCGAAAAATCATGAATCGGGTAACTAATAAAGTTATAGGGCTTTGAAAATTTTGATTCGCTGAAGGAAAATCATTTATTATAACAAAAATTATTTTTTCGACTTTAATCGCTTGATTACATTATGAAAAATACGATAAAACTTTCGGCCTATACATTCGATGATTTTTCTGACCAGTCCTCCACTCTAAAGTTTTTTTTTTATTATTATAAGATAGCAAACAAGCAGATGGGGTCACCTGATAGAAAAACTCAACCATCGCCTATAGACACCAAAGATGTTATTGGTGAGTTTCCTGTACAAGAAACGTGATTTTTTTACAATTTTTTTTCTCGATATGAATAGCGACAACTGGTAGACACTTGAAATATGCACAGAATATTTATGTAGATATTCACTTTAAAAATAAGTAATTAAATTAAATTAAAATTAATGTTTAAAGGGCTCCCATACAACAAACGTGATTTTTTTGCCGTTTTTATAGATGTTAGTACGGAACGCTTCGTGCGTGAATCCGACTCACATTTGGAAGTACTGTAAATAGAAAATTTAATTTCATTATTTTAATCAGGTAGAGACAGCACCCGTGCAAAGCCGGGGCGTGTCACTAGTACTCTGTTCACTTTGTTCGTCTGCATGTTACACATTCACGCCTAAGCCACTGAACTGATTTCGATGAAATTTTGCATTAATATATTTGAAGATCTGGCATCAACAATACGCAATTTTTATATATACTTCACATCTGTGTTCTAGTGGCCCGGTGTCAGTGTTGGCCACATGAGGTCCCGAGTTCGATTCCCTGCTCGGGCATTTCAAAATATTTTTTTTTCAGATTTCTGATTAAAACAACGTCGTCCAGGATTGGATAAGGTCCCGGTTGGCAACAGGATCTTTCAGGAGAAACATGTGCTTGTATGCAGTTTATGCAATTAAATTAAATTTAATTTAAATTTAATTCGAACTTTAAGCTTACTGTATAATTTGTGATTGCCTATAATTGGGACGGCACTGCCATCTCTCATCATATATTATATATAAAGCCTAGAGTGTTTATTTTCTGTTGGCAATCCAAATAAAATAAATAACTAATAAAAACTTTGAGGCCTTTTTTATATCATAAGATTGCAAACAAACAGATGGGTCTCCTGATGGTAAGAGTCAACCATCGCCTATAGACACCAAAGATGTTAATGGTACGTTGCTATCTTAAGTTACTCCTCAAATGCAATATTAAAGGGGTGAATCAATGTATATTTTCTGTTTAACAGGTTCAGAAACATTCACCAGCTTTTATTGGACTCCTGATCCTCGTAGTGCCGTTTGTGCCAGCTAGCAACCTTCTAGTAACCGTCGGTTTCGTTATTGCAGAACGAGTTTTGTATATTCCAAGGTAAATATTAAGTACTAGCTGTACTACGTGCAGTGTACTACGCGCGTTGCTACGCCTTGTCGAAAATTGATCGTATCAACTCAGAAACCTTTGTGGGTTCGTGCACAATTTGCTAAAGATCGTCACATGATCAAATGCATAGTTTAGGATTCTATAAATTTTATACAGACAAACAATTCATTTTTATATACACAAGCTGTATTTTTAGCCGTGGGACGGAATCAAACCCGTGGGAATTCACGTTTATACATATCGAATAAACATGTTCAAAAAAATGTAATTGAAGTATTGACAAAACTCTCGTGACTCATGGTTACCCTAGTCATCGTAGTTGTTACGATTTACGAATCATCTTAACAATATCAGTAGTAGGTAGGTAGTTAATGTAAATGCATATATAGGCTGTTATATATGCTAAGTAGAGAAAATTTTAAATAAAACACGTAAAAAGTATCTTTACGCCCACATCCTCGAATTACTAGGCAGAGGTACAACCAGTGTCCCACAATATGATAGGTGGAAAGCCTATAGCCAACCAGGCGTTTTCCAATCCCGGGCAAATTTGCTTTTATCAGAAAACTGAAAAAAAAAAACATTTTTGAGTTGCACGACCCGGGAATTGAACCAAGAACTTCATGTGGTCAACACTGACACCGGACCACTAGACCACAGAGGGGATACCAGCATTTTAGTATTTCAGCAGCAGTAGCAAGGCTATTTTTAGTCTTTATGTTTTACTGACTAATTCACCTTTAAATTGTAAAACATTTTACTGATCTTTTTTCTTTATGTATCTTTGTAAATTTTACAAAAAAGTAGGATAAACAAAATTTCAAAAAAACTACGTACGTTACATCGCAAGACTGACGGATTATTATTAGTGTAAAGTCGAAAAATTAATGACTTCTATTATAGTCCTTATTCCATAATAACCATCTTTGACGGTCCCCACTTGGATTATTAGGAGAGTTATCTTATTTACTATAACAAATATCTTATTCTTATTTTATTCTTCAACATTATAGGCAGTATTATAATAACAAAAACCTTATCTATACAAATAAATAAAATTGGAGTGTCTGTTTGTAATCTATACATATAATAAAATCGTAGGAAAGTCAAAACTGTACATTGAATATTTTTTAAAAAAAATACTATTATAATAAATATATAGTTTTTAAAATTAAATTAAAATAAAAATATAGTTTTTAGAATTTTGTCTGTTTATCTGTTTGTCTGTTTGTATGTCCAGGGTAAACTCAAAAAGTACCGCATAGTTTTACTTCAAATTTTGCATGAATATTACTACCAGGTCGGGTCAACATATAGGCTACATATTATCACGCTATCACCTACGGGGGAGGAGCAGTGCGGAGTAAACGAAGTTCGCGTGGACGAAGTCGCAGGCAACAGCTAGTATTAAAATAACCGCTTTTTACTAAATGCATATGGATGTGCACGTTACATACACCAAAATAACATTTTTTACAATTTATGTTTGTCTGTCTGTCCTGCTTAATCTCCGGAACGGCTGAATCGATTTTGACGGAAATTTCACTGGCAGATAGCTGTTGTAATAAAGAGTAACTAAGGCTACTTTTATATTAAAAAATTTTCCACGCAGACGAAATCGCGAGCACAGCTAGTTCTTATTATATTATCCAACAGTAAAGGCAATGTTATAACAACAAATACCTTATCTAATTATGTTTTCCAACAGTGTAGGCAGTGTTATAATAACAGCATATGGGGTCCAGCTGATGTGGTACTCAAAGCCCGGCTCCAAGGTTTTTCTGGTGGTGGGGTTAGCAGTACTCGCGTGTAGTGGCGTCGCGAAGACTTACAGAAGAAACGCAGAATGGAAAGACCGAGCCACCTTACTAAGGTACTAAAGAATAACTTTCTTTTTATACACTTACAGGATTACTGCTTTTTCTAGGTTGAAAAGAAGTCAATTTGTTAATTCTTAGACTAAAGTATCATCACGCCCCATTCTCTTGCAGGGTAGGCAGAGTAAATTGAACGTCTATAGACGTTCAAGTTCACCACGAATCACCGGTTGGTCAGTTGTCGAGATGAGTGGTATTCCCCATCACCTACCGACCAGCGTTTTACCGCCCGGCCCTGCTAACGGCTATCACTTATTCTTAGCGGTAACTGAGACTCGCAGCTTTACATGCTACCGATACATGAGGGTAATAACCCACCATCCATTGGACTTCGAACTGCTGAACAGTTTTAAATGTTCGAGAAAAATCTGCAAAAATCCTCTGACATTTCTGCTTGACCGTGAAATCGAACTAGGGACCTTATGAACTGAGCTTTATATGCTAACCCTTAAACCACGAGGGATCTCCACATTGAATACTTTATAATATAGCCGAATGAGTTAACCTTCAGATAAATATGGCGGTCGAGGTTGACGGGAAATTACCAAATTTCGTGCAAATTTATTCGGCCGCTGTGATTTAAGCTCCAAACACATTAACATGGTAATGACACAATTTGTGCCATGTTAATCTGAGCCCCTTAAGGTTTATTATTAAATAATATTAGCTAACTCACGCAGCTTCGTTTGTCTGTAGATAGTAGATAACATGTCATTGATGTAATCACTGATACAAAACCAGTGTTTGATAAACGGTTAAAAATTTTTTAGTTCGAGACTAAGATGAGAGCGCTTCATAAACCTATATAAACCGGCTTAAGCCGAAACCATGGAATTAGTAATATTCACGCACAGTGCGAACAAAAATTGGGATCCGTGAACATCAAAAATGTTTTTAAAAACTTATAGAGGTTTTTTTAAAAGTAACCGGTATTTTTGAGGTTAAGGTAGAGTCAAACTTTTACAAAATGTTCCTTTTATACTTGAGCAAATTTAGGTTTTAAAATTAACTGGTTAATAAAACCCTAATACAAACATTCATTGTCTATTGCCTGGTTCTTATATAGATAAAAGACTCTAAAATTAATTACGAGTACTAACATTTTCTACGAGGCGTGCCTATAAATTTCAAATTACCAAATGTCAAAACAACTTGTGGGACGCCTCGTTATTATTAAATTGGTTGTTAACGGTTACTGCTACTAATGACGGATCGTTGATTATAGGAATCCAGCACCTCTTGATGTTAATTTTTAAAAGTTAAATTAATATATCGGTAAATAATCGTTTAATGCTTTATTCATGAAAGCGTAATAGACAGACAAAGGGACAAACAGATAGACTTTGGCATTTTTACTTTATTTTTATATATTTGTAAATGATAATACATTCGTACCGCTAGATGTAATCACCTAGGG
Organism: Apodemia mormo; assembly: GCA_036924255.1. Lineage (NCBI taxonomy): Eukaryota > Metazoa > Arthropoda > Insecta > Lepidoptera > Riodinidae > Apodemia > Apodemia mormo. The sequence continues at coordinate 3,633,458 of JAUPFN010000006.1, read as the reverse complement.
TTTCCTAATTCAAATTTTATTTTGTATTTTATTCACGAAAATTTTTCTTGTTTTTTTTTGGCATGTTAAACTACTTATAACCCCAAATATTCACCCTTTTACTCTCAAAATCCCCTAATTTTCACCTTCTTACTCTTATTTACCACTAACCCCCACCCAAGAAAATATTCATAAAGTACAAATAATTTATATGGCAAAACAACGTTTGCCAGCCCAAATTGGAATGTACATTTACATGTAACTGTTTTCTCCAAAACGGGTCTAATGATTTTGACGAAATTTTGTATTAAGATAGTTTAAAACTATTAAAATTGATCTAGATAAGTGTCATCTCCGTTATAATCTGTTTTCCCATAAAACCATATATATATCGCCTCTGTGGTCTAGCGGTCCAGCGTTGGCATTGACCACATGAGGTCCCGGGTTCGATTCCCGGGTTGGACACAAAAAAAAGTGTTTTTTCAGTTTTCTGAGAAACACAAAGTTGCCCGGGATTGGAAAGTGCCTGGTTGGCGATAGGCTTGCCACCTATCACATTTTGTGGGACCAAGTATCTTCGGCTAATCGTGGGTGCACTTGTTGTACCTCTGCCTACCCCTTCGGGAATATGGGCGTGAAGATACTTTTTTTTTTCCGAGCGAATCTTGCTTGGCCAGCTAGTGTCAATTTAAGTACCGAATTTCACAAGCAACTGAATAGTCTGAACAATTATTAAGTTTGCGTTAAGTTTAAGTGTGAAGTCGCAAGTGTGTGTTGTAGGGCGGATCTGGTGACTTTGCCGGCGAACGCGAAGCTGCACTACAACTTTGGGAACTTCCTGCGCGAGACGGACCAACAAGACAGCGCTATCAAACACTACAAAGAAGCTTTGAGGTACAAACGCTGCCACTTCCTAGATGTTTGTAATGCGTTCTGAGGACTTTGTATTATGCCAGGATTTAAGCATTCCCGTATTTAAATCTTTTGAAATGTACAAAAATAAATCGTTTTTTATTTTATTTTATAAACTAAGCCAAATTTAAGTAGCTGTAGCTTTTGTAAGTGATGAGCATAGACGTTTGTATTTCAGTATTTACATATACATATTTTATGTAATAGCGATCTATCTGGTTAAAATTCAACCATACAACGAACAATAAAATCTGTTTAATTTGACAACAGTATTTAACTAAAAAGAAAGTTGTTCAAATGTGTGTATCTTTTAATATTTTTATTTTTATTTTATATCATAAGATAGCAAACAAGCAGATGGGTCTCCTGATGGAAAGAGTCAACCATCGCCTATAGACACCAAAGATGTTAATGGTGCGTTGCTATCTTGTGGCGAGGTCTAATGTCACATGCATAAGTTTACCGGCTACCTTACCCTCCAAACCGAAACACGACAGCGACAAACACTGACGCTATTGCGGCAGGAATAGATAAGGCGGTGGTACCAGACCCGGGCGAAACAATGCAGAACTCTACCACCTAGTAGCCACGATGGTAGTGACTCGATAGCCAATCGGTCGCCTTTTACGACCTGCCTGGCAGAACGACAGTTGGCCTATTCTTCAAAGGAGGCCGGGACCAACACGGCGAAAATCTTTTAATATATTTAATTACGTGAAAAGTTGTTTGTCTGCGACGCACTGTGAAATTAAATCATAGTTAATGCAAATAAATAAATTTACTATTATTATTATTATGTTAATAATAATAATAATAATAATGCATATTCACACACGTATGCATTACATATATAATGGCATTATATTTTTACATTTTTACTCTAAATAATAAACATTCAATAATTCAATAGGTACTTCATATTTTTTCCACTTTAAATGCTTATTATTAAACATAGTTAAAACTCGTGTTAAATCATAATATATGCCTTCTTTTCTGCATTTAACTGTATACACAAGAATTTTAACTACATAGGATACAAGAGTTGGTCTGAAGCTTCATAAAGCTAAATAAATTAGTTTAAGCCAAAACCACGAATTATACATCACCACAATGAAGGCAAAAACTAAGAGCGGCGAACATCAAAGAGAATTATATCAAAAATATCTCTAGAAACCGGATTATAGATTCAAACCCTTATAAATTTATTCCATAAGGAAACTGCTATTTTTAGGTTAAGGTAGATACAAACAACAACAAAGAACACAGGCCATTTTGGTTTTGTACATTCCTTGCATTTCTTTCGGAGTGACGAATATTAGATAAACTAGAATAATTTTCTACACTTTTTAAATCGATTAAATAAAATGTATCACTAGGAACAATCATATAAAAATTTTGAGACTATAATTTGATTGAACTCTATCATCATATTAAAGTGTTACCATTGTATAAAACTTTACATTTTCATCAAAACAGCAATAAATTTATATATCATAATTTTCAATATAAGTATCAAATAAAAATTCTCCCTGTTTTTAGTTTTTGTATTAAAGAATAGTTAAAGCTAATTTATTTTTTTGTTCTTTTAAGTACCTTTAAAGTGTCTTCGCAAAATCTTAGCTCAGAATCCTGTCAATCTAACTTAGATTTCTGAGATTAGCAGCTGTTGTACTGAAGACACCCAATGACAAGATAAATACCTAACCACAGACTACTAAAGAGAGAATTGATTATTTACGTTAACCTTACCTAAATTCCAACTTTATTTAACTACTATTCCCCAAGTTAAAAGAATATTTATTAAATGCGGATAAGTTAAGGAGTTGATATAGAATTTTAAGAAATATATTAAACTTTGAGGTAATTACCAAAAAAAAAAACGATGTATGAAGTCTTGTCCGTGTTCTTTAGATTTCAAATTTTAGTTAACATGCTCTAGTCATATATATTGCTCGAATGAGGGGTCAACCTATTTATAAAATATAGACTACTAATTTTTATCTTTCGTTTGTTTCTCAGCAATAACAAAACTCAAAAACCAGCGGATTTTTTTATAGTATAAGGTAGCAAACAAGCAGACGGGTCTCCTGATGGAAAGAGTCAACCATCGCCTATAGACACCAAAGATGTTAATGGTGCTCTAGTGGAAACTCGCTGCTCCAGTCCGCTCGTGACCATGGTCAATGTAACTTGGCGTTTCGTCGAGCTTTTTTTGACTCGTTTATATATGTTGAAAAGGTTAATGTTGCGTTGCTATCTTGTGGCAAGGTGTTATGACAAATGCATAAGTTTACCGGCTACCTTACCCTCCAAACCGGAACACGACAGAAACCAGCACTGACGCTATTGCGGCAGGAATAGGTAAAGCGGTGGTACCAGAGCCGGGCGAGATAATGCAGAACTCTATCACCTAGTAGCCACGATGTTAGTGATTCGTATAGTCAATCGGTCGCCTTTTACGACCTGCCTGGCAAGCGGCAATTGGTCTTTTCTTCAAAGTAGCCCGGGACCAACACGGGGAAAAATGGATGGAAATGGAAAATGGATGGGGATGGATTAACTTATTGTTGTAAAAACGGTGCTTGATTATATATTGACGGGGAGAAACGCGTTCATCTAAAGGTTTTTATTATCAGGTTATGGCCAGCATACGCCAGCGCTCACAACAACTTAGGCACCCTAGTGACTGGTTCAGAAAACGCAGAACATCATTTTTTACAAGCAATCAAATACAACAGGCATCACGTGAACGCGCACTACAACCTAGGGAAGCTCTATAAGTAAGTAATTAAAAGTAATCAATACATTTATGTGTAGAGGAGGTACCCTCAAATTATTTTGAAGATTTCATTTTGTCATTTTGTTGGCGTAACTAATATGTATATTCAATTTAGGGTTAAGTGAAAAAAACAATTTTTTTTCTTAGCCTAAGGGTTAAATTTGTAGGTTATAAAAAACAAAAATTTTTGAAAAAAAATTTTACTCAACATCTTGAAGCAGCCTACTCATTTTTAAAATTAATTAGGAGTAAAAATATTTGGTTGCAAAAAAAAATTAAAGGCGTTTTAGAAAATTCAAAATATCCTCTTTTATGCCAATTAAAAATCACAAGTTAAAAAAAATTGTGACTATTGTTTTAATTTAAAAAAAAATCCCAAAAAGTTACATTCCTCGTAAGAACACTAGAATAAAATTTGAGTTGGAAATGATCATAATTGCTAATTCTTGGATGTTTTAAGTCGTTAAAAGAGAAATTTTTTTTTGCAACCAAATATTTTTACTCGTAATTAATTTTAAAAATGAGTGGGCTGCCTCAAGGTGTTGAGAAAATTTTTTTTTTCAAATATTTTTGTTTTTTATAAGCTACAAATTTGTCCCCCAGGCTAAGAAAAAAAAATTGTTTTTTTCACTCCACCCTAATGTTCATACCAAATTACAGCTTTCTAGTACTCACTGTCCCTGAGCTAAGCTGCAGATGGACAAACGAAAGCGCGGATGAATGGACATCGTAAAACTATAAGGGTTCCTTGTAGTCTTCGAAACCCTTAAACAAACTGTAACAAAAGATTTCAATAAAAGTGTGTAACTTCAAATTTAATCTTATTTCACAATGTAATGGTCCAAAACTTGTCACTTTAAAACCTTCTACAACCTGGCTTTATAAAAAACACAGACCACATGAATACTAATATACACGCCATTGGGAAGAAAACGTGTCGCCGCGCATTTGAGCAAACGCTCCTACCAACGATCTATTTTTATTTATCTATGAATCTATTTTATTTATGAATCTATTTTTTACGATATATCTACAAATGTACGACATATTTGTCATACATTTGTAGATATATCGTGAAAAATAGAAATAAGTCATGTTGTAATTATTTTATCGCATCGAATTAGATATTAAGTTTCAAAAATTACCCTTGAAGTAATTTTATTTCATCGGTAAGTTTCGTAACTTTAACACTGTATTTCTGTGTGCGAATGCATGCTACTCTGACAAACTAAGAAATTGCCTTGTAGGCTGTATCCATTTAATCCGTGAAAAAAATATACGTACTTGCATACACTTAAACGCTCGAAAGAATTTCTTTTTTCTGCGTAGTCAGGTAAAAAGGATGCGGTAAAAGAAGTATTATAAACCCGGCTTAATCTTAGGTTAAAGTTAGAATTAATTTACACAGAATACGAGCGTTTTAAGACAGAAAGATTAATTGTTCAACGGAGACGGTTTTAATTAGTAACTTAATTTATTTTAAATCAGTAGAGAGGATATTAATTAAGGAAGGTTCTCTATTTGTTTAAAAATTAAGATAAGGAAGTTTAACCAATTGCAATATAAAACCAGCCAGGAGAAAAACGAATGTTTTTAAAGTGAAATAAATCACTGAGCTTTTAGGGTTCCGTACCAAAAAGGTAAAAACGGGACCCCATTACTAAGCCTCCGCTGTCTGTCTGTCTGTCACCAAGCTGTATCTCATAAACCGTGATAGCTAGAAAGCTGAAATTTTTACAAATTATGTATATCCGTTGCCACTATAAAAACTAATACTAAAAATAAAAAAATGAAAATACCCATACAATGAACGTGTTTTTTTCGTATTTTTTTGCTCAGTATTAATAACGGTACCGTGTGGAGGCTTAAAATTTTCACAGAATATTTATTTGAATATTACCTTTCAAAATAAATAATTGAATAAAAATAAAGTAAATATTAAAGAAATAGACAAAAAAGATGTTAATGGTGCATTGCTATCCTTGTGGCGGGGTCTTTAATGCCACCTGTATAAGTTTACAGGCTACATTACCCTCCAAACTGAAACATGACAGCCATAAGCACTGACGCTTTTGCTGAAAGAATAGGTAAGGCGGTGGTATCAGATACGGGCGAGACAATGTAGAATATCTCTTACCACCTAGTAGTTACAATGATGGTAATGACTTACTTAGCCAATCGTTCGCCTCAAACGAATAGCCTGGGAGAATGACAGATTGTCTTTTCTGCAAAGAGCCTGGAGCAACCGAGGGAAGGTCATCTCTTTCTATTGAAAGAACCTATTTGTTTGCCATCTTATTGCTCCCTTGAGACACAGTAGTTATGTCGTAGCGGCGTGTGTGTCAACAGCGATAGCCCATTGTTGGCCTTTTTATATTGGCACTATAAAATATATTCTACAACACATGATTTAATGCTCAAATTTGAATGTCGAGGCTTTTGCTGACTTGGTAATATTTTCTTTAGAGTACATTTCTTCTTTTGCGACTAGTCGTTTTCAGCGGTACAACTTGCGTAAATCTTGACTTTATGGGAATAATGTACGGGCAGCTTTCTGGTAATATAATTTCGAAATCGGTTTCAAAGTTCTAGAGATTACTTTCTTCAAACAAACTCATAAGCTTGCAAATGTCACTTGTTTATAATACTAGTATAAAGCATGACAATAACAAAATAACAATATTAAAAAAAACATAAGAAATAATAATCTGGTTCATTGCTCTTGTGTATAGATGTTATAGTAGGGGAGCCCAAGCGGGGATTTTGGTATTAACTCGAGCGCGTCAGATTAATGTAAGAGGGGGTGCCTCACATAATGTTAAGTCTCTCCACTAAATATAAGCCCTTTCTATAGAGGGGAGTAACTATGGCAGAAAAAAAAACCAAAATTAAGTTAACTTCGGCGTATGGAAATTGTCAGAATACTCTTTCTTCATAATTCTTACATAATTTCCTCCATAATAAAAGAAAATTCAGTCGCGCTCGAGACTGTTAAGACAATATTTTCTTTGCAATTTTGTAACCCTCCCACTTACTTACACTACACTTGTTGTCAGATTTTTTAAATTTTAGCCGACAACCAACCATACCCAAATCTAACGCGCTGCAGTGTTTCCATATTACTCATTTTTTTAAACATATTTTTATCTGTAGATTTTTTGAAATGAAAAACATGATATAACCTTTTATTTTTACTATAATTTAATCTTCAAAATCCAATAGGTCCCTACGACGCTCGAGTAACTACCAATTAAGTATCTTGGGCTCCTCTACTATTACGAAATAAAAGCTTGCGCTGCTATAATAAAATTACAAATATATTCTAAGAATTTTTAAAATCGGTCTTGTAGTTTTGTTTAATATATCATTAGATAGTAAACAAGCAGATGGTTCTCCTGATGGAAGGAGAAACCATCGCCTATAGACACCAAGATATCAATGGTGCCTTACTCTTCGTGAGCAAGATGGTGATACCACATGCATAAGTCTACCAGGTACCTTACCCTCCAAATCAAAACACGACAAAGACGCTATTTGACGCTATTTGTCCAGGAATAGATAAGGCGGTTGTACTAAATACATGGGGCGAGACGTTCCGTAACTCAACCACCTAGTAGACGTGATAGTAGCGACTTACGACCTGAGTGCTAAGTGTTTTTCTTTTCGCATTCGATCGTGAGTGCGTTTCGAGTTTACTAGGAATTTGTATGTGATTTGTACAGCGCCACCTAGTGGTAAACTGGTTTCTCACGTTTACCACTAGGTGGCGCTGTACAAATCACATACAAATTCTTAGTAAACTCCAAACGCGCTCACGATCGAATGCGAAAAGAAAAACTCATACTTAGTACTCTGTTTGGTAGAACGGCAGTTGGTCTATTCTTCAAAGGAGTCCAGACTAACATGGGGGAACTTTTGTAACGACTAAGTTACAGACAAATGTTTTCTCTTTATAATATTAGTATTATATATAGTTGGGACCAAAAGGGATGTAAGGGGGCATACAAAAATTACGGGAGGTGTTAGGCATTATCAAGATAAATATCATAAAACCTCACGTGGGTGAAGGGGCTACTTTGCAAATATTACGTATTTTAAAAGGCTGAAATTTATTAGGTAAAATTTGTCGTTGTTCGATTTTTTAACCATTGTTGTAGATCTTAAATTCTTGTCTCAATTTGTTTTATATAAAATTCTAAGGTATCTTTTTAGTATTTATATAAAAAACAAAACATGATGTACAAAACAAAATATGTATCTCTACCTACATCTTCAGGGATACGAGCGTGAATATACTTTTTTTGTACATTATACACATGATCAAATGAGTACAATTTCCAGGAAAAGTGGCAAAACTCATGAAGCAGTGCGGATGTTGGAACGCTGCGTGATTCTTCAGCCTCGATTCGTGCAGGCACACGTCGAGCTGCTGGCCCTCAAGACGGACGAGGACAAGCGTGCTATACTGGCCAGGCTAGTCGAGCTGGAGCCGAACAACTGGGAGCATTATCTACTTTACGGAAACTGGTTTAAAGCTAGAGGTAAGAGTGCATTAAGAAACCAAGAATTGTTCTATACCATAAGGTAGAAAATAAGCAGATTGTTCTCCTGATGCAGACACCCATCGCATATATACACCAAAGATGTTAATGATGCTTTGCTATCCCAGAGGCGGGATCTTAATGTCACATGTATAAGTTTAGCAGCTACCTCACCCTCCGAACCGGAACACTGTGTTACAAGCCCTGACGCTGTTGCAGCAGGAGTATGTGACCGCATCAATCCCGGGCGAAACAGTGCAGATCTATCTACGACGATAGTAGTGACATGCATAGCTAATTGATCGCCTTTTATAAACTGCCTGGCAGAACGGCAATGTTCTAAACTTTAAAGGGGACTTGGACCGCATAATATGATAATGAAAAGTTAACAAAACAAAGGGTGTAGGTACCGGGGAAGACGAAGACTGATGTACCATGATCAGATTGGTCGAGCATTGTCCGGAGGCGGTGTTAAGAGTAATTTATGTTTAAGAAGCAAGATAAGCCTGCATGGATCGTGATGTATGGCAGTCGGTTCTCTTTAAATACCCGGTAATGGATCTGGCGTGAAAATATATGTGTAGGAGTAGGGGATACCACCTATTAATTACTATGGTAGAGACATGACTGGTCAACCGTTTATATGACCTGCTGGACTGGATGTATTTTCCTACTCCTCCTATACTCTTCTGATTAAATTCGATGCGGGTTCCAAGATAGCTTAGCTTTTCCCCTAGGGCACTTTGAGCTCGCAAATCAGAGGTAATCAGAAAGGTTGCTGCTCTTGATTCTGGTTTACGGAAGTTACAGTGGTGGAAACGAGAAGTGGCCCCATTATATGACCTGTCTTTCAGAATGACAGATTCTATAAACTAAAAAAATATAAAAAAGTTTTTCTTATAAATGTTCTTATCGACGAACGAAGACGAGGCTTTACTACATAAAGGTTAAAAGGGTATGCTATAAAAGGTAACTTATGTCAATATTAAATTTTGTCCGGCTAGTTGACAAAATGTGTTAGAGATAGTATTTAAATATGTAGCCACATTTCCTTGTATCTAATAGATAACTTTAATCGAACATTTTTTGTGTGTATATTATATATATATATATATATATATATATATATATATATATATATATATATATATATAAATATATAATCTGATCTCGGAAACAATTTTCATGAAATTTAGTGTGCATGGGGTTTCAGGGGCGATAAATTAATCTAGCTAGGTTAGATACTTCAATCGTACCAACTCACACCCTAACCCACTGGTGTTAGCCGCGGCAGACTACATCCCAGATCCTAATCCTTATCCCAAATAAAGTAGGGCCCGCCATGTTCTCACCGATCCCGATGACCTGATTGATAACTGTGGCCAACGAAATATACCAAAGCACTACACACCTACACGCAGGACAATGCCGCTAACCCTCTAATCATAAATCACGACATCACCCCTAAGCCGAGGATCGGTCTCACAAGAGAAACCCTTAGTGTGAAGAGCGTACAACCCCACATCTTTAAACTCTGGCTCGCCCCCATGACTGGTGAAGCCGTAAAGCCCTTAAGGCCAGCAGTGTACAGGTGCCATTGTTGATCGGTTCGGATGTCTTCATCTTTTTGCGTTCTGGACACTTCTTCACTTTTTTATATGGGGTTAATGGGTATCATTACATTCCTACATAAATTTCTTTCAGACGTTAGACATTTCTTATATTTTGATATGGCTGTGGCTGATTACAATTTTACATTGAATTTTTCACTTAAGTGCCTTATATATTTACTATTAGCGTTGAAAAAAAATTATTTATTTACCAGAATATGGGAGTTACAAGTTATTAAAATTTGATTAAGTTACCAACATATTCTACCATGATATGGTGTGCAAATATTTTAAAATTATAATTATTTATCAATAAACTAAAAATGTTGTGAGTCGATTTTTACAATTACTACCGGATTGGAACGCGGCCACACACTGAGAAGATCCGGCGGAAGAAACTCAGCGGGCTTGTTTTTTTTTTTAAATTATAGTTACATGATACAATTACACACATTAATTGACATCACAACTTATTTCTATAAATTACAAAATTCATTTTTAGTTTAATTAAAATATTGACATTTTTCAAAGTTTAAGAAGAAAGATAATAGATAAAATGTAACAATTTAGTTAAGTTGTACAATTTAATGTATATTTATCAACATGTTCTACCTTATAAACTAAATTTTTTAATATGCAATTTTATAAATCTCAATACAATACAATACAATAACTCTTTATTGTGCACCAAAATATATGACAACATTATAAGTTACAACATAAAAATAATACAAGTAAGATACACAAAGGCGGAGATACACAAATCTCGTAATTTAAAAAGATTAATTTCTAATTCATGTTAGTTTAAATTTATTAATTACAACGTTTTTTTATAATTATATACAATAAAAGATTTATTATTAGATTAATATTTAATTTTATCAGCAAGAAATTCATTTACATTATAATAAGATTTGTCTAGTAGTAAATCAAATAGTTGTTTGCGGAATTTATTAAGAGGTAAGGATTTAAGACTATCAGGAATATGATTGTATATATCAATTGCCATACAATAGGCATTTCTTTTAAAAATGTGGAGTCTTTGGCTGGGCATATGTAGTTTTTCACTATTCCTAAAATATGTATTACCTAATACTTCAGCATTTGTTTTAAACAAGTGTTGATGTTTTTTTACAAATGCGCATACCGCCAGGATATAAAGACAAGGTAATGGTAGTGTTTTAAGTTTTTTAAAAAGTGGTTTACAAGAATAAAGTTGATTCACATTACATATTGCACGTATACATTTAAATATTTTGATTAAATCTACTGAGTTTCCCCAAATAGGGATTCCGTATTGCAATACAGATGAGACATATCCATGATATGCTAACAAGGTAGCGTTTAAGTTTGCTGTTTCTCTTATTCTTCTTAAAACATACACAAATCTATCAATTTTATTGCAAAGAGAACCAATGTGTGCTTTCCAGTTACAATGTTTGTCAATTAATATTCCTAGAAACTTAGTATTATCTGTATTTTCTATATTGGTATTGTTAAAAAATATGTTTGAACTTTTGATATTATTACTGTAATATGTTTGAAATTCAACTATTTTTGTTTTACTCAAGTTAATTTTTAGATTGTTGCTTTTGAACTATTCTGAAACTTTAAGTAAGGTTTCAGATGTTTCCTTTACTAAAAGATTTTTGTTTTTACATTTAATAAGGAGGGTAGTGTCATCTGCAAATAAAAATGATTCATGTTCGATAGTTTCTGGGAAATCATTAATATAAATTAGAAAAAGCAAGGGCCCTAAAACACTTCCCTGTGGTATTCCACAGTCACTACAGCAATAATTTGAAGTAAATATTTTTTGATGATTGCCACATACTTTTGAAATTTCAACACATTGTTTCCTTTTATCTAAATAACTTTGTATTCACTCTAATGATTTTCCTTTGATGCCATACTTTTCAAGCTTTGTCAACAGAATTCTATGTGAAACAAAATCAAATGCCTTACTCATATCTAAAAATACACAAAGTGGATACATTTTTGTATTCAGGCATTCCGTAATACTTTTTACTAACTCAAAACATGCTAAGGTTGTAGATCTACCTTTCCTAAATCCATATTGATTATTTTTTAATAATTTAAATTCCAGTAAATAATTATAAAGTCTTTCATACATAGCTTTTTCAAAAATTTTTGAGAATACTGGAATTAATGTAATAGGCCTATAATTATATTTTTATTTTATAGTTTATAGTTTGAGACTGATTCAATATTTACTTTTATACTTTGTGCCATTTTATGGTCAGATAAACCAAGTGGATGAGTGAGAGATTGTACATTTTCCAAGTTGCTAGCAATTACATCTAAACATGCATTCTTCCTAGTAGGTTATAATATATGTTGATTAATATTATTATTTAAAAGAATGCCTTGTAATTGTTTATGTGCATAGTTATTCTGCATTAGATCTATATTCCAATCTCCACAAAGAATAATTTTTTTCTTAGAGTTTTTCATAATATGTTATAATAATAATTCTAATTTACTTAGAAAAATTTCAACATTTGAACTAGGTGTACGATAAATACAAATTATTATTAATTTGTAACATGTTATTTCAACAGCACAGCATTCAAAAGAAAATGGTAAGCGTATTTGTAAATCAAGAGTTTTAAATTGTAGATCATTTCTTACCATCAGCGATGAAAATTATTTTATGAAATTTTATAATCAATAAATCTTTACAAGAGCTTTCGAATAAAACTTAACCGAATTTTATAGTTGCTCTCAATCTAATGATATACTATATTATGCAAAATATGTGACGCAGTAAAATGAACTAAAAATGTCGGCACTTCCTACTCCAATATTCGCGAAGCGTTGTAATCCACGTTTAGGTTATCAAATTCTTTGATTCTTTAGCTATCCAGCGGTATAATTAGATTTTGGATGTTGGTGATGGTGATGGTTATGTAACTATAACACCAAACTGTATCCCCCGATTTTGTTATCATCCGTTTTTTGAACTCTCCCCCTATGTAGGCAATTTTAAAGACGTTTTCACGTCAAAAAAATACCAAGCTAAACTCGGCCATCCAAGTTCAATCTAATTTAATTGTTTATGATGCGACGGTTGCGTACCTACTTCGTCAAAATGATACATTTAGGATTGTATCTTTCAGAGGACGCAATTTTATCCCCCCCCCCCCCTAGTTAGTGTAAATTTAAGTTAAAATTTGTGGGGATCACCCTAATTTTTGGTCGCCACCTTGGAAAAAGAGGTGCAAAGCGTAAAGGGCTACATATCAAAAAATAAAATTTTGTCCTCTGTCAAACGCTAAGGCCTAAAAAATGAAAAATTTCAATGAGGTAACTGTCAATGAGTTTTAATGTTAAAGTAAGGAAATTGGCCAGCTCTACCTTTTGTATCGTAGTAAAGTCGGTGGTTACCTCAGGCTGTGTCCTGATTTGGATGGCAAGATTGACTGTAATTCCGCTTAAGAGTAGATCCTCCCCACCAGATGGTGTGTTGAACACATTAAAACCTTTAGTGTCTTTAAATAATCGTTATATTTTCCGTCAAGAGTACCTCATATTTGTTTATTATTAGGGGATATATGTATACAATAAATACATATAAAACAAAGTCCTGCTATGTTACATAATTTATAATTTAAGAACGACTGGACCAATTTTTATGATTTTTGTGTGTTTAGATTTGTCTTCATCTAGAATAGGATAATATGTATTAAAACATGGAATCAGTAAAAAATCCATACTAATATTATAAATATGAAAGAACCTCAGTCTGTCTATCTCTTCTTAACGCTTAAACCACTGAACCAATTTGGATGAAATTTAGTACAGATATAATTTGAGACCTGAAAAAGGACACAGGATATTTTTTAACACGGAAATCCCACTGGAACGGGAACTATGGTGGTTAAACCACGGCATGGTCTATCTTTTAAACTACGGTAATAAGGAGTAACTTTGTATAAGGGAGAGTAGATAGTATTCGGTGTGAATAATAAAATAAGCATGTTTCGTAATGTAATCAACAGCATTTAATCTATTCACTTATTCAATGGTCAGCTATAACCATACAACATCACGGGAAACTGATTTATTACACTTCACCACACATCTCTCTATTTATTATAAGATCAACACAATTTCTTAGCAATTATTCTAGTATGATTCTCTGTTTAATATTTTAATATATTTTAATAAAATTATTAGCAAAAAATAATGAAGAAATCACTTACGTTATAACGCAGTTGTGCACTCGGAGACGATCACAGTGAGAATGGCCGAGGCTTGCTTTTTCGTTGTTATTTATACTACAAACAAGTTGTTTACTTGCATTTTTGCACGTGCGGGCGCACGTGCGATTATCGATAACATAGTAACAACAAAATATTATTAGGACAAATTGAATAAATATTGTTGTGTTCCCTAACATTTGGCTACTTTTATTTCAGAAAATTTTCCACGCGAACGAAGTCGCGGGCACAGCTACTTGTCCGGGTCAAAAACCAATAAATTTTGAACGCGTTTTTGTGGTGCTTGCGAAGTAACTAAAAATTTACAATTTTCGGACATTTTCTTTATAATATGTACAGCTTTAAGACATTGCGTCTTGCCAAATTCTATAATTCTAGATATATAAAAGGTTAAAGTGACTGACTGAGGTATCAATGCATAGGCCAAATCTTTAGGGCTAGACTATCATGCAGGTATCCATTAAGTGGGGCGTTTATTAAATATATTAGAGTATTTATATATGTATTTCTATGTATTAGTATCGTTGACTGACACCCAAACTACAAGCACATAATTTGCTTACTTTGGGGTTAGATCAAGTTGTGTAATTTGTCCAGTGATATTTATTAATTTATTATGAATTATTAATTACGGAAGGATTTTTCAAAATTCAACCCCGAAGGGGGTGAAATACTGGGATAATAGTTTGTATGAAACTTTTTATTCCTTAGACATATTTGCATGTAATTTCGTATAAATCGAGTACAAAAAAACAATGAAAAAGTGTTAAGCGTTTTTCAAAATTCGATCCCTAAGGGGGTAAAATAAGGGAATTAACTTATAAAGGTAGTAATAATTTCTAAAGTAAATATGCGCGAGCAAAGCTGCTGGTAATAACTAGTTTCTTATAATTGTTGAAGGTTTGCCGATACCAGCATCGAGATACTTCTTAGAAGCAACAAGACTTAGTTTCAAAATCCGAAACTTAGATAAGCCGGTGCGAGGTGATTTAATATCGTTCAGATCGACTGCGCTCACGTACAGAAGTTTGGGTCAGAAGTCAAGGATACTGCAACTTTTGACAAGGTGAGAAGAAAAGATAATAATAAACTAACATTGGTTAAAGGAATATAAAGCTATAAGTAAATGCGAATTAAGGAAGCTTTCGGATTCCTTTTTATGTATATTTTATATCATAATATTGCACGGACTGACTGCTATATATATATATAAATATATATATATATATATATATATATATATATATATATATTTATTTATTTATTTATTTATTTATTTATTTATTTATTTATTTATTTATTTATTTATTTATTTATTTATATATATATAGCAGTCAGTCCTAACCTAATCACTCGACTAACAGGGTGGTCAAACCATTGTACTAATCGTTTTTTTTTCAGATGGCATACGTGGAGACGAGGTTGGCCCAGTATGGCTGCCGCTCATATGTATTTACGGGATTGGCGCCTAAAAATGGAATTAGAGGGGCGGGTTCAAATTTATTCGAAAGCCGCTAATCCTGCTGTAAGTAAAAGCAAAATACTAACGGTAATCTAGTTATTACCACATTAAACCTGCACCTAAACCTTACTGCTTTTAAATTTCAATAAGCTTCGGTATTACTGAAACAAAATAGTCACATTAAATTAATCTCTATAGCGTGTGGTTTATTACTTAATGTAATACATACTGGCTAATTGCACCAACCTCGTCTTAATTTAGAACAAAATAAAAACAGAACAGTCATTAGTGACATGCTGTCACATTCTTTTCATTTAAGACAAAAAGTGACAGCATACTGCTTAGGGTTTTCCTAAGCTAGGACAACGTTAGTGGATTTGGCCGTAAGTATCTGTAGTTCAAAAGAATTATACACATTAGTATATTCTATACTTTCCATCGTCGGCACTTGGTGAAATTCCATTGTTACTAGACACTTTTACTATTCCACTTTTTTTTTTATAGAAGAGGGGGCAACGAGCAAGAGGCGCACTTTGGTCATTTTGGTCATTTAAGAATCTTTGTTCACCCTTTGTTAACAAAGACTCTTAAATGACCAAACGGAGCTCAATACTTCTCCTTTGTTAAACCCTTTTTAATATTTATATAGGCACAAATATGTACTAAAAGTAATAATTATTAATTATAACGTAATGCAATGTAATAAATTTTTTAATGCAATTTCAATTTGACATTTTCGATAATTATTCTGTTTTATTGTTATTATTTTAGTTTAAATATTTTAATTTATATTATTAATTTGACATTTAAACATTTTTCATTTTTATTTACTTAGTGATAATTATGTTTACTCATCTTTGACATAAATAACTGTGTAATAGGTAATAGGTGTGTTAATCTATTTTTATTTTATTTTATTATGTTTTACTTGACATTATTTATATAGCATAATTAATTATTTAATTGATATTTTTGTATCCATAAGTATAGTTATAAATTAGTGCAATATAATTGTAAATTAAAATTTCCCACATTGTTGGGCAATATTGATAAGGCTGACAACACCTGTGAGCGATATTTAAGCTTACACTTTTAAAATCAATATTTACGTTTGTTTATATTCCACAACAGTCAATAATAATCAGTTAAGTATATTACATCCTGAAGATGCTTTAAAAAGTGAAACCGGTCGAGTAATATAATAAAAATTGTGTAAAAGTGAAATTTATGTACAAGTGGAATAGTAAAAGTGTCTAGTATACACATTATCTTAAACTTTAATATCTATATATTAATATGTGAAGAAAAAAATTGGAGCCCTTTTTAAGACAATTGCGCGAACGCGAATAATTGCGAGACCCATCGCCTATAGACACCAAAGATGTTAATGGTGCGTTGCTATCTTGGGGCGAGATCTAATGCCACATGCATACGTTTACCGGCTACCTTACCCTCCAAAACGGAACACGACAGCCACAAGCACTTACGCTATTGCGGTAGGAATAGGTAGGGCGTGGTACCAGACCAACCTGGAACTTTACCACCTACTAGCCACGATGGTATTGAATCGCGTAGCAAATCGGTCGCCTTTTACGACCTGCCTGGCAGAACGGCAGTTGGTCTATTCTTCAAAGGAGCCCGGACCAACACGGGGAATATAAGTAATAAGTGTAACGCTATACGGTGTTTACAAAAGACAATTCATAAAAATATAAAACATACTTAGTGGTTTTTTTTCTTATTGCCGTTTCATAATTAGAGGAAAACGACTTAGAAAATCCGTAACGATAAAAAAAAGAACTATCATTTGAAATGCTGTACAAATTTATATAGCTATATCAAGATTGTTATACATTTAGCTAAATGCATTTGGGCGAAATTAAGTATACTTATCTTGAGTATCATCAGTATTTTATCATAGAAAAATGCCCCAGTATTGCTTGTCAGTCTGTGCCGTACATTTCATACTTTAATATCACCAGTTACTATATAATCCTATAAGTGATACTAATTAAGTGATATTTTTCAGAAATCAACAACATGCTTCGATCATTCCCAGCTAGCAATCGAAGCAGTGCCTTTACCAGACAACTCAACAAACAGTACAAATAGTGAAACAGTGAGTGAAAATGACAGTGACAATTCGTGTAATCGTAAAAATTGTAGTAAGAAACGCAACATTTCAATATCAACACAAATAAATGTTCATAATAAATCCGAGATAGGACTTAAGAAGAAGTGTACTTTGCATAAAGATAAGACTATTGAAGAAGGTATATTAGGATCGCAACTCACGGAACGCATACTAATGAAGACTTTTTAAGGCCTAATGCTAGTTTAGTAAGACATTTTATCTTATTTTTTCTAATGTTTCATTATGTTTAACTGTAATACTGTGGAACGGATTGATATTTAACCATAGAAATGTTTTATTATATTATTAATATTATGTATACATACGTTTTGGTTGATTATGCATAATTCTTAAATACAAATGGAGAGTTTATATTGCGTATAAATGGATTTATCTAATTACAATTTAGTTATAGTTAGTTAAATGTTTATTTTAAATTTACTTCCGATTAGAAGAAAGCTTTTCAATTCGACAAAATCTTTTTTTTATTATATGTTACGCTAAGTGATCATTTCTTACAGCCTGAAACAATTTATTTTTTAATATATTCAATATTAGATATTGAAGATTCTCAATATATTTCTACTTCTTTATGTGTGTTACTTCAGAAGTCGGTAATTTATTAACTAATTTAGAAAAAAATTTTCATTTAAGAATGTGTACTTACCATTTGGCCAGATATAAATTTAGTAAAGATCTTATTTAGGTTCTCAAAATACAGGAAATTGGATGTTGGTTTCTGCAGTTGTACGACGTTTAAATAGTACATCAGTTAATGTAATTTATTGGATTGCAGGATATAAGCCGATATTTCTTTTTTTATTTGAAATTCATCTAAATGAAAAGTGTCAATCTATCTATTTATTGACATAATGAAGTATAAATTTGTTCCTCTTCTTAAGACAATTACGCAAACTTTGGAGTAAGGAATTTGGCACAGTTATAATTTACGTAGCGGAGGCCTGCAGAAACATCGAATAGTCTACACAGTTCAACACTCACGTGATATCCATAATAATATACACACATGTATACTATTTCCTTTATGGCTAAAGTCTATTATGAAACTCAAAAGAGATTTCATTGTTTAGTCTATGGTCGAATATCAACTACCAAGACGTTCGTTAAGTTAAATTAATTTTTAATGACAGGATTTAAATTTACAGGAGATTAGAAGCTGATCTTTTCAGTATTATTATGATTCAAATTACTTTTAATAAGTTTTATTTGTGCAGAATAACAACTCGTTATTTACAATAATTGAATCAGAAGTTTCGGTTCCAGCATATATATACGATAAAATTTATTTTGTTATAGTTCAATTTAAAATATTTTCAGATTTGACTAAGTTAAAAGACGCAAAACAATATGTCGATATTTTGGCCTAAATGGCTCGTTTTGTACTTTTTTTGTCTTGATATCGTTGTGTTAGTGCAATATTCCGTGGTCAGAGTGACAGCAGCCTGTGGTTTAATTTAAAACATTAGTTACATAAGTTATTTTGAATCTTGACAAAAAATATGGCGCCAATTGCTAATATTTAAATCGATGCAAATACATCTTAAACCTATGGCAAATATTGTTTTATATCATAAGATAGCAAACAAGCTGGTGCCTTCCTTGCCAGAAAAAGACAACTATTGCCTCTATAGGCAATAGGTGTCTATACACCATAGATGTTAATGGCGTGTTTACAACTTTGAGGCGAGATTTAATACCATTTGTATAAGTTTATCAGCTATCTAGTACTGTAAAGCGGAATATGACAGCAATTAGCACTTATGGCTGGGACCCAGGCGAGACGTTGCAGAACTCTACAACTTATGCTTGGTTTCTATACAAATAAAACGACTCGTTTGGGTTACGAGTAATAATATTTTATACGAGGCGTAAGCTAAAACCATTTCTTTGAATGTTAAATTACTATAGGTCCAAAAAATAGTGAAACCTTTCGTTATTTTTAAATTGGCTGCTAATAGTTACAGCTACATAATATGATTATAAGGACCCGATATTAGTTGTCATTAGGTCAATATGGCAGTAACACATTTCGCCAATCTTGTTAACTTTGGTGAGAAAGCTGAACCTGAAAGGTAGATGGTCTATTCTTCAAAAAATATTTGGTTGAATGTGGATCTGTACATGTCTATGCTTTTCGAGATAGCATTACTGCTTTTTGTTGAAATGTTGCGGTATAGATTGCAAGATAGCCGGTAAGTTTGTATATGTGACAGAACATCTTGCCACGCCGATCTTAAGTTATAAATATAGTTATATTCTAATACAGATTTTGAGACCTTTTTTATATGGTCTAATGGCAGACGAGCTAACGGGCCAACTAATGAGAAATGGTTACCGATTCCCATAAATATCTGCAACATAAGAAGTGATGGGCTGCCAACACTTAAAAAATTAATTAATCCACCTCTTAAAATAACCATTGTCATACTGCTCAAGAAACATAAATTTGGGGAATTCATTCCATAATTTGGCAGTACGAACTAAAAATATCATAATGAGTCAGCATGACTTGAGGACTAAACGCACTGTTGATGAACACCATGAGTTACCATAAATTGAGGAGGTTCTGGCCACGGCGAGTGTTGTAATGGTGGAAAGGTGTAGCTGGTATCAAACAGCACTTAGAGTACCAACATTCAAACCAAGAAGCATAAGATATTATGACAGATCGGAATCGTGTATGATACGAGAAGTCTTCTCTGAATGCGGTCATATGGAAGAATTTGATAATTGGATGCACCAGCGTACTAGTGTAAACAGTATTCCATATGGCTTAGGACTTGAGCTTTGTATAATAAAAGTCTTTGACTATATTATATAAAGTAATATTTCGCTTGGTTAATCACCCCGAGTTTCTTGGAAGTTAATTTAGCTTTATCTTCCAGATGAATACAAAACTGGATCATAGAATTGGCCGTAAACAATTAGAGTTACTAATGGTTCTTCTTATGAATGGAAATTATCTAATGTATAATATAGGCACACAATTTCAGTTTAGAGCATTTCAGTCGGCTTATACAAAATGTTTTCCTTTCAATATCTGCAAACAATGATATTAGCTATAATTTACATTTACTCCACATACAGAGAATTTCCTATGTCATGTTAATAATTGTATAGCAATATTAAAGTTTCTGATGAATGTTTTGAATCTAAGTAAACAATACTCCCATTATTGGATTGCGATATGGACATAGCACATTTATAGCATAGTCAATGGCACTCTATGGAAAACGGAACCGGCTTCAAGGTTAAAGATTCAAATCCTAAGTCAGATAATTTGTTATAAATAATTTTACCATGTTTTATGAAAATCATAACTTGCTTGAATATAATTATACTGTTGTCTTAATATTGAAAGAAAATACAGGTTGCCCCTATACCTACATGAAAATATGAACGTGATTGCTTAAGTCCAATATTTCACCAAAAAAATGTTACTATGCATTTATTAGTAATAATGTTGAATTATAGACCTAAGACTTAAAAACCTTACCATGAAAATAAATTATTGTTGCTTTATAAGTCGTTTGAGAATGAGCGAGCACATTTTTTTTTTAATTTATGGCAAATTAGGCAAACGATTAGGAGGCTCATCTGATGGTAATTGATCGCCGCCACACATTGACATCCGTAATACTAAAGATCTTGCAGTTGTGGTGCCGGCCTCTTAAGAATGAATAAGCTCATTTCTTAAAAGTTCCTAAGTTGTATCCGTTTGAAAAGACCACAACCGGTAATTAATCCCACAAAAGTGTAGTGTGAGGTAAAAAGTGTCTAGAGATATTCGCGGTAGTGGACTTCCAGACATCGAGGTAATGAGAGTGGAACTTTGAAATGGAGTATTAGAAGCGAGGTAAAATTCACATTTCAAGTTCAAATGAATACGCATCTAAAGCTGTGATTACAATTCACACACTATAGAAGCGATACATCCAGAGCAGTACATTTTGACAGAATGCGGCATGCGGAAAATCAGCAGTTGCGGATTAAGGAGGGAAGGGCTGGGGTGCCCAAGCCCCCTCCCAAAAAACTTGAAAAAATTTGATGATTACCTTGACGTTGATTACTTAGTTTTTCCCTCAACCCTCACACAATATTTCGCTGAATTAAGCCTCTCCAAATAAAAATTCTGGACCCACCACTGGAATGCAGTGTACAAATAGTTGGATTATAAACGTAACTACGCAAAAGGCTGCAAGTATTACCAGTACGCGTACGTACTACACTCACTAAACAACGCCTTCTCTCTTAGTTCGACTCGGTAATTATATGCGTACGCCATATTTTATGTCAGGAAAAATATAGATAACCTTATATTTGCATATTTAACAGGGTTCAGGCTTTTAGTTGGCTTTAATTTATTAATTGAAGTATTAGTGTTATGTTTAATAAAAAGTCAAATTTTATTTTTTATTATCGATGGCGGATCGATATTGGAAGCGCTTGACCACGATCTTGCTTGATGATAAGCTAAGATGCAGCCTAAGATGGAACGCGCTTCCCTAGAAGGTACCCGTTCACTCATCTCTTGAAGATCCCCAGATTGTACTCCTCGGGGAACGCAGACTCAGGGAGCATGTTCCAGTCCCTTGCGGTCCGAATGAAGAATGACTAGTCGAACCACTTTGTTTGGGTACGTGAAACGTCCACCATATGGCGATGCCTAGAATCTGTGCGCCTCGACGATCGATAGTAAAACGGGGATGGCGGAATTAAGTCGCGCAATTCCGCAACGCACTCTTCAAAGTGTATCCGATAAAAAACCGATAAACTCCGCGGTGATAAGTGAGGCTCTGGAGTTTTTTTCCTACCAGATCATCATGGTTTATGAGCCTCTTGGCACGCCTCTCTATTGCCTTAATTGTCTCCAGTTGGTATTTGGCGGATACATCTCAGAGGTGAGAGTAGTATTCCATGCACGAACGGAATTGTGCTTGACAAAGGTGAAGCAACCATCCCGGGCTGAAATATTGTCTCACCTTCGCCCGAATACCAAGCTTTTTTGAGGCAACTTGGGACTTAGATTCGATGTACGAACCAAAGTTGAGAGTAGGCAATAAGGTGATACCAAGGAGCTCGAGGTGGTCAGTTATCGGCACGGATACACCCTGGAAAGACGGATATAGGTGAAATGGACTCCGTTTAGCGGAAAATACACACGCCTGAGTCCTAGTCGCATTAAAATTGACCAGATTGGCATCACTCCAATCGGAAACTACCTGTAAGGACAGGTTCATACGATTGACCATCGCCTCTCTGAGAGACCGGATCTGTGCCGTACTTGCCCGCGCGCTAGATACGTAAATCTCCACGACAGTGCTATCGTCTACATACCCATAGATACCGGACTTAATTTTGAATTGATTGATTGAACTTACCGGGCTTAATATGATTTTTTTGCCAATCCACATGCCAAATCCAAATGTATTTCTTGACGTGCTAAATTTTAGATAAAATACGTTTCATCCATTACATAGATGGGTGAAGGTCTAATCTCGTATAGATCCTCTGCTATTAGTTGTAACTTACCACTGTGAGAGTCTATGGTCATTTGTCCCGTTTTCTTTAAGAAAATATATCATTTCAAAAAATAGATCAATCTTGCAATGAATTAATAATTTATTTATTAAAGTATGTTTTTTAAGACTTATAAATTAGACCCAAAATAAGACTTACATTAACAATCACCAACAAAAAAAATATCGATGTATTGTTATTTAAATTTCTTTTATTGTTTATTAGAGAATAAGTTATTTATGTTTAATACGAATAAAAAATAAGTTAGAATAAAGTTACGATGACAATATCGCAGCGTTGAAATGTAGTTGAGTTTGGAGTTCAGGAATTTTAAAAGCAGCCTCCGTACAACGGATTCACGAAAAATGTTTCAAAATTTTGCTTTGTTGAAGTTATAAATTCCTACGTTCATTTATTTTCAGCACAGAAATGAAAAATATGGAGCGCTTTATTTACATTTATAACTAATAATATTGTTTTTATCAATGACTTAAGTGCTTATTGTACAAGCACTATTGTGTGCGTTAATTTTTTTTTCAATTACAATTGCATCAAAATAAAAAACAGTTATATTCTCTTTGCCTCGTTAGTTATTATAGAGTTATCTTAAAGTATATACACAAGTTTAGCCAAATCTCAAATTCATGGTCTTTGATGTTTATATAATTTTAAACTTCAAGCTGTATATGATTTAAAATCTGTTTAAATTTTTTATGTTTTTCAAGTAAGAAGATATCTGGATTGAAAAAATAATGTTCGTTTTGTATTAGCAATAGTTCAACTCGTCGTCCGAGTAACAGTTTTGTTTATCTTAGGTTGTTATCCAATTGAGTCAACTCACTATTAATACAGTAATATTCTCATGAAGCTTATCTTTGATAGGATATATGAACTTAAACGGCATTTGGCATTTTCCTTAGGATGAAAAGCCTATGTAGTTAGAAAATGGGAGAAAAGTGAATTACTAAAAAAGTTATTTAGTTATGTATATATAGTCGTTCGCGTCTTTGGCGCTTTCACACAATATCATATTATAATGTTTTCAAAATAGCCCATGATATTTTAAAAATAACAGGCTTTTCAATGAAAATAATATTTTAATTCTAAATATTAAATAGACAAAATCAAACTAGGTTAAATATCTAAAGTTTTTTCTATATCCAAATCAATTTATTATTTGTTAAAAAAACACGTAAAAGGTATTATGTAAAGGTCTTTATAAGCTGCTTTTGAATTTCATCAACTAAATTTAGATAGGAATATAATGATTGTAAATATTTTTTTAGAAAGGCTAAATATTGTATTTTTATTAGTAATCATCTGTATAAATAAAGTCGTATACATTTAACCATATTAATTTCAACTGGCGACAATAACAATATAACGTGTAATCATTAATTAATTGTCGTATCTGATATTATACGAGTATATACAGAGTGACTGGTATAATACTTTATCAATATATTGAAGGACACGATAATGGTCATAACATGACTAACTGCAGGGTACACGTTATGTTACCAAGCATAATATGATAAAAAGCTGCAACGAGATTATTGTAGGAAAATGACAAACATAGTTATTTTATACATTCATGCGTTACTTTACGGAAATCCATAACTCAACGAAGAAATCTATTTAATTTGCAAATTTCCGCTAGTTTTGCAAATTTGAAAATTAAATAATTATCTTCGTTGACAAAAATATAGTGTTACCGCGCAGGCTATAGGCCCACATTGACTGACACATGCCGCGGCGACAAATTGCTATATGTAAACAATGAATTTCGATATCTGTGCACGGGTGTCCGTACTTAACATTTTTAATGGATTGGTCAAAATTTAAGTACCAATTTTTTACACATTCCGTATCAGAATCGAGTACTAAGCACTCACCTTTGCCCTCCTTTAGTATATACAATCTCTTGCGAGTCAACCTGTAAACAAATATATTTTATACCTTGATAACCCTTGGTACAGCTGCATTGTTTTGTTTAAATTTAATTTACTTTTGCACTTATACTGTTTCTATTTTCAGCTCATCTGGCAATTTAAGCAAACATATAAGCTCAGTATGCTATAAGTCAAAATTTAAGCGTAACTTTGGATTATTTATTGGGATATATATTATAGATTTAAGATTATGTTTAAATTAATTTAATATTTTGTTAAAGAAAACACTTGATTTACTGTAATTTTTTTTAATATATAATAGCTGTCAATATAGAGCGTTGTAGAATTAAGAGACTAATAGCTGCTTTGATCAGTAATAAGCAGATTTAAGGTCGCAACCTTAAAAATGCTAATAAAATAAAAGCAAAAATAAATGTGTGGTCTTATTTTGTCCAATCACAGCCAACGTAAGGACGCGTCATGTCACGAAAATGTCTTATTATTAGAATTTTACTCGTAATTTTAAACGTTAAAGCTGTGATATTAAAGATGAATTTTCTAAGGATCTAGTAAAATTTTACGGGGTGACAATAAAGCAGAGCAAAGTCGAAAATAAACCATAACGTACAAAAATAAGGTTGATTATTATTAAGATACTTTAATGATATTGCAATATTTTTATGTTTCTGTACATATCATTTTCAAACCATTTTCTTGCTGATTGAGTTGAGTTTGTAGACAGCGTTTAATCTTGTTATTTTTGATTAAAGAATAGCAGATTACATATTTGCATGAGATTGAAACAATAGTCAAAACATATCAGTACTTATACGGTTACTTTACTTTGTATATTGGTTATTGTTTAATTGATTTATCTTAAAGGCGACACATATATAATAAAAACGGAGGGACTAGTCGGATTTCCTGTAGAACCTTGCGTAAAATCACCGAGAGACGACAAAATAACGAATAAATGTTCTTTTATGCTTGTTCTTTATAAGAAAAATAAGTAATTCTTGCTCAAAAGGAAATAAATATTCACTTCAATAAACACAGTCTCAAATGAACGATGATACTACATCGTTTATACTATGAGATATTTTCCTAACTTAATTTATAACATTAATTTTGAAATACATATTCAGGGGTTGTAATTAATAGTTGCGATTTTCTTCAGTTCATTCGACATATTTTATTTATTGATTTATTACTTTTTTAACCAACTTTCTAAAAGGAGAAGGCTGTATGTTTTTTACCTCAGAACTTAGTCATTTATGAGTCGATTTCGGAAATTCTTTTTTTGTATGGGAGGACAAAAACCGTGTATGTGTGTATACTTATGTATAGACTTAGGAAGTTATACTTCTTTGGCGTAAAAAGATATATATTTTTTTTTAATTTTAACCTACGTGTTATCCTACGTTTGTAGAGAAAATGACACTAATATCAGAAAAAAGTTATTTAATACGTTGAAACATTGAAATAAATAACCCAAGATGCACAGTCCCGAACAAAACTGACACTCAAAACAGTCCCTAGTTTTACATAAATTTTGTTATAGATATGGCAAAAATATATGTTTTTGTATATCCAACCTTAAGCGCAAAATTAATAGTTGCTTTTACAAATCAATGTACAAAAAGTAATAAAATTGACGCGACCGACGCGATTTTATTTGAAATGAGCACACAATTTTATATTTTGCGCTCATTTTTAAATTTTGCGCCCATTTTTAGAGGACGTTTCTGAGACACTGATTCATTGATATAAAAAAAACCAAGATGCACAGTCTTGAACAAAACTGACACTCTAAACTGTCCCTAATTTCACACAAGTAGTTATAGATACGACAAAATATTTGTTTTTGCATATTCAACCTTAAGCGCAAGTTTTGTGGTTGTTTTTAAAAAGCAATGTACAAATAGTAATAAATATGACAGTGTCGCGATGGACGCAATTCTATTTGAAATGAGTGCACATTTTTTTTTTTTTATCATGAGATAGCAAACAAGCAGATGGGTCTCCTGATGGAAAGAGTCAACCATCGCCTACAGACACCAAAGATGTTAATGGTGCGTTGCTATCTTGTGGCGAGGTCTAATGCCACATGCATAAGTTTACCGGCTACCTTACCCTCCAAACCGGAACACGACAGTGACTAGCACTGACGC
This sequence comes from Apodemia mormo, assembly GCA_036924255.1. Classification (NCBI taxonomy): domain Eukaryota; kingdom Metazoa; phylum Arthropoda; class Insecta; order Lepidoptera; family Riodinidae; genus Apodemia; species Apodemia mormo. Next base: position 3,606,193 of record JAUPFN010000006.1, on the reverse strand, counting down.
TATTGCGGCAGGAATAGGTAAGGCGGTGGTACCAGACCCGATCGAGCCGATGCAGAACTCTACCATCTAGTGGTCGCGATGGTAGTGACATGCATAGCCACTCGGTCGCCTTTTACGACCTGCCAGGCAGAACGGCAGTTGGCCTATTCTTCAAAGGAGCCCGGGACCAACACGGGGAATATAATTTAAAATTGTGCGCTCATTTTTAGAGGACGTTTTTGAGACACTGATTGTGTATCTTGGGTTTTTTATATCAATGCGTTGAAAGAACGTTTTATGATACGCACTATCTAGTTCAATAAATTTTATTTAAATATCGTAAAATAATTATTTGTACATATTTAAAAAAATGGACAAAATTGTTTTGTCAACTAAAATCTTTAGCTTATTCCATGGTGTCGTTTTTCCCGACGGTGTACGCGCGCATCGTAAAAGTTAACTTGCATCATTTTTCCCTAACGGTGCGGTAGTCAAAGTAAGCCGAACTTCTATAGACTTTGTAGTTCACTACGATTTACTAGTTTATCGGTTGGTAAGATGTGTGCTTTTTTATATTATAAGATAGCAAACAAGCAGATGGGTCTCCTGATGTTAAGAGTCAACCATCGCCTAAAGACACCAAAGATGTTAATGGTGCGTTGCTATCTTGTAGCGAGGTCTAATACCACATGCACATGTTTACTGGCTACTTTACCCTCCAAACTGAAACACGACAGCGACAAGCACTGACGCTATTGCGGCAGGAATAGGTAAAGCGGTGGTACTAGACCCAGGCGAGACCATGCAGAACTCTACCATCTAGTAGCCTCAATGATAGTGACTTTACGACCTGCCTGGCCGAACGTCAGTTGGCTTGTTCATCAAAGGAGCTCGGATCCAACACGGGGGATTATCTACTATTTCTACCGATAACCGGGACCGACGTGATTGCGTGCGCATTCGAGGTACGGACACACCATCCGCCAGACTCCGAGCTGCTACTGTAATTTGAATTTTCGAATAAAAAAAACTCTTTTTTTCAACCTGGGGATCGAACCTGGGACCTCGTGATCTGCGCCGAATAGGCTATCTCCTAGACCAAAAAGCAGTTAATTTATCGTTACTTTTTGTTTAATGTAATCGATCTAATTATGGCCTTATTAGGTCAGACAGGGATTTATATTATTCACCGTATAACTGATTTTAATAAAATTCTCGTACTTTTTATTTTTCTGATTCCCAGAAAGGTATAGTTGAATATTCTTGCACAGCTTTGAATATTACCTCAAACAAAGAAACCGTATTTTACTCCTTTGTAATAATAGAATAACGTAAATTATTGGCAAACAATACGGCGCCTTGAGCTGTTTTTATTGACTTAAAACAACAAGATTTAATTAGATTAAAATTTGCACTTTATTTTGTATGATTTATTTTAGATTTTCATTTGTTATTTTATACTGGCAGACTGGTAATATATTTTAAAACAAAAATTAAATTCTAAATTTTTAGGGTTGCGTGCCTAAAAGGTAAAACGGAACCCTATTACTAATCCTCCGCTTTCTGTCTGTCCGTCTATCTGTCTGTCACCAGCTGTATCTCATAAACCGTGATAGAAAGCTGAAATTTGCACAAATTATGTATTTCCGTTGCTGCTACAACAGCTGAAAATAAATAAAATAAAAAATATTAAGGGTACATACACAATAAACGTGTTTTTTCGTATTTTTTTGCTGTGATGTTACGGAACCCTCCATGCGTGAGTCCGACTCGCTTTTAGCCGGTTTTTTGAAATTGAATGAGCCTATTCAGCTCAGATCATAATGTGTGGTTTGAGTGTGTCAGGTTTTTTTCGAGGTTTTTCTCAAAATCTAAAATCTCAGTAGCAGCTCGGAGTCTGGTGGAGAGATGTATTACCGCTCCGGTGTCCGGTTATCGCTAGAAATAGGCGATAGTCGTTAACATGTCGATAAATGCGGCGATGAGCATCACCACTTATCTCGACAACCGACAATCCGGTGAATCGCGATAAACTGGAAAGTCTATAGACGTTCAGTTTACTCTACCTACCACGGAAGAGAACCGGGCGTGATGATACTTTTTTAACAAAAAATGAAACCGACGAAAAGTTATGCGTTGTCATACAATAAAATTAGTGAGTGAAAAATTAATCACCTCTGATTTTGTACACTTTTGTGTGGAGCATTTCAATAAAAAAAAGAATTGTTAAGTCGTACTACACTGTAAAAAGATTTTTTTATGACATAAGCAAACAAGCAGATGGGTCTCCTGATGGAAAAAGTCAACAATCGCCTGTAGAAACTAAAGGTGTTAATGGTGCGTAATAATCTTGGGCGAGATCTAACCAAATACTTACAATCCAAACCGGAACACGCCAGTAACAAGGACTGACGCTATTGCGGCCGGAATAGGTAGTAGACAGGTGCAGAACTCTACCACCTAGTATCCACGATGGTAGTGACTCGTATAGCCAATCGATCGCCTTTAACGACCTGCCTGGCAGAACGGCAGTTGGCCAATTTTTCAAAAGAGCCTGGGGCCAACACGAGGAAATTTATGCGTGGTCTAACATAAAAAATACGCATCAAAATGAGCACCTCTTTCGTTTTTTCGTCGGTCATAAAGGGTGTTCAATACTCGATGATACCGAATAAGTAAAAAAATTGTATTAATTTTAACCTTTTTTTTGATTGGATAATGCCAATAAAAATGATTATGTACGGACTTGTGAATAGACATCGAAGTTCATAGTTTACAAACAGCGACTTGCCAAACTCATTACTAGGCTCTTCAGTGCGCCACTGTCGCCCACGTCGCGACCATATTTTATGTAATTACACTGATATCGTTGAGGTTTATTATGTAGTTAAACAATAGTCGCTTTTTTATTTTTATTTGTTGCAAATGACAGTAAACTATCGTATCCTTTTGAATCATGAAATTTTTACCACTGCTTTACCAATGTGTGACATTGATCACATATTGGTAAAAATTATGCAAAAATTATGTAACCTACGAACATAGTCATAAAGAAATTATGCTAACATTATATGGATGAAATGTCTGAAATAAAATTTAATTTATTAATTTATTTAAAAGTAGCTGACCCGCGCAGCTTCGCCCGCAAGTAGATTAACATGTCGTCTAAATAGGTTTTCATACAACTTTTATCTCCTATTTCAGCCTTTTACGGGTTGATTTTTGAAAAAAAAATGAGCCTATGTTTAACTCGAGATCTTCAACTATTTCTATGTCAAATTTTATGAAAATCGGTCCAGCGGTTTAGCCATGAAAGCGTAACAGGCAGACAGACAGACAGACTATCACATTTATAATATAAGTATGGATATACAAACTTTTTACCAGTCAATCTGTATCGCGTAAGGGGGCGTTTACCTACAATGCTGCAAATTTTGAAAACTACATTGGATAAACATGTTTTTATCATAAAATTTATTGTCTTCTAAACTAATATTATAAAGAGTGAGGATTTAATTTTTTGTATTTTTATCTGTTACGATTCAACTGGAAAACTATTCCATCGATTTTTACAAAATTCTTTCACTTTTAGAGAGCTACATTATCCAGGAGTGTCAAAGGTTACTTTTTTACTCGACTGATCAAAGGAAAGTAATGATTGTTGGTCACGTGAACAAAGTCACAAGTGACTGCTAGTCTTTTATATATTTGCTTAATGAGATGGTTTATTAATTAGAAGTTAATCCCAAATGTTATAGCTGTATACTTCTTGCTAGAGAGTTTAATGTACTACGTATTAGAGAAGCTACGCTAGATAGAAGTCGTGTTCCATTTCGTTAACACTCGCTACAGCGCTGAAATAATAATAAATCGTCCAACCAAAGTCAAAATTAAGCAGCGTTGCAGCGTATAATAGAGTATAATATATATTCATGACCAAAAGGATGTAATTGTCGTGAATTTCAGGGCGCTTACGCGTTTCATTCAACGAGCTCTTACGTAGGTGCAGTTCATGGACTGCATTTTAGTGGAACACAAGTGACGTGAAGTATGGCTTGTCTAGTATGCTAGTGCACAGAAGTCTTTGCTGTTGTGTATGTTTCGGCCATACTCAAGCTATTCATAATTTAATCTTATTTCTATTGAAATATAGTTTGTAATTTTAAAATAAATAATTCACTTTACTTCAAAAACATAATAAATATCAAGTGATGTTGGTATTTTAATCTATTGTTATATTATTTATACCCTTATATTATAAGAGGGCCAGATGCTACCAGTACTATTGATATTATCCTGAAGTTATGATATTACTACTAAATATATTTGATATTAAACAGAAAATTTAGCTATTTTAACTATTTAGCTAATAATTTTTGTTTTATAGCACTCACCCCGTGCTTGGGAATCTGGAAAAACCTTAAAAACAACAAAGAAAAATATCGACACGCGGGATTTGAACCTGCGACCATTTCCCTAAAGCCGGGACGCTCTTCCGCTGAGCTAGTGTCGACAGGCTCGAGGCGGCGAAATTCTTCTTTACAATCGATCTTTTGTAATCGATCATATAGCAAAGAAGAATTTCGCCGCCTCGAGCCTGTCGACACTAGCTCAGCGGAAGAGCTTTAGGGAAATGGTCGCAGGTTCAAATCCCGCGTGTCGGTATTTTTCTTTGTTGTTTTTAAGGTTTTATTAAGCTAATAGTTTTCAATAATTTAATTTAAATGGCAGACATTATACAAAAACGTTATACAACGTTAAAAAATATGTAATATCATTACATAAAGAACACAAGACACTAATAATTGGTCTAAGAAGTGTCTTGTCTTCGTAATGTAATACAAGGAACGACAAAAAGTGTGAGCATCGTGAAAAGGAACAAAAATTAACTTTATGCCTTTTTGGACATCAGACAAATAATCATTCATATGTAAATAAATTATATTTTTATGTTTTACTTCTCAAAATACGTTTAAATGGTAAAACAAGTTACTTATATCCAAAACGTAATTTTACAAAAAAAATTGTAAAAGATAATTATCAAAAAAAATTTATAATAACTGTCCAATAAAACAAAAAAATAAGTCTGGCACTGAAAATTTTGAAAAAACCGTCACTAGACTACCGTCAAAATATTTATTTTGCAATTCTTAATTTTCTATATTAAATATAAGGTATAAAAAAAAATTAAACTTCAAAGTTTGAGTTTTTCCCTTCCGAAAAGGTAAAAAAAAGTTTATACAAAAAATAACTGGAAAAGTTATTAATCGCCAGACTAATTCTCCATTCCAGTCTTATGTCCAAAGTCAAGCAATAAAGACCATTTTTATTCTTCTCATCCTCCTCGATCCTCGTAATTTTGGACGGTCCTCGCTTGGACTATAATATCAATACTGCTAGTCGTATTAGGTTCCCTACAATATTGGATGGAATTACTCAATATACTCAATAAACCGAAACATCATTACTACTTGTATAAGATTGTATATATTTGTGTTAAGTTAGGGTAAACGCACTTGGCAAAGCTTTGGGTGTACTGAAAATAAACCATTGCAATATATTAATGTTTTTCATTTATTTCTTCAAACATTTATAGAACGTTTTCCTCATATTATTCCGCGAGATTATCAAGTATTTCGCAATGTGTAATTATCGACATTGTTAAGTTATTGCAAGACGAATAATATCGCTTATATTAGAGATAGTCGTTGCCATTTGATTATTTTGGTGCTGTGACATCTCAAAAAGTGCATCCAGTAACCAGCAAGTAATTGGTCATGTTTTTAATAAATTTTTTGTTACGTTTACGAGTTTACGTATCTCTGATGGCAAACGTCAGGTGATACGCTTGCCGGGCACCCTTCGAAAAATAGATTTTTTATATCATAAGATAATAAACAAGCAGATGACACACCTGATAAAAAGAGCTTATAAACACCCAAGATGTTAATGGTGTGTTGCTACTCGTATTTTGTGAATGGGTTTGAAGATCTTCAAACCCATTTTTGAAATTGATAACTATTGATCTAGAGTTTTAATGCCACATGCTTAAGTTTATCGACTACCTTACCCTGCAAACTGGAACACGACAATGAGAAGCATTGACGCTATTGCAGCAAGAATAGGTAAAGTGGTGGTACAAGACCCGGGCAAGATAATGCAGAACTCTACCACCTAGTGAAAGATTATTTGCCATACTGCCCGATAGTTTGTAAAAATCCAACGATTGGCCAATTAGTATTTGACCACAATCGTGATTAATGCTTTGTAGACTTCCACAAAGTCTCGCCCGGCTTTAGTACCACCGCTTTACCTATTCCTGACACGATAGCGTCAATGCTTATCATTGTTGTGTTCTGATATGTTAAAGTAGCTGGTAACTTGTTGGTTTATTTCTATCCGCCGCCTTATCGATAGCATTGGATCATAAAATGAATAAGCGATAGTTGTATCATTCCATTATCCTTCGACCGTATCTGTGTGTATCGTCCCGAACATTAATATATTAAAAGGGGAAGATACGTTACCGCCCGGCCACGCGACAGACGCGAGAGATTTTGTGAAAAATGTTCACGTTGGTAATCAAGTTCATATTGCGTTTCGTGTCAAACTGAAAAATACAATGTACTACCTACATATAACTAATATTTATAAAATATAACTGGTAACTACTAAAACTTGAAAAACTTAAAAACAACAAATAAAATGTCGACACGCGAGACTCATTTAAGTTTTTCAATTTTCCCAAGCACGGGGTAAGTGCTATAAAAACAAAAATAATTAGAAATCACGTAAGTACTGATCAAAAAATGATAAATGTGAATTTCATCTATAACGATGAACTCATTTGACTAGTTATACGTATGTATATCTAGTGATCAGTACTATCGACGTAATCGATCATATAACAAAGAAGAATTTCGCCACGTCGAGCCCGTCGACACTAGCTCAGTGGCATAGCGTCCCGGCTTGAGGGAGATGGTCGCGAGTTCAAGTCTCGCGAGTCGACATTTTTCTTTGTTAAACAGTTTCTAATATATCTAGGCGTACTAGGCATGATTTTAATGAATACGCTTTTATTAGCTTAATTCGTATGTTTTTTTTTCTTGGATGTTAGAATGTAATGGAAACTTTAAACATAAATTTGACATAGAAAAACCTTAAAAACAACAAAGAAAAATATCGACACGCGGGATTTGAACCTGCGACCATCTCCCTAAAGTCGGGAGTTTTTCCAGTTCCCCAAGCACGGGGTGAGTGAAAAACAAAAATAATTACTAAAACTTGTGTAATACAAGTGTAGACAACTATGTTAAAAATTACCGATGATAATATAATTAGCGTAATCGGTTGGATGTACCAAATAATATAAACCGTGAACTAAGTACCCGTTAGGTTATCTGTAATATTTTAGATGTACTGAAGTTTTATAAATTGACTCTCTTGGCTGATATTTGTAAACAGATCTAAGAGCTTTCTGTTAGTAACCAATATCTAAATAAGATTCTTCGAAACTTAGCTTTGATTTTACTATTTACCAATACACTCTACACTATTATTAAAAAGAGATAAGTCTTGTTTGTTTGTAACGGAGAAAGTCAAAAACTACTCGACCGATTTTTGAAATCTTTGACGCATATGTAAAGCTATTGAAGACAATATAATGAGTGAAAATTATTTTAAAATTAAAAGCAGTAATAACTAACTTTATTCAAAATAATGAAAAGAATACTTTAATCACATGTAAAGATTTACACGTTGTTTTTTTTTTGTTTTTTGTCACATGCACACGTGTTTTTCAAAATGCAGCACAACTGAGTTGGTCCCAGTTGGTCCCAGTGAGTAAGAGAGCCATTATATGGCGAAGGAAATCAGTGGGGTTGTTTTTTATATATTGAAAGTATTATATTTCAAACAAAATTAATGAAACTCAGTATTTTCAATCAAAGACAATTCGGCAAATGTACTACCAACTCTAAAGTTAATTCCCACAAGTTGTGATTTTGAAATGAAATGAAAAATATGTATTTGCAATAATATGGATGTTACAAGTTATTAAAAATTAATTGAGTTACAAACATGTTCCACCGTGATATAGTAGGTAAGTAAATATTTAAAAATTATCATTCTGTATTAAACCAGCTTACTCGTGCAGCTTCCCCCGCAAGTAGATTAACATTTCGACATAGTTTTTCATACCCTATTTCAGCCCCTTAGCGGTGGATTTTTGAAATAAAGTTAACCTAGATTTTTGAAAAAAAGTCACCCCGTTCCGGGCTCCTTTGAAGAATAGACTAACTGCCGTTCTGCCAGGCAGGTCGTAAAAGGCGACCGATTGGCTATGTGCGTCACTAACATCGTGGCTACTAGGTGGTAGAGTTCTGCATTGTCTCGCCCGGGTCTGGTACCACCGCCTTACCTATTCCTGCCGCAATAGCGTTAGTGCTTGTCACTGTCGTGTTCCGGTTTGGAGGGTAAGGTAGCCGGAAGACTTATGCATGTGGCATTAGACCTTGCCACAAGATAGCAACGCACCATTAACACCAAAGGTGTCTATAGGCGATGGTTGACTCTTTCCATCAGAAGACCCATCTGCTTGTTTGCTATCTTATGATATAAAAAAGCCTATGTTTGACTCCGGATCTTCAACTATTTCCATGCCAAATTGCATTAAAATTAGTTCAGCCGTTTAGCCGTGAAAGCGTAACAGACAGACAAACAGACGGACAGACAGACTTTCGCATTTATAATATTAGTATGGGTAGTATGAGAGTATAAATTTAAAACTTTTGAGTCGATATTTTTAGAATTTCTACCGGAACACGGAAGGCGGCAACATTATAATATTTGGAGGACATACTATATATTTGCAACTTTTCGTTGTAATTTTTTAACTCAAGAACAGGTTCAATCCCTGCGTGTTGATATTTTTCTTTGTTGTTTTTAAAGTTTTTCTATTAAGTAGATGGTTTGAAAATCCTCTAAAAATTTGGCCGGACCTTCAATGTACCCGTATATGGCTGTGTGTGGCCGTGTTTCTGATCTGGTATCCCATAAACCCGACACTTGTATTATAAAGTTGAAAGTTTGTATGGTTGATGTTTAAATATTTGGATGATTAAATCACACATAAATGGCTGAACCGCTTTGAATGAAATTTATATTTAAATAGCTAGATCACGATTTGGAATAACGCATAAGATAAGATACCTTTAACCCAGAAAATTAAGTTGTTCCCGAGGAATTCACCAAACATTTTTCAATGCAGGGTGCACATTGACTTACAAATTAAGTCAATGAGGGTGCAGATAGCTATAAAATGTTGATATGTCAAAATTTACCTGTAGAAGATTATTAGGATAAACCATTAAACTTCGGTTTAGGCGGCAGAGTCGGGCGAGGAAAATCATGTTACTTTTAGCCAGATAAACCACGAATAGTGTTTTTGCTAAAGCGTCAAATATTCGGCCTTCAAATATTTCACGCCTATTTTGTCTGGTTACCATTGATTTAACAACAGGTAATAGATCAATGCTAGTATGCAAATAGTTATTAGATTAAATTTTATATTTGTACTTGGCTCTATAGGTGTGACCTGTGCCTATACAATATAGACAAATATTTTATCTAATATATATGTCAACACTGGACTATTGTCGATGTATAAATATGAGGTTATGTGCTCTCCTGTGTTACATGCTGTCAGTGTGAACTTGTGTAACTTTATTAATGTACTTATTAATAAAATCAGTTATTAACCTGCATAGAATTCTTGGTTATTATTTTGAATCGAACAATAGTTACATGTTTCGCAGCTGACAGATTAACTGTCTCACTGCATAGTGATGTGCAGAGGGGGAGTCCTATTTGATCCATTAGTGAGTTGACGATGTCACCACACGCATTATTTGAGTATGATAGATTAAGTAACAAATAGTATTGCTGTATCTAATCTGAAAAAACTATCATTTTCATTCATTCATGACAACTTTTCTTTGAAATATTACGAATAAACTCACATATAACTGTACGAAGAAGAGGTGATACTGTAATTAACCCTTGGGTGTACAAAATAATACAAAAAAGTGAACTAGAAGTACAAGTGAGTTAATATCTTATACTTTAAAATGCAGTTTTGGCAAATACCAACAATGTAAAATATCAAATTTACCTCCGACATTTTCTAAAGTATTCATTGTAATATTTGTTGGTAAATAATATATTCATTTTTTTAATAATATGCGAGACTTTTTCTAATTAGGTATTCGGTATTTGGCTAAATAGTTTACAATATTTGGTCAAATACTGAACACCAAAAAAGAGTGCCGAAAAGGCCGAATACTGAATAGTAACCCACATAATAAGTAACTGATCTGATTGTCCACAGAAAAATTCGTATCAAACAATGCTGAAAAAACTATCTTCATTCATGACAACTTACCTTTAAAATATTACGAATAAGCCCACTTATAACCAAACCAAAATGGTTGGGTGTATAAAATAATATAAAAAAAGAACTATAAGTACAAGTGAGTTAATATGTGACACTTTTTCTAATGATTAGGTATTCAGTTTTCGGCCAAACAGTTCACAATATTCGGCAAAATACCGAACACCAAAAAAGTGGCCAAAAAGGCCGAATACTGAATAGTAACTGAATATTCATGGCATCTCTGCTTTTAACCATTAAAAGATTCAAATATCTCACAGAGAAAATAAACTATGAAGATGTTATTGAAACTCAGATGAAACTGTGCAATATTCAGTCTCAGTTTTCATAACAATAGGTTTGCAGTTACCACTAACATTGTTATTTAATTAGCAAAACAATACGAATGAATCCGACACAATAAGCTCCAGCGACGTTGTTTCACTTGTGGAAACACGTCTGAGTGTGTAAAACAATTCCGCTGAGACCGTCTTCATTAATATAAGATGTAAATTTAATCTTACAGTATTTGGAAGTCTAATGATCTTAGTGTAATTAATAAACGCATATTTTAATTGCACTAGTGTAATTGTCTCATTTTTAGGGGTTCTTAGGGGTTAGCTTAGTTGTGATCGTAAGGTCACGGAGTGGATTCTTGTATCAGATAAAAGTATTCCTGAGCATTGTTGAGGTTTTTCCCACTACTGATAGCAGCTCGGTGTCTGATGATAGTGTTTTAAAACCCCTGTGTTTCGGATTATCACGTAAAGTTATCGTTTTCGATATTGCTAGAATTAAACTATAATCTATCCCATCTCGCCAAATAATGAACTGGTGAATGGAGAATCAAAAAGTTTATAGATATTGAATATATAAAAATTCCCACAAAGGAAATGGTGCGATGGCTTTTTAACTTTTTAGTATTCATCATTTAACAATATGTCATGTCAAATAAATAAATTAATAAATATCGCTGGACAAATAACACGAATTGATCTAACCCCAAAGTAAGCAAATTAATTGCTTGTTTTATGGGTGTTAATCAACGATATTAATATATAGAAATACTTATATAAATACTAACTGACATGAAGACTCTTAACAATAATTCGGATAGCACACAATTAATCTGATAATTGTATGACAGATTTCATCTTCCCATTTAAAATTCATTTGCCATGCGTATTATTGCCAAAATATTCCGCAGCCAGTGAAAGAAGCTTATGGAATCAATAAACATCCAAACTTCAATCAGGTTTAAATTGAGGAGTTCCTTTGAATCTAGTTATAAGTGCAATTAAAAACAAACGACAATTAGTACTCGTATAACCGTAGCGATATAGTGATATTTGTACAAGTTTTGTTTGTTCGAGAAATATAAAGAAAGAAATTAGATATTAAATCATTACGATTTAATATCTACTTTTTTTCTTTGTATTCTTGTCACTCAGATTCTTTTATGTTTATAGCAGTGTAGCTGGGAGTGAAAATGAATACAACCGGTGATGCAGCACCACGTCGATGAATATTGTGCATTTGGCATTACGCTCATTATGCTCATATAATATAATATGCGATATGTAATATTGATACCATAAGTATTTCCCATTTTCTTTTCTTGTTTAATAAATTTTATTTCGAATTTTTAAAATAACTGCTTTTGTTAGTTTTGAAAGTTTATAACACAACCACGACGTTACATTTTTAGCGAGTATTTTTTTCTACATTTTAAAGTCTTAATAGGTAGGTTGCAGGTATCGATCACTAGCTTCGCGCGACGTTAACTCGACACTAGCGGCCCATAAAAGGCAGGGTCGCCATGTAGGGTTATAGCTGGGAGTGAAAATGAATACAACCGGTGATGCGAATAAACTACTCGTTTATTGGGCAAACTATTCAATATATAAGCTTAACCTACGATGACTCTATACATCCATTACAACAGGGTTTGAAACTGGTTCAAAAATACCGGTTAATAAAGAGAACTATTTACAGGCTTTTATAAAAGGTTTCTCTCGGAGCATATGTGAGATAAGAGCGTTTCATAAATCGCTTTAAGCCACAACCGTGAAATTGTACGTCACGCACAACGCGGACAAAAAGTTTGAGCGACCAACAAAGGTATATATTTAAAAACATCTTATATATAAACCGGTTTATTGATTCAAAAGCCATGTAATTTAGCTCAATCTAAGGAAACCGGTATTTTTATGATTAAGGTTTTATTTAGTTTTACTTAGGTTTTATTTAGATTAAGGTTTTATTTAATTTACTAGGTGGTAGAGTTCTGCATTTTCTCGCCCGGGTCTGGTACCACTGCCTTACCTATTCCTGCCACAATAACGTCAGTGCTTGTCGCTGTCGTGTTCCGTTTTGGAGGGTAAGGTAGCCGGTAAACTTATGCATGTGGCATTAGACCTCGTCACAAGATAGCAACGCACCATTAACATCTTTGGTGTCTATAGACGATGGTTGACTCTTTCCATCAGGAGACCCATCTGCTTGTTTGCTATATTATGATATAAAAAAAAGGTAGAGCCTCAACTTTATAAATCGCTACTTATATACTTGCGTGATTTAAGCTTGATTATTAACCGCATAACAAGCACTGGTTTATAGCTCGTATTAGTCCGGGTCCCTTTTGAAGAATTCACCATCTGATATTCTCCAAGGCCGTTCATAAAAGGCGGACTATTGGCTATACGTGTCGCCACCATCGTGACTACTAGAAGGTAGAGTCCCACAACGTTTCTTCCGGTAATGTTACCGCTAGTTAACATATTTCTACCGCAGTAGCGTTAATGTTGTCCACTGTCGTGTTTTGGTTTAGATGGTGAAGGAGCCGATGAACCCGCATGTAATTTTTTTTATAACGTGTTGGGCCGGGCCTCTTTTAAAGAATAAACCATCTGCCATTCGGCCAGGCAGTTTGTAAAAAGCGAACCATTGGCTATACATGTAACTACTAGAAGATAGCGTTTCTCAACGTCTCGCATGGGTATGTTACCACAGAATTACCTATTCTTGCCGTATTAACATCAACGCACAAGTACAATGACAACATTGTCACGTTCCGGTTTGGACGGTAAGGTAGGCCGTAGATTTATGCAATACACATGTGGCAGTGCCCCGCAACGATAACTACTCACCATTAACACTTTTGGTGTCTATAAGTGATGGTTTCTCTTTATGAAAAGAGAAGCCATCTGCTTGTTTGCTTTTTAATAAAATAATATTAAGAAATAGCTTTACCATTCCGCACCGCAGCTAGTTACGCACAATTGACATCATTGTTGTCGAAAAGTAATGATTTTTTTTTTATATAATAAGATAGCAAACAAGCAGATGGGTCTTCTGATGGAAAGGGTCAACCATCGCCTATAGACACCAAAGATGTTAATGGTGCGTTGCTATCTTGTGGCGAGGTCTAATGCCACATGCATAAGTTTACCGGCTACCTTACCCTCCAAACCGGAACACGACAGCGACAAGCCCTGACGCTATTGCGGCAGGAATAGGTAAGGCGATGGTACCAGACCCGGGCGAGACAGTGCAGAACTCTACCACCTAGTAGCCACCATGGTAGTGACTCGATAACCAATCGGTCGCCTTTTACGACCTGCCTAGCAGAACGCCAGTTGGCCTATTCTATAAAGGAGGCCGGGACCAACACGGCGAAGTAATGGTTGTCTCATTCCAATAAAATATCTATTTGCTTTTATGTTCTAACATCGCTAAAATATCGAGAAAATAAATAAAATCTTAAGTTTTAGAACCGTACTAAAACTTAATAATTCAAATACACCAGTGTTTATTTTTCTAGCAATTGATTGCAGGAGTTTTACAGACGAAACCGCGAGGATCACGCCAACATCTAAGATAGTAGAAAATTACTGAACGGAACAGCTATTTTTAAACCACACGAAACTTGCTACAATGTGCGAGAAAGTTTTCAATGCAGTATGAAACAATTGCAGGAAGAGTTGCGTTATAGTTTTATCTTTGTTCGTTGTATTTTATTGATGTTAATAAATAAATTCCTTTATTTCATTGTTACAGTATAACTTTGTTTTAGTTTTGTTTTCAGTTAATTAAACTTAAAAAAAAGTATCTTCACGCCCGTATCCCCGAAAAGGTGGGCAGAGGTACAACACGTGCATCCACGATTAGCAGAAGATACTTGGTCCCACAATGTGATAGGTGGCTAGGCTATCGCCAACCGGGCACTTCCAATCCCGGGCAACGTTGTTTTTATCAGAAAACTGAAAAACACATTTTTGAATTGCCCGACCCAGGAATCGAACCCGGGACCTCATGTGGTCAACTCTGACACCGGACCACTAGACCACAGAAGCGATTGTCACAGTTTTTTTTAAGTTGTCCAGTAATTAAACTTATTGTTGTTAATACAAATTAGTATTTCGGCTGATCTGTAAATTCGTTATGTTTTAATTTTAAAATTATATTTTTGCCACCTTTTAACTTAAATATTGTTTTTATCCCTCGGACTCGAACAAATATTTTTGTATACTTACACAATTTATGTACACACATATAAACACCGGTTTGATCCCATCCCCGGTCTTGGAAAACTTTGGTCGCTTTGACAACAAGCAGCTTGCAAAGATGAGTATTACGAGTATTAGATACGTGAAGTCGTCCGAAGTTTTGCAGCGGCGTTTGAACGTTTTAACAAATAAATAAATCAATAACATTTTATCCGAACCTAAAAAAACTGTGACTATAGTGTATCTACGATTAGCTAAGGGAATTAAATCACATAATGCAATAGTTGGTCCATCTATCGGCTTAGTGGTAGAGTCCTGCAACGGCTCGCCCGGCTCTAGTACCACTGATTTACTTATTCTTGCCGCAACAACGTCCGGTTTGGAAGGTAAGGTAGTCGATAAAGTGGCACTAATCTGCTACACTGATGACAAAGCACCATTAACTCAATTTATATTACCTATTACCAATATAGTATATGTACCATAAACATTAATTAATTTAATATTGACCGCCCCATTGGTCGAGTGGTTAGCGACCTTGACGATCCCCGACGGGGACGAGCATTTGTGTTATGAGCATAAATGTTTGTATTTCCGGGTTTGGGTGTTTATTAAATATATTCTAGTATTCATATATGTATTTCTATGTATTAGTATCGTTGACTACTACCCATAACACAAGCAAATAATTTGCTTACATTATAATATATATATATATATATATATATATATATATATATATATATATATATATATATATATATATATATATATATATATATATATATATATATATATATATATATATATATATATATATATATATATATATATATATATATATATACATACGTTAGTTAAATACTATTACATACATAATAAATAGGTACCCAAATCCAGAAATACAAACATCTATACTCATCACACAAATGTTTGTCCCTGTCGGGAATCGGACCCGAACCCCATCGATTCATAGTTAGGATCAACCACTCGATCAACGGAATCAACGGAACGGATCAAAAAGAATATCGAGCATGCAAGTATGTAGAAAGGAAAACTAATTATCGAGTAATTTTAGGAATAGGCTCCTTCAAAATAAAATGTCTTTGCATGCTTAATAGTAATAACTATTACTACAACGATGCTGTCTTTACAGATAGCGGAAACCATTTTTCATAGACAGTAATTAGTTAAAATGTTTAACAAGCTTCAGTAATATTTTATTTCGAAACTTTTGTTGCGATTTATACGTAAGAAAGTATAACATATATGGGCCTATACTGTGACACGTTAGGTATTAATTTAAGAAAATGTTAAAGGCCCTGATTGACGAACGAGCTTATATCAAGGTTTTACTCGCGGATCGTTGTTGCTGATCGACTAGCGAATAATATGATCCGTTGAAAACATATAGCAAACGTGAAGACCGCGAGCCAGGCTTATCGGTGTATAAGACTGCGGTATATAACGGCGAGCCTTAACGAAGATTTTTACTCTTTTCAATATATTATTTTCTGTATATTATATTTATACAATTATACTTTGTATAATTTCATTTATTCTAATACTTTGCGGTATTTTTTTCTGAAAAAATAACGTATACATTGCGTACATAGTAGTACATTGTGTAGCGTAAAAATAAAAATAACATCATAAATTGCAAATTTTGCATCTCCCACAAGAAAATAATAATATAAATTAATTTAGAGATTCGGTAGTCTCGTGCGAGCGGTTACGGTCTAAGTAGAAATAAATAATAATTTTTCTTTTTATCCAAACACGCCAATTACGAATACAATTAGTGGTATTCCGCATCACGGTCAGGAAAAACATTTGATTAATTAAATTATGTTGTATCATGGCTTGTCTTTGCGTAAGATCTTCATTCATTCCTCTTCGCTTAAAAGGTTATGGAAGTTTATTAAAAATAACATTTTAATATTTGAAAAGCTGTGACTTTTGAACACTTGATTCGGATTTGATTTTTTAATCTGGATTCGATGCAATTTTTAATGTTCTAAAATAATATATCAGGTCAAAAATCAAGTGGTTATAAAATCTCGAAATAACACTTTTTCAATTTATTTCGTCAATAATAACTCTCGACTGAATAAACCGATTTCGATGCAATTTACGGCACTGGACTCAGTCTTTCTCAGGCAAAGAGTTGATTAGATTTTTAATTAAGCAGTACACTAATCTAGAAGTATTTTAAGAAATCTTTTGTTTATTTGAGGTTCTTTTAAATTTCTCAAAATCTCCTGAGCCGAACGTTTACCTATTTCAGAAAGCTTTAGCTTAGCACAACCTAATTGAATATCGTCAACCGCGTTTTGATTAGTCATGACATTCAAAAGTTATGAGAGGTTTAGATATACGAGTTCACAGAATCTATATAGTGAAGGAAAAACTTTGGACCCCTTTTCAAGACAATTGCGCGAACAGTGAAGTATGGAAATTTGGCACAGTCAAAGTTTCATTGCGAGGGAGTGCAGCAACCTATTACTTTTAAATAAAATGCATTAGAAATACATCAAATTAATAAAAATAAATATTACACACATGATAATATCAACCAGTTGTCAAACACAAAAGAAATTTTATTGTTTAATCTACGGTCGAATTTCGGCCACAGGCGATCAATAGTCTACAGATATACGTGATCGAGAAAATAGTCGAAAAAGATTTCTAGGACATCAAAACGTGGAGATCCAGTGGATCGATTTTCCAAAATGGATTTTCCAAATTTGAGGTGAAATCAATAACTTCATTTCCCAGGAAAATAAAAAAGATAAGTCAAATAAGCAGTTAGTGCTATTCAATATAGAAAAGAGAATATAAATATATATTCTCTCTCTATATACCTGTATCTATTCTCTCTTTAGAATATTTTTTACATAACTAGCAAACAAAACATTTCAAAGCATTAAACTTCCAGTTTCTAAGCTCCATTCAATATAAAATGTATCCAGAATACATCAAGAAAATAAAAGCCATTTTTGAATTTAGGTGCATTTGAATCGCGCTCCGACTGTGTACACAAGTCAAAGAGTATTGGGTGCGTCGTTAAGTCACATCTACTGATTTAAAAGAGATCTCAGATATGCGTCCCGTAGGGAAATGGGAATGCACTTAATGCATACATAATCAAATTATCTCGGTGAGCGACTGGGTTGCTTTGCGGGGTTGCTATTACACCGTATAGTAACTTAAAGTGCTTTACCGTTATAAATTATAATACGAGTATGTCATCTCCTTTGACTGAGAGACTCAGTCAGTTTTGGTTTTTGTTTAAAATATATAGAAGGCCCTTGATTCGAACTTTAACTTGGGCATATTGTAGTAAATAAAACTTTCCATTTTCTATAAACATAACTTGTGTATATTACCCAAGTATAGCATTTAATTAGCCAATTAATTAAAATAGCCAGTTATTTAGAATTGTCTTGGTCTGATTAATACTTAGCCAAGCATTAATCAGAACAAGACAATTCAAGTGAAGGTATTTATTTGTCTCTGTATAGCATACAAGCAAAAACTAATCAGAATATATACTATCTGGGTAATAATTTTATGTTGATTGCTAATTTTTATGCAAATAACTGTTACATAGAACTGGCATTTAAATTTCAAAATACCCGTCATATAAAATATTTTTATTTTTTGATAATTTTACTAGCGTAAGAAATATATTTAAACACAAGACTCCCCATTACTCCGTTTTACCCCGTGTTGATCCGGAATCCCTTTGAAATATAAATCAATTGCTGTTTTGCCAGGCAGGTCGTAAGAAGCGGCCGATTGGCAATACGTGTTATTATCATCTTGACTACTAAATATAAGAGTTTTTGCGATATATGGTATTGTAACGATGTGCCGATCGTCACTTGCTGCGAGTTATGGAGTTACTCTCCTGGTACCGGTGATCCGGTTTACTTTCATATTTTGAAATTTCAAACAAAAGGCTAATTTTCCAATAAATGAATTGCTTCATTTATTGAGATTTCTGAGATTTTATTGAGATCTCTTACATACTATATCTGTACATTCAATTTTTTATGATATTCCTAAAATAATTCAAATATATATTTATATTTAAAAGTTGACAAGTGGCCAGCATAATATGCTGTAATAGCATAGAGGTATTACAGTACCACCGCCTTTCATGTGCCTGCCGCAATATTGTCAATGATTGTCATTGTCGTGTTTGAAGGGGAAGTTATATGGTAGAATTATGCATGTGGCATTGCTATTTCACCACAGAGATAGCAACACACCATTAATATCTTTGGTGTCTATAAGTTATGTTTTCTCTTTCTATCAGGAAAACCATCTGCTTGATTCCTATTTAATGATATTGAAAAAAAAACGTTGGCCACGTTAAAGAAATTTTTAAACTGAAATGACGTGTAAATTAAGAAGTGAACAAATATTATGTTTTTTATATTATACTAGCTGCAGCGTATAGCCCGCTGCATTATAAGAGTTTTTGGCGAATCCTGCGGGATCACCTAATTTTTTCGGGATAAAATGTAGCCTATGTGCTATTCCTGGTAATTATCTACCAGTGTGCTAAATTTCATTTAAATCCGTTCAGTAGTTTTTGTGTGATTGAGTAACAAACATCCATCCAAACATCAATCCAAACATCCAAACTTTTACATTTAGAATAGTAATATAAATTAATAAAGATTATTTACCTTTGCTTTATTTTACTTATTTAAAAGTAAAAGAAATATCATGAGACATATTCACACTGATTGATTAAAAATGTGGAATAAATAAGGAGAGAAAAATGTTCGTATCGGTGTGATAAATGATGAATTTAAATCTCCATTGGTGTTACACTACACGGTGTGCGACGCAACCTGTCAGTTACTAATGAGAGGTCGCTCGTGTGAACACTACATTATTCTCGTGCATTTTAAATCTGTCGGCAGAGGGTGCCTTTGTTTAACTCTGAGTACTCTGAAACTTAATGCATTAGAACGTTAATATCGCTCCAAATTTCATTTGATATAGTGGATACATTAAAAATGTAGATTTTACTGTGATTATGAACTTGTACGTTTTAATTTTAAGAGTGAATTTTTTGTTTATGCTTTACTCAGTTGGTAATATAATTTTATAGTCTGTCTGTCTATTTTATTAAAACAAATATAGTTCTTGTGTGTTACTTTAATTAGATGAAATTAAAAAAAAAGATTAACATTATGAGGTTATGTTCCCCGTGTTGGTACCGGCCTTCTTTGAAAAATAGGCCAACTGCCGTTTGGTCGTAAAAGGCGACCGATTGTCTATGCGAGTCACTATCATCGTGGCTACTAGGTGGTAGAGTTCTGCATTGTCTCGCCCGGATCTGGTACCATCGCCTTACATATTCCTGTCGCAATAGCGTCAGTGCTTGTCACTGTCATGTTCTGGTTTGGAGGGTAAGGTAGTTATGCATGTGGCATTAGACCTCGCCACAAGATAGCAACGTACCATTAACAACTTTGGTGACTATAGGCGATGGTTGACTTCTTCCATCAGTAGACCCATCTGCTTGTCTGCTATCTTATGATATAAAAAAATATAATAGCAGTGCTCGTGACTTCGTCCGAGTGGAAAATTTTCTATAATAAAAGTAGCCTAAGTTTCTCCTTATTACCGTGGTTTAAAAGATAGACAACCCCGGGGTTTTATCCACATAGTTCCCGTTGTCGTGGGATTTTCGGGATAAAAACTATCCTATGCCCTTTCTCAGGTCTCAACCTACCTTTGTACCAAATTACATTCAAATCGGTTCAATGGTTTAGGCGTGAAGAAGAGACAGACAGAGTTACTTTCGAATTTATAAGTAAGTATGGATTATATTTATTCTGACGCCTTCAAACTAAAATGCCCTTAACCACCATCCCAGAAGCCTAATTCATGTAATTAAACGGCAATCGAGTCGAAATGTTTAAGGCTTTTGCACATTTTCTTATATATTATGCCGCGTCGAAGCGCGTCTCGACGTTCTATCGTATTTATGTGTGTGAGAGCCCTAAGCGCAATGACTCAATTAAAAGAATTGGAGGGCAGCAAATTAAATTTTTTGAAGCCCCTTTAATCAGGAAAAATCTCTATCAATCTCCCTAACTTGAATTTCAGCATGCCTTTTAATTATACATCCTGATAAGACTGTTTGACAATTTTTTTCTCGATAAGTGTGTTGAGCATGTAACTAAAAATGTGTATTTTTGTGGACTATAAATAAAAGTCTTTAATAAAGTATAACTGTCATTTTATTGCTGCGCGTGATCGAGGTGCCGGCGAGTTACATACTGGCTTTAGTAAGATTCAATATTACAAGCGTGGGGGAATGATGTAAACATGACACCGCAACAAGTGGAATCTTAAAATTAAACTGATGAGATATTGGATAATGGCATTTTAGTCAACAAATGGCAGTACGTAAATTTTTTTTATATCATAAGATAGCAAACAAGCAGATGGGTATCCTGATGGAAAGGGTCAACCATCGCCTACAGACACCAAAGGTGTTAATGGTGCGTTGCTATCTTGTGGCGAGGTCTAATGCCACATGGATAAGTTTACCGGCTACCTTACCCTCCAAACCGGAATACGATACTGACAAGCAATGACGTTATTGTGGCAAGAATAGGTAAGGCGTTGATACGAAACCCGGGCAAGACAATGCAGAACTATACACTGACAATGCAGTAGTGACTCGTATAGTCAATAGCTCGACTTTTACCACCTGCCTGGCACTACAACAGTTGGCCTATTCTCAAAGGAGCCCGGGACCTACACGCGAAGAACATTACTATAAGGAACAAAGATGGCGCATTGCCGGCCATGTAGCGAAATTATTTCTCCACACGTATAAGTATACCGGCTACCTTACCTTTCACATCAGAACAGGTACAAGTGTAGACCCTATTGCGCGTAAGAAGAGCGATGATTAAATTTCGGGTGACAATTTTAGGACCTAGATTAACTTTATTTCTACATACTTCTAATTAATTTAGTTAAGATTTTTTTTTATATTATACGATAATAAACATGCAGATGGCTCATCTCATCTGAAGAAAAGAGATAGCAACCAATTGCTTTACCTATTCCTGCCGCAATAGCTTTGGTGCTCGTCGCTGTTTGGTCCAGTTTCGAGGAAAAGCTACTTGGTAAATTTATATGACATTCCGGCTTCGCCACACAGATAGATACGTACCATTTACATTTTTGTTTTAAATAAATGTCGGTTATCTCTTTCTATAAGCCGAGCCATCTGTGCAAAAATTAACAACACAAACACTTTCACACTATGTTGTAATAGCAGAGATATATTATGAATGTGTTAAAGTTAGCACTCAGCAGAGATACATTATGAAGGTGTTAAAATTAACAACACAAACTCATTCATACTACGTTTTCATAGCAGAGATATATTATAACCGTGTTAAAGTTAGCTTTCAGCAGATATACATTATGAACGTGTTAATATTAACAACACAAACATTTTCGCCGTGTTGGTCCCGGCCTCCTTTGTAGAATAGGCCAACTGCCGTTCTGCCAGGCAGGTCGTAAAAGGCGACCGAATGGCTATCGAGTCACTACCATCGTGGCTACTAGGTGGTAGAGTTCTGCATTGTCTCGCCCGGGTCTGGTACTACCGCCTTACCTATTCCTGCCGCAATAGCGTCAGTGCTTGTCGCTCTCGTGTTCCGGTTTGGAGGGTAAGGTAGCCGGTAAACTTTTGCATGTGGCATTAGACCTCGCCACAAGATAGCAACGCACCATTAACATCTTTGGTGTCTATAGGCGATGGTTAACTCTTTCCATCAGGAGACCCATCTGCTTGTTTGCTATCTTATGATATAAAAAAAAAAAAAAAAAAAAAAACATTCATACTATGTTTTAATAGCAGAGATATATTATGAACGTGTTAAAATTAGCACTCAGCAGAGATACATTATGAAGGTGTTAAAATTAACAACACAAACACATTCATACTATGTTTTAATAGCAGAGATATATTATGAACGTGTTAAAGTTAGTACTCAGCAGAGACATATTATGAACGTTCTAAAATTAACAACACAAACACATTCACACTGTGTTTTAATAGCAGAGATATATTATAAACGTGTTAAAATTATCACTCAGCAGATATATATTATGAAGGTGTTAAAATTAACAACACAAACATATTCATACTATGTTTTAATAGCAGAGCTATATTACGAACGTGTTAAAATTAGCACTCAGCAGAGATACATTACGAACGTGTTAAAATTAACAACACAAACTCGTTCATACTACGATTTAATAGCAGATATATATTATGAACGTGTTAAAGTTAGCACTCAGCAGAGATATATTATGAAAATGTTAAAATCAACAACACGAACACATTCATACTATGTTTTAATAGCAGAGATATATTATGAACGTGTTAAAATTGGCACTCAGCAGATATATATTTTGAAGGTGTTAAAATTAACAACACAAACACATTCATACTATGTTTTAATAGCAGAGATATATTATGAACGTGTTAAAATTGGCACTCAGCAGATATATATTTTGAAGGTGTTAAAATTAACAACACAAACACAGTCACACTATGTTCTAATAGCAGAGATATATAATTATGAGCGTGTTAAAGTTAGCACTCAGCAGAGATATATTATGAACATGACATTTATATGATGTTAAAATTAGCAACACACACACACTATGTTCTAATAGCAGAAATATATTATGAACGTGTTAAAGTAATAAATTGTTTCCTAAACAAAGAGCAAGAAAAACCATTCTGCTTAAAAGTTTTATCTATATATCACTTAGCACGTAACAGAAAAAATTCCAGCGTCGTATATCACGCCAAGTTTCGGTGACGTTAAATGCACGCTCTACTTGAGTTCGTGCGTAGAGGGCGCTCCCGTGCGAGAGTCTATTTATTTTGCTGTTAACACTGTTTGCCGTTTTGTTATGTATAAATAAAATGGCTAATACGAATTTGTTTCAAATTGTTTAAATTAATTTTTAAGGGCAATAAGATCATTCTTTGGTACCTATTTAAATTCTTTAAAAGAGATTCAACAGCGGTAACCTTCTAATCTAATATATATAAAAATAAATCCCTATTTTCCTTGGTCACATCACGCCTGAATGGCTGAACAAATTTCGGTATTTTTTTTTGTTGTGTCTGTAATTGTAAGGAGAAGGTTCTTATAAAAGAAAATATTAAGAAAATTGCGTGGAAAATTAGAAAATTTAAGAATACTTAACCACCATATAAAGTTTAATGCCATTTTGGCTGCGTGGAAGGACAATCTCGTAGTCTTATATAAATTACGTGTCACGTTGTTTGTCCGCTATGGATTCCTAATATGTAAGGCAAAACAACGTTTGCCGGGTCAGCTAGTGATCTATACATCATAAACTCAAAGTACTCCACAAAAATTATCGGTATTATTAACTTCTCCTCCTCTAGTTGGACCGGGCTCCCTTTGAAGAGTAAACTATCTTTCTTTTTGTCAGAAGTTCGTAAAAGGCAAAAGATTAAAGATACGTGTCACTACCATCGTGATTGTGATCGTATCTCGCCTGAGTATTTAAAATATAATTGTTGTCATTGTCTTTTTCCAGTTTGGAGGGTAAGGTAGCCGGTAAACCTTTGCATTAACAACTGGCTTCACGGGTATCAACACAAAATTAGTGTATATCAAATATGCCACCTAATAATACCACGTATTAATCACAATAGTGGTTAAATACTATTTGGCAAATCGTTAAGCCGTTTTATAAACTATCAGGCAGAATGGCAGCTGATTTTTTACTAGGTAGTAGCGTACTACATTGTCTCGCCCGGGTCTCGTGCCACCACCTCACCTATTCCTGCTGTAATAGCGTGAGTGCTTGTCACTGTCCTGTTCCAGTTTAAAAGGTAAGGTAGTCGATAAACTTAGGCATATGGCATTCAGACCTATCCGCAAGGATTAAAACGTACCATTAACATCTTGTCAATCAAGGCGAAGTGTGTAGGGTAATTACATCGACGCTCCGATGTGTAGAACTCGGTAACGAATATTTTGGTAATAAACTGTTACTGAACTGTTTTTCTTGTTATGTGATTTTCAGCTATTAGAAGGCAAGATTCGATTTCGGATTTTTTCCATAGTTTTTTTTTTTCAACAATGAAAATACAAATAACTTAAAGCAAACGACTAACACGGTTTTAATTTTGGAAAAAAATATCAATCTTTTGTAAGCAAGTGTATTTTGTTTCGATATAAAGACAGCTCAAAAACATGCCAAGTGCGAGTCGGACTCGCACACGGTACAATCATAGCAAAAAAACCTAAAAAAAACGTTTATTCCCTGTATTGGTCCCGGGCTCCTTTGAAGAATAGGTCAACTGCCGTTCTGCCATGCAGGTCGTAAAAGGCGACCGATTGGCTATACGAGTCACTACCATCGTGGCCTAGGTGGCAGAATTCTGCATTGTATCTCCCGGGTCTGGTACCACCGCCTTACCTATTCCTGCAGCAATAGCGTCAGTGCTTATCACTGTCGTATTCCGGTTTGGAGGGTAAGGTAGCCGGTAAACTTATGCATGTGGCATCACACCTCGCCACAAGATAGCAACGCACCATTAACACCTTTGGTGTCTATAGGCGATGGTTGACTCTTTCCATTAGAAGACCCATCTGCTTGTTTGCTATCTTATGATATAAAAAGGGACCCCCTTAATATTTTCATTTTTTTATTTTTAGTATTTGTAACGACAATGGTACGCTATAAGCGATGATTGTCTCTTTTCATCTAGAGAGATGCTTGTTTGTTATAAAACAAAAATTGATATGTAGATTAAAATGGGGGAATTGGGAACACTTAACTATTAACGCTCAAAATCAATTGATAAAGGTAATCCACTAAATCAACTTTTATTGCAATATAAACTTTGATTATCCATCTACGTTTTGATTATGACAAAAATCTTAAAAATTTACGTTTTTATAAAAATATACACAAAAACAAAAAACATTACTGTTTCTATTTACCCGTTACTCTATGGGGTAATTAAGATCATCCCACGGAGGAAATGAGAACAGTATCACGGTACTAAGGAACAATCGTTAATCATAGATCATATCACGCCGTATATACGTTCGAAGTATTTGAAACAATTTGACATTTTTTCACGATCGACTAGCAATACTATGGACAGTTGAAGATGTAAGGGGTAATTGGGAATATTCCAAATTAATTTAAATAAGAATAAGTGAACATTCACCTATTGCAAGTGCATATCCAACCACTTGTTTCGGCGCTCGCTATAAAATTACTGAATATTCCATTTTTTAAGTGAATTTTCACAAAATTATACTTAGAGAGCACCCGCTTGATGTCGTTCCCAATTTCCCGAAGTTGTCAATATACATCAAAATAGCTTTCTCTCTAAACAGTATTTTTGGTTTACTTCAAAACTTAAAATGACGCTTTTATTTTTTATAAAACACGACAAAAATTATAACAAAAATGCAGAAAAAACTATTTGATCTACCGTGGAAGTAAGCATGTATCCTTCTATTTTTACTGTCACGTATCACGTAAGTTTCTAATTACCCGCCGTTCTCAATTACCCCACTCTCCCCTATACATGAAATATACATATTTTATAAATACCTAAAACCCGGTACTGATAAGAATCAGGGACAAAACTAAAGCCGCATCTAAATCGACATTTTAGGCGTTTACATTCGCCACTCGACCAAGTAAGGTTCGGAAGCCGCCACATTTTATAATCTCCTCTCTGCTGCGCAGTCTTACGCACAGAGTTCTTTGTAATATTCTTACGATGGATTCCGACACGAAAAGTTCACTCGCGCTAAAATTAATAAGCAAACGACGTAGACGTTAGATTACATTAATTGTGCGGAGTGTGGGTTGGGGTTTTAGTTTTGGAGGTGGGAAAAAATCTACGGTAGTAGTAAATATAATTAATTTAAAAGAAAAACTATCACGTATGTAAGTGTTACAAGTTTACGAGAAACAATCGATTAACTTATAAAATGTCTTACAAATCTTCTTCTATATTAATAACTACGTCTATGTACGATGTTCCACGTACCCGGGCAAAGCAGTTCGACTCGACATTCTTCATTTGAACCGCAAGGGACTGGAACATTCTTCCTGAGTCTGTGTTCCTCGATGAGTACAATCTGGGGATCTTCAAGAGAAAAATGAACGGGTATCTTCTAGGGAAGCGCGTTTTACCTAAGGCCACATTTAGCTTACCATCAGGTGAGATCGTGGTCAAGCGCTTCCCTATTAACAATTTAAAAAAAAAGCCTATCTGTCTGTCTGTTGCACATTCACAGCTAAACCGCTTAGCCAAATTTGATGAAATGTGGCTGGAAAATAGTTAAAATCCGGGCTTAAAAATGCCTAGGTTAGCTTTTTTTCAACAGTCAACACCTAAGGGAATTAAATAGAGGATTAAAAATGTTTATAAAAGGTTATATCGGTGACGTTTTAATCTACTCGTGGACGAAACTACGTGGGTCAACTAGTGGTATACAAAGATGATGAATGCACAATAAAGCAGTTTTGCAGTAGCCACGAAAATAGATAGCAAGTAAAAAATTAATTATTTTACCTCTTAGACCCAGAGAGCTAAGAGGCTTATGAGCTAAACAGTATTTTATATTTCCCTCGGAATATTAAATAAACAATAAGGCAGAGTCAGCTTTTCACTGAAAAATGTCAGAAATTACAAGCGACCCTCGTTACAAATTCTGTAATCAAAAATGCAAATTCAGAGCCTAAAATTTGCAAGTCCTCTTTTTCGTAGACTAATTTTCGCGTTTCGGAAAAAGTTGGCACTTTCAGAAATTATGAGAAATTTAAAATTCATTTCGGTATTCTTTCTATTGCTAATTTATTTTACTGCGAGCAATTTATTTTAAGACTAACCCGTTTTAATATTTTTTTATTATATTTTATAACTAATTATTGTATGTGTAATATCAGACAAGAATATTGAGCAGTTATGATGGAGAATCATCGTGAAAGACAACCATTATTTTTTAAATAAATACTATTACTGCTGGTCCGCGCAACTTCGCTAAGTAGTCTGATGAACAGAGTAGGTAACATATCATCAATATAATATTTAAAATAAACATTCAACCCTTAAGAGGGCGTCCATAAATTACATAAATTGTTTTTTTTTTTAATTTTCTGTATGGTGAGATGTCGTGAGATTTTATTCGACCCCCTCCCCCATCCCGTAATCTCACGTGAGATTTTTCAAAATGTGGTTTTCTTAAATATGTAAACGCATTGGATTGTTATTACTTCATGATTTTATTTTTATTCATTGGCAAAAAATGCTGTTAAGACTGTAATAACGTCGAAGTATGGATCAAATTATTTTCTTTCGAACGAATTAGTGTATGATTTTAATCGTATAACGATTACGCTTAAGACTGAATCTTAATTTGGATAATGGACCAAAGTAGCATATTTTTTTTGTTTCAATCAGAAAAAAAATGCGTAATATTTTTCAGGACCTGCCTTTCTCTCCAGAGGATTAGATGAGATTTTACTCGACCCCCTCTCCTCCTTAAACATCTCACGTAATTTGTGGACGCCCCCTAATGTTGTGTGGGAATGGGAATGTTTTTTAAGTGTTCAACCCCGTATTTTAACTATATTCCTGCGAAAGAACACGGGCGAAACGTTTTTTTTCTTTCTCGAATTGCTCATTATTACCTTTGACATTTAAACAACTTTTTAGTACAAAAACAAGGAGAATTTTAATTTGATACTAATTTGTTAACAAAATTAAACATTTGTACAATGGAAATACTTAAATATGACAATCAATCAAATTAAAGTCTTAATATTTTTTGCATAATTATTCCTAACGATATATTATTATCTTAAATTGATATAAAAAACGCGGAAAATTATTCTAGTTGATCTAGTATTTTTCACTTCAAAAGACACACAAGAGAAACTTAAACTAATAAATAATATTTAAAAATCAAACTGAAAATGAAAAATAAATTTAATTTGGTAAATAAGAATTTGCATTGTACAAAAGCATGGAGTGATTTTTAAGATATCTATTGACACAACGTACCCCACGCTTTTTTACAATGGAATATATATTTTTTTTTACCTACACTATTCATAATTTAATTTTTTTTTAGTTCGGATTTTATGAAAGCGTGTTTTTTTTAGTTTTTTTTTTTTCAACTTTTATTTATTTTTCATGCTGATCGGGAAATAGCTGATCGGGTAAAGAGAAACAAATTACTTATCCTGAAGATCCTGGTAAGAATACCAGGACTAACTATTTATATTATTGCCTTGTCGTCGGTCCTTGATAAGATTGCATAGTTTCAACTTAACCCGACGATTTAAAGTATGTCAAATTTAAGTTTAAAGTTTCCATTACATATTAACATCCAAGAAAAAAAAACATACGAATTAAGCTAATAAACGCGTATTAGAATAAATCATGCCTAGTATGCCTAGACACAAAATATGCTAGTGTAATTAAAAATTGACTATGGTTAGTATCAAACTAACATAATATGTAAATTTATTGTCTACCTTAAATTTCAAGCCGGAACATGACAGCGACACAGCGCTGACTTTATGTAAGAACTCTTTTCTACTTACGACAATGTCAAGCACATAATTTGTGCTGTAAAAATTACTACAAATTTAAACACTGTTTTTAAGCTGGTAATAGTCGTACGTATTTAATTAAATGTAGCTGGATGTCTGAACTTTGCTCATTTTTTTTAAAAACAACGTTTTCTAAATATGAAACTTAGCTAGATCGATTTATCGCCTACGTAATCCTCTGCATTGTATGCATAGTATTTCATGAAAATCGTTGAATCCGTGTCCAAGATTCAGATTATATATTTACTAGCGACCTGCCCGCGGTTTCACCCGCGTAGCTTTTGTTTCCGTGGGAATATCGGAAAAGTTTATATACTAAAAGCTTTATCAAGAATTAATCTATCTATTAAAAAAACCGCATCAAAATCTGTTGCGTATTTTTAAAGATTTAAGCATACATAGGGACATAGGGACAGACAGAGAAAGCGACTTTGTTTTATACTATGTAGTGATATATACAAGAATTGCTCGCTTAAAGGTATTATACATAGGTAGATTAGGACTATGATGAGCATTGCCTATGCTGGCAATATATATTTAACTTAAGTAACAATAAAAGCACTGACTTGGTTGTATTTAAATATATTATTTAATTTAACTCACTAAACACAACAAGTACTCACACAAACTAACCTATTACTAAACTGTAAATATGTATTTAATCGTAAATGAACTTAAAAGTATGATAAGCACTGATTATGTCTTAATTTAATTACGTAAGGTGCGATTATACGTAATCACACTACTTAATTACGTATCGTACGCAATACGTAATCATACCTTACGTAATACGTAATGATTTGCATTTGAATAAGATATATTTTCATTATGTCTTAAATGTAAGATGGCACATACCGACTTGCTGAAAATATATTTCTTTAATTTACGACAGTGACACGTATTGACTTGCTAAAAATATGTATGATACTGATTTAAGACAAAAATAAATTACTGACTTGCTGAAATTATTTATATAATTTAGTTTAGACAACATAAGCGCTGTTTTTACAAGAGCAATGAATGATCCCAGGATAAAAGTAACCTGTGTTTAAGGACTGGTCAAAGACTGTAAGTATACTAAATTTCAACAATATTTATTAGAACCTTTAAATTTGAAACAATAAGAAACAGACACGTATATGTTCAAATAAATATTTTACTTAAATTATTGATGGAATTTAAGTAAATTTCTTCAAGAAGACACAAAAATGTCTTATAGTTACCACGCTTCCAGAATTTTCCCGAAATTAAATAACGTTTATTTGCAAGAATTAATGTAAAAAATGTATAAAAATAATGTATATTAATACATTATGCCAACATATCCTATCATAAAATGGTGTTCAAATATTATTTTTATGCGAAAAAATAAAAATAAATTTTAAATTTCAATTCCATATTCTTAGTTTGCCTCACGGTAAAATATTAAAAAACTTACAGCAAAGCAGCGACTGGCACTACCCTCATATTTTTTTTGTTCATCAAAAATGCAAAACTTCATGAAAATTTATACACCAGTCCACATTTTCGGCTTTCGTCGCCAACTGAAAAATTCCCACCGACGTTTGTGATGCAGATGAAGGCTACGTTACAATTCTACGGGGAACAGTATTTAAGCTCTTTCATCCCGTTCGTTATGTTTCGAATTCCATATGCTCAAAGGGCTACATTAATTTTTTAAAACCTCAATTCGTAGCAGAGAATTATTTTAATGGTATATGGGAATTGAAACGCTTATTAATTAAGCGACATGACATAGGCATATCTTGTATTATAAATTAATAATTTGCGGTATTATGTCTTTTTATCATTGCTGAGAGCATTATTAAACTTACGTTATGTTTCGAATTCCATATGCTCAAAGGGCTACATTAATTTTTTAAAACCTCAATTCGTAGCAGAGAATTATTTTAATGGTATATGGGAATTGAATCGCTTATTAATTAAGCGACATGACATAGGCATATCTTGTATTATAAATTAATAATTTGCGATATTATGTCTTTTTATCATTGCTGAGAGCATTATTAAACTTACCATATTCATGCTATGATTACAGAACATAATAATTATGTTTTTTTAGGGTTTCGAAGTAAACTAGAAACCCTTATAATTTTGCTATGTTCGTTTGTCCGCAGTCTAACGCAGAGATTCTTAGCTAGAAAGGTGTAATATGGTTTGAATATACATATTAATCACGACAAATAACCTAAAATTAACATAAAATCTTAAGAAATATTTTTTTTTGGTTTCTTAGGGTAGCTCCTTTACATGTAAAGTTCATTTTTTTTCGTATGTATATAGTGTTTGTGATTTTCTTTGGTATTTTTTTTTTGTGTTTGTGAAGTTTGTTTGTATTGTTGGAGAGGTTTTTAAAAAAAATATTATAGGTTTGTGAAGACAATTTTATCGATCAAGAGTCTTGTTTGTGAAATGCTTAGCTTCAAAATGCTTATTTCCGTTAGAGTCAAGTGTCGTCGTCCCCCTCTGTTATTTAAACAGTTGG
The DNA here is from genome assembly GCA_036924255.1 of Apodemia mormo. Taxonomy (NCBI): domain Eukaryota; kingdom Metazoa; phylum Arthropoda; class Insecta; order Lepidoptera; family Riodinidae; genus Apodemia; species Apodemia mormo. The sequence continues at coordinate 3,574,074 of JAUPFN010000006.1, read as the reverse complement.
TTTTGGGGTGGAAAAAATTCACAGTAGTGGTTAATATAAAATTAAATGGAAAATTATCAGGGCTTAGAAGGCTTCACAAGTTTTGAGTAATAGTCGAGCAGCTTATAAACTGTACTTCGAGAAGTTTTTATAGGATGTGAACCTATAGTGCAGATATAATCATGATTGACGATAAATAGGTTAAATTTTCATATCAAACAATCTATATATATATATATTTATTTTATTTTATTTATTTTATTTATTTATTTATTTCATCAAAAAATTTAACATAAACTTACAAATATTTCAACATCCTTAAACCTCGTTGTAGGTTTGTGTGGATGTTGCACACTTCACGGTTTAAGTATTGATTGATGTTTTAGCGAAGCTACATTACACTACATAAAATTTTAACATTACATCGCTCTTATCAGTTGAAATAAACTAGTACCTATCTTTAATCAACTTGCTACCGGGTGTTCCACTCTGTGTCGTTTGCGTACAGGCCATATTCCATTGCTAACTGTAGTTAAAACCAGTTTTGGTCTGATTCATAAATACTTTTACTGTGCATTAAAGATAATGCGATCGTCGTTACGTACACAATATACAATGCGTACAGGCTGCTCCTTTTATTATGATAAAATATGTGTGTGTGTGCAGGTGTACTTGTGTGTGAACAATGCATGTCAGTATATATTTGTGTGTGGGTGTATGTTTGTGTGTGTACTTGTGTATGTGTGTATGTGTGCGCGTGCGTTTTTATCTGCATATAAATTTAATTTAACCGTGTTAAAATTTATATGTACACATGATTAATTATTCTTGTGAGAGTTCGCTCAAGTAAGCACTTAATTTATGGTACTATAATAGCTTTTAATATATGTTTCAAATTATTTTCATTGATTTTATTTCGCATTTCAATATTTATATTATTATTAATTAATCTAGGTACTAAGTAGTCAGTTGTTCTTTCTCCATAAAAATTCCTAGCACTTACAGTATATAGTTTCTTTGTTGTTATTTGTCTAGTTACTATATAACTTTTTCTTTCATTTTCTATATATTTAAAATAATTCTCTTTAATAAGTGAGAGTTTTATTTTCTCGCTTACAGGCAACACTTTACAATATTTGAATAAGTATTCGGGATCTTTTTTATACTTTATTTTAATTGCACTTGGAACGATAGTTTTTAGGAGTCGTAACTGTAGCGTCATTATTTGCTCAATGTATGTTCTGAAGGTGCGACCGTAGCTACTTAGTCCGTACGATATAATGCTTTCTACTAAGGCATTGTACATTTTCATTTTGATATAATAAGGTATACGTTGATTAATAATACGAAATTTTGCTAGAATTCCTCGTAATTTGTTACAAATAACATTAATATGGTGCTTCCAGTTAAGTCTGTTATCGATAATTAGTCCAAGGTAAGTATACTGACTAACTTGTTCCAGTGCTGGACAGCTGCATTCTTGTGATTTATTACGATCATGTAAACACTGATGGGTATGAGATTTAATTTCCACGTCTTTCGTGGCTTTTATATGACTGGAGTGTATGTGCATTACTTTGGATTTGTTGGTATTAAGCACAAGACCATTGTCGTGGGACCACCTACATATGGACATAAAATCTTTATTTATTTTTGAGAGCGCAAGATCAAAGCTTCTATCATGAGATATTATACAAGTATCGTCCGCGTACTGAAATATTTTGCAATGTTGAACGACGTTTTTTATATCATCAACATAAGCGAGATAGTGAAGTGGACCCAACACAGAACCTTGTGCCGTTCCCTGTGTTACTAATGTTTTATTACTGTAATCGGCTCCTACTTTTACGTAATAAGAGCGATCCTCGAGATAGTTCGAACACCACTTTAGCAGGGGACCACGTATACCACTATTCTCAAGTTTTTGTTTGAGTACCTTATGTTGTAAAGTGTCAAACGCCTTACTATAATCTATGAATATTACCATAACATGTTCTCTTTGGTTTAGACAATTATTAACATAATCGGTAAAATTGGAAAGTAATTGTGTTGTGCTTTTTTTAGATTGAAAACCATACTGATCAGCTGACAGCGCATTATATTTTTTGTAAAAATTATGTATTTCATTACATATATATTTTTCGCAAATTTTATCAAGTACAGGTAATATTGTAATTGGCCGGTAGCTGTCATAATCTTTTTTATTTCCTTTTTTATATATTGGTCTAACTATTCCTGTTTTTAGCTGAGACGGGTATATTCCAGTGCAAATGCTGGTATTAATGAGATGCGTTATAACATTTACCATATTAGACGCAATGTTTTTTATGTCAATTGGTCTTATACAGTCAATTCCCTTCGATTTCTTTGTGTTTAATTTTTTAATAATATTAAGAATATCTCTTGTGTTTGCCTTTTTTATATACATGGAGACATTGCAGCAGTTACTATACTCAGTTTTATCCAATAATGGAATTGAGCAATCATGTATTATATTATTAACTGATTTAGTAAAAACCCTAGCAAAGTTGTTAGCAATTTCGTGCTCTTTTTCCTTATTATTTATAAAGGCTTCACGAATTGCGTCATCTACAGACGTCATTATTCTTCCCGTCATTCTATTTAATATTTTCCACAAGTTTCTTGGATTGTTCATATTAGAATTTATCATATTTTTGTAATATTTATTCCTATTTTTATGTATTAGTTTATTTATTTTATTTCGAAATTTATTATATTCAACTTTAAGTGCAATATTTGATGTATCTTTTTTCATTTCCATGTATTTTCTATCCCTTTCTTGACACAGCTTTATTATACGATTATTTATCCAAACCTCTTGATTCCGCTTTTTTTTATACCTGTTGAAATCTACATATTTCGCAGATTCGTAACATTTATGGAATTCGGATTTTATATAGTTATATATTTTGCATACATCATTCTGACATAGAGCTGGTTCCCAGTCAATTGCGATTAATTTATTGTACAACACATTATTATCGTATTTAATTTTGTTAAATGAAGCAGCCTGTATCTGCGAATCGCAACCAAACGAAGCAATCGTAACACAGTGGTCTGCCAGTACAGTTCCGATAACCGCGCAATGCACATCTCGTGTGCGGGACCGGACAAATATATGATCGATACAGCTTTTTGTGACAATATTTTTCCTAAGTTCTATTCTGGTATAGTCCGAGATTCCACACACCAGACCGCAATTGCTCAGTGTATCGAGATATTGACTTGTACATTTGTTAGTCTCTTTTAGATTTATATTAATGTCACCTAAAGTTATCAAATCGATATCTCGGCACTTTTCCAAAGTATGTTTCAATTCCTTTATAAACAGTGATTTATTTTTAGCTGGTGATCTATATATTGCACACAGAGCTGACGTGTAGTTATAAGATGTGGTTATTAGGCCAATAATACATTCAAAAAGTGACGTTTTAAGTTTTATTCTTTCGAATTTATGTCCGCTTAATACGTAAATTATTACTCCACCGCCTTTTTTATTTTTACGCAGTTGTGTGTGCATTGTATAGCCTGGGATTGTAAACATTTGACTCAGATCGTCAGAAATACCGACTTCAGTTAATACAATTATGTCTAGTGGGTATAATGATGATTTTATTAGAAATTGTATATGGCAAAAATTTTTGATAATCGACCGAATGTTTACATGTATACATGATAGTTTATTTTTGGATTTTGGTACGTATTGCCAATATTCTTTGATGTCAGTACAACCAGTTAATTCAATTACATTTTCTGACAATGAATCCATAATAGATTATTAAAGTTTACATATTGAAAAATTGCATGCATAGTTTTATCTATATTTTTAAGAGTTTTTTACCTTATCTATGTCATTTTCACATTTTATTGTAAACACTTTCGCGTTTTCACATTTTCTTGCCAAAATTTTGCCGTCCTTAAACCACACGAATTTAAATACATTTTTAAGTTCTTCTTTGGTTTTCCACAGTAAGTTTTTATAGTAATATGTTAGTGCTTCTCTGATATATATGCGCTCTATTCCTTTTTCTATATCTGTGTATATATCTGAGACAATAACCGGTTGCTGGCGGGCTAAAGTTATCCAGTCGGCTTTGGCTTGGCTACTTTGCAATTCTACTCGTATGACACCATCTTTACCATTACGCCCACGGAGACGTGTAGCTTGCTGCAGTTGCTGTGGGCTCGCTTTTATTTTTTTTGCTATGGATGCTACTACCTTTCCTAAATCTTCATTATCCTTATGTGGAACTCCGACAATTTCTAATGTAGCATTAATATTTTGCTGTTCTCGCTCATTTAGCCGTTGTTCCAGAGCACATATTCTATTTTCTAAATTTTTATGTCTATTTGCCATATCCATATTTTTCCTTTCTAATGTCTTCATCTTTTCTTCTAATATCCTTATTGTATCAAGACACTCATCAACTTTATCTGATAAAAATTCTATTGAGCTGTTTAAATCCCCTAGTTCTTCTTTTAATATTTTTTTCATTTCCTTTGTTACATTTTTCATAAACTTTTCCGTGTTAAGTGCAACAATCTCACCTGTAGTGGTATTTTCATGGTCATCATCATCCTCCTCAGTATTCACAAACGATGATTTGCGTTTTGGGTCTCGCGCACAGCTATTGCAGGTCCACTCCAAATTCTCCGCCGCCTTCAAAGCAGCGAATTGTTTTGCTGATAGTCCTGCACATTCTGCTTTAGCGTGCACTAACACACCACATTTGAGACATTCCAATCCTGGTGATTTCTTTGTTACCACTTTATTACATTGAGAACACTTCGACATTGTGGGTAGTTATATTATATTAAAAATATTCGTTATGCGTGTAGCCGTTATGACAAGCGAGCGTGAAGTGATATATATATATATATATATATATATATATATATATATATATATATATATATATATAAATCAATCCCTATTTTCCTTGGTCACGACATCACGCCTGAATGGCTGGACCAATTTCGGTAATTTTTTTTTTGTTGTGTTTGTAATTGTAAGGAGAAGGTTCTTATAAAAGAAAATACTAAGAAAATTGCGCGGAAAATTAGAAAATTTAAGAATACTTAACTACCATATAAAGTTTAATCCCGTAGACTTATATAAATTAAGTGTCACGTTGTTTGTCCGCTATGGATTCCTAATATGTAAGGCAAAACAACGTTTGCCGGGTCAGATAGTTAACAATTAAAATACACTATATATTGAATAAATAAATATTTTATTTTCCAGTTAAATAAAAATTTTAATACACAAACGTTTTGTTACTTATCACTATTAATACCAAAATAAATAATAACTTTCACAAAAAAATATTTAACGACGAAAAAACTAATGAGCAAAATATAATTGAGTCGGCGGCAAACAATGTTGCACCCACGAATAAATAATAATTCTATAGTTGCACCGGTTAACTTTTTTATTAAAATGTTTTTTGTCGAAAGTATTGTTTATTAGATTTCATGTTACATTGTTAATTTGATTTTGTTATTTCCTTCATCATTATCCATACTAATATTATAAATGCGAGTCTGTTTGTCTGTCTGTTACGCTTTCACGGCTAAACCGCTGAACCGATTTTCATAAAATTTGGCATGGAAGTATTTGAAGAGCCGCGGTCAAACATAGGCTATTTTTTTTCAAAAATCAACCCTTAAACGGTTGAAATAGGGGATGAAATTTGTGTGAAAAGCTATCTTGACGACATGTTAATTTACTCGCGAGCGAAGCTGCGCGGGTCAGCTAGTAATTAAATAAATATTCACGGGATGAATTACACTTACTGATCTAACCCCAAAGTAAGCAAATTATTCGCTTGTGTTATGGGTGTTAGTCAACGATAGTAATACACAGAAATACGTATATAAATACTGGAATATATTTAATAAACACTTAACCCGGAAATACAAACATTTATGCTCATCAGTTAAATGCTTGTCCCCGTCGGGGATCAAACCCGAGCCCCGTCGATTGCGTAGTAAACATATGAAAGAATGAAAGCCCTCCTCTAAGTGCGCATTATTATAATAGATAACCTACATAGCGCGTGGCCGGACACATACTGTACAAAATTTAAATAAAAACAAAATAACCACAAATTACAAATCCATTTACATTTATTTATATTTTAGTACAGCAAACAATGAAACGTGATTTTTCTGATGGAAAAAGGTAAGTTGCCATTAGCGTGGCTTGGGTCTAACGTCACAAGCATAAGTTTACTGACTACCTTACCCTTTGAATCAAAACATAACAGTGACAAGCACTGATACTATTGCGACAGGAAAAGGCAAAGCAGTGGTACTTAAATCGGTAGGGGTGTTTCAAAACTCAATTACTTGACACTAAAGTAATTAGCACATACGCCTTAGGATTTCGGACGAGGCAAGAGCTTATTTCCCGATAGGAGGAGGCATTTATGTGGTGCGCACAGATGTCTTTACTTCTGGTCTAGTTAAAATTTTAACTGATATTATAAATGCTAATCTAAGTTTGTTTTGTTACGCATTGAGATCTTAACTTGTAAAACAAATAATTACAAAACTTTTCAGAATTTATCTAGTATCAATAATGGATTATTTATATACTAGCGACCCGCCCCGGCTACGCACATTTAATGAAATGCTGTAAAAATCTTAGAAATTTTCTCTACAATTGAAGTATGTGTTATACTTCTCTTGAATCACTCTGTCTAATGATGAAATCCGCATTAGCAATCGTTGCGTAGTTTAAAATATATAAACTTACAACGAAAGCGACTTTGTTTTATACTATGTATAGATTAATACGTGAAGCGAAAACTTCGTACTTTTTTTACGAGAAACACGTAAACTGAGGAGTATTACTCACGTATACCATCCATATATACACCGTGTGAGCCAATTGTACTAATTGCAAAAAACATAGATAATTATCTCTTTCTCAGTCTAGCCAAATGTACTAAGTGCTAGACTATTATATAACTTACTAGTATTAAGTTTAAAATAGTAGTAGCTATTATTATAACGTTATAAAATACACAGTATATCTCTAATGAAACAAAGCGTAGAAATTGAGATTTGCAACCAAATTGAGTTCACCGTCGCCGACAGTGTAATAAGAGAAATAAATGTGCTCAAAGGCCACACCGAAGGCTGAAATGAAAACGTATATTTATATAGCTTCTAATGCGACTTTGCGCATTTGTAAACAAAATAGCCTTTTGTGAATAGTAAATTGCTTAAATGCCTGTTGGCTAGTGATTAGCATGATCAGCTTAGATTACGGTTTGATTCCGTAGCCGAGTAAAGTGTTAAATGTTTTCTCTACCTAAACCAAGTTAAGCATTTAGAGTTAGTAACAGCAAGGGTTATATCATTCATCTACACAAATATTAAGAATTAAGATGTAGTGTGTGTGGTGGATTAACTCAACAACTGTCGTATCGATTAAAAAAAAACTTTTCGCTTCAATAAACGGTATTACACCATAATTTTTTGTGACAACCGCATCAATTCTATTTACATGCCCTTATTGACATACGTTCTTTGCTTTTTCACTTTTTTATTCCTTTTTTAATTATGTTGATCTGGTCAGTTCCAGACGAGACGATACCGAGCGAACGTCGGTGTCCCTGAGCAAGAACCTCATGCAGGTCTGAAACTAGTCGTAACCTACGCCGATTAAACGTGAGTGTGTCCGATTTTAATTAATAGTTAACAATGTCTGACGATAGTTTAAATAATTTTATGGTTTTAGACCCTTGCAGATTTATGTTGCCTAATTCTCATTCATTACTCTCTTCATGCAAACGCGCCGAATGCGAAGACTCATGATTCCACTTTCGAAATATTGATTAAGCTAATCATGGTATGTCATTTCGTCACTTTCATCCTTCCACATTTGCATTGCATATCTATTTTGATAATCTTTCAGCTAGCATTCTTTCTAGACATCATGCCATATCTCCTTTCTTTACCGACATTTTCCTTCAGGCCTATTCTCTTTCTCACTTCAATACTACGAAACGGATCCACAAACGTTATGCTACGTAGTTTTTCCAGCAACCAGTCCGCGTTCATCTTGCTTTTATGCCCTTTCTAACACAACCAAATCTCACTTCAATATAATATGAATAAGTCCATAATCATACAAGGTATGGGGCTGACTTAATACTATAATTTTCAGTGATTTTATTAACGCTCTATTTACTCTGTTGAGTACACATACACTTTTTTTGACATCAAATGTGTATCCTCCATCCGTATTGAACTTTTATTCTCAAAAATCAGAAATTCAGTTATTTTTTTGTGTTTCAGATAAAGTGAAAACTCAAAATACGACATCATTTGCATAAAGCAAGCTATTCACCAACAGATCACTCATGCACTTATCCACACTCAGCGACCTTAATCTTTGGAGATACTTATTCAGATTTAGGATAACCAGGCGGACTGACAATTCACAACCCTGTTTATTGATGGTATTGAAATCGAAACAGGGTGGTACGAAGCCGTCTACCCTCACACATGCTTTATAATCCTAATATATGCGTTGCACAGTCCAAAGGATCATTGTTCCACAAGTAGCCAAAGTGTCCCAAAACTTCTTTCGTTTAACTCTATTAAACGCTTACTTGAAATCAACAAAGTTTCATAAAAATATTTTAGATATAGATGCTTTTTTGTGATGTTGCGGATATTTTTGATTGCCTTTTTTTTGGTAAAAACGACGTTTTACACACACAAACACGAAGTTTTTATCCCACTAACAGATTTCATGAAATAAATAAACCCTAATATATCCCTTAATGAAGACAGGTGAAATTGGAACATATTTCTAAATGTTTCACAATTCATCACATTTTCTTCGCAATATATTTTAATTTTATTATTTTATGTCATTTTCAGTACGCGTTTATCTTCTCTAATTGATAAATTTTTACAATTTTCGCAAGTTGAAAGTTAAAAAATATTAAATAATCAGATACGAACTATCAAATACCAAACTATTTTTTTAAATTTGTCTTCTGTTTCTTAACTATATAAATATAATACGGAGTACCTTAATGTCATTGTAAAAAAAAGTAACTATGAACTGAAATAATCTTAATTCCGCTTGCACTATACTATTTAAATACGTTTTAAATATCTAACCATAGTCAAATAAGCGTTTAAATAGTTTGTTGTAAGCGGACCTTAAAAAAGATGGCGTTGGTGTACTATTATCGTACCAGAAAACCATTTTAAAAAGGGCCAAAAAAGCTGAAGTTGATAGAGTTACTTTAGATTCCACCCTCCGCTACACAAGCGCCATTCTGGCTGCTGTATTCCATATATACAAGAATTGTTCGTTTAAAGGTATTAGATTGATGGAAATTGTCGTTGCATTTTTTACGTCAAAACTGTATACAAAGTATTTATTTCCCTAGATCAGAATTTTATATATAAAATAAATATTCCAAAAATTAGTCACATGCCGTCGGCTTAAATTATTGCGTGCCAGAGTAACATGCACACAATAAATCCCGAATACCTTTATAAAAAGGTCGAAATTCAAAGCTCGTAAAACAGTAACAAATTTGCCCGCAAACGCGGTCATGGGTATCATAGTCGAGAGGGCTACACTATAAATTAAATGTAAATTGAACGGAAATTTCATTGCGAAAAAAAATGCCACTACCATCGTGACTACTAGGTCGTAAAGTTTTGCATTGTCTCGCTCGCGTTTGGTACCACCGCCTTACTTATTCCTGCCGCAACAGCGTCAATGCTTGTCTTGTTTTTTGTGTCGTGTTTTGAGGGTAAGGTAGCCGGTAAACTTACGCATGGTTGACTCTTTCCATCAGGAGACCCTTCTGCTTGTTTGCTATCTTATGATATACAAAAAATAGATACAAAAAAATTAATAAATGCGCAAGTAATTTTGTCTGTCTGTCTCTTTTCACGCCTAAACTGCTGAACCGACTTGAATGAAATTTGATACAAAGATAGTTTGAGAACTGAGAAAGGATATAGGATAGTTTTATTCTAGAAATCGCACGGGAAAAGATACTATGCGTGTACAACCCCAGGAATACCTAACTTTGAAACCCAGGTAATGAGTTACTTAGGCTACTTTTATTTTAGAAATTATTCCACGCAGACGAAATCGCGGGCACAGCTAGTTTATTATATACACTTATACATTTTTTTTACATACCCTGAAGCAACCGCTTAGTTGAAAGAGAGGCAAATACCAGTTTAATAATACCACATACTTTGGGGTATGCGAGGAAAAATGAACATCCCCACTTGACGTGTACAAGAAATTGACTGACTGAACTGAACTGACTAGTATTCGCTCCACTTCGTAAAAGCTATAAGATTTAATAATTTAAACAACAACTGATAAAGTAACAGAGAGTAAATACAAAAATTCAAAACTGATCACACATTAAAGCTCATCACAGACGTTTAAGATACTATAATATTTGATCTTAAGATGCCCTAATATAAAATATTACAGTATCTTAACGTATCACACATAGCTAAGATACGATAATATTAATCTGCGTCGTTGGAGTTTATATAGAGGTTGATTAACCATGAGGGATACGGCCTTACTTCTTGATTTGTTAGACAGCTCCTCAGACAACGATTTTGATATAGAATGATATGAAATATCCTTCTTGACTTATAAGTGGTGTAACTAACACTACTTTTTTATATATATTGATGTTTTTTACATTTTTTTTTGTTTATGAAAATATTTAAAGTTATATGTTCTTTAATAAATCAGCAATATTTTTTGAACAATGTTTTTTTGCTGACATTATGAGTAAGGTGTACAAAAACATATTAACAAATAAATACTGTAAAACGAATGATTTCATTCTAATTGGTATATTTTTTATTTAGATTCCCATCAGATCATGTTACCATGAATTAAAATAAGGTGTAAAATTACTAACACGACTTATATATACATATAATATGTACATAGATGAACGGCTAGACTGATATATGTTGGTGAGCGATTTCTTAAATTTGCTTTAAGATGCTAAGGCATCTTAAGATCAAATATTATAGTATCTTAACCGTCTGTGATGAGGTTAACATTATCGTATATTACGACACTTTACTTCTCAATTTTACAAACACGATTGCCTCGATAGCATATCTGTTAAACCCTTTTATTGTGTTTTATTGTGGTCGTTTATTGACTTATTTATTAGCTTAATCAAATACTTGACTTTATTTTAGGCCAAATGTAATATTAATTCTTAAAATTTCATAAGATATACAAGTTATTTTAATAATAAGTAAAGGGTAACACTTCAGCTTTATTTTCACATAGCAATTTAGAAATTGATGGGCGCATATACTGATTCTATATAAATATGTTTATGTAAAATATTTAAAACACTAGTGCAAATAACCTCCGTGCAAGACTGTGGACAGACAGACGGACATGTCGAAACTACAAGTATTCCTAGTTAACTTCGGAACCCTAACAAAAATGGAGCGTACGATAGTATATAAGAAAATCTTGATACTTTTTGAGATTAATCTTCGAACATTCGAACTAATAAGTCCCTCTGACAGCACAAGCCGCTTCAGCCCCTCGGTGTTGTGACACGTAAGCACGTGCCACTTAAATGAACAAAAACTTTTATATTTTATTGACGGCAATTCCTCACGACAGTAATCCAGTGGAATTATAGTTGATAAAATAAATATTAAATCTAAACTGTTTCAGAATATGTTTCAACAACGACAATATTTAGTTCAAGGTTAATAAAGTAATATAAGATTTGAATAAGAATAATTTCAGCGCAGTAAAACTGCAAACAACTAACTTCTTATTTCCACTCTCTCCAAAACTCTGCAACAGATATTCATATAGATTATCAAATTAAAATGGGATTACTTGGGAAACTATCATTACCCTTTGAAACAAAAAAGGATTTTAAAAATCGGTTTGGGCGTTTTAGAGTAATCGGTGACCACATATAAAAGAAAGATTCTGACGAACTCAACCGACTACCCAAAAAAGTTAGCTGAGCTCGTTTATTCACTAGTCAAAAGATAAATATTAAAAATGAGCGTAAGGTTTGAAAAACATTGTGTAGTTTTAGGAACAAATGGATGAGTTTGTATATCATGTGTAGTTTTAGCAAGGATGTAAGGTAAATTGCTGATGTAGGAAGAAGAGTGTATGGAGCGTTATCAAAACTACTGCAGCAAACTGTTCCAACTTAAGTCGAATGTAAAAACAATTGATACTCCCATCAGGTAGAAACTGATCAATTTTATGATAATGCAGTAAAATGTGGAACCAGTTGTTTACTTAATTAAAAACAAATCTGTATATAGTTTGTGAATTGCTAAACAGTACTTACAAGTGTTTTTAATGATAATCAATATCAGCTTAGGTTCTAAGGGCGGCTTGCACCAAAATGCTTAAATGAATTTAGTCCCTTAAACATGTTTAGCAAATGTCAAAATGCCTTAAATGCTGTCACTTTAAACGTATTTAGTGACTTAAACTTTAAGCCGCCCTAAATCTCCACTACCACCACATCTATATAGTATGTTTATTTTTCTAAAGAAACACGTGAATGTCGCTAACAGACTAAAACTTTTATTATATTAATAAGGTATATGCATATGTCACAATGAAATTGTCAATAGTCGTTAGATTATAATCTACCTAGGGAGTTTATAATTTGGTTAGGTTAGCGGTTAAATTATAATATCACTTGTTTTTACACTATCTAAGACTTTTCTCTCAGCATCGCCAATATGTTATATAGCTATATATATAGCAATATGTTAAATAAGTCCTTTAGTACTGATTTTGTCCAATGACGTGTTAAAATAAAATAAATAAATAGTAATCCTTATTAACCCGGTAATCTGTATAAAACCGTGAAAGCTTAATAGTTTAATTCATACATTGTTTGGTACTTCGATAAAAGCATCTCAACTGCCGCTATAAACTTGACCACAAGTTATGCATTTTAAAATTTTGAAAGAAACTAAGTTTAAAAGCCCATAAACAACGTTGAAGCGGATCACGTAATCCACAGTTCCCGAGAATCGTGAACCTTGCAAAGTTACCAAGTTTTTTTGCTGAGAAGTTGAGCCTTTTGTTTTACAATTTAGTATGCTGAAAGCAAGGGCTAATTGCCGTTGGCCTCGCTCCAGTTAATTCCAGTTGGAATCCTCGATATGACAATGTAAAGACGGCTTTAGAGTTTAGATGTAAGAATTGGTATTAGTGTGTTAGCTAAACCTTTGTGATGAGGAAGTTAAAATCTGTTTAAATAGGATTATTTTACGTTTGTCGGTCATTGCTTCAAAAAACTAATAGTACAATATGTAAAACACGTGTTTTTCATCAGATGTACAGTGTTGCGAAATATTATGACATAGAGAAAAAAATTTAGATATTAATTGTAATTTATTACAGTAAAGAGGAATATTTTGAGCAACAAGAGTAAACTATTACTTAAGTTATAGAAATAATCTGGATAATTATTGAACGTTATTACTGTACAAAGAAGTATTTTTAGTTATAGTATTTATTCTGCTTAAATCAATCAATTTTTATTCAAATTAAATTGCTTTGTAATTATAATTTCACCCTAAATGTTAAATATTTTTTTTTAATTTCATTTTTAAGTTTTTTTGTTTTATATTTTTAAGTTTTTTTTTGTGTTACATTTTCAGGTTATTTTTAATTTTTAACCGACTTTCTAAAAGGAGAAGGTTATTAATTAATATGTATGTTTTTATGTTTGTTACCCCAGAACTAGGTAATATATGAACAGATTTAAAAAAATAATTGTTAATGAGGGTGTACTTCTCGTATTTTAATTTCGTAAATATGTAATAATATAAGCTTCCGGATATAAAGGAAATAGAACTACAGTTTTACTGCGTTTAAAAATTATTTTACATCATAAAATCATTAAAATTCTAAATAAACTTCTAAAAAAATATATTTTATACCATAAAATAATTAAAATTCTAAATAAAATTATAAAAAAATAAATGTTTTCTTTTATGATGTAAGCTAATTAAATTACAACTCCTCAGACGTATAAATATCTTGCAAATATAAGCAAGAAAATATTTTAACAGCCTTTACATATAATATACCTAGAACGAATTGAAGTGTTGAGCCTAGTGTTGCCGATCGATAGTGGATTATTGATAGGATATCGATATTCTATCGATAGTAGTCCGATAGTAGTACTATCGATATTATAATCGATAGTATCGATTAAATCGATAGTATCGATTAAATCGATAGTATCGATACTATCGACTGTTGAAAAGGATACAATACTATTGGCAAAATAAAATACTATTAAAACTATCGATAGTATCGTATTTCCCAGTCAGAAAAGTATCGATCCTATCGATAGTATCGATACTATTGAATTTCTAGGAAACGATAGTATCGACAGTATCGGCACTATCGATACTATCGTAAATAAGCATACAATCTATAGTTCAAATCAATCGATGGCATCGATACTATAAATTCTATCGCTACTATTGTTTCCTAGACATTCAATAGTATCGATACTATCGATAGTATTGATTATTTTTTAATTAGGAAACAAGATACTATAGATAGTATCGATAGTATTGCACTTAGCAGATTGTATTGTATTCTTCTAAATTTTCGATTGAATCGATAGTATCTATAAAATCGATACAATCGATAGTTGTATCGATGGTATAGGCTTTTTTAGATTAAAACTATCGATGGCGGAACTATCGATAGTTTGGCAACACTAGTTGAGCCGCGTTGGATAAGTGTTTCATATACAATATTAGTCTATGGTCAATTAGTAGGTAGTGTCAGTGCTCATCAAACATTTGTTAGGTGACCATACCTGGATGTTTGAAATTCTAATTTTGAGTGTTTATTAAATGTGTTTGAGTGTTTATATATCGTGTGAATTTACATATAACGCTTTGGAAGTGGTATTTTCTATTAATCTGCTAAATAATAAGTAAATAAATCGTAAGTACAATTTATATACTGATATTACAAGGAAAAATTTGCATACTTAAGGTTACATTGATTCGTGTCATTTGTCTGGCGATTTATTTACTTATTATTTAGCAGAGTAATATAAAATTTCACTTGCAAAGCGTAACATTGTATATACGATATCCTACTTTCGACACCGAGTTTTGCTTTCTGTCCCAAAGGGTCTTTAGTCGTTTCGCACCACGATCGGTTCGGACCGCGCGCGCGCGGCGCGGTGTGAATTGACCAAGAACTCTTTTTGGCATGAGTCATTTCGGACCGCAATGGTGGAGCGGTGCGAATTAGTAGTGAGGCGTATTTGTCGTAACAGATACAAATCACAGGTATTCGTAAATACTAGATAACAATTGTTCCTACAATATTAAATATCTGTTGAAAAATATCAGTCACAATACTGAATCACAATCTGCACTACGTTCTTCAGTCACAGTAGGTACTAGGTACTAGGTACCTACTCAATAACATATATTTGTATTACCTGTTCTTCGTATGTATTAGTCTCTCTCGCTCACACCCGCTTAATTGAATCTGCTAAAACGAGAAGCACCTAGTATTTATTAACCGAAAATTCAAATAGTAATCTTTTATAACAAAATATCTTCCTAGAATAGTGACAACTATTTCTAGTCGTATAATCTGTTATCTGTTCCTGTTCCTAATTTTCAATTCGGAAACACTGCAAGAATACTTCTAACGATATGTTGAAATATTACGTCCTTTTGTAGGTATGTAAAAACAAAAAGGTCGATCTCAATTATTTGCATAAAATCATCAATATAGGTACTCGTACAAAATTTAAATAACGGTAAAATATTTTTTAACAACTACAAAAATTACAACAGAAATTATTTGAAAGTTCGAAACGTTTATATAATGGCGCGTTTCCGAACGTCTTTGTTGGCATTGACGCCATTGGCTACAAAATGTTCAACGTAACTACGACTTTATGACTTAACCATAAAGGTGATATTAATTAGACACCCAGGTCATAACGTTTCTTTGGTAATTTGTTTTCTATCCCGTTTTTCGGATTATATTCTTTCGATTTCGCTTTGAATTTACTAAGCGAAAACAAAAATTGTTTTGTAAACAAAAGGTTTACTAGTGCGAATAAAAATACTTAGTAGGTATTCATATTCTTTTTGTATATATAGGTAATAAATTAAGCAGTTCTGATAGGATATACTTATCTATTAAATTTAAATAATTTAGGTTAAAGTTGTATAAAAGTTTTTATAATATTAGTTCAGCAAAATGGCAAATGTAAATAAGAGATGACAGTATTGTGTGTGTGTGGGACCATTTTGTAGATGTAGGTGACCACTATGCGAGCTGCAATATATCTATGTAAGGCTTAATTATCTTTTGAGCGTCCGTATTTGCAAAAACATATGAATAAAAAGTATCCCACGGTTCGGGTGATTAGCAGAACTGGTACCTAGTTATATTTATTATAATGTCTTTTTTAATATTGCTTCGACATTTTTCAACCCATCGGCTATCAATTATGTAGCTAAAATAGAACTTTAGATCACAAAAATGAAATTGAATGCCATTTGAAAAATCAAAATTGATCATCGTTTCCAAAATACCTACATGGCATTTAAAAAATCAATATAGCCTACTGTGATTTTTAACTATCTATGTAGATGTTTGAACTAAAAAAATAATATATTATTATGCTTATAGTTTTTACTCATTTTAGCTTAAAATACCTCATATTAGGGGGAAGTTTCAGGTATGGACTGCAGGGTTAACCGTTTACACATTTTTTAAGATTATATCAAACAATAATCAACTAAAATAGGGCTAATTTAAAAGGTCATATTTGTCAGATCTTAAATCTAAGAATGTGAAATGGGATCTAAAACGCAGTAGCTCCATATAAACTTGTACGTGTCTGGCATCTGCCAAATGTCGTCTACTAAAATGGCCTTAGTACTCACTACTCTCTACTCACCACAGAGTACTTTGTAATATGCTACTCACATATTTTGTACTGTACGTGAATTATATACTGAGACCGTGCTTGGAAAAATAACAGGCTGTTCTTTAGTAACAGATAATGACATCTGTTATTTTTCAGTAACAGTAACAGGATCAACAGATATCTGATTCGACCTGTTATAACCCAAGACTAGTGCGAATCGCCCAGTCGCTTATTGTATTCGGTTGATTCACACCGCTGTGCAGTGAATAGATATTTGTGATCTTTAAATTGATATAAGTAGAAATCGAACCAAGAAGAGAGCAATAAATCGTTTCGCCTCGTGGTCCGAATCGACCCATTATAAAAATTCCCTTGAGCGATTCGCACCGCTCCATCACTGCGGTGCGAAATAACCAATGCCAAAAGAGCTGCTGAGCCATGCACACCGTAGTCCGAAAAGCTCGCGGTACGAAACGGCTACAGACCCCAATGAAGGAATGAAACCTCAGTAAATAGCTGTAATGTAAAAACACAAAAAGAAACTAAAAATCCTTTGTTACAATTTCATCTAAAACGCATTATCTACAAGCCGTGACTGAATAAGGAAATTCTTGAACAAATTGCAAATACATCCAGCTGTAAGAAAACTATTTTACCGTTGCCATCATATTACAAAGTGTTCTTGAAGACAAAATAAATTGTCCAGAGGCTGAAAAAAGAACACTGCCCGCTAATAGATTATCTTTCTTACAGATTTCTTTATTACAACGGTAAAATCAAACTTAAAAGTGTCCAATAGGGTTCGTTTTTGCTCTTCCGCCCTAACGAATGTCTATTAGAGGTTATGGTAGATTTAGTTGTGAAAAACCTATTTGTCCGTGACGCTAAAGGATTGCCCTCGATAACAATTTATGTATTTGTCTAAGTTGAAACGTTTGCCGCTATTAACTTTATTACAGTTTTTGCTGTTGATTCATTTTACGTGAGTAAAATCTTTATAAATGCCCTGAAATTAGTTACGATTTTTCCAATACAAATAATGCTGTGTCGTCAAGGAAGTGCTTAAAGAGACAAATTGCCTGCCTCCTCCCGGCCTCCTTTGTAGAATAGGCCAGCTGTCGTTCTGCTAGGCAGGTCGTAAAAGGCGACCGATTGGCTATCGAGTCACTACCATGGTGGCTACTAGGTGGTAGAGTTCTGCACTGTCTCGCCCGGGTCTGGTACCACCGCCTTACCTATTGCTGCCGCAATAGCGTCAGTGCTTGTCGCTGTCGTGTTCCGGTTTGGAGGGTAAGGTAGCCGGTAAACTTATGCATGTGGCATTAGACCTCGCCACAAGATAGCATTAACATCTTTGGTGTCTATAGGCGATGGTTGACTCTTTCCATCAGGAGACCCATCTGCTTGTTTGCTATCTTATGATATAAAAAAAAAACATAGCCATAAACAAGCGAATCGCTGCCATAAACTAAGTTACTAATATAAATGTCAGAGCTTCTGTGATTATTTTTTTATATCACAAGATAGCAAACAAGCAGGCGAGTCTCCTGATGGAAAGAGTCAACCATCGCCTATAGACACCAAAGATGTTAATGGTGCGTTACTATCTTCTGGCGAGGTCTAATGCCACTTGTATAAGTGTGTGTGTACTATCTTACCCTCCAAACCGGAAAACTTCAGTGACTAGCACTGACGCTATTATGGCAAGAATAAGTAAGCTGGACAAGCCAATGCAGAAATCTAGCTATACTAGGTCTATCAGACCTACGTACTACCTACCTAGTAGCCACAATGCTAGTAACTCGCATAGTCAATCGGTCGTCTTTTACGATCTGCCTGGCAGAACGGCAGTTGTCCTATCCATCTATCTATCAAAGCGGGCTATACCGTGCCACACTACGGGCCATTGTGCGTAAACGTATAGTATTTATTCTTGCCAACCCAGCTCATTCCAAAGATCCAGCACCTTAGAGGGATGTTCAAACAGCTCCCTATATGTGCCGCCTTCTTTGAAAAACTGGGCCCTTAGGGACTTCAATTCCTCGCACTCAAACAGCACGTGGTGTGGAGTTTCTTCATGGTTTAGGCACGCCCTGCATAAGGGACTTTGGCAGTTGGTCTATTCTTCAAAGGAGCCCGGGAGCAACACGCAGATTTGTGTGATTGTGTGTATGTGTGTGTGTATCCTAGTCTCAGATTATCAAATAAGTAGCTGGATATTCTGGTTGCCATCAACTATGCCTAACGAAGATGTTATTGGTGAATTATCATTACATTTTTTATCATTAGATAGATGGATACATCACCACTCATCTCGTCAACCTAAAACTAATGAAGCATATGAATCGCAAAGTCTATAGATATTCGGTTTACTCTATCTACCCCGCAAGGGAACCGTTCATGATTATACTTTTCATTCGATAGCAAAAAATCTATCGATACCAAAGATATTATGGTGCGTTGTTATCCGTGTGGCAGAATGGTAATACCATATCAGTCTACCAGCTACCTTACCCTACAAACCATAACACGACAATGACAAAACTTGACGTTATTGAGGCAGGAACAGGTAAGGCGGTGCTACTAGACACGGGCGAGATGTTGTTTAATCTAGCGGTCACAATAGTAATGACTCATACAGCCAATCGTGCGCCTTTTACGAACTGCCGAGCAGAACTGCTGATTAGCTTATTATAGCTAGACCTAATAATGTAATTTAAATTGTAAAAAACATGTTAAAGATATCATAAAATATGTGTAAAGCATCCCTGATGATGCTTTAATAAGCGAAACCGGTTGGATATGAACAGTAAAAAATTAAAAATATACATGAACTGGAAGTACAAGTGAGTTTATTTGTAATACATAATCTTGTTAATATTGTAAACATAACGTACTCGTAATCTATGGGCCCGTTATCTAAAACAAAAAAGTGTTATTATTGTAATACATAAGTACATAGATCAAACAAAACTGCAAACCACAGAGTGCAAAATATTCTACGTAACCTAAATTAGTCGATGCTAATAAACTTGCAAATACTGAACTACATTAAATAAACATCCCAAACCTAGAAATACAAACATTTTGTGCTCATCAATCATCACACGAATGTTTATTCCTATGGGGAGACCACTATACCAATGGTTACGGCAAAATAATTAAATATCTACCTGTGCCCGCGAATTTTTTTGAGTGGAAAAATTTCCAAAATAAAAACTCACATAACTCCTGCGAATTTTTTTGAGTGGTAAAATTTCCAAAATAAAAACTCACATAGTTCCCGCGAATTTTTTTTGAGTGGAAAAGTTTCCAAAATAAAAACTCAGATAGTTCCCGTTCCCGTGGGATTTCAGAGATAAAAACTCTCCTATGTCCTTTCTCAGGTCTCAAATTACCTTTGTACCAAATTTCATCCAAATCGGTTTCGTGGTTAGGCGTAAAAAAGAGACAGACATATGATTTATTATATTGGTATGGATTTAAAGTTGTAATATTATATTTTTTTTACTGATAGTATCAAAAAAGTGATTAATATTTCCAATTCTTTGTTACACTTTATTATATTTTAACCCATCGTGTTTGCGCTCGTTTGATTTGAACAGTAACTTCATAAACGTGCTAAATACATTGAGAATTGGTGAGCTTTGGTTTGACCTATTTCCCATAGTTATGAAAAAACTCGAGCTTTTTCCACGGATTTTTCACAACAAATTCTCAAGTTCAAGCAATAATTATAAATTTATTCTCGAGCTCTTCCAAGTGCACGTACGTGGGAAAGTATTTTTTTTTAACAGGGAAACTTTACCAGGACTTCATGTTCTGGGTCGAAATCAGCCACGACTGAGGGATCATATCATATAAATAAATTCGTTTATTAAAAATTTTATTTACATTGAAAAAAAAAATACATAAAAAAGAAAAACTTGCTGAGTCTCATCCGCCGAATCTTAGTGTGTGGCCGCGTTTCCGATCCGGTAGTAGTTAGATAAAAATTGACGCATCAAAATAAAATGTAAAAAGGTTTATTGACTAAAGTACTTCTGATTTCTGATTATATATATTTATTACTATAAATCAGGAAGATTTGAAAAGGTCAAAATCTTCTAATATAGAAATAATGCACAGTTTGGTAAATAATGGCATTAGAAACGTAACCAGAATGATTTGGCATTGTTTTCAGGGATCACAGCTTTACGCTATGGATAGACATTTACTAGTAGTTAAGGTACAATTTGGCAGCAGCGAAATTTATAAAAATTACATCAAAAACAGTTCGATCCAAGACCAAAGAATATTATATTTTTTAACGCTCTGCTGAGCTTCTGACATTGTATTGGGGCCTTACCCTTTTTACCGTTGGGTAAGACTATGTTATCTAAGTTAAATAACACCTTTAGAAGCATTCTTCAAAGATTACGAAATTGGCAGGAAAACTACTGATGCACAGATTAATATAAATAAATAAAATAAAAACAAAAATAAAAAGTTGAAAATAAAAAAGTTAAAATATATTTTTTTTTTCCTGAAACAAGCTTAATTTAAAAATGCCGTACTAAGATTAAAATAAGTTCCGAAAATTCAAAGTACCTACACGCCTCATAACGCTAGTTTAATTGATACAATATTTAAACGACACTGAATTAGACAGTAATTTTCAATATAAAATAATCCCGTGACATACCAAAGCTGTTTAAAAATGGTACTTTGTAAAAGTATTAAATGTATTTATCAAGGAAGTTATATTTTACCCGGAATGTTCACACGCGCTTCAAAATCGTTCCGAAGAGTACCACGACATGGGTAGAGTGTGTCTCTTTCTACTAAATAAAGCGCCAATCGTCATATATAAGTGTGGCCATGCGTGGTTTGCAAATTTCTACTAATTAATTCTTCTAATTTGAGAAACAGTTTTTGCATTGCATAAGTAATTACGTAATAATTAAAATAAGCACATTTAAGAACTCACTGTGTTAATTACAATACATTTTATGCTAATGTATTTATCGACGTGTATGAATAAAAGGGATTTAACGATTACTGAATATATAAAAATCCACCATTAGATAGTTTTATTTACACTGGCAATTGCAAGAAAAAACTGGAAAAAACAAGAAAAAGCAAGAAAAAACTGGCAAAAGCATTTACACAACCACTCTTGTTGTTGTCTTGCTCAGAACGTTTTTCCCCTCTGTTTAGTAAGAAACTTGTGTCAACTTTATTAGTAACGAAATAAAATACATTTTTATTTTTCAAATATTGCGTCGTAATAATTCCAGTTATCGTATATAAGTTCCGTGGTATTTATAAAAAGGTTACTCTTTATATCTATGTAATTATACATTGTGAATACCATCGATACAGTATAAGTCCACAAAAATGCTTGACCTTGACATGGTGAGAGTAGAGCACTACCTCAACGCTTGCAATAATATTTTTTAATTAGCACGACCGTGATAAAATTTTACGCTATTGCGTCAAAAATAGGAAAGGTGATATACGTAGTACCAAATGTGGGCGATATGTTGCGAACCTTTAGTCGAAATAGTAGTAACACGTTTCTTCACGTTCTTTCGCCTTTTACAACCTGCCTAACAGAAAAGTAGTCTATTCGTTAATTGGGGCCTGAACCACAAAATATACAGGGCTACTTTTAAAGGTCCGACACATTTTAAAATTATGGAATAAATATTGATTGGAAGTGCGTTTTAATTATTATTGTAAAATTATAACAAGATCATATAATTCGTTTAAAAATATCCCACTAAATTCATGAATTGTATGCACCGAGTCTTGTGAATGAACACTTTAAAGCTGGCAGTGTGTCATTTTACATTTATCAAGACGTAATTTGTCGCTCTAAGTACATTTATTCGACTCTATGGTAGTCGATCCCGACTACTTTTATTTGCTAAAAAATATTTTAACAGGGCTACTTTTAAAGGTCCGACACATTTTAAAATTATGGAATAAATATTGATTGAAAGTGCGTTTTAATTATTATTGTAAAATTATAACAAGATCATATAATTCGTTTAAAAATATCCCACTAAATTCATGAATTGTATGCACCGAGTCTTGTGAATGAACACTTTAAAGCTGGCAGTGTGTCATTTTACATTTATCAAGACGTAATTTGTCGCTCTAAGTACATTTATTCGACTCTATGGTAGTCGATCCCGACTACTTTTATTTGCTAAATATTTTAACAGGGCTACTTTTAAAGGTCCGACACATTTTAAAATTATGGAATAAATATTGATTGGAAGTGCGTTTTAATTATTATTGTAAAATTATAACAAGATCATATAATTCGTTTAAAAATATCCCACTAAATTCATGAATTGTATGCACCGAGTCTTGTGAATGAACACTTTAAAGCTGGCAGTGTGTCATTTTACATTTATCAAGACGTAATTTGTCGCTCTAAGTACATTTACTCGACTCTATGGTAGTCGATCCCGACTACTTTTATTTGCTAAATATTTTAGTTCAAAAGCGTAATTAAAATTATATCCAAGAGATTTTTGTGTCTGATAAAAATGAAATTTTGATTTTTTAAACTATTTTCCCCGTGTTGGTTCCGGGCTCCATTGAAGAATAGACCAACTGCCGTTCTGCCAGATAGGTCGTAAAAGGCGACCGATTGGCTATGTGAGTCACTACCATTGTGGCTACTAGGTGGTAGAGTTCTGTATTGTCTCGCCCGGGTCTGGTACCACCGCCTTGCCTATTCCTGCCGCAATAGCGTCAGTGCTTGTCACTGTCGTGTTCCGATTTGGAGGGTAAGGTAGCCGGTAAACTTATGCATGTGGCATTAGACCTCGCCACAAGTTAGCAACGCACCATTAACACCTTTGATGTCTATAGGCGATGGTTGACTCTTTCCATCAAGAGACCCATCTGCTTGTATGTTATCTTATGATATAATAAAAAAATATATAAATCGTACATATTATCGATTCTGAACATCCTCCGAAAATTTAGCCGGACCTTTAAAAGTAACCCAGTATAATAGTTACTATCGTAACCTAGTCGTATCGTGCCTGACCAAAATGGGCGGAAGAAATAAATGTAACAAATAAAATAAAAATGTTAGAATCCAGCTTTCTTATACGTACTTCTTTCTTTTTATATCAAAATTGAAACATTTAATCCTGCTAATGACTAAGTAATTAATGGAAAATAGGAACGCAAACAGGAGTATAATGAGGCAAGTAAAACCACACAAGGTACTTAGTTTAAATAGTATTTAATTTCAAAGGATACCTCCACCAAAGAAAAATAAGCATACGTTGACGAACTAACATTTGAAATTGTACCTTAAGAAATTGAAATAAAGTTGGTTATACGGGAACTTTTAAATTTTTATCATTATTTTAATGACGCGTTTACTTCTCTCGTAACACTTCTGATTTTTAATGTGAAAACGTTATGAATTTAAGATTTCTTGGACGTCGTTTCGTTAAACTTGTTTTCCAAGTTAGATTCACTGAATACATAAATGAAGTCGTTAAGTTACTGGACACCCAATTAAGGGGGATTCCTATATTTTTAGAAGATATGAAGATATGAGTGTCTCATTAGGAGCAAATATTAATAATTGTAGCATAGGTATATGCCATCACTTTAATTTTATAACATATACCTTGAGAAAAATATGCCACAATATATGGGGTTTTTTGATTATAAGAAAGTAAACAAGCAGATGGCTCTTCTGGTGGAAAGAGACAGCTGTCTAACCTACCATCAACCTAAAGACATCAAATATCTTAATTGTGAGCAGCTGTCTTTGCTTTGTATGAATATACTAAAAGAAGACCACAATACAATTATCTATCCACATCCACCACACTTTCACTCACTTCGACAGCAAACACAAAAGCACACAACCTATCGAGTGATAATTGTGCAGCTGGGATCTTCTTTTTTATCCGGTCTTATGCATTTCTTATCACGGCGTCTTTTTTTCGGTGACATCGCGGAGATTACTTTTTTACCTTTTAATTATGGATTTCTTGTGAAAAGTTCTTGTGTTTTTTATAATTATTCACTTTCTGACAAGATTTATATTGTGTTCTGGTGATCATTATTGAAAGCTAAATATGTCATCATCACATATTATATTTATATCCTAATACAACTTTATCAAGCAGCTGCAGATGAGTTTTTCTAACTTATAAGACTAGAATTCTGTCAATAGTCAAACCAGGGTCTCCTCATAGATATAGAGGTATATACTCAAAGGGTCTGCTATACGCTCGATTTGACAAATGTTTCAACAACTTTCTTTCAGTCTTCTGACGTTTTGACATTTTAGAGTGAGCCTATAAACTAGTGTAAACATATGTTTAGGAGGCAAAAATTAGACTAATATAAATATAAAAGTCGGTCTGTGTGTCTGATACGCTTAATACGCTTAGACTAAATAGCTGAACTGATGGAATTTCACCAGGAGACAGTTGTAGAGTCAAAAAAAAATTTTTTTAAATCAACCTCTAAGGAGGTGAAATGCATTGATATAAAAAACCCTAGATGCATAGTCCCGAACAAAACTGACACTCAAAAGTGTCCCTAATTTCATTTAAGTAGTTATAAATATGGCAAAAACATATGTCTTTGCATATCCAAACTTAAGTGAGCGCACAATTTTAAATTTAAAAAAAAAATCATTTTTGGAGGACGTTTTTGATACACTGATTGTGTATCTTGGGTTTTTTATATCAATGGTGAAATGGTTAATAAAATATTAAATAAAATATGTTACATTTAATTCTCGCACGCAAGCTGCGTGGGTTAACTTGTAAGTCATATATTTAAAAACACAGAAAATATGTTTTTCCCTCTCCGCACGCAGTCCGGGTGCATTTTGAAGACAAGACCACCTGCCGTTCTACCAGGCAGTTCGTAAAAGATGAACAATGGATATACGAGTCTCACCATTGTGGTAACGTGATTAAGGTAGAACAAACCTTAAAAAAACGCCTTACATGAACTGGCGCTAATTTAGACTTGAAATATAACCAGTTAATAAGCCCTGAAATAAAGATGTGACCTAATTTCATTAGAAAATGCTATGTAAATAAATGCCACTTTCCTGTATTCCATGGAATTATTAGGTAATTGCATCGTATTTAAAACTCAATGATATTTTGGTACTACCATTCGCATTTTCTTCGAACGTAAATTAGTTTTATAAAAGGATTTGTTTCAAAGTATTGGAACATCAATTATTTATTTACATTACGTTCTTTCCAGCTTTATTTTTTAATTCGCCATTTTAATGGCTGTAAAACTAAATTGCTTGCACATGTTAAAAAAATATCAGAAAAACAAAAAAGTCGTCTATAAACATCTATTGTATATTAATATTTCTTACACGTGAGATAGAAATAAATTCATCGTCTGGTTTACCTTTTAAATTGGAAATTGACGGGGTCAATCATTCACGATTTTGGTAGAAATAGATAAGATTGTGATGACTGATAGTAATAATTGTAGAACCTAAAAATGGCGACGGTGTTTATGTAGTTAATTAGATATTAAGAAGTGTCTTGTGTACATTCGGTTGGAACGCATTCATTTCACTATATTATCTCAGATTATGATTATGAGTTAAAGTCGGTGTCAACTTTAATTTGAGGGATGAATCATTTGTATGTATAATGTGCCCCATAGACCTACAATATTATTGCGCAATATTACGTATTGTGCAATATTAATTACCGTTTAGGGTAAATATTGAAGATTGCACAAAGATTGAACGGAAGTTTGAGGGGGTTTAATTTTTATTGTTCAATATTTTTTTCTTGCACTGTGTAGGTTTAATATTGCACAATATTTTTTACTTCAGAGCTTGGAGCGGTCGCGATCGATCAGTGGCGGTGTTTAATGTATGGTCGTGTCGTAAATTTAAGCAAAATGGCGAGCAAGAAATTTTCATCATTTCGCTTTAATTTTATTCATCTTGTTAATTTAATAGTTCATTACTGAATGGGCCAAAATTTTGACCACTGGCCGAAATTCAACACTCGGTCCAAATTGAATATGTGACTGAAATACGTCATTCCGCCAAATTTCGACATTCGGCCAAAATCCGACATTCGATCGAAATTCAACTTTCGGCCGAAACCCAACATTCCGCCGAAATTCGACATTCAGGCCAATTCACTAATCAATATAAGTGTTGATCGAAACAAAACCAATCAATAAAAGATGAAGAACGGGAGTTTTTACTTGAGTGTATAGAATTGTATAGATTTATTTAACAAAATCACCAGCATGGTTGCCCCCAAAACTTCGTCATCTGACATGTTACTCGCATGAAGATATTGATCAGACTGGTTTGTCAATTTTATTGAGTGAATTTATTGAACGTTTGGAAGCAAGGGGGTATTCAATATTATTGCACAATAAAAGTATTGCGCAATATTATTGTACATCTATGGGGCGCCTTACGTTAATATATAAACAGGGAGTTAGATTTTTGTTCAAAGTTGTATTTTTTATATCATAAGAGCAAACAAGCAGATGGTTGATGCAAAGAGCCCCTGATATAAAGAGTGCTTTTAGATACCAAAAATGTTAATGGTACGTTGCTATTCTGGAAGGGGAGTTTTAAGGCCACATGCATAAATTTATCACTAGCCTAACCCTCTTCCTCCATGACTGCGATAAGTACTAACGCTATTATGGCAGGACAATTGTTTTATTTATTTAATTTACCTTTGTGTCTGAGAATCTATACATATAATAAAATCGTAGGAAATTCATGTATGTCCGGGGTAAACTCAAAAATTATTGCATGAATTTACTTTAAATTTTGCATGAATATTACTATATTACTAACAGGTCGGGTCAACATATAGGCTACATATAATCACGCTAGCACCTACGCGGGAGGAGCTGTGCAGAGTAAACGAAGTCCGCGCGAAAGAAGTCGCGGGCAACAGCTAGTATGCTATATAATGCGTGTATAAACAAAACCACCTAAGCTTTTAGACCTTACGTTATCGAGTATTTCAATTCCAATACTTGCAAAGTTGGGCACGCGGAAGCCTTTTAAACGAACTCGAATACAAAGTTAGACAGTTAGTGCTACTAGACTATGGCTAGACGGAAATTGAATCTTCAAACTCTCTAACGATACTCTTTAGTCCCACAGGACGTATGAGTAATGACTTGTGCTCTTGTAGTTTTGAAATTAGCTAAGAAACCGAAAACAGAAGTTCTGAAGTTGTAATATGACGTATGATTGGAATAATTGGATTACTAAAACAGACCATAAAATATTTTACGATTATATAAGTGTTTTAGCACTTATCACGTGCTAGGGAAAACTTTAAAACATTATCTAAAAAAATATTTTAAAATTTTTTTAAGTTATTTAATACTAACTGCACCCAGTAGCCCGTTGCGTTATAATTTTTTTTGCGGAATCTCAAGGAAACGACTTATTTTTCCGGAATAAAAGGCACTGCTATACGTCCTATGTCCCCTATATCCTACTCTTAGTAATCGATTGTTCTACGTTTTTTTATGTTGTTTTGATGACACAGATCAAACATAATTTCCCTCCCAAATCATTTACCATAGAATTTTAAATTTATTCGAAGATTTATTCAAATGTTACTACTTTTTGTATGGTAAGCTGAAATCATACTTGACTTATAGTTCCAAATATACAATCCGATCCGATATACAATTGTTTTTTTTAATATTGGGTTTTATTAAAAAAAAAACAAGTCTGGTCGTGCGTGTAAGTCTGTGCTCATTGTGTCCCATTCATTTTTACATAATCCTATATCCTAATCGATGCAATAGAATAAATGCTAATCTAAACGCATGTTCAGATAGGTTTCTTTCAAAAAATAGCTCTACCTAACTCTTGCTAGATGAAAGAGTTCCGCAACGTCTCGCCCGCGTTTGGTACCACCGCTTTACTTATTCCTGCCACAATAGGCTCTGTGCTCGTTACTGCTATGTATAATTCCAAGCTTCCTCGGGTTTTTTTCCATACGAAATATTAAGTATTAACGAGATCTTATAGCGATTAGTCGAATAATTGTTTCCCGAAATTTTGGCGCAGTTATAAGCACCATCACGGTGGAACTACCATCTCTTATTATTAGCCAACAAAGAAGTTAATGATGCGTTGCAATCCGTGTGACGGGGTGTTAATATCACATTCATAAGTATACCTTTGTGTTACCTTACCCAGTGGCGTAGCTAGGTGTGGGTCAAGTGAGCCTTCGCCCACGGCCTCGCACCTAAAGGGACCTCGCTCTACCTGATTTAAAATCTTTGTTTATTTTTAAATTAAATAAAAGCCTGAA
Organism: Apodemia mormo; assembly: GCA_036924255.1. Classification (NCBI taxonomy): domain Eukaryota; kingdom Metazoa; phylum Arthropoda; class Insecta; order Lepidoptera; family Riodinidae; genus Apodemia; species Apodemia mormo. The sequence continues at coordinate 3,544,763 of JAUPFN010000006.1, read as the reverse complement.
AATTACTACTGGCCTCACTCTTCTGTATCTGAAATACAAACAAAACAACGCCTAGATCCTAAGTTAACGCGTTATAAAGACACGATAGCTTTTTGCTTATTTCAAACTTGGCGCATGTTTTGGGTAGCATTTGGGAGCGAACGGAAAGGGGCCTTGACTTTGCCCACGTATATATTAGTCCACGCTACGCCACTGACCTTAACCTCCAAACTGAAACACGATAGTAACATGCAATGACGGTATGCGGTAGGAATAAGTAAGGCGATGGTACTAGTCTCGAGCGAGACGCTGCAGAATGGTATTGGTAACACCTTCTTTGTATTACAGTTAAAATAGTGCTGGCCACTTGCTCCATTTTAAATTGTATTTAGAATAGTTTGGTAAATTATTTTGTCTGTTTATAATTTGTCAAATGTAATTTGTTTTTAAGCGGGCTTGGACGAAATGACCAATAAATTGAAGTTATACTGAAGTTGAATCTTTTAATTATACGTTTAATAATTCTCAAGTAATTTCCGTGTATCTCTCGAAAGTAATTTGAAGCTGCCAAGAAGAGAAGACCCACGTGACGAATTGGAGAAACATCACAGTTTATTCTTTAAAGGCTTCCTTTAATCTCCTAGACTCCCGAACAAAGACAGGAATATATAAAAAAAAGTATCATCACTTTCGGTTCTCTTACGGGGATAGTAGAGTAAAACGAATGTCTATAGACGTTCCGGTTCACCACGATTTACCGGTTTATCGGTTGGCGAGATAAGTAGTGATTTTCATCGTTGCTTTGCATCGGTGCACTGACATGTTAACGAATATGACTGTTTCTTCAGATAACCAGAAATTACAGCTTTACGTGCTCATCCGAGACACGGGTGTGGTCATACACCACTCCGACAGACTCCGAGCTGCTACTGAGATTTTTGATTTTCGAGAAAACCTCGAATATAACTCAATAACTGTAGCGGTTCAAGCAATCTATAAACGCTACCAGAAAAAATAATAAAAAATAGAAAATAAATGAAATTCAAAATGAAATCCTGAATCGCGGTATCACAATTATTTATCTTGTATACACTATACACAAGTTTCAATGCTTCTCAAAAGGACTTCGGTCCCCAGGCTGTACACCCTGCCTGGTTGGAAAGATCTTCCTTTTTGCCTTCCTTGTCTTTGTGTGACTTCATCAACCTCCACAGTTATGATGTCACCTGACAAGATGTTGGCCCGCTAGTTCCATCACTATAACCCTTCAGCAGTACGGACCAGCGGCGCCACAGTGGTGACCCTGACATGATCTTCAACACTAACAGCCATCAACATGTCACAGTGGTGACACTCGACAATACAGCACGCTACAACATTCTGACCATCAGCGTCTCCTAATACCCCCTTCTGCTTCCAACAGCACTAGCCAACTTACAAGCTACGCCTCATCTACGTTATTCGGAATCCACTTCGAACTGTCTACTTTCACTGGAACTCCATGAAGCAACCCCATCCCGCTCGTTCCAACTCATTGCGGACCACAGCGGAGGCGCACTAATCCCGACTCACCGAGGACCGCGCATATTCTGCTCGTCTCAACTCACCGCAGACTCGAGCACTCAAGGCACATACGCTTCACTGGCTCAACTAGATTGACCTTCGGTCTTGGAGGAGAGCACTGTAGCGGTTCAAGCAATCTACAAAAACGCCACCAGAAAAAATCACAATTATTTAACTTGTATACACTATGTACGTATTTCAACGCCTCTCAAATGGACTTCAGTCCCTGGGGACCTGCCTGGACAGTACACCTTGTCTGGCTAGGAAGATCTTCCTTTTCCCCTTTCTTGTCCTTGTGTGACGTCATCAAGCTCCACAGTTATGACGTCACCTGTCAAGATTCTGGTCCGCTGGTTCCATCACTATGACCCTTCAGCGGTACGGACCAGCGGCGCCACAACACCTTTGCCCGACCGGGGATCGAACCCGGCACCTCATGATCTGAGCCAAATAGGCTACCCCTAGACCACGAGGCAGTCATTTCGAGATATTATATTTACTTCATATAATATGCTTGTATAAATTATGCATAAGTTTTAAACGACATTAGCCATCTAATTACGGATCCTCAGTATAATTAATAAACCACCTCGCTGTTTGCATAGTCCACTCAATTTGCCGTTCTAATTATGTAGATTTCACTTTATGTTCATCGCTGTATTTAGCACTAACTACTAAATAACTAAGCAAATACAGCCCCTAAATCGTCCGTGTTGTGTTAACGATTCAAAACAGTTGTATATTAATGCATTTATTTTAAAACAACGGCCTTAAATTTCTTTTTTTTTATATTATAAGATAGCAAACAAGCGGATGGGCCTCCTGATGGAAAGAGTCAACCATCGCCTATAGACATCAAAGGTGTTAATGGTGCGTTGCTATCTTGTGGCGAGGTCTAATGCCACATGCATAAGTTTACCGGCTAACTTACCCTCCAAACCGGAATACGACAGTGACAAGCACTGACGCTATTGCGGCAGGAATAGGTAAGGTGGTGGTACCAGTCCCGGGCGAGACAATGCAGAACTCTACCACCTAGTAGCCACGACGTTAGTGACTAGCTTAGCCAATCGGTCGCCTTTTACGACCTGCCTGGCAGAACGGCAGTTGGTCTATTCTTCACAGGAGCCCGGAACCAACATGGGGAAAATTTTCTTTTATAAATAAACTTAATTCGGTTAATGTTTAATTCAATTTTGAAGTGGACAAAAAATAATATGAATTTAGAATTTCGTCAGCGCTTGTGTTCATTGATTTGGAATAGATTAAAGTATATTCACGCCCGTATCCCCAAGATGTAGGCAGAGGTACAACCAGTGCACCCACGATTAGCCGAAGACACTTAGTCCCACAATGTGGTAGGTGGCAAGCATATCGCCAACCGGGCAGTTATCCAATCCCAGGCAATATTATATTTATTAGAAAATACATTTTTTGAATTGCCCGACTCGGAAATCGCACCGGAGCCTCGTGTGGCGAACACCGGCACCGGACCACTAATACAAGCGATATGAAGAGGATGTTCTCAATTGCACTGGCTAATTGAATACGCCGGAAACGATTTGAAAAATTCTTTTCTCGTTTCTTCGTATGTGTTAACATTTTAATTTTACAAAGATCTGAAGCAGAGCTCCGGTGGTATAGGAAGCAAAAATAACGAACATGTTCTTCGCAACGCCAAATAATCAATTTTTACATCAAAATTTTATATAAAAAAATTAAACCAACTTAAATATTTGTTAAATATACCGATATTTCAAAAACTAATAATAATAATATCACAGGATTTATTACAAAAATCGATCTAACCTCAAGGAAGCAAATTATTTGCTTGTGTTATGGGTATTGGTCAACCATACTAATACATAGACATACGTATATAATAAATACTGTTACATACATGATAAACACGCAAACAAAGAAATACAAACATTTATTCTCATCACACAGAGCTCCGTCCTTTCGCAGTTAGGTTCACTACCCACTCGATCTACAGGACGGTCAAAAGTGTTCTCTGAGTTGGAACATACCTCAGGCTTAGGATAAGCACCACGAGATATATATCGATCGAGAAAGTGACGTTTGTTTGACATTTATTAATATCTCGATGGACGTTATTAAGCATGCCACGATAAACATTTAAAACGTCAGAGATAAATTAAACAAAAAGTTTACTCGAATAGAGAAATAAATGTTGTCACTAGAAGACATAGATATTATACTAATTCTGATTTTTAAGATACACCTTTGGTGCATTTAACTTGTGTTAATCATTATGAGCTTTTGTTTACATTTATAACTTCCTGTCATCATTTCTCTTCTTTGTCAGAGTCGAAGGAAATATAACCAAAGTCTAGTGTAGCCGTACCTATTTACAATTGTAATTAAAGATATTTTACAGGTTTTTGAATTATTCTCTCTTTTTAGTTTTGACCATCAAAACTAGTTTTTTATTCTATAAAACTGAAACAATGAATTATGATTCATAAGATGTTTTAATGTAAAGGGCAATTAAGATGCCAGCGTGTATTTATTTCTGGGTGTATAACTGCGTAACTAATTATGCGTAAAAGTGCGTAACAATTATTATTAACAAGCTATTTTTTTCCACTATAATTATTCCTTGCAATTATAATTCTAACATTATTGAGTAAATTAACATCTTCTTTTAGACTAATCAATCAACATTTTTGATTAATATTTTTGATGAGAAACTTCCATAGAATTGTTGTGATTTGACAATGACACGAAAATGCATTACGATAAACAAACATAAATGTATAGTTTATGCCAACTAGAAAATAAGATAGAACAAAATACAATTCACAGTATTTTATGTTACAAATAATGTTATCTATTAATAGCTCCAAAATCAGCCAGATGCAAGCAATCCAACCTAAGACTTACTGTTAGACCGTGATCTCCAAGAACAAACTGAATTTTTGTGAACAGCTTTGTTTTGACGAGACAACCATATTTTCTATCTTTGAAAAATCTCGAATCGGGTAACTAACAAAGATAGATAAAATAGGGAAACTTTAGAGTGTCAGACTAAGAAAAGTTTCCACTTTACGTGTATGACAAAGTTACCGTTGAATTACAATAATAATTAACAAGCTGTTGTGAGAAAATTAGGTTATTTTTAAATTGATTAATATCAATTTAAAAATCTCATAAGTGGGATTCTCAGAAAAATCATGAAATAAGTAGGACAAAAGTTTCATCGTAGTTTTCATAATATAATCAAGCGATTAAAGTCGAAAAATAATTATTGTTATTAATAAATATTTATTATTTACCGAACCCAATATCTTCGCAGCATTAACTTTATTAGTTACCCGATTCGAGATTTTTCGAAAATAGAAAAGACGGTTGTCTCGTCAAAATGAAGCTTTTCACAAATATTCAGCTTGTTGTTAATAAAAAAAAAGTTAGTTTGTGGGATCACGGTCTGTGATTTACATCTCAAGAACGAAAAACATTTTTCTTCGACTTGTCAGTTTATCTCTCTTTGATTCAAAGACTTACTCAGAGTATATAAATTTTATTTTATTTTGTCTTCTTACATTTACTTCTAACGAAAAAACGAGTGTGAGCTACACTCGATTTTTTTGTTATTTTTGATTGATTAATTAATATTTTGATTATTATAATATGTTTTTATGTATTATTTTGTTGTTGTTGTAACATTAAATAATACAAAATAAGCACCAGCTTTAAATTAATCTTTTATTTTACATTTAGTTTTCTACTGAATTTTGTAGAAAACCTTGTAAGTAGTTGTAATTTTGAATAGAGTTGGTAACACTGAGTAGCACGAGAATTCGTAGAATTATTTTCTCTATACGAAAAATTAAGTTTATTTACATTAAGTCAAAAAGTATTGTACTTTAACTAATTTGTATTTTGTATGTAATTATAAATTAATTAATTATCTAACCATTACGTACAAGGAATTATTGATTTATACTGTTTGGTTCTCACATCTCTAAAATCATCATCATTCTTCCGATTCTAGTACAAAATTAAATTGTGTTAGGTATGTGAAATGGGAACACAAAATAAAACGTAAGTAGTGTACTTCTTTATACTTATATTTTTTAAAAGCCTATATAGGTTATTAAAAATAATTATGATTTTCTTTTCAGGATAAAAAGTAATAAGCATAAATTAACTTTGTCACCATGGTGGATTCATGGACTAGACTTGTAGCACCAAAGATTAAAGTCTTTAATATTGGGAAACCATAATATAACACCATATATTCTACAAATACTTCATACATTATAGTTTCTAGAGGAAGAAAGGAAAACAATGGAACACTGTGTAAGTATTTATTTACATACATATCTCCATGACAAATCATCTAACAAGGTAGACTGAAAGAATCAAATTTTAAACATATTTTAATATATTTCTTTCATTGTAAAAGTTGTGGTTTTTTACAAAATTAATATCATAAATTCAAGATTATATCAAAAACTTGATTCTTGTAAAAAAATCCTGAATAATATGAGAAGCTTTCTCTGGAGAATAGTGTAGGCTTCTTTCACTCCCTTTTATAAATGTAACCAATTGTTTTTTCGACCCCATTATATAATTTACAATGCAAATCTATATAACACTACACAAAATGCAACATGCAAGACTGGCGTCATAAGTCCTGAGTTAACTGACAAAAAAATATATTAAGTAAACATATATAACAACATTTTGATAAGATATATTTGTTTACAGGTTGACTAAACAGCGAGTAATGGAAATAGAATAAAGAAGCCTTTCTATTTATTACATTTTTTGAAATTGTTGATTAAGAAGATTTATAAGTTAATGCTGAATATTATATTTTTCTTGCTGTTTTTAATGGTTGTGCAAGATTGAAAAATAAATTTTAATTTGTAGAAAACAATTAAGTTTATAACATGATAGTCTTAATGTACCTAATATGTGTAATTTTTAAAATTTAAATTAATAGAAAGTTAATGTTACCTTAGGAAAAAATATTTTACTTGTTGATTTTTTATTTTCAAGTGAAATTACATACTACTCATACTATATAGTAAACTAATTTTTGATATTGAATTTTCATTACTGATTAATTATGCGAGATAACAAGATAACATTTAAATTTAAAATATAATAGCTTTAATATAGTGCGTGTAATCTTCTATAAGTTTGTTACATTAGTGAAAATTCAAAGATACATGTTAATAAATTTAAGTCATAAGGTGATAAATTGTGAAAATTATTTATCTATTCTGAGAAGTACAAACATTAATAATAATTGTTAGTTTAGTAAAGTAGATGTGTTTGTATATTTTTTTAAAATTCAAATTTAATTTTCTTTACAAGACTGCTTCATATTACACACTTTTTATAATTATTCATTTTGTATTTTGTGTGATTTATTCATTTTGTAACTTTATTAAAGAAAATAAAAATTATTTCTCAAGACTTTTCCATATAGTAAAATCTATGTTTGGCATTAAAACATTAAATACTATGAATAGTGTGTCATTAAACTTAAAATTAGACATTGATGACTATAAGTTTCATTTTTATTATATAAAATTATTTAATACTTAGATAGAAGGTTTGCCTAGAGTATATATTTTTTAAATAAATCTTATACAACACTAAAGTATTTTATTATACCAATAATCCACTAAGTATTGTTACTACCAAAATAACCTCGATTAAAAAACAACAACAAAAGTAACAAAGTTAACACTTCTAAAAGAAAATACTTGTAATTATCATATCGAAGGGTCCTACGTATACTTGTGCAAGTGCAATGACACAACTTTACTGGAGGCCGGATTAAATGTTCTGTAGCTTGTAATCTATACCTTCATATAATAAAATCGTAGGAAAGTCAATGTATGTCCGGGGTAAACTCAAAAAGTACTGCATGGATTTACTTCAAATTTTGCATGAATATTACTAACAGGTCGGGTCAACATATAGGCTACATATTATCACGTTATCACCTACGGGGGAGGAGCTGTGCGGAGTAAACAAAGTCTGCGCAAACAAAGTCACGGGCAACAGCTAGTTTTGACATAAATCAATAGAAGTATTTGAAAATTTATACAAATTTTCAAATACTTTATTACATTAGGACAAATATAAGGTAATTTTAAGGCTTTTGAGGCAAGAAAATGGTTTCCACTGTTTTGCAAGTTGCACCAGTATACATAGGATCCGTCAATATCTTCTATTGTGTAGTCTTCGCAGTTCATCCATTTCAATTATGCCATATGAGGGCATCATTTGTTCTTCTAGGATATTTGTCAGTAATATTAAAAATTCTGCTGTTGAAGTCTTATCTGCAAATAATAATTATATTTTTTATTGACATATATTATTGTAATAAACAATAATAACAAGAACTGACTGCCTTTCTGTATGGTAAATTATCTTTAAATGTAGACAAATATAAAATAATAATGTTTACACATGTAGGTACCTAGGTAATTGAGAACTACATGTGTCATATTGGATATTTTAAGTTATGAATATTACAGAAAATAATACATCGTAGTAGTATGTTAATCATACATGCAACTTGGTCTGAAAACAACTGATTAAAACAAATACTTTTTTGACTAAATATAACTTGAATGGGTAGTAAAAACTCCTTAAATACATAATCAATGCAAGCCTTAGAGGAATAACACATTTCCATCATTATTCTATGATGTAAGCATTGTTGTTTGTTGGTATGTGGCTGTAAGTATTGTGAAAAGTTGACCACCAAGAAAAGGATTATTACTTGTATCCAGCTGAAATTTAACATACACTTGACCTGTATATGTAACATATTAACTGTTTAAAAAAGAAACTCGAAAAACTACTGATAACTTTTGAAAAAATATAACTTTATTGAGTTCACCTAAGTCAAATTAGTATTTACTACAAAGATATTCTGTTATTACAGTTAATGAAGTTGGATGGCTGTCATATCTACTAAAAACTGAATTACAAGTCTCTTATGTTCACTTACCTTTAACTAAAGAGGCATGCCTTGATCGGTGTGTGGCTCTAAACCTCAAAATTCACAAGGGTCTATATTATTTAGAGAGCCATGGTAATTGGGTTTATTGAAGCGCTATAGTGACTGGAATGCTCCGTCCGTTGTGTAAAAAGATCACACAAATTTCCTATGTGCCTTCTTTGTATTTTGCAGGCTTGCCGTTAACCGTAGATATTTAGCACATAATAGGTATAATATGGAACTGCCACCACTATTAAATACATATATGGCATACTGCCTGCCTGCCTGCCTGCCTGCCTGCCTGCCATACATACTACTGCCAACACTGGACCGAAATCTATATTTAATAAAATGAATAGAAATCAAAAAGTTTAGTAATTATTGTATAATTAAAGTATAATAATATGAAATAGTGGATAAGGTTATCAACATTTTAACCAAATTTTAACGAAGTGTCAAATGACAAATCGATAAAATGACAGCAAGACGTTTCGATCGATAGAGAAAATAACTACCGTCGAGTAAAATTGATCATTTTCTCTTCCTTTGAAGTATCATGTCGAATCAAGTGTCAAATGCGTTAGCGAATCGAGAAAGTGACATAAAAGTCGAGAAAACGAGGTCGATAAAATTTTATCGTGTTGCTTATCCTAAGCCTGCTGATTTATATAAAAAATATAATTTCAAGATGTCTTTTAGTTTTCGAGAAATTCATGGATAAACATACAAATAAACATTACTTACTAAATTTAACACACGTGCTTGGAAGCCATAATAGATGATCATACTCAAATATTATCCAATTAGCAGTTACTCGCTACTTTGTCCGCGTGACCAAAAATCATTACTTCCCTTTACTTAGTCGAATAAAACAGTAGCCTATGTCACTCCTGGATAAAATAGCTTTTTAAAGGTGATCAACTTTTTTTTAAATCGGTTGAGTAGTTTTTGAGTTAAATCCTAACAAACATAAACAATTTATTCCTGTCGCAATAGCGTCAGTGCTTGTCACTGTCGTGTTCCGTTTGGACCCTCCAAACCGGAATACGACAATAAGGTAGTCGGTAATCTTATGCATGTGGCATCAGACCTCGTTACAATGTAGCAATGCACCATTAACATCTTTGGTGTCTATAGGCGATGGTTGGCCCTTTCCATCAGGAGACCCAACCGCTTGTTTGCTATCTCATTACATAAAAAAACAAACGAGAAAACAAATCTTTTCTCTTTATAATATTAGTTTAAATTCCAACAGTATTACATACATAGAGGTCGAAATGCGATGACCTGTTTTTGAAGTCGGTAGAAAAATAAGCCACTTTTGCTTGCAGTTGTAATTTCTCTACTAATAAAACTAACTATAGTTATGTTAGTAAAGTCCACTTATAAAAGGCATAACATTCTAAATGAAAGTTTAATGAGCATCTTTTCTCTTTAAACTCTAAGAACGCAACTCTTTATTCCAACGAGAACAGTCTCTTTCAGAATTGTAAAATATAAGATTCTTTCATGTATTTTTTATTTTTAGTACCAAGGAATAGTGAAAAATAAAATGATATGCGAAAAATTTGCGCCAGCTCGAATTTCCCTTACACCGAGTGCGCGGTTTAAAAATTCAGCAGTTCGCATCCTAAATATAAAACGGGACGAGAACTGACTATAAATTGAAATTGAAACTAGCTTTCAATACATATTGATAAGTTGCAACTTGTGCCTACAATGAAACATACATTTTGTTGTTGAATAATCATAACTTTGATATTTACAAAAATACTTTCGACCATTAACGTTAATAGTCATTATTATTTATCAAAAAATGATTAACATTTATAATTTAAAATGAGACGGGAACTGAGTATAAATTGAAATTGAAACTAGCTTTCAATACATATTGATAAGTTGCAACTTGTGCATACAATGAAATATAAATTTTCTTGTTGAATTTTTTTATTTTTGTAAATTTTTAAATTTACAAAAATACTTTCGACCATTATCATAAATAGTCATTATTATTTATCAAAAAATGATTAACATTCATAATTTAAAATGGGACGGCAAATATAAATTGAAATTGAAACTAGCTTTCAATACATGTTGATAAGTTGCAAGTTGGGCCTACAATGAAACATACATTTTGTGGTTTTACTTTATAATTGTAACATTTATATTAAAAAAAATACTTTCGACTATTAACATTGAATTGTAGTAGGACGCGAACTAATAATAATAAATTGAATCTAGCTTTAAATACATATTGATAAGTTGCAACTTTTATCTGGCTTTAATAAAGCATATATTTAGTAGTTTTATTTTATAATAGTAACATTTTTATTAACAAAAATACTTTCGACTATTAAAATTGAGATATAACGAGATGAGAACTAATAATAAATAGAATCTAGCTTTCAATACATGTTTATAAGTTGCACTCATGCCTACAATCAAACACATATTTTGAGTTTTTATTTTATTTATTTTAATCATTAGATAGAAAACAAGCAGATAGCTATCTATAGAAACCGTCGCCTATAGAAACTAAATATGTTAATGGTGTAAAAAATACTGTCGATGGAAGAATGATAAGATTGTTCCTCCAGTCGGCCAAACGAGGCACTACTCCTATCTCAAACTCCAACATATATGTATATAAATATATATTCTCAAGTGCCCCACCAAAAATTTGTATGGCAAAACAAATACAATATAAGTTGCAACGTATGTGAAACTAAACGCCAAATTTAATTTCAGCTTATCATACAAAAACTAGGAACCTTCTCCCTATTTGATTTACATATTATTTAATGTACAAATAACTTGAAAATTATATGGGAAATGATTTGGAACGGAAATTATGATTACGTCATCGAAACATCAATTTGTAAATAGAGCAGCCGGAATATGGTATTTTGTTTGATGGAAATAGTTATGCATAAGCGAATAACAAAATTTGTTTAATAACTCCTCATTCCATTAATATTATTTATAAATATAAAAGCAAAATTTAAACAAATATTGGTAGTTGTTATAGCTTTACGCTGAAACAACGAATTTTTTGAAAATTTGTTCAATAGTTAGTCTGTGGTCTGATTTAACCATAGACTAGTGATAGCGGTTTTGATATAGATAAATGTGGTTCCTTCTGAATACGAATACGGGCCCGAGCGACTCATTGTTTAAGTTTTTCTACAAAATATAATTTCAAGCTTGATACAGTTCGCGTTAAAAAAAAAATATTCCAAAAATTGGAAAGAAGTTGGTTTAACATCAATTTTTGAAAATTGAGTTTTCATCAGATTTTGGCGTTTTGAGTTCTAACTATTTTTACAGACAGACAGACAGATGGACATGACGAAATTATAGGGGTTCCGTTTTTTGCGATTTGGCAACGGAACACTAAAAATGTATTGAAATAAATTATCATATCATCAGTGCTCGGTTCCCTTGCTGGGTAAGCGGATGAAATGACGTCTATATATTTTTATTATCGACTATTTCTAGCGATAATCGGGACCGACAGATTTTACGTACTTATCCGAGACACGGGGGTAGTGACAGACCACCCAAAAGACTCCAAGCTCCTGCTGAGATCTTGGATTTTCGAGAAAACTTCGGAAAACCTCAATAACAAATTTGCCAACCCGGTAATTGAACCCAGGACCTCTTTAGGAGAGACAGTCTACACTAGAATATTATCTACCCCTACGACGATATAAAATAATTTTGCGAATGTTTTAAATTATTACCTTTTCAATTTATTTATCGGATAGTTGAAACTAATGCAATCTAAAAATCTGACATCAGCGGAATCAGTTGGTGAGCAATGCGATGAAAATAGTTTGTCGTCAATTGAGATTCCAGTGAATTTCGCTTGCCGACAAACTTTCGAACCAGCGAATATTTAACGAAATGAAATTACACTCAGTTGGTACCATCATGTAAATATATACTCATTTTCCGTTAATATACATTAAATTATCTCCAAAAGCAGAATTAAATAATTTTTATAACCAAATAATGGGTAGTGCAATGTTTTTTTTTTCTATGTCATAAGATAGCAAACAAGCAGATGGGTCTCCTGATGGAAAGAGTCAACCATCGCCTATAGACACCAAAGAATTTAATGGTGCGTTGCTATCTTGTGGCGAGGTCTAATGCCACATGCATAAGTTTACCGGCTACCTTACCCTCCAAACCGGAACACGACCGCGACAAGCACTGACGCTATTGCGGCAGGAATAGGTAAGGCGGTGGTACCAGACCCGGGCGAGACATTGCAGAACTCTACCACCTAGTAGTCACGATGGCAGTGACTTGCGTAGCCAATCGGTCGCCTTTTACGATCTGCCTGGCAGAACGGTAGTTGATCTATTCTTCAAAGGAGCCCGGAACCAACACGGGGGAGACATCACAATCCGGAACCATCTGTTTGTTTGCTACTCTACCACCTAGTAGCCACGATGGTAGTGACTCGATAGCCAATTGGTCGCCTTTTACGACCTGCCTGGCAGAACAGCAGTTGGCCTATTCTTCAAAGGAGGCCGGGACCAACACGGCGAAAAATTTGAAATTGTGTGAAGTTATTTGAGTATGGATATGCTCAAATATATCTGTCAAATATATATGCTGTCTTGTATACCATAGGTATACATATTACAGCATAAAAATAGTGATATTCTTTACGGTGATACTGGGTGGTAGTGTTTCGCACATCTCACTTAGGTATTTGGTACCACCGCATTACCTATTCCTGCCGCAATAGCGTCAATGCTTGTCATTGTCGTATTCCGGTTAGGAGAGTAAAGTAGACGGTAGACTTGTGCATATGGAATTGTCATCCCGCTACATGGATAGAAACGCACCATTAATATTTTTGGTGACTGTAGGCGATCGTTTCTCTTTCCATCAGGACAGCCATTTTTTTATATATCATAAGATAGCAGACAAGCAAATGGGTCTCCTGATGGAAAGAGTCAACCATCGTCTATAGACACCAAAGATGTTAATGGTGCGTTGCTATCTTGTGGCGAGGTCTAATGCCACATGCATAAGTTTACCGGCTACCTTACCCACCAAACCGGAACACGACCGCGACAAGCACTGACGCTATTGCGGCAGGAATAGGTAAGGCGGTGGTACCAGACCCGGGCGAGACATTGCAGAACTCTACCACCTAGTAGCCACGATGGCAGTGACTTGCGTAGCCAATCGGTCGCCTTTTACGAGCTGCCTGGCAGAACGGCAGTGGATCTATTCTTCAAAGGAGCCCGGAACCAACACGGAGGAGACATCACAATCCGGAACCATCTGTTTGTTTGCTATCTTATGATATAAAAAAAAATAGTGAAATGCGTGTCTGGCCCGATAATATAGGATTATAAAGTTGCCCATCACGATAATGCGAACTAAGAAGAGGTCTTTTATTGTTTCATGCTATGAACTTTTGCTATCTGTGACATTAAAAAGGTGATTTATTTGTCTATAACTACCTAGAGTATTTACTTAGCTAAGAAGATTTTTGTAAGAAGTTTTTTGCATTTAAAATTATTTATTTTTATTTTATCTCTGACATTGATCAAACATAATATGGCTAATTGAAATATAACAATGATGCAGAGAAAAACAAATTAAGAGAAAATTCAGTAAAGTGTCGCGGAACAAAATTGTAGGACTTTGAAAAAAATATAATTAATGCCATACCATAACGAGTGGGATTCAATGGCGTGTCCATAGGAAGATAACATCACTTAATCCTGGAAAATTTCACTACCGATTCTGATTTATGATAATAATAATAAATATCGCTCGATTGATAGTTAGATCAATCAAATCCAAATTTGTCAAATTAATTTAAAAATTACTTAAAGTATTAAGATTAATGCTTCATAGAGTGAAGTACTATTCGACTCTCCTGAAGATACTTCAGTTACGAAGTGAAACGTGCGTTGAGTACATAATTTGTGTGTTACTGTCGTTGCTACTGAACAAAGTGTGGTGGAACTGGCTGGACTATGAGGTATCCTTTAATTTTGAGTCTACTAGGTGTAATAAGTTTACTAGGTGGTAGAGTTTTGCATTGTCTCGCCCGGGTTCGGTATCACCGCCTTACTTATTCCTGCTGCAATATCTTCAGTGCTTGTCACTGTCGTGTTCCGGTTTGGAGGGTAAGGTAGCCGGTAAACTTATGCATGTGGCATTAGACCTCGTGAAGATAGCAACGCATCATTAACACCTTTGGTGTTTATAGGCGATGGGTGGCTCTTTCCAGCAGGAGACCCATCTGCTTGTTTGCTATCCTATAATATAAAAAAAAATCCCCATTCCTTTTACTACCTTTTGTTTCAGTTGCATCTCAGCAGTTACACATAACATTTCGCGGAAACTTTGAAAAAAATACATCAATTTCTTCTTTGAATTATAGATTTCCACAAAGTAATGCCTGAATCTATGAAATATTGTTTACTTGTGATATAGATGTTAGGCTATGATACTTATATATATATATATATATATATATATATATATATATATATATATATATATATATATATATATATATATATATATATATATATATATATATATATATATATATATATATATATATATATTAGTGAAAATAGTAGAACTTTTTATTAAGCTTTGTAGTAAAAAACGACCACCCTTAGGCTATACCCATTTCAATAAACAAAGAATAATATCAAAATCGAGTTCAATTTTAAATTTGGAATATTAGTCGATCTGTAAACAAAATATGCGTGGTCTAACTTAAAAAAATATACCCGTCAAATTGAAAATTTCTTCCGTTTTTAGTCGGTTGAAAACCCGCAGTAAACTGCCTTACTGAAAAGAAAGAATGAAATACGCATTTATTCAGCTGATCAGTGAGACACATTAAGTTTTGAAATTTGCTAAACATGTTTAAGGGACATAATTCATTTAAGCATTTTCGTGCAAGCCGACCTTAGAATACAAGTTATACGCATAAGTAAAAAAAAACACAGAAGAAAACATTTACAAAAAAATATTATAATAAACACACACACACACACACACACACACACGCACACGCACAGGCATACGCACGCGCATGCACATGCACACGCACACGCACACGCACACGCATACGCATACCAAGACACACACATATACACACACACACACACATATACACACGCACACCAACACACACACAGATACATACACACGCATACCAACATACACATATACACACACACACACACAGAGAGAGAGAGAGAGAGAGAGAGAGAGAGAGAGAGAGAGAGAGAGAGAGAGAGAGAGAGAGACACAATACATCTAAGCAAATGAAATTTAAAGAACTGTGTGTGTCTGTGTTTTAGTATCCATACCATGTGTGTATCTCACTACAAACATATTCCTTGCTTTAACAGAAACCCGTAATTTTCTACAGCTTTGTTGTTATCTGAACGGTGAATTAAAAGCTTGCTATTACAAAGCACAAAAGCACATTGTTTAGTGAGCGTTTGTGATACTCTAATATTTACTAGTGTTGGTATTGTTTATGCCCTAACAAAAGGGACAAAGCATATAAATTTATAATACATCTAATGTTAAGCCTCATAAGGGTCTGCGGGACCAATTTTATTCAGAAATACATTAAATTTGGTCGGTTGTGACATGGAATTAAATTTTTGGAACAGTTGAATTATTTCTTCAAACTGTTTATATTATTAACTAATTACCCGCCCCGATTTTCCATTGGATTACATTTTAAAACTTTACACTACAAATTTTCAATATTTTTTGCAAACTTTAAAAAGTATCTTCATGCCGGTATATCCGAAGAGATAGGCGGAGGTACATTCAGTGCATTCAGGATTAGTCGAATATACTTAGTCCCACAATGTGTGGTGACCAGCCTATCGCCAACCGGCACTTTTTCAAATTCCGGGCAACATTGTTTTTGTCAGAAAACTGAAAAAAACACATTTTTTGAATATCCCGACTCAGGAATCGAACCCGGGATCTCATGTGGTCAACCCCGACGAACCACTAGACCGCAGAGGCAACTTTTATAAATTTTGACATGAAATAATGAACACAACAAAAATAGAATAATCCAATTTAGTGCATTTATTCCAATTTCAAATAAACCAAGTCAGTTATGCGCGTACGATTATTTTGGCGATTTATTTTTATTTACATATATACATTTACGAGATATTTTTTATGAAACGTAAATGAAAAGTTTTCTTTCGTAATCATAAAAAAATCGACTCGTTAAAAGTGCTTGTAAGGTCTATTTTAATAAATCATTTATTCGAATTTACCTTCTGTGACAATTATATATTGATACAATTATGCTCACAACTCTAGCAATATCCACTGAAAATTATAAAACTTTCTGATATAATTATTAAATGTTAATATTAATAAAAATAATTTTATTTTACAGTTTAAATTTAATAGTTTCATTTCACATAGATAACGTTTTTTATAACGTAAGATAGCAAACAAGCATGTTATGAATCTCCTGATGGAAAGAGAAACCATCGCTATAGACACCAAAGATGTTAATGGTGCGTTGCTGTTCGTGTGGTGGGATGCCAATGTCTCGTGCATAAGTCTACTGTCTACCTTACCCTCCAAACCGGAACACGCTAATGACAAGCATTGACACTATTACGGCGGGAATAGGTAAGGCGATGGTACCAAATATCCGGGCGATACGTTGCGGAACTCTGCCATCTAGTAGTCACGATGGTAGTAACAATCGGTCGCCTTATACGATTTACCTAGAAGAAAGGTATTTGGTCTATTCTTCAAAGAAGCCTAGACCAGCACGAGGGTAAGGTAAATAATTTACCACCATTCACCACTTAAGCTATTAAGGTGAGATCTGTTCAGATGATCTATTTATTTCTATCATAAGATAGCTTACGACTAGTTGATTTATAATGACATGACATTAATAATGTCGCTGGATAAATTACGGTAGATTAAATTCTGATACATAGCAAACACCGAAAATGTGCGATGAATACAAGGAACTTACAGAGGTCCAACTCTTGATAAAACCAATATTTATTAATCAGCTGATTAAGAGGTCTATTCAAGAAATGGAGACATTAGTGAAAGAGTGTTTCATTCGGAGAGCTTAAGAGGACAAAGAGCGAAAAGTTGCAAGATGTGAGCGTAAGGAATATGTATGAATGTCAAGTTCGGGATAGGTTAGCAAAAGTAAACCTACCAGACTTAGGCGTGGATGAATATTGGAAAGCACTAAAATATAGCATGGTGGATGTAGCTAAAGACGTATGTGGTAGTGCAAAGATATACAAGTCGATGACATAACGTGATATATGGTGGGATGATGCTGTGAAAACTGTGACATGTGACAGCACTAATTCATATCGTAGGATGCGACCACAGACCACATAAATACTAATAAATACGCCATTCTAAAGGAAATGTGTCGCCGCGCATATAAACAAACGCTCCTACCACTGTCAAAACTTCATACATTTGTAGATATATCGTAAAAAATAGAAGTAAATTATGTTGTACTGTTTTATCGCACCGAATGAGATAACGAGGTTTAAAAATTACCCTTAGCGTGATTTTATTTCATCGGTAATTAGTATTACTCTGTATTTATGTGTGTAAATGCAAGCTACGCCGACAAACTAAGCAGTTATTTTGAAAGGCGTATCCATTTAATCCACGGACGCGACGTGTGACGACGCGCAATATGGATAATTAACATAATATATTTTAAACTACTTTGTGAACTACATACGGTGTAGGCATCGTTTAAAACTATCACTGTTTACATATTTTGCTGTTTTTTGTGTTAATAATAAATATTTACGGGACAAATTACACTTACTGATCCCAAAGTAATCAAAATCTTTGCTTGTGTTATTTTTTTTATTTTTTTTTATATCATAAGATAGCAAACAAGCAGATGTGTCTCCTGATGGAAAGAGTCAACCATCGCCTATAGACACCAAAGATGTTAATGGTGCGTTGCTATCTTGTGGCGAGATCTAATGTCACATGCATAAGTTTACCGGCTACCTTACCCTCCAAACCGGAACACGACAGCGACAAGCACTGACGCTATTGCGGCAGGAATAGGTAAGGCGGTGGTACCAGACCCGGGCGAGACAATGCCGAACTCTACCACCTAGCAGCCACGATGGCAGTGACTCGATAGCCAATCGGTCGCCTTATACGACCTGCCTGGCAGAACGGCAGTTGGCCTATTCTACAAAGGAGGCCGGGACCAACACGGCGGAAAATTATGGGTGTTAGTCAATCATACTAATACACAGAAATACATAAATACTGAAATATGCTACGTAAACAAAATCAGTCAACGATACTAATACATAGAAATACATATATAAATAGTGGAATATATTTAATAAACACCCAAACCCGGAAATACAAATATTTATGCTCATCACAAAAATCCCTTGTCGGGGATCGTGCCCGAGCCCCGTCGATTGCGTAGCTAGTGTTGCTAACCATTCGACCAACGGAGCGGTTAATATGGTATTTCTATCGCAAAGATGTATGCAATCCATCCAAATTTTGTGCGTATACTAAAAATTTTCTGTTTTTGAACTAATTACTGAAGTTGTAACATTGTTTACTACCGTCAAGGCAGCCACTAAGACATTTAACAAACCAAAATTCTTCAAGTTCTAGATATCACGGTAGAAAACCATTATTTATTAATGCTCAGAAAAAATGCTCTATCTTATATATAAAATTCTCGTGTGACAATGTTACTTACCTTACTCCTCCGAAACGGCTTTTATATTTTTTTATATTTTTATAATGTGGCATTAAAAATACATACAACCCTAAAATTTCACCTTTCACCAACCCCTATTTTTTAATATTCATTTCAGTGATTCGATAATTAATATAGCAAAACAACGTTTCCCGTGTCAGGTAGTTTAGTTACTCACTAGATGTGGCCGTAACTTTGTCCGCGTGGGATTTTTTAAAAAAGTAGCCTAAGTTACTCCTTATTACATCTGCTATCTACCAGTGAAAGACCCGTCAAAATCGGTACAGCCGTTCTAGAGATTAGCCGGAACAAACAGATAGACAGACAGACAAACATCGTAAAAAGTATTATTTTGGTATGTGTACCTTTTATATGTCGCAGTGAAATTGTCAATACCGTTAGATTATAATCTAACTAAATTATAAACTTCCTAGGTAGATTATCATCTAACGGTATTGATAATTTCACTGCGACATATACATTTAGTTTTTTTAATTTTAATATTACAAACAGACACTCCAACTTTATTTATTTGTATATATATATGTATATTTCTCCTAAAGTGGGATGCTATTTTGGAAAGTCGACGAATGTTTTCCAACGTTCTTTATGCTTCTACAACTAAAATTAGAAAAATTAAAATTGTAGAGAATTTATTTTAAATAACACTTCAAATTTTCAGTCATGTGAATAGCGTAAGAATCTTTTAATACAAATGGAATTTCAGCAAGTCCCGACGACAAAAAGTATAAAATATATTTTAATTAGAGAGATTTTTGATGAAAAATGGCATATCTAGTCAATTTATTTCGGGGATATTTCACGTAAGTGATCGTTAAGCAACAAACAATGCAAGTGCCTCTAAATAACCAGACCATTTTTGAGTGCGCCGTAAATGCCAAAAAATTAGGACAACCAGAAGTTTGGTGAGCATGAGGCTGAAATATACGAGTGTAAACTACGGCCAGTTCAAATTTAGAATTTAAAAATATAATGTCGATTAACGTCCGTTCGTTGTTGTTTGTTATCTTTATACTATTGCAAATAAGCAAGGATTGTGTACGTTTTTTAATTATTTTTCTGAATTTACACTTTTTTATTATTACTGATCAAAACTCAATTGTAGTTCAATCAAGGATAAAGCACAAATATTTATTATGTTTTTTATTATTATCGATAGGGAAGCGCTTGACCACGATCTCGACTGATGGTAAGGCCTAAGATGGAACGCGCTTCCCTAGAAAGTACTTGTTCACTCTTCTCTTGAAGATCCCTAGGTTGTACCTGTAAATTAGAATTTTTTTATATCATAAGATAACAAATAAGGAAATGTGTCTCCTGGAATGGAAATGGAAAGAGTCAACCATCGCCTATAGACACCAAAGATGTTAATGGTGTGTTGCTGTTTTGTGGCGAGGTCTCATGCCACATGCATAAGCTTACCGGCTAACTAACCTCCAAACCGGAACGCGAGAGTGACAAGCATTGACGCTATTGCGACAGCAATAGGTAAGGCGGCTTCACCAAATACCCGGATAAGACGTTGTGCACCTATGCAATCAGTCGCCTTCTACAACCTGCCTGGCAGAACAACAGCTGGTCTATTCTTCAAAGTAGGCGGAAATAACTTCAAAGGAGCTGATTTCTTTTTATAACGCTAATATAGATGAGAGAAGGCGCAAATCTAGTGTTAATTGAAACAGTTTCTCATATATTATATCCAACGGTATAAATGAATTATTTACCAAGCACTAAAGCCGCTAGATTGGTGGTTAGGACGCTAAACGATAAGCGACGAGGGTGCTGTTGAATTTTCGGCCGTAATAGGGTTTGTCATGTTTTAAGTCACTTAGATAGTAGCCGCCAAATTTCCAGCTAAGAGGTTTAATAAATTGAAAATGTATTCAAGGGCTATTTAGTCGACACGTATGTTATAAGGCCGAATTTAGGAGATGGTATCCGGAGCTGCATCGCCGGGGCCTCCACAAAAGAGAGGCCTCCGCAAAAGAGGTTTAGGAAAAAAATCGATTTTAATTCCGTCGAGTAATTCCGTTTTTTCCCCGTGTTGAATCCGGGCTCCTTTGAAGAATAGACCAACTGCCGTTCTGCCAGGCAGGTCGTAAAAGGCAACCGATTGGATATGCGAGTCACTACCATCGTGGCTACTAGGTGGTAGAGTTCTGCATTGTCTCGCCCGGGTCTGTTACCACCACCTTGCCTATTCCTGCCGCAATAGCGTCAGTGATTATCGCTGTCGTATTCCGGTTTGGAGGGTAAGGTAGCCGGTAAACTTATGCATGTGGCATTAGATCTCGCCACAAGATAGCAACGCACCATTAACATCTTTGGTGTCTATAGGCGATGGTTGACTCTTTCCATCAGGATCAGGAGGATAAAAAGAAAAAAAACACAAGTAAACAACTTTTTTGCTATTTGTCCTTTGCCTGCAGTACTTATTATTTCAATTGAAAAAAGTTGCGAAAGCTTAAAAGCACTTTTACAAACATGATTATTGAAACAGTACTTTGTACAAACATGATTCTTGATCGACAGAAATAATTTTTTTAGGGTTCTATACCTAAAAGATAAAAACGGGACCCTATTACTAAGCCTCCGATGTCAGTCTGTCCGTCAGTCTGTCTGTCACCAGACTATATCTCATAAACCGTAATAGCTAGAGAGCGGAAATTTTTACAAATTATCTATTTCCTTTGCCGCTATAACAACAAATACTGGAAATGAAAAAATAAAAAATATTAAGGGTCCTCTTACAAGACGTAATTTTTAAGCAATTTTTTACTCTATCTTAATAAACAGATAGAGACTTGATTATTTTCAAAAAAGAACGTAATTGAAAATATATTAACTATAAAAATAAATACTTTTTTTATAGAAAAAAGGGGCAAACGAGCAGGAGGCTTACCTGATGGTAAGTGATTACCGCCGCCCATGGACAGCCACATCGGCAGACGTCTTGCAGCTGCGTTGCCGGCTTTTTAAGAAGGAGTATGTTCTTTTCTTGAAGGTGCCTAAGTCGTATCCGTTCGGAAACACCCCCGCCGGTAATTGATTCCACAGAGGAGTAGTGCGTGGTAAGAAGTGCCTAGAGAATCGCACGGTTGTGGATTTCCAGACATCGAGGTGATGAGGATGGAACTTTGAGTTTTACTGCGATGTCCGATGATGAAATTCAACAGCAGGGATCAATCTTTTTTTGAGACTGCGACCAAATCTACTTCAACTAAGGTAAATTTTAATGTTTTTTTTTGACATATTCTTATTGTATAATTTTTGCTATTACTTTTGACATGTTATTTAAATTTACTATTAATTTATTTTTGAAATGTATATGACATTCAATAAGTGATACAAATGTATCCTATTTTGAATAAAAATTATTGATTGATTGATTGATTGAATCCAAACAGATACAACAAATAAATATTTAAGTACATTTAAGTATACATACAACAAATGTGATTTACTTTTATACATGATGTTGCGGAACCATTCGTGCGCGAGTCGGACCCGCACTTAATAATTTATATCTTAAGATAGCAAACAAGCAAATAGCTCTCCTGATGTAAAAAGAAACCATCGCCTATAGACAACAAAAATGTTAATGTTGAGTTTCTATCCGTGTGGCGGGATGACAATGCCACATGCATAACTCTACCGGCTACCTTACCCTCTAAACCGGAATACGACAATGACAACCATTGACGCTATTTGCGTCAGGAATAGGTAAGGCGATGGTACCAAATACACGGGCGAGTTGTTGCAGAACGTTTTTTTTTTATATCATAAGATAGCAAACAAGCAGATGGGTCTCCTGATGGAAAGAGTCAACCATCGCCTATAGACACCATAGATGTTAATGGGGCGTTGCTATCTTGTGGCGAAGTCTAATGCCACATGCATAAGTTTACCGGCTACCTTACCCTCCAAACCGGAATACGACAGCGATAAGCACTGACGCTATTGCGGCAGGAATAGGTAAGGCGGTGGTACCTGACCCGAGCGAGACAATGCAGAACTCTACCACCTAGTAGTCTCGATGGTGATGGCATGTATAGCTAATCGGCACCCTTTAGGACCTGCCTGGCAGAACGGCAGTTCGTCTATTCTTTAAAGGAGACCAGACGAATACGGGGAATCTATATAATATATTATGTTTACCCCAATTAGGTACTCAGTAAAATCTAAATATCTGAAATGACACTGATCAGTAGTTGCGTTTTATTGAAAAACTAGACTGATTTTTTTTCTCATTTTATTTGGAAATTAATTTTGAACCAGAGATCCACTCTTGTATTGCTATGAGGCCTCCAGGTTTCTAAATCCGACAGTAATATGTTTAGCTGAAACTGGACCTTTACAACAAAAAGCGAAGCTTTCCTGTAATTTTTTTCCTGTAATTTCCTGCAAGCTATAGATTATACTTTACTAGGTGGTAGAGTTCTGCATTGTCTCGCCCGGGTTGGCACCACCGCCTTAGCTAATCCTGCCGCATTAACGTCAGTGCTTGTCATTGTCATGTTCCGCTTTGGAGGCCCAAGTAGGCTACTTAACTAAATAAAACTATAAACTTAAACTATAAACGTAAACTTATGCATATGGCATTAGACCTCGCTACAAGATAACAACGCACCATTAACATATTTAGTGTTTATAAGTTATGGTTGACTCCCGCGTAGCTTTTGTTCCCGTGGCAATATCAAAAAGGTTTACATACTAAAACCTTCCCCAAGAATCAATCTATCTATAAAAAAAATCGCATCAAAATCCTTTACGTAGTTTTGAAGATTTAAGCATACATAGGGACATAGAGACAGACAGAGAAAGCGACTTTGTTTTATAATATGTAGTGATTGTAAAATTATTACAAGATAATATAAAAATATTCATTTAAAATTATCCCACTAAATTCATGAGTTGTATGCACCCATTCGTATGAATGAACTCTGCAAAGCTGGCAGTGTGTCATTTTTGTAAAATTATTACAAGATAATATAAAAATATTCATTTATAACTATCCCATTAAATTCATGAGTTGTATGTACCCATTCGTATGAGTGAACTCTGTAAAGCTGGCAGTATGTCATTTTACATTTACTTATAATCACGATATCAACTATTATGTAATCTGTCACTCTACGTAAACTTTTCCCGATTACTTTTAATTTGGACGAAGACACTAAAATATTTTAGTTCGAATTTTGCATAATTGAAATTATATCCATGCGTTTTATTTTTTATGTCGGATAAAAATGTTTTTTATCACCTAAATCGAACATTTTATCTATTTTGAACAGCCTATAAAAATTGGGTCGGCACTACGGGTATTAGTCATAGAATCACTACATACATAGGGACATAGGGACACACTCTGTCTGTCCCTATGTCCCTATGTATGCTTAAATCTTTAAAACTACGCAACGGATTTTGATGCGGTTTCTTTCAATAGATATATTGATTTCTTGAGGAAGGTTTTAGTATATAAACCTTTCCGATATTCCCACGGGAACAAAAGTCACGCAGGTGAAACCGCGGGCAGGTCGCTAGTATTATATAAATAGAAGATACAGCGTAGCATTTCTTAAAATTAAAATCACAAAATTCTACTCGTCGTACAAGTTTAAATTCTTTTTTAAATATATAAACGGGTCAATAACGCGTACATATATAGAACTTACTTGTAAAGCTCGACGTTTCGGCCAAGTTACATTGACCGTGGTCACGAGCAGACTGATCACGAGCAGTCTGCTCGTGACCACGGTCAATGTAACTTGGCCGAAACGTCGAGCTTTACAAGTAAGTTCTATATATGTACGCGTTATTGACCCGTTTATATATTTAAAAATGATAGTAGAACGCGTTAGTTTAAAAGTTTAAATTCGCCGTTTCATTGGCACTTACGTCCAAAAAATTGACATTATTTTCAAAATACGGGTTATTTCTTTAATTTCATGTCGTTGTAGAGAAACGAGACCCAGACCAACAAACGCAGAAAAAAAAGTTGATTACAACCTTATATTTAGTCTAGTTCCTTTCTTTTTAATCGCTGTGTTGGTCCCGGCCACCTTTGAAGAATAGGCCAACTGCCGTTCTGCCAGGCAGGTCGTATAAGGCGACCGATTGGCTATCGAGTCACTGCCATCGTGGCTGCTTGGTGGTAGAGTTCTGCATTGTCTCGCCCGGGTCTGGTACCACCGCCTTACTTATTCCTGCCGCAATAGTGTCAGTGCTTGTCGCTGTCGTGTTCCGGTTTGGAGGGTAAGGTAGCCGGTAAACTTACATGTGACATTAGACCTCGCCACGAAATAGCAACGCACCATTAACATCTTTGGTGTCTATCGGTGATGGTTGACGTTTTCCATCAGGAGACCCATCTGCTTGTTTGCTATCTTATGATATAAAAAAATAGTTACGATATTTAAACGGGATACGCCCTTATTGTTTTCCACCGACGATATATTCTATGACTAATATCCATAATATTACAACTTACAAGCAACAATTAGCTTACTTTAGGGTAAGATTTATTTGTGCTATTTTTACAGCGATGTTTATTTATTTATAATATTAACTTTACTTAATCTATCAGAAGAACTAAAATATATTCTTACCCCGTTTTAGTCCAGATCCCTCCATCAGAACCTGCTGTTCAGTCAGGCATTTCGTAAAAGACGAACGATCGGCTATACAGGTCACTACAATTGTGACGACTAGATGGTAGAGTTCCTAAACGTCTCATCCGGGTATATGGTACCAACAACCTAACTATTCTCGCTATAATAGCGTCAATTGTCGTGTTCTGGTTTAAAAGATAGGGTAGCCGATAGATAGGTAGTCAAAAGGTGTCTTTTCATTAGGAAATTCATCTGCTTATTTGTTATCTCTTGATTTAAAAAAAGTAATATTAATAAATAGTACAATAATACTGTCGAATTGGAATATAAGCAAACTTTTACAAAACATTTGAGCTTCAGTTAAGTTTCAATAAACGTTAATTAGTTTTAACAAGGTGGCATCCATTTATTTTAAGTACAGAAAATCTAGTCAACAACCTTATTAAATTAACAAAAAGGTCTTATAGTAATAGCGGCGGTATAACAGAGAAAACACAATACAAAATAAAACTACACTGTATTCGTTAAAAGTATATGTTTGTTATTGCAAACAAAGATAAAACTTGCATTTATAATTTTATACGAATTTAAAAAATTATATATTTTCTCCTCGTTGAAGAAAAGACCAATTGCCGTTCTGCCAGGAAGTTCGTAAAAGGCTAACGATTAGCTATCCGTGTCGCTACCGTCGTGACTACTAGGTGGTAGAGTTCCGCAACGTCTTGCCCGGGTCTGATACCATCATCTTACCTATTTCTGCCACAAAAACATCAGTGCTTGTTACCATCCTGTTCCGGCGTGGATATTAAGGTAGTCGATAAGCATAATAAAACAAATAAAGCCATGTGGAATACTCTCACAAGTGCTCCCGGGGCATGGTGGGTTCTTTGCGTACTAGCAGTGGTTAAAGGGCAAGGAGAGCCGGTCATGCATTTATAACTCCAATAAGACAGAATCGATAGTACACATAATCCTAACTATAAGAGTTACCTACTAACCTAATAGTTAGGATTATATAGGACTAACCTAATCCTAATAATCCTATCCTATCCTAATCCTTCCTAATCCTACTAATATATTAAATGCGAAAGTTTGTGAGTATGTATGTATGGATGTTTGTTACTCTTTCACGCAAATACTACTGAACCGATTACGATAAAATTTGGTATGTAGATAGCTGAAGACCCAGAATAACGCATAGGCTATTTTTTATCCTGGAAAAGTATAGTAGTAAGTAAGCAAAAAAATTTTACGATAATTATTTAAACATTTTTTCATTTACAATTAAGAGGGAAGTACGAGAAAATTTTGTTAGTTAACAATCGTTTAACTCGATAAAAAATTAATTTTAAGTAAAATTTCCAAAAAGAATATACCTTAAATAAATTTATGTGTCATACTCGCTTTTGAGACTGTGCGCGAAACCTAAATTTTTTTTTGTGGTAGAGGTAGCAAACGAATAAATGGTGCACCTTATGGTCAGTGATCACCACCGCCCATGAACATCTGCAATACCGGGGGTATTGCAGCTGCGTTGCCGGCCTTTTAAGAATAAATAAGTTCGTTTCTTGAAGGTCCCTAAGTCATATCTATTCGGAAACACCCCAGAGAGTAATTGATTCCACAAAGGAGTAATGCGATCCAAAAAGCGTCGACAAAAGCGCACGGTCTCAAAAGTCAGTCTCCTCACAGCCCAAAAATATCGTGCGGAGACCCATTGTCAGCGTTAATTTTTTTTATATCATAAGATAGCAAAGAAGCAGATGGGTCTCCTGATGTAAAGAGTCAACCATCGCCTATAGACACCAAAGATGTTAATGGTGCGTTATTATCTTGTGGCGAGGTCTAATGCCACATGCATAAGTTTACCGGCTACCTTACCCCCCAAACCGGAACACGACAGCGACAAGTACTGACGCTATTGCGGCAGGAATAGGTAAGGCGGTGGTCAGATCTGGGTGAGACAATGCAGAATGTCAGAATGTCACGTAGTAGCCATGATAGTAATGACTCGCATAGCCAGTCGGTCGCCTTTTACGTCCTGCCTGGCAGAAAGGCAGTTGGTCTATTCTTCAAAGGAGCCCGGAACCAACACGGAGGAAATTTTAAAAAAATAATATAAATAATGGGGATAGAGTTCCCGGATTAAAAGTTTTTTCTTGGAAATTTCCTCTTCTTTCCGATTTTTTTTTTGAAATTTCTTATATATTAATAGTTTATGAAATATTAGCAAATAATGAAATGTATTTTTTTCAACTTTAATTGTTTATAATCTTTGCAATTTTTTATGTGCTCATACACGCTTTTAGCACATTTTTCTAGGCGTCATTCCGGATCCAATGAGCTATTGCACATAATTTTAAGAGCAGTATCTCTATTTTAGACGATTTTCAACTTGTCGCGCAGACTATTATCGTTTTATTTAATATGATGCATTTATTATATTTGTATATATCTAAACATAACGGAAAATAAAAATCAAAACAAAAAATAAAAATTTGTCATCGCTTTTACACAAGTTTTGCCAACTAAGCTGCTTGAAATTAAATGATAGTAAATTCAAGATTCAAGGTTTCTTTAGTATTAAATAATAAAGTAAATATTATATTGTATTTTAACAACTCCGTAATATATGTATAATTTGTATAATTTTTAAGAACTGAAATGCAAGAATTTACAAGGCCACATCTAGTAACATAATACCTCAACAACCAATTTCTTGTTTAATAAAAATTATTAACCAAACTAACTGATCAACTGATCGTCCGAGTTAGTAAAGCACTACCTCATGCTTCGTGTTAAGGCTTGAAGTCAGGGTTGCAAACTTTTTATACAACAAATAAAGTAAAAGATATCGCCTCTGAGAGGTCTAGTGGTCCTGTGTCAGTTAAATTAAAAGGCGGCAAATTAAAATATATGTTTTTTCAGTTTTCTGATAAAAACAATGTTACCCGGAATTTTGTGCCCGGAGACACAATCCCGGTTAAAGTGAACCGAAAAAAGTTTCCGGTTGGCAATAGGCTTGCCACCTATCACAACGTAGGATTAAGTATCTTTGGCGCATTATGGGTGCACAAGTTGTACCTCTACCTACCGCTTCAGGGATACGGGCGTAAAGATACTTTAAAATATGTTATAGATCTGAGAAGGAAAATAAACAGTATTATAAAAGAAATAACAGTATTTTTTTGTTCGAAGTACAATATATTTGTGCTTTTCGCACCAATAATCAATTACTTAAGTATCAGTTTTGGAAACTCCATAAACCTCACCGTCCAGTAATAAATAGTAAAAAAAATAGTAAAAACAGAAGAAGTTGTATAAATTATTTTTGTTTGAAAAAAAAAACATAACAATGATCTTAACAGTATCTTAAACTACGTAGAATCCTACTTGCAATAGCTATTATTTATACACCTCACTAGTGATAGAATTATTAATGATTTTAATGTATTTACAATCGTAAAACTACATATTATTGGAAATTCTTACTGAAGGATAAGCTTAAAAGCTTTTACTCTAAAGTTGGCAATAACACAAAAACATACTGAGATTTTAAATTAAAATCAAAATTTATTAAACGTATATTACCTTTAACAGAGCGATAACCATTTGTTTAAACTGCAGACAATCCAGTCAACAACCTTATTACAATAACAAGATGTGTAAAGGCTTATGTTTTACAGAAACACCGTCGGTGTTCTGGAACTTACATAAAACGAAACGACTAGACGCTATTCGCTATTGACATTACCAACGCCATTTTAGCTCCGGTAATGCGAAACAACCAACTTAACGTATCGTCTCACGTTTAAAATTTTAATAAAAAGAAAACAACGTAAACGCGACTTTTCACGTTCAAGCCTCCGGCAGCTAGCCTGTTAGAATTCATCTAAACATTTATTATATCTATCTTGTATTTAAATATGTAGTCTATTCCCCTGTAACAAAGTTTAGAATTAAATGGAGTCGTGAAATGGAAATATATGAATTTTGAATGAACTTATTCTACCAGCAGTGAATTTCGCATGCCGTTTGTAACTCTTGGTGTTGGTTGCTTACAGTACACCAGAGGTCAAATAGCATTAACTAAATATGAATGAAAATTGCTGAGTGTTTTAAATATTTTGATAGCAGAGGGATGGTTATTTGAATAAAATTATACAAAAAACGGTACAAGCGCTATGCTGTCTAATAACGTAAGATAAAAGAATTGTTTAGAAATTAGAATTTAGACATGTGTTAGAATAATAAAAATCACATATTTTTTGTCAATTGCTATAGTAATTGAATCATTTTATTTATTTTGTGATCATAAATGTAGAAAATATTCCGGTTGAATACATAAAATTTGACACTGTATTTACACTAATAACTTTTGAATAGTCACTTGTAAATTAGCATAATGTTACGAATAATCTAGAAAAGTGAAGAATTAAAACGCTGGAAAAATCTAGAAATAAAAGAAAGAGATGGGCTGCTTCTGTTAATAAGCAATAACTGCCGTTACCCAAGCAGCTGCGCCATAATCGATCTTCTAAAGGACATAAGAGTGAACATGGAGTGTATTTACTTGGAGTTGTTTACAATTAGAATTGTTTATTGTTTACGCTATAAATTTGGATTTTTCGGGAACGACGTAGAACTTTACCTTGAGTATAAATAGGGATGTGTTGCCAAATAGAGCGCAGTTTTGATACAGCGATCGGAAGTAATAGCACGAGCGACCAGTGTGAAGCGAAGTTACCAGTGTGTAGTACAGTAAATAAGAGAAGTGTTTTCGTTCAGCGTAGTCGATTAAGTTTAGTGCTAGTACAGCGAGTGTGACTAGTGTGTATAGTTTATTTACATTAGCTTATCAGTGTATTTACGTATTTCATCGTAGTGTATTATATCTTAGTGTTGTAAATACACGGTTTTATTACAAGTGGTGTTTTCTTACGAAAAGAAACCGAAGCACGTAACAATAAATTATGCCTATTATTTTGTAATAATAATATCACATAGAAATATTATTATTACTATAATATTTTATGTATTGGTATCGTTGATTGACACCTATACAACGACCTCTATATGCTAATGTACTAGACAAGACAAGCCCACCTTCGTTCGTGTTCCAAACTCCACATATTTGGTGTTTTAAAGTTTAATAACATTTTTTAAATTTTATTCCTAATTTAGTTTACGCAAATTGATTTTACTGACACACCATTTTAATCGGAGTAAATAGTTTAGAAAATGTGGTGTTGAGTATAGCTCATTGAAGGAAAATGTAAGCGCTATGAAATTCACAGCAATCATGATTAGTTATGACTTTGGTTGGACGATTTATTGTTATATCAACGCTGCAGCTTGATTGGTTTACACTGTCAGCGAATTGGGACACGACTTCTATTTAGCGTAGCTTCTTTATACATTAATCTCTTTGCACTTATAGTTGCCAAGGTACCTATAACACAAAAAAATAATTTGCTTACTTTGGGGTTAGATTAGTTTATGTAATTTGTCCTCAGTAATATATTTATATTTATTTCCTAATAGTTGGTGCGGCAGCATTAGTGTTTAAGTGATAACAAATATTTTTCAGTCGAGTGTAGCTCGTCTTTGTAAGTTTGTGGTAACAAATGTAAGCAACTGCGCTTAACGACAAGGACCAGCCGGCCAAGTGTGGCGCACCTGTGTAATGTATGCAGCTGTTATTGTGAGATGATGACGTTATTATTAACAACAATGAAATATAAATAAGGATAGTATAAATAGGCTGGGATAAGATGTTTTCAAGTCATTGTAATTCTGTCGCTTCTTGAGGGAGTTACTCTGTTCAAAAATTATACTGTGCGTGAAAAAGTGATTTAATTATTTTATTTGATCAAACTGCTTCTCGCTTATACAAATTATTTTTTAATGGTTTGTAACCCAACATGTGGTGTGATTAATTGAAGAGCTATAAATTGAGAAGAAATACCCACGCAGCTTCGCCTGTGGGCAAATTGACATAACGTCATAAAAAATATAAAATATTTCATTCCCTATTTCAACATCTTAGGGGGTGAATTTTGAAAAATCCTTTCTTATTCCTTATCTACTTTTGCATTACTAGGTGGTAGAGTTCTGAATTGTACATTCCGGGTCTGGTATCATCGCCTTAGCTATTCCTGCCGCAACAGCGTCAGTGCTTATCACTGTCGTGTTCCGGTTTTAAGGGTAACGTAGCCGGTAAACTTATGCATGTGGCATTAGACCTCGCCACAAGATAGAAACGAATTGTTAACACCTTTGGTGAGTATAGGCGATGATTGAGTCTTTCCACAAGGATACCTGTCTACTTGTTTGCTATCTTATGATATAAAAAAATCTACCTTGTAAGAACTATAAAAATCAGCCTTCTTGTTCCAAAGCTTTACGCTGGGCAATGATATGCCAGAGAGTGAGTCAGAACTATTTTTATAAACTACTCTGTCAAGAAAGTACGATGAAAAAGGGTGCCACAATGTGCTAATTTGAGTTTAGGAAAAAAAAAGAAGTCGGCTGGTACCATATCTGGTAAATAACGTGGTCAATCGATGCTATTTCAAAATTCGTTCACATTGATGGTTTTGTATGAAGGATGACTATAAAATCCAAGAATTTTCTTTCCACAAGTAAGACCTTTTTTTTGCTTATATTTGTAGGAAAACAACGCTTAAATAATATTCTTTATTTACCATTCGACTTCTTAGCAAGAATTTCAAGTGCATAATACCGCTATAGTTAATAAAAACAGTCAACACTTCTTCTACGGTATTTAATCTGAATAATAGAGGCAAATCAATCTTCGCGCCAAAATGGAAAACAGTTGTGACAGTTAAAAAAATTGAATATAGAACCATAAACAAATCATCAATTTACGAAATTGTTTGGCTAAATATATAACTACTATTTAGTTTATCTACTATATAGTCTAGTTGTTGCCTGCGTGTTTGATTGTTTGAACATCAATAAAAGTGTTACTATTTTTTGCTTTGTCTAGTAATAAAGTAATCTGTATTATTTTGAAATAATGTTGTTTTTAACAGGTAAAATAATTTTTTAAATACATCGAGGCTTGAAACAAACTAAATAATTTTAAAACGCAATTAACCATAGCAGAGTCGTTCAAAAGCATTTAAATAATTTAATGCAAGCCGACCTAAGTAGTAATTTTTCCTTTACAAACTCAAAGTCAAACATTTCTTTTTTAAATTCCCTCCTAGTTTTTTATATCATCAGATAGCAAACAAGTAAATGGGTCTCCTGATGGAAACAGACACTTATCGCCTTTAGACAAAAAAATGCTAATGGTGCGCTGCAATTCGTGCGACAGAGTATTAATGTCGCATGCCGGTTTTCTTACTCTTCCAATCAAAACACGATAGTAAGGCTCCGATTACACTTTGATTAGAACAAGTGCGAGTGCTTAATACAGGTGCTTAGTATTAAGCAAAAAACACGTGTAGACAGCCGTTGATTGGTACGAGTGATTAGTAATTAGCGGAGTAAAAGTGAATTAACGCTGATTACTGATCAATCGCACCAATCAACGGCTGTCTACACGTGTTTTTGGTTAATACTAAGCACTTGCATTAAACACTCGCACTCGCTCTAATCAAAGCGTAATCGGGACATAACACGGCCGCTAACCTATCTTGGCCGGACAAGTTTTTTTTTTTAATTATTGTCCAAAACATTACATATACACATAAAAAAACAGCTGTGCACTAAAACTACTATAGGTTAGCGGCCGTGTAAATGACACGTCTGTGTGCGTGCGGCGATTCGGGCGCCCTGAATGTAGTTATTCTACTGCGTTATTATTCTACTGTGCTATTGCGGCAGAAATAGGTAAGAAACTCTACCATCTAGTATACACGATGACTTCTCTTCAAAGGAGGCCCGGAGCTATATGGGGTAATGTAATAATAATCCAAGTGTAGATTAATTAAAACACAATTTTACTCATATAAAGGCGGTAAGATATACTTTGTATCTCCAAAATAAAAATTTGAAGTATGGAGTATTTTCCTTTAATTTTTACGCATTAAATATCAAAATAGAATTATATCTATATTAAGTCTTATTTAAATATAAATATAAAAAATTTAAAATATTTCATTTATTTTTCAAACATTAAAAATCAAATTTATAGGTTACCAACAAACATAGACTAAATAAAATATAAACTAAAAAAAAATCCAGAATATTCCATTTATATTTCAGGAAATACAAATTAATTTTATAGGCTAAATCCATATCTATACTAACATAATAAATTCAAAAGTATGTGTGTCTATCTGTTACACTTTTGCAGCTAAACAGTGTAACAGATTTTGATGAATGGGATGGGGATAGTTGAAAATCTGGAGTTAAAACTTAGCTTTTAAAAAAAAATTAAAAAAATATTTTTTTCAAAAAAATATTTGTGTAAAAATCTGCACGGATCAGCTAGTCACAAATAATTTTATTAAGGGTGATTGAAACAAGGTGCATTTTTGTAATGAGGTTAGCTAGTAGTATGTGTGGCATGACGTCTGTTGACTAGTGTAATCGAACATAAAAATAATTTTCGTTTCAGTAATTCGTATACCAAATTTCACAACGTTTTGCTTAAAGTTATTGCTGAACAAAATTTCCCACATACCAGTCAAAGAGTTTAATGTACTACTAACTAGAAAAGCTATGCTACGTTGAAGTCGTGTTGCATTTCGTTAACCCTTTTAACAGCACGCTGCAGTGCTTAAATAATATTAAATCGCCCAAGCAAAGTCAAAATTAGGCAGCGCTGCAACGTATAATCCATACATACTAATTAATATTATAAAAGCGAAAGTAACTCTGTCTGTCTGTATGTTCTTCAAGCCTAAATCATGGAATCGATTTAGATGAAATTTAGCACAAAGATATCTTGAGACTCGATAAAGGACATAGGATAGTTTTCACCCTTTTTTAAAAATTGTTTCCACTTCTTTAGCTACCTTGATTGCATCTTCTAGCATATCTTTACCACTCATAAGATCATCCATATATAAATCCTTTTTTATTACGCTTACAGCTTCTGTCATAGCATAACCTTCATCATCAGCAACTTGTTGAAGGGTTCGCACTGCAAGATAGGGTGCACAGGTTGTCCCAAATGTTAGCCTTGTGAGTCAATAATCCTTTATAGGTTCGTTTTTGTTGCTGCGCCATACAATGCGTTGTAGATCTCTATCTTCTTTTGTAACTAGGATCATCAAATACATTTTATTTATATCTGCTACAAAACAAATCCTCCACATGCGCCATCTTATAATTAAAGCCCTCATATCATCTTGCAATTGTGGTCCAATCAGCAACTCTTTATTAAGTGAAATATTATTATTACCCTTTTGTGATGCATTGTGGATGATTCTTATTTTAGTTGTCTCCTTTTCATCCTTGAATATGGCGTGATTTAGCAGATACACTGATGGTTTATTGATTTCATCTGGGGGTACTTCTTCCATAAGTTTCATGTTTAAATATGCTGCGATAATATTTTGATAACTCTCTTGTAAACGTTGTTCTTTCTCACAACGATTTTCTAATTGATACAATCTTCTTAATGCTATTTCTCTTGTGTTCCCCTGAGACGATAGAAGAATGTCTGGTTTTGTTGGTAACTTAACTATATACCAACCTTCGTTTTGTGCATTAATGTGCATAGCAATAACTCTGTTCTGGTAGTGGTTGATTCATAAATTTCCTCACACTTTCTTTCTTCTAAGGTAGGCTTCCTTTGATCATCTACATCTTGCTCCCACAACTGCTTCAACATATCATCAATATCCAGATTAATGTGCATAGTAATCTCTATCCCTAATTGATTTATCTTGTATAGTACCGAAGAGAATCCACCCTAGGCTTGTATTTTGGGCCACTGGTGTACCGGGGGGACCCTTTATCACTTCACTCTTTACTATTTGAGAATATACATCTACACCTAGTAGCATGTCTATACGTCCTGGCTGGCTAAATTAGAAAATACCTTGAAGGTATGACCAGGTGCGTGTGGGAATTGTGTGTGACGGCAAGCGATTGGTTATTTGCGTTGACATAATGTAAACATTTATTTACAGGTTAAAGCTAGTGTCATGCCTAGATAATAAAATTACCTTAACTCTATGTTTCACATTGGTTTTAGTGGAACCAACTCCTGTGATAGTGCCGTTGATGGGTACCTTCTTAAGTCTTAATGACTGAGCGGCTCTATTACTTATGAAGCTAACTTGAGAACCATGATCCACTAAAGCACGTAGTATTGTGTATGTGTTCATCTTTCACTGGCAAGAGAGCTATAGCCAGTAACGCTGTAGAGGCGTTGGTGGACATATGTGTATGCAGTTCGACGCTTGACGTTCTTATCGGTTGTGAATGATTTTCTTGTTCTTCTTGATTTGACTGATCAGATTGAATAGTACTACGAGTTGTATAGGATCCTTTAACAAATGTAACAATGAATGGTATCTACGGTGACATACTTTGCAGGATACTCTTAGCTTACATTTGGTTGAAGTATGTCCCGTTCCTAAACAATTAAAACACGGGTTGTTGACTCGAACAAACTCACTTCGACTCTCCGGCACTAATTTAATAAACTCCTTGCAGTGACTTAGAGTGTGATCATCTTTACATTACATTACATTTACATCATTACATTTATATTTTAGGAATAGTAAGAAATTATATGTGCCTAACCAAAAATTAAATATTTTTACAAAAATTGTGTATTGTATGTCTATTACTATATACAATCATATTCCTGATAGTCTTAAATCATTGCCTATAAATAAATTTCGCAAAAAGTTGTTTGATTTGCTGTTAGATAAAACTTATTATAATTTATAGGCTTTTTTGAATATTTTTGACGTGACAACGTCTTATAATTCGATAGAGCTGGCTGCACGCACGACAAAACATGACTCATGCGGCGTTACCTCGCTCTGAGGCGTTCCGTTTAAGGCTTGGAGTACAAGCGAGAGCTTAAGACGTTGTCACGTTCAACTATCGTCTGTAAACCAACTTTACAGACAACCGATTTTTTTACAAAAAATGTGTATTGTATGTCTATTATTATATACAATCATATTCCTGATAGTCTTAAATCATTACCTATAAATAAATTTCGCAAAAAGTTGTTTGATTTGCTGTTAGATAAAACTTATTATGATATTAAAGAATTTTTAGCCGATAAAATTAAATGTTAATGCATAGAAATATAAGTTTGTTGATTGCCTTAAAAAAATTCAATGTAGTAAAATTTTGTAAATGGTGAAAACTTTGTAAATAACAAAAATCTTAATCATACAAAAAATAAAACTTGTAATTATAAAAATAATTTTGTAATTATTTTTATAATTACAAGTTTGAGCTGAGTTTCTTCCGCCGGATCTTCTCAGTGTGTGGCCGCGTTTCCGATCCGGTAGTAGTTTAAAAAAAATGTTGTCGCGTCAAAATAACTTGTAAAGAGTTTTATTGAATAAAGTACTTCTGATTTCTGATTTCTGAAAATGAAATCCTTCTTGTACATTAGTAATAAGTACATAAAATAGGGGAAAAAAAAGACCAGCCCGCTGAGTTTCTTCCGCCGGATCTTCTCAGTGTGTGGCCGCGTTCCGATCCGGTAGTAATTCTAAAAAATCTATACAGTGTTTTAAATATTATATTATACAATGATAATTTTTTAAATATTTGCACACCATATAATGGTAGAATATGTTGGTAACTTAATTAATTTGTAACAACTTGTAACACCCATGTTCTTGCAAATAAATATTTTCTTTCTTCTTTCTACATTTTATACATGTCCTTTTACTTAAAGTTGCAGCATAGAATAATCTCTGTTTAATATTTTTGTACTCACGGTTTGAAGAAACAGGCATGGTTAGCTCCAATGTTCGAAACTTACTCTCTAAAAAGCTTTTTAAATTCCTCTTGGTTTTATTTATAGGAGTACTCTTCCCGGGCCATCCGTGACTCTTGGTCTAACTTCTGGGTAATCAAAAATATAAGAATTGGATCCCAATTATTTATGTTAATTTTTAAATTTTGAAGGCTATTCAAACATTCTGTGGTTGTATCTAACAACTGCTTGATTTGAATAGCTGTTTGTGTATTCATTTTTCTTTGCTCAAACAACCTTGTAAATAAAGTATTTATAATAACCTTTTTGTTTCCGTACCGGTTTTTCAGAGTGTTCCACGCCGTTTCGTAATTTTCTTCTGTAATTTTAATGTGCTTGAAAAGGTTAGCGGCTTCATCTGTGATTGATGATTTTAAATATTGCATCTTTTGAACTCTGCTGATCGATGTATTTTCGTGAATCAAGGTTATAAATAAATCATTAAAAGTAGGCCCATCCTCATACCTACCGCCGAAGGAAGGAAGCTGAATTTTGGGCAAAATGGCAGCCGCTTGTTGCGCCTACTTTTATTTTACTTAATTAAAAAATATTTAATTGAGGCTACTTTTATTTTAGAAATTTTTCCACGCGGAGGAAGTCGCGGGCACATCTAGTAAGAGAATGATATATATTTGCGACCAAAAAATCGTAACCACCCTGAATTTTATGGCGCTTACGCTTTTCATTCAATGAGCTCTGACATAGTGCAGTCCATGTACTGCACTTTAGTGGAATACAAATGTCGTTGCGCATGATTTGTCTAGTACGTTAGTACATAGAAGTCTTTGGTTCCAGTAGGTTCGGAGAATTTTGCTCACTCATTCAATCATTACAAAATTTATTTTAAACTTTGTAGCTGTATTTGTATTCTTTAATTTAAAATTTGATATTTATTTAGGCATTTCCACGGGAGATGCAAATAAAATTTCCTCAAAAGAAGGTTCTCTATTTGTTTAGGAACTGTTCCAGTATATTATGTTACGCAATATTTCCAGTAACTATAAAATATTTTGTGTTTATTTTACATTTATGTATTGCAAAAAATATAGACCGTACTTTTATTTTTAGCTTAGTAATGATGAAGTTTAGAATATCAGAATAACTTGACGCTCATATTTTTACAGTAAAGTTACGGTACAGTAAAAAGTAGCTTATTAAACTTATACATAAATCTACGCATTTTTATATTTTATGAATTCAGGCGTTACTTTGCGGAAACCCACAACCCAATAAAAAGACTCGGTGGTCAGCAAATTTCCGCGAACAGTACACGTAAACGTTCTTTTTCTTCTTTTTTAACACTATGGACAGATTTTTTCAGATACCTTTTTATTCTTTTTTATTTCTTATTTTATTTATATTTTTGTTTTTTATTTTTTTTTTGATATCTGTATTGTTTTTATTTTACAAGCTTCCTTATTTCTAATATATTTATATTTAATGATATATAACAAGTACCCTTGCAATGCCTCTGAAAGGAAAAAAATCGGATTGCGGCTGTCTAATGGACACAGCCGTGTATCTTTTACATGAAAACGTCTACGTAACGTGTAATATTACTACTTAACGTACGTAACGTGTAACTTTAAGTAATATGCTCATATATTACTGCTTATGCTTTATGGGTATTAAACATGCTTGATTGCTGCTTGGGATATCTTGTGATAGTAACATTTTTAGGGTTGTAACAATTATTGTAACACTTGTACTTTAATTTCACATTAAAACTTTTATTTTTGTATATCACTCGACCGGTTTCACTTTTTAAGCATCTTCAGGTTGTAATATACTTAAATTTAAGTATATTACCTACATCCTGAAGATGCTTAAAAAAAGAAACTGGCTGAGTGATATACACAAATAAAAGTTTTAATGTGAAATTAAAGTACAAGCGTTACAATAATTGTGTTACAACCTTAAAAATGTTACTATCACAAGATATTAAATTAAATTTAAGTATATTACATTCTGAAGATGCTAATAATGCGACAATGTGAAATTAAAGTACAAGTGTTACAATAATGGAATTTCACCAAGTGCCGACGATGGAAAGTATAGAATATATTTTTAGGGTTCCGAATTAAACTAGAAACCCTTATAGCTTCGCTTTGTGCGCCCGTCCGTCCACACTCTAGCTGTAATTCGGCATGAATATATTCGCAAGTTACCGTTTATACTATGTTCAACTCGTATCAACCAGAGTTGTTGCTGATGAATCTTTTCACTGTATTAGTGGATGCTGATTTTTAGAGTTCTGGAGTAAGCAAGTAACCCTTATAGTTTCGCTATGACGTCTGTCCGTCCGTTCGCCCGTCCGTCATTCCGTCTTCAGTATTGCTCAGAGATCCTTAGTAGTAGAAAACTGTAATTTGGCATAAAGATACGTATTAGTTACCGCAACAAAGTGGTAACATAAAAAATATCTTTTTTTTTAGTAGTTCCCTGCATGTAAAGCGGGATGTTAATTTTTTCTCGCGTACCGCATAGTAAGGGGTCATCGTTGGATAGATTATTAAAAATATTGTAGGTTTATGAAAACAATTTTCAAAAAAAAATCTCAGTAGTAGTAGGTAAATGGAAGTTAAAAAGAAAACTATCATGGTAGGAGGGCTTCACAAGTTTTAAAATAATAGTCGATCAATGTAGTTTAAAGAATTTTTTACAGGCGTGGTGTGGATATATCCTTCATTTATAGTATAAAACTATAAAAGCCCTCTTCTTAGTCCATATTATTGTGATGGGCAACTTCGAAATACTACGTTGCGCGAGACCCGATACGTACTGTAGCAATTTTGCATTCGTCGTACAGGTGTCGTCGTTGATCGCTTCGGACGCCTTCATCTTTTTCCGTTCTCAACACTTCTTCACTCTTTCTTATGAAGATTCATGGATATCATTAGATTGCTATTTAATTTCTCTTTCAGACAGTTTACGGTACTCAGATTTTGATTTGGCTTTTTAAATGTTTTTTGTTTTTTTCGGCTGATTACAATTTTTTTCTGAATTTTTTACTTGAGTGTCATACATATATATATATATATATATATATATATATATATCCCCCGGTATGAAGGCGAAAGTATAAGTGTTCACGTCAAAAAATAAAAAAGCGGACTTACACCGCATGGAACAAAGTCACCGTAGGCCTGAAAAATATCGAAGCCCCCAGCGGTACAGTAATCCACCCAAGTCCACAAAACTTTGCATCACGACACACGACAACTGTAGCAAGCGTTCAGTATGTAAAAATCTTCTACCAGTCAACCTGTATATTAGAGACATCAAAATATTCAAATAAAATAACAACTACTTGAAAGTAGCATTAATCCTAATTCCAATCCAACCAAGCCAGCGACAATAGCTATTTAAAAAACAAAAACAGAACAAATACGCCATTTATAAGACAAAAGGCTTTTGCGGTTTAATCGGAAGCAAGTATTCAAGAATACAAAACAATATCCGAAGAATAATCCTTAAACATAAACAGACAATCGAAAAAACTCATTTGGTGCTTCGCTGTGGAGGAAATGGTATTGGGGCGGCCATTATAAGTTTGTCACTTTATTGTGGTGGTGCTGCGTTTGAACTAGCCAGTAAATAAATAGCAATTTGGCATAATAATATACTTGAATCACTTTTACATGCACAGTATAATTTTTGGGCGGAGTAACACCTCCAAAAAGTGATAGAATTATAATGAATCAAAAACATGTTATCGCCGACATTTTATAACATTCTTCGTTATACATTTTATCCATTGTTGTTATGACGTAATTATCTCACAATAACAGATACCTTCTGTCAATATGAAATGCCTGTTTAAAATATATGCAGTAAAAATAGTGTTAAGTTATAATTAAGAGAATACTGTTATTGCCTATAATTGAGGCAACATTTAGACCATAAAAATTGTAATTTGTCGTTTTGCATGTATTTAGTGTATGTCTTGTTGGCAGTATTCAATATATAAATAAAATAAAATAAATAAATATAATGACAGGTGCATAACACAGGTGCGCCAATCATCTGGTCGACTAGTACTTGTAGTCAAGCGCTAACAATGAATATCTCTGGAGAAATTACACGAATTGACCTAAGCCCAAAGTAATTACTTTTGCTTATGTTGCGAGTGTTAGTCAATGGTATTAATACATATATAAATACTGTTACATATATTATATGTAACAGTATATGTATATTATATTAAACTTTGTACCATAATAAAATAAGTATCATAATAAAAAAATAACAATGATAAATTAAGTTTATTATATAATAGCCAGAACAATTAGCCATGCAAGTGATTTGAAAGAGTTCTACATTATCTCATCCGGGTCTAGTACCACCGCCTTAACTGTTCCTACCGCAACAGCGTCAGTCCTTATCAATGTCATGTCCCGGTTTGGAGGGAACCGGGAGACTTATGTTATCAACCGTGGTTGACGACAACTACTAGCCGGCCAGATGTGCGGCACACCTAAGTTATGACGTCATAATAAAATAGATAACGAACGGTATAAATAAGCGGGGACATCATGTTTTCGATTCATTGTAATTCTATCGCTTGTTGAGGAAGTTACTCTGCCCAAAATTATACTGTGCATGTAAATGTGATTCAAGTGTTTTATTCGGCCAAACTGCTTCACGTTAATACTTATGAGTGTGGCATCAAGACCTCGCCACATGGATAGCAACGCACCATTTACATCTTTGGTGTCTACAGGCGATAGTTGTCTTCCCATCGTGGGAGCCATCTGAGTGCTAAGTGTGAGTTTTTCGTAAACGTGAGAAATCAGTTTACCACTAGGTGGCGCTGTACAAATCACATACAAATTCCTAGTAAACTCCAAACGCGCTCACGATCGAATGCGAAAAGAAAAACTCACACTTAGCACTCTGCTTGCTGCTATCTAATATTATAAAAAGTTTTACTTAATTAAATTTTATTACTCACAACAGTGAGATGTCGCCAATATATGCATTTCATGTATCTAAAGAGAAAAGGACTATCATTAAGCTGACGTCCTCAAACAGTTTTAAAGGAAGTTGTAAACTGGCATGCTTGGTTTTTTATTAAGGACTAGCTGAGTCCGCGACTTCACCCACGTGGAAAATTTTCAAAAATAAAAGTAGCCTAAGTTATTCCTTATCACATCAGCTATCTGCCAGTGAAAGTCCCGTCAAAATCGGTCCAGCCGTTCACAAAATTAGCCGAAACAAACAGACAGACAGACAGACCGACCGACAGACACAAAAATTGTAAGAAATGTTATTTTGGTATATGTACCGTGTTTACATCCATGTGCATTTTACGTAAATAGTGGTTATTTTAATATTACAAACAGACATTCCAATTTTATTGACCTGTTTGTATAGATGTGGACATACTGTCACTAGATATTTACTTTGTGCTAGCTACGCATAGCCTATTCGGCTCAGATCATGAGGTTGCGGATTCAATTTCCGTATCACACAAAAGTGTTACTGAGGTTTTTCCAGGTGTTTCTCGAAAACCCAAAATCTAAAATAGCAGTTCGGAGTTTGGCGGGTCGTGTATTACCACTTCTGGTCAGTCTCACCCACAGTCGGTTCCGGATATCGCTAACAATAGTCGATAATCAGGTCGGTAAAATGCAGCGATGGGATCACCACTCATC
Source organism: Apodemia mormo (assembly GCA_036924255.1). Taxonomy (NCBI): domain Eukaryota; kingdom Metazoa; phylum Arthropoda; class Insecta; order Lepidoptera; family Riodinidae; genus Apodemia; species Apodemia mormo. Next base: position 3,501,214 of record JAUPFN010000006.1, on the reverse strand, counting down.
TCGCCAATCGACAAACCGGTGAATCGTGGTAAACTGGAAAGTCTATAAATGTTCGGTTGACTTTGCCTATCCCGTAAGGAAACCGAGCGTGGTAATACTAGAGTAGAATATAACAAGATGGCCAGGTGAGAATAAGTAAGGTCGTGTTACAATCGAGATACAATGCTGATGTTAGGAGGGCAGATTCAAGGCTTCTTTTAAACGGCGTTATTATTCTTTTAAACGGCAAGTCAAAAATTTTTACTTGGGCATTGTTCCTGATTGAATGCTTATATAATTATATAAATTTATTTATGTATTTGCTGCTGTGATATGAAGACATAAAAGAGGATTTATATATATTGGTGTCTATGTATATTAGTATATATTTGTCTATAGACAATATATACTAATATACATGATTATATGAGTATATGTATTTTATTCTTATATATTATAATATTTGTATTCATGTAAATTCAATATGTGTATATATTTATATAATATTATTATATATAAATGTATGTTTAATTATGTGCTTGTCGTTGTGTGAGTTTTATTTTCGCATAATTAATGTGTTTAAATACTACTAAATTAAGTTCCTTTTTTATTTTTCTTCTTTCCATGTGCATCACTTGCGCCTTTTCTGTACTCTTTGGAGGTTGACTGGCAGAAAATGCTCTAGGACGTTAAGTCTACCTGTGTAAATTTATGTGTGCAAAATTTAAATAAATATATAAATAAAATAAATAAATACCTGGCGAGACGTTGCAGAAGCACGTCAGGAGTCGAGATATTATGAAATACGGGTATGAGCCGTAGTAGGTAGTATCTAAAAAGCATGATAGAAGTAACATGTTAGGCTTTTGAAATCATATATTTCCTATTTCAGTCCCCTAGTTATTGATTTTTGAAAAAAATGATAAATTTACATTAAATTATTCCAAAATCTTAAGAGTTTGTATTAAAACAACACCATTTTGCCAATTCCTGCCGCAATAGCAATAATGCTCGTCATTCCTGTTTCGGTTTGAAGGGTTCAGTAGCCGGTAGACTCATTCATGTGGCATTGCCATCCCGTCACACAAATAGCAATATATCATTGACACCTTTATATAGGCAATGTTTTATCTTTTTGTCAGGAGATCCATCTGCTTGTTTACTAACAAAGGGTATAAAAATCAATATTTTACCAATATTTGGTAACGTATTTTTAAAATAAATTTCATTACCAATAATACTCTGATATCGTAAATACTACCCACATGTAAATATTCAACACTCCCTCATGTTGGTTCCGGGCTCCTTTGAAGAATAGACCAACTGCCGTTCTGCCAGGCAGGTCATAAAAGGCGACCGATTTGCTATGCGAGTCACTACCATCGTAGCTACTAGGTGGTAGAGTTCTGTATTGTCTCGCCCGGGTCTGGTACCACCGCCTTGCCTATTCCTGCCGCAACAGCGTCAGTGGTAGTCGCTGTCGTGTTCCGGTTTGGAAGGTAAGGTAGCCGGTAAACTTATGCGTGTGGCATTAGACCTCGCCACAAAATAGCAATGCACCATTAACACCTTTGGTGTCTATAGGCGACGGTTGACTCTTTCCATCAGGAGACCGATCTGCTTGTTTGCTATCTTATGATATATAAAAAAAAAACTGTTTACACCGATTAAATAAGTTAGAAGAAAATAAATATCTTTTTACGTTTACAAATAATCATAACCATCAATTAAGCTTTCAAACTTCCAAACAAATGTTTTGATATATCAATCATAAACAGGGCATTAGGCAGGAACATTAATATTCGTCACATAACTTTAGAGCAAGCGAGATAACGTAATCCGTTGCACCAGTGGGAGTCTTCCAAATCTGTGCCTTGAGTCACTTACAATTTATTAATGTATCTCTAAAGATAAAATAAAGTATTCTCTAAAGATAAAATATTAGGCTACGCTAACAAGTACAGGTAGTACGTAAACACGTTGACAATTGCATAATAAAGTCAAAATCTGCTATGATATCTATAAGGAAAAATGTTGGACCTCTTTTTAAGACAATTGCGCGAACTGTGGCCCTATGAAATTTGCCACAATTAAAGTTTACATTGCATTGGTAATACTTTTTTTATATCATAAGATAGCAAACAAGCTGATGGGTCTCTGATGGAAATAGTCAACCATCGCCTATAGACACCAAAGGTGTTAATGGTGCGTTGCTATCTTGTGGCGAGGTCTAATGCCACATGCATAAGTTTACCGACTACCTTACCCTCCAAACCGGAACTCTACCACCAAGTAGCCACGATGGTAGTGACTCGCATAGCCAATCGGTCGTCTTTTACGACCTACCTGGCAGAACGGCAGTTGGTCTTTTCTTTTTAAGGAGCTCGGAACCAACACGGGGATTATGGCTTAAGTCGGCTATAACACTCAAATAAGAATTTTTTATTAATTAGGCAATAGTCGAATTTTGACCACAAGGCTATCGCTATAATATACTTATAATTTTAATATCATAAGAAAGCTAACCAGCATATGGCTCTCCTGATGAGAAGAGAAACCATCGTCTATACACATCAATGATTTTAATGTTGCGTTGCTATCCGTGTGGCGGGATGACAATCTTACATGTATAACTCGACCAGCTACCTTATATTCAAAAGCGGAACTAGACAGTGACAAGCTCAATGCTTGTCATTGTCTTGTTCCGCTTTATATCGTCAATGCTATTGTGGCAGAAATAGATAAGATACCAAATACCCGAGTGATACGTTGCGGAACTCAACCACCTAGTAGTCAGTTAGTGACACTTATAGCCAATCGATCGCTGCTTACAACCTGCCTGGCAGGACGGCACTTGATTTGTTTTTTAAAGAAGTATGGAGTAATATGGAGACAATCTACCTAACTAATAAAGGGGGCCTTTGAATAGCGGTGTCAAAAATGTTATTCTACTAGGCAGTTCGTAAAAAGCGGAACATTTATAGCGGAATATGACTCTACCATCGTAACTACTAAGCGGTAGGGTTTTGCAACAATGCGCACGGGTACCACCTAGGCATGGATCATTTAACAGTTAACATATTAAATTTCGTACTAAATTTTTTTAACAATTAACAACTGCTATTTATATTAGCAAATACTGTTAAAAGTTATCAATAACTTCATATAGGATAATAATGTTACTAAAAATATTTGAGCTATCTTGATGTATGATAATAATAACTGTTAAAAATTGTAAAACTACTCTAGAGGACCTTTTTTTTTGCTCGCCAACTCGACGGCTTTGCATTTTTGCCTGCTTCTAATACTATTGTAATATATAGGCTACTACTGATATTATATAACATAAATAACTGTTAAATATTAATTAATTTTAACAATATACCAGTTAATTTAACAATAATTTCCATGCCTAGTACCACCACTCCTGTTATTCCTGCTACCTGCATCAATAGCGTCAATGCTTATGATTGTCATATTCCGGTTTGTTATCTGTGCCTCTATGTTATAAATTGATTGTTAATGAAAAGAGGTAAACTCTGAGATCAGGATAATAACATACGAGGATAATAGTACAAATTATCTCAATGTAATATTTTATCACTTAACACTTGTACACTTTCACAATAAATTTATTGTGAAACTGTAAAAGTGTTAAGTGATAAAATATCACATTAAAATGGAGTTTCACCAAGTGCTGACGATGAAAATTGTAGAACAAATTATCTCACACTTTGAATGTAGGCCTAGTAGTATCTTCACGTCATCTCGAAAGAAGTAGACACAGCTACTTCGTCAAAACCGTGAGGGCATGACTTTTCTTATTTTTACAACAAAACTTTTTTTTAGGCCTGACCTCTCTCACTACAGTTATTTTGGTAATGCAGACACATATTATATAAAGTATCTTCACGCCCATATTCCCGAAAAGAAGGCAGATGTACAACAAGTGCACCCACGATTAGCAAAAGTTACTTAGTCCCATAATATGATAAATGATAAGCTTATCGCCAACCGGGCACTTATCCAGTCCCGGGCAACTTTTTTTTGTCAGAAAACTGAAAAAACATAATTTTGAATTGCCCGACCCAGGAATCGAAGCGGAGACCTCATTTTGTCAACACCGACACCAGACCACTAGACCATACAGGCGATACACTTTGAATGACAAGTAAATAATCAAAAACCTCAAATTAACGGGTAATATATTCGTATTAGCTAATTTGTGTGTATGTTGACAAATTTGTACCAATAACTTAACTACAGAAAGCTAATGCAGACAGGCTTTCTGTAGTTATGTTATTGGTACGTTATTTTCAATAAAATAGTACTGAAGGCAGGAAATCTTTTGTTTTTAACTATCAGTGTGGCGAATTTGAAAAACCCTTCGCGTTCTTATGTAAAGACGGTTATGCCATCTGTAAGGTATGTACATTAATATTTCCTGTCCGGGCAATGTCCTGTAATGATAGTTGTGTAAGCGAGTAAATAAATAAATAAATAAAATTGATGTATATAAGGGACGGGTGATCTCATGCTAATGAAAGAGCTAACTAATTGCGTGTTTGCTATCTTACGAAAAAAAAGAAAAACGCCTTGAATTAGGCGCAGTTTTTCATTTACTTTGTTCATTAAATTTTGCATTTATTTTAACATAAATTTTAATATATCAAATAATCCACAAACTTGATGCAAATATAACTTGGACAAGTTGGTCAAAGGAAGCACTAATATGTCAATATTGCGTTTACATACTATTTCCTCAGCTTTGCCGCCTCTCGCTGCATTGAATATCGCATTTTCTGCTAAAAATACACCAGTCAGCTTAATTTACTTTGATGCTGTTGCCAAAAACGTAATATATAGTAACTTTATGTAGCGCTTACAGCTAAATCTGCAATATTTTTATTTTATATTGACTATTACTTCATTCCAAGCGTACATACGACGTTACCGTAATTACTGGACATTGCCATTTTAAAAAAAACTGCTTAGCTATAAAAGCTTTATTAACCTAAAATCGGCGTGTTAATTTAGGCCTCGTTTGAAGTTAAGATTGACTGCCTTCTTACTAGACTTATCGTAAAAAACGTGAAAAGGCTAATAACTGTTAATATATTTCTGCAAGATGTAGGTAATACGTATTTGTATCTCTCATCATAACTTAAACTCTCCATAAGTCTGAAGTCCAATATTTAGGCGTAGTTTACTTATGGGGCTGTTCTGCAATTTCATATTTTTCGTAGCATAACATATGTTGATGAGTAACAAAGTGGTAATATATACTTATTCTATACTTATTTAATATTATAAAATTGTAGTTTGTTTGTCTGTTTGTTTGGTTGTACTCACTAATCTCGAAAACTGCTATGCCGATTTGAATAATTCTTTTTAAGTTGGATAGTCTGTTTATCGAGGAAGGTTATACAACATCATGCTATGACCATTAGAAGCAGAGTATACAAACTCCGCGCGGACGAAGTCGCGGGCAACACCTAGTTGTAATATACAGAGGTAACGATAACATGTGGAAGAAGTAATAGAAAATTGGTAAGTAGTTCATGATGCCAGACCATTGATCATTAAAATCCTTGACAAATTTCTTAAAAGTATAGCCCCGATACAAAAAATCTATATTATATATATAAAAATCAATTGCTGTTCGTTAGTCTCGCTAAAACTCGAGAACATCTGAACCGATTTGGCTAATTTTGGTTTTGAATTAATTGTTGAAGTCCAGGGAAGGTTTAAAAGGAAAACAATATAGAAAAAAATAAGAGTAGTTAAAAAGGCAGAACAACGTTTGCCGGGTCAGCTAGTATAATATATTTAAAGGTCAATAATATTATTTTCTTTACGGCTAAAGTTAGTTGTCAAGCTTAAAAGAGATTTTATTGTTTAGTCTATGATTGAATTTCGGCCACAGGCGATTGCTAGTCTATATATATAAAAATCAATTGCTGTCCGTTAGTCTCGGTAAAACTTGAGAATGGCTGAACCAATTTGGCTAATTTTAGTTTTGAATTAATTGTTGAAGTCCAGGGAAGGCTTAAAAGGTGAGAAAATATAGAAAAAAATAAGAGTAGTTAAAAAGGCAGAAAAAACGTTTGCCGGTCCAGCTAGTTATATATGTCGCGGTGAAATTGTCAATAGCCGTTAGATTATAATCTACCTAGGGATTTTATAATTTGATTAGGTTAGGTTAGCAGTTAAATTATAATATCACATAGGTAGATTACAATCTAACGGTATTGACAATTGCACTACGACATATATATATATATATATATATATATATATATATATATATATATATATATATATATATATATATATATATATATATATATATATATATATAAGACTCAATTGTTGTTCGTTACCCTCGCTAAAACTTGAGAACGGCTGGACCGATTTGGCTAATTTTGGTTTTTAAATATTCATGGAGGTTCAGGTGAGGTTTAAAAGGTGAAAAAATGTAGAAAAAAACGGAAAAGTAGACACAAAGTTGGCAGAACAACGTTTGTCGGGTCAGATATTAATGGATAAATTTCTGTGAAATAAAGCTGATTATAATATTAATGATTTTTTAATGACAGGTCCGATTTTAAATTAAGGAAATAAATATTTATTATTATTATGTCTATGATATATGGGTTATGTAATTATATTGTTATTAAGAACTTATTATAATGGTGTAATTTAAATAATTGTATGATATCAAATTATGTATGAAATTGGACTATTGGACTAATTTTGAAACTGAATTAAAATATAACTTGAAATTAAAATATAACCAAAAATTGAATTATATAGGTACTTACTTATCATAATACAATTTTAAAGAGAATCTCAAAAATGACAATCTATTGCAAAAAATGAAATGATTTAAAATTTAATAATATAGTTGTATAAATGTAATAATGTATTGTTTTTTTAACTCCCGACGCAAAACGATGGGTATTATAAGTTTCAGGTGTGTATCTGTGGATCTGTGTATCTGTGTATGTGTGTATCTGTGTGTCTGTCCGTGGCATCGTGGAGCCCTGGCGGATGGTCCGATTTGATTGCGGTTTTTTTAACTGAAAGCCCTGTTTTGCGAGATGGTTCTTAGCTAAGATTCAATAGAATCTGTTCAGCCGTTTCAAAATAACCAGCTCTTTTCAAATTGATGAAAGGAATTAAATAGTTCGCCGTGTTGGTCCCGGCCTCCTTTGAAGAATAGGCCATTAGGGTCTTATAATAGAGCCGATAATGGAGGTCATGGGAACTTTGAAATAAAATGGAGTAAATTTCTACAAGAATTTTGAAGCACTTTGTTTATCAGTGCCTGATAATAGAACTGGAAAAAGTCTATAAGAACTTATAAGCAAATCCAAATAAACTCATTGAATGTGGGCTGCTTGGGTTTGTTTTGGCATATACTTTTGTGTGATCTGGTGGGGTTAAGATCTGATTGTGAAACTAGAAGGTGACCATGATAATTTTTGAAATAACCAGATAAAACCATTGAGCCCCCTGTTGGTCCGAGCTCCTTTGAAGAATAGACCAACTGTCGTTCTGCCACGCAGGTCGTAAAATGCGACCGATTAGCTATGCGAGTGACTACCATCCTGGCTACTAGGTGGTAGAGTTCTGCATTGTCTCGCCCGGGTCTGATACTACCTCCTTACCTATTTCTGCCGCGATAGCGCCAGTGTTTGTCACTGTCGTGTTCCGGTTTGGAGGGTAAGGTAGCCGGTAAACGTATACATGTGGCATTAGACCTCTCCACAAGATAGCAAAGCACCATTTACATCTTTGGTGTCTACAGGCGATGGTTGACTCTTTGCATCAGGAGACCTATCAGCTTGTTTGCTATTTTACCATATAAAAAACAAGAGCTTAGATTCATTTGTTCTGTTTTGACAAATACTCTAATTCTAGATGCTTTCCAGGGTCTTATAATGAAGCAGGAAGGAGAAAGTCTTTGAAGCAGAATGGCTTCCGGTGTCAGATGATAGTGGGAAGAAGTCCATGAGAAATCCTAAGCCAACCCAGAAAAATCCATTGAGTGTGGGTTGCTTCGGTTTGTTTTAACATATTTTTTGGTGCTAGATGATTTTTAGAATGTAATAATGGAAATTGAAGGTGGCTATGGGAACCTTTGAAATAAACAAATTAAACCTATTGAGTTTAGATAATTTCTGTGGTCCTATGATAAAGCAGGTGATTTGGGGTTCATTTGGTTCGTTCTAATAAAGAATTTGGAACAGAATGACTTCCAGTTTCTCAAGATAAAACTGGAAGTAGTCCATGAAATCTCGCTAAATCAGACAGACCTATGGAGTATGGGTTAATTGGGTTTGTTTTGGTATACTGTTTGGTGCTGATTTTAAGTATCTATTGATGTAATTTGAAGGTGGCTATAGAATTTTTAAACTCAACGCGTTTGAACTTATTTGTTTTATTTTGACAAATAATCTGGTGTTAGATGATTTCCAAGCTCTTACGATAAAGTGAGAGAAGGTCATGGACACGAAACAAACGAACGAATGAAAATTGAAAAGCACCATCGATTTTGATCCCGTTTGAATTGTTCTTTTTTCTGTTTTCCAGTGTCTGATAATAAAGCAGGAAGAGATCCATTATAACTTTTAAGCTAATCTAGATACACTTATCGAATGTTGGCTAATTCGGTTTATTTCGGCAAATATTTAGGTGCCGGATATTTTCTAAGATAAAATAATGATGGAACTGAAAGGTGGCCATCGGAGATTGGGGTCATATCATTGGCTTTTATTACTAGGAGATTCACAGGGTTTGATAACATAAATAGAAAGTGGCCATGAAACTCCTGATATAAACAAAATAAGTCCATTGAGTGCGGTCTTATTTGTTATATTTTACATACACTCTGGATCAAAATGATTTCCAGGACTACATAGTGGAGAGTGAGGCCATGGGAGCTTTGCAATAAAATAACTCATTGTGTAAGAAACCATGGTCACCTTAACCTGATGCTGCAAAATCCCCTTTCGTAGCTCATCAGGTCTTTTCACGTTTTACTCTTAAAATATTGCGTATTAAGCGGAATGGCCGTCTGAGGATGTGTCGGGGGTTTTTGAAATTTTTAATTTTATCTTGTTAAATTGTTTTGTTAATTATTGGTAAATTTTCATTCCACTGTCAGATAAAACATTAAGTTGATTTTTATCCGCCAGTCGCCACCAAGGGGATAAATTCAGATAGTTATTGCACAATTTTCGCATTGCACGCTTTGGATGAAAACCTTGAGAAAAAACTCAACAAAAACCTTTTGCTTTACCCACGGATTAAATTCTGGATCTCATTATTTGATCACGAGTACAAGTACTCTCTCTCATCATAATGCGAAGCATCAGTGATTAAAGAGAGTACACTCCGATCGAAAAATTTTGTACGCCTCCATTCTGCAATTATTTCTATTTTCATACTTTTGCTAGTACACAGAATCTACTTACTTAATACACTATGTACATAATTTAATGAAAATTAATTCTGTCATTTTTCTTAATTTAGTATAACAGAAACGAAAAACCGGACAAGTGCAAGTCCCACCGTTCCGCACAAAGTAGGTACCTATATAATTATTATAAAATGTTCGGGGATCGAGTCTCGTAGTTTTCCTAACTTTTTCCAAAATGCAATTTTCAAAACTAAATGCTTCGAATGAAAACAATATTCTTAACGATTTAATTACGAATGTATAGTTTTTCGATTTCCTTGTATTTGTAATATACAGCGATTTCACTTGCGCAAATTCTAGGCTAACGCAAGGCACTCTATAAATTTTGATTCCTTGAGAGTGTTGAAACATACGTTTTGTTGCGGCATAAACGGCTGTTTTATCTTTAGATTTAATCGAAAATTTTTGTATCTATGGGCATACCGTGAGGAGAAATGTGTAAACAAAAGAAATTTATAACAGTTTCATGTACCTTATTTGTTGCAATAAATTATTATGATTAGATATTATTATGACATTATGATTATTATTATGACTAACATGAGAACGACATCAGTCATGAGAAATAAGTAGATAATTGCAAAAAACATTTTTTTTCATATCATTTTCATATGATTTTATAGGTTATACTGATTGAAACAAATATAAATCATATATACGCAAATATATACCAAATAAAACCATAGCCTATTATACTGATATATATTTATAGTTAGATATACGTAGGTAGGTAGGATTACTAGAGATTTTTAATCAAATTACATTCACTAAGTATAACTGTTATTTTGTACAATAACCAGTACTATTACTAAAGCAATTTAATAGTACTTCAATAACAAGTGAAGCTATTAATTCTGAAACAATGACTTCAGCGCCATTTACCTTTTAATACAGCTATTATGAATGACAATAAATTCACAGGACTGCGTGATATATAGTTTAATTGAAGTGACTTTAACCAAATTACAGCGGATATTATAAATGGGTTTTGGCTATAAATTATTACATTATACAGTAAATTTTATTATGACTATGCAATGCATATAATTGAAAATACCATGACTTGTATATTCAAAGGAGTATCTTCACGCCCGTATAGACGAGATAGGCAGAGGTACAACCAATGCACCCACGATTAGCTGAAGATACTTTGGTACAATGTGATAGGTGCCGCTAGACTTGTATCTATTTGATTCAAGACTATCGCCAACCGGGCACTTATCCAATACCGGGCAATGTTGTTTTTATAAGAATACTGAAAAAAATACTTTTTTGAATTTCCCAACCCAGGAATCGAACCCGGGACTTAATGTGGTCAACACTGACACCGAATCACTAGCCAACAGAGGGGATTTGTATATTTTACTAGTTGTGCCCGCGACGAAAAATTTCTAAAATAAAAGTACCCTTAGTTATTTCTTATTACCATGGTTTAAAAGATAGCCCCGGGGGTTTACCCACCTAGTTTCCGTCACCGTGGTATTTCCGAGATGAAAATTATCTTATGTCCTTTCTCAGGTCTCAAACTATCTTTGTACCAAATTTTATTCAAATTGGTTCAGTAGTTAGGCGTGAAGAAGAGACTGCCAGACTGAGTTACTTTCGCATTTATAATATAAGTATGGATTTATTTATTACTAGCTATGCCTGCGACTCCATTCATGTGGAAAAAATCTAAAATAAAACCCACATAGTTCCCATTCCCGTGAGATTTCCGAGATAAAAACTATCTTATGTCCTTTCTCATGCCTCAAACTATACTTGGATCAAATTTCATCTAAATCGGTTCAGTGGTTTAGGTGTGAAAAAATACAGACAGACAGAGTTACACTTATAATATTAGTATAGACTAGCAGTCGCCTGTGGTCGAAATTCGACCATAGACTAAACAATAAAATCTCATGTTTTTTAGATGTAAAAATAATACTATACATACATCCATTGATCCAATCCAATAAAAACCCAAGATGCACAGTCCCGAACAAAACTGACACTCAAAACTGTCGCTAATTTCACAAAAGTAGTTATAGATATTGCAAAAACATAATATGTTTTTGCATATCCAACCTTAAACGTAAGATTTATAGTCGATTTTAAAAAGCAATGTACAATAACTAATAAAATTGACAAAGACGCGACCGACACGATTTTATTTGAAATGAGCGTACAATTTAAAATTATGCGCTCATTTTTAGAGGACGTTTTTGAGACACTGATGCATCTTTGGTTTTTTATATCAATATATACATTGGTGAGTAGTTTAGGCGTGAATAAAAGACAAGACAAACATAGTTACTTTTACATTAATAATATTAGTATGGATTTATTGAATAAAATATGCACAAAAATGTACAGAGGTGGAGTTAATGCTTCATGGTTAGAGTTCTAGTGGTTAATATTATAATACATAGCGTTATAATAATAGCGCGCTATGTGTACTCTTTACGTTCAGTAGAAAAATATAGTTTATAGTCTATAACGCGCTATTATAAAATAGTTTGTACGAACAATACATCACACCTCTATTCATGGTATATCCATACTCATAATATTGTTACGTACTCGGGTTCGTAATTATAAGAAAACACCACTTATATTAAACCCGTGTATTTACACAACACAACACAACGTAATACTAAAATACACTTTACACCCTAGTCACTCGCTGTACTATCACTGAACTTAGAACACTACACAATAAAACACTTCTCGCTTCGCACTGGTCACTTGATGTATCGCTCTCAATCGCTTGATAAAAACTGCCTTTTGTTTGTCAACTCCTCTCTATTTATAGGCAGGGTAAAGTCCTAGCTGGATCCAGAAAAATCTAAATGTATCGGGAAACAATGAGTCACTTCTTATCGTAAACATGTTATGAGTCATAAATCCTAGTACACGCTACTTTCAACCTTATGCCATATCCCACAAAGTCCATTATGGCATAGCCCAGGTCAACTATTTGTTTGTCGATAGGAGTAGCTATCTCTTTCTTTTATTTCTAGATAGTTAGCGTGCGCGCGCTCTAACTCTACACGCTTTTAGATTATTCGTAACAATATCACACCCCATGGTGTTCCGGGGCCCGGGCTCCGTTTGAAAAATAGACTACCTTTAATTCTGCCAGGCAGATTGTAAATACGACCGATTGGCTATACGTCAATAACAACGTGACTACTAACAGGTAGAGTTTTAGAACGTCTTGCCCGAGATCTTTCGTATCACCGCCTTATCCAATCCTGCCGCAACAGCGTCAAGGCTTGTCATTGTCGTGTTTTGGTATTGAGGGTAAAGTAGCCGGTAAATTTATGCATCCTTCCACAGAAATAGCAACAATTTTATTATATTTTTAATAACAAATTCAGAAGAAACAATATTAGCAACGTTCGGACTTTTATTTTTAAAAATATAAAGTACTTATTAAAATTTATTTAAACAAAAATAATATTTGTTTCATATTTATAATTGTGGAATACAATATGTATGAATAAAAATCAAATATTCACGGGACAAATTTCACTGACTGATCTAACCCCAAAGTAAACAAATAATTTGCTTATGTTATAGGTGTTAGTCAACGATACTAATACATAGAAAGAGATATATAAATATTAGAATATATTTAATAAACACCCAAACCCGAAAATACAAACATTTATGCTCATTACACAAATGCTTGTCCCCGTTGGGGATCGAACCCGAGACCCGTTGCTTGCGTAGTCAGGGTCGCTAACCACTCGACCAACGGGGCGGTCAAATATCATTGTATACTGACCAGTTTTCCCATAAACCGGCCGATTTAAAAAGCGTTTCGAAATTTTAGAGAAAACTTTGAGTCTTGCAAAAGGGTTCTCTAAACAACCTAGTTCAAGAGATGCGGTGCGCAAATTGTGGGAGTCAGTTGCTCTGCAATTTAAATGTTTGGAGGATATATAAATACATCCAAGCAGTGGACAAAGGCTTTTTTTAAGATGTTTTATGTCTTCTAAACACTCAAGTCTTTCAGCTCTTCTGATAGTCTGTAGTTTAGAACATAATTTTTGTCCAATGTAAATATGTTCATTTTTCGAATGCTACCTGTTTGATTACTACTAGCGTAGAAATCAACTGCATGTGATTCTTAGATTATTTGATTTAAAAGTAATAATTTTGCTATTGCATCCGATAAAATGTTTATTTCACGTCAATCTTGATTTCTCTCTGGTAAATTTTAATCTGACAGATGAATTTAAGTTTTCAGATCTATTCTTGACATCCAATTCGACGATCGAAGCTTGAATCCCACTTACAAAATATCAAATACAAGCAAATTATTTTAAATTTAATTAATGTTAAACTGTCACACGCATTAGTACAACTCGCTACCACGCTCGACAGTGTGGCGCTACCGTCGCTTTTAATTTTAACAGAATGCGAAATGAAATCTCACCTCGGATTCATCTATCGAATTATCAAAAATTTTCTTACAGAATAGATCAGCTGATCTTTAGACTATACCATATAACATAGCTATACTTTAGAATATACCACAATAAACTTTAAAAAAATGTATATGTACAATGTAAGAAAAATTTAACTCATTATTTTAGAGTCATGACTGGAATTTTGTATACGAGATATGTGTGCTAGTCAACGATTCTAAAACATGGCAAGAAATACATAAAAAATAATGAAATATATTTAATAAACAACAAACCCAGAAACCCAACACTTATGCCCATCATACAAATGCATGCACCCGTCAGAAATCTAACCAGAATCTTAAAAGGTGACCACTAGTCCAATGGGGACCACTAGTACAAACTATTACTTAAAATATATATGTAATACTTTTTTTATCTCAAATAAGCGTAAATATACTGCAAGTTGAATTTACAAAAGCATTGTAAAATACTACTTCCGAGATCGACCATGTTTATTTGTTCACATGCTCAACCAATGACATGATACACGTCAATGTGCTCAAATCTTATACCTAGGCTACACAACATTTAAATTGACGAAATATTTTGCTGTGTGAGCGTGTAAAATATGTATCACATTTTAGTTTGCTTGATTGGTTTTATATAATTTTAATTTACTTTTATAACATTCATGTATTTCTTTATTATACGTAAGTTGTAATTTATAGGTAGTAAGATTTTGTTATTATATATAACTCTATTAAATAATATAATACTAAGGTTGTTGCCTAAAAGTGGACTCCCGCCTACTTTTGTAATTTAAATTATGGTTAACGCAAATAAACAAATGTATTATTGTTATTATTATTAATGGGGTGATCACTAGTCCAATGGGTGATCTTGTAATAAACGTAACTAGATAATTTCTATTCTAGTTAATACATATAGCTTTGTCCTTGCAAGCGTATCAAAATCCATTTGCATCAGCCACTCGGCATATTTCGGTTGCACTCTCCAGTCGTTTATCATTTGCGACAGCGGCCATTGTTGCTTCAATGGGCGCAATTTGCTAGAATACAAATTGGAGAATTACGAAAATTGTTTTTACTACTGTTAAAATACTATTCCCTCGAGTTGGTATGAAGCCTCTGTAAAATCTTCCATTCTGCCAGGCAGTTCGTAAAAGGTGAACGACTGGTCATACGATTCGCAGCCATTGTGACTAGGGGCCATTCAAGTATTACGTAAGCACTAAAGGGGGTGGAGGGTCTTCACTTTGCTTATTTGTGATGACAAGGGGAACGGGGGGTCTAGATGATGATTACGTCAACAAAATTAA
The DNA here is from genome assembly GCA_036924255.1 of Apodemia mormo. NCBI lineage: Eukaryota > Metazoa > Arthropoda > Insecta > Lepidoptera > Riodinidae > Apodemia > Apodemia mormo. The sequence continues at coordinate 3,486,009 of JAUPFN010000006.1, read as the reverse complement.
TGTTTCTTTTTATTTTTCGAGTTTTCTACATATTTACAGCTTGCTATATAAAATGTTTGCATTAAACTCTTTTATCTTACTTACCTATTAGTTACATTTAAACTTCAAAACTGCTACTCATGAATCAATCGCAAAACTGAGGAACAGATGAAAAAATAAATTTACAAATTTTTATGTAAGCAAGGGGAAAGGGGGTGAAGCAAAAATGATAAAGTTGACAAACTCTTATTGAGTGAAATACTGTTTGATTCTCCTGAAGGTACAATTACGGAGTGCAACATGCTTTTAGTACGTGTATTCTGTTCTTGCTTGTGCTGCTAAATTGGAAGAATGTATTATGGACGAAAGTTTACAATTAACCTACTGTGGTATTTATTATGTAGCATATCGATGACTTTTAGCCCTTTCTTATACTACTTTCATCAGTTGAATAACAGAAGGCAGTTTTAAAACTTTGCGGTAAATTGAAAAAATTAACGACGTTAATTATTTAAGTGACGGATTTCCACAAAGTGACAGCTAAATCCCAAAAAATATTTGTGTGTGTCTTTATTATTATTTGTTGTATATTTGAGAAATAAAAGACATAGTGTAACAAACGTAAACTTAATAACATAATCTTTGATCTTGATATAAAGGAAAACATGAAATATTTATCTTACTTATACTCGAGACACATAAATCCATATTTATTAATATTATTAACTTATCTTTAAAACATGAAACAATATAATACATAAGTCTGTTTTCTTTGAGCTTGGTAACGAAGATAATTTTTTATATTCATTATACAATATATATATATATATATATATATATATATATATATATATATATATATATATATATATATATATATATATATATATATATATTTTACATTACTTATTTGCAATCGTATCGTATATATTAACACTCATCATGTTGAATGGCTCAGCTCACGTACCACCGATCACGCGGGGAGATCTATTCACAATTTTGCTCTAGCATATGGTCTAACACAGCTAGTTACTTCGCCTACGCGTGTTTCAGATGTGGGTGACCATTTACCTTCCCTGTTAGACCTTCTGCTGACCTCTCATCCGGACAATTACCAAGTTACGTAGATGCTCCGCTAGGTTATTCAGGCCACTGCCTCATACGGAGCAAAGTGTCGGTAATGCGACTATCACGACCTTGTTTCTCTGGCTGTCGCCTTTGGTACTACAGGTCAGCAGATTGGAACGGATTGCGGTCCTTCTTTGCATCCTACCCATGGGGACAAATATGCTTCTCACTGGATGATCCAGATGTCATCGCTGAATGCATTTCCGAAGTTGTGCCACAGGGCATGGAACTGTTCGTTCCGTTTACTGTGGAACCCATCGGCGGCAAGTCACGGCCATGGTTTGGTCGCCCCTGAAAAACGACTTCACGTCAAAAGCAGGAGTGTTATCGAACATGGGCTGCTGCGGCGGCATCTCATGGATTTAAACACCAGTGCAGTTAGAAAGGAGTATAATTTTGCCTCTAGGTCTTTCAAAAGAGCCATTGCTAAAGCAAAATCGGAACACATTGGCAGAATTGGTGAGACTAGTTCATCTTCCTTCAGGAACTCGTGCGTTCTAGTCTCTTGCTAAGGCTGTCCAAGGGAATTTATGTCTGCCTTTCTTTCCACCTCTGTGCAGGTGAAAAAAGGTGCAGGTGCAAGGAAACACGCCGCCTACCATCACGTAGTGTGATAGTTCTATGCCTGAGGTTCAATTCCTCCAAAAAGCACTCATTTCCTTGGATGTCCATAATTCTAGTGGGCCTGATGGCATCTCACCAATCATGCTCAAGATCTATGCTCCCGAGTTGACACCGGTTTTAACGCATCTTTTCCGGGTCTCATATACAACAGGCGTTGTCCCAAAATCTTGGAAGACAGCTTTAGTGCACCCAATCCCTAAGAAAGGCGATCGCTCAAATCCGTCTAACTGTCGGCCTGTAGCGATAACGCCATAAAATGTTCTCCAAAATAATGGAATCCGTTATTAACAACCAGCTTTTGGGATATCTAGAAGAGCACCAGCTGATTAGTGATCGTCAGTACGGTTTTTGCCGCGGTCGCTCAGTTGATGATCTTTTATTTTACCTAACGCATTGATGGGCGGAGGCTATGGAGAACAAGGAGGAGGCTTTGGCAGTTAGTTTGGACATAGCGAAAGCCTTTGATCGGGTATGGCACAAAGCACTTCTCTCCAAGCTCCCTTTTTATGGGCTTCCTGTGAAACTCTGCAAGTGGATCAGCAGTTTTTTGGCAGATCAGAGCATCAAGGTCGTTGTTGATGGGGCATACTCTGACCTTAAACCCGTCAATGCTGGTGTTCCTCAGGGCTGTGTGCTATCACCTACACTGTTTCTTCTGCATATTAATGACATGTTGTAATCAAGCAACATTCATTGCTATGCGGGCATAGTACGGGTGATCCTTTGTACTCTGCCCGCAGCGGGGTTTCTAAACAAGACGTCAACGAGTTCCGGATCAAACTTGTGCCGTGTTGGTCCCGGCCTCCTTTGAAGAATAGGCCAACTGCCGTCCTGCCAGGCAGGTCGTAAAAGGCGACCGATTGGCTACCGAGTCACTACCATCGTGGCTACTAGGTGGTAGAGTTCTGCATTGTCTCGCCCGGGTCTGGTACCACCGCCTTACCTATTCCTGCCGCAATAGCGTCAGTGCTTGTCGCTGTCGTGTTCCGGTTTGGAGGGTAAGGTAGCCGGTAAACTTATGTGGCAAATGTGGCATTAGACCTCGCCACAAGATAGCAACGCACTATTAACATCTTTGGTGTCTATAGGCGATGGTTGACTCTTTCCATCAGGGGACCCATCTGCTTGTTTGCTATCTTATGATATAAAAAAAAAACGAAGAACAACTTTCCGCAGCCTCAAAGTGGGGTCGACTAAACTTAGTCCAATTTAACCGCAAGAAGATAAAAGTTTGCGCGTTTTCCACTAAGAACTCTCCCTTTGTCGTATCTCCTCGCTTCGAAAATACTTCCCTAACAGACACAGTCTTGAAATTCTTGGAGTTGACTCATCGAGCAACGTTCAGTTCAGGCAAGGTCAATATAGCCTCAAAAAAGCTGGGTGTTCTCAGCAGGGTCAGACAGTACTTCACGCCAGCACATCGCTTACAACTTTATAAGGCGCAAATTCGGCCTCATGTGGAGTACTGCTCTCACTTGTGGGCGGGGGCTCCTCAGTACCAGCTCCTTCCTTTTAACCACATTCGACGTAGAGCGACTCGAATCCTCAATAACAGGACTATTTCTGATCGGCTTGATTCTTTAGCATTACGTAAAGATGTTGCTTCGCTCTGCATCTTCTACCGAATCTATCATGGGGAGTGTTCCGAAAAACTGTTTGGATTAATTCCTGCTACAGAATTTCACCATCGGACATCGCGACTAAATTCAAAATTTCATCTTCACCATCTCGATGTCTGGAAATCTGCAACTGTGCGATTCTCGAGGCACTTTTTTCCACGCACTATTCCTCTGTGGAATGAATTACCGGCGGGGGTTTTTCCAAGCAGATACGACTTAGGGACCTTCAAGAAAAGAGCCTACTCTTTCTTAAAAGGCCGGCAACGCAGCTGCAAATCTTCTGATAGTGTGGTTGTCCATGAGCGGTGGTAATCACTTACCATCGGGTGTGCCTCCTGTCCGTTTGCCCCCTTTTCCATAAAAAAATTATCAAATATAAATAAATCCTAAAGGAGTATATAAAATCTAGGTTATTATACATATATTCTGCCTATTTCGTTCAAAAAACAAACACATTATAATGTAACTTGTACCAATGTTGATTTTTCATCAAACTATATTATGGTTTAATTTACACCGTAATAGTCTGAGAACCTTTTAAAATATAGGCTTTGTTCGTAATAATATAAGGTGTTATTCATAGGTGTCATAAAATAGAGTGGACTATATTATTAGAAAAATTCTAATATTATTTTCATTTTGAAGCAAAAAAAATCCAATACTATTTTATGTGTAATAATATTTAATATTAAATAATAATTATATTAATGGTCATTTATTATTTACGTTCATGAAAGAAAAGTTTTTTAAATTATTTAAAGCAACAAAAGGGGAAACAACAAAACAAAGCAATGAAATTTAGCGGATCTAACACAGAGTTATCGATCAAAGCTATTATCATATTTTGGTTATGCAAACTGTTTGATGAGAAACTAACTTGTTTGTATATGAAAAAATATTTTTTTTAACTAAAACTCAAAAAAGACCTAAAAAAATAATGTATCTTAACCGACCTAACAGACGTATTGATTAAAATCTTCATAATTTTGCAAATTTTTAGATGCCATGCTAAATGTCCAGTCTGTCTACCCTAAGATATAAGTAAGGCGATGGTACTAGACCCAAACGAGACAATGCAGAATATAACCACCTAGTGGTCACAATGGTAATGACTCATATAGCTAAGGGTACCCCTCTTACGACTGCCAGCGATATTTATTTATTTATGTAAAAAAAACCTAATTGAGTACTGTGTTAAGAGGATCATACGTTATTTTATTATTAAAATACATTTAAATAAATAAATATAATAAATATTTACAGGAAAAATTACACTTACTGATCTAATTCCAAAGTAAGCAAATTATTTGCTTGTGTTATGGGTGTTAGTCAACGATACTAATAGATAGAAATACATATATAAATACTACAATATATTTAATAAACACCCAAATCCGAAATTAAAAACATTTATGCTCATCACACAAATGCTTGTGCCCGTCAGGGGTCGAACCTGAGCCTCTTCGATTGCGTAGTCAGGGTCGCTAACCACTCGACCAACGGAGCGATCAAATTGTTTGAATAAGCTGGAAACTATTCCATGTGTGTTACGACATACACTAACAATAACAGCAAATTTACGTCAAATAGACTACAAACCTTCGAACAGAGGAATCGTTAACTTTAAATAAATATTTGCCATCGATACAATGTTTGTTTAACGCGAACAAACAGAGAATCCTTTCCTCTGGATCCGAACAATGAGAGTTATAGCCGGGTTCATATTGGAAACAAACTTTACGAGCGCTTCAGCTTTTAGTTGCGTATTTACTTGAGCGGTGCGATCCGAAACGACAAACGAAAGAGGGTAAATAAGTAGGAATTACCTGTAGACTATAACACGGCTGTATTTTTAACTGACTGCAGAGGCGGGGGTACGTTTTTCGGGTGTATCTTGTATGTACGCATATTTTTGTATATGATTGCCTCATAGTCTAGAGCAGGAGTCGGTCACATTTTGAGTCGGAAGAGTCAAAAATGACTGTTTACCAAATTTCGCATTTTTTAAAGAATCACAAAATTTTTTCTTGCCAACAATAAGTATACTTGCATAAACAAAGTTTTTTAGTGATATGTACGCGTACATATAACATGATATTATTAAAAAATTACTTATTATTTAAATGAAAATTAAAACATTTATTAACAACACTAACTTGTACTTCAAACAACAATCAAACAAACAATTGAGCAAACAAATTAAAAGGGGGCGATGGCTTTATGTAAAGCCATTGTTCAAGTCGAACATTTTTAATTTTTTTTTTTAGAAAATAAATAATATTAGCGTATGGGACTAAAGAGCCGCAGCTCCATATTCAAAGAGTCGCATGTGGCTCGCGGGCCGCAGGTTCACGACTCCTGGTCTATAGGATAGCATTTGGCAAAAGTGTTATTGACGTTTTTTCGAGTTTTTCTTGAGAATACAAAATCCCAGTAGCAGCTCGAAGTTTGGTGGATGGTGTCATGGTGGTGAAATTACCACTCCCGTGCCTCAGATGAGCACGTAAGGCCGTCTGTCCCGTTTAACGCTAGAAATACCCGATAATTGTCATCAGGTTGGTAAAATTCGGCAATGAGGATCAACAATCACCACTCATCTCGCCAACTAACAAACCGGTGAATCGTGGTGAACCCGAAAGTTGATAGACGTATGGTTTACTTCGCCTAATTGGGTGTGATGATTTTTTATATTCTTTACTAGCTGTTGCCCACGACTTCGTCCGCGCGGACTTCGTTTACTCCGCACAGCTCCTCTCCTGTAGGTGATAGCTATATGTTGACCCGACCTATTAGTAATATTCATGCAAAATTTGAAGTAAATCCATGCAGTACTTTTTGAGTTTACCCCGGACATACATACAGACAAACAGACAAACACACAAACAGACAAACAGACAAACAGACAAAAATTCTAAAAACTATATTTTTGGCTTCGATACCGATTATAGATCACGCCCAAAGTATTCTTTTAAAAAAACATTCAATTTACAGTTTTGACTTTCCTACGATTTTATTATATGTATAGATTACCTAATTTTTAAAGCCACTGAACGAATTTGTATAATTAAGATATCTTAAGACGTATGATAACCCAAGTTTACTAAGACAAATGATAAAAAATTCATAGTGACTGAGAGACGCTACTTTTTAAATTTATTCTTTCCATCGTCGACACTTGGTGAAACCAAAGAGTACTGATGTGGTGAAACTGCGTCTTATTGATTTTGTAAAACACTTGCACTATTTTACAAATAAATATTTCAAAACTAAAAATTTTCAAAAAAAGGGCTTATGATGCTATAATAGGCAAAACCGGTTGGCGTTAAAATAAATTAATGTACTTTAAAAACAACAAAGAAAAATATCTTTGCTATAAATAAAAGCTCAGCGGTAAAAATATCGACACGCAGGTTCAAATCCTGCGTGTCGATATTTTTACCGCTGAGCTAGTGTCGACAAGCTCGACGTGATGAAATTTTCTTTTCTATATGATCGATTCCGTCGATTCGTCGATCGATCCGACGCAGGTTCAAATCCTGCGTGTCGATATTTTTCTTTGTTGTTTTTAAAGTTTTTTAAGTTTTCCCAAGCTCGGGTTGAGTGCTATAACAGAAAAATAATTAAATAAATGTAGTTGTGAAATTAATTGTAAGACCCGCATTAGCTGTATGTTTTTTCACTTCGGGTCACAATTGGGTTTGTTGTTATTTACTTGTTTAATAGTTTTTACAATTTATTATAATAATAAATCTGCTTTACTAAAAATGATAGTATTTTACGGTTTTTTAGTTTATGTTGTAACAGTAATTGTTATAAAAAGGAGTACAAAATTCTTGCTTCACGTATATGATAATATATAGATTTCGCAGGAGAAAAAACAAGCAAATGGCTCTTCTAATGCAAGAGACATCCAGCGCCCTTAAGCAGCAAAAATCTTCATGACACACTGTCATACGTACTACGAGAATATGATGGTAATATGTTTAATAATAGCGCTTGGCAAATCAAAAAAATATCCAGCCCCTACGTAAGTGTTAGCAACTGCGCTTAACGACAAGTACTAGCCGACCAGGTGTGGTGCACCTGTGTGCACCTGTTATTGTGAGATAATGACGTCATTATTAACAACAATGGACAAATATAAATAAGGATATTATAAATAGGTGGGTATAAGATGTTTTCGATTCATCGTAATTCTATCGTTTTTTGAGGGCGTTACTCTGCCTAAAAATATACTGCACATGTGAAAGTGATTTAAGTGTTTTGTTCGATCAAACTGCTTCTCGGTTATATAAGCTAATTATTTGCTTGTATTATGGGTGTTAGCCAACAATACTAATACATAGAAATACATATATTATATAAATACTTTTTTTATATCATAAGATAGCAAACAAACAGATAGGTCTCCTGATGGAAAGAGTCAACCATCGCCTATAGACACCTAAGATGTTAATGGTGCGTTGCTATCTTGTGGCGAGGTCTAATGCCACATACGTAAGTTTACCGGATACCTTACCCTCCAAACCGGAACATGTGAGCAACAAGAACTGACGCTATTGCGGCAGGAATAGGTAAGCCGGTGGTACCAGACCCGGGCTAGACAATGCAGAATTCTACTACCTAGTAGCCACGATGGTAATGACTCGCATAGCCAATCGGTCGCCTTTTACGTTTTGCCTGGCACAACGGCAGTTGGTCTATTCTTCAAAGGAGCCCGGATCCAACACGGGGAAATACTGTTACATACATAATAAACAACCAAACCCAGAAATAAAAACATCTATGTTTATCACACAAATGTTTGTCCTTGTCGAGAATCAAACCCAAGCCCCATCGAATCGTAGTTAAGTTCACTACCTACTCGACCAACGGGTCGATCAATTTGAAATATGACATACATTGTTTAAACTTCTACTTAAGGGTCATGGAACACCTATCAACTCGGTAGGGAACCTCACCGTATTAACTCAAACCATTCAATATTATTTGTATGAATCCCCCTATTGAAACGTACAACAATCAAAATCGTACCGCCTTGCCACGAGAGAAGCTCGGGGGACTTGCAGGGACGACTCGCCGTCCCCACGCTTAAGATTTGCCATTCACCCGAGCTTACAACACACTACTAGTAACTATACAGTATGTAAAAACCCCTGTCCGATTGTCAAAAACATTGTTTAGTACAAGAACATAATTTTAGTATTAAATTTGCAAAATTTTCGCGAAATCTTATATGAAACTGTTGTGATGCAACTGAAACAAAAGGTAATGTAAGGCAGTGGTTTCAAAGTGTGGATCGCGGCCCCTGCCTTCGCGGCCTTCGCGGCCTTTGCCTGGGGGTGGGCAGCCGTAATATTTTAAGACTATATTTTTATCTTATTATACTTTTATCTACAACAGTACATAGTTTGTAGAGAGGTAAACAAATTCCGGGGGGGGGGGGAGGCAGCTGCCCCTCCCTATCCCTCCTTTATTACTTACCGTAACCGTAACAACTACTGCTTCACCCTTTGTAGATTCGACTCCTCTGAAAATGCTTCGGTTTGGAGGCAAAAGGCAAGGCAGTTAAGTGCCTACTAACGCTATTGCCTATTGCAGTAGATGTAAAACTGTGGTACCTTAACTCGCGTCTTACAAGCTGACTGACTGACACAAATTATCTATTCCACATAAACTACCAACACAAACATGGCGATTTTTTCATAATATGCGATAGCAAACAAACATAATTTTCCCTATTCACTTATGGAAGACAAAAATATCGCTGGTCCGTTGCTATCCGTATAGCGATGTTAAAAGCATATGTTCTCTGGTTACCTTACCCTTTAAACTCTAACATAAAAGTAACAATCATTGACGCTTTCAAAGCAGGAATAAATTGGATAGTTTCCATCGTCGGCACTTGGTGAAACTGCATTTTAAGTTATGTATTACAAATAAACTCGCTTGTACTTCCAGTTCACGTATATTTTTAATTTTTTACTGTTCACATCCAACCGGTTTCGCTTATTAAAGCATCATCAGGGATGTTTTACACATATTTATAAAATATATTTTATATTATAAAATATATTTATAATATAAAATATATTTATAAAACATATTATAAATTATAAAACATCCCTGATGATGCTTTAATAAGCGAAACCGGTTGGATGTGAACAGTAAAAAATTAAAAATATACGTGAACTGGAAGTACAAGTGAGTTTATTTGTAATACATAAAGCAGGAACAATTAAAGTGGTGGTACCAAACGCCAGTCAAACCTTACAGAGGTCTACCATAACCATGGTAGTGACATGTTTAATTAATCATTAGCCTTTTATCCAAGAGAGTCCCTTGTATAAAAATATTGTAAAAATATACAAATGAACAACGACAATTAATGTCCCCGTGTTGGTCCCGAGCTCCTTTGAAGAATAGATCAACTGCCGTTCTGCCAGGCAGGTCGTAAAATGTGACCTATTGGCTATGCGAGTCACTACCATCGCGGCTACTAGGTGGTAGAGTTCTGCATTGTCTCGCCCGGGTCTGGTATCACCATCTTACCTATTCCTGTCACAATAGCGGCAGTGCTTGTCACTGTCGTGTTCCAGTTTGGAGGGTAAGGTAGCCGGTAAACTTATGCATGTGGCATTGGACCTCGCCCCAAGATAGCAACGCACCCATAACATCTTTGGTGTCTATAGGCGATGGTTGACTCTTTCCATCAGGAGACTCATCTGCTTGTTTGCTATTTTATGATGTAAAAAAAAATGTTGCTAACAAGACTTGTGTTCTAATTGTTTTATACTTCTGGAATGTTTTTCTTAGTTTCGCTTTCATTCCTTTAAGTCAGCCCCTGTTACAAAAAAGATCTTTCATAACTTCAAACGATCATTATTTCGTAACCACAGACTTTTCATAATATTATATTTCGATATTCGATATCAAACTAAAGACGATATTCGAGAAGTTCGGAAGTCTTTGTAATAAGAACAATTATTTCAACTGTATCGTCGAATTTAATTTCTTGGATTAAATCACGGTAATGTTTTTGGAATATCCTATTGGTCTGTGGGTAGTTATAATTATTACGGAATATCTGGTACACTTTTTATTTTGTAGATTCAGATGTTATTTTGCGGTAACTCATGGCTTAAAGAAAAATAGAATTCAATAGAATAACTTCATCAAAAATTTAGAAAATAAAGAAGTCCCAAGGGGTACAGTTGTCCACCATTGCTATATATTTCCGCCACTTCGAAACCGAAGCATATTTGGGACAAAAGAATACTGCTGAAATAAACAAGATGGAGTCTTTTGTGGTAGTCCGAGCCCTTTTTGTAGAAAAAATAGTCTGCGGTTCAGAATTCTGCCACGCAGTTTATAATATAAAATGGCCACGATGGTAGTGACTTATATTACCAATCGGTCACCTTTTACGACCTGCCTGGCAGAAAGGCAGTTAGCCTATTCTTCAAAGGAACCAGGACTAACACAGGGAAAACTAAAAAAAAACCTCTGGATATTCAGACGTACCTATATGTGATGATTGTCTTTTTCCATTAGGGAAAGCCGTTTTCTTGCTTGCTGTCATCCATATCCATACTAATATTATAAATGCGAGTCTGTCTGCCTGTCTGTCTGTCCGTCTGCCTGTTACGCTTTCACGGCTAAACCGCTTGACCGATTTTCATGAAAGGCATGGATATAGTCGAAGATCCGGGGTCAAATATAGACTAATTTTTTTTTTAAATTAGTCCCTGGAGGCCTGAAATACGAGATGAAATTTTTATTAAAAGCTATTTGGATGACTTATTAATATACTCGCGGGCGAAGCTGCGCGGGTCAGCTAGTATGAAATAAAAGTAAAAACACATCTAAAATTAATTGAATTATCAAATATAAACAAATCTAGAAGGCTATATAAAATCGAGGTTATTACACAAAAAAATCTGTAAACGGTTGACCCAGCAGGCCATCTGTGAAACTTCCCGCCAAATTAAGGTATTTTAAGCTCAAAAGAGTAAAAACTATAAAGATAGATTTTTCAGTTTAAATATCTATTTTGTTAAAAATGACAGAATATTGATTTTTGAAAAGCTGTATATTTTGGAAACGATGGTTGATTTCGTCTTTTTAAAAGCATTCAACTCAATTTTTAAGATTTAAAATATTTTGCTTTAGCTAAATAATCGATAGGTTGGAAAGTTTCAAAGCATTGTAGTGAAAAAATTTTTTTTCAAATTTTCGTCATTGCATCATATAAACAAATTGACTGATTTTGATCCAATTAACGGTATTTGACGCTGTTTTTAAAGGAGAAAAGCTGATAAGATTTTTAAGTCAGTTAGTGTATTATCCTGAAAGTTGTTTCAAAAATATTGAGTGAGTTTGCTAAAAATGACGAAATTTTAATATTTGAAATTTTCAAAATAAAATTCGATTTTGATTTTTGAAACGTCATTCGACATAGTTCTTTTAGTACTATAATATCGTATACTACAAAAAAAATTTTGGTTGAAAAATCGAAAATACAATTTTATTCTTCAACAATTACTCCCAAACGAATAAACCGATTTTGATGCAATTTATGCATTAGACGTAGTTTTTTGAAGAATAGAGCTAATTAGTTTTTGTGTTAAGTTGGTACATTAATCTGGAAGTTATATATAAAAAATACTCTTTCGCCAATTTTTTTTTGTTTTTTTTAAAATTTCTCAAAATCTCCTGGGCCGCCTAGGTCCAAATTTTTAGGGTGTCTAAGTTGAGCGGAATCCAATCGAATGCCATCAATCGCGTTTCGATTGGTCCAATCGTACAAAAGGTATGAGAAGTTTACATACATACATACACATACATGCAGACATACTGACGACATCGTGAAAATAGTCGGAAAAGGTTCCTAGGACCTCAAAACGTGGAAATCTGGTGAAAACTCAATTTTCGAAAATCGGGGCAAAATCAGTAAATTCTTTAACTTTACTTCATGCGCAGCGGGAAGTTAAAAAAAAACACATTATAAGAAAACTTGTACCAATGTTGATTTTTCATCAAACTGTCTTATGGTATAATTTACACAATTCCGAGTCCAAAAAGTAAATAAAGTCCGAGAATCTTTTAAAATATAGGTTTTGATCGTACGAGTATAAGAAGTATATTCATAAGTGTTATCAGGGCGAGCGAAGCGAGCCCTACACTAGGCCACTTTCTCTGCACTTTTGTGGTACATTTTACTGAAAAATATCGCATTTTTAGGTTTAAGCTTCGATGTGGTAGTTTATATTCATGTCTAGATTTGTTATCTACCATAAAAATACCATTTTATAAAAATAAAAAAATAGAAGGTACAATTTGTATTAGAATCTTATTACTACTAACGCCATCTCTTATTAAATTAACGAGTTAAAATTGATAGAAGATACATTTTCTATTAGAATTTTTGAACTTATTAAGAGACTACCTACTTCATGAATTGTTTCTTCATATTTGACTGGCGGTGCGCGGTTATTGTGCCCTCGTATAAAGGCGAGGTTCAAGTATAAACTGCAATAGCTATAGGGCCATCAGTTTGATTAGTTTGGCATCGAAGGTGTATGATAAAATCATTGAAAGGAGAATGCAAGGGAAGTTCGAAGTAATATTGTGGGAGGCACAAGGAGAATTTAGGTCTAGAGCAAGGATGTTTGCTGGGAACAGAGTAAATAGAGCGTTAGAGAGTTTCACAATGTGCTTATTGAGAAACAGTACAGATGTATTAATTGATTTATATTGTATTGAGCCTTAGCCCGAGAGCGAGGGTAAAAAGCTAAAAAAAGGTATATTTACGCCCGTATCCCCGAAGAGGTAGGCAGAAGTACAACGTGTGCATCCACGGTTAGCTGAAGATACTTAAGTCCCACAATGTGATAGGTGGCTAGCCTATCGCCAGTAGGGCACTTTTCCAATCCAGGGCAAAGTTGTTTTATCAGAAAACTAAAAAAACACATTTTTTCATTTGCCTGACTCTGGAATCGAACTCCGAGGGTTTCTCTGAGAGAAAAATTCGAAAAATGTATTCGCTGAGTGTCTACCGCCAATTTTTCGTGCCTACGTAATCCGAACATTTTGAAGGTTTATTTAAATAAAACATTTTTTGATTTTGATTTCGTAAATCGACGTTAAACCAGGAACTTCCTGATTTTAGAAAAAAAACAATTATTTCAGCAAAATGTCAAAAATGTGTTTTTTATAAGATCAACCTTCATTTTTAATATATATTTTTTCTTGAAAATACCAACAAACAAAAACCAAATATTCCTAGTCCAAAGCCTGACGACGCGGGCCTTTGATGCAAATGTAATGTTTAGGTGAAAATGCGCTGAGTTTTTTAGGTTAGATAATTATAAATAAAGTCCATACATTAAAAGATGTAATTCTCATAAAAATACTTTTATAACAATATTACTAGATAGTATAAGTTTGCGAGCCCTTACAAAGCTCTGCTTTTTGCTAGTATAATAGAGTGGACTATATTATTAGAAAAATTGCAATATTATTTTCATTTTGAAGCAAGAAAAAATCCAATCCTCGTACCAATAATTTTCATCATTTAAGTTCATGAAAGAATAGTTTTAATAAATAATAGTTTAAAAAAACTAAAAAACACGCTTTTTATAGAAAACCGATCTAAAAAAATAGAAAATAAATTTTAATAAATTTAAATTAAGAATAGTGTTAAAAATTTCAATAATTATAAATTAATAATAGTGTGAATAAAAAAAATAATTTTATTTAAAAAAAGCGTGGGGTGCATGGTGTCAATAGTTATAAATATTTTATTGACACATATGAGTAGAGTGATTATCATTTCGGTAATATCTTAAAAAGCACCCCACGCTTTTTTTTAAATAAAATTATTTTTTTTATTCACACTATTATTAATTTATAATTATTGAAATTTTTAACACTATTCTTAATTAAAATTTATTAAAATTTATTTTCTATTTTTTTAGATCGGTTTTCTATAAAAAGCGTGTTTTTTAGTTTTTTTAAACTATTATTTATTTTCTACTTTTTAGTTTGGTTTATTTATAATAGCTTGTTTTTTTAATTTTAAACTATTGCACGACTCATGATGCGAAGCATCAGAGAATGCTTTACGATCGAAATTTTTTTTTCATATATACATATCTTCACGCCAGATCCCTTACGGGGTAGGCAGAGAGAACCGAGTGCCATACATAACGATCCTTGCAGGCTTGTCTCGCTTCCTCCACATTCATCACTCTTTTCATACACACACGCCGGTTGCGAAGACTCTTCATACCACCTTCGGAAATTTTTTTCGCCTTATTTTGGCAACTATTTTTAGTGTTATAGCCTTGTTAGTTAACGGAATCAAGATATTTTGCATACTATTGTCGAGATAATTTAATGGAGATTAATTCTATACCTGCTAAAAAATAATTTAGTGCAATAGAAACGGAAAAAAATATGAAAATAGGTCAAAAAATTTTCATGTCCGTCATGTATGAAACTCCGGAAACACTGTAACTTATGAAAAAATCAATTATTTGAGTTATTTTCTTAATTCTAATCAGCAATTGTAGATCATCGAATGCGAATGGCTAATAAATTCAGTGTCGTTTAATTACAATTAATAAAAAACGAAAACTACAAGACTGTATATCTATATATATCCATGTCAAATTAACATGGATGGTGATATATCTATATCTATAAATATTATGTACATTTATTTTGTTTTTTTTGTTTTTTTATTCAGTTAATTAAACTCAGTCACAGAGACGGCGGCGGACTCTTCGTGGCTCGTGAAATCTAAGTTATATGCGCAGACACTGTTGCAAACTGTAATGCGCATACCTAGTCGAGTGCCGCGGTAGAAGCACGGAACTACTTACACGCTTATAGACATATGTGTGTGTGTGTGTGTGTGTGTGTGTGTGTGCAAGTGTGCAAGGCGTTCCTGTCGTACTCCCATACAGGACAATACGACGGGGCCAGATATGGGCCATGCTTGGCGTAATGCTGTCTATCTCTGGCCCATGCTTGTAAACCCGCTTTGGCCCAGCCTTGGTAGAAGTAGACTCGGTAAGATCCAAGAGCGTCTAGCGAATGAGTCTTTTGAGCAGAGAGCTATTAGAGTTGTTCTCATTATTGAGCGAACTAGCGAACTAGCGACTAGCGAGAGAACTACTAGCGAACGAGTCTGCCGAGCAGAAGGCTCATAGAATTGGTCTCATTGAGGAGCGTTTAGCTAAGGAGTCCGCCGAGCAGAGAGCTCGTGGATTAGTAGTGATACGAAACCGTACAGCAATTGAGTCTGCTCAGCCACGTGAGAACCGCCTAGCGGTAGCGCGTCAGACGTCACAAAGACTTCGTTCAATTACTGAGCGTAATTTTATAACCACCATAAATCAATATGCTGAAGTATCATGTACAATCTGTAAGAAATTATTATATCCAAAACAACAGACGTCATTAGTTAAAGCACGTTTTGATTTTTTTTTTGCTCGACTACCATAAAAAAAAGAAAAGTTCCTTCTCAGGCCTACTGGAACAACATGGAAGTTATATCTTTACCTCTTGAACTGACCGACTTGACAGACGTAGAACAAAGACTTTTGTTAAGAGTAGTTCCTTTTACAACTAGTTTCCACCCGCACCAAAGTGCTCGTCAACACGAATCAAACGAGCCCAAACTCGATAGAGTTGTGTTATTTAATTGCTGAGCTCCTATGGTCACCTTCTGGCTTCATCATCGAACCCTGCAGGATCCTAGTTAGCACTAAGCACCAAAGTGCTTGTCAACACTAATCAAATGAGCCCAAATTCGATAGAGTTGTGTCATTTAATTGCTTAGCTCCTATGACCATCTTCTAGCTACATCATCGGACCCTGCAGGATCCTAGTCACCACCAAGCACCAAAGTGCTCGTCAACATGAATCAAATGAGTCCAAACTCAATAGTCTTGTTATTAACCGATTTTTAACCATTTAATTATTAAGTTCCTGTGGTCATCTTCCGATTCAAATTCATCAGATCAGCTCCATGTCATAACAAGGTTTCATTGTCATTCAATTAACATACGTACACAAAATTTCAGCTCAATCGGTAACCGGGAAGTGGATCAAATTTACTTGCGAGATTTGATTTCAGACATCGAGATAGGTACAATAAATAAAAAAATGCTCATAAAACAAAAACTACTGGGCCTACCGGAATCAAATTTTTATGGGACCAATTCGAAACTATTCCGCATCAAACAAAAAAAGAATCACGTAATTCGGTTCAGGAACCTCGGAGAAATCGGTGTACATACATAAAAAAAATATACCAGCCGAATTGAGAACCTCCTCCTTTTTTTGAAGTCGGTTAAAAATGGAATAATTTTATCAAATTAGTGTATTGTCATCGGTCCTCGATAAATCTACAAAGTTTGAACGAAATCTGGCCGTTTAAAGTGGGTCAAAATCGCGCCCAAAGAAGTCGGTTACAAACAAACATACAAACATACAAACATACAGGTGAAGTTAATATAAAAAGCGTGTAAAAATTATCTAAAGCAACAAAAGGGGAAATAACAAAACAAATAATAAAATTTAATGGATCTAACACAGAGTTATCGATCAAAGCTATTATCATTATGCAAATAGTTCGATGAGACGTTAACTTGTAAATTTTTATATGAAAAATTTAAAAAATTATTTAACTGGAATCAAGAAGAAGACCTTATAGACCGGGAGATGATGGCACAAAATATTATGAGTCTAATTACGTATTGATAATAAATACAAGATAAAATTTAAAATTTCAAGAACCCTCGACACATCCTCAGACCGGCATTCTGCTACATATGCGTCATTTTAAGAGCAAAACGTGAAAGGGCCTAATGATCTTCAAAAGGGGATCTTGTAGCATCAGGTTAAGTTACCACGGTTCCTTACTGGATGAGTTTAAGTATTAGTGCAAAATTCCCATGGCCTCCAGCTTTACTATATAACCTTGGAGTTATTTTGATTCAGAGTGTATGTAAAAATATAACAAATGAAACCACACTCAATGGGCTTATTTTGTTTAGTGCAGGAATGCATGGCCACTTTCTAGTTTCATTATCAAACCCTGCAAACCTCCTATCAGTAAAGGTCAACTATATCAGCCTAATCTCCGATGACCACCTTCCAGTTCCATCATTATTATATCTTAAAAAATATCCGGCATCTAAGTGTTTGCCAAGATAAACCGAAATAGCCCACATTTGATAGGCTTATCTAGATTAGCTTACACGTTCTCATGGGTTTCTTCTAGTTTTATTATTAGACACAAGAAAACATCTTCTACCTATCTATCTGCTCCAAATACTTTGGTATAAATTTACTCCATTTATTCCAAAGTTCCCATGCTTCATCATCAGATCTGTTATAAAATCCCGGAAATCGTCTAGCACCAGGATGTTTGTTAAAACAGAACAAAGCATCCCAAACTTGATATGTTTATCTTGTTTACTTTAAAAGTTTCCATGATTACCTTCCGATTCTATCATCAAATACTGAAAATCGTCCAGCAACAAATTGTTTGCTAAAACAAACAGAATGAGTCCCCACTTGATGGATTAACCTGGTTTAGGTGAAGAGTTCTCGGGCAGATCTTCCAGCTCTATCATCAGGCACTGAAAGCCATTCTGCTCCAAAGTCCTTATAATAATAAATGACGCCAAAGTAGATGGTGTTTCTTTATTTAATCCAAAGTTCCCATAACGTACTCCCAGCTCTATCATGAGAATGTACAAATCATCTAGCACTAGAGTGCTTGTCCAAACAGAACAAATGAGCCCAATTTCGATTAGTTTATCTTATCTAGTTTAGGAGTTCTAATGGTTACTTTTCAGTTCCATCGTCAGAGCCTGAAAATCATCCAGCATTGTGCTTGCCAATACAAGAAAATTAAGTGCTAATTCAAAAATACTACCTCATTTAGTTTAGGCGTTCATTGTAGCTGTATTTTGAAGCTGGATTCTTGGAGTTCCAATGTTACTTTTTAGCTCAATCGTCAGAGCCTTATCATCATGATGATAAGGCTCTGAAGAGACAAAAAGTTTGGAGTCATTTAATTTGTTATAGTAGGTCCTTTCACATGAGAAAGAACCTACTATAACAAATTAAATGACTCCAAACTCCACTATATTAGGAATTTCTATCTACGAGTTACAATAACACACTTACGGCTCCATCTTTAGATCTTTGACATTATATATAATGGAAAGTACGCATCATCAAAAATCCATCGAGTAAGAACTTGACCATCTTATCTCTTTCTACATTCTACTTGTGGTTTTCGGTACCATTTTTTCAGTTCCATCTTCAGATCGTCGTCAACATGAGCACTAATCAAATTTTGTACTTTTAGCAACAAAACCAATGAGTCCAAACAAGGTTATTTTGTTAAAACTCTGGATCAAAGAGTTCTAGTCCCTACATAATGAGCTTTGTTGGATGGTACCACAGTATTGCATTGTCACTGAGCTTTTACAAGGCTGAATAGTTTTTGTACAAACGATATAAAAAGTTGCTTGCAACTTTTAGAAAATCTGTTATTTATATACGAAAATTGTCAGTTAAATAGATGCTGATGATCTTCGAATGACGGTCTCAAAGTATCACATCAAGAGAATACAAAATTTAGTATAAATAAAGCCATTACAAATTGTTTAATTCCTTTCATCAATTAGAAAAGAGCTGGCGATCTTGAAACGGCTGAACAGATTCTATTGAAACATAGCTTAGAACCATTTCGCAAAACAGGGCTTTCAATTGAAAAAAACCGCAACCAAATCGGACCATCCGCCAGGGCGCTGCAATGCCACGGACAGACACACAGATACAAACATACACAGATACGCAGATACACATCTGAAACTTATAACACCCCTCGTTTTTCGTCGGCGGTTAAAAAAGAAAATAATCATCATAGCGCTGGTACCGGCGGCCTAATCGCGCGGCCGTTAATCGAACGGGTCTGTGAGTGTGTCTGTAAATTACGAGTGTCGAATGATTTGTTCCACAAAAATCTTGTTTTTTTCCGATAATCGATAAAAAAGAAGTTTGTATTAGCATAATGTCATACTTCTCTGGTGTGACTTACATCCGGCCATACCGACGCTAACACATTAATTTAAATAAAAAACAATTTAACCATTTGTACCAGGCTAATTTTTGCACAGCTTATCATTGTGAAGTAGCCATTCACGAAAATTACTTTGCCTTACTTTTCCGACGATCCTAAATGGCCGCTATACCGCCGCAAAGGAGTAAACTTTTTCTTGTTGTAAAACGAACCAGTATGGCACTAATTTTTTCTATAATTTTGAGGTATAATAATAAATAAATATTCACGAGACAAATCACACTTACTGATTTAACCCCAAAGTAAGCAAATTATTTGCTTTGTTATGGGTGTTAGTCAACAACAACAATAACAACAAGTAATAAATATATACATATATACATATATATATATATATATATATATATATATATATATATATATATATATATATATATATATATATATATATATATATATATATATATATATATATATATATACATATATATATAATTATTATAGGCCGTGCGTGAAAAAAAATCCAAAACACTTCATAGTTTAGACACAAGACAATTTTTTCAATTTCATTCAACATCCTATACTAGTGTTACGGGAGGTCATTGCCTCCATGACTTATACAAAAGATGTTACCTACGTTCAAACAATTTCTCAAAAATTAAATGCACAGGTACCTTTTATTTGCACATCTTTCGAACACAAATAAAGTTTATTTCACTTTTTGCAAATCGGCAATTGCGTGCACTATTTTTTTTTTTCATACTATTATACTGTTTACACCAATTACATTTTATAGTTACATCAATTTCCACTTAGTCAATTTCATTTGGATAATGATTGCTTTAAATGAATCCCGAATTTAGAAATAGAAAACACAATAAACATTTATGTGTATCTATTATGATTATTTCAGTTCAGTGGCTAGTGTACCCAAATATGACTTCGCGTCGAATTTCTGATAGAATCAAAACAAATACTGTTATTACCCTAAAGTAATTAGTCACAGTGCCACTGCAAATATTTTGTTGTAAAATTAAAAATGATGTGGTGTCGCGGGACACCAGGTAGGAACGAACTTCCTTCGGCTAAACGGCACTACTCGCTTGTGTACGCGACTGTCGCGCCTGCGCACGTCTCATTTAACGCTTTTATTCCACGCATTTTTCTTACGGTTTTACTATCACATTTTTTTCAGTTCGGTCGCGCAGCAAAATCCCTATCCACTCCAAGCCTGCTGTAAGGAACTTCGTTCCAATAATATTATTAATAAACGAATTTATGATAAGTTTAACACTAAACAAAGTAAATGTGCAAAGTATTTGATTTAAAAGTACTTCTTTTGAAAGTGTACCACACGAACATCTAAATAGTCTTAGCCTTGAAATTGAATTATACAAACAAATCTAGGGAGGCTTTCGTTAATAAATCGATTTTTTTAATCGATTTGATTTTTGTAAATAAATAAAGCAACAATTTAATTTAATACTTTCGAAAGATAATTAAATGATTTAAAAAAAGTGTCATCATACCGGTTCCCTTGCAGGGTAGTCAAAGTTAACAGAATGACACTTGGCTTTTCGGTTCACCGCGATTCACCGGTTCAACAATAAATGGCGATGTTTATTGCCGCATTTTATCGTCCTGATACAATGATCATTATTGTTTGCGATAGCAATGCCTAACATTTTTATGGATTCATCCGAACCGGTGTTACACATCGTAAGGCTCCGAGCTGTTAGGTATTGGGTACCCTACCTAACAGAACCTGGTAAAAATCTTAATAACATTTTTGCTCAACGCGGGGAACGAACCCGAGACCTTATTGTCCGAGTCGAATAGTGTTACCTCTAGACCACGAAACTCATTAATATTTGATGATCTCAAATTAAAAAGTTTGTCATTTTTTTAATAATCAGGCAAGTAAGTCAGTTTGAATCGAATTTATACACTTCACAGAACCAAAACAAATACTGTAATTACTTTAAAGGAATTATTTACAAAACCTCAGTAAATACTTGGTTGTAAAATTAATGATATTATTAATAATGAAATTAACGACACTGAATAAAGTGAAAGTGTAAAAAAGTATTTGTTTTGAATCTTTACCTACAGACGTATGAAAGTGTACCATGAATACATATTAGAAAGACCATCGTTAAAAAATCGATTTTTTATTGTAAAATAAATAATAACAAATTATTTTGTTACGACACATTTAGGTCCGTAGAAATTTTATTGAATTCATTAAAGTATTCACACCAGTAATAACAAATTCAGAAAATCGATTTTAAATTAAATTGTAGGGAAAAGCCCTATTTTGTTGTTACCTTCGGTTGCAATAATTAATCGTGTCACGGCGCACGTGTTTGATGTTTCCGACGCGCAATACCGGTTGCAAATCTGTGTTCATATTATTTTGTGTATTTCCTGACTGTTGAATATTGTAAATCAAGGAACACTTATAGTCGTGCTGTATTTTTAATTGTTGTTACGAGTGTGTTTTAATTGTTAGTTTGTACGTGCTAGTCAAAAATTTGCCAAGTTTACAGATGTGTGTGATGTACAGTGAATACCTAATTGTAGGTAGTGATTTTACTGTCAAAACATTAATATTATGCGTAAGTTGATTATCATATTTTTTCAATTGACACCAGTAAAAGTTAATACTTGATTTTATTGCCGAAAAATCAATTGTTTACGTAAGCTATATCACTCCGTTTGCGTCGCGGCTTCATCTGCGCTAGCTTCACGTTGCTACGTATAAGTTCAGTGACCTAATATAATGGTGTTTCAACTTCGTACGAATTTTTATTTTATTTATTTTGTTTGAAAATTATTATTTTTTATTTTTAGTTGAAGTAATTATTGAATGGTTAGGAATTATTTATTTGGACTAATGAAAGCCGTGTACGCAATTAAACTGATTGAGTTGTCGGCACTTTGTATATATTGCCCAGCATATTTTCACCACTACAGTAGAAAAAAGGAAAAGCTCATTGTGTACAAACTCAAAGCTGCCGCCCACGAACATCCGCACCATCAGAAAAGGAAAATCTTGCAGTCGTGTTGCTGGCCTTTTGAAAATGAGCAAGCTCTTTCTTGAAGATCCCCAAGACGTGTCCGTTCGAAAACATCCCTACCGGAAATTGAATTAAATATGCTGAGAAAAACGTACGGTTATGGAGAAATTTCACTTCAGAGATGTTTATGATTTGTATATACCTACATAAATGCCTTTATACCAGATCCTTTACGGGCTAGGAAGAGGGAATTGAGTGCCATATTGTCTTGCCTTGCCTCTTCCACATTCATAACACTCTTCATACAATCATGACAATTTCGAAGACTCTACACCATCTTCGGACAACACACGACCGATATGATTATGATACGTCAGTCTTGGTTTTCTTTGTACCTACATCCATCTACATTCGCATTGCATATCCGTTTAGTTAATCGCTCATCTGACATTTTTAGCATTATGATTAATTTGTATTTTGGAATAATGTTGCAAGCTGCAAAATAATCCCCGATTCTACTTCATATTTCTGAAGAATAAAACAAATATATCTGGAGCATTTAGTAGAATCCGTAGTTTCATTTGTAAGACAATAAAGTGGCACATAACATTTCTATGCAGAGGAAGTATATTTTATTTATAGACTTTGTTGAAAGCAAATTGAAGTTTACATTCCATCCGTAGTGGAATTGCTTGGCGTGGAGCAGGATTGCGGAATCGTCACGGAAATAATGGCTTCTTGTGTAGTTTCATAATATTTTACTTATATAGACTTCCGGTTTTTGTTTGGCTTCGGGTGCTTGAGCCCGATTTGAATACTTGAGGTTTTTCCTCATTCGCTTGAAATATCATTGATTTGTTATTTTTGAAGCTTTTGTGAAATATATTACAAAGTATCACCTCGTCGGTTCTTTTGCTAGAAAGGCAAATATCCAGTCGTCATAACACGTTCAGGTTTCCCACAAGTAACTGATTTGTTGGTTTGTGACATGTGATCTCTATAGACTCATTTTAATTATTGACTTTTATCTATCTGTTTTGTAAATTATTTCAAGTGTCATTCTGCTTATCTGTCAGCATCATGAAAGCATGACTTGTCTTATTTCTACAACAAAACTTTCTTTCAGGCCTGACCTCTCTCTCACTTCAGTCAGTATCCCCGAAAAGAAGGCAGAGGTACAACAAGTTCATCCACTAGCAAGAATATCGCGAACGAGCACTCACCAATCCCAGGCAACGTTGTTTTTATCAGATAACTGAAAAAACACATTTTAGAATTGTTTGACCCAGGAACTGAATCCGGGACCTCGTGTGGTCAACACACTTGGCCACAAGACTACAGAGGCGATACACACATATATTAAATTACCTCTGCAACTGACTTTAATGAAGAAAAAAAATTTATGTATGTCAGTTCCAGAGGCCATATAATAGGGGAGCCCAAGATGTTAAATAGGGAGTTACTCGAGCATCGTAGGGGCCTATGGATTTTGTAGATTAAATTAAAGAAAAAATAAAAGGTTATATAATGTTTTTCATTTCAATGGTGGGGAAAAATCTACAGATAAAAAATGTTAAAAAAAAACTGTGATATGGAAACACTAAATCGCGTTGGATTAAGGTATGGTGTAATAATTGTCATCTAAAATTTAGAAAATAAATAACTGTAGCTTAAGGGAGTGGGAGGGTTACAAAGAAAACGTTGTTTTGACATTCTCAAGCGCGTCTGAATTTCCTTTTATTATATAGAAAATTACGTAAGAATAACAAAAAAATATAATGTGACCATTCCATAAGTCGAAGTTATTGGAAATTTATTTTATTTCTGCCCTAGTTACCCGCCTCTATATAAAAGGCTTATATTTGGTGGAGAGTCTCAACAGTACTCCCCCATGTTTATTTGACGTGCTCAAGTAAATGCATAAATCCCCTCTTGGCTCCCCAACTATATATAATATTTGTTTATGAATTGAAAAATTACAATTAATTTCAATATTATAGTATAGCAAACAAGCATATGGCTATTCTGATGTTTAAAAACAATCATGGAGAGTTCTGCAAGGTCACGACCAGGTTTGATACTACTGTCGTAGGTTTGATCATAGGTTCGATATTACCTATTTCTGCCGAAATATGGTCGGTGATTGTCACTGTAGTGTTCCCGATTGAAGGTAAAGAAGCCGGAAACTTATACATGTGGTATTCCAGTACCGTAAAATAGATAACAACGCAGCATTAACATCACTGCTGTCTGTAGGCGATTAATACATCTCACTATAAGGAGAACTATCTGTTTGTCTTCTAGCCCATAAAATAAAATATATCAAAAGACAAAATCCGATGTTGATTACAGTAACAATGGTTTAAAAAGCTGTTGCGTTTGAGGGAAAATCCTAAGACAGTACAAATACATACTAATTTTGGTGGGGTACTGGAGAGGGAGCGGGGGGGGAGGGATATGTATATAATATATATATATATATATATATATATATATATATATATATATATATATATATATATATATATATATATATACACACACAAACATTCATTGAAATCGGTTGAGTTGTAGAGTCCATTGCGGACAAACAACGTGACACGTGATTTATATATATATGAAGATTATAAATGCGAAAATTTATAAGGATAGATAGATGGATGTTTGTTACTTCTTCACGCAAAAAAGGCTGAATCGATTTAGATAAAATTTGTCACACATATTATAGATTATGACCTGAAATAGCACATAGAATACAAATATAATTTTTATCCCGGAAAAATGAGTTGTTTACGTGGACTTCACTAAATACTTTTGTTATGCAGCGAGCTGCAGAATTCAGCTAGTATTCATCAACAAATTTAAGAGGAAGCTCTTGACGGTGCAGCATCTTCATTGCTGCTATCTTGGGAATAATAGTGTAGTAGGTTCTCCTTTGCTTTCCGCCGCAGTTCAAAAGCCAGCGTACTGCCTTCGGATGTTTGATCAGAAGCCCTTCCAAAACCATTCTTCGGCCTTCTGTCAATACTGATACAGATGCTGTCCAGTATCAAGGAAATGCTTATTTATTCGTTACGTCACAGAACCGTTTTCAGACATTGTAGGATTTTGTAGAAAAGTCCGTCCCACTGGACTTCTCTCCTACGTCCTGATAGCCCTGCCGCTGCTGGTCGGGGACTCTTTATTCAGTATATTCGCAGCTAACCACCATATCTGGTGGCCATTCTATTATCCGCTGCCTATGGACCCCGTTGGTAGCTTACAGCTCAGCCCCAACCTAGTATTATAAATACAAAAGCCTGTCTGTCTGTCTGTTACGCTTTTATGACTAAACTACAAACCCATATAGATGAAATTGGGCATGGAGATAGTTTAAGGTTCAGGTTCCAATATAGGCTCTATTTTTTGAAAATCAACCCCTAAGAGGTTAAAATAAGGCATGAAAGTTTGTATGTAAAATATGTTAGTTTACTCGCGGGCAAAGCCGTTGTTTTAAATAAAATTAAAACATAGGTAGATGTTGACTATCCTTTAAAATGAAAAAAACATTAAGCACTTCTTAATACCCTACTTTAAGAACAAAAATAAACGATCCAAGTTTAAATATAAAACACATATTAATACAAGCAACTGTAAGAAAGACGGTCTTACAGCTGACATACGAGCATAATAAAAGTCAGCGTGGGAACATTAGTTTTTGGCCGGGAATTGCGTAGAGCAATTTCAAGAAACGACCCCGGTATTAACTTATAGAGGCGTCGGACAAGAAAATATACGCCCTTTTCTAAACCATTGAATCTTTTATTTTCTTGTTTGATATTGAGGGATCCTGTTTATTTCTTTGTATGCAAAAGATCCTCTTCTTAGAAGGTATTATTAAAAAGGACAATGGCTCTGCAGGACTGATTGCTTTGGACTCGTATATTTTACTTGTACTGATACTGACAATGCTTTTTGATTTAGGAATGTATTTTTTTTGTCATAGGATGGCAATGGATGAATGGATAGGATAGCAAACAAGCGATAAAAGCTAAATATCTTAAATAGTCCATTACTATTTATATAGTGAAGTTGGAATGCCAAATATATAAATTTACCGGCTACCTTACCCTCTAAACTAATACGACAGCAACAAAAACCAACACAATTGCGACAAAAAATTTTAGCCGATAAAATTAAATGTTATGGATAGAAATATAAGTTTGTTGAATTGGCCTTTAAAAAAATTTCAATGTAGTAAAATTTTGTA
Source organism: Apodemia mormo (assembly GCA_036924255.1). Classification (NCBI taxonomy): domain Eukaryota; kingdom Metazoa; phylum Arthropoda; class Insecta; order Lepidoptera; family Riodinidae; genus Apodemia; species Apodemia mormo. The sequence continues at coordinate 3,459,279 of JAUPFN010000006.1, read as the reverse complement.
AATGGTGAACATTTTGTAAATTATAAAAATTTTATTTATACAAAAAACGAAACTTGTAATTATAAAAATAACTTTTGTTATATGAAATCGTTCTTGTACATTTGTAATAAGTACAAAAAAAAGAAAAAAAAGACCAGCCCGCTGAGTTTCTTCCACCGGATCTTTTCAGTGTGTGGCCGTGTTCCGAACCGGTAGTAATTGTAAAAAATCGATACAATGTTTTAAATGTAATATTATGTAATGATATTTTTTTAAATATTTGCACACTATATAATGGTAGAATATGTTGGTAACTTAATTCTTAACAATTTGTAACACCCATATTCTTGCAAATAAATATTTTCTTTCTTACTTTCCAAAAAAAAAAAAAAAAATAGGTAAAACGAGGGTACCAAAACCCGGTCGAGGCGTCGCAGAACTCTACTATCTACTTACTAATTACGATGCTAGTGACGTCCATTAGCCTTCTCTCGTATTTTCCAAGATTCTAGCAGTAAGGCAGTAAAATCAAAAATCATAAAACAAAATGAAAAAATGTTTTATTTAAATTAACCTTTACAGGCACATTTGAAGAGTTGATATTTTAAAAACGATCCGGATGATGAAACGATGAAAGGATCCGGCGGAAGAATTTTAGTGGGCTTGTTTTTTGTCTTTTTTTATATGTAATAAATGCGTTACAATATTAGAATAATTATTTCATATCTATACATATAATAAAATCGTAGGAAAGTCAAAACTGTACATTGAATATTTTCTTAAAAGAAGTATTCTTTTAAAAGAATATTCGTATTCGGGCGTAGTCTACAATCGATATCGAAGCCAAAAATATAGTTTTTAGAATTTTTGTTTGTTTGTCTGTTCATCTGTTTGTCTGTATGTATGTCCGGGGTAAACTAAAAAGAACTGCACGGATTTATCTCAAATTTTGCATGAATTTTACTAACAGGTCGGGTCAAAATATAGGCTACATATTATCACGCTATCACCTACGGGGGAGGGAGGGGGGGGGGGGGGGGGGGAAGTCCGCGCGGACGAAGTCGCTGGCAACAGCTAGTTATAAAAATATAAGATTATGAGATGTGTTATGAGAAGCAAATTATTCCCAGGCTTTTTTTTCTTCTAAATAATCTGAGATTTTATAATGTCCCTTTATACACGGTTTAGTTTCCAACACATTTTTTAATTTTTTTTTCATAGATCTCTTATAGCATCGGAAAGTTTAATGTAAAAGCGCATACATTGCTTCATAAAAGATTGTATGGAGACGAGATGCATGTTCAGCAAGATTGTTTTTGTTCCTTGTATTTAGTGAGTGTACATCACCAGCACATATAACTTTTCAAATATACTAGCGATCTGAGTGCTACTAGACACTTTTACTATCCCACTTGTACATCAATTTCACTTTACACAATTTTAATTATATTACTCGACCGGTTTCACTTTTTAAAGCATCTTCAGGATGTAATATACTTAACTGATTATTATTGACTGTTGTGGAATATAAACAAACGTAAATATTGATTTTAAAAGGGTAAGCTTAAGGGTTGCTAAAAGACTGCACACCTACTTTCTATACCACTAAATCACTAAAATCTCTTATATATAATAACAAACAAGAAATATCTAAGGAGTCAAGAAGTGCTGTGTATCAATTAGCATGTGAGAGTTGCAATGCGATATACATTGGCCAAACCGGAAGGTCGTTTTCAACGAGAATTAAAGAACACCTTCGAAGTTGGCGCTCGGGCAAGGGTGATTCTACCTTTGCGCAACACCTTATAAAAGAAGGTCATACCTTTGATAGTACAAAAAATTTAAAAATACTACATTTCTGCAGCAAAGGTAGAAGGCTCAATGCCTTAGAAGCGCTTGAAATTAATCGACACAAAGGTGAACAAAGACTCTTAAATGACCAAACGGAGCTCAATACTTCTCCTTTGTTAAACCCTTATTAATATTTATATAGGCACAAATATGTACTAAAAGTAAAAATAATTATTAATTATAACGTAATGCAATGTAATAATTTTTTCTTTTTTAATGCAATTTCAATTTGACATTTTCGATAATTATTCTGTTTTATTGTTATTATTTTAGTTTAAATATTTTAATTTATATTATTAATTTGACATTTAAACATTTTTCATTTTTATTTACTTAGTGATAATTATTTTTACTCATCTTTGATATAAATAACTGTGTAATAGGAAATAGGTGTGTTAATCTATTTTTATTTTATTTTATTTTGTTTTACTTGACATTATTTATATAGCATAATTAATTATTTAATTGACATTTTTGTATCCATAAGTATAGTTATAAATTAGTGCAATATAATTGTAAATTAAAATTTCCCACATTGTTGGGCAAAATTGATAAGGCTGACAACACCTGGGAGCGATATTTAAGCTTACCCTTTTAAAATCAATATTTACGTTTGTTTATATTCCACAACAGTCAATAATAATCAGTTAAGTATATTACATCCTGAAGATGCTTTAAAAAGTGAAACCGGTCGAGTAATATAATTAAAATTGTGTAAAGTGAAATTGATGTACAAGTGGGATAGTAAAAGTGTCTAGTAACAATGGAATTTCACCAAGTGCCGACGATGGAAAGTATAGAATATATCTGAGTGCTAAGCGTGAGTTTTTCTTTTCGCATTCGATCGTGAGCGCGTTTCGAGTTTACTAGGAATTTGTATGTGATTTGTACAGCGCCACCTAGTGGTAAACTGTTTCTCACGTTTACCACTAGGTGGCGCTGTACAAATCACATACAAATTCCTAGTAAACCCCAAACGCGCTCACGATTGAATGCGAAAAGAAAAACTCACACTTAGCACTCTGTTCATACTGTTAATGCGGTACTAGATCGTCTGTAACCGAAATTCGACCTAATGCTAAAAAATAAATTATCTTTTAAGTTTGACAACTATCTTTAGGAAAAAGTAAATATACATGTGTGTATATTATGACGTATATAACATGAATGTAGTGTGTGTGATGTTTATTTTTATTCATTTGATATATTTCTACTACATTTTATTTAAAAATATTTAGTTTCTACACTCCTCCACCATGTGAACTGTAATTGTGCCAAATTTCTTACTTCATCGTTCACGCGACTATCTTAATAAGGGTACAAACTTTTCCTCTCACGTATTATCAAGTGTATATACAGACTTTTGCAATTATAATACTAGCTGCATCCTACAGCTTGCTGCATCACCAAAGTATTTAGTGAAGTCCACGTAAACAATTCATTTTCCGAGATAAAAAAATGTATACATGTATTCTATGTGCTATTTCAGGTCATAATCTGCATGCCAAATTTTATCTAAATCAATTCAAGCCATTTTTGCATAAAGGAGTAACAAATATCCATCCTTACAAACTTTCGCATTCATAATCTTTATACAATTTGTATGGCAAAACAACGATTGGGAAGATTATAATTAGAATATAGATTTCTCTGAATTTTACTCTCAGGGAAACCCTCGGGCTAAGATTGTAAATTGATCCTATAGCTCTTTTCTGCAATACAAATATAGCATTTATTTCAGCTGAATTTCCCCAGAGAGGAACCCCGTGTGACATATTTCTGTGGAAGTAACTAAAGTACACAACTCTCGCAGTGCACCGTCAGTTAACTGTCTTATTTTTTTAACTACATAAGCTGCTGAGCTAAGTCTGTTTGCTAAATTATTAATGTGTAGTCTTCGCTGTAATTTCTTATCTAGAGCCATACCTAAAAACACAGTGAAATCCAGTTTACAGACTTACATTACTCAATGAAAATTTAACACACTTGGTTTTGTTACCACTTAATAAAAAAATAATATACCTATACCGAACACTAGTTCTGTATATTTTTTACAACTTTAAAATCGCATTATTAATAATAATATCAGTAGACAAATTAAACGAATTGATCTAACCCTAAAGCAAACAAATTATTTGCTTGTGTTATGGGTGTTAGTCTACCATACTGATACATGGAAATACATGTATTAACACAAAAATCTGTGTTCATCACACACATGTTTTTCCCTGTCGGAAATCGGCCCAGAGTCTTGTCGACTGGTGATTTGGTTCGGTAACCACTCGCGCGATGGGGCGGATTCACTTACACTATATTTACCAACCCGTCTTTTCACTTTCAATAAAAGTGAAGTGTATGATAAAATTAGTTTATAGTATTAAAGGAGTGGTAATTCACCACTCCCGTGCCTTGGATGAGCATGTAAAGCTGTCGGTCCCATTTATCGCTAGAAATAGTCGATAATCGTTGACATGTCGGTAAATGCGGCGATGAGCATTACTACTTATCACGCTAACCGACAAACCTTTGAATCACGGTGAACTGGAAAGTCTATACACGTTCTACTTACTCTACCTACCCCGCAAGGGAACCGGACGTCATGATACTTATTTATGATAACAAAATTAAGTTTTATATTGTCAAAGTTTTCCATCAACAATAAAAGTGACAGAACGTACAGTTGATCAACTTGCAGTTGTTATTTTAACATGTATTTGTTTTAGAAATTCATAAATTTATGAATCTATATTTTAATTGCGAAAGTTTGAATGTTTGTTACTCAATCACGCAAAATATACGAAACAGATTTGAATGAAATTTTGTACGCAGTTAGATGATGACTTGTAATAGTACATATACTATTTTTTATCCCAGAAAATTAGGTGATCCCGTGGGATTCACTAAAAACTTTTATAATGCAGCGAGTTGCACGCCTCTACTATTATACTATAAATTCTTAAAAGAGAGCCATGGATCAATACGCTGAAAATATATTTAAAACAAATAACAACTCGGTCATTTTGTGCACTAAAACCAATATTCTAAGCTTGCTTCATCTAATACTACGGCGCATGCTACAAAGCTAATTAAAATATTCAGAAGTTCCAAGCTCAGTTGTTGCATTAACAACGCTTTATTGGGCGGCAAACCCTGTAAGCAAGGAGATTGAGCTTTTAAAGCTTTTTGTTTGAGTGCTTATCCCTTGAGAGCATATTATATTCCAAAGCTTATGTAATCTAACGTTACCTGTTTTAATATTGTACAAGTTAGTAAATTCGTTTTTCATGAAAATTTCATAAATATTTTTTTAAAATATTTTTCACGATACTTACGTGATGAAACTTTGTATGATTATGGAATAAACATAACAATATTATGATACAAAGTTTCATCACAGAAATAATCCCTTGCAGGGAAGGCAGAGTTGACTAAACGTAGAAATGTCGTTCATCACGATGTCGATGTCGGCGAGATGAGTGATTGATCCCCATTGCAGCATTTTACAATATGACTACTATCGCTTGTTTGTTTTTTTGCGATAATTGGGATCGACATACCTATAGGCTTTACACTCTCATCTAAGGCATAGATAATATTATATCTAAGGCACTGTTTATCTTTAAAGTGAGGAATCTGGTTGATTATGATCTTATGATATATAAAAAAAATCAAAATAAATATTACGCACTCATAATCGATATGCAACACAAGCTTATGAAGCAGGTAATCTAAATATTCTATAGCACGTGTATCCAGGTAATAACTTGTAGTGAACTGAATCTAAAATATATCCGTTTTTTGGGATAACGTTTCCAAATAGTAGGTAAATAAGTTTGCATAAACTCCACGAAGTAGTGGTTTCTTACCACAATAGGCTATATGACTAAATTTGAAAAACTGTATAATTTTTTACCTTATTATTTTTTTTAGGGTTTTTTTTAGGGTTTACCAAACAAAATTTTTTTAGGGTTCCATACCAAGAGGATAAAATGGGACCCTATTACTAAGTCTCCACTGCCCGCCCGTCTGTCTGTCTATCTGTTAGTTTGTCACCAGGCTGTATCTCATAAACCGAGATAGTAAGACAGTTGAAATTTTCACAGATGATGTATTTCTGTTGCCACTTTAACGACGAATTATAGAAATGGAATAAAATAAGTATTTAAGGGAGACTCAATTAAACAAACGACTATTTTGCAATTTTTTTTTCGGTCTTAATAACCACAACTGGTAGACGCTTGGAATATTTTGAGAATATTTAGTTATATATTTACTTTAAAAATAAATCATTAAATTAAAATAAAATTAATATACATATAAGAAGACTCCCATACAACAAAAGTGATTTTTGCAGTTTTTGTAGATGTCTGACTCACATTTGGCTGTTTTTTTTTAATATCGTAAAAGGTCTCGTGTTTTAAAAATTATTTTTTTACTAACCGCGAAAACGCTCTGGATTATCATATCGTCGTAATGACATCACGTCGTGGTCATACATACATTATATACTCTATGGCTTCTACGAAAATGTCAAAAACAATATGACATTTTACCACGGTGTGACGTTACACTTTCACATTTGCGTTTACTGTCACAAGACTTAAATGTCTATTTTTGTCGAAATTATATCACAAAAATATTATTAATCCTTATGTCTTTAAATAAATATTATAGTTTATTGTGTTTCTTTTTTTTATATTATAAGATAAACAAGCCGATGGATCTTTTGATGGAAGAAGTCTACCATCGTCTAAAAACACCAAAGATGGTAATGGTGCGTTGCTATCTTGTGGCGAGGTCTAATGGCACATGCATAAGTTTACCGGCTACCTTACCTTGCAAACTGAAACACGACAGTGACAAGAACTGACGCTATTGTGGCCGAAATAGGGAAAGCGATGATACCAGGTCCGGACGAGACATGACACTACCAGAAGTCACGATGGTAGTGACTCGTATAGGCAATCGATCGCCTTTTACAACCTGCCCGGTAGAACGGCGGTTGGTCTATTCTACAAATGAGCCCGGACCAATACGGGGGAAAGATTTCTCCATCAATCAATCATTAGAATATACAGTATATCCGATTCATTCTTTGTGAAAACAAATCTATTACGCAAACCGAGGAGTATCAAAACCACAGTTAAAGTTTACATCGCGAAGGAGAGCAGAAGGCCACAAAAATATTACAGATACTACTATCCCTTTGACACACATTACAATATATACTTACACATAATAATATACTATTTTGTTTATGGTTAAATCCGCCGGCTTCAACGAAAACACGACAACGGTGTAATTTTTAATTTGAAATTAATCATAGCTTAGATTTTAGTTATTAAGCTATCGGAAAATTGAAAATCATGCTAAAGATTTATACTGATTTCTTTTTGTTCGTTAAATTACGCACCTCAATATATTAAATAACTAGCTGTAACGTGCAACCTGCTGCATTATAAAAGTTTTTGGCGAATCCCGCGGGATCACCTTAATTTTCCGGGATAAAAAGTAGCCTATGTGCTATTCCATGTCATCATCTACCTGCGTGTCAAATTTCATTCAAATCCGTTCAGTAGTTTTTTTCGTGATTGAGTAACAAACATCCATCCAAACAACGATCCATCTAAAACTACGCATTTATAATTTATATATAGATTTATAATATTAATACAGATTTAATCTATATCTACCTATATATATATATATATATATATATATATATATATATGTGTGTGTGTATATATATATATATATATATATATATATATATATATATATATATATATATATATATATATATATATATATATATATATATATATATATATATATATATATATATATATATATATATATATATATATATATATATATATAAATCAATGCTACTTTTCGTTGTAATTTTATAACTCAAGAACGAGCTCATCTATCCAAACCAAATGTTAAGGCTTTGTTTGGACTATTTAGTAGATGGTTTATTTATTTATTTATTATGAACCACGAACAAAATTATATGTGAATTATAGTAATTACATATTTGAACATTAGGTACTAAGTTAACATATAATTTCACTTATAGGTAGTTACAGCATGCGTTATAGATGTAGAAAGTCGTATTGGTAATTAACTCATTAAAATTTCACTGGTAATATGTAAAAGCGCATTTTTTTTCAATATGAATTTACTTGACATCTAGTGAGGAATCAAGTGACTTAGTGAATTTATCTTTAAATTTTCTTAATATATCATTAAATATATCGATGGACCCGTTCCTATCTAAACTGCCCATATATGGGTGATTCCGTTCTAACTGTGATATAATGTCAGTACCGTGTCATGTCTATTTTTAGAATTTATTTATAAATTGTTAGTTTTTTTTGTCGTAAACATTAGAATTTATGAGGTAATCAGTTTAAATCATTTATTATACGACAAAAAAACTAACAATTTATAAATAAATTCTAGAAATGGACATGACACGGTATTGACATTTAAGTGATATATTGTAAGTTTTCTGTAAGTGGCAAGTTATATTATATGAAAATAATGTTGAAATATGTTTATTATTTTCCAATAAGTACAAAAATTTCATAAATTAATTATTAATTAACGACCTGTGAGAACAAACAATACAGGACATTGAATATCACAGTTAGAACGGAATCACCCATATAGCCTTGGTATGAGGGACCCATGACCGAGATTTCTTTTATAAATATGTGAAGTTTGCACAAAATCGGTAGAGTGATTCTTCATTTATCACTTTTTTTGTAACAAATGAATTCAATAAATGACGATACGTAGCGAAGCACGAAATGGGCCGCTATTTTACCTATATTAATATTATAGCGTATAAATGTAAAAGTTTGCATGTTTGGATGGATGTTTGTTACTCAATCAAGCTAAAACTACTGAACGGATTTGTATTAAATTTGGCACACAGGTAGATGATGACCTAAAATAGCACATATGCTACTTTTTATACCAAAAAAATAGGGATCCCGCGGGATTCACCAAAAACTTTTTTAATGCAACTAGTAGTCACATATTTATCCTTAAGAGGTTAGTTAAATCACATAATTTTAAGAATATTATAACATATCCCATTAATTACTTATAGAGCGCTTGTATTTACCTTGTATTTACCAATGTGGACTAGATTCTCGTGGCTTATTTGCTAACTTTGGCCATATAAAAAACCTTAGGGAAAAGTTTCTTGTGTGGGAAATCTTTTCGACACGACACACTAAGCTAAGGGACGTGTGAAAGCAACATATCTCGTCGTTCGAGGCTCTCAACGACTTTTTTCATTACATACGCAGCGTTTTTGCGGCCATAAAATATGTTTTCAGCTTGAAATTAGTTAGAAGGATTTTTTTACATCATGAGATAAAAACAAGCAAATTGCTCTCGTGATGAAAAGAGATAATTTTCACCTGCAGACATCAAACTTGTTAATGATGCGTGGCTATCTATGTAATGGAATGGTATTGTGACATGCATAAATTTATCGGTTACTTTACTCTCCAAATAGAACACAACAGTGATAAACACTGATGCTTTTGTGTCAGGAATATGCAAGGCGATGGTAACAATTCCGCGCTAGACATTTCAGAACTCTACCACCTAGTAGTCACGATGGTAATGATACGCATGGGATATACGCCACTTACAAATGACCCAACAGTATGGCAGGTGATGGTTACTTCAAATGGTGCAAGTAGTAATTCTCATATTGATCCGGGAAGTATTTGAAGTATGGACGCCCTATCCCTTTTCATACTAGATAACTAATTAAAGGCGAGCGAAGGCTTTATATAACACTACTAGGTGATAGAATTTAGCTACATGTCAACTATTTTTTAGGGTTTTGCAGTAAATTAGGAACCCTTATATTTACGCTATATTCATCTGCAATAGCATCGCAATGTATAAGTTTACCGGCTACCTTACCCTCCAAACCGGAACACGACAGTGACTAGCAATAACGCTATTGCAGCAGGAAGAGATAAAGCGGTGGTACTAGACCCGGACGAGGCAATGCAGAACTCTACCACCTAGTAGCCACGATCACAGTTACTCGCATAGCCAATCGGTCGCCTTTAACGACATGCCTGGCAGAACGGCAGTTAGCCTATTCTTCAAAGGAGACCGAAATCAACACGAGCAACACGTTTAGAGCAGTAATGTAATAAAATATATTTTATTGCAAACTGTTTCCTAAACGCCAATCTTCTGGCTCCATCGTAATTGTTAAACTGTCGCTCCACTTTTATTGTCCTGCACCGCGGCGACTTAACAGTCTTGTTATTGTAACGAGTTACGTTCTTTCCTACTTTTTGTTCCTCGTAATTTGTGGGCTTTGTTTCGAATCGTTGGGCCCCGTAATTTCGTGCGAAAGCGATATTAAGGAAGTTTTGGCGCGTAATTCGTACCATTGCGGTAGCCGTAAACATTGTTCTAAAGTAATTTTTGGCTTTCCGTGTGTAGAAATTATGGTATTTCTTTTAAAGTGACGTAAATTTTGAACAGTACTGTGATTGCAATTTTGCTGTTTCATAATTTCGACACCTTACTGATTGGTTTTACAGAACAAGAGTTACAAATAAATTACTTTGCCTTAATAATTGTCCAGCAGGAGCGGCTTCGATGCAGACACATGATGTCCAGGTTTTCCCTTAAAAAAGCAATCTAAATGAAATTGAATATTTGCACAATTTTTACCTCACCTGTAAGGTAAATTCCCTACTTTTAGTAATTAAAGTTGTGCATGAGAGAATATAATGTAGTAGCTATGGGCAACGGCCAGGTTCCGCCCTTGTATTAAATATTATTAACTGCTTTTTCTTATTAAAACAACGTAATCAATTTTTACATTCTTATATTTTCTTCACATTGTCTAATGTAACCAAAACCCTTATTCTATTCATTCTAATTTTAACATTCTATCTTTTAACTCTCATAATTCATTCATAACGAAATATAAATTAACAAATACATGTACCTTAAATTGCTTATGCACGTTCTGGATTATTCAAATTCTATCGTACTTTTTAACGCAGGCCAGTGTGTGTTACACTGATCGATGCAGGAGACCGAATGTCCGAGTTTTCAACCCGTCTAACCCGCCATTGTTGTTTTCGTGCAAGATACCAGAGTAAATAATTTTAATTCGCACAAACAACGATGTCGGGAAAAATCCTGCCTTATTAAAAAAAACCTAACATCTGTTACATCATTATAAATTTATACCGCAAATCAGAAATCAGAAGTACTTTATGCAATCAAACTTTTTACAAGTTTTTTTAAACTACTACCGGATCGGAAACACGGCCATACACTATGGAAGATGGTAGACAAAATATTAAGCATGTTTGTATTTTAATACATATATATTATATTTTGTATTTTAATACATAATATATGTTATAGCAATTTTAATTGCTTTTTTATAAGGTCGTTTAATAAAAAACTAAGACGATAAAAGTGGTATATAGTTCTTTATTAAAAAATATATCTTTTTTTTTTAAATCATTGGACAAGAAATATTTTAATTTTTGCAAACGGAAAGGTCAATTTTGAGGTTTTGGGTGAAGTTTACGATTTTTTTCCACAAAACTTAGATTTATTTTGAAAATATCTCTCGGTAAAACTGTTAACAGTTTAATTAAATGTAATATATTATAAATAACAGTTTCATTAAATGCAATATATAAATATATAATAACAGTTTCATTAAAATTACCACTAAATTTATCTAGAAAGCAATTACATACATTCACTAAGAGATTTTGAAAACCGCAACACTCTTTTTAACAGTTTTAAGGGGATGGGGCCTTAATGCCGTTGACGTTTATTTTGTATTTATGTTATAAACACTTTTTTACTGTTTTAATTTTTCTTCTAATTTTACTGTTTTACTTAAAATCGAAAATGTGCTTCTTCAGCCTTCTGATAAAAACAACGTTGCAAGGATTGGATAAATACCTGGTTGGCGATAGGGTTGCCACCTATCACATTGTGGGACTAAATATCTTCGGCTAATCGTGGGTGCACTTGTTGTACCTTTGCCTGCGTTTCCGGGGATACGGGCGCGAAGATACTTTCTTTTTTACTGTTCAACTTGGTTATAGTACAAGTGCTTATAACATAACATAAATACACGTTAACATTCAGTTTTCCCAATTGCCAAAGATATTTACTGTTGAAAGTTAATGCAGTTGACTAAACGGTGATGCTTAGTCAACTGCATTAACTTGCGGACTAAAACTTGTAGCTTTGATATAACGATAACACTTGATTTTTTTTATATCATAAGATAGCAAACAAGCAGATGGGTTTCCTGATGGAAAGAGTCAACCATCGTCTATAGACACCAAAGTTGTTAATGGTGCGTTGCTATCTTGTGGCGAGGCCTCCGAGGAGGTCCAAACCGGAACATCACAGCGACAAGCACTGACTCTATTTCGGCAGGAATATGTAAGGTGGTACCAGACCCGGGCGAGACAATGCAGAACTCTACCACCTAGTAGCCACGATGGTAGTGACTCGCGTAGCCAATCGGTCACCTTTTGCGACCTGCCTGGCACAACGGCAGCTGGTCAATTCTTCAAAAGAGCCCGGATCTAAATTTGGAGTTTTGTGAGGTGCATTATTAAAAGGGAGTTTTTTTTTGACATTAAAGTGTTAGCTGGTTTACACACAACCATTCTGCTGCTATCCTTAGGCCCTTCTCAGCATAATTTTTCGCCTCTTCTCAAGTTTTGCCTACGAAAATTAGCGCCGTGTCATCTGCGTAAGAAAATATTTTCCCATGAAGTATGTTCAGACCACATAGCTCATTCACGTAGACAGTGAAAAATATTGGACCCAAAACACTACCCTGAGGAACGCCATAATTGATCTCTTCATCTCTTCATCACCACTAGTCACTCAACCGATTGCTCAAAAGACTCGCGTCTTTTGTGTTCTTCCGCTTAAGTAGTCTTCCGGTAAGTTCAAGGTAGCACGAATACCAACACGTTCAAGCTATTTTACAAAATCTTGTAAAGCCTTCTAAGCCGTGATAGTTTTACTTTTAACTTCATTATAATTACTACTACCATGATTTTTTTGTCACCCCCAAAACCAACCGTTTAGCATGCAGAGAGGGGGGGGGGGCACTTGACTCTAACAAAAATTAGCACTTAAAAGCGTAATATTTTACAAACGGGTCCCATAATCGAAAACTTGTTTTCGCAAACCTAAAATATTCTTAATAATAAATAACATTTTATAACTCAAAACTATGACAGCTACAGAAATAAGAGTGAGACAGTAATAGAGAGATGGAAACGCTGATTCATATTATAAAATAAAAAAAGAAATACATAACTCGACTTAGTTAATTTTCCTTGATATTCCTTGCTTTGAAATGTACAATGTTTTAGTACATACTTCCGCCGTGTTTCGGGGAGGGCGTCAACGGCTGCAACACAGTTTTGCGACTAAAGCAGTTGTTTACGAACTACATGTTATTCTTGTAATATTGTGAAATGTTCAATAAAAATCTTTAATCTTAATCTTTAATTGTTTCCGAACATACTTCATACAATGTTAGTAGTATTGTGCGTTTAACAAATGAGTTACCCAAACTTTACAATTTGATTATTGGTAGCGACGCTTTGTAAAGCGTGTATAACTCTTGTACAAACTTTATACCATAGATTAAAGTGTTTATTGTAGGCATAGATAAGAAACTTTCTAATTCGTTAATGCTGTACTACTGGCGTCATCTAGTTCATTGCAAGGAGACTATTTTGATTCGGTAGCCTACATAGGTACCTACCTACTTTTTCATTGATATGAAATAGTAAATAGGAATTTATCAATACACACACACACACACATACACATAAACACATGCACACACACACACACACACACAGCGTGTCATTTAAACAACATAATATAACTCTAGCAAATCCTTTTGTCACTTTGTTTGACGTTACATAACTTTTTAAAGCGTAGCAAACGCTTTATAACGTTATATCAGAAATAAAACATTCATATTTATAATTTCAGATTTTATTAACTGATAATAAATAGCACAAAAATCAGTTTTGTTTCAAATTTCAAACACCGAATGCGCATAGAGTATCAGCAATCAACACCACGCCGACGCCATTTACAACTGTGCTTTTTTACACTATTCCCATTTTCTTCATTTTTTGTTTCATGGATTGCCCAAATTTTGTTATTTTGAAAAATAAGCGTATTTATTACAAAACAATATGTTTAAAATTTAGATAGTTAAAAAATATAATTTAATGTTTTATCATATTTAAAAATATATATTTAAGACATTAAAGATTATTTTTAATATTCGCACGTAGTGGCAAAAAAAAATAATTTAAAAATAATACTTTTTCGTTATGTGTCCTATTTTCAATATAATTATGAAATATTTTTATAGTACTAAATTTACCATAGCATGCTTGATACCCTGTGTAATTATTATCATGTTAAAGGAATGGATAACTATTTTTGTTAGTAAGGCTGATAAAGTGTAATCGTAAACTTGTTTATAATTACGCTACGTAGAAAAATAAAGTGATATTAAGCAATTCTAACAATCCCTTACTTAATTTTTCAGTGCGTTAATTTAACTTAAATGCAAATAAGTTAAAGAGAACAATTTTGGCAAATTTATTATCCAAATCGAGAAATAAACAAACTAAAACTTAGTTTGCTGTTTTTAACATCGAGTTGTCTGAAACTATTCAAAGATTTCTTATCAATTTTCTCCCTTTTCAATTAGATATTCTACGATAAAAATGCTTCAAACAATGGTTCTATTTTATTAGAAACAACATATTACAGTAATGCGCAACAAGTAAGCAACAATTATTTCTTTCATTTCCGCAACAATAATTTGTTAGATAGCTGTTATCTCGGGCAAACCATCAAGTGTGGCGAGTGACGATTCCGGCCACGCGTTATATATGGAACGCGAGGCGTGAATATGTGTATGAACGAAGCGATAAATTAATATTTAAATAAAATTACTGGTCAAGAATAAACCACATGGGAAAAGTGTCCAATGACACTTATACATTAATATTATTATGCATATCTAGTATTAAAACAAAAAGGGGGACAAAAGAGTGTATATATATATATATATATATATATATATATATATATATATATATATATATATATAGACAGATTTCCTACAGGTGTCACTACTATCAACGCACCATTAACATCTTTGGTATCTAAAGGCGATAGTTTATCTTTCGACCAGGAGAAGTATCTATTATACATGATGTCATTATAAAAGTTCCTTTTTCAATATTTCTTAAAAATTAAATATTATTTATTTAAAAAATTTATTGTCATGCATTGCAATATTTAAGTTTAATTTTAGATTTTCATAAAATAACTATCTGATTAGATTTATATGTGAGAGCAGAAAGCTCTTCAATTTGTTTAGCCATTGATCCTGGCCTCTCACCTGACCTTCGAGCTCCAAAAATGGTAATGGGTACTGCAAGATGGTTGTCCATTTCAGTAAAAGATGGATACTTCTTCTATTAATAATTACACTTTTTACTGCTACAAAATAATCCTGACAACTATGTAGTGCAGCAGTAAATACATACTGTTACTATTTCGCGCGATGAAAGTAGAATGCCCCGAAAATAAACGAGTCTAGTCTTTATTGTACAAATGAAGTGAGGACTGTCCAGGGTCAACCTACTACACAACTGCAAGTTTTTAAAAGTAGTAACAACATTGTTTTTCTAACAACAAAATGAATCAATACATGTAGGTGTGTGCAACACTTGCACGGCAATAATATTAAAAATATTACATTAATAAAATAAGACAACAACAACCGCACGATGTGCCCAATACGACGCACATACTGATATGTATATGCTCTGAAAATGCATTGCCTACTTATTTTAATTAATATGTAATACTCTTTACTTTATTTTGTTATTAAGTATGAAATCAATTTTTTTTTTTTATATCATAAGATAGCAAACAAGCAGATGGGTCTCCTGATGGAAAGAGTCAACCGTCGCCTATAGACACCAAAGGTGTTAATGGTGCGTTGCTATCTTGTGGCGAGGTCTAATGCCACATGCATAAGCCTACCGGCTACCTTACCCTCCAAACCGGAACACGACAGTGACAAGCACTGACGCTATTGCGGCAGGAATAGGTAAGGCGGTGGTACCAGACCCGGGCGAGACAATGCAGAACTCTACCATCTAGTAGCCACGATGTTAGTGACTTGCATAGCCAATCAGTCGCCTTTTACGACGTGCCTGGCAGAACGGCAGTTGGTCTATTCTTCAAAGGAGCCCGGAACCAACACGGGGAAAAAAAATATTATTTAATATATTCACGTATCTAGATAAATGTCGCCATCCTCAGGTAAGGGCCTGGTGATTTGTCGTTACAGGGTATTCTAGTGTAAACACCAGCCTCTCACAATTTGTTGTAATAGTTTACTATAATAGTATTATAACTAAACTCATTGTATTCAGTGATTGTTAGAGAAATTAATGGATTGTGACTATCAACCTTTGTCAAAACATAAATATTATTACTAGTTGACTGTCTCGCATTGAAAATTGGATAAAAATGAAAGGATTTTATAAAATATTATAGTACATTATTAATTATACAAAGCACACTGTACCGATGACAAATCGCCTCCGCCCATAATGTCACCCATCCATGATTACAATGTCATAGCGGCGGAAACTTAATATCCCACTAGAGATCGAGGGCCCATTGTGGCAGGCTCATCACAGGGATATTACAGTTTACTTGCACACTAACAGATTAAATGCATTCAGGAACTCGGCTGCTCATCAATCTTTCAATGTCTAGTACGTGTTCTCGCTTTTATTCGAGATTCTCTCATAATGGGAGGATGATTATATGAAAAATAGTTCTTGGAATGGGATTTTAGTTGTTTCCAGTATTTGTTCAGTATATTTATATAGTTTTAAGGGCTCGTACAAACGTAAACTCGACACGACATGACATAATATGTAATAAATTGTATAAGAGCCTTAAATGCTTAGATTTATTTGAAATGTTGTTACATGAATAGAGCTCCTGTTTTTACCGCAGTAACTGATGTACTGGCACCTCCTTTCTTTTAAGTTCATATTAAACATTTAAATTCAATCAGCTTGATTCTTCAGCGTAGATAGGAACTTCAATAAAAAGTTTGGATAGGGACAATAGAATTTTGAGTAAAACCATAGAATATATAGTAAAACCAAGAGGATTCACCCTCGTCATCTTAAAGCTTGCTCTGTAGTCATAAAGATCGCGTTTGTACTTGGTAATTATTGTTGTACAAAACTTGTTAGTTATTGTTGTAGTTATTAGTGCACAAAAGTGTTCATTCATTCATTCATCATTCATACATGTATATATTACCTACTTCATTCATTTATTCATTCATTTATCTCCACATTCCCTAATTTATACATTAATTAATTCATCATTTATGCATTCATTCCGTCCTTCATTCATTTTTCTCTACATTCCTTTATTAATACATTTATTAATTGATCGTTCATGTATTCATTCATTCCTTCACTCATTCATAATTCATGTATTTATTCAATTGTCCATGCATAGATACATATATTCATTCATTATACTTTCATTCATTCATTTAATTATGCATTAATTCATTTATCTAAGTGTCTTGAAATTCATAAATAATACGAGGAACTCAAACAGTCTGACAGATAGACAGTTTTTCAGTTATAACGAGACATACAGACATAACAATAAACAGACAAATAAAAATGTTAAAATTGTAAGATAATGACCAGTATGTCTTAAAAAAAGAATATTTGCCCCAAAATTTGATAAAAATTTAATTGAAGAGGCAGACATTATAAATTTATATAGTAGTCTGCCTTGTGATTTAGGGATTAGGGTTATTGTTACACAGAAATTATTTTTCTTACACAGAAATGGATAATCTTATAGATGAGCTTTGGTTCATTTAGTAGGCTGATCATAATAGATTAAGTTTCTATTATGATCAGCCTATTAACGGTACGAGACGTCACTTATAATGCTGCTACTACCGATAAGGCTAAGGGTGGGCACATGCGGTACTGCATTTTCGTATAGTTTTACTCCTCCCCTATGTCGAGAAACAAACGAAATTTTCTTCTTCTTATTGTGTTAGAAATCGTTTTATTTTTTATTTTTTTAATAGCGCTACCTGGTATTTTGCATTGCAACATAGCCATTTCGTATTCCCCAATTAAAGACGAATCGAACTATGTATATACCATTCAGCAGTCTTATGAAACTAACTTTTGTGTCCTGCGGTTTAACAAACCAGTAGTAACTTTGTGTTATAATAAATTAAACATCCTATTGCAAAATTTTTTAGTTGTGAGTTTTATACATTTTTTTATATTATAATACAGCAAACCAGTAGATGATTGTCCTAACGGAAAGTGACAACCATCGCCTACAGGCACCAAAGATGTTAATGATGCGTAGTTATTCTTGTGGCAGAGTCTTGATGCCAAATGCGTCAGTTTACTGGCTACATTACCCTACAAACCACAACACAACAATAACAATGATTGATGCTATTGAGGCAGGAATAGATGTGAGGCTGGATCCAGACCTAGGTGAGACAATGCAGAACTCAATCACCTAGAAACCACGATGATAGTGAAGCGCATAGACAATTGGTTGCCTCTTACAAACTGCCTGGCAGAACAGCAGATGCTCTAGTCTTCAAAAGGGGTACGGATCAACTATGAAATGGAGGAACTATATATATTTTTCGCCGTGTTGGTCCCGGCCTCCTTTGAAGAATAGGCCAACTGCTGTTCTGCCAGGCAGGTCGTAAAAGGCAACCGATTGGCTGTCGAGTCACTACCATCGTGGCAACTAGGTGGTAGAGTTCTGCATTGTCTCGCCCGGGTCTGGTACCACCGCCTTACCTATTCCTGCCGCAATAGCGTTAGTGCTTTTTGCTGTCGTGTTCCGGTTTGGAGGGTAAGGTAGCCGGTAAACTTATGCATGTGGCATTAGACCTCGCCACGAGATAGCAACGCACCATTAACATCTTTGGTGTCTATAGGCGATGGTTGACTCTTTCCATCAGGAGACCCATATGCTTGTTTGCTATCTTATGATTTAAAAAAAAAAAAAAAACTATAAGACATGTATATATATTATGTACTTTGGAATTAATATACAATACAATACATACAAAATATGAAGTTTTCGTTAGGCTCGTGCAATTTTTTATTTATTACGAGCTGCCGCGTGCATTATAAAAAGTTTTAGCGAATCCCGCGGGATCAACAAATTTTTCCGAGATAAAGAGTAGCCTATGTGCTATTCTATGCATGTACGTGATTGAGTAACAAACATCCATCCAAATATCATCCATCCAAACATCCAAACTTTCGCAATTATAATAATAACTTGCGACCTGCCCGCGCTTTCACCCACGTAGCTTTTGTTCCCGCGGGAACATCGGAAAGGTTTATATACTAAAACCTTCCTCAAGAATCAATCTTCTATTTAAAAAAAACTGCATTAAGATCCGTTGCGTAGTTTTAAAGATTTAAGCATACATAGGGACAGACAGAGAAAGTGACTTTATTTTATACTATACTAGCGACCTGCCCGCGGTTTCACCCGCGTATCTTTTGTTCCTGTGAGAATAACGGAAAGGTTAATATATTAAAACCTTCCTCAAGAATTAGTCTATCTATTAAAAAAAACCGCATCAAAATCCGTTGCATAGTTTTAAAGATTTAAGTATATATAGGGACATAAGGACATAGGGACAGACAGAGAAAGCGACTTTGTTTTATACTATGTAATGATAGTGATGATGTAAATATATTTCTCATTTCCTATTAAAACAAAATTCTACAATTAATGGTAAAAATTTTACTTGGTAGGTTTTTTTTAATTTATTTTTTTATATCATAAATAGCAAACAAGCAGATGGATCTCCTGATGGAAAGAGTCAACCATCGCCTATATGCACTAAAGGTGTTAATGGTGCGTTGCTATCTTGTGGCGAGGTCTAATGCCATATGCATAAATTTACCGGCTACCTTACCCTCCAAACCGGAACACGACAGTGAAAAGCACTGACGCTATTGCGGCAGGTATAGGTAAGGCGGTGGTACCAGACCCGCGTGAGACAAGCAGAACTCTACCACCTAGTAGTCACGATGGCAGTGACTCGCATAGCCAATCGGTCGCCTTTTACGACCTGCCTGGCAGAACGGCAGTTGGTCTATTCTTCAAAAGAGCCCGGAACCAACACGGGGTACTTTGACACTTATCATTACTTATTTATTATCATATTTTAAGATATATTTCACTTTGCCACTGACGGTTTGTCGAAAAAACTGAGCTACATTTTCTAAATAAATAGCACAAAATTTAATTTTACTCAAACAAACCCAGCCTTCTCGTTTTACCCTTTTAGAAGATACATTTTTCAATACTTTATTTCCCTTAATTGATAAAGTATGCAAAATTCAAAAAGTATAAATTGTATCGAAAAAACTAGATCACGATAAAATTCAACACATGTTATAAATTTTGATCAGCGTTTTAATATTCATTTCGTCAATTTTCAATAATTCCCACTCACCCAAAGCGTATAAAGGACAGGGGTCAAGAGGCCACTTGATATAACGAGCTCATATCATTTTAATAACGAAAATTGAGTATGGGTAGATTTATTGATGTTATTTTTATACATAACTATATTTAAAACAGGTATAAGTTTCCTATTTTTAGAATAAGTGCCACGTAGTGGAATACTAGGCGGTAGAGTACTGCGTTGTTTCTCCCGGATCTGGTACTACCGCCTAATCTATTCCTGCCACAATTGCGTCAGTGCTTATCACTGCCGTGTTCCGGTTTTGGGGATAAGGTAGCCGGTAAACATATGTTGCTATTTTGACAGGCTAATTTTAATGAACGATGAGTTTTCAATGCGGGTAAACGCAGTAGGTAGTCATGAAAACTTATTGTGGAATGATTAGCACTTAAAACAGCTTTTATATCATAGCTAGCTGCAACGTACAGCTCTCTGCAATTATAAAAGTTTTTGGCAAATCCCACGGGATCACCTAATTTTTCCGGGATAATAATTACAGGTATTAAAGATCATCGTCTACTTTGTGTGCTAAACTTGATCGAAATCTGTTCAGTAGTTTATGCGTAAAACTGAATTTTGAGTGAAAATATTTCGTATAAATCCACTTATATATATAGATACCAATTTACATATTGATTGATATCTTGATATTGATTGAGTCTATTAATGAAAATCTCATTAAAATCCATTGTATAATTTAAAAGATCTAAGCGAATATATATATATATATATATATATATATATATATATATATATATATATATATATATATATACATACATACATACATACATACATACATATATATTTTATATCATAAGATAACAAGCAAGCAGATGGATCTCCTGGTGGAAAGAGTCAACCATCGCCTATAGACACCAAAGATGTTAATGGTGCGTTGCTATCTTGTGGCGAGGTCTAATGCCACATGCATAAGTTTACCGGCTACCTTACCCTCCAAACCGGAACACGACAGCGACAAGCACTGACGCTATTGCGGCAGGAATAGGTAAAGCGGTGGTACCAGACCCGGGCGAGACAATGCAGAACTCTACAACCTAGTTGACACGATGCTAGTGACTCGATAGCCAATCGGTCACCTTTTACAGCAGAATGGCAGTTGGCCTAATCTTCAAAGGAGGCCGGGGCCAACACGGCGAAAGGGATATATTATATTATAAAGCGATAATACCTGACTAACTGACTGACATATCAACGCACAATCTAAGCCGCTGGACCGAGATGGTTGAAATTTTTTCCATGGGTTGTTCTTATGATGTAGACAATGAACAAGAAAGGATGTGTTTGAAATTCATCCCCTAATAGATAGTGAAATAGGGGGTGAAAGTTTGTATGAACTGTGTTAATTTTGAGTTTTAATGAATGAAATTTGGTAATTAGTCTTTAAATAAAAAATAATGCAGCCCGTATTTTAATTTTTTTTATTCTATCACGTAAAGAGGTAAAATGGGGCTTTAAAGTTTAGTATCAAAAATTTAATGTTTATACAGTAAACGTTTTCTACGAATTCCTAATTATTTAAATTTAGTATTTATGCTTTTTAATGCAATTAAAAAAATACTTATATCAGGATTTTTTTGGTTTCGTCCCTTAAAATCCCTTAGAATTTGATTTAAAAGATAAATTAACTGTTTAATAATGATAATAATAACATAATAATAAGAATAACATAATAATAATAACATAACATAACAAGTGATAATAATAATAATAACTGTTTGCAAATAGTTTAGAAGGAAAATAGATGTCAGTTATTAATTGGTTAAAATAAATGGTTGTAATGGAATTTTGCATACGTAATATCCGGGGTACAGAAAGGAGCACAGGTTACCTTTTATTCCTGTTCTCGAGGGACCCACCATATTGCGAATTCCACGCGGACGAAGTCGCGGGCAAAATCTAGTACTATAAAAAGAAAATATATAATTTGTTAATGTCCCGCTACGTACATACTTAAGGAAGATACTGATTTTGCCCCAATTTTTGAAAATCGAGTTTTCACCAGATCTTCACGTTTTGGGGTTCTAGGAACCTATTCCGACTATTTTCACGATGACGTCAGTATGTCTGTATGTGCGTGTATGTGTGTTTGTGTGTATGAGTGTATTAAAATATCTCATAGCTTTTGAACGGCTTGACTGATCGAAACGCTGTTGATGACATACGATGGGTTCTGATGCCATTCAAAAAATTGAAATCAGTTATCATTTTTCAAAAATTAAAATACTGTCATTTTTACAAACTTTTGTTTTGAAGAAAAAATTGTGGTATTTAATTTATTTTTGATCTCTTGGAGCTAAAAAAAAATTTCTTAGGTATAGTTTTTGCTCTTTTGAGCTTAAATACTGTAATTCAACGGAAAGTTTCAAAGATGGCCTGCAGGGTCATGGGTCAACCAGCTTACAATTTTTGTAATAATCCAGTCTTTTTGGCGCTACATTTATATTTTTATTTCACATGCAATTTCTGTATGTAAAATACAGAATGTTCAGATTTTGCAGTATTTTACTGGAAGCTGGCACTCAATTACGCGCTGACCGCTATACACATCTGTATATTATCTCTATAAACGCTGACGTAACGTATCAGCGAGCCGGCAAGTGATTTATGCAGTCTGCACACTCAAGTGTTGCGATAAGAGTGTTCTGCAAAATTCATTCTCGTGTGAACGTGGGCTTAGAATATATTCTGTTACTTAATGTTTTAGAGATGTGCTGAAATTCTGAATAAAATTGAAATATTTACGATTTGAAATTTTAAAAGGTATTCAATGCAATTTGACGTCTAGGTTGAGGAAGTACCATTGCAAGAAAAGTATCTTCACGCCCCTATCCCCAATAAGATAGTCAGAGGTACAAAAAGCGCATACACACAGCCGAAAATACTTAGTTCCACAATATAATAGGTGGCAAACCTTTCGCCAACCGGGCACTTATCCTATCTCGAGTAAAGCTGTTTTTATCTGCAAACTAAAAAAACACATTTTTGAATTGTCTGATCCGGGAATCGAACCCGGGACCTCATTTCATAAACATCGACATCGGACCATACAACTAGTGAATTTTGGGGTGAATTTTTAAGTTTTAAAGTAATACTAACAATCACCCTCTGCAATTAGATAACAGACAAGCAGATGGCTCTCCTAATGGAAAGAGAAACCATTGCCAGATACCAAATGCGTTAAAGGTGCGTTGATATCCATGTGATGGGATGATTGTGCCACATGCATAGGTCTACCGGCTACCTTACCCTCTAAATCGGAACACGAGATTGATAAGTATTGGCTCTTTCGGCAGGAATAGCGTCAAAACTTATCATTGAAATGTGTATTTTTATTATTTTTATTGGTATCCGTGTGGCGGGATGATTGTGCCACATGCATAAGAGGCTACCTAACCCTCTAAACCGGAACACGAGATTTACAAGTGACATTGGAATGTGTTATTTTATTAATTTTATTGGTATCCGTGTGGCGGGATGATTGTGCCACATGCATAAGAGGCTACCTAACCCTCTAAACCGGAACACGAGATTTACAAGTGACATTGGAATGTGTTATTTTATTAATTTTATTGGTATCCGTGTGGCGGGATGATTGTGCCACATGCATAAGAGGCTACCTAACCCTCTAAACCGGAACACGAGATTTACAAGTGACATTGGAATGTGTATTTTTATTAATTTTATTGGTATCCGTGTGGCGGGATGATTGTGCCACATGCATAAGAGGCTACCTAACCCTCTAAACCGGAACACGAGATTTACAAGTGACATTGGAATGTGTATTTTTATTAAATTTATTGGTATCCGAGTGGCGGGATGATTGTGCCACATGCATAAGAGGCTACCTAACCCTCTAAACCGGAACACGAGTTTGACAAGTGACAATTATTGACGCTATTCCTGCTGCAATAGCGTCAATAATTGTCATTGGAATGTGTATTTTTATTAATTTTATTTATGTCTAATGCAAATTAATTTAGAAATATTAGTTGTTACAGCTTTTTTAACTCTCACCACGCAAACTTTTAACCGAGCCAAATATATAATCCGTTCGCATGATTATGATGAACTTTGTGTAGACTTTTTTTCCCCGTGTTGGTTTCGGGCTCCTTTGAAGAATAGACCAACTGCCGTTCTGCCAGACAGGTCGTAAAAGGCGACCGATTGGCTATGCGAGTCACTACCATCGTGGCTACTAGGTAGTAGAGTTCTGCATTGTCTCGCTCGGGTACCACCGCCTTATATATTCCTGCCGCAATAGCGTCAGTGCTTGTCGCTGTCGTGTTCCGGTTTGGAGGGTAAGGTAGCCGGTAAACTTATGCATGTGGCATTAGACCTTGCCACAAGATAGCAACGCACCATTAACATCTTTGTTGTCTATAGGCGATGGTTGACTCTTTCCATCAGGAGACCTATCTGCTTGTTTGCTATCTTATGATATAAAAAAAGAAAAAAAGACTCTCATCGATCTATTTTAATTATTTTTAAATTTTAATTGTAGATTTTTTGCAAAATAACACTTAAATCGATAGAATATAATGCTATCCTTTTGTTTGAGGTTACGTTCTTGCGCTCATGTTACAGTAATGTTAGTGGCCCAAATCATCGTTTGAATGAAACAGCGGCAGAGTGGAGGTGTTCATGCGAGGGAGCGGTCGACCATCGGTCGCTATTGTCTACGGCTGCAAGAGCTTTGTGCCGTGAACTTCCGGCGTCATTCACTCCAAACGAGCTTGACACAAGTTACAAGCTACAGCGATAAATAATATATTTTATATTACCTAGATATTTGACCAACTTGTTGGTGGGTGGTTAGTGATCCTGTGACATCGATGGGGCGAGGTTTGATTCCAGACAAGTACAAGTGTTTATGTGATGAGCATGGACGTTTATATCTTCGAATTTCAGATTTAGATCTTACACGGATAAACATTTATGTGATGTGCATAGCTATTTGTATTTCTGAGTTTGGGTGTTTATTAAATATGTATTTTTAGGTCTTTATATATTAGTATCAGTGTTTAACACTAACACTATAAAAAAAAATTTAGGTTTAATCGATTCGTGTAATTTCTCCAACAATATTTATATTTGCTTATATATGAGCCAAGAGGTAAATATGACGATGGATACTAAACGAGATGTAACCTAAGGGCACATATCATCATGACTAGTAGGTTGAAAAATTCAATAGTCTATTAGTCACGATGGAAGTTATACTTTTGGTCACCTTTTGCAAACTACCTGTCAGAAAAGCAAACGGTTTATACCATGAAACAAAGAAAACAAGTGGAAGTGAAGAGTGGGCGTGCCGCGTGCATCACTATTATGCGCTGTTACTCTAAATTGCTTTAGTGATACTTACCATATCTTTAGGAGATAGTCGTCGTGCGAAAATCTATTATACACTGAATTATGCCGTGTTGTGCCATCCTTGAATGCAGAAATGATAGTAGAATACAGATGATTAAAAATGGAGATATTTCATATCATCCGAAAGTACAATTTTCATTTTATTTTAATAAAATTCCTGATTTAATATAATCTCTAATGATATAATAGAAAGTCAAGCTAAAATCAGTCGTACACCTTACATATAAATTTCATTTTAGGTTGACCTAATTTTTCTAGAAAGATATACGTAAGTCATTACGTATATCGTTCTAGAAAGTTCTCTACTCAAATATGACCAACTGAAAACTACGGAAAAATCAATACTGCCATCTATTGTAGAATAGCGAAACTATTAAGATTATAGTTTCACTATTGTACAAATAGATGAGTCTATTTTTAATAGACTACAAAAGGACGTAAATACTCTTTTTTTGTAGCAAAATAAAATTTATTGTAACGCAGTTTGGTATATTTTTAAATGTTCTGTTTGTGTGTTTCGGATTATTGTTGTTTAAAATGAAAACGACCGATGAAACAATGTTTGCATTAGTAGTTTATATGCAATAATGCTTATTTTATGTGTGATTATGGCGATCGTGGTCCTGATACAAATGTTTGTACTTGCCAATTCCGCTTGTTCTATGTTCCATGGTTTATACTTCAATATAAGCCCGGATCAACTTATGTTTTATTGATTTATTTATATGTTATAATAACCATTGCAACTTATGAGATATGTGCAAATTGCTTTATTTTTTAATTAAAGTATTAAAAAAAAGTACTTCTTGAAAAGTCCTTTTCTAGAAATATTTTTTTTTCTAGAACTACGTTTTTAGAATAAATGGTTGACACTAAATATTTTCGTGTAAATTTTTTAAGCACCATTCCATGTGCATAATAAATTTACACGAATAACGGTTTTTGTTTGTAGATATTTCATTAAAACTTTTTAAACTTAACTGATACACTCGGAATTGTTTTGTTCTGTGTTTATCTATTTGGGCATGTAGACGTAACTTCTATGCAAGTGCCGCGTTACATTCAGTTGCAATCTGGACGTAATAGAGTTCAGGTGTGTTTTAGGTTATATGCCCCCGTTTTTTTTGTTGTGGCATAGTTTCAAGAATACTGATACGTACCTTTTTTAATAATCCAAAAAAGTATTTTCACACTCATAGAATAGAGGTTAACTTATTTAGCTCAAATTATGAGTCCGGGTCTTTCCCTCGAGAGAGGGAAGTTTGGCAAACCTTATCGAACCTAGAGAGGTTGAGCGAAAGTGTTTTTGAGATTTTACTCGAAAATCCAAAATCTTAGTAGAAGTACTAAGTCTGGCCGTTGGTATGTTATCATCCACCTATTTTTAATAAGCATGCAAAATGTTGATCTTGGTTTTTGCTAGAAAAATGTGATAATCATTTTCAGGTTGTAATATGTGGCGATGGGGATCTCCATTTACCCTAAAGGTCTAGCAGTAAGGAAGAATATCTTTTGTCCAAAAAAAGCCCCGGCAAAAATTTAAGCGCTTCGATCTTGTAACTTGATCCAAATGCTTATATTTCACACGCGCTCAGAAGTCTGATATCCCTTTATACGTGAAATACATCCATACGTTGTTGAGGAAGCCGTTATTACGCTTTATAGAGCAGCCGCTGATAGGCTGATGTACCGCAGTAATGTTATTAAGCCAATATTGAAAATATTTCACAGAAATTTGAAGAAAATTTTAAAAGTTAAACGCCAAAATTGATAACAGCAACATTTATGGAATGTACTCGAGTTTGAAAGAATTATTCACTAGATATAATGAAAAATAAGTTTATTTCATATTTTTTTTTATATTATAAGATAGCAAACAAGCTGGTGGGTCTTGTGATGGAAAGAGTCAACCATCGCCTATATGCACCATCTTGTGGCAAGGTCTAATGCCACATGCTTAAGTTACTAGAACTGTATAAACTAGAAATATGTGTTTTGATCCCCATCGCCACATTTTTCTGACCTGTTAACGATTATCGATTATTTTTAGAAATACCCGATAGCTAGATAGATGACAATACAATAATCATTAGACTACATACTGCAATCGACATTTTGGTTTTCTGAGAAAAGTATCGAAAAACCTCTACAAAATTTTTGCCTGATCTAGGAATAAAACCCGAGACCTCATAATCATGTCTTAGAAGATTAAACCATCTGCTGTTTTGACAGGCAGTTCGTAAAAGACAAAAGATTGACTATACGAGTCAATAGGTCTACTAGGTAGGTATTAAAGTTTAACAACGTTTTGTCTGAATATAGTACCACTTGATTGTCACTAATGTAATATCGGTAAGTACTTTTCAATATCGTGTTCTAGTTCGTAGAGTAAGGTAGCTAGTAAACTTATTAATGTTTTGTTATACCATACCACCACACAGATAGCAATGCATCGTTCTCTCCTTGATTTCAGCAATGCGTTCAACTGTGTGGGCCATGATATGTTAATCGCTATTCTTCGTTCCTTAAATTTATGCCAATTGGCAACGACCTGGTTCACGTCGTATCTTAGTAGGCGTCAACAACAAACCCGGACGCATGAAATGCGGTTGGACTGGTGTGATGTTGTTAGCGGTGTTCCGCAAGGCGGTGTGTTACCCCCTTTACTTTTTTAGTTGTTATAAATGCAGTCACTTCTCATTGTTCCTACCATTTAGATGCAGACTACTTGCAGCTTTATCTGTCATTTAAGCCGAACGACCTAGATAAAGGCATCGCAAATATGAACGCTGACTAAGATGCAGTCTGCGCTTGGGCAAAAAACTATGGACTTATGTTAAATCCCGATAAGACGCAGGTAATGTTAATTGGGTGTGATAGATACCTGGCGCAATTTGATTTGGAGACACTTCTCCCTATGACTCTTAACGGTAAAAGTCTCTCCTGTCATACTTCCATTATTACTTATCGTAGTCGCTTCAAGTAAGTAAACTTAGTCGTAAAGTCTTTGCATCTATGCATTCACTAAAACGTCTACAAAACTTTATACTTTTAAAAACTAAAATTACACTAGTTAGTGCATTTTTGTTGCCTATCTTAGATTACGCGGATATTTGTTACACTAATATAACCGATGAATTGTTAAACAAACTTGATCGGCTGCTCAATTTATGCATACGATATTTTTTCGGACTGATTCGGCTTATAACATGATTTTTTGTGGAATATGTTTAATAATAATTGATAGCTTGTTATTAATTATTATGCACTACCCAAGCTTTTTCTCTCAGCATCACGGAAGGTAAACTGTGAGAAAATGCTTAATAGCATTAAGTTACGCCTTGTACCATTATGTGCATATTGCAGCAATAAAGGATAATTCCTCTTGTCTAAAATAAAAACAAACATTGAATAGTTTTACTTATTTTTAAAGATGACATAAAACCGTTTTTAGTAAAATTTCCTATTTTCAAAATGAAATTCCTCTGCTTATTTTTATGTGATTTAGTATCTACAAACTTCTAAACAATGTAAATGTCATTTATGTACCTGGCTTTTTAATACAACACACCGAGATATCTTGGCATTTAAAAAAATATAAAGTAGAGCAACTTTCGTGATGTGTCTGAATTTTCGCTATATAGGTTGTACTACTTAATACACACATCGAACTGCTGACGGTCCACGACTAACGTTCGGAATTCAAATCAAATTCCCCGCACCCCGCGATCCCCTAAATCCACCAAAAATTGGTGGGGCGCGTCTTCGTGGATTGCACTATCTATAACTATAATGTAATTTGTGCTGCGTAGCGTAGCGTAGTTCATTGACCCACGGCGCGTGCATTTAGGTATATATATATATATATATATATATATATATACTGAGTGCACGCCTTCAATAGAACCCACGGTTAAAAAAACAGCTTGTATATTAATAACTAGCTGTTTCCTGCGACTTCGTCCGCGCGGATGGACGGACGGACGGACGGACCGACCGACCGACCGACCGACCGACCGACCGACCGACCGACCGAATGACCGACTGACCGACCGACCGACCGACCGACCGACCGATCGACCGACCGACCCACCGACCGATGGACCCACCGACCGACCGACCGACCGACCGCCCGCCTAGACAGCCCCGCGACAGACAGACAGACAGACAGACGGACGGATGGACGGACGAACAAACGGACGGACGGACGGACAGACAGACAGACAAATATTCTAAAAACTATATTTTTAGCTTCGATATCGATTGTAGATCACCCCCCAAGTATTCTTTTACAAAAATATTCAATGTACAGTTTTGACTTTCCTACGATTTTATTATATGTATAGATTATCTGCTGACTAGACCAAACGAAAATTTGACATGGTAAACAAACGCGGAAGTAAGTTGTACGTACGCTAGTACAAAAATGTACGGAAAACGCTGATGAGTTTGTCAGTTTGACATGTATAGTATGTATGTAATATTGTTGGGATTGGATAAGGATGAAATTTCAAAAATATGTTTATTATTATTTGTATATTCACATGTTTGCATATCATTATGTCCGCATGCCCGATTGTCCGCCCGCTTGTTTGCCTAAAAATTTCTCGGAAACAAAAAGCTATATCAATATAAATCTTTTTTATTTAAAATAGGTAGTAAAAGTTTCACCGAAATCAGTTTAGTAGTTTTTGAGATATGAGTATAGCTCACATATGAAGTCAGTTAATTTTTTAAATTACAATGATTTAAAAGCTAATATTTTATCAAATCAATATTATTTTGGTGAACAACTCCAAACAGCGAATACTTCGATTTACGTATGAAATAGTTTTCGATAAACACTCCCCGCTATCGCTTTCCATTTCCCTGAACAGAAAATAATGTTCACGTTTCACAAAGACGTCGAATAAATACACTTAATAGAAACACACTGTAATATCGGACAACGAAATCATATTTTCCCCTTATTTCAATAAAATATGGGTTATATTGAGAGTATTCCCCGTATTTAATCAATAGACTCAATTTTCTGGGCAGTGAACAATTTATTTTCTGTAATGTAAATACGGGTTCTGTATATTGTATTTTTTGTTACATGCTCTTGGTAAAAAATATTTTTTATATTATAGGAGAAGGAACAATTCTCCTAGTGAATGAGATAACTACCGCGTATAGAAATTTTATTTAAATTATAATAATGTTATCGCCTCTGTGGTCTAGTGGTCCAGCGTTGGCGTTGACCACATGAGGTCCCGGGTTCGATTCCCGGGTCGGGCATATAAAAAAGTGTTT
Organism: Apodemia mormo; assembly: GCA_036924255.1. Classification (NCBI taxonomy): domain Eukaryota; kingdom Metazoa; phylum Arthropoda; class Insecta; order Lepidoptera; family Riodinidae; genus Apodemia; species Apodemia mormo. The sequence continues at coordinate 3,428,063 of JAUPFN010000006.1, read as the reverse complement.
TCTCAGTTTTCTGAGAAACACAAAGTTGCTCGGGATTGGAAAGTGCCCGGTTGGCGATAGGCTTGCCACCTATCACATTTGTGGGACCAAGTATCTTCGGCTAATCGTGGGTGCACTTGTTGTACCTCTGCCTACCCCTTCCGGGATATGAGCGTGCTTTTATTTTTTTATTTTTTTATAATAATGTTCTCCCCCGTGTTGGCCCAGGTTTCCTTTAAAGAACTGAGTACTGACTATCTGCCTTTCTGCCAGACAGTTCGTAAGAAGGTAACGACTGGCGATGCGAATCACTACCATAAGGGTAGGAGTTATGTATTGTCTCGCCCGGGTCTGGTACCACCGCCCTACCTATTCCTGCCGCAATAAAGTCAGTGTTTATCAATGTCGTGTGCTAGTTTGGAGGGTAATGTAGCCGGTCAACTTATGCATGTTACGTTATTACTCCGCCACAAGGATAACAACATTACCATTACCATTAACATCTTTGTTGTCTATAGGCGATGATTTTCTCTTTACATCTGAAGACCAATCTTTTTTTTTTTTTTATATCATAAGATAGCAAACAAGCAGATGGGTCTCCTGATGGAAAGAGTCAACCATCGCCTATAGACACCAAAGATGTTAATGGTGCGTTGCTATGTTGTGGCGAGGTCTAATGCCACATGTATAAGTTTACCGGCTACCTTACCCTCCAAACCGGAACACGACAGCGACAGCACTGACGCTATTGCGGCAGGAATAGGTAAGGCGGTGGTACCAGACCCGGGCGAGACAATGCGGAACTCTACCACCTAGTAGCCACGATGGCAGTGACTCGATAGCCAATCGGTCGCCTTTTACGACCTGCCTAGCAGAACGGCAGTTGGCCTATTCTACAAAGGAGGCCGGGACCAACACGGCGAAATTGCTTGTTTGCTATCTTATTATATAAAAAATAAGTTATTTTTTATATCATAAGATAACAAAAAGGTATATCTAGTTAAGGCATCTGTCACGTACAAAATAAACAGCCAATTTATTATAGAAATTTATAATTTTTTTCTGTTTATATCATAAAATAGCGATCACACAAGCGACTTTCCTGGTGGAAAAATGGAACCATCGCTTAAATACACCAAAGATGTTAATGGTACTTTTTTAACTGTGGCGAGATGATAATGCCTCATGCACAAGTTTAGCGACTACCTTATCCTATTATTGGAGTGACAAATATATATATATATATATATATATATATATATATATATATATATATATATATATATATATATATATATATATATATATATATATATATATATATATGTTAGCCACTGCAACAAAGGGGCAACAATATCTTGAAAAATATTTTTTTTTGAAAGAAAAAATAGCATCCTCACTTTGCATGTAGGGGAAAAGGAGCTACATCTACATGCAAAGTAGGGATGTTATACTTTTTCGTGTACCCCATAGTGTGGGTATCATTGGATATGTTTTGAAAAATATTTTAGTTTTTTGATAACAATTTTTCGTTCAAGTGACTCACCTGTGAACTCAACTTTAAAATGCTAATTTTTGTCAGAGTCAAGTGTTCCATTCCCCTCTGCCGGCTAAATGGTTGGTTTTGGGGGTGAAAAAAAATCGCAGTAGTAGTAAATACGAGTATAATGAAGTTAAATGATAAACTATCAAGACTTAGAAGGCTTTACAAGTTTTAGAGAAATAGTCGACCAACTTATAAAATGTACTTAGAGATTTTTTTATTGGCGGTGAATCTGCGGTGCGGATATATTTATCATTGACATTAAATAGATTATGTTCATAGTATGAAACAATAAAAGCCCTCCTCTTGTTCCACTTTATTGTAATGGGCAACTTAGGGCAACAATGTAAGATAGGAATTGTGAATATCTATTCTGGTATTAAATTTTTTTCGCTGTGAAAGGGGGAGGGTCCAGTAAATCGGACTTTAGCAATTTTAAACAATTCGATTTTTTTTTGCTGTATTATAAAGCATATCAGGATCACAAAACATCTTATCAAAAAAATATACATTATAAACTGAACTTTATGCCGTTATTACAAAGCTTGTTTGATTGGCTTAAAATATAAACAAGAAATTGATTAGAAGTATAAAGTATCAGGCTACTTACACTACCTGGAGTTAAAAGTTTGTAACCCAAGTCTCGTTGTTCTTAGACTAACTTTCATTATTTAAAACGCTTTCACAAGAAATTGCAGGTTGTTGTAACTTCATATTAATTTTTGAAAAGGTAACTTTAAACCTATTAAAAAATCAAGTTCTTAACTTTATTTAATTACTTACTATGCTTATAATCTGTGTGGTAATTATGTCTATTGAGAACAAGCTACCTGCAGTTTAATTTAGTTTATAAAAGCCCAACCAGACGTGTGATTTAAATTACGGCTACGTATTATAATCTACATTAATATTATAAATGCGAAAGTTTAGATGTTCGGATGTATGGATGGATGTTTATTACTTAATCACGCAAAAAATACTGAAAGGATTTATATGAAATTTGACACACAGGTAGATGATTACCTAGAATAATACATAGGTTTCTTTATATCCCGAAAAAATGTGTCGTTCCCGCAGAATTGATCAAAAAGTTATATAATGTAGCGGGTTGCGCGTTGTAGCTAGTAAATTATAAGTAGAAAGGATCTAATATAAAACGCTATTATGTGTCTCGCAATAACTAAGTAATTACACATTGCGAGATACGTGATAACCCGGCGGGTATTGTTTATTCGACATCCATTTTAGGGTTATGCAGTATAGGTCGCGCTTAGGTTACGCGGGTTCATCGTAATTTTGTCTTTAAAAAAGTGTTTGTTTTGATACATAGAAAATATAGAAAATAAGCCCTGTGTATTACCTAACTTACAGAAAGGTAAAATGTAGTTTGGTGTTAGAACAATTACGTTTTTTTTCACTGCGCGACATTTGTGGCCTTGAGCTTAATGTACAGTTAGTGGGCACTTAGTGTAATATATGATTGCTAATTGGTAGCTAATTTATTTATAATAGATGTTTTTTTTTTTTAATTTAGAATAGTCGGTCTCGTTAGTTTTGGTTTGATATTGTATTTAGTTACGCAGCTCAGCCTGGTTTTGAGACTTCAATAATAGTTCGAGTGTTTATTTAGATATGGCAATTGTTTTTGGAGAAGTGTACATAAAACAAAACTAGTGAGGCCGAGTTCTTTCGGCCCAGTATTCCGTTCTTACTGTAATAATACTGTAACAAACCCCATTTAAAAAAAAAAGTAAATTTTAGCAATAAATTATTTGATTGATTGATAATGTGTAAACTATACAGCTTCAGCACTTGACAGCTTTATTCATTGATATAAAACAACCAAGATGCACAAGCTCGAACAAAACTGACACTCAAAATTGTCCCTAATTTCATACAAATGTGTCCTGTCTATAACTAAACAAGAAATATTTGACTTTTATTTATTAGTTTGTTAGGATTCAACTCAAAAACTACTTCATCAATTTAATCCTTGAAATTTAGTATTGGTACTTGTCTAAACTATTATTATGTATAAATCAATTTAAAACATATTTCACATTTAAAAAGCTACATTATCCGAGGGTGACATAAGCTACTTTTTAACCTAATTGAGCAAAGAGAAGTAATGATTTCTGGTCACGTAAACGAAATCGTGAACAACTGCTAGTATATAATAACAATGTAATGTTTCTTTTATATCATATGTTAGCAAACAAGCAGATGGGTCTCCTAATGGAATATATATCCTCCTATAGTCACCAAAGATGTTAATGGGGCGTTGCTATCTTGTGGCGAGGTCTAATGTTACATCTATAAGTTTACCGGCTACCTTACTCTCCAAACCGAAATACGACAGTGACGAGCACTGAAGCTATTGCAGCAGAAATTGGTAAGGCGGTGGTAAATCTTATATCTATAATATTTGTTGAAATAAATATTTAATTTGAAAATATTTAAACATCAGTATTTTTTTTTTCTAAATCAATGTTCGTGCATTAAATATGATTAATAAAATGTACACATTTCGCGATACATTTTAAAAGTTCATTAATTTTATTACGATATTTGTGGCCTATCATATTGTGAATAATTTAATATAAATAGATAAATATCACTGGACAAATTACACTAATTGATCTACCCCCAAAGTAAGCAAATTATTTGCTTGTAATATAGGTTAGGCGTCAACGATACTAATATATAAAAATAAATAAGTACTAAAAATATAATTAATGAACATTCAAACCCAGAAATAGAAATCTACGACTATGCTTATCACACAATGCAACAAGCATTGTGTGATAAGCATAGTCGTAGATTTCTATTATATTCCCGTCGAAAATTAAACCTGAAAGGTTAATAATTGTTAAGTGAATTATACCTTTCGGCTCATTGAATGATTTTTTTGTAGTAGAGGGGCAAACGAGCAGGGGGTGCACCTGGTGGTAAGTGATCACCACCCCCATGGACATCTTATTTTTTTATCATAAGATAGCAAACAAGCAGATTTGGAATGTCTCCTTATGGAAAGAGTCAACCATCGCCTATAGACAACAAAGATTTTAATGGTGCGGTGCTATCTTGTGCCTAGGTCTAATGCCACATGCATAAGTTTACCGGCTACCTTACCCTCCAAACCGGAACACGACAGCGACAAGCACTGACGCTATTGCGGCAGGAATAGGTATGGCGGTGGTACCAGACCCGGGCGAGACAACGCAGAACTCTACCACCTAGTAGCCACGATGTTAGTGACTCACATAGCCAATCGGTCACCTTTTACGACCTGCCTGGCAGAACGGCAGTTGGCCTATTCTACAAAAGAGCCCGGAACCAACATGGGGAATACCAGGGGTCTTGCAGTTGCATAGCCGGTCTTTTAAAAACGAGTAAGCTCGTTTCTCGAAGGTTCCCAAGTCGCATCTGTTCGGAAACACTCCCGCGGGTAATTGATTTCACAAGGGAGTAGTGCGAGGTAAAAAGTGCCGACAAAAGCGCATAGTTGTGGATTCCCGACATCGAGGTGGTGAGGATGGAATTTTAAATTTTGACGCAATGAGTAATCTCTTATTTGCTATCGACCGCGCTTGACGACAACTACTAGCCGGCCAGATGTGTGGCACACCTGTATTATGCACCTGTTTGAGATAATGACGTCATAACAACGGACAAAATAGATAACGATTGGTATAAATAAGCGGGGATAACATGTTTTCGCTCATTGTAATTCTATCGCTTGTTGAGGGCGTTACTCTGCCCAAAATTATACTGTGTCGGTAAAAGTGATGTTTTATTCGACCAAACTGCTTCACGTTAACATATTGTTAAAATGATAAGTATTTATTTGCTGAAAATAATAAGTATTTAATTGCTGTAACTGAAAAACGATATCTTGCTGCTCGTAATTCAAGTTCCAAGTCTCATAAGTGGGGCCTCAATTTACTCTGCGAAGCCTTCAACAGGAGTTTGAAGTTCATCGCTTTGACTTAATACTTCATTGTACTCGGCATATCATTTTCACGTTTCTCTTTCTTTAAAAAAATTTATTTATTTAAACTAACTTAATTCCCCGTGTTGGTTCCGGGCTCCTTTGCAGAATAGATCAACTGCCATTCTACCAGGCAGGTTGTAAAAGGCGACCAATTGGCTATGCGAGTCACTACCATCGTGACTACTAGGTGGTAGAGTTCTGCATTGTCTCACCCGGGTCTGGTACCACCGCCTTACCTATTCCTGCCGCAATAGCGTCAGTGCTTGTCGCTGTCATGTTCCGGTTTGAAGGGTAAGGTAGATGGTAAACTTATGCATGTGGCATTAGACCTAGCCACAAGATAGCAACGCACCATTAACACATTTAGTATCTGTAGGTCATGGTTGACCCTTTCCATCAGGAGACCCATCTGTTTGTTTGCTATCTTATTATATAAAACAAACAAAAACTTTACTTGCGTCTTTGTTCTCGTGATTCAAAACAAAGACCACCTGCCATCCTGTCAGGCAGGTCATAAAAAGCTACCGACTGGATATACATGTCACTACCATCGTGACTATTAGGTGACAGAATTCCGTAACTTTTCACCCGGGTATTTGCTAACACCGCCTTACCTATTCCTGCCGCAATAGCGTCAATGCTTGTCGTTGTCGTGTTTCTGTTTGGAGGGTAAGGTATCCGGTAGACTTATACATGTGGCACTGCCATCCCACCACACGGATAGCAACGCATCATTAACATCTTTGGTGTCTATAGACGATGGTTTCTCTTTTCACTAGGAGGACCAGCTGCTTGTTTGCTATAGACATTAGTCAACAAACTGATACAAAGAAAAACATATAAACACTGAAAATATATTTTATAAACAGTCACCCTCAGAATGTAAACATCATCCTCGTGTTAGTCCCGGCTCCCCGTGTTGATACCGGACTCCTTTGAAAAATAGGCCAACTGCCGTTCTGTCAGTCAGATCGTAAAAGGCGACCGATTAGCTATACGAGTCACTAACATCGTGGCTACTAGGTGGTAGAGTTCTGCATTGTCTCGCCCGGGTCTGGTACCACCGCCTTACCTGTTTCTGCCGCAATAGCGTTAGTAATTGCCACTGTCGTGTTCCGGTTCAGAGGGTAAGGTAGCCGGTAAACTTATGCATATGGCATTAGACCTCGCTACAAGATAGTAACATACAATTTACACCTTTAGTATCTATAGGCGATGGTTGACTCTTTCCATCAGGAGATCCATCCGCTTGTTTGCTATCTTATGATATAAAAAAAATCTATGCCCATTAAAATCGAACGAAAATCAGCCGGAAATCGAAATCAAGTCCCTTTGATTCCGTGGTTTGGGTCTCTAACCATTTGGTCAATGGGACGTTCAAGCGGTGCAGAAATGAAGAGATTATGTACATTTTCTATATATGTATATTATGTCTTGGGTTCTTTTGTAATAGAAATAAAAATACAGCACAAAAGCCGAACAGGCTTACCCCTGGACTATAAGGCAGTTCTAGAGGGTGAAAATCCTTATAAAACTATATCAACGACATATTAATCCACTCGCGGACAAAGCTGCGTGGGTAGTATTTAAATAAAATATGTACTGCAACTTTAAACTTAATACAAAATTGATTCCAACAACTATAAAATAATGGATGTAAAGTTTCTATAGAGTTTTCAATTGAAAGTTGAGATATTGTCTATGAAATAATCCCAGCCAACTCGATTTAGATTATAGCATTGTAACAAAATACAATGGCCAAAGTTAAGCATCCGAAATTAACAAATCCTATTGAAAAACACTTTAATGTTTTTACTAGATACCATTATTTTTTCTTTTTTCTTATATTTTCTAGTAAAATACCAATATTTTGGCATGTTTTAAATCTATTGTTTTTATCACCACCAATAGATTATATTTGTAAAATTACAGAAGTTAATAAATCCAATCTAAATGAGTCCAGAAATATATGTCCTTGTACAGAGCCGTCGTGGGATAGGAGTGTTTTTACAGAGACGATGCAGTCCAAGTTTGGATTGCTTTGTGAAAGGGATTGGCTCGTAAGCTTCTCGCAAAGCATGTTCTATGTCGGATTGCTCATTGGCGCTTTGGTGTTTGGTTTTTTGTCAGACAAGTGAGTGTTAATTTGTTATTTCCATGTAAAAGAGAATAGTTTTCCACCGACGCAAAAAGAGGTTATCAGTTTGACATGTACGTATATAATATTGTTGAAATTGGATAATATTTGAGTATGATGACCTATTAAGTATTTAGGCGTCCAAGCACGTGTACTAAATTTTGTAAGTATAAGTACGTTTGTATGTTTGTCCATGAAAATCACGGGATTTAAAAGCCCCGATATCGAGATAATTCTTTTTGATTTAAATCAATTATATTCAACTAAGGGGGATATCTAAATTTTATCAAAATCAGTTCAGTAGTTTTTTTGAGATATGGGTATAGTTAATATTTAAAATCCATTTACAATCTTCTCTAAATCTCGTGTATGTCACATGAATGTAACGTGTGTACTGTTTATTTTTATTAACTACATTTTATTTTAAACTATAACTGTACCAAATTGTATATTCCAAGAGTTGCGCAATTTTATTAAAAGGGATCCAAAGCTTTTGTTTCAAGTATTAAAATATAGATTAAGGTAAAAAAAATCAGTATAAGAATCAAAAATATGCTATTCAAATTTCCCACGATTTTCTTTTCAGAATCATGGTCCAATGGTTTCAAATTATATTAATTACAGTTAGACCGTCCCTCTTGTATGCACATTAGACTGAACTTAATTATTCAAACATAATCAAATAAAATAATCATTGTTCTAGATACGGAAGATTATCGATGTTCGTGATGTGCTGTTTAATCTTAGCCGTGTCTGGATGTATCGTTAGTGTCATGCCCACAGCCAGTTCATTCATATTCATGCGTAGCATCGAAGGAGTTGGCACAGGGGGCGCAATTATCACCTCATATGTACTTTGCATTGAGTATTGCGGGATGCGGCATAGAGAAACAATCAACGCTCTGTTTCATGTACCAATAAACATAAGCCACATGACGCTGCCCGGTATTTCATACGTGTTTCGGCATTTTGACGAATTCCAGCTCGCAATTTCCATACCTGTGTTCCTTTATGTTGGACTTCGCTGGATTGTTATGGAATCCCCGAAATGGTTGATGGACAGAGACCGAATAGATGAAGCTGTTGCTATTATGGAGAAATTTGTTGATTAGTTAGTATTTTGGTCATTATTGGTAACTTGTTTACTATATTCGGTCTTATTAATTAGAAATGTCACGAATAGTGGTTTTGCTGAATACCGAATAACGAATATGCGGCCGCCAAATAGCACATTTTTTTGAAATATTATAGACTAGCTGTTACCAGCGACTTCGTCCGCGCGGACTTGTTTTACTCCGCACTGCTCTTCCCTCGTAGGTGATAGCGTGTTAATATTTAGCCTATATGTTGACCCAACCTATTAGTAACATTCATGCGAAATTTGAAGTAAATCCATGCAGTACTTTTTGAATTTACCCCGGACATACATACAGACAAACAGACAAAAATTCTAAAAACTATATTTTTGGTTTCGATATCGTTTGTAGATCATGCCCAAGTATTCTTTTAAAAAAATATTCAATGTAGTTACAGTTTTGACTTTCCTACGGTTTTATTATATGTATAGATAATCAGATGGCTCTGCTAATGAGAAGGGAAACTAAAAACTATAGACATCAAAGATGTTAATAGTGCGTCGCTATCCGTGTGGAGGGATGACAGTGGCACATGCAGGAATCCACCGGTTACCTTACTCTCGAAACCGAAACATGATAATGATAAACATTGATAATATAGGTTAGGTGGTGGTACCAAATACCCGGGCGAAACAATGTAGAACTCTACCATCTAGTAGCCGCGATGGTAGTGACTTGCATAACCAATCGGTCGAATTTTACGACCTGCCTGACGGGAAAAGCGATTAACCCGTGTTGGTCCGTTGTTATATTACTTGATTGTTTCACGACATGTATTATTTGTTTACTACAGATTGAATAACTAACAGTTTGTTGTAATGTATTGTTAAAAATATTGTTTATCTTCTTGTCCAAAGAATAACACTTGCCGTAAAATGCTGAAAAAAAATCATCCATAACAACTTACTTGTGATGAATTTTAAGTAATAATTTTATGTTTCTTGGTAATTTTTTTTTTATTTTTATTTAATGCTTTATTGTACACAATTAAATGAGAAGTAGTACATAGAGACTTATTAAAAACAGACAGTACAATGGGCTGTACAAATTTTTTTTGAGTATTACATATTATGTATATTTTTTGTCATGATTACATATTCGGTATTCAGCCAAATAAATTAAATAATAAATAAAAATAAATAAATATTCCTTGACAAATTACACGAATTTATCTTACCTCAAAGTAAGCAAATTATTTGCTCGTGTTATGGGTGTTAGTCAACGATACTAATACATAGAATACATGATACCGAAACATATATAATAAACACCCAAACTCAGAAACACAAACATCTAAGCTCATCACACAAATGCTAATCCCTGTCGGGAATCGAACCCGAACCCCGTCGATTGCTAGTTAGGGCCCCTAACCACTCGACCAACGGGACGATCTATAATAGTTCCCAATGTTCAGCCAAATACCGAATTCCAAAAAAGTGGCCGAATAGTTTGAATACCGAATAGTAACCGAATATTTGTGTCATCTCTATTATTAACAAACAAGTTTGATAGTGTGCGTAAGTAAGCGCTCAGTCCGTCTCGTTCTTTTTTATATAGTGGCTATAGAACTGTCTTAGGCTCTCCTTACTCTTTGATTAGTACGAGTGCGAGTGTTTAATACAAGTGCTTAGTATTAAGCAAAAAACACGTGTGGACAGCCGCAGTGCGAGTGATTAGTAATTAGCGTCTGTTCACTTTAATACGCTGATTACTAATCACTTGCACACATAGCGCGCACGTTGGTCACATGAGTATCCGGGTACGATTCCCGAGTCGGGAAATTCAAATGTGTTTTTTCAGTTTTCTATTAATTGCAACGTTGCCCGGGACTAAATAATTGCCCGGTTGGCAGTAGGCTTGCCACCTATCACATTGTGGGACAGAATATCTTTGGCTAAGTTTTTTCACTTGTTTTACCCCTGCCTACCTCTTCGAGGATATGGGCGTGATACTTTTTGAAGTTTCTTACACTTACATGACAATATTTTTTGTATAAATATTATATTAAAATCCGCTAAACCAAAAACTCTACTATGGAGGACAAGGCTGCCTATAATATGTGTAATGATGCATCTGCAAAGATAGATATGTATGTAATGATGCAACGATGATCTTACCACGCATGTAACGAGTTATTAATTTATAGACCACCAGAAAAAAATGGCTGCATTGAAGTAGATTTATTTATTACTCCCGTGTTGGTCCGGGCTCCTTTGAAGAATAGTCTACTGTTATGCCAGGCAGGTCGTAAAAGGCGCTGGATTAGCTATACGTGTCACTACCATCGTGATTACTAAGTGGTATATTTCCGTAACATCCAGCCTTATCTATTTCTGCCGCAATAGCGTCAATGTTTTTCATAATTACGTTTCGGTTTGGAGAGTAAGGTAGTCGGTAGACTTCGGTGTCGGTAGAGTCGGTGGCACTGCCATCCCGTCGTACAGATAGGAATGCATCATTAACATCTTTGTTGTCTATAGGCGATAGTTTTTCTTTTCATCAGCAGATCCATTTGCTTGTTTGCTATCTATTAGTATAAAAAAAGATTTTTCTATGCGGTAGTTGAATTGTTGAAATTTCAAGGTTATTTTGTGCACCATGTTTTCATATAACCTATCTACCGACACTAAAAACGTACTGTAAAATTTTAAAATTTAAGTAACAATATAATCGATTTTATTATGTAGTATCTTTTCTAATTTTCAGTAACAACACGTCAAGTGAATATAACGTTAGACAAGAGATTGAGGAGTACAACGCCAAACACTCAAACAAAAAAAGAAGAAAGATTAAGTTTTACGAAATATTTACTCACAAAAGATTAGCATTTAATTTCGTCTATATGTCTTTCATGTATTTTCTCTGCGGTATGGGTTATTATGGAGTATCCCAATATATTGGAAAGATGAGTGGTAATATTCATTTAAATGTAGCTATATCTGGTATGCTTTTATTACCAGGTACTATAGCCTCTATATTTTTATTGAAACTGCTAAATAGAAGAACATTTTTAATGGCAACAATATTTCTCTCAGGATTATTCATGATATCAGTTATATGTATTCCTAAACGCTATAATTTTGTAAGAGTTGTGTTTGCTTGTATTTGTAACTGTTTCTTTTTTATGTCTTTTATTATAGTATTTTTATTTGGTGTCGAACTTTTTCCGACGTCAGTGAGAAATTCTGTTTTGGGAATGCTATCAGTGTTATCCAGAGTTGGACAAATTACAGCACCATTGATAAACTCGTTACCGGAATTAGTTTCTGGGATTATTTTTGGTATTTTAGCTTTATTCGGAACATTTATATGTTATTTATTACCTGAAACTAAGCATACAGAATTACCATCTAGTATAGAGGATACTAATATTTTGAGTAGAAAAAGAACTGTTTCAGAAGATATTGACGCTAAGGCTAATGAAGTATCAATTTCAAATTCATGATATTATAATTTATATTCCAAATTACTGGGTTTATTTTGGTTAAATATTTAACTATCAAGCTTAAGTTATAAAAGTTATTCAATTTGCAATAAAAATATTATTATTTTTAAATGTATATTTTCCATTAAAATTGTTTGCTTCATACATTTTATAAATCTTATAGTTGTTTTTTTTTTACACGTCATATATGATGTGTGTGTCACGTTGTGCACATAATGCTGTGAGTTCGTATAGCCTTCAATTTGATCGCCCTGTGGTCAAAATTTGACCATAGTCTAAACAACAAAATTTCTCTTAAGTTTGACAACAGGCTTTAGTCTTAAATAAAACAGTATGTATATAATCATGTATGACACACATAATTAGTGTGTATAATATTGCATATTATTTAAAAATATTATATAGGATTCTGCAATAGTGTTCATTGTGTTACACTATTTCCGAGTTAACATAATGCACATTATGTTACATTACAATTTAACCGTTTTAAATTTCAAATTCCACCTTTTGCATCATTGTCATAAAAAAGGGTACAAAAATCTGCTTTACATTAATATTTATTATCTCAAATGAATAACATATGACACCACAGTGTTTCTTTGTTAAAGTAGTATTTTACTATCTTTATAAGCTCATTGTATTAAATTATTCCCTAATAATAGTGGACAGACTCAGACTCTCAATTAATAAACTTTTATCGATAGGTCTTTACTAGTTAGATGTAACTATTTTTAAAGTGAAACTTTTATTACGTCGTCTCAAACTTTTTGGTCTGTGTGTCGCATGTCGCGTGACGGTCGGCCGCGGAGTAGAGATAAAGTGAAAGGCGCGCAAATATCTATAATGTGAAAAAAGTTTCACTTGTACCGTGGTTTTATAAAACCACACAGTCCGTATTTTAATATTTATATAAATAAATTTACATAAATATTTGAATTTTTTATAAACATTTCTTTGACCATCTTTAAAGACAATCTTAAATTTTTACACATAACCTTAGTTACACCCAACTTTACAAAAGAAATTCTTCAAATCCCTTAATATTGTATAAATATCTTAAAACGCTTTTAGATTACAAAATATTTACGAATAATTTGCGAAATTGTCAATTATTTCATGTTAAATTTGTAGTAAAAGCATTTAAAGGACAAACAGCTTTCAAACTAAAACTCAATAAAAGCCATTTGAATAATAAACAATAATTAATTTTAAGTATGAATCAAGATTAATTTAGCACAAGTTTATAAAGGACTCTACTTAAAATAAGTCTGTAGCAAATCTAAATCAATTTTCATTGCCCTTATAAACAACTGAAGTGAATCCTATTTAATCCTCACTGTAGGCGTTCTAAGCCCTTGAGGGTTGAGCTCTAAGAATATAAATTAATACAGATTATGCGCATAGTATAGACATCGATACTCATCTATTTGACCAATAAAATATTGCTAAAGTGGCAATAATCATCATTTAATTAATATAAATTACGTGTCACGTCGTTTGTCCGCGATGGACTCCAAAACTACTGAGCCGATTTCAATGAAATTTTATAGATATATATTGTTTGGTCCAACTTAAAAGATACGATAGTTTTAATGTCAATTAACCCTCTTCTCTCAAGTAACCCACCAAAATATTCAATACAATTGATTAAAATGGCAAAACAAGATCAGCTAGTTTTTAAATAGCTGTAATCATCTGTATGTTATAATAATGTATTTATTTGATATTCACTACACTCCCAATATTTTTCCGCACCGGTTTACCAAACCGGTTAAGCCAAAACTGTGGCATTATATGTCACACACATGACACATAATACTATGATTTTGGCTTAAACTAGTTTTTATAGGTATATATGAAGCCGTCTCTTGAAGCAAATACGCTTTGAGCGAAACTTTTAATAAAAACCACTTAATATATCTAGTAACTGTTTTTTTTTTACCGGTTTCAAGTTCTCCCCACAGTAACGTGTATGCGTCAATAAATACTGCCATAATTAATGACGAATTTGAATCTTTATAAAAAGTATCTCTAGTTGGCATATATATTTATTAGTTCCTCTGCATTTGTATTTTTAATATCGAAAGTAAAAGAATTAAATTTTATTTACGTATAATGTTTTATGTTACAAAATATATGTATTCTTATACAATTTGTAATTATTGTAACTACTATTTCGTCAATATTAATTATAAACAGTAATTTAATACAAGTCGGATTTATTTTATTGTCAATATAGGTGCATACAATCAATCCAACACAGTATGAGCACAATCTAAAGTAACATAAAATCAAAGATTGAGAGATTTTAGCGTGCTTGACCCTAACTTGTGATAATAGATGGCACCGTAGTCATACCCTAAGTAACAAATACAAGTTAAGACATGGGTATTTCGCTCGAGGTGTATCTAGGTTAAGCCTGTTGTAATTCTTCAGAGTTTGGGGAGATAAACATATTTAAGCGTTTATGAATTTAAATGTGGCTTGACCCTATTTAAATTATAAGTGTTTGGATTTATTTTGATAAAGTTCTGTCAATTTTTTGTTTTCAATTTATTGCATGGTATACAATGATATTTTTTACTTTTTTACATATCACTAATGGTATATCTATATATTAATATGTGAAGGAAAAACTTTAGATCTCTTTTTAAGATTGCGCGAACGGTTGAGTATAAAAATTGGCACAATTAAAATTTGTATTGCGAAGGATCGCAGAAACTTACTATTTGTAAATAAAATGAAATACAAATATATTAAATTAATAAAAATAAACATCACGCATACTGCATTCATGTGACATATACGATTATATATATCAATGACGTGTATTGTGGTAATATTATAAATGTCATTGATATACACACATGCATAATATTTTCTTTACGGCTAAAGTCAGTTGTTAATCTGAATTATAGGACTGGAAGAGAAAAGCTCATTAAATTTTCTAGATTTAACAATAACTAGAGTGTCTCATAAACACCAATTTGAAATTTATCGTAAACCTACTTAAACAGATACCACTATCCCGCATCATCCTGCCATCCATGGCGACATAAAGTAGCCGCCTTCAATAGTTTAATACACAGACTAACATCTTTGCCGCTTAGTAAAAAAAGCTATGAAAGAATGGTAGATGAAAGCTTAACAAAACAGATATACAATGCGAATGTGGAAGGATGTAGGTACCGGGGAAGACCAAGACTGACATACCACGATCAGATTGATCGAGTACTGTCCGAAGGTGGTGTCAAGAATCTTTGCAACCGGCGTGTGTGTATGAAGAGAGTGATGAATGTGGAGGAAGCGAGACAAGCCTGCAAGGATCGTGATGTATGGCACTCGGTTCTCTCTGCCTACCCCGTAAGGGATCTGGCGTGAAGATATGTTATATGTTGTGTAAAAAAAGCTACAATAAAGAGCTCGATATAATTTACCAATTAGCAGTTTCCAATGGATATAATAGTGACTATGAAAATTAATCAAAAAGAAAGAAAATCAATATCAAAACTATTTTACGCGGTTGTACCTAAAAGAGAAACGAAATTTTGTTCTAGTTTAACATATTTTGGACGGAAACTGAAACAATAGAAAAGTGTCTAAGGCGTGATAATGTCTACGTTGCATTCAAATCACACAATTCATTAAGAAATATATTAAGTAATGGAAAGGATAAAACTAATAAAGAAAGTAAATCTGGTGTTTACAAAATACAATGTTCTGATTGCGACAGCGTAAACATTGGTCAAACAGGTCGCAGTTTTGAGTCACGGTACAAAGAACATATATCCGCATTAAAAAACAAACACCCCGATAAATCTCATTTTGCCAAACGTCTTCTGGAAACCGGCAATTCTTTATCAAAGAATCATTCATTTGATATAATTCATATATGTGAAAAAGGATTAAGGCTAAATACATTAGAACAACTCGAAATTATAAAACACAAGAACTTTTCAGTTCACTGTTGAACGAACAAATTAATTTAATAAACTCACCTTTACTTAACAAGGCAACGTAATATTTAAAAAAAATTAAATTGCCAACAAATAGGTAACAAACAAATGGATAAACAAACAAACAAACAACCGACTAGCTTCACTGCAAGGTCAATCTTTTCACTTCCGACAGCCGTGGGAAGTGAAGGTATTTTTATAATAGAATTAAATTACGTTGCTCGCCATTAGTGCTTAATCCTTCATAGAGTGAAGTTCTATTCGACTCTCCTGAAGATGCTTCGGTTGCGAAGTGAAACGTGCGTTGAGTACATAATTTGCATATTACTGCGTTTGCTTCTGACGTGGAAGAAAGTGTCGTGGAAGTGGATGGACTATTGTGTCGCTGTGGTCTTCTATAATTTCAGACTTTGGATAACTGCTCTATTCCTTGCTACTACCTTTTACTACCTTTCATTTCTGTTGCATCACGGCGGTTCGATTATAACATTTCGCGGAAATTTGCTAATTAAATACCATAATTTCTCCTTTAAGAGATTTTATTGTTAAGTCTATGGTCGAATTTCCGCCACAGGCGATCGCTAGTATAAATAACTATAGTCGACCCAGCGAACTTCGTTCCGGCTAACAGTCACTGAATGAGCAGATTTATATTTTAAAATTAACACAAATTTAATAAGTTCAATTTTTATGAGTATATATATCTCATACTACAAAGAAACAGATAGGTAACTATTCTTTAAAACAACTGGCACAATATATAAGTATAGCAAGTGGTAGTTTTGAGCCTCAGAAAAGGATAGGGCGACAGAAAAATGCGAGGGTGCTAACAGATGTACTTCAAACCTTATAGTGCTAAGAAGCCTATGTGAGCCAAAAAGCTATAAATATTGTTAATTACAGCCAATAGTTTTTCAATCACTATAATTTTGTATTAATTTTACAGTAAACCAAATAACAGAATGACAACCAATCCATCCGATCGTCAGATATTTTCTTAACGTCGCCTCGCCGTCACAAGTATTCTTTTTTATAGCGCTCGATGTCATAGACTACAACAGCGGCGCGTAACAATATATCTGAAGACATCGCTTCTAATACCAACTTGAAACATAAAACGCGAAATTGCAGTCTGAGGTCTGATCCTCACTTTTATTTTTACACCCGACACCGGATCACTATTAATACTACAAAGGCGATCTTATAAAATAAAACAACTATTATTAAGGTATACATTATTCAGGAAAAAACATATACCCCACTTTTCCCTGTTAATTTAAGCCTCCTTTGAAGAAAATGCCAACTGCCGTTCTGCCAGGTAGACAATAACAGGTATAGTAATCACTACCACCGTGATTACTATATAGGTGGTAGAGTTTCGCAACGTCTCACCCGGCCATATGGTACTCACCACCACCTTACATATTCTGGCTGCAATAGCGTCAATGCTTGTCATCGCCGTGATTCGGTTTAGAGGGTCGGGTAGTCAGTACTCGGTAGACTTATGAATATAGCATTACCATCTAACCACACGAATAGCATCGCACCATTAACATATTTGGTGTCTAATATCAGGAGAATCATCTGCTCGTTTGCTATCTCATGATATAAAGTAAGATAAGGTAAAGAATTGAATACAAAATATTTTTATAATAATTTTATTACGAAATTTTTATGTAAATTACATTATGACAATCGATTAAATTATTAACTAACATTGTTCTAGTTTATATTTGCTGCTATTACATTAACATGAAAAATTAAATTACTTAGTATGAAAAAATAATAGTAGGGTTCCGAACAAAATTGACACTCAAAACTGTCGCAAATGTTTACGTAAGTAGTTATAGATATGGCAAAAACTTGTGTCTTTGCATATCCAACCTTAAGCGCAGGATTTCTAGTTATCTATACAAAGAAATTAACAAAAAGTAATAAAATTGACTGTCACGATCGAAGTGATTCTATTTGAAATTAGCGCACAATTTAAAATTTTGCGGTCATTTTTACAGGACGTTTTTGAGACACTGTGTATCATGGATTTTTTATATCAATGAGAATTACCCAAAAATATATGAAGACGACAATAACTTTTTAGCTTAATACACGATGAGATGCATTTATGTATGTATGTATGAAAACAAAATATATACATAGGAAACCTCGAGTTTTCTTGCTACAGTCACAGTATAGCCAAACTGGCTAAATTTAGACCAACAGTCTCGTCAGAATTTTTAAAATTACACTAATAATATGAATGTAAAATCTTGTGTGTGCGTGTGAATGCGCGTGTTTTTTGTATCATAGGGTAGCAAACAAGCAGATGGTCCTGCTGATGTAAAGAACCATCGCCTAAGATGTTAATGGTGCTTTGATATCCTT
The DNA here is from genome assembly GCA_036924255.1 of Apodemia mormo. Lineage (NCBI taxonomy): Eukaryota > Metazoa > Arthropoda > Insecta > Lepidoptera > Riodinidae > Apodemia > Apodemia mormo. Next base: position 3,409,491 of record JAUPFN010000006.1, on the reverse strand, counting down.
AGGGATGGAATACGACATACATAAGTTAACCGAACCGATACCGAAAAGAACACGAAAACGACAAGTATTGGCACTACTGCGACAGAAAAAGGCAAGGCGATGATAGTACCGGATCCGGAAGAGACGTTGCAGAACATTTTTGTCGACTTTACAGAGATATCTAGCCGTAAGGCCATTGATATATTCTTAAAAAGGACCGAAATTCCTTTTACTCCTTCACTTCAAAACGGTTTGAATCAGTTACAACTTGAGAGATTTGAATCCATCCAGAATCCAATCCATACAGCCAGTATTGTTAAACGCAACGCGGAAAAGATTGACAATGCGGAAGATGACAGTATGGTAGATACTGCGAGTATGTTTTGTGCACTCTTAAATTCCAATAATAGTATAGACACGCCGACTACAATATGTACGGCATCATCGTTGACGGCGCTGCTCACGCACCCGATTCCATCGAACCGCGCGGCGTGCATCGGCCCGACATAAGACACTACCGAGCGAACGTTTGACGCACCCTGAGGAGAGACCGTCTGAAACTTATACCGATTAATCATGAGTGTAGGTAGCAGTTTTTAATCATTTATTTTATTCCTCACGGAAGTTTTAATAATATTAACATCCAGCCAATCTAGTTTATACAGCGTGTTACGGTTGGTCTACCGAAAGTCAACAACATAAGATTTGGTCTTCTATGATGAAAACTGTTGTTGATTTGTGTAGAAATTTTTTGAATTTTTTACCTTGAGCTTTATATTATAATCTGATTAGATCTAATAATTTACGAAATCTTTCAAATAAATAGTAAAATTTAAAGAAATGCAAAAAAGAAGCAATGTATAATACGCTACACGCCACGCCAAATAAACGGCTGGTTCCAGACTTCCGTGGACGCAATGAGTCGGAGCAATGTACGCTGTACATTGCAGGAATTAAAAATGAATTCAAACGCAAATCTGTATTTCCCTGAAAAAAAAGGAATTGAACTACGAATCAATGGCGTTCTAGTTCGCTTTCTGACAACATTTGTGTGATGAGCAATAGACGTTTGTGTTTCCGGGTTTGGGTGTTTAGTATGTATGTTACAATATTTTTATTCTTATGTATTCACCCATAATACAAGCAAATAATTTGCTTACTTCGGAGTTAGATCAATTTGTGCAATTTGTGCAGCGATATTATTATTACTAGCGATCGCCTGTGGTCGAAATTCGACCATAGACTAAACAATAAAATCTCTAAGTTTGACAACTGGTTTTAGAGATAAAGAAAAAAGTATACATTTGTGCACATTATCATGTAAGTCACATAAATGTGTGTGTAGTGTTTTTAACATTAGTTTTATTTATATTTATATTGCATTTTGTTTAAAAATGTTAGGTTTGCAGACCTCCTCCATATTATATACTTTAACTGTGCCAAATTTCATACTCCACTGCTCGTGCAATTGTCGTAAAAAGTGGTACCAAGTTTTGCCATCACGTATTGATATATGGATTTAAAACAGACTTTTGTTGATCCTGATCACTTTTTGAAGAATAATTCTTACTGTTACCCGCTCACATCACTTTGGTAACTAATGAGACCTCTGAGAAAATGTCGTTAATCCACTATGGTCTCTATAGATACCAACGTTAACTTCATACAAAAAAACAACATTTTCATTATTTACCAGTTTTAATACAATACTCAATGGTATTTTATCGTTTCCGAAAGAAACATTGTACAGAATAACATCAAATTGGCATTCTTTTTTCAAATACGCTCTTGGGGAAAAATAAAAGAACTGAGTTTGCCATTTGATTCGTGCTGTGTATTATGTGTTGGTTGCACTTTATGATACAGGTTAATTTAAAAGTGTTTTGGCGTATTAGTCAACAAGTAAACTTTATTTATAATCAAGATTAGTTCAAGATCTAACAGGTTAGATAATAATTTTGTCAAAAAACCGTAAATATCAATTAATAAAACATATATTTCGTTAATGACCAACTTAATGATATCAGCGCTTTGGGTATGATGGTACCTATTTTTATTCATTTTCGTAAATTTTAGTATTGATATCTATGATCTCAAAAAAATCATATGATGTGAATGTGAAATATCCTAAACAATATTTTTTTTAAAAATTAACATAGCTGTAAAATTGAAAAAGAAATAAATTATTTAAAAAATACGAAAAAAATTACGTATTAATTATGAAAAAAAAGATATTAATATTTATGTAAATAAGTATTTTTGTACTATAATATATGTTGTTTTTTTTCCGTATGTGTATGTTTACCAATTACATAAAAAAATATAAAAAGCATAGGTCATCGATTTACTTTTTGAATTAAAAATCCTCGACTAACAAGTAGTCATATTTTTCTCAAAGTGTCGTGTTACACCTGACTTATTTTGTAGCTTAAGCCATTTAAATTAAACAATTCTCACACCAGTGTATTGCAGTGATTAAGACCTCTTAAAAATATACGCTTTGCAGTATCGGATTCAATCCAAACAACTCATAAGCCATTTTTGTGACTACGGTCCACCGGAACGGACTCGAAATGCGTGCGCGTAACGGTCCGTGTGTTTTTAGAAAAAAATACGAAAATGGCTGGTGGTGTGAGCGGTTAGGCATCTCATCATGAAATAATAAGAGTACTTTTTATCTCCAAAAAATACAATATTCATGTCACATTTAAACCTTTAATTACACAAAACCCTACAAAGTAACAAAATAGTATATGATATACAAAAATTTCGGGTGTTATTCCAAACGCAAACAGATGAAAGGTAACATTCTCGATAGTTCAAATTAGAAAAAATTGACGGTAATATTTTGAAATTCATGTTAAATCTTATTTCAGCATCTGTCTTTTATCTTATATACAAGAAGTCTATCAATAAGTATTGACGTACTTATTGATTGTTGCTACGAGTGACATCGGCGAAGCTCAGAGGCTTGTGATGAGACCGCTCTCGCGTACGACTTGCTCTGTAGACACCGGGTTCAAAAACACTGGAACAGATTTTTTTACACATTTAATAAAAAATAACATATAAAATCTAAGTTAACAACCTTGAAAAATAAATGATTACAGGCAAGGTTGTAGGAGAAAGGCCAAGAGGACGTATTCGAACAAATAGAGAATCCAATCAGCGCAGGATTACATCTAGTTACTGATCGCCATAAGTGGAAAGAATTCACAAATATTCAGCGACGGAGTCATGATCCTCAGTAATGAAGTTGACTGGTGTGATATATTTATTTTTTTACCCAAAATCAATAAAAGGACGCTTGCTTCTCGAGTGAATATGTATACATTTTATTAGCACGCTCTCTAGCCAAAACTCTTGATGGATTAAAGCTTGAGAGGTTTCATTGTTCATGAAACCTTCATTGTTTTCGCCTTAGTTTCCGGTATTTTTGACTTTATAAATTATTACTTGTTTTTCATATGGCGAAGCGAACCAGATGTCACTCCTGATGGAAAGTATTTTAGATACCAAAGAAGATAACGATGCGTTGCTATCCATGTAGTGGGATGATAATGCAACATTCATAAGTTTATCGGCTACCTCATCCTCCAGATTAGAAATCAATAATGTGACACTATTGCATCAGGAACAGGTTCACTCCCATTTACTTTTTTTACCATAATAAGATATCAAACAAGCAGATGGGTCTTCTGTTAGAATATCTTTTTGCAAGGTGTAATGCTACATGCATAAGGTTACCGGCTGCCTTCTCCTCCAAACTAGAACAAGAGAGTGACAAGTACTAACACTATTGCGGCAGGAATATGTAAGGCGGTGGTACCAGACCCGGGCGAGATAATGCAGAACTCTACCACCTAATAGCCACGATGGTAGTGACTCGCATAGCCAAACGGTCGCCTTTTACAACTTGGCCAGCAGAACGGCAGTTGATCTATTATCCAAAAGAGCCAGGACCAGCACGCGGTGGTTTGTCGGTTTATGAAAGGGATGGTAATCGTATTTTACGGATACGATAATTTCTTGTAACAACCAGAATAATCAACCTAACGACTCGTCAGTGACACGGTGATATAGTACCACCACCAGATTCTGATCTACTACTGACGTTTCCTTTTTTCGGGAAACTTTAAGAAAATCCCGAAAACTTAACTCTCTTGCCTCCCAAACCAAAACAAGGAACTAACAAGCATTGACGCTATTGCAGAAAAATAAGTTATTTGCTGGTACCCAACCCATGTGACACTTACAATTCCACAACCTTGTACTCACGATGATAGTGATATGTTTGGTGTTTTTTTTTCAAAATGACCTTAAATGAAATAAACTACTATATATGAAATAAATAAGAGAAACACATGTAATTTCGTCTCGAGTAATGGCGGACTTCTAGAAAAACTAAAAAAAATATCGACATTTTACCGTCCCGTTAGTCGAGTGGTTAGCGACCCTGACTACGCAATCGACGGGGCTCGGGTCCGATTCCCGACGGGGACAAGCATTTGTGTGATGAGCATAAATGTTTGTATTTCCGGGTTTGGGTGTTTATTAAATATATTCTAGTATTTATATATGTATTTCTATGTATTGGTATCGTTGACTAACACCCATAAAACAAGCAAATAATTTGCTTACTTTGGGGTTAGATCAGTAAGTGTAATTTGTCCCTAGGGTGATTCATTTGCGACAAACATTTTTTTTTAGGTGCTCAAGCGAAATTTTGTTCTACATATTGAAAAAAAAAATTCCACCAAGTTAGAGCTCTTAATTCGAGTATGAAGTGCTTGCCGTTTTAATTTGATTTTTTCCCATTAGAAATGCATGTAAATATTTTTTTTTTTCAAATTTCTAATGCTTGGACACATTTAATGATATTGGCATTCTGATTGCTGAAATATATCCAGGATTCCACGCTCTTTAAATGACTTTTCGTCAATTTTAATGTCGCCTGCTTTGGTCCACTGGTACCATCTCTCAAAGTTATGTTTTCGAATAAAATGCACATTTTTTTATTTTTACAGCGAAAATTGATTGATAGATGGAAAAAATAATACATATTTTTATAAAAAATTTGATTCTCTTCAAAAAAGGTCGTAACTTATAATAATAATATATTTATAATAATTGTATAACTTATAATAATAATAATAAACACATCGCTCGGCTGTGTCGTTTACAACTTTTACCTGCTCAAATGTATTATGCCTTTATTATTATTAAATAATACAATGTATTATGCCGCAAAGTATTTGAGCAGGTAAAAGTTGTAAACGACACAGCCGAGCGATGTGTTGCGCTCATTGAAAAATTCAATGAGTTTGGCACATACGACGAAGATCAAAAACAATGCCTATTATTAACTGTTCAAAATTATAGAATTCCCAACATGTACCAAAAAACTTTATTCAACAACAAAGTAATACCTAACTTATGTGAAGATATATTTAGTAAACAGAGCTTTCATTTAAAGTTTATAAAATAACAATTCATTTTCTTTCGGTTGTATTTCTAATAAAAATATAAACTATGATAAATTACAAATTTATTAAAATTTTGTATTAACTTTTTTGTTTCCCGCTTATTGTGTTATTTATTTATTTGTGTGTGTATGTGTGTCTGTATGTCAGTATGTGTAACATGTCAGGTATAAAAGTACAAAAAGTAAAATTGAAAATGTAATGAAAAAAATAAATTTGAAACAAAAACTTGAATTTAAACATCATAATTTGTAATTTTTTTATCATTTTTCTACATTTTTAGTTACAAAAGTTACTGCAAGTTAAAAACTATGAGTCTGAGAGACTTAAGTTACGACCATTTTTGAAGAGAATCAATTTTTTTATAAAAATATGTATTATTTTTTCCATCTATCAATCAATTTTCGCTGTAAAAATAAAAAATGTGCATTTTATTCGAAAACATAACTTTGACAGATGGTACCAGTGGACCAAAGCAGGCGACATTAAAATTGACGAAAAGTCATTTAAAGAGCGTGGAATCCTGGATATATTTCAGCAATCAGAATGCCAATATCATTAAATGTGTCCAAGCATTAGAAATTTGAAAAAAAAAAATATTTACATGCATTTCTAATGGGAAAAAATCAAATTAAAACGGCAAGCACTTCATACTCGAATTAAGAGCTCTAACTTGGTGGAAATTTTTTTTTTCAATATGTAGAACAAAATTTTGCTTGAGCACCTAAAAAAAAATGTTTGTCGCAAATGAATCACCCTATTTGTCCCGTGAATATTTATTTATTTATTTTACCGATATCTTATTTATTTATTTAACACTTTAATGTATACAACAAAAAAAAAATACATAACACAGAATAACAAACGAAAACAGTACAAAAGACGAGCTTATCCCTAATAAGAGATATCTTACAGCTAACCCAAGATCTTTATTTATTTAAATTTATGCACAATTATAGTAAAATGGATGACTTAATGCCTATTGGTATTCTTAACCAGCCAACCAACCCAAATAGCGAGAAAATTGGGGTGCAATGTTATAATACCTATAATAATATATAATGAAAAAAATATATAAAAATATAGATATGCACAAAGATTATAATAAATATCATATACAATAATCCAATAGTTATTTAAATAGCCTCTAAATAAAAAAATGTATAGCGTAAAAATGCTATGAATCCCAGCAATAAGCGATTTGAATTAAAAGGAGGTAAAAAAAAATAGTAAATATATTACTAATTGTAATTATACAATTATTTTATTATTTTTAGACATCGTCCTTTAATTTTTTTACGTTTATCAGGGCGAGCGAAGTGAGCCCTACACTAGGCGACTTTCTATGCTTTTTTGTGGTACATTTTAATAAAAAAGTATCGCACTTTGAGGTTTGGGCTTTGACGTGGTGGTTTATATTCATGTCTAGATATGTTATCTATCATTATAATGCTATTTCATAAACATTAAAAAATAGAAGATACATTTTGTATTAGAATTTTATTACTGCTAACGCCATCTATTATAAAACTAATGAGTTAAAATGCTACAAAGCTACACTACGTGACTTTCTATGCACTTTTGTGGTACATTTTACTAAAAAAGTATCGCACTTTTAGGTTTGGGCTTTGACGTGGTGGTTTAAATTCATGTCTAGATATGTCTAGGTATGTCTACCATTAAAATGCTATTTCATAAATATTAAAAAATAGAAGATACATTTTGTATTAGAATTTCATTACTGCTAACGCCATCTATTATAAAACTAACGAGTTAAAATGCTACAAAGCTACACTAGGCGACAATATGTGCCCTTTAGTGGTACATTTTACTGAAAAAATATCACACTTTTAGGTTTAAGCTTTAGCGTGGTAGTTTTATTTCATTTAATTCATTTTCGTTCACTCCATTTTAATACTATATTAACCTATTAAAACACTTGTACTTTTTAACTTCCCACTACGTATGTAGATAGGGAGGTTACTGATTTTGCTCCGATTTTCAAAAATGGAGTTTTCACAGTATGTTCACGTTTTGTGGTCTTAGGAACCATTTTCGACTATTTTTGCGATGACGTCAGTATGTCTGTATGTGTGTGTGTGTGTGTGTGTGTGTGTGTGTGTGTGTGTGTCAACAACTCATAAGTTTTGAACGCCTGGACCGATCGAAACGCGGTTGATGGCATTCGATTGAATTCCGCTCAACTTATACTTCCTGAAAATTTGAACCAAATGGGCCCAAGAGAATTTGAGAAATTTTGAAAAAAAACAAAAAAAATTGTGGCGAAACTGAATTTTTTTAAATAACTTCCAGATTAATATACCGATTGATGACAAAAACTAATCAGCTCTATTCCTCAAAAAATTACGTCTAATGCATAAATTGCCTCAAAATCAGTTTATTCGTTTGGAAGTAATCGTTGACGAAAATTTTGAAAAAAGTGTTTTTTTCGATATAACATCGAAATATTTCAACCAATCATTTTTTGGTATTCTACGATATTTTAATACTAAAAAAAAATATTGATAAAAAAAATTAAAACTAAAAAAATACTAAAAAAATTAATCAAAATTAAGTCGAATGCCCTTTTAAAAATCAAAACCGAATCTTATTTTCAAAAGTTACAGCTTTTCAAATATTAAAATTACGCAATAGCAAAGTTACTTAATATTTTTGAAATAACTTTCAGGCTAATATACAGATTGGCTTCAAAATCTTATCATCTTTTCTCCTTTAAAAACTGCGCAACGTACCATTAATTGGATAAAAATCGGTCAATTTGTTTGGGATCTATCAATGACGAAAATTTTTGAAATAAATGTTTTTTAACATTGTTTCGAAATTTTTGAACCTACCGATTTTGTAGCTAAAAGCTATATTTAAATTGAGTTGAATGCCATTTGAAAGATCAAAATCTATCATTGTTTCCAAAATATACAGCTTTTCAAAAATCAATAAACTGCCATTCTTATCAAAATAGATGTTTATACTGAAAAAACCTATGCTTATAGTTTTTACTATTTTGAGCTTAAAATACGTTAATTTAGCGGGAAGTTTCAGGGATGGCTTGCAAGGTCAACCATTTACACATTACAGAAAGTGATAGGTGACCAGTCTATTACCAACTGACGACGCCTTTGATGCGAACATATTAAATAAAGTCCATATTAAATAATGTCCAAATACATTAAAAGATGTTAAAGTCCATGATACATTAAAAGATGTTATTTGCATAAAAATACTTTCCTAAGAATATTACTAGGTAATATAACTTAGCGAGCCCTTACAAAGCTCTGCTTTTTGCTAGTATTTAAGATACACACCACAAATATGGAAAACTACAATTATTTAATTAAAATCCCATCAAGATCCTAAATCCAGAGTCCCGGATCAGCGCGGGAAAACAACACGTATATTTACGTGTGTATGTGCGTGTATGTGCATTAGTCTTAAAATATTTACTAACTTGTACTGGCAGTATAGATGTCATGCTCGGGGATGATGCTTGCAGCTGCAATGGCAGCTTCGTCCAATACAATTACCTGGAAGTTCAAAATTATATACGTTAAACGAGAACATGTGGATTTGGTTAAACTAAATTTGATTTTTAATGTACATTACACCTTGTATAACTCTTTTGTAAAATTAGGTTTGACGTGCTTGTGAATAGACACAAACTGTCGTAAAAAAGCTTATTTGCTCTCCCTTTACAGCTGACAACGTAAATACAAGACTTTTACATTAGCAAACGCACATGTGTTATGAGGAATATCTCGAAAAAAATATCCATTGTTCTCAATTCTAAATAAATTGATTTTTTTATATTATAGGAAATCAACTCAAGTAGATGGCTCTCCTCTTGGGAAGTGATAACCACTGTCTTTTGATACCAAAGATGTGAAGGTACCTTAGTATTCATATGACGGTATGAAAATGCCACATGCATAAGTTCACCGCTATTTTACCCTTCACACCTGCACATGACAGACTTGGCGTGACCAGGATGGGTTACGGTTATGATTTACAGCTGTGAAGGCACATTAGGGCAGCAGCGATTCAGTCATTCGAAAAATAAAAATACCAAAACAAATTAAGTCGCCAGGATGTACACTTGGCCTAGTTGGGAGGATCTTCTCTTTTTCATCCTTGTGTCATGTCATCAACCTTTATAATAGTGACATCACCATGACTTACCATGATTTATACTGGTAAAAGAACGGTCCCGTAGTTTGAATGTATCCATCAGAAGCAAACAAATCTTACCTGTTAGTATATATTGATCCAAGCTTGCCAGTATAATACAATCTATATTCAGCTTATTGTTTTTTACAAATTAAAAATTTAATACTAATATCAAGCAATATTCAAAGCAATACCTTTGGACAATTAACATCCACACTGGACAAGACATCGACAGCAGAGTTTTCGTTAAAAGTCTGATTCCGTAGCGGTAGCAAGTCTATCGCGTTGGCAGCAAGAGACCAGAGATGACCAGCACCTTGTGAGGCACGGGCTCCTTTGCGGAAATGGGGGTTGATGGACAGGTTGTGCCGGACCGAGTTCTTCCAACGCTCATCATTCGCTTTATAGAAGGGGAAACGATCACTAAAACATACGAAAAACAATTATTTAGTCTCGAGATTGTCCTACTATAGCACACTATTATTATAAAATGTAAAAGTTCAGGAAGTTATTGTAGGTCTACGAAAAAACTTATACACAAGAAGATACGAAAAATTGTGTTACCCGCCTGAAAAAATTATCACTTCAAAAAAATTCAATAAATTTTTATTTATTATATATATATTATAGATATTTTTATATCAAGACTGACATAAACCACTAAACAATCCAAACCAAAAATTCGCCTATACAAATTCCCCCAAAGCAGCCACGATCTTTGATCGTTAATATTTGTGTACACCGCACGTTCCAATATCAACCCCAGATCAGGGACCCCATCGCGGGCTGGCACGGGTCGATGGCTACTCAACCACAACGAGCTTACGACCCTCTAATTTCCGTGCATTAGCAGCCATTTACCCCACAATAGATACGCACCTGCATTGTTTATTGGGTAACAAATTTGACAGGTGAATGTTTCTGAATAATCTTATATGTGATTTCCATGTTTGCTGTTACCTTATTTCACCCCTTTTGAGGAATGAATTATAAAATCGAATTTAGACAGTTAAATTGCGGACTCAAATTAGTTCTTATATCTATACTAATATTATAAAAGACTTATATTTTTGGAAATTTGTAACAATTAAACTCAAAAACTAGTCGATCGATTTTAAAAACTCTTTTTCTATTAGAAAGCTACATTATCTAGGAGTGATATACTCTACTATTTTCCTGACTGCAAAAAAGTAAATAACCATTTTGGGTCACGTTAACGAGGACACGAGTAATAAATAGTAGAATAGTGGTAGAGTTCTGCATCGGCTCGATCGGGTCTGGTACCACCGCCTTACCTATTACTGCCGCAATAGCGTCAGTGCTGGTCACTGTCGTGTTCCGGTTTGGAAGGGTAACCGGTAAACTTAAGCATGTGGCATTAGACCTCGCCACAAGATAGCAACGCACCATTAACATCTTTGGTGTCTATAGGCGATGGTTTACTCTTTCCATTAGGAGACCCATCTGCTTGTTTGCTATCTTATGATATATAAAAAAAATAAAGTATAAATATTATAATTCGGTACTCAGTGAGATTGAACCAATAACCACTGTCCTGTACATATACCATTTAGGTTAAAACAGGGCTGCGAAAATTTCCTTCGGTATCCTAAGATACGCCTAGAATGGCAGACAATCAACAGACCATCACGGCTTTTTAATGTTTTAATTCTGTGATTTAAGATGAAGACAAATCAAAAATCATTCCAGCCGTTCTTGATTTATAAATGAAGTAACTAAATATACTTTTACGGGTTCCGAAGAAAACTAGGAACCCTTATAGTTTCGCTATGTCAGTCCGTCCGTCCGCACGATAGCTCAGAGATTATTAGTACTAGAAAGCTGTAATTTGGTAAAAATATACATATTAGTCACGTCAACAAAGTGATACTATAAAATCTTGAAAAATATATTTTTAGGGTAGCTCCCGCACATGTAAAGTAAGATGTTAACTTTTTCTCACGTACCCTATTCTATTTCAAGGAGTAACGTTGGATAGGTTTTTAAAAAATATTTTAGCTTAAAAGGCTTTATAAATTTTTGAGTAATAGTCTACCAACTTATAAAATGTACTTTTATAAGTTTTTATATGCGGTGAACTTGATGTGCGGATATGTATTTGTCATGGACGTTGAACAGATTAAATGTTCATAGTATGAAACAAGAAAAGCCCTCTTCTTATTTCGCATTGTTGTGATGGACAACTTCGGAACCCTACATTGCGCGTGACTCGACTCGCAATTTACCAATTTTTTTATACTTAAAACTATCTGTGACCCGCTTAGCTTCGCCCGCGAGAGCGCGCACTATATGGACGACATGCTAGATTAAAATGACGTCTATATAATTTTTCATTTATAAGATCCCCTATTTCAGCCTTTTGTGTGTTGATTTTAAAACAAGTTTCCCCTCGGATTCTCGAATATCTTCATGAAAAATTTCATTGAAATGGGATCAGTGGTTTAGGCGTGAAAGCGTAAAAGACAGGAAGACAGACAGATTATAGCATGGATTTCCTTATATACAGTACTATAATATCAAAGTCTGTCTCTCTGTCTTCCTAAATCTATCTGTAGCACTTCAGTGAGCGAAACTAGTATTTCATACAAATTAAGTTGAAAAACATTACCAGTTTAATTAAGAACTGCGCTAGGGAGCGATTCACGGTATCCCTATCAATAATCGCATTACACCGTAATCACTCCACTTATACAAACCCCACTCTAATCGGATAATCACTGTTGATACCTTATCACTGCCCTATCGGTCACAAATTAAATGTTTATTGGACCATGGTGCTTATCACTACAATGCTTTTTTATTTTACATGCGTTATTTTGAGTTACAAAGGCAAAAGCTTCATCTAAAACGCTAATAATTAATTGGTAAAGTGCATGTCGAGCTACGTGCAATGAAGGGTTCCGAAGTTGCCCATCACAATAATGCAGACTAAGAAGAGGGCTTTTATTGTTTCGTACTATTTACATTTAACCTATTGAACGTCAAGGACAAATATATATCCGCAACACAGGTTCACCGTATATAAAAACTTCTCTAAGTACATTTTATAAGTTGGTCGACTATTACTCAAAAACTTGTGAAGCCTTCTAAACCGTAATAGGTTTCCTTTTAACTTCATTGTATTTACTACTACCGTGTTTTTTAGCACCCTAAAACCAACTGTGTAACCTGCAGTGACGTGAGATACTTGACGCTAAAAAAAAATAGCACTTTAAAGCTAAATATTTTACAAACGAGTCCCTTTATAGAAAACTTGTTTTCACAAACCTACAATATTTTTTAAAAACCTATCCAATGGTACCCCACACTATGGGATACCTGAGAAAAAACACACAGGTAGGGGAGCTACCCTTAATATTTTAAGATATTATTTTTAAGATTTGATATTAACACTTTGTTGTCGTGACTAATATACTAGCGATACCCGTGCAAATAATTCGCACTAAGTAATTTTATTAAATACTTCTTAAGTTGATTTGAAATTGAACAAAAAAATTACCGACCGTCAATCATGTTGACGTTGTTTCAAAATTAAAGCTGTCAGATGGCAGTATTGCTGTATGATGTCTTAATGTATGTATATAATTTTAATTTTAATAATTTATAAAAACAAAAGCAGTAATTTTTTTTTAGTTGTTGATGCCGGTAGAGCAAGCTATTATCTATAAAATGATATAGAATTTATTTAGAGTAATTGTGAGGTTTTCTCTAAAAAGGGAGGCAAACATCTTATCCTTAGCGTATTAATATATATAATAATATTCGTACCAAATTACAGCTTTCTAATACTGAGGATCTGAGCTATCGTGTGAACAGACGGACGGCCTGACGGACATAGCGAAACTATGAGTTCCTAGTTTACTAAAAACGGAACTATATTGTTATTAATAAATGTTCATCTTTGTCTAACTAGCATCAACCGTCATAAGAGTAAATGTGATACAGTAGAGATAACGATATGCCACGTTCTTGTAATCAATGATCCGTCATTCGTAGCAGCATCAAGTGAGCCATCTGCACGTTTGACATCTAATGATTAAATAATATATTAACAATGTTAATTGAATGTTGTCTATTTGAAATCATTTCCCAATAAAACAGGAGGTAAGTACTTAAATTTAATTTTTTATTGCGTTTGTTACCTCAAAGTTAAAATTTACCGATTAAGACAATTGTTTCGATTTGGGAGCACATAATATTTGGTTCCATATTTTGGTGAAGATTTTAAGTATCTAAAAATACACGAGATTAGAAGTCAGTTTTTTTATATCATCAGATAAGAAACAAGCAAATGGCTTCTGGTGGAAACAGAAACCATCGCCTATAGACAACAAAGACGTTACCAACACATGGATTACAACGCACCATCGTTGTAATCCATGTGGCGGGATAGCAATGCCACATGCCTAAGTCTATCAGCTACCTTATCCTCCAAACCGGAGCACGACAATGACAAGCATTGACGCTATTGCGGCAGGAATAAGTAAGGCGGTGGTACCTAATACTCGGGCGATATGTTGCGGAACTCTACCACCTAGTAGTCACGATTGCAATGACACATATAGCCTCTTTAGTCGCGTTTTACGACCTGCCTGGCAGAACGACAGTTAGTCTATTTTTCAAAAGAGCCCAGACCTGTGTTGCAGTTTTACTGTCTAAATTATGTTGATCACATCAGTTAAATTTAAACGATATTATTAAAATGTGGCATATTATAACACTTGATGCAGGATTTATCGTGTAGCCATTGATATTTAAACCACCCAATAACAAATAATGGGATATATGCCACAACGAGACTAATAACTCATATGAAAATTTACCACAGATTTATTATAATGGTAACTGTTTAATAAGTTAATACAGTATTGAAAGTAAACAGCAGTAATTAGTTTTTGAGTGCACTAACCCAAAATAAATATAATAGGAGTAAATGAACTATGTGATAGTTTTAACTGGCCTATATTTTATATTGGCAAAACATTATACATATAGTAGGACACAATAGTTAGTGGTCATGTAAACAATAAAATATAAGGAAATGAAAACATTGCCATATTAGTAATACATGGTATGACCATACGCAAGTTTACCGGCTACTACTAGGGGAATTGGCACGGAATTGGTACGTTTGTCACTAGCTAAACAGTGACAAACGTAACAATTCCGGGCGATACGTTTTTGTTCGTATTTTACTAAGGGTGTAGACAGACGGACTGCATGTCAACTGCTAAATGGCAGTTCAGATGCAGTTGACACGACTGCAATAGAACTGCAAACCAAATGCGCAGTCCGATTGCAGTTCAATTGCAGTCGGCATGCAGTCGTGTGAACTGCACATCGACTGCAATCAAACTGCTCGGTTGGTTTGCAGTTTAATTGCAGTTGTGTCAACTGCATTCAAACTGCTCTGCTCATTCAAGCTTGTTTTTACTACTGAGTCTATGCGCGGCGAGGGGGGGGGGGCTCTAACCCCGCCCCGCCGGAGTGTTAATGTAGTGCGGGCGGGTGGGTATGGTGCAGTTTGAATGCAGTTGACACGACTGCATTTGAACTGCAAACCAACCGTGCAGTTCGATTGCAGTTGGTGTGCAGTTCACACTACTGCACGTCGACTGCAATTGAACTGCAATCAGACTGCGCATTTGGTTTGCAGTTCTATTGCAGTCATGTCAACTGCATTCAAACTGATCTGCTCATTCGAGCTTGTTTTTACTACTGAGTCTATGCGCGGCGAGGGGGGGGGGGGGGGGGAGCCGCTCTAACCCCGCCCCGCCGGAGTGTTAAAGTAGTGCGGGCGGATGGGTATGGTGCAGTTTGAATGCAGTTGACACGACTGCATTTGAACTGCAAACCAACCGTGCAGTTCGACTGCAGTCGGTGTGCAGTTCACACGACTGCATGCCGACTACAATTGAACTGCAATCGGACTGCGCATTTGGTTTGCAGTTCTATTGCAGTCGTGTCAACTGCATTCAAACTGTCATTTAGCAGTCGGATTGCAGTTGACATGCAGTCCGTCTGTCTACACCCTTAGTAAAATACGAACAAAAACGTTTCGCCCGGAATTGGTCATTGGACGTTTGTCACTGTTTAGCTAGTGACAAACGTACCAATTACGTGCCAATTCCAGTTGAAATGCAGTCCGTCTGTCTACACCCTAACTGCCTGGCAGGAAATCAGATGGTCCAGGGCCCGGTCCAATACAGGATTACTCAAATTAAAAATATATAAAAAACATGAACCTTGCCGACACAGAAAAATTATTTTGTTACGTTTATATTCAACATCCACAAAAGAACGCATCTTTCGCAATGACTTGCGAATCAAATACAAACTCTTATAGTGTATATTTCTTTATAAATTATTCTGGATAAAGGTATATCCAACTTAATAAAAAAAGCGTCAATTCCGTAATATGATAAGGCGGTCTAAAAGGAATGTCATATCATTCAATAGCTTAATAAAACATCAAGTTAGCGAACAAAACATACAAAGGAACAAAGGAACCCCCAGCCTAACGACACTAATGTAATATTGCAACCTTTATATAAACATAATTCGACATGAACAGGCAAAGCTCATACTTTTTTGGGCTTTTCTTACTGAGTGAAAAGATGTTAAATTCGATTACAGACACAAGCTTGTATCAATTTATAAATATGCATTCGGTCAAAAAAGTATTTAGAGTGGATATTTTTTTGGGTTAGAAATAAATTTGGTGTTGGTTCCGGGCTCCTTTGAAGAATAGACCAAATGCCGTTCTGCCAGGCAGTTCGTAAAAGGCGACCGATTGGCTATGCGAGTCACCATCGTGGCTACTAGGTGGAAGAGTTCTGCATTGTCTCGCCCGGGTCAGGTACCACCGCCTTACCTATTCCTGCCGCAATAGCGTCAGTGCTTGTCGCTGTCGTGTTCCGGTTTGGAGGGTAAGGTAGCCGGTAAACTTATGCATGTGGCATTAGACCTCGCCACAAGATAGCAACGCACCATTAACACCTTTGGTGTCTATAGGCGATGGTTGACTCTTTCCATCAGGAGACCCATCTGCTTGTTTGCTATCTTATTATATAAAAAAAAAATTGTTTATTTTTTTGGTAGATTGGCACAATAGTTTTTCATTTAGGCGCGGAGTTCGAGTTGCGTCTGTTATTTAGATAAAACATAGTGTTTTTAGTTAGATTTATTCTTGTGTGTATTGCGAATTTCATAATTGACAAAAACGTCGAAAAAAGAGTTCGTCTTCAATTTTGCGTCGCCAATAAAAATCCGGATGCAAACTAATGTTCGGAGTCCCTGAAAATGCTACAGAAACCTAATGTGAATCAAGTTTATGATTATCACGTGGTATTACGCCTCTGTGGTCTAGTGGTCCAGCGTCGGAGTTGACCACATGAGGTCCCGAGTTCGATTCCCGGGTCGGACAATTAAAAAATGTGTTTTTTGTTTTTTTGACAAAAAAAAAACGTTCCCGGGATTGGAAAAAGTGCCGGTTGGCGATAAGCTGTCAATCTATCACATTGTGAGACTAATGGCCAATAGCACTAACATTATCTTAGATTAGGACAATCCTAAATAGTATGCTGTCGTCACATTCTTTTCATTTAAGACAAGAAGTGACAACATATTATTTAGGACTGTCGTAAGCTATAACAATGTTAATGCAATTGGCCATAAGTATCTTCGGCTAATCGTGGGTGCACTTGTTATACCTCTGCCGAGATAGGCAGAGGACATTCGGGGACCATTATAAAGAATAATAATTAATTTGGGTATTAACCATGCTGCCGCCCGGCTAGTCCCAAAAGACCTGAATTTTATGCAAAAATTCAATCGCATAAAAATCGCTGAGGACATGTTAGGGTTAATACCAACCCAACATTCATGAAACGCATTGTTACTGATAACAAGACGTGAGTGTTGGAGTTTGACATGCAATCAACAAGCTTCAAAGTGGCGCCTTCTAGCTGAACCGAAAACGAAAGAACCACGCCAATGTCATTCAAAAGTCAAAGTCATGTTGACTGTTTTGTTTGACTGGTGTACACTTGGGATTAATGCCGGAAGGTCAAATATTGTTTAGGCATTATGGGGCGTTTAAAAGAACAAATTCGATGAAAATGGTCAACTTTCTTGAAAAAAAACTCTTGGATTTTGCACCACAATAATGTGACTTCCCCAAAAGCCGTCAACGTGAACGGATTTTTGATTAAAAAGTCAACAAATACTATCGAGTGACCACCTTAATCCACAGAAATGGCTCTAGCCGACTTGTATCTTTTTCCTAAACTCAAATTACCACTTCGTGGCACCTGCATTTATTCGATAGAAGACATAAAGAATTCGCGGTGAGAAATGAACTCAATTCCAATATTTTGATAATAGGATTATTTTGTTTGTTAGCGTATCATTTCCGAACGAGCATACTTTGAAGGCGATAAAATAAATTTGAATGAATTACTAACATTTTGTGTATTATTTGATTGTTTTCCGGTATTTAGTAAATAGTATCTTAAAACTAGATGGTCATGTAATTTAGTTTTGAAAACCAGTTGGTAATGAATTATTTATAAACGCATGAAGTAATTTTATATGTATTTTCAACTGACAAAGAACAGAGGTTCTCAATTTGACGCGTATATTTTTTGATGTTTTTTTATATTATAATATAGCCTTATCGCCTCTGTGGTCTAATGGTCCAGCGTTGGCGTTGACCACATGAGGTCCCGGGTTCGATTCCCAGGTCGGGCACTTTAAAAAAAAAAGTGTTTTTTCAGTTTTCTGAGAAACACAAAGTTGCCCGGGATTGGAAAGTGCCCGGTTGGCGATAGGCTTGCCACCTATCACATTTGTGGGACCAAGTATCTTCGGCTAATCGTGGGTGCACTTGTTGTACCTCTGCCTACCCCTTCGGGGATACGGGCGTGAAGATACTTTTTTTTAATATAGCAAACAAGCAAATGGGTCTTCCGATGGAAAGAGTCAACCATCGCCTATAGACACCAAATACGCTAGTGGTGCGTTGCTATCTTGTGGCGAGGTCTAGCCACGTGCATAAGTTTACCGGCTACTTTACCCTCCAAACTGGAACACGATAGTGAAAAGCTCTGATGCTATTGTGGCAGGAATAGGCAAGGCGGTGGTACCAGACCTGAGAGAGACAATGCATAACTCTACCACGCAGTAACAACTTTTTACAGAGTCTGATATTGATAATTCTTATTTGGTAATGCCGTTGATGTCATGCAAAATCATAAAAATGGTCCCATTTTTTTTTAAATTTCAACCATAAGGGTACGTAAAAAAGGAATTATTGATTGTTCACCCACTGATTTTAATAGTGATCCGATTTGAATGATTTTTTTATGTTCGATAGAATATATGAATATTCTATCCAATAAAAAGAAAATATATGGTGGTACCAGACCTGAGAGAGACAATGCATGACTCTACCACGCAGTAACAAATTTTTACAGAGTCTGATTTTGATAATTCTTATTTGGTCATGCCGTTGATGTCATGCAAAATCGTAAGAATGGTCCCATTTTTTTTTTAAATTTCAACCATAAGGGTACGAAAACCAGGAATTATTGATTGTCCACCCACTGATTTTAAAAGTGATTCGATTTGAATGATTTTTTTTATGTTCGATAGTATATATGAATATTCTAATATATGAATATTCTATCCAATAAAAAGAAAATATATGGGACGTCACTCGGGGTATAGAAGAAGTAATGTTTTTGAGCCATTCGAATTGAGTCGCTAGTCATAGCTGGTGATTTTGACGAGTATAATTGACATAAAATAGTCATATAACGCGTCAATGTACATATTTTTTGTTTTACTTTAGACTAACCGTTATTCGGTAGTCAACACTTAAAAAAAATCTTTAGCATAATAGCGTTCATGCTGATATTGCGACTTTAACATTATCCTATTAATTTTCAACCGACTTCTCGAAAAGAAGAAGGTTCTCGATTTGGTTATATATTTTTTAAACTAAACGTTTACGAACCGACTTTTATTTTGTTTAGTAGGGTATTCCTTCCGTTTGCGCCCCTTTTAATATAAGGTTCCAAAGCATTGATATAAAAAATCCAAGATGCACAGTCCCGAACAAAACTGACACTCAAAACTGTCGCTAATTTCACATGAGTAGTTAAAGATATGACAAAAATATATATTTTTGCATATCCAACTTTAACCGCAATATTTATAGTTGTTTTTACAAAGCAATGTACAAAATTAAATTAAATTGACAGTATCGCGACCGACGCGATTCTATTTGAAATGAGCGCACAATCTAAAATTTCGCACTCATTTTTAGAGGACGTTTTTAAGACATTGATTGTGTATCTTGGGTTTTTTATATCAATGTTCCAAAGAGATAGAAAGTCGGTTGCTGCAAGTTTACTACTGCGTTTAAAAACTGACACAAATTAATCCACAGAAATGGCTCTAGTCGACTTGTATCTTTTTCCGAAACTCAAATTACCACTTCGTGGCACCTGCATTTATTCGATAGAAGACATAAAGAATTCGCGGTGAGAAATGAACTCAATTCCAATATTTTGATAATTGGATTATTTTGTTTGTTAGCGTATCATTTCCGAACGAGCATACTTTGAAGGCGATAAAATAAATTTGAATGAATTACTAACATTTTGTGTATTATTTGATTGTTTTCCGGTATTTAGTAAATAGTATCTTAAAACTAGATGGTCACACACCATGGTATGGTACACACATGATGGTATTTTTGTTAAATAAATGAATATAGTGATAATGGTTCACAACCTTTATCACTATATTCATTTATTTAACAAAAATATTTGTCAATAATTCCATATTTTTGTTAAAAATTCTCAATAATAATAACAATATGAGTACTACAGCTTTCAGTTTTTAATTGAATACGTTTCGCCGTGTTGGTCCCGGCCTCCTTTGTAGAATAGGCCAACTGCCGTTCCGCCAGGCAGGTCGTAAAAGGCGACCGATTGGCTATCGAGTCACTGCCATCGTGGCTACTAGGTGGTAGAGTTCTGCATTGTCTCGCCCGGGTCTGGTACCACCGCCTTACCTATTCCTGCCGCAATAGCGTCAGTGCTTGTCGCTGTCGTGTTCCGGTTTGGAGGGTAAGGTAGCCGGTAAACATATGCATGTGGCATTAGACCTCGCCACAAGATAGCAACGCACCATTAACACCTTTGGTGTCTATAGGCGATGGTTGACTCTTTCCATCAGGAGACCCATCTGCTTGTTTGCTATCTTATTACATAAAAAAAAAAAAAAAAAAATTGAATACGTTTAAATTATGTGTGAAGATATTGTGCGCAATCTAAACACTGCACAACAATAATATTGTACACAATACACACACAAAGTCATAAGATATCTAAGTAGATGGTTCTCCTGATGGAAAGCTAACGACTGCCTATTGACACCAAAGTTGTTAATGGTACGCAATCCTTGTGGCGGGGTCTTAATGCCACACGCATAATTTACCGGCTACCTAACCACCACCAGGAATAGTTAAGGCAGTGATCGGGCGAAACGATGCAGAACTCCTACTATATATATATATATATATATATATATATATATATATATATATATATATATATATATATATATATATATATATATATATATAAATATAACTACCACCTAGTAGCCCCGATGATAATTACAGTATTGCGAATCGGTCGCCTCTTACGAACTGCCTGGCAGAACGGCACACGGTCTATTATTCAAAGGAGCCCTGACCAACAAAGTAACGGATCCATTGATGGAAAGAGATAAATCAATTAATATAGGCTCCAAAATGTCAATGCAAAATATTCTACCAGAACGACGTCAAAAAGTTGTTAAGTGACAGTTTTTGATATATCCTCAATACATAAAACTCCCAAAACCCTTGTATATATGTCAATGGAAATGATTTATCACGTGCAGGTATTCAGATGACGCCGCCGCGATCGCGTTGACAGTTTTACATTGCCCCGGGGAAATGCAAGCGCGGAATAACTTATGGAAATAAAAATTAGCCTATATCCCCGTGTCGTACGGCGTACCCAACGGGCTATGTTTCTAGAGAACGTATAGGTAATGTACGTGGAGGTGCTTTGTCTAATTTTTAATACAACGTCGTAGCTGTAATCTGTTCGCGTCTTGAATTATGGAACTTTTCTTTCAAAACTGCAATGCAACAAGAAGTAGTAATATTATTTTTCCTTTGTGTCTTTTGAAGAATAGAACATCTGCCGTTCTGCCAGGCAGTTCGTAAAAAGCAAACGATTGGTTAAACGAGTCACTGCCACCGTGACTATAGATAGTAAATGTTCTGCATTGTCTCACCCGGGTCTGGTACCACCGCCTTACTTATTCCTGCTGCAATAGCGTCAATGCTTGTCACTGTCGTGTTCCGGTTGGAAGGGTAAGTAAGGTACCCAGTAAACTTAAGTTATGGCATTGTCATCCCGCCAGATGGATAACAAAGCATCATTAAATTTTTTTGTGTCTATAGGTGATAGTTTCTCTTACCATCAAGAAAGCCATCCGCTTCTATGTAATCCTATAAATAAATTTTTAGTCATGTTTTAAGTACTCGAGGTACGGAAAGCTAAAGCAAAGCTAAAAAGCTAAAGTTAAGAAAAAACCGTGTGATGTCGTGGGACACCAGCGAGGAAGGGAGTTCCTTATTACAAAAATATTAATTTCAAGTTCAGTTTTATAGACCGGGATCCCAGGAACAAACTTTTTTTTGATTACTAACATGTTGAATTTTTGTGAACAGCTTCGTTTTGACGAAACAACCACCTTTTCTATCTTCGAAAAATCTCAAATTGGGTAGACAACAAAGTTATGGGGCTTTGAAAATTTTGATTCGGTGAAGGAAAAATATTTATTAACAACAATAATTATTTTTTGACTTAAATCGCTTGATTATATTATGAAAAACACGATGAAACCTTTGTCCTACACATTTGATGGTTTTTTCTGACGAGTCCTTCACTCTAAAATTTCGAAATTATGAGATGTTTAAATTGATATTAATCAATTTAATAACAACCTAATTTTCTCACAACAGCTTGTTAATTATTATTACTATTCATGGGTTACATTGTCCTACACGTAAAGTAGAAACTTTTCTTAGTCCAACACCCTAAAATTTTCTTTTTATCTCTCTTTATTAGTTACCTGATTCGAGATTTTTCGAAGTTAGAAAAGATGGTTGTCTGGTCAAAACGAAGCTGTTCACAAAAATTCAGCTTGTTAGTAATCAAAAAAAATTGTTCCAGGGATCCCGGTCTATAACGTATAAAGAAAATAACTACCCAGGTATGAATTTTTAATTATGATTTTTTATCATATCAAAAAAACTACTTTACAAAATCTTAATCGCTTATATTAACACCTTTATTTTATTTACAATGATTTATAATAATATATAATAATAATAATAGCAAACTGCAATAATAAAAACATTCATCACGTACACTATACATTAGACTATGTATCGCCAATACACATAGACTATACATAAAAATCCTACACTTTTATTTTCGTTACGGACGTTTTTTGCCGGCTAGGTACTTCTCCGCAACGCCCCATGAGAACTTTGTTCTAAAAACTATGACGCGAGCATTATCGAACATTCGCGATGTTATAATATGTCCATTTTAACGTAAAATATTGCTTTTCCAAGTTCATTAAATACAAACGATTGACTGATACGTGTCGCTACACTAGTTACTAGTACTACTAGATGGTAGAGTTCTGCAACGTGTCGCCCGGGTCTGGTACCGATTTAAGTGTTGTAACGATTCAAGCAATCTAAAAACGCTTCAAGAAAAAAATTGAAAAATAATAAATTCAAAAATAAAATCCTGATTCGCGATATCACAATTATTTATCTTGAACACACATACAAGTTTCAACGCTTCTCAAATGGACTTCGGTCCCCAGGCAATACACCTTGCCTGGCTGGAAAGATCTTTCCTTCTCCCTTCCACGTCCTTCCATGACGTCATCAACCTCCATAGTTATGACGTCACCTGACAAAAGTTGGCCCGCTGATTCCATCACTCTATGACACTTCAGCGGTACCGACCAGCGGCGCCACAGTATTCTTGCCGCAATAGCGTCACTAATCACTACTATATTCCGGTCTCGTAGCATATCATCGATAAACTTTCGTGTAGCATTAATACTCTGCCATAAGGCTAGCAACTCACCATTAATATTTTTGGTATCGAAAGGAGAGACATCTGCTCGTTTGCTATCTTATGATATAAAAAATAGTGACGTATAGTGTAGTGTATAGTGACGTTGAGTAATTAGTTTCTTCACTAACATAGTATAAAACAAAGTCGCTTTCTCTGTCTGTCCCTATCAATCTAATCTAATACCTTTAAACGAGCAATTCTTGTATATATAGTTATAATTGGAATCTCGGAATCGGCTCCAACGATTTTCATGAAAGTCACAAATTAGGGGTTTTTCGGGTCAAGGAATCGATTTATCAAGGTTCCAGGTCCAAGAAAAGCTCGGTTCTCAAGATATGGGTATGTGAAAAACTGAGCAAAACTCGGTCAACCAGGTACAGAAAAAAAATTATATGTTCTATAGGAATCAATTTATCAAGTTTAAAGATCCAAGAAAAGATCGGTTTCAAAAATATGTGAAAAACCGAGCAAAGCTCGGTCAACCAGATATTGTATGCTTAAATCTTCAAAACTACGCTACGAATTTTGATGCGGTTTTTTTAATAGATAGATTGATCCTTGAGGAAGGTTTTAGTATATAAAACTTTCCGATATTCCCACGGAAACAAAAGCTACGCGGGTAAAACCGCGGGCAGGTCGTTAGTTTATAATAAAACTAGCGATCCCCTGTCGCCGAAATTCGACCATAGACTTAACCATAAAATCTCTTTTACAATTGAGTTTTAGAATATATGTGTATGTTATACATATCACATGAATGTATTGTGTGTATTGTTTGTTTTTATTAATTTAACGTATTTCTAACATTGATATAAAAACACAAGATACACAAAATTTCAAAAACGTCCTCTAAAAATGAGCGCAATATTTTAAATTGTGCGCTCATTTCAAATAGAATCGCGTCGGTTGCGATACTAAAAATTTTATTTCTTTTCGCAAATTTTTTTTTTTTTTTTTATATCATGAGATAGCAAACAAGCAGATGGGTCTCCTGGTGGAAAGAGTCAACCATCGCCTATAGACACTAAAGATGTTAATGATGCGTTGCTATCTTGTGGCGAGGTCTAATGCCACATGCATAAGTTTACCGGCTACCTTACCCTCCAAACCGGAACACGACAGCGACAAGCACTGACGCTATTGCGGCAGGACTAGGTAAGGCGGTGGTACCAGATCCGGGCGAGGCAATGCAGAACTCTACCACCTAGTAGCCACGATGGTAGTGACTCGATAGCCAATCGGTCGCCTTTTACGACCTGCCTGGCAGAACGGCAGTTGGCCTATTCTTCAACTATAACTATAAGTCTTCCGCTTAAGGTTGGATATGCAAAAACATTGTTTTTAGCCATGTCTATAACTACTTGTATGAAGTTAGGGATAGTTTTGAGAGTCAGTTTTGTTCGGGACTGTGCATATTGGATTTTTTATAAAATGATTTCTAAAGCATTTTATTTAAAAATATTAAATTTCTGCAGTCCTCTGCAATGTAAAATTTTACTATGCCTTTGATACACCACCGTTTGGACAATTGTCTTAAAACGGGGTCAAAAGTTTTTCCTTCGCGTATTAACATCTAGATATAGCAAAGGTTCTCTTACGAAGTACGCAATAGGCAAATCAAACATATTCAGAAGTTCAGTTTTACCACAACTTACTAGCGTCGAATGGTGAAATTTGTGGTGCTGCCCATTGCTACATGTATTGGTTTCTACGAATAAATCTTTGTAAATCGATAACCAAAATCAAAAAGCTTTACATACTTATCCGAGATGCATAGACAATGAAATATATATGTACAGATATATTAATATATAATGATGAGACTGAGCTAAAGTTGAGATTTCTATAAATATAAAAACCAAACACATTTTGCGCTATCCGGCAATCCACATATTTTAAGCCAAGTAAGTACAGTAATAGATCAAATAATGATTTGATTCTTTGAAACTGAAATGGCAATTATTACTGAGATATCCTAAAATAACCAGATCCTATCCAAAAACACAGTAATAATAAAAAAAATATAATAAAATAACAAACTTTTCAAATTCAATATCAATATAATTTAAGATTAAAGTTTTACCTGCAAGTTTAGAGTCTTTTGCCTTTCCAATAAAAAGAAAAAAAACAACATGTCAGTATTTAATACAAATTGTATAAAATTTTATAAATTCCGATGTATATTTATGTGATTTTGCTGTTTCACCAATATTCTGATACAAAATTATTTAATTCAAATATTATACCTATTTATTTTATTTAAAAAAATTAAGAAAATTTCCAAAGTTATGTAATAACGTAATGAGGATCATTATCCTTATATAATTTTTCGTCAATACTGAAAACAAAATAATATATAAAGTGTATTTTGAGAATAACTTGTGTTACAAAATATTTAATAACAAATTCAAAAAATAACTCACGAAATCCATTGGTAGATCGCTGAAACTGTAAGTTCACCATTTTCTCTAAGCGCTCGTTCAATCAATTCAGGATACGTATATGGCGGTTTTTTCACTGCAGAGACTGCAGGTGAAGTTTCACGGGCTATTGCCACCTGTTTTTCTACAGGTTCATCATCCGGAACTTTGACGTTCACAAACTCATCTAGCCTGAAGTTTAGAAGCCAAGCAAGACTCGCACAGTCATTGTCGTCATCCGCTGTTTTAGATAATTTCCTTCTACGCCATTTAGTTTTATCGCCTGCCGTTTTGCTTGCCATGTCTGACAAACTAAGCTGACTGAGCTTAAGTTTGGTTTTCGAACACGCCACAACGTACCAGGCACCGCTATCTCCGGCCGCATAGATAATATACATATACCACCTCTATGGTGTATTTTAATAATAACCCATGCGCAAGGAGGTTAAATACGTTAAAAATATTTTTATTGTATTAATTTATTTGGGAAGCAAATATTTAGGAATAAAGTAAATTTACAATGCATAAATATAATTTGTAATTTATCTTTTTGGCCATACAATTTAAAAGCTCTATTATGGCTAATTAAGCGATGTTAGCTACGTGTGTACCTAGGGTTGAACATATTTAGATTTGACTTATCTAATATTTTGATATGAATTACAATAAAAACACATAAAATAATATCAAAAATATTTAAATGAAATTAATTTTTACGTAGTAAGCTTAATTAAATGTTTTTCACATTCTTTATTTTTTCTGTATTTTGGTCTTGAGTTTGGCCCCTCTTGGAAAAAAAGACAATCTGACTTTTTGCCAGGCATTTAGTAAAAGGCGAAAGATTTGCCAAAAGTTTCACTATCATTATGACTGTCTGGTGGTAGAGTTTTACAACGTGTCATAGGGTTTGGTTTACTTTTTTTATAAAAGAGGGGGCAAACTTGTAAGGGGTTTACCTGATGATAAGTGATCTCTGCCCACCATGGACATCCCGTAAAACCAGTGGTCCTGTAGCTTTTAAGAATAAATGAGCTCTTTTCTAGTAGGTTCCCAAGTCGTATCCGTTGGAAAAACTTCGCCGGTAATAGATTCCACAAAGTAGCTGTACAAGGCAAAAAGCTGAAAAAAAAAACAAATGATTTTACTATTATTGAGAGACAAAAAATATCCTAGATATGAGTTATCTATTGCCCTATGAGAACAAATTATTTAAAAAAGAAATAAAAAATCTGTTGATCCGATCTCTACTAATCTTCACAAGATCATCTTTACAAGATGTGAGGCAAGCAGCATGCCTACCTATTATTATAAATATTATTTTTATTTGTTTAAAATTTGTGCAGAAACATGTACAGAGAGGTGGATTTAATGCTACATGGCATTCAATACCAGTCAAAAACAGTAATAACGATAAGGTGTACAGAAAAACTCATTACAATTGTTTACTATTAACATAATTGACTAAATTAATATTAAAATAATCAAAACATTAACATAATACGATATTTTATCATTTATAGTTATAAATTACATAATCTATACATATAATAAAATCGTAGGAAAGTCAAAACTGTACATTCAATATTTTTTTAAAAGAATACTTGGGGCGTGATCTACAATCGATATCGAAGCTAAAATATAGATTTTAGAATTTTTGTCTATTTGTCTGGATGTCTGTTTGTCTGTATATATGTCCGGGATAAACTCAAAAAGTACTGCATGGATTTTCTTCAAATTTTGCATGAATATTACTAATAGGTCGGGTCAACACATAGGCTACATACTATCACGCTATCACATACGGGGGAGAAGCAGTGCGGAGTCGTGAGCAACAGCTAGTTAATAATAATTACATAATTTATCTATATACTTACTTTTATTTTCCCATAGCCCTACATACCTATATATTATGCTCATAAATATAAGTATTGATTATTCTCTAATACATTTTCTCCCAAACAAACAGCACACAAAAACACATATACTCTAACAGATTTGCTTTTTGTTGTATTTCTAGTTATGTGTTATACTAAATATATATAGTATATGATACATAAACCTATTAGCTACCCGTTAGTGATTGTAAAAATGCTTGTAGAATAGGGTACAAGAAGAAATCCTTACTTCGCGGATACATGTACTGCAAATATTATAATATTGTACCTATTTTGATATTCGACTGTGGATTTTTAGTTGAAAGAAAAAAAAAATTTTAACCGACTTTAAAAATATAATAAGATCTATTTCAGTTTCCAATCACGTGTGCTTTTCTTAAGTGTATTTATGTATATTTGTCTACGAATTTCTCGGAAACAAAAAAAATATCGAAATGAATTTATTTTATTTAGATTAGATACATTCCAACTCAAGGAACAGTCTAAGTTTTGTCGAAATCGGTAAAGTAGTTTTTAAAATATTACCCATAGTTGAAATAATTGAAGTCGGTTGAATTTTTTAAAGTACTTTTGACGAAATTTGTATTCATTTACATGATTAAAAATTAAGTAAGAGTATTTTAAAATTAATATATTCAGTAGTTTAATATGAAGATACATCTTTGGTGGTTATAGACGATTGCTAAATCTTTCAATCAAGTAAAGTCATCTACTTATTCTTAATCTGTAATATTTTAAATAATGAAACTCATCAAAATGGTCTACGAATTAAAGTTCTCGGAGTACAATTTGATGTCTTCCAGTCAAACTATCTGTGTATAAAGCCAGGGTACATCAAACTTTCGTCAAGAACTTCAGTTCGTCAAAATAACACAATCTCTAACAAACTAATCACGTTTATCTCTGTCAGCATTATATCACTAAAAACAGTGAAAGGTCATATTTTAGGATGTAAATCGTTAGATTTACCTTACAAAATACTCTGTATCGCAGACTATCGCGTGTGTAAAATTACTGTGAAACCAATGGAAACTGTGGATTATTCCGTGATTCTTTAGCACTAAATATGGAATCAAGCAATGAAATTTTATGAAAATCCAATCTTCTCATAAGCGTATCAGGTAACATATATTCCAGCATCTTCTTTATATTGATACGAACTCAGCCATTACCACAGATATATTTTACTAAAAATATGGCATGTTTAGATGTCCAAATACGTGTACTAAATGTCGTAAGTGTGTGTATATTTGTTTGTTTATTGTAGTGTGTATTATATGTATGTTTGTCCACGAATTTCTCCGGAACTCAAAGCCATATTAATTTTTTTTATATTAATTAAGTATGTTCCAACTACAAGGTACAAGGTATACAAGTAATACAATTAAGTATGTACAAGGATACAGTCAAAGTTTCGGGTTCAAAATAGGTTTAGTAGTTTTTGAGATGTGAGTATAGTTGATATTTTAAGTTGGTTTAAATTTGAAATTACCACACGGGGCACACTAAAAGTTTTGCACTTCTAGCTAATCGGAACTATTTTAATTTCGAATGTTATATTTTTAAAACGTTACAAACTTCTTAGTAATAAAAAAAAAATGGCGGGAAGTGATTTGTCATTTTTTTTATCACACATCAAAGTTTTACGTACGCAACGAAAATTAAATTAACTCGAAAAGCTTTAAGAGCGATGATTTTTTGTGATTTTAAAAGTTCTCTTTCTCCGCAAGACTGTGCCGCTCGTTTTCAAAATGCTTTTGGGAGAAAAGCACCTTGTTTGAACACCGTCGGGCGATGGTTTGCTGAATTTGAGAGAAGTCGAGTTTCTTTACATGACGAATTTCGTGAAGGGCGGCCTTCAACTGCCGTCAACGAAAATAATGTGGCTATTATTAAGCGGTTAATTGAAGAAAACCCCCGGATTACCTATAAGACAATTCGAGGACTATTGGGGATTGGTATGAGCCAAATTCAGAAAATTTTACTCGAAGAATTGAAAGTTCGGAAACTTTGTTGTCGTTCCCATGAGGGATCCCCTCATGAACTGACAGCGGAGCAGAAGCGGGCTCGCGTGGAATGGTCCTCACAGACACTACTGAAGTACGACCACGGACATTCTAATGCTGTTTATGATATTATCACAGGAGACGAAACGTGGATTTATTGTTTTGAACCCGAAAAAAAAACAGCAATCTTGTGATTGGTTGTTTGAAAATGAGAACAGGCCAACAAAAGTGAGACAGGCGAGAAACGTTGGTAAAAAAATGATCGCATTTTTTTCTCAGCTACGGGTCCCATCTATACAATTCTACTTGAAAATCAAAAGATTGTTAATGCGGAGTGGTATTCTACCATTTGGTTACCAAGGGTGTTAGAAAAAGTTCGCGAAATACGACCCAAAAGCTGCATTCTCCTACACCATGATAACGCTTCTTCACACATGGCCAACAAAACAAAGTGATTTTTAGTTTCCGAAAAAGTACATCTGGTCACTCACCCTGCCCATAGCCCCGACCTAGCATCCTGTGATTTCTGTATTTTCCCCAAAATCAAAGATTTGATGAGAGGTTTTACTTTCACCAACTGAGGCAGTGATAGCGTTCAATCAGCACGTAGAAAACATGCCTTCAGATCTGTGGTCCTCCTGTTTTAAAAAATGGTTCGATCGCATGAAAAAATGTTTAAAATGTAAAGGAGATTATTTTGAAAAGCAATAAACATAATATTTTGGTTATAATATGTGGATTTTTAAGTTACGCAAAACTTATAGTGTGACCTACGTATTATTACTATATTGATTTTGATGTCACATTGGACGTAAGTAACGCTAGATTAATAGACCTAGGGGAATCGGAAACATCAGAGTTGATGGTATAATTTAGAATCAATAAAAATCTACAGGTTATAAGTTTTCTGTTTCCATCAAGATAACCATCTATTTTATTTACTACAAGCTACCTTACCCTCTAAACCGAAACACGCCAGTCATAAGACATATTCTATTGCGACAGGACCAAATAACTTGAAATATGTAACGATAGGATATCTCTGTCCGCAACTAAATTGTCACCTCGTTGTTCGCGTACATTTTACGTGTCCTGTTAAATTCAATTACTTTTCCAATTTGCAGCTCGAATGCGGATTTCGCGGATTTTTTTCGATAAAAGCTGGAGGATTAATGTTTTATGTGCTAACTTTATGTAAAAGATTAATGAATTTTACATACGTTTTCGTTTTTATATCGAATTAATACACTGTTTCAAAATCGCATATTTTCACTGTTTAATTATTGTGGAATCGGATTTCGTGTTATAAAATTCCTGTAATATTTTATTGATACAGGATTTATTCAAGTTTCATTTTTTATTGGCAGAATAAAAATGAAATAATAGTAGCTTTTATAGCCTTACTATCAGTGTTTTTACGAAATGCCAATAGGTGATACCCTGAAGAGCTACAACAACGACAACATGCTAGCGGGCAAGCAAAAACGCTTAGCTATAGACTAAATTTACATTAAGGTATCTCACGCTAAGCCTATCTGTAAGAATGAACCTTGGCTTAGTGCGACGTTTTGACTAATTATGGTGGGCAGGAGTTGTGACATTGCGGCCCGTATTTTCGCAGGGCAACGCTTCCCTCGGGTCTCGAGGTTTCTACCTATTATGGTTATATGGTTATGAGAATTATTTTGATTATTAATTTTACGAATGTTTTCTGCGTAATTGATATGGTAAAATGTTTTTGGTCTGTGTGTCGCATGTCGCGTGACGGTCGACCGCGGAATAAGGATAAAGTGAAAGACGCTCGTCAGAGCAGCGAAAAAAAGTTTCACTTTTACTGTGGTTTCATAAAACCACACAATCCGTTTTTTTATATCAAGATAGCAAACAAGAAGATGGGTCTCCTGATGGAAAGAGTTATTGTTATTATATCCATTGCCTATAGACACCAAAGGTGTTAATGGTGCGTTGCTATCTTGTGGCGAGGTCTAATGCCACAGGCATAAGTTTTATTACCGTTACTCGCCAAACCGGAACACCACAGCGACAAGCACTGATGCTATTTCGGCAAGAACAAGCAAGGCGGTGAAACCAGATTCGAGCGAAACGATACAGAACTCTACTACCTAGTAACTACGATGGTAGTGACTCGAAAAGCCATTCGGTCGCCTTGTACGACCTAACTGGCAGTAAGGCTGTTGGCCTATTTTTCAAAGGAGCCCGGGACTAACACGGTGGGTTTTTATTGTGTTATTTTTTTATATTACAAATGGCAAACAATCAGATTCTTCTGATGAAATGAGACAACTGTCGGTTCTAGACATTATAATATTCACTAGTGACAATTTATTGGCAACATGTTTACTGGCGACTTTAGAAGGTTACACAAATAATATCTGAAACGATGATGTAAAAGCAATGTTTCGAGGAAAGATCAAAACAAGTGGGAATATAGAATAAGAAAATTCTGTGAGAATCTCCTGGAGTCATAGGGTTATTTATTGTAAGTAATTTTAGTCAGCGAATAGTTTTTATTTTTATAAATTACTAGCGACCTGCCCGCGGTTTCACCCACGTAGCTTTTGTTCCCGTGGGAATATCGGAAAATTTTATACACTTTAACTTTCCTTAAGAATCAATCTATCTATTTAAAAAACCGCATAAAAATCCGTTGCTTAGTTTTAAAAATTTAAGCATACACAGGGACAGACAGAGAAAGTGACTTTGTTTTATACTATGTAGTGATGATGTAAGATCGCAAACAAGCAGACGGCTCTTCTAATCGAAAGAGAATCATCGCTTATAGAGAAGCGTTATCGCTATGTAGTGTCTTCACGCCCGTTTCCCTAGAGAGGCAGACAGAGGTACAACTTGTGCACACACAATTAACCGAAGATACTTATGGTTAATTGTACTAACATTGAGTCAGCTTAGGACAATCCTAAATAGTATGCTGTCACATTGTTTTCATTTACTTAATACAAGAAGTCACAGCATAACATTTAGGATTGTCGTAAGCTATGATAATGTTAGTGCATTGGCCATTAGTTCCACAATATGATAGGTGTCCAGCCTATCCAATCCTTTCCAATCCTTCTCCAATCCTGGGCAACTTTGTTTTTATCAAAAAACTGCAAAAATATAAACATAAAAACATAAACATAAACATAAACATAATCATGTGCTTATCTCAACGCTATTGTATGGAAGTGAGAGTTGGGTATGTCAGAAAGGGCATTAAAGTAGAATCAACGCGGTTGAGATGAGGTCGCTAAGAAAAATATGTGGACACTCGCGGACCGGGTTCGTAATGTCGAAGTGAGAGATAGGTTAGGTTTGAAAGAAAGTGTCGGTGTAAAGATGAGAAAGGGCATGCTCCGTTGGTTCGGACATGTAGAAAAAATGGTAGATGAAAGGTTAGCAAAACAGATATACAATGCGAATGTGAAAGGATGTAGGTACCGGGGAAGACCAAGACTGATATACCACGATCAGATTGATCGAGTACTGTCCGAAGGTGGTGTCAAGAGTCTTCGCAACCGGCGTGTGTGTTTGAAGAGAGTGATGAATATGGAGGAAGCGAGACAAGCCTGCAAGGATCGTGATGTATGGCACTCGGTTCTCTCTGCCTACCCCGTAAGGGATCTGGCGTAAAAATATATGTGTATGTGTGTGAAAAAACACATTTTTTTTATTTGATCGTGTGATCATCGCCGGCACTGAACCACTAAACCACAGAGTATCACTTTTACACATATAATGTGGTGGTACTATATACCCGGGCGTAGTAGTTGTCATAGACGTTCCAGAACTCTATCACTTAGTATGTAGTGATCTTTTACGAACTTCTCGGCACAATGGTAGATGGTCTATTCAAAGGGAGCCCCCGTGTTGGTCCCGGGCTCCTATGTAGAAAAGGGCAACTGCCGTTCTGCCAGACTGGTCGTAAAAGGCGACTGACTGGCTACGCGAGTAACTACCATCATGGCTAATAGGTGGTAGAGTTCTGCATTGTCTCGCCCGGGTCTGGTACCACCGCCTTATCTATTCTTGCCACAATAGCGTCAGTGCTTGTCGCTGTCGTGTTCCGGTTTGGAGAGTAAAGTAGCCGGTAAACTTATGCATGTGGCATTAGACCTCGCCACAATATAGCAACGCACCATTAACATCTTTGGTGTCTATAGGCGATGGTTGACTCTTTCCATCAGGAGACCCATCTGCGTGTTTGCTATCTTATGATTAAAAAAAACGCACGCACGCACGCACGCGCGCACGCGCGCACGCACGTACGCACACACGCACACACGCGCACACGCACGCACGCACACACTGACACGCACACACACACACACAACTACTTAAAAAATTGCTAATTACATATATTTTACTTCTAAGTGTATCACTTGCCTTACTTAGTACCTATATTGCTCAAGTATCAAAGCATTCTTGTTAAGAAAGAGCGACGCCTCCTAACACAAGTGCTCGTGTACTTAAAAGAAGACGCCATTCATAACTGAAATTTTTGCAAAAATATGATACTGAATAAATAAATTTTTAGTTTTTCATTTTCAATTTAATAATCTCATCATTCCGATATATTTAGAGTGGAGGACTCGCCAGAAAAGCCATCAAATATGTAGGGAATCAGTTTTTCGTGTTTTCCATAAAATAAATAAATCTATACATAAATACAATATAATAAAATTGTAGGAAAGTCAAAACTGTACATTGAATATTTTTTTAAAAGAATATTTGTGTATTGTGAATGTTTGTATGTATGTCCGGGGTAAACTCAAAAAGTACTCCATGGATTTACTTCAAATTTTGTATGAATATTACTAACAGGTTGGATTAACACATAGGCTACATATTATCACGCTATCACCTACGGGGGAGGAGCTGTGCGGAGTAAACGAAGTCCGCGCGGACGAAGTCGCAGGCAACAGCTAGTAATAAATAAATATTCAGTGGACAAATTACACTTACTGATCTAACCCCAAAGTAAATAAATTATTTGCTTGTGTTATGGGTGTTAGTCAACGATGTTAATACATAGAAAGACATATATAAATACTGGAATATATTTAATAAACACCGAAACTCGGAAACACAAACATTTATGCTCATCACACAAATGCTTGTCCCCATCGGGGATCGAACCCGAGCTCCGTTGATTGCGTGGTCAGAGTAACTAACCACTCAGCCAACAGGACGGTAAAATAATCAAGCGATTGATGTAAGAAACTAATTATTTTTATTAATCAATATTTTTCCTTCGCCCAATTAACACGTTTGAAACTCCATAACTTTATTAGTTACCCGATTCGAGATATTTTAAAGATAGTAAAGATTAGCGTCTTGTCAAAACGAAGCTGTTCACAAAAAATCAGCTTGTCATTAATCAAAGGTAAAAATGTTCCAAAGACCACGGTTTATATAAAAACAAAGAAAATTATAACACAGCTAGATTTGAATCAACAACCGATCTTACTTTTAGGCCAGGCAATGCTCTTACACAGCTGAGCTAATCTCAAAGATACAATCTGGCGAAATTTTCCTTTGGTTTATCGAAGTTAAGTTTACCGGATCATTTGATCAGTGCTTGCTTCAAGATTAAAAGATGAATGTAAAAACTCTTTAATAATATTAAAATGTTTTAATTAACTAAAACCAAATTAATTTATTATGCTCGACATTATTCCACAGCAGTCGCGAATATGTGCAAAGAGATTGAAAATTCTATTTCGTGGTATTCGCGCAAAGTAAAACAAAACTACGTATCAACGCAATATAAATATGGTCACAGTTTACACTCAGCTTAACGAAGTACACAGTCGGAGAACGCAAACATTTCACTACCTCGTTGTTTTCGTAAATAATCGTTTTCTGTGTACCCCATATAGATGTTTGCTTACCCTACACGCTATGCGATGCGTCGTTGGAATTATTATTGAAAAATTTTAACGTAAAGATTGCATGAAGACGTGTTTATTTTTGCCATTTACTTTAACAAGAAAATGTCAAAAATAAATTAAAGACGTAAAGTAATAACTTTGAAGAATAGATCAAGTGTCGTTCTGAAAGATAAGTTGTATAAGAAAACCGATTGGAGTCTAGCAGATGATGACATACTGCTACCGTCCCTCGGATGAGCACGGCCGATCAGTCCCGTTCATCGCTAGAAAAAGTCTATAATCATTGTTAGGTCGGTGAAATGCGGTGATGGAGATCGCTATTTCACCATTCATCTGGCCAACTGACAAAACAGTGAATCGTAGTGAACCGAAAAGTCAGCACATGATCGGTTTACTCATACCCCCCCCCCCCCCGCAACCTTTTTAATTCCTCATTGTACCTATTGTACCAGTAATATTAAATGTTAGCAGTTACTTCTCACGCGCATACATTAGTACACGCACCCATGTTTTTTATTTTATTTACTAGCTGTTGCCTGCGACTTCGTCCGCGCGGACTTCGTTTACTCCGCACTGCTCCTCCCCTGTAGGTGATAGCGTGATAATATGTAGCCTATATGTTGACCCGACCTGTTAGTAATATTCATGCAAAATTTGAAGTAAATCCATGCAGTACTTTTTGAGTTTACCCCGGATATACATACAGACTAACAGACAAACAGACAAAAATTCTAAAAACTATATTTTTGGATTCGGTATCGATTGTAGATCACGCCCCAAATATTGTTTTTAAAAAAAAATTCAATGTACAGTTTTGACTTTCCTACGATTTTATAATTTGTATAGATTACAAATAAACATTTTTTTTTATTTCATAACATATTCATAAGGAATTAATACTATAAAATAATAGCTCTTAATTAAAAAACTAAAATAACAGCTAGAATGTGTATTGATAAGAGTAATGTGTAGTCGCAAAA
The DNA here is from genome assembly GCA_036924255.1 of Apodemia mormo. Taxonomy (NCBI): domain Eukaryota; kingdom Metazoa; phylum Arthropoda; class Insecta; order Lepidoptera; family Riodinidae; genus Apodemia; species Apodemia mormo. Next base: position 3,372,382 of record JAUPFN010000006.1, on the reverse strand, counting down.
CTGCAAACCAAACTGCTTTTAATTAAATGGGTTTTCTTTTGAAAATCAATGAAGCTGCGACAATTCAATGCAATGCACGGAATCGAATTAAAATTGGATTCTGTTTCGCATTTTGTTTTGCTTTGGACGTGAGGTGGATTGCGGTATCTATTCCTGTAAAATTACTAACTGGATTTTGAACAAAATGGACTTAATTAATGTACTGTCCGATTCGTATATTAGGTAATAGTAGGTTTTTCCGTCTAACTGTGGATTTCCTTTTATAAATAGATCATCTGGCAATCTATCATGTTAGGGCCTGTTCACATCTCCACGTCAAAACGCGGTCAACGTGGAAAGAAGCGGCGTCGCAGAACGTTGCGTTGCTGCGTCATGCTAGCACACGGTACGACAACGTCACCGTGATACGACACGTCTGATATAGTTGAGCGCTCGTTCAGTTAATGTTTCATTGTCTTAGCGATTACTTGTGAATAAAAGATGTTGGAAACATTGATTGTGATTTATTGATTTCACTTGTTAAATAACAACTAGTGCTTTAGAACAAGACAATAGATGATTTTAAGCACAACAAATTTACAAAGCATAGCGACGTGTACGTTGCGGCGTCGTGACATGCATTTTTATGATACGGTGACATAAATTTGCACGTTATGATCGTGCCGCGTTACCGCACCATTATACGTTGACGATGCCGTGACGTGGAGATGTGGACCTTAACACCTATAGTGTGTTACTACTATAGGTGTTAAGGTCCTATAAATAAATGCTAGCTCGACTGATCCGAACCTTTGATTAATGATAAGCACAATTGGTGGTTACGTCCTTTATTGTAATGAACAAGTTCGGTTTGGGTATACCTATTAGATAATATATTTAGCACTTACAATTTTGCTCGTCCGTCCTTTAGATAGTTATTCACCACAATAACACACACACACAAAACACTGTTCAATTTACTAATTATTATATCACACGCGAGAAATAATTTAATTTTCGAAAGACACCTAGTTTTAACGCCGGTAATTCGATGCGCACTCGCTAATTGATTTTTTGAATCTGAGACCATTCACGCGATCGATGCATGGACGCAGGCGGCAGGACTGCACGGTCTACGTGTATAACGTTGCGCTTGCAATTTTGCTATGTATTTTATTAATTAATTTATTATTGATATATTTTTATATTTAATATTTTATTTATTTGTTTATTAATATTTTAGGTTTGTAGCTACGCTACACTACCATCGTGACTATTAGGTGGTAGAGTTCCGCAAAGTCTTGTTTAGGCAGTCTCTGATTGAAGCGATGCCAATCTGGTCAAGTTTAATGAAACTAAGACCCAAGCGTGTCTATTCTCCGCTAAGCGGAGTCCGTTCCATCTATTTCCATCTTTCCAGGGTGTGTCCGAGCCGATAACTGACTACTTCGAGCTCCTTGGTATCACCTTAAGGCCTACTCTCAACTTTGGTTCATACATCGAATCTAAAGCCCAAGTTTCCTCAAAAAAACTTGGTATTCTGGCGAAGGTGAGGCAGTATTTCAGCACGAGACAGTTGCTCAATCTTTATAAAGCACAAGTCCGTTCGTGCATGGAATATTGCTCTCACCTAGCTTGCTCTAGGCATCCCCATATGGTGGACGTTCCACGTAACGGACAAAGCGGTTCGAATTAAACGACTCAAAATTCTTTATTCGAACCGCAAAGAACTGGAACATGCTTTCTTAGTCTGTGTTCCCCTACGAGTACAATCTGAGGATCTTCAAGAGAAGAGTGAACAGGTACCTTCTAGGGAAGCACGTTCCATCTTAGGCCGCATCTTAGCTTACCTTCAGGCGAGATCGAGGTCAAGCGCTTCCCTATTGATAATTAAAAAAAAAGGTTTTGTACCACCCGTATGCTTATTCCTGCCACAATTATGACAATTCTCGTCACTATCGACCGTACGGGAGCCCTCTACTTGTTTGCTATTTTATGATTTACTAGCTGCAGCGTGTAGCCCGCTGCATTATAAAAGTTTTTGGCGAATCCCGTGGGATCATCTAAACTTGTCGGGATAAAAAGTAGCTCATGTGCTATTCCAGTTCATCATCTACTTATGTATCAAATTTTATTCAAATCCGTTCAGTAGTTTTTGCGTGATTGTGTAACAAACATCCACCCTTACATCCACCCAAACATCCAAACTTTCGCATTTATAATATTAATATGTAGGAAGTGGGTCAGATATGATAAATAAAATGCGGATGTGGTAATATAACAACTCTTTATATTTTGTTCAACTTGTATCAAAAAAATAACATAAAATCACTATTAAAGCTTTCCATCACTAATGACTAGTTCTCGTTTAACAATTCCAAGTAACTTAATTATTCCTTATTACAAATAAGTCATAATTTAAGCAATAGATAGTCAATTATAAATTGTACTGCGACTAATTTATAGTTGACAATAATAATTAACTTGTTTGCACAAATTAATTATCCGAGAGTCAAGGATAAGCTACTAGCAAGATACAACAAGTGTACCGAGCCACGCCAGAGCCTAGACTGCCTTATCGGCGGGCGCTCAGAGCCTTTTATACAGGTAGCAAAACAAGTTGAGTAGTAGGGATAACGAACGATGCGCTTGCCGGCCCAGGCCGAGCATTTGTTGTTTACACTTTACAATATTCTTGCATTTGACGAAGCGGACGCCGTCACGGCCATACTGACATGCACACGTCCTCGTGTGCGCATCTTTATACATCTGAGGACAAGGAACGCCTCGTTCATCCTGACATATCTTTTAGAAAACTAAACATAATCTTATTTTTATTTTTTTACAACTCTATAATTAGCGTAATCTTTTAGCGAAATGTTACAATAGTGTGCTGGTCCGGTAACCCCTTCAGCAACTACAACTATTAAACCTTTCTCGTCAGTTTTGAAACCGGAGAGTGGATCCTACTAAGCTAGGAATCCCTCATCAATTAAAAAAACCGGAGACTGGATTGTACTAAGCTTCCTCTCATCAGTTAAAAACCGGAGACTGGAGTGTATTAAGCTCCCTCTCATCAGTTAAAAACCGGAGACTGGAGTGCACTAAGCTCTCTCTCATCAGTTAAAACCGGAGACTGGAGTGTACTAAGCTCCCTCTCATCAGTTTAAAACCGGAGACTGGAGTGTGCTAGGCCAGAAATCCCTTTAGCTAAAGTGCTAGATCGGAAATCCCTTTAGCTGAGAGTGCTAGACCGGAAATCCCTTTAGCTAACAGTACTAGACCGGAAATCCCTTTAGCTGAGAGTGCTAGACCGGAAATCCCTTTAGCTAACAGTGCTAGACCGGAAATACCTGTAGCTAATGCTAGACTGGGTTGTAATTCCTGTAGCCAAAAGGCTAGACCGGAATGAACCCCTTTAGCTGAGTCATTGGACCGGACACTCCCTTCAATGACTCTAATCTTCCTACATTTTTTGTCAATCCTACATTTTTTTTGTCAATCCTGCATCTTTTGTCAATCCTGCATCTTTTGTCAATCCTGCATCTTTTGTCAATCCTAATTTTTTTGTTAAATTACTTCTTTTACTTTTTTTTACATTGATTTTTTTCATAGTTTTATAAGACTGCCATTTCCTTTAATTATTTTTTTTTGCTTTTTTTTACTTATATTTTTAGTGATATATTTTTTTTATCATCATTTTACTACATTTTTTTTCGTTTACTTTATATCGTATTTTTTTGCTGATGATGCAGCCTCATGAACAGTGGCATTAGTTATTACAAGATTAGAGAATCTCCTTCGCAGGTATTTCGAAGATATTAAAAACTCTGACTGTTATAACTATTTACAATATACACTGCATTTCTATCAATATTGTTTGGACCAGTTTAATGAACAAGATCATTATCATGAGTATACGCCGTCACGTCATCCTTGTTATAATTTTCATATAGGTACCTCAAGAAACCCTACAGGAATATGGGGAACTTCGCAGAGGCTATCACGGGCGCACTTGTTTTCTAAAATTGCGGTAACTTTTAAGGAGCCCTTATATTTTGAGTCAATTTTCGTTTAGTGTCGTTCTTCATTCCTAACAAAGACAAAGTCACCTACACTAAAAGGTTTAACCTTTAATTACCTCTACTCAACCGTAAAATGTCCGATTTGGCTGATTTTTTTTTCAAATCTTGTAGATACTTTTGCGAGTTTTTGTTAGTTGCCGAATGTCAAACCTAATGCTACTGAGCGCGTGTTAAATATTACCTAACCGCTTTTGCCATGATTTGTCAGAGAATTATACTGCGCTATCATTATTAAACCCTACAAGAATCGCATTACATATTCGGACCGACTGTTAGCTCTATATGTGCCTGTCGCAAGAAGATGTAAATCTGTATTGTTTTCTTTTTTTTTTTAAATATTAGTTTGAGTTTAGTTGGTAATAAACGTTAAGATTGCTTATTAACGATCTTCAAAGGGTCAACTAATTCGATTTCAGCTCGACGAATTTAAGCCCGACGGTTTTAATTCAATTGGTTGTCAATTGTTTTTAAAAATATCTACCAAGCGCTCTCTATCTTTACCTACAAAGTCAGTATTTACCATACTCTCGCTAGCATATTTTGAAACTGAGCAGGATTGTGTTTAAGTATTGTTAAGCATTAACCTGTTTTCGCTTAGTTCCTATTCTACATTATCAGGTCAAACGTGAAACTACCTCTAAATTTAAATTTTGCCTTGTGGTTAAGCATTTGATTTGTTCAGTGGAAACTACATCAAAACAAGCGACTATTTAGAGATTCTTGTTCATAAAACCGTTCTCTTACAAAGGAATCACAACAGATTTGTTTGATATGGTTACATTCTAAACCAGACTCAAATATAAAAGATAATTAAATTCTACTTAGTGTAATACACCATGTAACGCTCTGGAACAGATGTTGACTGGATTTCCGTTTTTCGGAACTCGAAGTGGCAACTTCTTTCTTCTTGTAGCGCATCAGACAAATGGAAGCTTTGTGGCTGGGCCGGGGTCACAACATACATAGCAGACCACTGGTGGTCGGCCACTGGACACGCCACCAGAGATAGTGGTAGATGACCTGCTTTCGCTGCAAGCAAAAATTATTTGAGATAAGTTTCCGTTTATCACGACAATCGTTGTCACGATGTTCAATTCTATCACAAAAATTTCAACTTCCTCGAAATGCAGTGGTGCTCTTAAATCGGTTCATATCTACGTCTAAAAGAATATAGTTTGCCAAGACAGCAGTTTGTGAAGTAGGTGACGGCATGACTCTTAAGTGAGTAAGTAGGTACAATGATTTGATCAACCCCGTCTAATTGTTTCTTTTCTATAATAATTTAAGTAGGCACATCATCTAGTAAGGTACACCACAAAAATGCTATGAGACAGATGAAGTGTCTTTGGAACGACAGAAGCATCTCGTTAAAAACAAATCAGAGGCTGGTTCGTACGCTGGTGTTCTCCATATTTACGTACGACGCAGAGTCATGGACACTAAAAGCTGCAGACAGACGTCGCATTGATGCGTTTGAAATGAGGTGCTGGAGGAAAATGTTACGTATCCCTTGGACAGCATACGGGACCAACGCCTTCATACTAAAACAACTTGGAGTAAAGATCAGACTGTCTGCTACGTGCCTTCAAAGAATTCTATAATACTTCGGCCACATCTCTAGAAAGCAAGGAGACAATCTCGAAAAGCTAATCGTGACCGGAAAAGTAGAAGATAAAAGACCACGTGGTCGTACGCCTATGCGATGGACAGACCAGGTTTGCACCAATCTCATGTCTAAAAAGTTTTATGATTCTCTGCACGCCGCTGAAGATAGAGTCCAATGGCGTAATATTGTGCTATCAAGAACGATCTAATGAGGAGGTTACGACCCTCAGTAATGAAGAATACGAAGCAAGGAGGAGGATACCAGTTAGTCATATCGTCTGCTTCATCAGAATCAAAGTGTATCAATTTAATGGGAGTTACAGAACGTGAATTAATATTTTCTACTATTTTTCAAAGAATAGTTTCCACACCACAAGCGAAAAGAGACATTTTACTGTTCTACATAATTAACCGAAATAGTTTGGTGCTGAAGTGGGAGTGAATCCGATCCCACTTCTGATGTAGGAAGTGGGTCAGATATGATAAATAAAATGCGGATGTGGTAATATAACAACTCTTTATATTTTGTTCAACTTGTATCAAAAAAATAACATAAAATCACTATTAAAGCTTTCCATCACTAATGACTAGTTCTCGTTTAACAATTCCAAGTAACTTAATTATTCCTTATTACAAATAAGTCATAATTTAAGCAATAGATAGTCAATTATAAATTGTACTGCGACTAATTTATAGTTGACAATAATAATTAACTTGTTTGCACAAATTAATTATCCGAGAGTCAAGGATAAGCTACTAGCAAGATACAACAAGTGTACCGAGCCACGCCAGAGCCTAGACTGCCTTATCGGCGGGCGCTCAGAGCCTTTTATACAGGTAGCAAAACAAGTTGAGTAGTAGGGATAACGAACGATGCGCTTGCCGGCCCAGGCCGTGCATTTGTTGTTTACACTTTACAATATTCTTGCATTTGACGACGCGGACGCCGTCAAATATATATTTTTTGCTTGCATCATCACTACATAGTATAAAACAAAGTCGCTTTCTCTGTCTGTCCCTATGTATGCTTAAATCTTTAAAACTACGCAACGGATTTTAATTCGGGTTTTTTTAGTAGATAGATTGATTCTTGAGGAAGGTTTTAGTATATATATATCTTTCCAATATTCCCTCGGGAAAAAAAGCTACGCGGGTGAAACCGCGGACAGGTCGCTAGTAATATCATAAAAATCATCAACAAATTGCGAGCCGTAGGTGATATTTGTGCGGCGCGGGACACAGCAAACAATAATAATATTCGGAAATTGGATAACAAGGTGTAGTGAACATTTTTGCATACTTTAATATAGTATCGAACATTATTATTGGCTTTGTCACATCAGCTACGATAAATCGCCAAGAGAAATCTCGACGCAAGCCGAAATCCAAGTGAAGTTGGATGTACCCATATGTTGCAATTGTTGTGTTATTAACTGCATGCAATTCAAATTTGGTTTTGGTACGGTATCCTCTAGTCACATTTCGTGGGAATACACACAAGTCAGAGCCCATGTCAATGAGAAACTCTAACTTGGTCTTCTTCTCTGTGAGAAAGAGGCGGCCGTTGCATTCGTGGCAGTCCTTAGCCACCGTTATTGGCTGCCGCTGGCGTTTCCCGGAAAGCTACAAGGTCGGGTGCATTTATATGCCTTACTGCCAAACTTATTATGGTAACAACATTGCCCGTTGCTTCGGTCGTGTGATTTTGATCTAGATCTTGATCTAGAATAGCGTCTATCAAAACGTCTTCCTCGAGGCCGTTGCTGATTAGCGGTTAGCGCTGCCACTTGCTTGGTCAGTTCGGAAATTTGTTTAGCCATAGCTTCCATGGCTGCCCATGTAGGATCAAGTGAAGCAGAAGACGCTGGCGTGACCTCAGCTGTCTGCGGCATCGGGCACAGCAAACAATAATAATATTCGGAAATTGGAAAACAAGGTGTAGTGAACATTTTTGCATACTTTAATATAGTATCAAACGTTTACACCTTTCAATATATCAAACGTTTTCAAAGATTTCTTCCTTTCAAGACAAGAGTTATTTTAGTGCAAACACTTATATTTCCATTATTAGACTATGCTGATATTTAGCTATCCTGACATCACTGAAGAAGACCTGAATAAACTTGAGCACCTACAGAATGTAGGAATTCGCTTTGTTTTTGGTTTAAGAAAATTTGACCATATTTTCAATTTTAGAACGCAACTCAAGTGGCTTCCTATTCGGGAGTGCAGGAATGCTCATACGCTTTGTCTCTTTTATAATATTTTATTTAAAACAAATTCTCTATACCATCTTCGTGAACGCTTTAATTTTCTATACGATTTTGAGATATTCCGTGAAGCGCACCCAAACGAAGCACACCCAGACGAAGCACACCTAAAGTATTCCACTTAGCACACCCGTAGGTGGGCTTCAATTAAAAATTTAAATTAATAAATTTCGTATTCCACGAAGCACACCTACGAATAATATCACTCGTTTAGTGCGAATACTAAGAAATAAAAATGTCGATAAAGGAAAATATTTATTGTTTAAAAGACTAACTTAAAGGTCTAACATATTTCAGTTTCATTATAATAATGTGATACAATTATATTTTTAATATTTTTCCAGTTTTTATTGCAAATAATGAAACAATCTGTAATTTTTTTATGTTAAAATAGAGTATTTTTATTATTCACTAAACAGGTAGCTGTAAGAAAACTTCAACATGGATTTATGGAAAACAATATTTACAATGTTTTTAATATTTGTCCAAGTTTTCATTGCATATTTATGAAACAGTCTGTGATTAAGAGCACAAAAAAGACAAATAATAGAAAAAAATGTTAAAAAACGGACCTTTGGATGTGCTAAGTGGAATACTTTAGGTGTGCTTCGTCTGGGTGTGCTTTGTTTGGGTGCACTTCACGGAATACCTCACGATTTTGACTTAAATTGTCGTTCACAATTACGCGAAATTTTACAATATCCATCACATTACTCCACATTTTATGGTAATTGTTTCACTATCAACTCCGTGAAACTTTGGAATTTACTTCCTTTTCATATCAGGAGTAGTCAGTCAAAAGCAATTTTTAACAATACCTTAAAGAAATTTTACCTGTCTGTGTATTTTTTTAAATAAAAGGGCACAATAACGTATTATTTATTATTCATAGTAAATTAAATTAGTTAATTAATTTAATTTTAATTAAAGTTAATTAAAATACGAATATGTAGTATTTTTTTAAGTTATATGTTTCTAAATTAATAAATTGTATACTGTATATTCTACATTTCTTTTACGCATTCTCATTCTGTTGGGTTTGCTGGAAGAAATCTCTTGCAGAGATAAGTTTACATTTTGTAAATTTTCGCAAATAAAAATACAATATAACTTTTAAGTGTATAATAAAGTAATAAATAAATAAATAAATTTTATGCTCCCGCTTCTTCTTATTTCATTGGCACAAAAGAAACGAAGCTACGATACTCCTACGATGAAAGGTCATATCATCGTGTATCATTTACATTTTGTCATGGCACAAAATAGAATAAATAACACCATTTTCGATACAACAATTGAGTATTAAAATATGACGTACATAATGAAGTTACTAAACCCCCCGCCCCGCCGCCCGCCCCGTTGGTCGAGTGGTTAGCGGCCCTGACTACGCAATCGAAGGGGCTCGGGTTCGATCCCCGACGGGGACAAGCATTTGCGTGATGAGCATAAATGTTTGTATTTCCGGGTTTGGGTGTTTATTTAATATATGCCAGTATTTACCGACGGGCCACAGCTACCCGCAGCGCGACCTGCGACGCGAAATGCGGCGCGGTGAGTCGCGCGACCATCTGGGTATGCCACAGCTCGACTTGTTGCGACCGCGGCGGCGTGCCGCTGAGCTGTCACACCTCGATACTAGCTAGTACCAGGGTCGGATTTTGTAATACTATTTTTACTATATTCTTTTGATGCTATATTTATTATCGTAACGTTATGATTGTACGCAAAAATACCATTATTGTTAATACTTACATAATATATTACCTTATCATTGATCCCGCCATTCGAGATTTAAAAAGTTATATTTTTTATATAACTTTAAAAATCTCGTATAACTTCCTACGCGCGTACATAAGTACACTCACCCATTTTTTAATGTATGACAACGTAGACTTTTCTGTGCAATTTTAGTAACTATGATCGTTTTTGATGTAGTGGGCTGTAGAGAGAATGTATTTTTTATTAATATGAGTGAGATGAATGTATAAGAACAAATTTTGTTTAACGTAAGCCAACATTAAATTGAGAAAATGCTGTGAAGTTTTTGGATTAAGTCTAAGTTTCGGTGTATAAACTAAATTGAGTTTAATATTATTTTAAGTATGATATTAAAATAATGTGTCAATAACCAATTATTTATTTATTCAATAAATAATCATACTGACTCTAAATTAAAATTAAAAAAAACGACACTTTTTTATCGTCAGTCCACCTTTATGGTGGACTTTTCTTCAGTTCTATAATTTTAATCGCAAAACGTACAAGGAGCTGATGATTTCGAAAGGGGATTCTGCAGCATAAAGTTAAAGGTAACCTTAACCTGTGGTTCCTTACTCAATGAGCTTGAGCTGTTTTATTGCAGAGCTCCCTTGCCAAAACAAATCGAAGTAGCATACACTCAGTGAATTTTAACTGGTCAAGCTTAGAAGATCATATGGACTTCCTTCCGCTCTGTCATCAGATACTGTCAACTATCCTATTTCACATTCCTTAAAATAAAAAATCAAACGAGTCCAAAATTGATGGTGTTGCTTAATTTTAATTAAAAGTTTCGATAGCTTTATTCCTGCTTCATCATAAGACTCTGTAAATCATTTAGCACCAGTGTATTGGTCAAAACAGAACAACTGAGTCCAATCTAAATGGGTTTTTCGTCTTTAGTTTATATATATATATATATATATATAACTTACCATGGCCACCTTCGAGTTTGATCGTTAAATCCTAAGACATGATGAGCATCAGATCCTAGAAATCATTCAGCATCAAAATGTTTGTCAGTACAAGACAATTGAGCGCTAACTCAATAAACTTACCTTGTTGAGTTTAAAAGTTTATTATCTTCGCATCTGGATGCGAGAAGTTTCCATATTACTTTTTTCGGCTCCATCTTCAGAGTCTCGTAATAATGAAAAATATCTTATTGCAACGAAACGAACCACTTCAAACTCTACTATCATAACACTTTCTGTCTGTGAGTTACAATGACACTCTAGCCGCTCCATATTCCATTTCTCATCATTATGAGTACTAATTAAACTTAGTACTTATAGCAACAAAACCAATGACCCAAAACTTGGTTGCCTCGTCAAAACTCTACATCTGAGAGTTCTAGTCCCTATATCCAGGCTACATTATGATTAATAGCTGGGCAGTACCATAATATTGCATTGTCATTGAACTTACAAAAGTTTGCCAAGTTTCAGTACAAATAAATATCAGGAAGGCGATAAATATGGTTTGCAATATTTAGAAAATCTTTTATTTACATACAAATATTGCTAGTTAAATAAAAACTGATATCTTCGAATTAAGATATTGTAGCATCAGGTCTAGTTCACCATGTCATCATTGCAATATAATTGAAGTAATAAAATACAAAATTTAGCATCGACAAAGCCTTTACAAGTTGCTAAATTTCTTTCATCAAGTTGAAAAGATCTGGTGAGCTTTCAACGGCTGCACAGATTCTATTGAATCATAGCTAAAAACCATCTCGCAAAATAGGGCTTTCAAGTAAAAAAAATCGCAACTAAATTGGACCATCCGCCAGGGCGCTACGATGCACGGACAGATACACAGATACGCCTCTGAAACTTATAACAACCCTCGTTTTTGTGTCGGAGGCTAAAAATAGTAGTAAAAATTTTAATAAAATATAGTATCTATATAATTTACATTGGTAATAATTTTGTGTTATTCTGATTCCAACCCTGGCTTACTAGTGAATAAAACAAAAGTACTCTTTTGTTTTATTCGCTCATCACACCGCGCGGCCGGTCGCGCGTTTTTCCGCGCCGCAATTCGCGTCGCCGGTAGCTGTGGCATACTTCATACAGTTTCCTACATTTGTTGTCGCTCGCCGCGCCGCAATTCGTGTCGCCGGTCGCGCCGCGCGAGCTGTGGCCGGGCCGTTATATATGTATTTCTATGTGTTAGTATCGTTGACTAACACCCATTACACAAGCAAATAATTTGCTTACTTTGGGGTTAGATCAGTAAGTGTAATTTGTCCCGTGAATATTACATTATATTACATTACTAACATATGTACTCAGGTTAATTACAGTTTGCTTATTATTGTTTATCCTAATTAATGTTTCGTTGTTGCAGGCCAAACAATTATTACCTGCTGGCCGCAGTTTGATGATGGCTGCAGTGACACACTGAACCCCTTTGCAATTTAGTTCCGCGATAGCCCGATCACATTGCGACACCGCGAACGTTCGCCGTAGTCCGACATATCTAGCCACACTATTACGCGAACGATGTTGCGGGGAATAGCTATACGAATATAATTAATGCGAAAATCTCTCTGTCTGTTACGCTTTTCACGACTAAATCACTAAACCGATTTTGATGAACTTTGGCATGAAGATAGATGAAGATTTGGGGTAAAACAAGTGCTTAAAAAAACAACATTTGAGTTACTCAAATAAGGAATAAAATTTTGTATGAAAAACTATATCGACGAGATGGTAATATACCTGAGGGCGAAGCTGCGCGGGTTGCTATTATATATGTACATGTATAATAGCTGACCCCCGCATATATTATATATGTGTATATAGTAACTATATATGTGCTTTAGCACTTACCCGTTGTTTGAAAGATCTGAAAAACTTTAAAAACAACAAAGTAATATTTCTACACAACAGGACTTGGACCTACGACCTTCCCTTTTTTACGACCGGAATGCTCTACAAAAATATTACTACACATTTTATTATGTAAACAAAGATTTTCAAACCTCAAACATAATAATGGCTGAAACAGTGCTTTATTTCTAAAAGCGTTAGAAAGTAAGTGAAAGGTTTCCAAAACCATAAAAGTGGTAGGTATGAAGAAATTTAATCAAAAGTTATTCGAGACACGTCGACACCGCAAACGCGTAATTGACTGGCTTGATTTATAGATTGGCACATCACGTCGTAGTCGGTATCGATCTGGAGATTTCACATGCTCAATCAATCTCACCTTAGCAATGTTTATTGAGGTAAAATAAGTAACATTACCACTGTCAAAGAATATGAAGTGTTTTGGTAGAGGCACTAAAAGAGCATTGTAAACTAAAAAATGGAATTTTATTATTTTCATTGATATCTTATTAATTATTAATAAATTTAAGAGCTGGGAGACATTAACCAAAAACATTGATCATACCGTGTGTGTTCATCTGTAATATTATACAAAGTGCTTCTTGCTTGACATAAAAGCCGAAATATGCCAGTCTTATTATTACATGAACAATCTATACTAATATTATAAATGTGAACGTAGTTCTGTCTGTCTGTATGTCTGTCTCTTCTTCATGCCTAAACTACTGAACCGATGTAGATGAAATATGGTATATAGTCTAAGACCCGAGAAAGAACAGAATAGTTTTTATCCCGAAAATCCTACGGGAACAGGAACTATGTGGGTTTTATTTTAGAAAATTTTACCTAGTTTAAAGAAGTTTTTACAGGCGTGGTGTGGATATATCCATCATTGACGTTAAATAGGTTAAATGTTCATGGTATAAAACAAGAAAAGCCTTAACTTGGTCGGAGCCTGACATGCAATTATAGAATAGCAAAAAATAAATGATTTTGGGAAAAAGATAACCACTAATATGGTCTGTAAATTATTATTAACAGCGGAATTTTCCCAATAACCTTTAATTCTTTATGTCATAAGATAGCAAACCTCTATACCAACCATCGCCTATAAACACCAAATGTTAATGGTGCTTAGCTATACTTGTGGAGGGGTCTTAACACCACGCGCATAAGTTATGCCAAATTAAAATTACAATTTCAGGGAGCTCTGGGGAAAAGCTATTTTGAAATTCTATCAAACTAGCTGCCGCGTGCAGTCCGCTGTATTTTAAAAGTTTTTGGCGAATCTAATAATGCGTTTTGCTAATAGATAAAATATTTCAAGAAACAAGTAATTATTATAATACAAATATCCTATCAGCGACCCAATCCATAAATGAGGTAACTCTCCTTCTAACGCAGTTAAGTCAAAAATTTAGTGCCTTTTATACGACTAAAAAATTTAATACACTATTAAGACTAAATCCACCAACCACTTAGGCCACAGGGCGGGGTACAGAAATATACACACATTCAAACATAAATTCAAACATGCATACATATAGTTCAAAAACCTAACCATTTCTGTAGCGCAGTTGTGTAAAAATATTAAAGGTCCTTAAGGTACGAGACATGTAATATATTCCGTTACGTGTTTATATTATATTTACTGCGCAAACATTATTGCCTATACAGCCACCACCAGCCTGCCAGAACCCCTTCATACAATAACAGAAGAGATATTTCCAATAAGCAGAAAAGGAAAAGACTTCCTCGTTAAATAAATACAGTTACGATGAGCTTTGGAAGGCTTTTTAGTGTAGATCGTGCTCATAAAATATTTTAAATTTTAGATTTGTATCTCTCTTGGTAGAAAGATCCCGTAAAACGTGTCATTAATATCGTAACTTCTTAATGTAAGGTTTTGTAAAAACTCGTCCGGGTTTTGTGCCATTGCGGCAGAAATAAGAAAGACACTTATTCCTGTCACAATAGCGTTGGTGTTTGTCTTCAAAATGCAATAAAACAGCAAAAAGCACAACATTTTTCTCTGTCGTAGTCGGATTTGGAGACTAAAATTTTATTTTCCACGAGGAAACCAGTATTTTTTAAGATACTGTGTCAAAAATAGGAAATAATTAATAAATTTAAATTAAGAATAGTGTTAAAAATTTCAATAAATATAAATTAATAATGGTGTAAATAAAAAAAAAATATTTTAAAAAAAGCGCGGGGTGCTTTTTTAGATATTATCAAAATGATAATCACTCTACTCATATCTGTCAATAAAATATTTATAACTAATGACACCATGCAACCCATGCTTTTTTTAAAATATATATTTTTTATTCCACACTATTATTAATTTATATTTATTGAAATTTTTAACACTATTCTTAATTTAAATTTATTATTTTTATATTTTTTAGTTTGGTTTTCTATAAAAAGCGTGTTTTTAGTTTTTTTAAACTATTATATTGAGTGTAATTAAAGTTTGCTTGTAGAAAATGTTGTTAGTATTACACTAACAATATTTTTACTCATCAGTTCTGGTGCCAAATAAATATTTGTTGTTTTATTTATTTATTTATTTAAAAATTTATGCACAATTGAGTACATAGGTGGACTTGATGCTACATGGCATTCTCTACCAGTCAACCAAACTAATTAGATAACATTTCATTTAAAGGGGTGCATGATAAGATAAATTAGTAAAATTTAGTTACAATAACTGCTGGTAATACTAAAAAAACTTAAAACATTAAATACACATAAAATATACTTATTTATACATTATACCTATACACATATTATATATACATACCTAATACATACCTAAATAAATAACATACATAGATATTATACATATTATATATATTAATTTATAAATAGGGAAATAAGTATAAATACGACGATTAAATACATAAATAAAATAAAATAATGTCTGATAATGTTAATTCAAAAGATATTTTATATCGTCTAGTATAGTTTAATTCAGTACGCCCACACTCTACAATGTTTATACTCTACGCGACAAAGAGTACGAGTATACAGAGCCGCAACGCTCGCTTGTTTACAAGTGGCGGTAGATTGCAGACGTCCATTAGAAACAGATAGTGAATTGAATCAATCGCGAACTACCCTCACTTTAATACATTATCTACAAAACGATACAAACTTACGAGCAAATTTAATAGAGCAAACTAGGGATTTCTTGAAATATATAAAAGATTAAATAAAAATCGAGACAGCTTTGGTGCAGCGGTTCGCTCGTTTGGGCGCAATGTGACTACAGTTTCAAATCTCTAGTCAGAGGTTATTGGGTTTCGCCCCTGTATTTTTATACCAGCCTGAAATATGCAGTAAGTAACAAAACCCTGCTTTCTAATTGTCAAAGGCATTATTTAGTAGCTTCGTACAATCACTAGCTTGGCGATTGAGCTTCAATCAGATGATATTTATTCATGTAAAAAGGACTATCACGGAGTCGACACTTACCTAGATATGTAAATAAATAAAGTATGGGATATATGTGTCATATATTTTAGATATTGATAGATATATTTCCCCAATCAAAATAATTAATCTTACATACTATTTTTAAACACTACTTATGGCAACCCGACATGTCATAGAAGTTAGCACAACGGTGACTACAAAGTCAAAGTAAAATTTAAGCGATATTTTAGAGTAAATATGAGTTCTTACAAATACCCTAATATTTTTATTTTTATTAATAGAATTATTTTCTTTTTTAATTTTTTTAGATAATGAGGCTCAGTATATATTCTTATATTAAACTAGCTGACCCGGCAAATGTTGTTCTGCCTTTTTAACTGCTCTTAATTTTTTCTATATTTTCTCACCTTTTAAACCTTCCCTGGACTTCAACAATTAATTCAAAACCAATATTAGCCAAATCGGTTCAGCCGTTCTCAAGTTTTAGCGAGACTAACGAAAAGAATATATCTGAAAAATAGGAACTTAAATTTTCACCAGATTATTGCGCATAGATATAGAAGTTCATAGTTAATAATTCATAGTAAATAGCGATTTGACAAACTCGTAACCAGACTATATTTGTATTGGTCACATAATATGACCATTACCTATCTTGTCCTTCAATATGTTTCTTTTTTATATCATAAGATAGCAAACAAGCAAATGGGTCTCCTGATGGAAAGATTCAACCATCGTCTATAGACATCAAAGATGTTAATGGTGTGTTACTATCTTGTGGCTAGGTCTAATGCCACATGCATAAGTTTACCGGCTACCTTACAATCCAAATCTGAACGCGATAGCGACAAGCACTGACGCTATTGCGACAGAAATAGGTAACGCAGTGGAGCCAGACCCGGGCGAGACCATGCAGAAATCTATCACCTAGTAGCCACGATGGTAGCAACTCGCATAACCAATCGGTCGCCTTTTACGACCTGCCTGGCAGAACGGCAGTTGATCTATTCTTCAAAGGAGCCCGGGACTAACATGGGGAAAAACACTGTGTACGTTATTTTACTAGTAACCTGTATATAAATATACATATTATATATGGTATGGTCACGTTCATCACATTTGCAGAATACTGGACTCAAAATCCGTTAATGCCCTGCGACCAGCCACGCTACAAACATTTTGTCTGCGCCGCCCCGCAGCGACTCGTCGTAATGTGCGCGAACCCTAACGCAAAATAACAATTCAAAAACAACGCAATATTTTAGGGGAATTTTTAGATTCTGACATGTGCTATAATTTTTTTTAAACCATGTTTTTACTATTATGTTAATGTACACATGACGGCAAAAGTCTATCTTGTCTCGTAATAAAAGTCCTTTAGCAGGCCAACCTCCTTCGACAAGTGCCTCCTTCGACATAGTAAAAAATCGATTCACAGCAAATTAAATATACAAATGTCTCTTTAAAATTTTTGATATCTTAAATTAGTAAAGTTGACGTTTATACATGTGTAAAGTAATGTGAAATATATAAAACTGACCACAACCTGCAACCCGCTGTATTACACAAATTTTGAGTGAATTTAAATCCTAAAAATTTACAAAGATGGCTTAGTACTTTACTTTTTTTTATTTTTTTTTAATAATAATAATTCTTTATTCATTATTTGTTGATACAATTTTCATTTACGTGTCCGGAATTGCCTTTTAAGTGTTTAACACCTGTTGTAGGCAAATCCGCTCTTCCATATCACACAAAATGTTTTTTTTTTTTATATATTCAAAAGCTTTAAATCTGTAATGAGGAGGCCCAGAATAATGCGACTATAAACATGTGAAACTATTTTTCACTTTCAAGATAATTTAAAATTAGATTTTAAGGTAAATTTATAAAATGTCTCCTTTTAGTAAACCAATATATTTGGGAAGCTATGTTTTATATAAGCAATTAATAATAAATAATACTGCTAGACAAATTACACGAAATGATCCTGTCCCAAAGTAATCAAATTATTAGCCTTTGATATGGGTGCTAGTCAATATAGAAATACATATATAAATATTGAAATATAAGCGCCCAAATCCAGAAATACCAACATCTATGCTTGTCAGAAAGATGCATTTCCCTGTCAAAAATCGAATTAGAGTTCAATTGACTGCACAGTGAGGTTTGCTAACCACTCGACCAATAGCGTGGTCAAATACTTGTTTATCTGTATTATATATTATACTTGTTTATCTATATTAATATGTGAAAGAAAAATTTTGGAACCTAATGATTAAAATTGGCTACACTCACGTTTAATCGGTGTAGGTTCCGACTAGTTTCGGACCTATATGAGGGACCTCATATAGTTCATTCCTCAGGTGAGCTAGATGTTCGCTCGTCTAGAAGAGACTCTAGCTGCCAGACGAGACGCTACCGAGCGAATGTTCACAATGTTTCACGATCGTTTTAACAAATTTATTTTGGAACCTTTTTAAGACAATTGCGCGAACACTAATGTATGAAATTCGTCACACTTAAAGTTTACATTGGCAGGGACTGCAGAAACCTAATATTTTTTTAATAAAATGCATTAGAAATACATTAAATTAATAATTAAAAACATTACACACACTCCATTCATGTGACACATATGATAATATACACAAAAAATGAATATTATTTTCTTTACGGTAGAAGTCAATTGTCAAACTTAAAGGTATTTTATTGTTTAGTTTATATTCGAATTTCGGCCACTAGTGATAGTTATCAAAAATAAAAATTTGTTAAAGTGATCAATTTCAACCTTTTTTTTTATATTCTAAATTTTTTTTTTCAAAAATGAACTTTAAATTTTACTGTCCGTGAATCCCAAGTTTCAGGACTTTAATAGTTAATTTATTTTCAAGCGCAACACTGGAGATTTTTCTAGATTTCTCATTGCTACGGCTAGTTATTAAAATGTTTCTCGCTACTGCGTCTGCACCCGCACATCTCATTTCCCGTCTAATTAGAAAGAATATCTCATTTTCTCAAGTTCTTCTTGACTTCAATTAAAATTAAGGTGATGAAGAAAAGTTCTCGTTAAAACTTATTTTATAAACTCCATAATGTAGCCGTTTTTATAGAAATGCCAATTAAACATAACTTTTAATTGTATAAATTGTAAAATGACTGTGAAAATCTTAACAGATAATAATATAATTATTCAGCTCTTTAGTTTGATAATTATGTTAACACACTTACATTGATTTGCAGTAATTTTTCAAAGCAATTTTATACACTTCTATAAAGTTATTTTTTTTAATAGCCGTTACAACACGTAGATGTATGATCTTGCGAGAAAATTTGAATAATCTATGTTGAGTCAATTTGCATATGTCATTCAAGAATAGTGTAATTGGTGTAACGTGTCAAGAAATAATATGAAAGGATTTTCAAAATCATTTCCTCAGTTCCAGTCATTACTTCCTACAAATTACAAACCAACTCACAAACGTTACCTTCTTATAATATCACTATAGAAGTATAGGTACACTGTCATAATATGTAAGGAAATTTCTAACTACATCTCCTTTTATATTTCGAGCCAACGAATTTCTGCTCTTAATTGACCTCCAGCTTTAGCCGGTTCCATTTAGTACGTAACCACTTTCCATAAAATAGTGTGATAGTCACAGTAATGTACGCTTTACATTGTGTAGCACAAAAATAAAAAAAACATAAAACGCAAATTTTGCATTTCCCACAAAAAAAAGGAATTGTCATCATAACTCAAACGTAAAAATTGCATGTTTTCTATAAAAATAACTTTATATTATATACATATACAACATTCTTTCAAATTTGATTCAGTTATGTGGAAAATTTCGAAAATTTAATAAAAATAATATTTCACATCATATTTTTTTTTGTACATTGATTGAAATGTCAAAGAACCAAAAAGAGTAGAAAGTCGTTTTTTAAATATATTTTTTATATCATAAGATAGCAAACGGTCTTTTGGTGGAAAGAATTAACCATCACCTATAGACATCAAAGATGTTAATTGTGCATTGCTATCTTGCACACATGCATAAGATTACCAGCTACCTTACGCTCTAAACCGGAACACGACAGTGACAAACATTGACTCTATTGCGGCAGGAATTGTTAAGGCGGTGGTACCAGACTCGAGCGCAACAATGCAGAAGTCTACCACCTAGTAGCCACGATGGTAGTGACTCGCAATGCCAATTGGTTGCCTCTTACTTTACGACCTGCCTGGCCGAACGGAGGTTAGCCTATTCTTTAAAGAAGCCTGGCCCAACACAGGGAATAAACGAAACGAAACAGTCCAAAACGAATACTTTTATTAACACATTTTTTTCCATTCAAACCGTAGAACGTTTATGACATTATGAAATATAATTTATAACAAATGATCTGTTATTAATCCCTACGGAAATCAAATAGGTGACATTCAGCTATATACGTTCTATCATATGTTAAGCTGTCAAGCGTTGTGTGTGTGGTATAACCTATTTCGGACTATATCAAATGTACGTGATATAATCGAATAGGCAGGCACTCAAGCGATATATACTTAGGATTCCATTTGGACTGTCTGCCGATACCCTGTCAATCCAGTGGTTACTCAATTAGATGCAACGTCGCTGGTGTAGTATAAGGTACGGTTGACAAAATATAATTTTCATCGATTTGCTATTCATAAAAGATAATAATAGATTTTCAAATAGATATTATAAAATTGCTGAATTTTGTATGTGAATATTTAGATTTGTAATCATTAAATCAAGTATTTATAATATGTAATAAATATTTTTTATGATTTAAATTAATTCTATAAAAGCGTTATTTTGTATAACAGTTAAGTTAAAAATATACTAGTGTTATTTATAATATATCGCTATATTGATCCTTTTTTTTGTATTATAAGATAGAAAAAAAACAGATGGCACTTCTGATGGAAAGAGGCAACCATCGCCTATAGACATCAAAATATGTTACTAGTGCGTTGCCATTCACGCCACTAAGTACTTTTTGAACATGCTTATATAATTATCTAATTTACTTGTTTGATCTACTCTGCGATGTTGAAAAAATCTTCAATGTTCTTCTGTTTGACTTCTGTGTGTTTGACAGTTTTTCACCTATTTTTCTCGATTAAGAAACGTGTACTAAGTACATGTAATTTTTTTCGTTTCTTTTCTATTTTTTTAATAACAAGATAGAACACAAGTAGATAGTTCTCCCGATTAAAAGAGACAGCCAACCAACCAACTTGTCGATACCGTAAATACTGCGTTGCTTTTTTATATCATAAGGTATTTTTATATCATAAGCAGATTCTCCTGATGGGAAGAAAAAACATGATTTGGCAAGACATCAAGTATGTTAATGGTGCGTTGCTATCTATGTGGCGGGATAGCAATGCCACATGCTAAGTCTACGGCTACCTTACCCTCCAACCTGGAACACGACAATGACTAGCATTTGAGCTATTAAGTCAGGAATATGCAAGGTGGTGGTACACAGTAATACGTACTCGGAGAAACGTTACGGAACTCTACCATCTAGTAGTTACGATAGATAAAGTGACTTGCATAGCTGATTATTCGCATTTTACAAACTGCCCGACAAAATGGCAAATGATTTATTCTTGAAAAGGGGCCTGGAACAACAAGGGTAAACTATGGACGACTACATTCAAAAAGCGCATATCTCTCGGTATTTCTAATTTTATCTGAATCCCGATTATAATTCGTAAATGCACATAGTAAAAAAAAATTTAATAAAAACATAGGAATACACTTAATCGTGCATTCGACTCTTAAACTATGAGCTCAATTTATTCAATTAAAGACTAAATGCAGTAGTACACATATTGTTAAAAATATTTAAATTTTCAATCGACTTAACAAATGGAGGATGTTATCAATTCAGCTGTATGTTTTTATGTTTGTTATTTTAGAACTCTGTCACCGACTGATTAAGAATTTTTTTATTTTGTTTGGGGTTGACACCTTTTAGGCTTGCGACCTATCACATTGTGGAACTAAGTATTATATCTTTACCTATCTGTTCGGGGATACGGGCGTGAAAATACTTAATGGAGTTATCAACTCCATAGTATTTGTTGAATATATGAATCACTATCACTACGTAGTATAAAACAAAGTCGCTTTCCGCTGTCTGTCCCTATGTATGCTTAGATCTTTAAAAGTATGTAACGCATTTTGATGCGGTTTTTTTAATAGATAGAGTAATTCATCATCCTTTATATAGTAGATTAATACTGTTATAAATATATTTAGCAAAACAACGTTTGTCGGGTCAGCTAGTATAATAATAAAAGCAACTTTGCAAAACCAATAAAAGGGTGTTATTTATGAACATTTTTAAAAATGTTTTTCTTTATTATATGATTAAAAATTACATATATTATTACGCTAAGGTTAAGACATTTGCCTCTCTTTTTAGAGAAAACCTCACAATTACTCTAAATATATTCTATATCATTTTATAGATAGTCGCTTGCTCTACCGGCGTCAACAACTAAAAAAATGATTATATCCTTGATTTTTGTAAATTAATTAAAAATTTACACAGGTATACATTAAGACGCAATACAGCAATGCTGACATTTGACGGTTTTAATTTTGAAATTAGTGCGAATTATTCTAGGTATTGCTAGTTATGATTTCATACTTCAGGAAACCCGGGCTTCTATTCAAGAACAGAATACCGTTTTGCTGGCCACTACCATCGTGACTGACAGTAAGAGTTATGTAACATCTCGTCTGATCTAGATAGCTATACCTTACTTATACCTTACATTATTTGCCGCAACAGCGTCCCCGATTGTTACAATCCAGTTTAGGTATTTAAAGTAGGGTAGCCGATTAATTGATAATAGTGACTTTATGTCCTCAATATGCGTACTATTAACTTCTTTAAAGTTTGTCGGCGTTTCTTTCAACTAAGCCATTTGCTAGTCAACAGTTTTATGTACATGAGGAACGCAAAATGTCCATTGATATTCTAGTATAATAGTGCGGGCGTGGGCTACTTTAAAAAATAGACAAACTGCTGTTTTGCCCGGCAGATCATAAGAGGCGACTGATTGGCTTTACTATATTATTACGTGAAGCAAAAACCTTGTACTTCATTTTACAAAAGTTGCAAGAACTGAGGAGTAGCACATAGGAAGACGTAACAAATTTTAAAATTCCACCTTTTTTCCGCGCACTTCTTTGTGGAATCAATTACCAGCGGAGCTGAGGATACGACCTAAGGACCTTAAAAAACAACTTGCTTATTCTTACCGGCAACGAAACTGTTCGTAACGCAACTCACATTTTTCCCCATATTAGTCCGGACCTCCGGATTGAGGGTCTGGTCGTTCTACCAGACAGTTTGTAAAAAGTGAACAATTGGCTACGCGTGTCACTACTAGTGTGGTTATGAGGTTGTAGAGTTCTGCATTGTCACATCCGGGCCTGGTACCACCGACTTACCTATTGCTTTCGCAATAGTGTCAGTTTTTGCCCTCGTTGTGTTCTAATTTGGAGAGTAAAGTAGTCGGTAAATTTACGCATGTAGAATTAAGACCCCACCATAAGGATAACAACGCATCTTTAGTGGTTAAAGGCGATGGTTATCTCTTACTATAAGGAGAACTATCTGCTAGTTTGCTGTTTAACGTTATAAGACGAACTCTACCTGCTCTACACTCTTTGCAGTCTGCTTTTGGTGAAACTCCTTTTTCATTGAAATACTAGCTGTTGCTCGCAACTTCGTCCGCGCGGACTTCGTTCACTCCGCACAGCTCCTCCCCCGTAGGTGATAGCGTGATAATATGTAGCCTATATGTTGACCCGACCTGTTAGTAATATCCATGCAAAATTTGAAGTAAATCCGTGCAGTACTTTTTGAGTTTACCCCGGACATACATACAGACAAACATATAAACAGACAAACAGATAAACAGGCAAACAGTAAACAGACAAATAGTAGTAGTAGTACTTTTTGAGTTTACCCCGGACATACATTGAGTTTCCTACAATTTTATTATATGTATATAGATTTATTTTTATATAAACACACTAGCTGTTGCCCGCGACTTCGTCCGCGCGAACTCTGTTTACTCCGCTCCTGCTAGTCGTAGCAAGATATTATATAGCCTATAACCTTCCTCGATAAACAGGCTATCCAACTCAATAGGAATTATTCAAATCGGTTTATTCAATTTTCGAGATTACCGCGTACAACCAAACAAACAAACAAACAAACTCTACAATTTTATAATATTAGTATAGATTATGATTAATTATTTTTTTATTCTAAATATTTCAATTCTGATTACGACTGACATTTTTATTTTAATTAATTTAATTTTATAATGGCATTCTATAATTTTTCAAACATTCACTTATGTTTTCCTCAATTGCCGGGAAAAATATGTCAATAGGGTGACAACTCTACAGTTGAAGTATTTAAAATGATAATATTATTGAAGGTAGTACGTATTATGCTTTCTGTGGTGTGGTGTGGTGGTGGTTTTGGAAAAGTTCTCCTTTTACGTTCTCCATTTAAGAAGCCTTACGACGAAGGTAAACCAAACTTTATATTTAAGTGATATCCATAATGATTCAATAAAAAGTGTACCTTAAACTAATCAGTACAGATATATTTATATATATTGATCCTATATTGATCTTACAATCAGATATTAAATAAAAGCTTTAAATAAGTAATTTAGGCAAATTAACATTACACCACATTCAAACTATAAAATGTTATATCTTGACTGTTAGATTATGTTTTGTTTTTAGTTGGTTCCCGTGTTGTTCCCGAGTTCCTTTAAAGAGTAGGCCAACTGCCGTTCTGGCAGGCAGGTCATAAAAGGAAACTGATTCACTGCCATCGTGGCTAATAGGTGGTAGAGTTCTGCATTGTCCCGTCCGTGTCTGGTACCACCGCCTTACCTATTCCTGCCGCAATAGCGACAGTGCTTGTCACTATCGTGTCCCAGTTTGGAGGGTGAGGGAGCCGGTAAACTTATGCATGTGGCATTAGGCCTCGTCACAAGATAGCAACGCACTATTGATACATATGTTTGGTGTCTATAGGCGACGGTTGACTCTTTCCATCAGGAGACCCATCTGCTTGTTTGCTATCTTATGACATAAAATTTAATTAAAAGTAATATATTAATAAGTTAAATAAATAAATAATAATTATTATTATAAAATAAAAAAAATAAAAAGTTGTAAGTTGTAATTCACCTGATGATGCTTATAAAAGCGAATCCGGTTGAAGAATATATGTATTAATTTATTCTGAAAAAATACAAGTGTTTTTATACAAAACTAGCGGCCCGGTGCTTCGCTACGTATAAAGTGAAATATTAAAAATGTAATAAATGAAGAACCGCTCTACCGATTTTGTGTAAATTTCACAAAAATCTACTAAATAGTCCGAACAAATCCTAAACATTTGGTTTGGATAGATGATCCCATTCTTGAGTTATAAAATTACAACGAAAAGTGGCATTGATTTTTATATATACAGATAGATATTGCAAAGAAAAAAAACTGTTAGAACTCTGGTATTGCGGCCGTCGGCCGGTGGTGATTACCATTAGGTGAACCTCCTACCCTTTTACCCCTTTTGTATAAAAATAGTAAGACGTATAAACTCAGATTGAAACAGAAGCTTTTAAAAAGCACCACAATTTTTTACGCCGTGTTGGTCCCAGCCTCCTTTGAAAAATAGGCCAACTGCCGTTCTGCCAGGCAGGTCGTAAAAGGCGACCGATTGGCTATCGATCACTACCATCGTGGCTACTAGGTGGTGGTGGTAGGACGCAATAGCGTCAGTGCTTGTCGCTGTCGTGTTCCGGTTTGGAGGGGAAGGTAGCTGGGTAGCTGGTAGACTTATGCATGTGGCATTATACCTCGCCACAAGATAGCAACGCACCATTAACATCTTTGGTGTCTATAGGCGATGGTTGACTCTTTCCATCAGGAGACCCATTCGCCTTTTTTACTATCTTATAATATATAAAAAAAAAGCATTTAAGCTACAGTCAAGCTTCAGAGTGCTAAGTGTGAGTTTCTCAAATGCGTTCGAATAACTTTACCATCGCGTTAATCGAATAAACTCTTTAATTAAGGAGTATCGAGAAGCTGCGAGTGTGAGTCGCGATTTAGCCAAACCACTCGGTCGGCGTCCACTCATCGTGAATGGCGAACATTTGTTTCGTAATGTTGGTTGTACGTTAGCATTGAATGAATAACCAAACATTTTCAGAAGTACACAATTCTTGAGTGTCTATATCTAAAAAAGTAGTGTTTTAAATTTATACGGATTACTACCAAACAAAATATTATTGTATTTTTTATTCGATTGTGACTGTCTTGAGAATAAATAAATTACATACTCTTTGTTGAAATCTTGAGATTATTCATAGTGAAAATTAAAAATGAAGACGTGAGCATCAACATTTGGATTAATGGCGTTTATGAAGGAGTAAACATATTTTAGTTGTTTAGCCTTTTAGGTTATATTGTTCTGTGTTGTTCAGCTTAGCTTAGCAAGGATTATAATTCTCTGCATAACCATTTATACATCTAACGTGAACAAAGAAACGTGTGAAAAAGATATTTGTGATGGGTAAAGACAAGTGAAAAAGTTATGATGGAAAAAATACATATAAAACGAGAGAAATCTTTAAACGTGTTTAAGATCTTCGTGTCAAAACACAAGTTGAATCAAGCAATTAGCATGGATTATAGTTCTCTGCATAACCATTTATACATCTAACGTCAACAAAGAAACGTGTGAAAAAGATATTTGTGATGGGCAAAAACAAATGAAAAAGTTATGATGGAAAAAATACATATAAAACGAGAGAAATCTTAAAACGCGTTTAAGATCTTCGTGTCAAAACACAAGTTGAATATCTACACGAACGAGTTATGGCCAGATGGTATAAAGTTCAGGCGTTTTGTACATTTCAGAATGCGTTCAAAAGCAATGGAGTCTCCAGCTGGGACACGCAGTGTGAACAAATACCAATTGATAATGGATCAAACCAAACCTAGTATATTTATTAGCTTTAATTGCAAAAAATGTGAAACGCAGTGTTCAGTGTGTCAAAACACTATGTAATCTGGTGTATGCAGTGGCACTGTAAGAGACCTGGCTTCTGCCCCACGACCTGCCTCTCCTTGGTGCCTTGGTGGCATTGATGCAGCGGTCAGCTACACAGGGAAATCGGCTGTTGATCTAACAACAGGTGTACTTCACGGTAGATCTCATGGCGGTGTGGCACTATTGTGGCAGAGAAATGTGTTTAGTGAAGTTTCAGTGTTAAATTGTAAAAGTGAGCATATAACAACTATAAAAGCAATTACTAGGGACATGCGGAAGATCTTGATTGCATCTGTGTATATGGCTACAGATCAGCCTGATAATTTGTCAATATTTGTTCAGTGCCTGGGCCAATTAAATGCAATCATTGAAGACAGTGACATTGAAACAGTGTATATATTAGGGCAGTGTTTCTTAACCTGTGGTCCATGGACCCCTGAGGGTCTGTGAGTATATATTTGAATGAATATATAAATGCCAATGTTTTTTATCAATAGGGCCCTTGATACTGTGCTTGGTTTTCTAGGGGTCAGCGGACTAAAAAAGGTTATGAAACGTTGTATTAGGGGATTACAACGCACACCAAGGTGCATCATTTTGCAATGAGTTATTTAATTTTTGTAATAAGGGCAGTGGCCGTGTGGAGACATGTTAAGGCTTGGTATAGCTTCAGATACTCATACCTATATTAGTGAGACTCAGGGGTGTAAAAGGTGGTTGGATCACTGTGTGGTTAATACATCTGCTTGCCACACTATCTTAAATATACATGTCCTATACAACATACTGATCTACCACTATCCGATTTATGAACTTAGAAGAATGTAACTTAGATTTAATAAGAAATACAATAGAATTAAGTGACTATCACTACAAAAATAATGTTATATGGGGTATAAAAAATAATGATGAAATAAATAAATATAGTTAATTATGTAATAACAAATTAACATTGATAGGTTTTCCTTTAGAATTATGTGATTGTGCATATGAAATGTGTAACATGTTAGGTCACAGGTATATAATATATAAATTATTATACCAGAATATTATATAATATTCTGGTATAATTAATGTATTACTTATATGCCTGTAATAGATAAGTTATACCAGATATAAATATATAAATATTTAAGGGACAAATTACACTTACTGTACTAAACCCCAAAGTAAGCAAATTATTTGCTTGTGTTATGGGTGTTAGTCAATGGTAAGTACTAATACATAGAAACACATACCTATATCAATACTGGAATATATTTAAAAACACCCAAACCCAATACAAATATTTATGTTCATCACACAAATGCTTGTCCACACGAGGGATCAAATCCGAGCCCCGTCAATTGCGTAGACAGGGTCGCTATCCACTCGACCAACTGAGTGGTTAAGATACTATACAACAATGTATTTAGAGTTCTGTTGTGGCTGCCATGGTGTTGCAGTGCCCCTGGCATGTTTGCAGATGCCCATGTTGAGGATTTCTATGCTATAATGTGGAAGAAAACTACGACTAGGTACCATCTCACATTTGTGACAGAGTAACAACAGGATTCTAAATATGATAAACAGTAGAATCCTTTATGGACAGGTTTATGTGTCTGCATGGGTGCTTATTACTGACACACACACACACCATAGTAAATTATTTTGAAACATATTTTATATTTAGTTTTAATATATGTGATTTTTTTTAAATACTATTTACTAACATAGTTTATAAGAAAATATGTTACTAACATTAAAGGCTTCAAGTGCTTAAAATAAATGGTTTTTAATTAATTTTTAGACATTTTTTTAAATCTTAATATAGCAAACAAGTAAATGGGTGCCGTGATGGAGAGTCAACCATCGCCTATAAACACCAAAAATGTTAATGGTGCCTTGCTATCTTGTGGCGAGTTCTAATACCACATGCATAAGTTTACCGGCTACCTTACCCTCCAAACCGGAACATGACAGCGACAAGCACTGATGCTATTGCGACAGGAATAGGCAAGGTGGTGGTATCAGACCCAGGCAAGACAATGCAGAACTCTACGACCTAGTAAATTAATTAAACCTCTCTTATTCTTCTCAAAACATACAAAAATCTATCAATTTTATTACAAAGGGAATAAATGTGCGCTTTCCAATTGCAATGTTTATTAATTAATTTTCCTAGAAATCAGAATTCAATGAAAACGCTATTGTCAGGAATAGATAAGGCAGTGGTACCAGACCCGGGCGAGATAATGCAGAACTCTACCACATAATAGCCCATGATGGTAGTGACTTGTATAGCCAATCGGTCACCTTTTACGACCTGTCTGACAGAAAGTTGACCTATTCTTTAAAGGAGCCCGAGATCAACATGGGGATTTTTATTTATGAGATAGCCGTCACTGAATTGTTTTTCTGTGAGGTCCAGCACCGCATCAAGTGATGGTCCACTGCTTGCATTGCTCCAACCAGTGCTGGGACATGCAGTGTGAACAAATACTAACTGATAATGGATCAAACCAAACGTAATATATTTATTAGCTTTAATTGCAAAAACGTGAAACGCAGTGTTCAGTGTGTCAAAACACTATGTAATTTGGTGTATGCAGTGGCACTGTAGGAGACCTGACTTCTGCCCCACGACCTGCCTCTTCTTGGTAGTATTGATGCAGCGGTCAGCTACACAGGGAAATCAGCTGTCGATCTAACAACAGGTGTACATCACGGTAGATCTCACGGCGGTGTGGCACTATTGTGGCAGTGAAATGTGTTTAGTGAAGTTTCAGTGTTAAATTATGAAAGTAAGCGTATAACAACTATAAAAGCAATTACTCTAGGGACATGCCGAAGATCTTGATTGCATCTGTGTATATGGCTACAGATCAGCCTGATAATTTGTCAATATTTGTTCAGTGCCTGGGCCAATTAAATGCAATCATTGAAGAAAGTGACATTAAAACAGTGTATATGTTAGGGGATTACAACGCACACCAGGGTGCATCATTTTGCAATGAGTTTTTAATTTTTGTAATAAAGGCAGTGGGTGTGTAGAGACATTTTAAGGCTTGGTATAGCTTCAGACACTCATACCTATGTTAGTGAGGCTCAGGGGTGTAAAAGGTGGTTGGATCACTGTGTGATTCATTACATTTGTTTGGCACACTATCTTAAATGTACATGTCCTATACACACGTTGAGGATTTCTATGCTATAATGTGGAAGAAAACTGCGACTACCATCTCACATTTGCGACAGAATAACAACAGGTTTCTAAATATGATAAACAGTAGAATGCTCAACCATTACTGGCACACACACCACAGTAAATTATTTTGAAACACATTTTATATGTAGTTTAATATATGTGATTTATTTAAAATACTATTTAGTATTTACTAACATAGTTTATAGGAAAATATGTTACTAACATTAAAGGCTTCAAGTGCTTGAAATAAATGTTTTTTTTTATACATTTTTTTACATCATAAGATAGCAAACAAGCAAATGGGTGTTGTGATGGAGAGTCAACTATCGCCTATAAACACCAAAGATGTTAATGGTGCTTTGATATTGTAGCGAGGTCTAATGTCTCATGCATAAGTTTACCGGGTAACTTACCCTCCAAATCGGAACACGACAGTAACAAGCATTTACGCTATTGTGTCAATAGATAACGCGGTGGTACAAGACCCGGGCAAGACAATGCAGATCTACCACATAATAGCCCATGATGGTAGTGACTTGTATAGCCAATCGGTCACCTTTTACGACCTGTCTGATAGAACGGCAGTTGACCTTCTTCAAAGGAGCCCGGGATCAACACGGGGATTTTTTATTTATGTGATAGCCGTCACTGAATTGTTTCTCTGTTAGGTCCAACAGCGCATCAAATGATGGTCGAAAGCTTGCATTGCTCCAACCAGTATAACCTCTGTCTGTGCCACTGCAAACATTGTCTAAGCAAAAAAGAGGCACCAACTATTATTTTTGTCAAATTTATAAATTAAATTTTTTACACATTGTAAAATTTTCTTCTTTTTTTTACGTTCTCACTACGATAAACCCAAGTGATAACTTTACTTCGGCGTAAGCGTACCATTCACCAATGTTAGTGACTCGAAACGTCAAAATTGCATCTCACACTAACCTTCCACTTGAATCCACCAATCACATGCGGTAACGCTCTCGCTATAGAATACAAAATGGCCGTCAATGGCCGTATTCGACAGGGAACAAGTAAACATAAATCTCGCACTTGCATGTTTTGTTTCTCACGTTTACCACTAGGTGGCGCTGTACAAATCCCATACAAATTCCTAGTAAACTCGAAACGCGCTCACGATCGAATGCAAAAAGAAAAACTCACACTTAGCACTCAGTAAACATTAATTAGTTGTAAAAGGATGTCACCCATTTATTTAAAACACGGAAAATCCAGTCAACAACCTTATTATATTTACAAGTTGTGACAAGCTAATATCTAACAGTAACAGCAAGGGTGTACTGAGTGCTAAGTGTGAGTTTTTCTTTTCGCATTCGATCGTGAGCGCGCTTGGAGTTTACTAGGAATTCGTATGTGATTTGTACAGCGCCACCTAGTGGTAAACGTGAGAAACCAGTTTACCAATAGGTGGCGCTGTACAAATCACATACAAATTCCTAGTAAACTCGAAACGCGCTCACGATCGAATGCGAAAAGAAAAACTCACACTTAGCACTCTGAACAAAACATAACATGAAACGACGATACGGTTTTCGTTAAAATTACTCTCATTGTCATATTATATTAATACGTGAAGCGAAAATTTTGTATCCTGTCTTACGAATATGTGCTGAATTATATGTATGAAATAACATGTTTAGTTTTTCCTCCGTGGTGGTCCATGCCCCTTTCGAAGAACAAACCATCTGAAGTTCTGGCAGGCAGTTTGTAAGAAGCGAACAATTGAGAATGCTAGTTAACGCCATCGAAGCTACTAAGTGGTAGACTTCTGCATCGTTTCGTCCGGGTCTGTTACTACCGCATTACCTAACTATACAATGTTACACTCCAATTTTATTTGTTTGTATAGATGTCATCTATACAAATAAATAAAATTGGAGGGTCTGTTTGTAATATTAAAATTACCACTTTTTACTAAATGCATATGGATGTAAACACGGCACATATAACAAAATAACAATTTTTACAATTTTTGTCTGTCTGTCTGTCCATCGGTCTATCTGTCTGTTTGTTCCGGCTAATTTGAAGAACGGCTGGACATACATACAGACAAACAGACAAATAGACAAAAATTCTAAAAACTATATTTTTTGCTTCGATATCGATTGTAGATCACGCCTCAAGTATTCTTTTTTAAAAATATTCAATGGACAGTTTTGACTTTCCTACGATTTTATTATATCTAAGTATAGATTCTTAATCGAAATCGAAAATATACTAAATTGTTATTAAGTACTTGTAACAATGAGACGTGTATAATAAAGAATGGATCTTTTAAAATATAAATAAGCAAATACACTGTCAGATTATTTGTACTTTAAAAAGTACAGTAAGTTAACTAAGTAAATTAAATTAACATTTTATAAATTATATCTTGTTCCGAACCGCCTCTGTAATCAGAAATTCTTGTATCATAAGTTTTAAAAAATATTCATTGCTTTGCATCTTCGGAACGCTATACAAAATCGAATCACGGAGGATTCGATTCAATAAAGCCTTTAATTTCCAAGCGATGAAATAAACATCGATACCATAAATCGTTTAAGCATTTGTTCCGTAGCGTATCTCAATACGCTTAACTATTTTTATTTCAATTTCGATTCGCTTAACAAAGTATGTATTTTGTTCGCTTATTCAGTACCGTTTCTATGTATGCGTTATAGTGATTTTAATGAAAATTATCTTAATAAATTTCATTATTTTTCTTACAAATCAATCTCATTTTCACGGTTTCTTTTTTATATGATGAGCTGGCGGACGAGCAAATGGGCCGCCTGATGAGAAGCGGTAACCGATGCCCATGGACATCCACAGCATAAAAAGAGATGCACTGCCAACTCTTAACAAATTCATAAATCCACCTCTTAAAATATTCAATGTCATTCATCGACATAGTAATACCTCTAGACTTGTAACTTCAAACAAAATGTCTCATAAACAGCCCCACGACGTTTGTTTTCTTTAAACAACTAGTTTGTTTTTTATTACCATCAAGTAATAATGATTAGCGGTATGATCAATGCTCGTTCCTGATTGGGTAAACATCGCATTGTTATATTTAAATCAGTGGTGCGTGAAATTTAAAATAAGAACAACAATTTGACGGCCTGAAAAAGTAGTTAGGGTGCTATATGAAAGGTAGCAATGAAAGATTTGACATAAGTTTTTAGGCAGTCGATTTTTAATATTTTACATTTTTTTAATATGTACTTAAAACTGCTAAAAATCGAATTAAGTTTTGTAACATACAGCTTTTTAATTACAAAAAATTTGCCAATTACAATAAATTTTATTTATTTAAAATATTTATTACACAAAATGTACAAAAGGTGAACTTAACATCTGAATACATTTTCTACCAGTTAACCTTAAATTTGTCATTATATATTCTAGATTGAAATATATTTATTGATGGAACCTCTTGAATATAATTTGAGAGATAATTCTAGAGAGGTATTACTGTAAGCGTAAAAGATTCCAAATAACTTTCTGTGTTGTGGACTGGGACCAAAAGGACATTAGTGTATAAAAAGCGCTGAATACGACCCTGGGTATAAAAAGTAATGAAACCGTTCACGTAAATATGATGGAAAGAAAGGATCATGCAGTATTTAAAAAAAGCAATATAATAACATAATTATTCCGACGGTTATGCAAGTCCAACCATTTTAATTGAGATCGAAACTGACTTACGTGACGAAAACTTAATAAATATGTTTTTAAAATAACTTTTTAAGACTTCACGTTTTTCAAATTTGATTTTAAGAAACTAGTCAAATGACATAAATTTAATTTACTTGAATCTTTTGCTTTCCTTGATTCGTTCAGGATTTATTTACGACATTCATTTTTTTAAAAAAAATCTTTTTGAGGTTATTTTGTTATTTTTCAACTAATCGATTTTGAAGCTAAGACAAAATTTAAGAGCTCAAATATTGAGTTGAGTGGCATTCAAAGGATCAAAATCAATCATCGTTTTGAAAATACACAACGATTCAAAAAAAAAAGAAGAAAAAGTTCCTTCACACCCGTATTCCCGAAGAGGTAGGTTGAGGTACAAGTACACCCACGATTTGCCGAAGATATTTAGCCCCATAATGTGACAGGTGGCAAGCCTATCGCCAACCAAGCACTTATCCAATCCCGGGCAATGTTCTTTTTCTGCAGAAAATTGAAAAAACACATTTTTCGAATTGCTCCACACGAGAATTAAACCTAGTACCTCATGCGGTCAACTTCGACACCGGACTATTAGACCACAGAGGTAACAACTTTTCAAAAACGGAAATAGTTATATTTTTAATAAATTCTAGAGTTATGAAACCTATGAGTTTCAAAACCCTTGAGTGTTTTAGTATACTTTTAGCTCCTTTGAGCTTTAAATACCTAGCCTAGCTAGTGTATTTTGTCGGAATCTATTTAAAAGACCAATTCGTTTTTAATGTAGCAAAAAGAACACACAAATATTTTGTACTTCAAACTGGAAAAAATCAACAATAATTAACTTATTTCATTGAGCATAATACCACTCCTTTAGAGGCACAATTGTATTAACGCGGCACAATCAAAAATTAAGTCAATTTTGAGCGCTAGGAATGTTTTTATTACATTGATTTCGCTGATGTTATTCTTTTCAGGAAATACAGACTTAGGGAGTTCATTCCATAATTTGGTGGTACGAACTGAAAAGTTCCAACGAAACCGTATTGTTGATGAACACCATGAGTCAAGATAGTGTGAATGGTGGTTCCGCTTTGGCGAGTGTTCTAGGGGTGAAAAGAAGTAGCTAGTATAAAACTAAATAATTCCTCAAAACACTCCCCATTATAAACCTAGAGCACACTCTAGGTCACGGATATCTTCGGCTAATCCTTGTTGTACCTCTGCCAACTTCTTTCGGGGTACATGCGTGAAGATACTTTCACAAAAAAAACTCTGAAAAGTCTACGGTGTATAAATTAATGATTTCAGGATTTCCATCTGTTTTTAACTCACACGAGTCCAGTTTCTTAAGTTAGTTGTAAAACAATTACCTACTTCTAGCATATCTTCAGAACTCTATAGGTTTCTATTTCTAATAGTAGGGGAGCCCAAAATGCTTAATGGGTAGTTACTCGAGCGTCGTAGGGACCTATTGGATTTTGTAGACTAAATTATAGGAAAAATAAAAGGTACATATAATACATGTATAATGTTTTTAATTTCAATGGTGAGGAAAAAATCTACAGATAAAAAAATGTTTTAAAAAATCAGTGACATGGAAACACTGAAGCGCGTTAGATTAGGATATGGTGGGTTAATTGCCAGCTAAAATTAAGAAAATCTAACGATTCAAGTGTAGCGTACGGAAGTGGGAGGGTCACAAAATTGCAAAGAAAATGTTATCTTGACATTCTCGAGCCCGTCTGAATTTTCTTTTATTATGGAGGAAATTTTGTAAGAATTACGAAAAAAGTATAATCTGACAATTTCCACAAGTCGAAGTTATCTTAATTTTGTTTTTTTTTTTCTACCTTAGTTACCCCCCTCTATAGAAAGGGCTTATATTTGGTGGACAGCCTTAATAGTATGCGAGGTACCCTCTCCTATATTGGGGTACCCCCTATGATCTGACGCGCTTGAGTAAATGTCAACACATCCCCTCTTGGGCTCTTCTACTATAAGCGATAAAATAAATATCAATACAATAAATTGTTATCCCTTCGATCACGTATCTCTACTATTTTTATTTCAATGTAGACTTGTCCAACTTTATGTGTGTTATTCTTTTATTTGCTGCTATTTGTTAAAGCTATGAAATTTTATTCCAGTATTTGGAACAAAAAGGAATTGATATCGTCTCGTTGGTCAAATAAATAAATATAAATATTGCGGAACAAATTACGCGAATTGATCTAACTCCAAAGTAAGCAAATTATTTGCTTGTGTTATGGTTGTTAGTCAACGATACTTATGCATAGCAATACATATATAAATACTGTTACGTACATAGTAAATCCCCAGACCCCGAAATACAAATATCTATGCACGTCACACCAATGTTTGTCCCTGTCGGGAATCGGACCCCCTCGATACCCCCCAGCTAACCACTCGGCCAACAGGGCGGTTAAATAGTTAGCCTGTTACTTTGACTGCACAATCAATGGGATCCGGGTTCGATTACCGACAGGGACAGGCATTTGTATGATGAACATGGATATTTGTATGGGTTAAGGTATACATTATAATATATTTCATCCACAATCCTGTCTACTAGCGGGTAGGAATGTGGAACATAGCACGACCGAGGTTTCCCCTGTTATGAAATTGCAACGAAGGTAATTGCGATGCAGTATCGATCTAGTAAGAGGTTATCGACAGTTAATTGATAAGGTAAATGGGGCGCAATATAAGCAGGTTATCAACTCGAATGGGACAGCACGTGATTTCTAAGTATGTAATAAGTGTGGATGTGTAATTATACATGTACCTATAGAGAGAAAAAAGTGGGATTTAGATCAAATAGAAAAGAAACAAGACATTTTCTGGTTGGTCTGCTGGTGAAAAAAAACACATGGATAAGATCAGAAACAAAGGAACTTGTGCTTTAGATATACCAATAGCTAGAGGTATTAGAAAGGGTCAATCGGAAGATATTGATTCTTCGCTATCCGAGATACCACATACTAGCTCGGAGTCTAGTTTGTTTTCGTTAAAAAGTGAATGTGAAAACAGTAGAACCAGGTCCATCACCCAGTGAGACACCAGTGAAAACGATGATCCCTTAAGAACATCTAGAAAAGATGTTCTTAGGGGAACATCGTATTAGAAAAGAAAATATATTGTTAGATGAGTTAGGAATTTCACTGTCCTATATAGTGCATGCCAGATAAGTCTGCGCACGACTGATAGCGTGCAAAATGTTGCCATATTAACAAAAACATAAATTTCCATTTGAAGGGATAATATTTTCGATTATTATAAAGTTAACTGAACGAATATTGAAGAGAATTGAAAGAATATTGAATAATTACTCAATTTTGTAGATTGCTGACCGCTTGTGTTTTATTAACTTTCTCAAGAAAATAAAGTTCAATACGAAGGGAATGTTTGTATAATAATTTGGTACCATGACAAAAACAGTTATATTTTGATTGCTTCCTATCTAATGTGGGTCAAATATTTATTCGCCATCCAAGTGCCTATTATGAAAAAATAATAACGGTAATATTTTATTCTAAAACAATGTCTAGCAGTAATAAAATTGAAATAATTTATATAGTTTACAGTTTATTTATATAGCTATGGTCTTGTAATGGTAAATGGAAAATATATTAGTTACTAATTTCATAATCGATTATCAAAATAATTCACAATCGCTCACCGCTACTTTTAATGACATTCGGCATGGTGTAAATAGGTTTTTAAGGGATATACGAATTATCAACACGGAGAACACTACACAATCTACACCTTAACGCTTACAACAATATGGCGGACAACATTTAGTTCCGATTTCTGCCGCGCGCAGGTTTATCTGGCGCGCACTCTAAATTAAGTATGAAATTGTAAAATGCCAATGTTAGTATGTATGTATCGATTGTCTTAGATTTTCGCTACGTGTTATTCTAGTGGTAGAGTGTAATGTATGTCCCAGATTATATTTATTTATATTTATGTGTATAGTGTAGACCCACGAGCTACCTGAAGTTCAACCTTCAACGTCTCACTCTCTGCGGTCAAAGGTGCTACGAGACGGACGTTGTTTAATTTACTGCAGTTATTCTCTTGATATGGTAAAGTAAAACTATTTATAACTAATCTTATTATTAACATACTGATAAATACGATTAGAACTAATCATATTTATCAGTATTTTAATGTGGACGTCGTCGATTCGTAGATTTTTTTTATGTGATTATGAGTTTGTGTTTTTTAGTGATCGTAGGCTATGATCGATGGTTCTCCTGGTGGATAAAGAGAACCGTCGCCTGTCGAAGCTAAACATGTTAATGGTGCATTGCTCTCCATGTGTCAGGAAGGGAATGTAAAATATACTTATCACTTTATCATCCTTACCTTCCAAACCAAAACACGTCAGTGACAATATTATATACATATATAATAATATAATACATAGTATGTAGCTTGTATACCTTATACAAGATAAAATTAAAAATTTCAAAAACCCCCGACACATCCTCAGTCCGCCATTCCGCTACGCATGCGTCATTTTTAGTGCAAAACGTGAAAGTTTAGTGCAGAAGTTCTATAGCCACTTTCTAGTTCCATTATAAAACCCTGAAAATCTCTTAGAAATAAAAGCCACCAACATCAGCCCAATCTCCAATGGCCATCTTTCTGCTCCATCATTATTATATCTTAGAAAATATCCGGCATCTAAGTATTTGCCAAAATTAACGGAATCAGCCAACATTCGATGAGTTTATTTAGATTAGCTTAAAAGTTCTATTGGACTTATTTTAGCTCTATCATAAGACACTGGAACATTTTGTTCCAAAGTCCTTTAAAGAACGAATCAAGAGACCAAAATCGATGGTGCTGCCCAATTTTCATTCATTCGTTCGTTTTGTTCCCACGACCTTCTCTCACTTTATAGTAAGAACCTGAAAATCATGTAACACCAGATTATTTATCAAAACAGAACAAATAAGTCCAAACGCGATGGGTTTATCTCGTTTAGTTTAAAAGGTCCCGTAGCCACCTTCCAGTTACATCAATAGATACTTAACATCTTCCAGCATCTTCCAGCACCAAACAGTATAACAAAATAAACTCAATGAGCCCGTGTAGATGGATTTATAAGATTTTGCGAGATACACAGATACACACCTGAAACTTATAACACTCTTCGTTTTGCGTCGGGGGTTAAAAATGCCAAGCGTGATATTGCAGAACTCTACCAAATAATTAGTAGTCACGATGTTAGTAAAACCTATTCGCCTTTTACGAGATATCTAGCAGCAAGACAAATTATCTATTCCTTAAAAGAGGTCCAGATCAATTCGGGGAAGTAAGAAGCTCAAAATATAATGTAAATCAACATCAATCAGCATGTTAAGTCCTAAAAGGTATACCACGCTATAGTCAACCCTAAAAAATCAATAAAGGTGTGTATACACTTGCTGAAAATACTAAATCTCGATACAAATGCGGGAGGAATGTAATTTCTTCCCGAGCCCCAGTTTGTTGACCCAAGCTGAACGCGTATATTTGAACAGGCGTGTAAATTAGCGCTCATACTATTTCATCGTCTACGACGTAGAAGTACATGATAATGAAAAAGACAAAGTGGACGCTCAAGTGAGCGATACTACACGGTTAAACTTGTTTATTTATAACTAGCTGATCAGGCAAATCTCTTTCCGCCTAACAGTCAAAGTATGAGCAGATTTACGATTCTAAAATGTATATAATATTTTATCTTTATAATATTAATATTGGTAATTTCAAAACATATCTTCACGTTCGTATCCCCAAAGAGGTAGGCAGAGGTACAATTAGTGCACACACCATTAGCTGAAGTGGTCCCACTATTGTTGCACACAAGTGCAACCATGATTAGCCGAAGATACTTAATCTCACAATGATAGATGGCCAGCCTATCACCAAACAGACACTTTTTCTATTCCCGGGCAGCGGTGTTTATGTCAGAAACCTAAACAAAATACATTTTTGAATTTTCCGGCCTGGGGCTCGAACCTGGGATCTCATGTGGCAATTCTGACACCGAAACACTAGACCACAGAGTTGATTAGGTACCTATTAATAATAATTTTTCATACAAATTTTTATCATCCATTTCAGTCCCTTATAACAAATAAGGGACTGAAATAGATGATAAAAATTCTTCATATATAAAAATATATATCCATTTCAGTCCCTTATTTGTTATATTCGAATAGAAAATAACCCTAAGTCTGACCCACGATCTTCAACTATATCCATGTCAAGTTTTACAGAAATTGGTCTACGTAACAGATTGACATACAAATTTTCGCATTTGTTATATTGTTAAGAATGGATACTATTAATGTCCAGTGTAGACATACCTTAACCGTGTTTACTGTTTTTATAATATGATGTAGGTAATGTAGAGCACCTGAGTGAGGGCTGACGGGTCTGGACCGCCCGCAGGCCTTTTCCAATCCATCTTCAGGAAGGCGATAGGTAATACATTTTATCTGTCCTTTACCACACTTAAATTTCCTTTTATTTCATCAAATATTTATGGACGCTAAGGTCTAACATATCTTTTTATATTAGCATTAAACTTTCAGTTTCTTAGCAGGTTTTTATATACATTTTTAAAATGTACAGATTCACTCGTAAAAGGTTACATACAGGAGAAGTATGTTCAGTTTTCGATTCTGATACTGAATATGTAAAAAATAGATATACTTACATTGTAACCTACTCGTAATCATCGAAATGAATAAACCTAAGAACATGCGCCAATCAAATCAGAACCCATCACTGAAAACTGCATTAAAATTAGTAATGAAATGAAATAAAAAAAATTCATTTGCAAGAATATTGCTTTTACAACGTATTAAAATAATCAAAAGGTACCAGCATATACATATGATAATTTTTTCATAAAAAAAGATAACAAAAAATTATACATTTGCTATGTGATTTAAAAATTTATATACTTACTACTTATATACACATTTCAAGATATTTACATTAATAATTATACGCATTGGACTGTATCAAATTATTTATATTTACATTGAAATATTGAAATACATTTTATTAACCAATCCAAGAAATATTTTATTTTTACATACAATTTGACAAATGGTTTTTTCTAGAATTACTACCAGATCGGAACGCTGCCGCTTGTCATGGTTTTCTTATCTATAATATATATATATATATATATATATATATATATATATATATATATATATATATATATATATATATATATATATATATATATATATATATATATATATATATATATATGTATGTATGTATGTATGTATATATATATATATATAAATCAATTGCTGTACGTTAGTTTCGCTTAAACTCGAGAGCAGCTGAACCGATTTGGCTAATTTTGGTTTTGAATTAGTTGCTGAAATCCAGGGAAGGTTTAAAAGGTGAGAAAATATAAAAAAAAAAAAAAATAAGAGTACCTAGTTAAAAACAACGTTTGCCGGGTCAGCTAGTAATTTAAATTGCATTTGTTGTTCAATTGAAATGTTGACAATTATTTTTTTTAAATTACGTAATAAGAAATTTCTTCGTTTAGCATTTTAACTTATCAGCAAAAAATTTATTCTTTATATTATATTATTTATTATATAAAATAAATAAATAATTAAAATATAGAATGTATGTTTTTTCTATTAGATAATAATTTAAGACTAGCTGCAGCCCGCTGCATTATATGAGTTTTAGGTGAATCCCGCGGGATTCCCTAATTTTTCCGAGATAAAAACACTATGTGCTATTCCAGGTCATTATCTACCTGTGTGTATCTTTTGCGTGATTGAGTAACAAACATCCATCCAAACTTTCGCATTTATAATATTAACTAGCTGTTGCCCGCGACTTCGTTCGAGCGGACTTCGTTTACTCCGCACTGCTCCTCCCCCGTAAGTGATAGCGTGAAAATATATAGCCAATATGTTGACCCGACTTATTAGTAATATTCATGAAAAATTTGAAGTAAATCCATGCAGTACTTTTGGAGTTTACCCCGGACATACATACAGACAAACAGACAAACATTCTAAAAACTATATTTTTGGTTTCGATATCGATTGTAGATCACGCCCCAAGTATTCTTTTAAAAAAATATTCAATGTACAGTTTTGACTTTCCTACGATTTTATTATATCTATAGACTAGCTGTTGCCCGCGACTTCGTTCGCGCGGACTTCGTTTACTCCGCACAGCCCCTCCCCCGTAGGTGATAGCATGATAATATATAGCC
This sequence comes from Apodemia mormo, assembly GCA_036924255.1. NCBI lineage: Eukaryota > Metazoa > Arthropoda > Insecta > Lepidoptera > Riodinidae > Apodemia > Apodemia mormo. The sequence goes on along the minus strand of JAUPFN010000006.1, from coordinate 3,330,101 downwards.
TATATGTTGACCCTACCTATTACTAATATTCATGCAAAATTTGAAATAAATCCGTGCAGTACTTTTTGAGTTTACCCCGGACATACATACATACAAAAAGACAAACAGACAAAAATTCTAAAAACTATATTTTTGGCTTCGATATCGATTGTAGATCACGCCCAAGTATTCTTTTAAAAAAATATTCAATGTACAGTTTTGACTTTCCTACGATTTTATTATATGTATAGATGTCGCAGTGAAATTGTCAATACCGTTAGATTATAATCTACCTAAGTAATATTATAATTTAACTGCTAATCTAACCAAATTATAAACTCCCTAGGTAGATTATAATCTAATGACTATTGACAATTTCACTGCGACATATATATAGATATAGATTATCAGGAATATGATTATATATATGTATGTGTGTGTATAAGTATATAAATTGCCATATAATATGCATTTTTTATATAAACATTGAGTTTTTGGCAGGGAATATGTAGATGTAGATGTAGAGAAACAGTAGAACTGTTTCTAAAGTAGGTACGTGTTCCCATATATTTCAGCATTTGTTTTAAACAAATCTTGGAGTTTTTTTACAAGCACGCATACCGCCCAGATGTACAGACATGGTAAAGGTAGTAGGTATTTTGAGATGTTTAAATAGTGGTTTACAAGAATGTAGCTGACTGACATTGCATATTGTTCTAATACATCTTTTGCACTCTAAAAATCTAATTAAATCTACTGAATTTCCCCAATTTTTAGTGTACCAAGTCCTCTTAGAGATAAATAGCAACATTGTTTTGGACTAACAATGTTTACTGCAGCGACCCCTGTGAGGTGTCACCGTAATATCTATCTAAAGACATGCACCAATCAAATCCAAACCCATCACTGAAAACTGGATCAAAATCGGACCACTACTTTTGGAGGATAAATAGCAACATTACGCACAAATAGCCCCTCACCCCAAACACATTCACTATCTCAGTACCGTCATGATTAAAAATGTGGTATGTACAGACACTGTAGTTAAGCGATATTTTCTTTTTACAATATTTTAATTAATTACATATTTTTATTATGTAATTAATTAAAATATTGATTATTAGTCGCATCTGTGGTCTAGTGGACCGATGTCCGCGTTGACCACATGAGGTCCTGGGTTCCGTGGCTCCGCGAACCCTGTAGAGTAGAGAGGGACAGTATGTGAATCGCCTTAACATGATAATAAGCAAGCATAAATTTATAATAGTGACATCTACTGGGTTTATAATATACTACTTTACGAACACAGTGAGCGCGCAGCCACGGTAATGTTATCTACCAGTATTCTATCTTCATACAAACGGGTGGAACGCGAGTTATGCCTACGCTCTCGGAGTTCGGCATGCACTCTATACACAACAGACGGAGAGTCGCACCGCAGTGACGGACGGCTGATGTGACAGCACAGGCAAATATAATTAAAATATTAAAGGCGGGCAGCCCTATCAAATTTTACGTACAACACGGTGCGGCCGGCTGTAGGTGTTTATTTCAAGGACAGGGCCGAGTCAAAATACTGGTAGATAATATTACCGTGGCGCAGCTGTTTGTATAGCTAAAGATATAACTTAAATAACCCATACAAATCCCTTACCAAAAAACGTCTAAAACGGCTAGGAATTTTCACTTCAAAAGTGTTCACTTCTAAAATAATTTATTAACCAAAATTTTGCTGTAATAAGGAAAAAAATTCAAACGTATAAATGAAATTCATGCAAACGAAAGTATTCTCTTGTCTAACATATATGTTTTACAAATAAGGCTCTTTTTATAGCAAAAATATAGCAACCCTCATCCCGATTACGAAGCAATACCTAATGACCGAGAAATATGAGGGTCCTTAACGACGGTACACGTTTAATCCCGCTGGCTTCCTGACCTAAGCAAGTCCTCGCTTCATAGCCCTGATGGGTACACTTTGTACCGTCCAAACAGTACGTTGGTTGGTATAGAATTGTTCCCTAATGTGTATTGCTTTATCGTTGTAAATTGAACCATATTAATAACGCTATAAAGTAGAAAAAAGTATGCTTATGTGTTGATAAAAACAATATCATTTATTGCAATGAAGATTTTTTGTGAATAGCGTAAGATAGTCCAATTAGCTATTTCGTACTGAAATTTATTCTTTGTGTGTGAATTTATAAAGTATTGGTTGATCCGTGCAGTATATTAAAATATCGTAGATATAGTTTTTTTTACAAACTTTCATCTCCTATTCCTGTCTCTTAGTAGTTGATTTTTGAAAAAAGTTAGCTTATGTTAAAACCCGGGTCTTCAACTATCTCGTTGCCAAATTTGATTAAAATTAACATTTATTTATAAAATATGTGGCCTAGCCGTAAATACGTTACAGACAGACAAAGAGACTTTCGCAATTTTCGTATTACTGGCTGACCCTGGTAGCTTCACCCGGGAGTAGATATGGGTGACCAATGCCTCCGAGAGTGTTGCAGAAACTTAATATTTTTAAATAATAAGCATTAGAAATACATTAAATTAATAAAATAAGCATTACATACACTACATTCATATGACATACATATTTTGGGTGGGGCACATAGGAGGGGAGGCGCGCAGGGGAGGGGGAGCATAAAAATGACTTTCTATCTCAATTTATCCCACCAATTGAGGTAATTGAGGGGGGGGGGGGGTCAAGTACCTCACCAAAATATTCAATACAATTTATACAACATATTTCCTCTCGCTTTCATGAAATATGTGGAAGTGATTTTGTGAAACGTAACGCAAGTATTTAACACCAAGCCAAGGAAGCGGGCGCTATTTGAATTGACCAATGAGCGTGCTCTATTTGAATTGACCAATGAGCGCACTCTATTTGTATTGACCAATGAACGCGCTCTATTTGAGTTGACCAATGAGCGCACGCTATCTGAATTAACCAATAAGCGCGGACGCAATGGTAGAGTTAGTCACGAGGTTGAACTAATTTATTTATTTATAACTTTTTTGGGTGCCCGCGCCACTTGGTCCGCGAGAAAAAATTTCTAAAACAAAAGTCCCAAAGTTTTACCCATATAGTTCTCGTTTCCGTGGGATATCCGGGATGAAAACTCTTTCTTCTATCTATCTTTTATCCTTTCTCGGGTCTCAGGCTATATTTGTACTAAATTTCATCTAAATCGGTTTAGTTTTTTATGCGTGAAGAAAAGACAGACAGAGTTACTTTAGCATTTATAATAATAGTATGGAATATTATGGATAAAAACTATCCTATGTCCTTCCTCGGGTCTCATACTATTTTTGTATCAAATTTCATCCTAATCGTTTCAGTGGCTTAGGCGTGAAGAAGAGACGTACTAACAGACAGACAGAGTTACTTTCGTGTTTATAATATTAGTATGAACTAAGCTGCACCGTGCAACCTGCTGCTGCGTTATAAAAGTATTTGGTGATTCCCGCTTGAAAAATATACTTTTTCGGGATAAGTAGTCTGTTATCATCAGGTTATCATCTGCATGTGTGACAAATGTTATCCAAATCCGTACAGTAGTTTTTACGTAATTGAGTAACAAACGGCCATCCATCCAAACATGTAAATTTTCGCATTTATAATATTAATATGTTGTATAGATTGTACACCAAACACATTTTTACACATAGAAAATTAAAATAATATATAAACGGCGAGCTCATATCTGAAATAAATGTCAGGCAGTAGACAAAACAAGCGAGAATGCAAAGATATAAATAAAACAGAGTAACTTAAAACTACAATTATATAATACTACCTGTGCCCGTGACTTCGTCTACATGGAATCCCTTCCCATGGTATTTCCGAGATAAAATCTATCCTATGTCCTTTCTCAGGTCTCAAACTATATTTGGACCAAACTTCATCTCAAATAAGTTCAGTGAAAGAAGAGACATACATACAAAAAGACAGAGTTACTTTCGCATTTACATTAGTATGGATATTACCTTAAGTATGGATTAATAAATTGTAAAAATGCGTTTTAGGCCACGCGAAATGTAGGGTTCCAAAGTTATTCATCGCAATAATGTGAACGAAGAAGAGGGCTTTTATTGTTTCACTAGCTGTTGCCAGCGACTTCGTCTGCGCGAGGACTTCGTTTATACCGCACTGCTCCTCCCCCGTAGGTGTTAGCGTGATTATATGTAGCCTATATGTTGACCAGGCCTGTTAGTAATATTCATGCAAAATTTGAAGTAAATCCATGCAGTACTTTTTGAGTTTACCCCGTACATACATACAGACAAACAGACAAAAATTCTAAAAACTATATTTTTGGCTTCGACTTCGATTGTAGATCACGTCCCAAGTATTCTTTTTAAAAAATATTCAATGTACAGTTTTGACTTTCCTACGATTTTATTATATGTATAGATACTATTAACATATAATAACATATAACCAATTTAACGTCAATGAGTGATAAAATATATCTGCATTACAGATTCAACACCGGTAAAAACTTCTCTAAGTACATTTTATAAGTTGGTTGAAATTAAGCTTGTAAAGTCTTCTAAGCCGTGATACTTTTCCTGTGACCTTCATTATATTTACTACTACTGTAAATTTTTTTCCACACCCAAAACCTACCGTTTCGCTGACAGAGTGGAGATAATTGAATCTAACAAAACTTAGCAATTCAAAGCTTATTATTTCACGAACGACTCCCTTAATCGAAAAACTGTTGTCACAAATTTAAATCAATCCCTATTTTCCTTGGTCACGACATCACGCCTGAATGGCTGGACCAATTTCGGTAATTTTCTTTGTTGTGTTTGTAATTGTAAGGAGAAGGTTTTTATAAAAGAAAATATTAAAAAAATTGCGCGGAAAATTAGAAAATTTAAGAATACTTAACCACCATATAAAGTTTAATGCCATTTTGGCTGCGTGGAAGGACAATAACGTAGTCTTATATAAATTACGTGTCACGTTGTTTGTCCGCTATGGATTCCTAATATGTAAGGCAAAACAACGTTTGCCGGGTCAGCTAGTGTACTATATTTTTCAAAGCCCTATTCAACGATATACCACAACATATGCACGAGAAAAAAATTAACATCCACACTTTACATGCAGAGGAGCTACCCCAAAAAAAAAAATTTTTCAAGATTTTACGTTAGCACTTTGTTTCCGTGACTAATTTGTATATTTGTGTCAAATTACAACTTTCTAGTACTAAGGATCTCTGAGCTAGACGGACGGATGGACTAGTAAATTCAGAATCTTTATACATGAGCTTTACTATGTCCATCCATAGCGAAACTATAAAGATTCATAGTATACTTCGGAACCCTAAAAAGAAAGAAGAAAAAATAAAAAATAAATTAATGTTATCATATTAACCTTATAAGGCCTTTCAAATTAACATGGGAGATAATGTTCTTTCAATAAAAGCCGAGCCACACTGTTGGAAACAAGCCCTCCACATGGCCCCACCGGCTGTTTACAACAGTGTAAACACTTGTTTGCAACAAAAATTCATCTGAACTCCACAAGCCTCCCACCAAGGTCACCCGTGTTGGAAGTTTCTTTCCAACAGTGTAGCTCGGCTATAAAGTGATTCGCTACTACGTATATTAAAGTAAAGTAAAACCCCGCCTCAATTTTTTTTTATATCATTAGATAGCAAACAAGCAGATGGGTCTCCTGATGGAAAGAGTCAACCATCGCCTATAGACACCAAAGATGTTAATCGTGCGTTGCTATCTTGTGGCGAGGTATAATGCCACATGCATAAGTTTACCGGCTACCTTACTCTCCAAACCGGAACACGACAGCGACAAGCACTGACGCTATTGCGGCAGGAATAGGCAAGGCGGTGGTACCAGACCCGTGCGAGACAATGCAGAACTCTACCACCTAGTAGCCACGATGGTTGTAACTCGACAGTCAATCGGTCGCCTTTTACTACCTGCCTGGCAGAACGCCAGTTGGCCTATTCTTCAAAGGAGGCCGGGACCAACACGGTGAGACAACATATATAGAACATACAACCAAGGAAGTTACATTCTACCCGGAATATTCCCACGCGCTTCAAAATCGTTCCGAAGAGTACCACGACATGGGTGGAGTGTGTCTCTTTCTACTAAATAAAGCGCCAATCGCCATACATAAGTGTGGCCATGCGTAGTTTGCAAATTACTACTAAGTAATTCTACTAATTTGAGAAACAGCTTTTTTATTGCATAAGTAATTATGTAATAATTAAAGTAAGCACATTTTAGAACTCACTATGTTAATTACAATACATTTTATGCTAATGTATTTATCGACGTGTATAAATAAAAGGGATTAAACGATTACCGAATATATAAAAATCTACCATCAGTAGTTTTATTTAAATACTGGCAATTGCAAAAAAGGGACAACATCCACCCTTGTCGTTGTCGCGCTCAGAACGTTTTTCCCCTCTGTTAAGTAAGAAACAAATGTCAACTTTATGAGAAACGAAATAAAGTACACTTTTATTTTTCAAATATTGCTTCGTAATAATTCCAGTTATCGTATAAAAGTTCCTTGTATACAACATACATACAGAAAATATGTAGAACATAGTGTACAAGTGCCTTACTTTTAAAACAACAATTAAAAATTAAAAAGAAAAAACCTTTCTTTAAAAGGCCTTTCAAATTAACATGAGAGATAATGAATGCGCTTTAAATGTTTTCTTAAACATATAAAGCGATTCGCTGTTGCGAATACTAAAGGTAAGAGTATTAATTACTTGGATGTTAGAAGTTACAAATCTTATGTGAATATTTAAAGGCTCGCTTGTTTTTTTCTTATCTAATATTTAATGCTCTTAGCTCCGTATTAATTCAGAAATGTAAGCCAAAATATGTATATCCGTTGCTTAGTTAGCAAACTGTTGAACAAGTGACAACACAAACTTTCCTAAACAATCAAACTTAAAACAATCCCAGTTTCGTCAGGAAATTGTATTTCTTGGTACATTTTAATGTTAATAATATTCTATTTGCTTAGTATTCCGTTACTAATGAATATTAAATTTTGAAACGTTTAAATTGTTGGGCATTTTCTATATCATAATACAGCAAGCAAGCATATGGCTGTCCTGATGGAAAAGACGAGGATCACCTAAAGGCTAAAGAAGCTACTAGCGTGTTGCTATCCTTATGGCGAGGTCTTAATACCAAATGCATAAGTTTACCGGCTACCTTCCTCTTCGAACGGGAACACGACAATGACAAACACTGACGCTATTGCGGCAAGAATAGGTAAGGCGGTGTTACCAAATACCCGGGTGAAACGTTGCGGTACACTACCACCTAGCAGTCACGATGGTAGTGATACGTACGGCCAATTGGTCGCCTTTTAAGATCTGCCTGGCAATACAGCAGTTGCTCTATTCTTTAAAGGAGTCGCGATCAACACGGAGGACATGCAGACATGCAGACATACAGACATGCATATATGCAGACGTACAAACATACAAACATCATATTATAGATCATCATACTCAAACATTATTAGTTCTATCGTCGGTTGATACCAAATGTATAATGTTTAGCTCGTATCAGCATATCTAATTTGCCTGTGGTATCACTTACCAAATGATCGCATAACTTACCAGATGAAAGATGTTTACAACATGCCTAGCAGTAAGGCAGTTGATCCATTCTTTAAGCTGGATATCGAATCTCGCACAATATTTTTTAAAACCTATCTTATGATACCCCACACTATGGGGTACACGAGAAAAACTTAACAACCCAACGTGTGAAGAGACACGTAGCCTAATAAAATATTTGCAAAGATTTAATGTTACCACTTTGTTGGCATGACTAGTATGTATTCATACAAAATAACAGAGTTCTAGAACTAGAAGATCGCTGCGTTAGAGTGCGGACGGACGGACGGAAGGACATAGGGAAACTAAAGGGTTGCTTCGGAATCCTAAAAAGCAGAGCTCTTGTATTGTACTTGTGTTATAATACGTTATTAGGAAGTTGGGTACTTTGGTATTGTTCTTCAATCAGTACTACATCAATATTGTATCCAGTAACGAGTCTATTCAGCTCTGAAGTAGCTGTCTTATCGTTGTGGAGATTTAATCTTCCTATCACCAACCTATCCATAATTAGTCATTAAAATCAGTTGCTCCATTTTTTCCTTAAATGTTAGGCAGTGAGGCGAGCCAATCTTAATAGATATGTATACTAATAATACGGTCATTTATACAGTAATGTGGAACATAACGACCTTGAAAACTAGACCAACTACCGTTCTGCCAGGCATGTCGTAAAAAGCGACTGATTGGTTATACATGTCACCTCCATCGTCACTGCTAGATCGTAGAGTTTTCAACGTCTTGCCCGGGTATGTGTTACCACCGTCTTACCTATTCCTGGCGTAATAGCATCATTGTTCGCTGTTGTCGTGTTTCGGTTTAGAGGGTAAGGTAGCCAATAAACTTATGCATGTGGTATTCCTGTAGGTCAAATTTTATTCAAAATTTTCAGTCATTTTTGGAAGATTGAGTAACATACACACAAATATACAAAGATTAAAATTTATAATATGCATGGGGATCTAATATTTGTCGTTTATTTCAAGAATAGATCAACTGCCGTTCTGCCAGCCCGTTTGTAAGAGGTGAACGATTGTCTGTGCAAGTGACTACCATCTTGGCTACTAGGTGGTAGAGTTATGCAATATCTCACCCGAGTCTGGTACCACCGCCTTTCCTGTACCTACCGTAATACTGTCATTGTTTATCGTTGTCGTGTTCGGGTTTGATGGGTAAGGTAGTCGGTAAACTTATGCATGTGGCATAAAGACATCGTCACAAAGATAGCGACGCACTATTAATATCTAGTGTATATAGACAATAGTTTTTTCTTTCCATCAGGAGAACCACCTGCTTCTTTGCTATCTTATGATATATATAAAAACTTACCTTTAAAGCTCTTTATTTTGATATCCCTCTCGAGGGTCTTAAAAACATGTTTTAGCTCGCAAATTGCGCTACACTTTCGCCATCAAGACAAATCTAATCTATATATATAAAAATCAATTACTGTTCGTTAGTCTCGCTAAAACTCGAGAACGGCTGAACCGACTTGCCTAATTTTGGTTTTGAATTAAATGTTGAAGTCCAGGGAAGGTTTAAAAGGTGAGAAAATATAAAAAAATAAGAGTAGTTAAAAAGGCAGAGCAACGTTTACCGGGTCAGCTAGTAATGTATAATTTATCAAAATCGGTTAAATCGTTAAGTAATTACAAACATAGGAACACACAAAAAACATACATGTCAAACACATAACCCTCATTTTAATCACGCCGCAATTGGGTTAAAATGTCGTCGACTTCTCGGAACATTTTTATCATTCTTGGATTTTGTATTATAAGGAGAATAAAAATAAGTACGAGAAAATTATGCAAATGGGTTCTGCTCTGAGCCATAATGTTCATCGCTGAAACAGAAAATATCATGGCAACAAGAATTCTCGGTGACATCAGGATAATTAGAACACTGCAATTATATTAGTTATTTAGACATCTTTTAATATGAGTTTTGTGAGAAAGCTTTATTTGTAGTTGGTTCCCTAAAAATATATGTTTTCATTTTTTTTTACCATTTTGATGGCATGACTAATGTGTATAGATATAAATGCCAAATTACAGCTTTCTTGTACAAAGAATCTCTGAGCTAAGCTGCGGATGTACGAACGGACTGACGGATGGACAGTCATATGAAACTATAAGGATTTCTTGTTGATTTCAGAACCATATAAATCCCTAAGTAGTACATAAAATTAAACCAACCTAATGATAACAGTCGAAAAATCGAACAATATTACATAAAATATACGATATCATTCGTCTAAACAATCAGCGATCAGTAAAATTATTCGTATCTGACCGTCGCATGGGTTTTCAATCAATACAATAAAAAGAAACCGGACGATTGCTGACGAAAACGAGTGAAAACGTCGATTTCAGCTGTGCAGTGGGCGACCTTCAATCGCTGCAGCAACCACCTCAGCGCTGTTTTGAAGATGCAGCATGGGTTTTTCTTACTCAGAAATTGATGATCTTTAGTTCGTTCGGTAGTCCGATGGCACTAGATACCTAGGCACAAGTTTTCACTTATAATGCTGCTGCCACTGATAACGCCCGTCATGGGGACATGCAGCACCGCATTTTCATATAGTCCTACCCCTCCCCTATGTCGAGTAAAAAACGAAATTCGGTAGTCTTATCGTACCAGAAATCGATTTTTTTTCATTCTTTTTTCTTTTTTCTAATAGCACCACCCGGTTTTCGCATTGCAGCATAGCCATTTCATATTCTCTAATTAACGACGAATCTAACTATGTATATACCATCCGGTAGTCTTATGGGACTAGTTTTAGTGTCGTGGGCTCCCGTACTAATAATTTAAAAAGATAAAATTATCAGGACTATTAATGACCTTCACATGGACTTTTTTAAGTAACTTATATCATAAGTTTTTTTATTTTTGTCCCTATTGTGACATAATTTACACTTAAAGTATTCTCATGCCCGGTTCTCTTGCGAGGTCGGCAGAGTAAACTACACTTTGCTTTAAAGTTTCGTAATATATCTCCAAAGTTCATCATATTATGTGTATACTATTATATTTATACAGGAAAAATCAAAAACTAGAATATTGTTATTTTATATTCGTACAAATAGAATAAAAAGAATCATCTAACTTGGTCTTCAAAGTAAGTAATGAATATAATCAAACATTTTAAAATCGTCAAATTCCTCCTCCTTTCTTGCGCTCTTCTCTTTCGGAAGTCGGTTAACAACTATAAAAGGTATTCAAAATTATTAAAGAAAAAAATTAAACTACATAAAAAATCGACTCCACTAAATAATAACAGGATCAATTTGTGTTATTTGACTAAACTAAAAGAGGTTATAATGCATTGCCTTTTTACTGAAAAAGTGACCATTGAAATTTTGTCGTTTTATATTTGAAGCGTCGAGTAAAAAACAAAAATCATACGTTTCACCTTATATTTTGTCATGTAAACAACAAAAAATAAATCGTTAAACTCTTACACTTACCGAAAATACAATATTTTATATTTTTCATTGTATCAGTAGAGGTTCGCCTCTAATGACTTTCCACTCCACTAAGGTTTACCGATTTGTTCAATGGCGAAATGAGTAGTTATCCCATTGCTTCATTTTACCAATATGATAACGATTATCGACTATTTCTAGCGATAACAGAGACCGACAGATTTACGTGATGATGATTGATGATGATGATAATTACGTGATAATTTACATTTGCATGATTTCACACGCATCCCGTAGAAATTATTGGTTTCCATTTTTTCTACTAAATATATCATACTTTCGCTAAATATATTATGCTCAACAAGCCCTTTCATTTAAAATGCATATAATAGGGGTTAATGTGAAAATTATTAATCTTTAATTTGCGGTGGCAGAAATATTACTCACAAAGACGTCACATTGCTCATTGTGTTCTTCTTCTTCTTCTTCTTTATACGAATGGCAATTATCAGAGAATTCTGCCAGTGTCGAGTAAACTTAGGAAGTCACACGTGTTAACCATTCTAGAAATGGAATTAAGGAGGCTTCTTTTTGGATCGTAGGCTTCTTCTAATAAAAGTTTAACAAAAACAACACAAAAATATACGGTACTTAAAACAAGAACAACAAAAATCTAAATACTACAACCAAATGTTGTTAGAATCAATAAAGTTAAGTAACAATTTAGCGACAGGACTAAACACAAGTGATAATAAATATTTTAGGGCTCATTGTGTTCATCAAGCTTTTTCATTTGATACCAGTATCACAATCTGTCACTGTCACTGTCACTGTCACTGTGAAAATAGTATATAGGTATTGCTATTTAGTGACGCCCTTCGTATTGGATTTACAATGATGTCACATTTTGCATAGTCAGGTAAAAGAGTGGCTTTTGACAGGAGTGACTCCTGGATAGTGTAGTTTTCTAATGGTAAAATAATTTTTGAGATCAACAAGCTGGTAGTTTTTAATTTATTCGTAACAAAAGTATAAAACAAAAATGTTTTACTCTCTATAATTTTAGTAAATACTAGCTGAGCCCGTGACTTCGTCTGACTGGAAAATATCTAAAGTTAAAGAAATCTAAGTTACTTATTAAATCAAATATCTAGCAGTGAAAGTCCATCAAAATCGGTCCAGCGGTATTAGAGATTTGCCGGATCAGACAGACATATAGATAAAAAATATTATTTTGGTGTATGTATCGTGTACAAATCCATACACATTTAGTTGAATGTGGTTATTTTAATATTACAGTGGCACCGCTGGTCCATACCCCTGAAGGGTCATAGTGATGAAACCAGCGGGCCAACTTCTTGTCAGGATGATGTCATAACTGTGGAGGTTGATGACGTTACACAAGGACAAGTAAGGGGAAAAGGAAGATCTTCCCAGCCGGGCAAGGTGTACTGCCTGGGGACCGAACTCCATTTGAGAAACGTCGAAACTTGTATATAGTGTGTACAAGATAAATAATTGTGATATCACGATTCAGGAGTTTATTTTGAATTTCATTTTTATCCATTTTTTTATTATTTTTTCGTGGGTGCGTGAAGATACTTTTTCTGGTAGCGTTAATAGATTGCTTGAACTACTACAGTACCCCAAAACCGAAGGCCGATCTGGTTGTACCAGTGAAGCGTATGTGCCTAGAATGCTAGAGTCTGCAATGAGCCGAGACGAGCAGAATATGCGCGGTCCTCGGTAAGTCGTTCGCAATGAATTGGAATGAGCGGGATAGAGTTGTTGTAGGGAGATCCAGTGAACGTGGAAAGTTCGAAGTAGATTCCGGAAAGCGTAATGAGGCGTTGCTTGTGAAGGTGGCTAATAATGTTGGGAGCGAAGGGGAGGTATAGACGCTGATGGTCAGAAATCTGATGCGTGTTGTTTTGCCGAGGGTCACTACTGTGACGCCGTTTAATGGTCACTGTTAGTGGTAGTGATCACGTCGGGATGACGACATCACTGTGAAGGTTGATGACGTCACGGCCATGACGTGAAAGGGAGAAGGATCGCGTCGGGGTCACAACTGTGGCGCCACTGATCCGTACCGCTGATGGTTCATAGTGATGGAACCAGCGGGCCAACTTTTGTCAGGATGACATCATAATTGTGGAGGTTGATGATGTCACACAAAATCAAGGAAGGGAAAAAGGAAGATCTTCCCAGCCAGGCAAGGTTTACTGCCTGGGGACCGAAATCTATTGAGAAGCGTTGAAACTTGTATATAGTGTTACAAGGAATAATTGTGATATCGCGATTCAGGAATTTATTTTGAATTTTATTTTTTCCATTTTTTATTATTTTTTTTTGGTAGCATATATTGCTTGAACCGTTACATAGACACTTCAATTTTATTTATTTGCTATACAAATAAATAAAATTGAAGTGTCTATGTAAAAAAATAAAATTTACATGAATAAATCTCATCCCAAAGTAAGCAAAAATATTTGCTTGTATTATAAGTGCTAGTCAACAATATTTATATATAAAAATACATCTTTTAATACCGTAGCATGCATGACAAACACTCAAACCCAAAAATACAAACATCTATGCTCATCACACAAATACTTGTCCCCGTTGAGAATCGAACCCAAGTCCTGTCGATTCATATCTAGATTTGACAATTACAAAATAAAACTGTAAACAGTTGACCCCGCAGGCCATCCCTGCAACTTCCCGCTAAAGGAGTGAAAACTATAAGCATACATTTTTTTAGTTCAAAATTCTTGTTTTCTTCGTTATTAACTTTGTTAAAAATGACAATAGATTTATTCTGAAAAGCTGTGTTTAATGTATACCGCCACTTGAAAGATCACTTTTGATCTTTTAAATGGCATTCGATTCAATTTTTTAGATCTAAAATATTGTTTTAACTACATAATCGATTAGTTGAAAAATTTGGAAGCAATGTTAAAAACATTTCTTTCAAAAATTTTTGCCATTGAAAAATCTGAAAATAATGACCGATTTTGATCCAATTAACTGTATTTGACCAATTTTTTAAGGAGAATAGCTGGTAACTTTTAGGTCAATCGGAATATTAGCCTGAAAGTTATTTCAAAAATATTAAGTAAGTTTGCTAAAAATAAAAAATATTAATATTATAAAAGCTGTAACTTTTGAAAACTTGATTTGTATTTGATTTATAAAACTGCGTTTGATGTAGTTTTTTAAGTATTAAAATACTGTAGAAGGTCAAAAAATGATTGGTCCAAAAATTTCGATATTATATCGAAAAAACGCTTTTTCAAAAATTTTCGTCAACGTTAACACCCAAACAAATACATCGATTTTGATGCAATTTATGCATTGGGCGTAGATTATTGAGGAAAAGAGCTGATTAAATTTTGTACTCAACGGTTCATTAATCTGGAAGTTATATTAAAAAAATACTGTTTCGGCCAATTCTTTTTGATTTTTTTCAAATGTCTCAAAATCTCCCTTATCGAATTGATTCAATTTTTCAGAAAGTCTAAGTTAAGCGGAATCCTATCGGTTAAGCTGTTCAAAAGTAATGAAATGTTTACACACACACACAATGAAGCACATACTAACGACATCATGAAATTAGTCGGAAAACGTTCTTAGGACCTCAAAACGTGGAGATCTAGTGAATACTCGATTTTCGAAAATCGGGGCAAAATCAGTAACTTCCTTATCTACATATGTAGTGGTAAGTTAAAAAGATTAACATGAAGACGTATACTAATTATTAAACACAGCAACTTAAAAGTTCCCAATTAGATTCTAAACAAGAGGAAATAAATTAACATCTTAATTATACACGATCATAAATTATTAACCCAACACAAATGATTTATGATTGGTGATTGTTGTATTGTGGCATTTATATTACCGCAAGGTGCAGCCTTGCAGTGTAGGGGACAGTATTTCAGTAGGGAATTCCAATTAGCTTAACTATTTGCTGTGAGGAATTCTACTATCATACTGATTCGAACATCAACGTCTACTGCACGCAGCTACGACGAGCTTCTTGAGGTTGAATATAATTTATATAATAGCATTACTGTTGAAGGAAAGCATAATTAAAGTTTGCTTCTATCTGTAGTTATACTTATCCACACTAATATTGCAAATGTGAAAATTGGTTTGTCAGTTTCTATAATGTAAATAGGTATTTCCCTACTTTTAGAGAAAAAATGTTGGCAAAAAATTTATTTATTTCCCGTAGTGTCTTGAAATACCGATTATATTCATACGATTATGCTTTTATGTTACATATATTTTAAAATTAAAAACTATAGGTCTTATCTGATTAAAATGTTAATTAAAAGGAAGTAAACGACGGCGAAAGGTAGCTTATTAAATATGTTGCTTTTAAGACTGAAAGGGAAAATTATCAGGCCTTTTTACTGCGTTCCTGGGTCAATGTTGCCTACCTTGTCTACCCGGTCAGCTGTAGTATTTGCCACTATCTTGTTTCGGGTTTGTCTGGAGAATTTGCACTTGAGTATTAACACTTCTGTGGTCTAGCGGTCCAGCTTTGGCGTTGACCACATGAGGTCCCGGATTCGATTCCCGGGTCGGGCACAAAAAAAAGTGTTTTTCAGTTTTCTGAGAAACACCAAGTTGCCCGGGATTGGAAAGTGCCCGGTTGGCGATAGGCTTGCCACCTATCACATTTGTGGGACCAAAGTATCTTCGGCTAATCGTGGGTGCACTTAGAATAGAATAGAATAGAATAGAAATCGTTTATTTAAGACATACACCACAACACTTACAGTAATTAACACATACAGTAGCAAAATAAAAATACAAAGGATAAAAACACAAAACAAGCCAGAATAATTAGGTATTTGACAATATATAAAAAAGATACCACCAAATACAAAAACTTGAAATAAAAAATATATATTGTACTTACTATATACTTAAATATATATTATACTTGTTGTACCTCTGCCTACCCCTTCGGAAATATGGGCGTGAAGTATTAAAACCTCAGGCACGCATACGTGCGGGCATGCACTCAAGTACATATACAGGCATAACTGTACGCACGCAGACGCGCAGAACTGCATGCACGCAGGTATGCATGCATGCATACACACACACACACACACACACACACACACACACACACACACACACACACACACAGCCTTGCACACGTGGATATGCGCGCGCGCACACACACGTATGCATACGATTTCGGCACATGACGGCATGTACAAGAGCCCCAGCTATTAATATTGGTGGCGTTTTTTAACTTTTTTTTTTGTTAATATTTCTTACAAACCATACTTTTTCTGAGATTATCTTTAAGTTAATCCAGATTATTAATATGTTTGCCAATTTTGGACCAAATCCATTCAGCCGTTTTAGGCGTTAAGTTAAACCTGTGTACATTTTTGCTGAGAGTAAATATAAGTAAATAAATAATTAAAAAAAATCTTTACAGTTATTATTAGAATATCATATGCTCCATTCACATTATACTATAGCCTACAAAGACATTTTTAGCAATTAATTGCCGCTGTTTAATAAAAAAATATTTAGCATTACGTCGCATCATCCCGTCCCTGAGAAGAAAGCCTCTAAATAATGAAAACTTATTATTTTCCGAGACATTATGAATATGAATCACCCTATTTTTCCCAGACGATAAGCGGAGCTCCCGGCAAAGTGATCTCCGACAATATTGTCCCCCGGGATAATGAAAATAGATCTTTTTCCTGTTCAGCCACTTTAATTACTCCAGCGCTGTAGTAGTGAGAGAAAACCTTTTTATCTTGTGTATTATTACTAAAAAGCGACATTAAAATGATTAATATGTTTGAAAGCATCTTCTTTCATATTTCTTATACCATTAACAAATTGTATGCAAAGTAAATCAAATATTTTAAGGTGATCTCTTACGGATGGTAATTTTGTTTTAATATTTCACAATGCTGTTAATATTATTATATTGATCTCATTTTGTATTAATATCACTTCTGTTTAATAGGTTTCTATAGTATTAAATGCAAAAGCAAAGCGAATGAAGTGCTCTTTGTAATTTTTATTGATTTAATTAACGTATATATATATATATATATATATATATATATATATATATATATATATATATATATATATATATATATATATGAATATTTCTAATATTTGCACACTATATGCGGTAGAATATGTTTAGTATCTGTGTATTATAGTATAGTAGGTACCTATTTGGAACACCCATATTACAAATTAAAAAAACCTGAGGTTAATAGTTTGTAGAAGATGACTCTAATGATATTAATGAAATAGCAATATAATGGTTTATTTATTTATTTACTTGGCATAGAAAACAAGTTTAAATTATATCTACAACATAAGATAAGCACACATAAAAATACTAGCAAAATTTGCATTCTAAACATGACATGCACAGATAGGTTTCAATAAGTAATTAATTTAGGCTACCTTATATAATAATTTAAATCTAAAGAAAATATAATTTTGTACCACCATACATATATGCATTTTTCATAAATACACATATGTAAAATAAAGCAATGAATCTGTTAAAATATAAAAGTTAAAATATCTACAATATTATGAGAGGTAATAAAGTATGTTTGTAATGAATGAACTCAAAAACAACATTACATAAATTAAAACAATGGGCGAAAATCTATGAATTTTTAGATGTGAAAACGTCTTCAAAATTGCCTTTATAGGGGAGACAGTTCAAAAAACTGATGATAACAAAATTGGGGGATACAGTTTGGTGTTATAACTACATAACTACCATCAACATCTGCAATCTAATTTACCACTGGATAACTAAAGAATCAAAGAATTTGATAAGCTTAACACGGATTACGATGTTACGCGAATAGTGGATTAGGAAGTGCCGCCATTTTTACTTAATTTTACTGCGTTGCATATTTTGCATAATATGGCCCTCCACCCTAAGGGTGTCTCCTGTGAGACCGATCCTCGGATTTGGGGTGGCGTGGTGATTAGTGATAAGAGGGTTAGCGGCATTGTCCCGTGTGTAAATGTGTAGTGTTTAGGTATGTTTCGTTGGCCGCAGTTATCTGCAGTTCAAATACATATTCAGTTTTGTTTGCAGGCCATCTTATGCAATTAGAAAGAGCAGAGTATGCATATTCTATAAGGAAATCAGTTTCTAAAATATTAATGTAAGTTAGAGGGCGGTTATTGCCAGGTTCGTTCGACTCCCAAGGTAATAAATCTTAAGACTTAATGTAATTTACCGGTGAATATCCGAGATTTTGGATCTATATTAGTTTACCGATATTTCGTCGCTGTTTTGAGTATCATATTCCTGAAATAGCTCGTAATTATCACGCCACACTGAAAATTTTAATTAATTTCTATGTTATTACTTGACTGCGCTACAACGAGGCTGCACTACTGTCCATTCTTTGAAATGTATGTATATTTCTGTGTACAATTTGGTGTCAGAATAAACAGTGTTTCTTTCTTCTTTTTTCTATGTATATATATTTGATTGGATTGCTTTGTAACCTAAACGGATTAATGGATTTAAGATTTTTTTATCATTACATAGCAAACAAACAGATGCCTTTCTGGATGGAAAGAGAAACCATCGACGATTGATAGCAGAAATGGTAATGGTGCGTTGCTATCCTTGAGGCGAGGTCGTAATGCCACATTCATAAGTCTATCGACTATCTTACTCTCCAAACCAACGACAATGACAAGTATAGTGTCAATGACACTATACCAAATACCAGCAGGCTTAGGATAAGCAACACGATAAAATTTTATCGGCTCGTTTTCTCGATATTTATGTCACTTTCTCTATTTGCTAACGCATTTGACACTTGATTAGACATGGTATTTCAAAGAAAGAGAAATGATATTTCAAAGGAAGAGAAAATGATTATTATTACTCGACGATAGTTATTTTTTCTACCGATTGAATGTCTTGCTGTCATTTTATCAAACAAAAAACAGTCGAGCAAACGGCACTTTTTATATATATAAATTACTTGTCACGTTGTTTGTTCGTGATGGATTCCTAAACTACTGATCAGACTTCAATGAAATTTTATAGATATTTAGTTTATCTCAATTAAAACCCCTCCCTCATTCCTCAAGTATCCCACAAAAATATTTAAGGAAGAAGACCCCAGTGGCGCAATTATCTACCCACTTATTTTAGAATATGAAACATTTGTAAAAATTACTCGTATAAAATCGAATTTTTTCGAATTTCTTTTTTAGAATTTCTAACTTAATTTTTTATGTACGGTCTAAAAAAAAATTTTATTCAAAGCATTGTATCAATAAAGTAAGTACCGTTTCCGGCACTGTTATGTCACCAAAGTGGTATTCAGTAAATCAATTTAATAACTGTAAAGGACTAAGCCAAGGTACAGGTGGGCGATCGACAAAGTTACTCAAACAAACATTTATTACAAAGGACTTTAAGGCTTATTGTCGTCGTAAATTAATAATTAAGTAACAGTTTTTGTTTGCATATTATTAGCTCCGAAATTGATATTTATGTTGGAGGTTTACAGTTTAATTTACGAGGGATCTCGAGGTTTTACGAGTTTGACTCTAATAATATTTTAAATAAATTGATCAGGATTTTTAGGAGATATTCATGAACTTTTATATTGGAAAAAGTTAAATAAGACTTTTTTAGCTTTCCTTTCACATATTTTTATTAAATTATAGAATAGAGAACAAACATAGACAAACATTGCCTGTACACACCAGAGATGTTAATTGTAATTTGATGTCCATATGGCAGGGCGATGGCCCGATAGGCGATGGTTATTTTTAATTTGGTAAAAACTTGAATAAGTGATGCTATAAAATAATACGATTACAATAACAATAAGAATAATTGTCAATAAGTAATTAAAACTTACAAATGTAACTATTTATTTCATATCACAATAATATTATATAAATGTGAAGATTCGGATATTGGATGGATGGATGTTCAGATGGATGGATGTTTATTACTCAATCACGCGAAAACTACCGAACGAATTTGGATGAAATTTATGGCTACTAGATGGCACATAGGTAGATAACCTATAATAGTACATAAGTTACTTTTTGTCCCAGAATATTAGATGATCCTGCGGGATTATATATATATATATATATATATATATATATATATATATATATATATATATATATATATATATATATAAATCAATCCCTATTTTCCTTGGTCACGAAATCACTCCTGAATGGCTGGGCCAATTTCAGTAATTTTTTTGTTGTGTTTGTAATTGTAAGGAGAAGGTTCTTATAAAATAAAATATTAAGAAAATTCCGCAGAAAATTAGAAAATTTAAGAATACTTAACCACCATATAAAGTTTACTGCCATTTTGGCTGCGTGGAAGGACAATAACGTAGTCTTATATAAATTACGTGTCACGTTGTTTGTCCGCTATGGATTCCTAATATGTAAGGCAAAACAACGTTTGCCGGGTCAGCTAGTTTACACATAATTGTCGTCGTTAGTGCAGTGCTCAGTGGTATGAGTTTGATTACAAATTAAAGAACCACGGTTCGTGTTCTAGAACATTTAATGAAGTGCATGTTCTTATACAATCATTATACAATTTTAACAAACTCACCACCAACCTTAGAAATCTGCGCTAAATATTTGGACAAGTTTCGGTCAGTAGATTTTAAAAAACTTCAAAAATAACTCCAACACCATATTTTCTTTAAATAACTTTCATACTAATAAAAAACACTGATTTTAATGTCGTTTGTAAGATCAACATTGGTTAATCTGGATCAAAATTTGAAAGTTACAGCTTTTCGAAAGTTTAGATCGTGACGTTATTAGCTAATTTCATCTTGATCAATAATTTTGAGTTCTTTGAGCGAGGTTGAAATAAATTTTGCATGATTTAACTTCCAGTGAATGAATGCAGGGTTAACGTTTAATTAAACAAATCTGTAAATTAGAATGTTAAATATTGTTTATTGAACCTGGAGTTATTGATAAAAATGTTGGTAACTTATTATAGTTAGAAAATATTTTTTTTTAATTATAGTTTTATACACGAAGTAAAAAACACAATGAATATTAAAATATAATTATGTATTATTTTATAAATCTGACAAAAAAAATCCCATTTTATCAGGGTAGATTTATTAACTGGTAGCTTTTAGATGCAAATGACACGTTCGTAAAACAAAAGAATCGCTAACTCGTGTGAGAGAGGCACTTACACAAGCTTGTAAATTCTGGCTTTGGTTGTGTTGGATCCATCATTGTGTGACATGGAATCTGGAGGAGAATCAAAGTATAATCCATAATTTTTGTAACTGTAATTCGATTGGTTTGGCTTAAATTATAGTTTTATATCATTTTACCCCCTATTGGTCCTCTCTCGTTAATTATGATATAATAATTTTTGACACAGTGAAACTGCAGCAACCGATTTACCATTTCCTGCATCTCCGGAACACTGCATCATATCTTTACAAATTAAAATGAAATTACCCGAATAGAATACCCCCTAAAAAAGGAATTTTCAAAATCAGTTCATAGATGACCGAATTTGGAGGTAACAAACATAAAAAAAACATACAGCCGAATTGATAACCTTCTACTTTTAAGAAGTCTGTAGAATATTTAAAAAAATCCTTTCTCTCCCTTAGTATCGGATCGCATTATTGTGTATCGCATAGTATTTTGGTTACTACAGATCTTAATATATATATATATATATATATATATATATATATATATATATACATATATATATATATATATATATATATATATATCATAACAAGCAGATAGGTTTCCTGATGAAAAGAGTCAAAATCGTATATAGACATCAAACATATTAATGGTGTATTGCTATATTGTGAGGAGGTCTAATGTCACATGTTTAAATTTACTGCCTACCTTACCCTCCAAACCGGAACACAACTGTGACTAACACTAACGCTATTGCGGCAGGAATAGGTAAGGCGGTGGTACCAGACCCGGGCGAAACAATGCAGAACTCTACCACCTAGTAGCCACGATGTTACTAACTCACATAGCCAATCGGTCGCCTTTTACGACCTGTCTGCCAGAACATCACGCGTCTGGACTCTCCTTAAAGGTGTCCGGACCAACACAGGGAAAAAATTTGTAAAAGTATTCAATGTAATTACTTTCACAAACTATATTTCAGTTTGGTATAAAATATTATGTTGTCTGATGATTATAAATATTGCTACAAACTTGAGAAGATAAAACTTATCGATAATACAACCAGCTTGTTAATCAAATTACGGCTAATAATCTACAACGTGTAATCAAATCATTCCTCGTCATTTAATTATACGAATCAAAGGTGTTTAGTTACAGTGACCGGAGCTGCAACATTACGCCTCAACATGGTAATTACGTAATAAGACTTGAATAATACTGTAAGTCCTGCGCTAAACCTCAAGCTAAGTTTCAGGTGAGAGCGGAGATTTTATGAAACTTTGTTATACGTATTTAAATCTTATTAGCAAATCGCCTGTGGCCGACATTTTCAAGTTTAACTGTGAAGAAACTATTATATGTGTAGGTAGATGTGTGTATATTATCATGTATGTCACATAAAGACTACAGCAGAATGGGGCGAGTAGGCCGGTGCAAGGCATTTTATAGCATCACAGTTTTACAATAATTAAAAGTAGGGTAGATTGTAAAATGTCAACTTCAACCAATCAGATCAGATGGCACCACTTCAAAGTTTATAATTTGATACGAAGTTGTTTACTAGGATTCAACGATGTTGCGGAAGTGGCGCCAC
Organism: Apodemia mormo; assembly: GCA_036924255.1. Classification (NCBI taxonomy): domain Eukaryota; kingdom Metazoa; phylum Arthropoda; class Insecta; order Lepidoptera; family Riodinidae; genus Apodemia; species Apodemia mormo. The sequence goes on along the minus strand of JAUPFN010000006.1, from coordinate 3,307,209 downwards.
TGTAGTGCAGTATTTTAATAACAATAAATTCTAATATCTATTATGCGAGATAAATGCTATAAACGAATATTAATATTACATTCAAGCACTATTTCCATTTTTATTCATATTACAAATAAATTTTTGTGGTACACACGTGTACAATATAACAATATAATTAAAGGTTGAAACATTGAAAATTTATCCAAGGCGAGCAAACGACAGTAACATATTTTATTATTTAAACCAAAAATATATTTTTTATTACCTAAAAATATAAATGGTGTAATATATAGTTTTTTGTGTTTCCGCCTTTGAAGAATAGATCAACTGATTTTCTGCCAGACAAATTGTGCTACTATCTGGTTTAATAACGCAATATCTCGTCCGGGTATATAAACCTTACTACCAACGCCTTACCTGTTACTGCTGCAACAGCGTCAATGCTCGTCATTGTCTTACTCTGGTTTGAAGGGTAAGGTAGCCGGTAGATTTATGCATGTGGCATTACCATCTCGCCACATGGATAGCAACGTACCATTTACATCTTTGGTGGCTATAAGTGTTTCACTAGCCACTAGAAGATCCATCTGCTTCACTGCTATCTCATGATATAAAAAAATCCAATATTTTTCTGATATATCAAGCAGATGACTCTTATTATGGAAATGAACTATAGACATCAAAGATGTTAATGGTGCGTTGATATCCGTATGGCGGGATGGCAATGTCGTAATGGTAATAAATTTTTACTTTTTTTTTTGGAATGTCTCAATTACTGTTAGCCTTATGGGCTGATACAGCTTCACCGGTTGCGTGGGCGAGCAGAGTGCTCAGCCAGAATTTAAAGGTGTAGGGCTGTACGCCCTCCGCCCTAAGGGTGTCTCATGTGAGACCGAACCTCGGTCTAGGGTGGGGTCGTGATTTGCGATGAGAGGGCTAGTGGCATTGTTTTGTCCATCCGCCTAACCTTGCCCTTGGGCTCGGTTCGCCGAAGAGCGAAACAGGGGTCCTCGTTGCCGCCGGCGGCGACGGTGTCGCGAATGTAGGTGTGTAGTGTTATCGTGTAAACCGTTGGCCAGAGTTATCGGGTCATCGGGATCGGTAAGAACATGGCGGGGCCTACGTAGTTTGGGATCGGGATTAAGGTCTGGGATATAGTCAGCCGCGGCTACCACCAGTGGGTTCGGATGCGAGATGGCACGATCGAAGTATCTTTTTGAGATGTCTTTGAAATGCTTTGCTAAGCTCGGCAATTCAAGATCGCTATGGAGGTCTACGTTGCGCATATATCACGGTGCTCCCGTGGCAATACGCAGGAATTTATTTTATACCACTTGCAACGGATGCAAGTCCGTACGGGGGAGATGGGCAAACGCTACGCAAGCGTAAGAAAGGATGGGGCGTACGCACGACTTGTAAAGTGTCACCTTGTGTCTAAGTGACATTTTACTGCGTTTATTGATAAGATGATATAACCGACCTACAACGAACTTAGCCTTAACTTTCATTCTTTGTATGTGCGGTTTGAATGACATTTTGCTGTCCAACTTAACCCCGAGGTACTTGACTTTCTTTTCCCACGGGATGACGTTTCCGAACAGGGTAATGTTGCCTAGCTTACGCAGACCGCGCCTTTGTTGTCGCGGGTGTTTACCGCGGCGAAAGTACACGGCTGCACTTTTTGTGGGATTTATTTCGATACGCCATTTTCTGAACTAATCACCAAGGGCGTTGGCCGCAGCCTGCAGCCGCTTGGTGATTGTTACTTCGGAAAAGTTGGACGTATAGAGGGCGGTGTCATCGGTGAACAACGCGAGCTCGACGTGCGGCTCGCGTGGTACGTCGCACGTGTACAGGGAGAATAATACGGGTGACAGTATGGAGCCCTGGGGGACACGTGCTGTAATCGATCTGTGGGTGGAGAAGGCTCCCTCCACGCGGAATTTGAATCGGCGGTTGGTGGGGTACTCTCGTATGATGAGTACAAGTCTTTCGGGTACGCCCATTTGGTATACCTTGTATATTAAGCCATTGTGCCAGACTTTGTCGAACGCCTTTGCGACGTCAAAGAATAGGGCGCCTGTGGGAATTTGCAGCCCCGGAGCTGCGTTTAACCCGTTTAGGATATATTCGGTGAGACGGTGCACTTGATGAGTGCAAGAGTGAGCTGTTCGGAATCGGAACTGCTCATTTATTAACAGGCCTTTCTCGTGAACAAATGCCTTAAGGCGAGCGAGAATGATTTTTTCATAGATTTTACCTAACGTATTTATTAGACTGATAGGGCGGTAACTACTGACTTTACTGCGGGGTTTACCCGATTTGTGAATTCCTATGACGGAGGCTTCTTTCCACTCGTCTGGAAACGCGCAGCCGGCTAGTAGTGCATTGAAGATGCACACTAGTAGGCATATTAGGGAGGGAGGAGGTATTTAACTACCTTATTAGTGATTTTATCGGGCCCGGGGCCTTTTTATTGTGTAGACCTTTGATTATGTCGCCTACTTCTTCGGGATCGGTGGGTAAAAGCGGGTCACCCTCCGGTGGTAGCGCCGCCCTGCGCTCTACTTCACTATCCACAAGATGGACGTGGTCTAGGTCCGTAGGCTGGTTTGATGGGAACATTGTGTTTGGATACTGTCGGCCAGGCATTCGGCTTTGTCTGCATCATCAAAAGCGGGCGTTTGATTAGGTCGAATGAGTGGAGGCTTCTCTACTACTGGTTCGTTTTTAAAGGCCCTCGCCAACGGCCAATAGGCCGTGTGCGATGGCGAGACCTCACTTAACAGTCTGTCCCACCGTTCGTTACGATACTCGGCGATGCGCCGCTTTACTTCTCTTTGTAAAGCTCGTAGCGAACGGCGATTGTCGTCGGTCATGTATCGGTCGTAGAGCCGCGTAGCGGCGTTTTTGCGTCTCAATAGGTCGCGTAGCTCTTCCGGTAGTTCCCATCAGCCCCGAAAGGCGTCCGGCATTTCCCGCGAGGAGCTATCGACTACCGATTCTATGTGGCTAGTGAGTGACTTAATGGCGGATTTGGCTTCCTCTACCGTACTAATGTTGAAAGGAATTTGGTCGAGGTGCTCTGATTGTATCGATTGAAAATTGGCATCGAGTTTTTTCCAATCGATTATTTTTTTCATGCAGACGGCGTGCGCATGGTGGGGGATCCTAGTTTGAAAACTACCGGTCGGTAGTCCGAGTCGAGTTCGTGTAACACTGATACTGAACGCAGTTGTAAATCTACGTTCCTCATCAGCGCTATATCGAGTAGGCTCGGTCTGTGTGTCACGTCGTTTGGCGGGTATCTAGTGGGCTCTGACGGGCCTACTGCTACGAAGTTAAGTCTGTCCGTCAGTCGTTCGATGTCTAACTCATTTTGGTTGTTTATGGGAGAATGCCACAGACTATGTTTGGCATTGAAATCCCCCCCTATTATGACAGAGTTGCCCATGTCGAATAGAGTTTTAAGATCTCTTTCTGTTACTCTTTTACCGGGACCGAGATAGGCTGATGCTAGTATGACTGGTTGATGACCGGTCATACCCACCTGGCAAACTGAGACTTCGAAATATTCCAAAGTAGGGGGATCTAGGGGAACAATGTGGAGGCTTCTTTTATAGTAGATAAGAGTGCACCCACCGCGATTCGTTGATCGGTCGTTTCTGACTAAATTATAATTGGCTATACGCGGATTACGCCTACAAAGCTTTAATCAGGTTTCCTGCACAAGGAGGATATCTATTTTGTGATTTTTAACAAATTCGCGAATCTGGTCTATTTGCCTGACTAAGCCGCATGCGTAAAACGACGCGACAGTTAGGAAATAAGGTTTCATCCTCTGGCTATGGTTGCTATCCATTATGAGACCCTAGCAGTTATGCGCCTGATGGTTTCCATCAGGAATGCGTGTTTAGTGATCACATTGATCACATTTTGTGGTGTTGCTGTACGGAGTTTGTGAGCGAACTCCGCTACCTCACCCGGGCTAATCGCAAAAGATATTTCCATGACCAATGCGAGGTCAGTGAAATCGTAACCTGTGTTGGCCTGTTGAACGCGTGAATTTTTAACCGACGAGAAAATGGAAGATATCATTTTGTATTGTATGTCTGCAATATTGTTAGAATTGTTTAATATTTAAGTATGATATACTATGAACTCGTCCTAGTACATGTATCTATTAATTAATAAGTTGGTATGAATATAGTAAAAAATATTTTAAAAAATTTACCTGCACTCTAAAAATTATAGCCATTTAAAAAAAGTGAAAATCAACAAAACACTATAAAACTAATTAATAATTAAAACAAACATTATTATGTTTACTTTCTTATAAAATAGTAAATTGAAAAGTTGAAAAATACTATTAAAAAAATAAGAAAAACGAAAAATATTAACAACTTGCAACATTTTGTAAGCAATATCAACAAAAAATCAGTTGGGTTTGTTTCTTAAAATACTGCAAATTTTAAATTACTTGGCAATAGTCGTAGATTTTGTTAATTATATTTGAGTGTCCTTTCTAATTTCTGTGAATTCTGATCGTACCAGTTGTAATGTTCTCAGAAAATATTCTATACAAAAACAACCATACGAACTGTTACACCCCTTATAGTCTTAGTATATTGCTGATTTGCAATCATAACTGCAAATCATCAATAAAGTAGTATATAAACAGATTTTTTTCCAAATTTCAGTTAGTTAGATATTCTCTAGTCTAACCGCTGCCCAGCTACGGACCCGGTTTCTGCCTGCCGGCTGGCCTTCAGCAAATAGACTAGTGCTATATCCCGACTCCGGGTCGTTATAACCCTACACAAGGGAATCGCGAGTGAATAGTAATCCAAGTTGTCCAAGTTCCAAAATAAGTGTAAAATATTAGTAGTAAATAATAAACTTCTGTTCACAAAAGTGCCTTTTTTTTATAAGTGCCTGAGTGACAGAGCTAACAGAACGCATCTTTACCCCAGTATTACAATTTACATTGAATAGGAATGTTGGGCATTAATCAATTAATTTGTCAATTATCTTGTTAATTGACTAAAAAAGTAATTGCAGTTAAAAAGTATCTTTACGCCCGTATCCCCGAAGGGGTAGGCAGAGGTACAACATGTGCACCCACGCTTAGCCGAAGATACTTGGTCCCACAAATGTGATAGGTGGCAAGCCTATTGCCAACCGGGCACTTTCCAATCTCGGGCAACTTTGTATTTCTCAGAAAACTGAAAAACACTGCTTTTTATGTGCCGGGAATCGAACCCGGGACCTCTTGTGGTCAACGCCAACGCTGGACTACTAGACCACAGAGGCGAAATTAATCGCAATTAAACTTTTAATTGTGCCTTGTTAAATTATTTTTTTATTAAATTAATTTGTTTAACGTATGTCAATTGTAACTCACAATTAAAATAATTGCAATTAACTTTTAAGTTGTTTTATGAAACAATTAAAACTAACAATTAACAAAAAAAATGTTCGAGAAGAGAGTGGTGTTAAAAGTAATTTAAATTCATTTTAAATACAGTAAGTCATTTTAAATTGTCGTTGTCTGTCTAATCATGTTTAATTTAAGGTATTGATGATTATTTGAATCGTCCTTTTATTTGTTGCCAACTACAGGAATATTTAATATATATACGTGTATTTAACTACAGGAATAGATGGGGGGGGGGGGGCACTATTCTACTACCCAGAGCCACGCGAGTATATTTATATATAACGTCTGTATATTATACAGCAGTATTTTTTTATTGTTAGTTTTAATTAAAATTCACAAAACAATTGACAATTAATTTTTTTTAAAGATTTAATTGGAATAGGCGTTTGTCTTCCATCGCACCTGGTGGAAAGTGTCGATGAAGACGAAGGTGGTACACACGCATCCAAAAGAAACCTATTCACTCTACTCTTAAAGGTTCCAGGACTTTATTTGTCCGGAAAAATAGACGCAGGCAGTTCGTTCCAAGCCTTGGCGACTAGAATCAAAACAGAATTGTCAAACCGTTTTGTTCGATTTTTTGGTATATCAACAACATACGGATGGAACTTCTGCCTGCGTCTAGTAGTCCGATAAAGGAATGGTGAGGACCCAATAAGTCTACAGAGTCTAAAGCTTCTAGTTGATACTTGGCTGAACCCTCCAAAAGGTGACTGCAGTACTCCATGCATGATCGAACTTGGGCCGTGTACATGTTTAGTAACTGCTCAGAGCTAAGTACTGCCGGACCTTCGTAATGATTCCTGACTTTTGGAAGCGATGTGTGCCATAAACTCAATTTGTTGGCCGAAGTTGAGATTGGACGTGATGTTAATGCCCAAAAATTGTCAATTGTATTAAATCACAATTAACAGTTATCTAATTAAATGTTAATTGTTACTAATACAGTTAACAATTAAATAATTGTTAATTGTAATTTTCCACAATTCAAAAATAATATAATAATAATAATAATTTTCAAAAATATTAAGTCGCCAAAATAAAAATACCATTTCTTTATTTTTCAATCTTGATTAATAACATATATTTTTTAATATTTTTCGTTACACAATACTGTAGAAAAAAATTATAATGAAAAAACATGCCGTGACGTCACTTATACGGCAGAATAAGATAATACCTTTGCTTTGTTAAAACATATAATTTAAAAAGTATAATAGGAATGTCATCATAAGATAATGTCAAATATGTGAATCTTTCACTTAACCACTCTCCGTATTGTTTATTTGTGTTAGAAAATTATCAAAGACTTGCTTCAGCGACACCACTCTGCTCTATTTGTAATCAACACTTGAAGTATTTTATATTTCGCAATAATATTACTGCAAACTAGAATGCTTTTTAGAAATATGATCAAATGTAAACAACGGTTTAATGATTTACAATATTCGATGTTTATTTGATAAATGACATATATGACAAGTGCTTTTTTGGCGGGTCACAAAAGGAAAAGGCGTAGCATCATTCAGCCGTATAAATGACGTCATTTGGTACTTACGTCTATTTAGAATAAGAAGAACTTTAAGAATTAAAATAATTATCAAAATGAATGAATTTTGAGAAAATAAAAAATACGGGTATTCTATTTTTCAATGTAGTTTAAGATAAAAATATAATATAAGGGTGTTAAAAAAATGAAATGTTGTCAATTACAATTGATTATTTGTTAATTGTTGGGGTTACATTTACCAATTAATAAATTGTTAATCTCTAATTGTTCTTGTAATTAAAGTTTGCCCAATACTGTTGAATAGATTGTAATGAGTCCTTTAGAGGCTAACATGTAGTTGATAATTTTATTGATGTTTTTCCGCTATCCTTAATGGGAGCACCCAAATAATCTGAAATATTTTATACCAAATTTCGACGTTCCCATTTTTAGAAGTTTGAATTTCATGTTACGAATTATAATGTCTTTAATTAAATATCCCGAAATTTATTTTACCGAAACTGCGATTTGTTTATTTTCCGATTTTCATAAATTCGAAAAATCAAATGCGCAAATGGGTTATCGATCTGCAAACAGCAACTTCGAATAACCTGCTAAGATTAGGATTCTGATTCATTTGGTATAATATTCAGTTACGCATGTATATTCTCCTTATATTTTCATAATTATTGTATATACAGTGTGTAAAGAAAACCCTGTCCGATCGTCAAAGGAATTATTTGGTAGCTTAATACAAACATATTTGTGTCATTATTTCATGGATATTGATATATAATTTTAGTACAAAAATTAGACAATTTTAAACTATGATATTATTCTTATTTTAATAAAAATTATTATTTTATCACTATTTTTCTTTTGACAATTTCACTGGCCTACCTATATATCTCTTTCGGATCGGACAGGGTTTTTTTTACAGCCTGTATATTTTATATCGAAATTTCAAATACTATCTACTGCCATTGAATTATTTGGATTAGATTAGAACAGTAACCATATTGTGAAAACGAACGAGTAAAGCTAGCGTGCCATGGTAGCAGACCCCGATCCCCTTTTTAGGGTTCTGTACCTAAAAGGAAAAATGGAACTCTATTACTAAGCCTCCGCTGTCTGCCTGTCCGTGTGTCTGTCTGTCACTAGGCAGAATCTCATAAACCGTGATAGCTAGAAAGCTGAAAGTTTTAAAAATTATGTATTTCCGTTGCCGCTATAACAACAAATACTAATAATAAAATAATGTGGTGGTACGGAACCCTTCATGCGCAAGTCCGACTCGCACTTGGCTGGTTTTAGTTTTTTCATTTTAGAATTCTAATTAATTGGTACTTTATTGTTCGGAATTCATAGCTTTGATGTTTGGAATTATTACTAAGTCGAATTTTGTACTATTTGATCTATTAAAACTCAATACTCTGAGAATATTAATTGTAAACGATAGGAATATTGAAATTTCGGAGTTATAAACAAAGCGTTTATAACTCCGAAATTTTGCATATCCCTTCATTCGTAAATAAGAATTATAAATAGGGGTTGTTATATTGGGCATTTTGAACCATTCAGAAATATTAAAAGAATGATTTTGAAATTCGTATTTATGATTGACGGAATAAAGTTTTTCGTATTTACGAGTATGTAATGTATAGTCACGGTAAAATTTTCGTCACCTTAAGATCTAGATTCGCTTGCACTAGTGTATGAATCAATCATGCCAATATACCAGTACAAAAACAGTTCTACTAACATTAAATAAATGTGATGTTTTCTATCAAATAAAGTTTATCTAACAATAATTATTGCATCAATTATTGCTGCTCGTTCTTCAATTCTTAAAGATCTCGGCATTATTATGATATTACAAAAATAAATGATATTATATTTATGGCAAATATATTTTGCAATAAAATATTGAATAACACTAGAAATCTAGAAATAACAACGGTGACATTAACCATGACAATAGTTTAATTATAAATATTAATGGCAGGTCAAATCAATAAAAAGGTTTTATTTAAAAAAAAACATTAGTGTCTCTTTAGATAATAATCATTTACACAAGATAAAATAAGGAAATAGTGTTGATGCAAGCAAGTCTGATCCATCTTATCGAACAGTTAAGCATAATTTTCTATGCAACAGTCTGTTATGTTACAAATTTTCAAAAGATTATAATATGTGCTCGCAGCTTGTTACGTGAATCAATTTGAAAACTGATTAACCTATTCGTACCGCTACTGTACAAGAGTTTATATAGCCAGAGGGGTTATGCCACCCGCATGCGCTTCTGAATTCAAAGATATCTTTTCTATGAGATGTTGCTTATTATCATTATGCATGTAGACATGGCGAAATTAATGTTTTTAAGTAAAAAGTTTAATGGTAATACATGTAAATTACACCACACCACGGCAATCAGAACTGAAACTTAACTAACAAGATGTAAATACTGAAATCCAAGTTGCGAACTTTTCGATCTCAACTAAAACTTAGCTCGAGGTTTATCGCAAGGCTTTCGGTATTACCCAAGTCTTAGTACGTAATTAGCATGTTGAGGTATAGTGTTGCAGTTCGGGGTACTGGTGTTGGATACCAGTTGACTAGTGTAATTAAATGATAAGAAGATTTCACGTTTTTAGTGTTCCATTTTAAGTATGGAATCGACTATTACTTTTGGACGGCTGACCCGTCCAAAAGTATGTTTGTATGTATAATTTGTATGTTTGTATGTTAGCAGTTTATTTTAAACATCTGAAAGTACAATTTTTAGTACATATTGCACTTTCAAGTTAGTTCAGGTATATCGAGAAAAATACATGTGGCATTAGACCTTTGCATGTGGCATTAGACCTCGCCACATGATAGCAACGCACCATTAACATCTTTGGTGTCTATAGGCGATGGTTAACTCTTTCCATCAGGAGACCCATCTGCTTGTTTGCTATCTTATGATATAAAAAAAAATAAAAATACATATTTTTCTCGATATACCTGAACCATCATACCATTAAATAATCTTTAAAACTAATTTTTATATCATACTAGCTGACCTAGCAAACGTTGTTCTACCTTTTTAACTACTCTTATTTTTTTCTATAATTTCTCGCCTTTTAAACCTTCCCTGGACTTCAACAATTAATTCAAAACCAAAATTAGCCAAATCGGTTCAGCCGTTCTCGAGTTTTAGCGAGACTAACGAACTGCAATTGATTATTGTATATATAAAAGATATTTTTTGTCAACCGTTATGTGTCTAAAATTGTCAAAAGTGCTCAACGTTCGAAAAGAGGTTTTTACTTCAAAACATATAATGTTTAATTCATAACAGAAACCAGAAATCAGAAGAAATTTATTTAATGAAACTTTTTACAAGTTATTTTGACATTTCAACATTTTTGGCTGGCTGTTTCCATCCGGAGAGTTATCTGCTTGTTTTTTATCTTATGATATTAAAAAAAGCAAATAATTCCAAGCTTCAATACTTCGATTAAGATGTCTGAAATAGATTTAGTTTTTTGTTTCTCCAGATTTACTACTATATTCCTCTCAATTTAGATAATCCTACCGTTAGAATAGATGATCGTTACAATTTTTTATGTCTCATTTAAAATTAAAAACACGTAATAATTTAAAAAAACAATATGTTACAAAGCTCTATCATGAGACTGTATATTTACTGGTTATGGAATACTAAACAAACAGAATATTATTAACAATAAAATGTACCAAGGAACACAATTTCCCGATGAAACTCGGTTCGTTTTAAGTTTGTTTAGGATCATTTGTGTTTTCACTTATTCAACAGCTTGCTAACTAAGAAACAGACATACATAATTATTGCAAGCCTTTACCTCTGCTCTCCCTTAATCAAAATCAAGTATATTTTTGGAGTAAAAATGCCTCTCTTTGTTTGTGTTGCACTCTTACAATAATATGAATACACGTAAGTAAAGAAAAAATTCTCGTTTTAACGTATTCGATTTTTTAAACATATTTAACGCAAAAAATCGATTGAAAAAAATTCTAGCCTATTCGGATCGGATTAGGCACGATACTATTGCAAATAGTGTCTTTAACTGTGTTATTTATAACTATTAGTATCTAATAATAACGCATTTTTTTTGTTTCTTTGATATTTAAAATTCATAAATACTTATGATCCATGATAAAGACCATGCTACCTTGAATTTTTTATTATTATATTTGACTTTTCGATTTTATTTTTTAACGATTTAAACAAACACTTTAAGTTCATATATTTTGTTTAATAGAATCGATTCCCGGATCGGGCAATTCAAAAACGTGCTTTTTCATTTTTATGATAAAAACAACGTTGCCCGGAATTGGATGAGTAGCTTCGGCTAATCGCAGGTGCACCGGTTGTACCTTTGCATACCGTTTCTGAGACACGGGCGTAAAGATACTTATTTCTTCGAATGATAAAAATAAGCATCACAAACACCATCATATTCTATTTATAAATAGAATAATTTATTTTTCATTTTTTTGATAATGTTTATTATCTCTTGTTAGGGTCGGAATTTAGGGAGGGCATTTATTACTCACATTATATAAAATATTGCTAATGGACAATCAACTAAATATCTGTCTATTTATTGATCGATTTTTTTTTAATTTTTGTGTTTTTTAAATCCTATAAAAAGCAAACGATTGTTCTAGTTATCCCTAGAAAAAAATTAGAGGAAAGAGTCTATATAATCAAAGCTATTAATGATGCATTGCAATTCGCGTGATATGCATTTAAAGTAGTAGGACAAACTTACAGAATCGCTTAAAATGCTAAGGGGGACACGATTATAAATAATAAATAATAAATAAATATCACTGGAAAAATTACACAAATTAATCTAACCCCAAAGTAAGCAAATTATATGCTTGTAGTGCGGGTGTTAGTCAACGATACTAATACATAGAAATACATATATAAATACTCTAATATATTTAATAAACATCCAAACCCAGAAATACAAACATCTGTGCTTATCACACAACTGCCTGTCCCTGCCGGGAATCGAACCCGGACCCCATTGTTTATGTAGTCAGTGTCTCTAACCACTCGACCAACGGGGCGGTCAAATTATATTATAATAACTGACGTTATGTTTGCGGGCATTAGTTTCGCGGGGGCGTGAAGCGAGGACAAATTGTCGTTTAACTCTTTTCCTTAAGGCGCAGCTACATATATCGGGCTACGGCGAAGGTTCGCGCTAGCACGAACTATGCCGCGACACCTGCTTACGTCATAATGACATCTTATTAATTATCACTGGTCACCAAACCGCGGCCGGTAGGTTATATTTGTGCGACCTGCTGATGATAATTTTCGGCACATGACAAAGCGAACAAGAATATTGAATCATTCCTTAAAATCTTTTCTCCTCAAATTCTTAATTCATTATTATTCGTTCCTTAAATTCTTCAATTTTATGCTCCCATATACTGTATTTCATTCGCCCAAAGATTACGAACTTATGATACAGCTTCATAAACATGAAGATCATATCTTCGTATGTTATTTTTTTTCTACCATGGAAGAAAATACAATAACATATTACGTCGATATACTAGGTCAATATCAAAATACGGCTTATTCATGAAATTACCTAAACGTATGTACACGGATAAATTCTAATTTGTTATTATTATTATTGTTTATCCTAATTATATTATAGTTTCTTTGTCGTGAGTTGCACAAATATCACGTGCGGACCGCAGTTTGATGCCCACTGCAGTGACGCGTCTAGCTCCTTCGCGAAGCAGTTCGCGGCATCGCGATAGCACGAACCTTCGCCGTAGCCCGATATACGTAGCTGTGCCATTATAGTCATAAAGTTTATGACATCTTTAGGCATCACTGGATTCTTGCAAGATGCTCAGCATAAAGGCTGACTCTCCTTTTATTAAGGATTCAGGACTGATTTGCAATGTAAGATCAGATATTTTCCTCGAAATCAATCGTATCTATCTTTCCCAACATGTGTAATATTGAAAAATTAAATGAAGTTTAACTTTAATTCCAGCATTATAATTAAGCACAGCAATATGTGATATTATAAAGCCTATAGTCTATAGTCTGAAATGGAATTCGAGACCAAAAATGTAAATATGTCAATGTCAAATCCAATTGTCGCCAAATTGACCATTCAGGTATGCTCAATATTTGTTTTCGTAGTCTAATTATTATGTTTGATTTATAATAAAAATAAAAAAATGTGTGAACGGTTGACTCTACGGGCCATCCCTGAAACTTCCCACTAAAATAAGATATTTTAAGCTCAAAAGAGTAAAAAATATAAGCATAGACTTTTCAGTACAAATATCTATTTTGTTAAAAATGGCAGTATATTAATTTTCGAAAAGCTGTATATTTGAAAACAATGATGGCATTCAACTCAATTTTTGATATCTAAAATATTGCTTTAGCTGATCGATCGAACTAATCGAAGGTTGAAAAATTTCGATGCTACCTACGTTAAAAAACATTTTATTTTTAATTTTCTTCATCAATAAATCCCATACAAATTGACCGATTTTGATTAAATTAACGGTATTTGACGCAGTTTTTAAAGGAGAAAAGTTGATAAGATTTTAAAGTCAATCGGTGAATTAACTTGAAAGTTATTTAAAAAAAATAAGTAAGTTTGCTAAAAACAACGTAATTTTAATATTTGAAAAGCTATAAGTTTTGAAAATTAGATTAGATTTTGATTTTTGAAACGGCAAGTGACGTAGACGTAGTAGTTGTACAATGACTTTGAATTTCAAGCAGTTAACTTTTATTATTTTCTTTAAATATAATTTTATGAACGTAAGGTATACATAAAGTTTTCAAGATATTTTAATAAATTTTGACGAACCACGAGAACATAACTTTTAGTTTAATTTGGCTGCACAGTTGTTTACATTTTCGGTCTCGAATTAAATTTCCGGTCATATATGTATAATATATTTATATTATCTTATGTAGAAATCCTTACGTCTCACCTGGGCTTGGTATTTATTCCTGCCTTCCTGCTAGAATACAATAATGCTTGTCAGTGTCCTGTTCATATTTGGCGATCAAGCGATAGTTGCATCATTCCATCAGAAGAGCCACCTGCTAATTTATAATTTTCAACTGACTTCAAAAAACGAAGACGTTGTGAATTCGTCGGTATGTTTTTTTTTTGTTTGATATCCCAGAACTCGGTCATTTATGAACCGATTTTGATTTTTTCGGAGGGAATATTTCCCTCGTGGTCTCATTTTAATTGTGGTGAAGATCTGATGCAGGGTTCTGAAGATACTGAAAATAGAAAGTCGGTTGCTACAGTTATTTTGCGTTAAAAATTATGTCACGTAAAAATGGATGTATGATATAAAACTATAAAGGCAACAATGTCAGACGCAAGCTTGGGAAAATATAATTTGAAATGAAATTTTCAACACGAACAGGGAATGCTTCGTCACTCGACATCACGCAAGGCCTCAAGATGAATAGACTGTCAGCTCCTTTCATACGAATTCAGGACCGGACGGTTTTTTACACCGTCAGCTGATGTTGGTGAAATATGATGTGACAAAATACTGAATTAATGAATGCAGATGACTGTTATATTAATTACGACTTGAAGCTTTCGTTTTTTAGTATTTGTTTGAGTTTGGACACGGTTTTCCATTTTACAGGGTTCGTTATTAGTACAATATATGATATAATTTCTATGTTACATATTTTAGAATAAGTTTGCCATACAGGCAACTTACTTAGCACCTAGAGCCTAGCGAACCATCTAGCGAGTAGCTTGGTAAAACTAACGTTGTAAAATATCCGCGATCGGATGCCCTTCGAATTTCAAGGAAAAGATTCAACAGATTTTGGAATGAATGAATTCATTACGGTTTAAAATCTTGAAATTATTTGATGCAAAATTTAAAAAAGTTAATGCGAAATTCTGAAATAAATTTATTGATAATAATGTTATCTTTGTATGGGCATGATAACCTATAGGGGATATTGTGACGAATACTTTTTCTTGAAACGCTTCGTTAGAATTGGAGTAAACCAGATAGCTAAACAAAATTGGATACGATGCCAACAGTGGACTTACTGACATAATGTTTCAAATGTATAATTTTTATACATTAAGCATCAATTTTATTTACATCTTCAATAACCCCGTTTTCGTCACAGACTCACTACATAACTGATAATCATCAAAATTGTTAGGAGTTCTAAAATTAGAATACGGTTTGTAAGCTAGTATTATTAAACAAACAATAATAAGAAATAAACTTTGAACTTTTACCTTGCCCCGTAAACAAGTGGTTGGAACTCTGTATGAGGCTTCTTCAAATTTTATGCTAGACGTCTGAAAATTGATATGGGGACTTCTTGTTATAAATAATGAAATTCATATTTCAGGATTTTTAGTATATCACCCCCCCCCCACCCTTTAAATTATAAATTGCAATACAAGTATATAGACTTTTTATTACAAATTACACGTATATAAAAATATTTTAATGAGCAATTTTCATCTAAAATTTTATCAAGACGAGCTTATAACTATTTGGCAGCACGAACTATATTTTTTATATAAGATAGCAAACCAGCAAATGGGTCTTTTGATGGAAAGAGTCAATTATCACCTATATACACCAAAGATGTTAATGGTGCGTTGCTGTTTGTGGCGAGGTCTAATGCCACATACATAGGTTTACCGGCTACTTAACACTCCAAACTGGATCACGTCAGTGTCTACCACTAACGCTATTGCACCAGGAATTGTTAAAGTGGTGGTATTAGAGCAGGACGGAGAACTCTACCACTTAGCAGCCATGATGGTAATGACTCGCATAGCCAGTCGGTTACCTTTTACAACCTGCCTAACAGAGCGGCAGTTAGCTTATTCTTCAAAGTGGCTCGGGACTAACACGGTGAAAAATTGTCTCGCCATATGATTCGCACTGTCAAAAAGTTATCATATCTCTTATAGAGCCAAGCTTCTTACTCTACATGCCCTGGCTATACAAGCCCTAATTTCACATACTCTACACTTTTCTCAAAATATGTGGCTTAGCCATTTCACTGCAAACATTTGGGTCAAAGGTGGAAATTATACGCACTGTTCGTTAAATTTTTGCTATACTGCAATTTTTGTAGTAACGTAACGGCTAACTCACATATTTTTACTAAGGCGTAAGAGTTTGTAAAGGTGGGGCTTGGAGAATGAAGGTGTGTAGGGCTAAAAGCTTGGCTGTACATGAGATGTGATAAATTTTGACAGTGTGAAACATAGATATATTGAAGCTTATATACTCAAAGGTGCGAAACATATAGTCTTATTTCCACAATATTTTTAAATGAAAATATTTTTAGTCACCTTTTGCGGCGTGAATATTTTTTTTTTTGAATATTTTGTTCAATTATGATGTGTCAAACAGTGTTTGTTGCAATTTTTTGAGTACTTGAGTACTATGATATTGAACAAGGTTTAAAATCTTGAAATTAGTTAATTATCATATTTTCAGAAATTTCCGTTACCGGCAACTCTCGTAAAGATCAATCAGTTTATGTTCTTCGATGCAGTTTTTAAGGAAGAGATTAGTTTTTTAAAATCATCAGCAACTTTTTTGTTTAAATATTAATTTTAGTATCGAGACATGCAGACATACTGACGAAATTATGAACATAGTCTAAAACATTCTTAAAACGTCAAAAGTGGAGATTTGATGAAATCTCGTTCCATCTTAGGCCGCATCTTAGCTTACCATCAGGCAAGATCGTGGTCAAGGGTTTCCCTATTGGTGTGAAATCAGTAACTTTCTTTAGAGAGAATTTAAGGAGCTGAACAAATTTGTTCATATCCTCTTAACTGTATCGAGTAAAACTGATATATAAAAATGAAAGACGCTTCAAAAAATATAATATAAACACAACATTGAATATTTGTATGAAATTTCGTTAAAATAACTGCACTCAGACGAAAAACAGTTAAATCGCCGTAATTAATAACTCACCCTAATAGAAAAACGTCAAAAACTGTAGGGATTTATTTTACCCATCATTAAACAAAGCTCCGACCAATCGAGCCAGTGATTTCTGAGAAATTAATTGCAGATAATTACTCATTTTCCGATAAAATATATATGTTTTTCCTGTAAAGGTATACTCGATCATACCCGTAACAGAGAAATGAGGGAGGTATAATGAAAAAGTTCATATTATAATGATAAAGGGCTTCGTTGTATTGAACACCAGGAAAGAATAGCTCATTCAATATTGACCTAAATGTATAAATCAAATTTAAAGGGATGTAGGTTCGTGGGCTATAAAAGCTTTAACTACAGTAAAATTGGTTGGTTTTTGTTCATAGTTGGATGAAACTTATCCAATCATGAAGGTTATATCATAGCCTTATAATTTATAATTTACACACATACGACAAAGTCACCGTATGTGGCCCACTATTTTAGCCCAACATCACTCGAGGCTCCGGTTAAAAGCTATTGACGATTTGAAATTCTGATGCTACTTACTCTTACTTATATTCAAGATAATGTCCTAAGCTAAAGTTCGGTCTCACAAGAGACACCATTAGGGTGAACTCTAACCCACTCAATTTAGACTCTGGTTGGACACTCTACGCGCCCGATAACCCCTGTTTCGCAGTAACGGACATTTGGATCAACCGCTTAAGTTCATTTAAAAAAAAGTGTTAAAAATCTTAATAGATTTTAAGCTTAGTACGTGAATTTATGCAACAGATTTAAGGTGGAGATATAAATAACGGGTTGTGGCTGTGTCATGGATACAGCCGTGTATCTTTTACGTAAATACGTCTACGTCATGCGTAACATCTTGCGATGGTAACATTTTTCATTCGTCGTTCCAATCACAATGTTCCTCGTCAAACCAGCCTACGGACCTAAGTAGTCTAGACCACGTCAATCTTGTGGATAGCGAAGTAGAGCGTAGGAAGCCGCTACTATCAGATGGTGAAGCTATTACCCTCCGATACCGAAGAAGTAGGTGAAATAATCAAAAACCTACGCAATAATAAGGCTCGGGGGCTGATAAAATCACAAATAAAATAGTTAAATACCTCCCTCTCTTCCTAATATACCTACTAGTGTGCATCTTCAATGCACTCCTAGCCGGTTGTGCATTTTTGGACGAGTGTAAAGAAGCCACCATTATAGGAATACACAAGCCGGGAAAACCCCGAAATAATTGCAAAATTTTGCAAAATGGATGTTCATATCTGGCAATAAAAAATTATTATTATTATTATTTAGCTATCCAGCGGTATAATTAGATTGTGGATGTCAGTGACAGTTATGTAGCTATAACACCAAACTGTATCCCCCAGTTTTGTTATCATCCGTTTTTTGAACTGTCCCCTCTATGTAGGCAATTTTAAAGACGTATTCACGTCAAAATGATTTAGTTTTGTGAAACAGTACAAGTGTATTTAAGTGTACCTATATAATAACAAATCTTAAGTCCTTAAGACACCATCTCCATTAAAAATTTGTATGAAATATATTACTCCACTCGCAGGCGAAACTGTGTGTGTAAACTAGCATGTTTATTATCAGTTGAAAAATATTAACTTCAAACCTATTCTGTTTAATCGATTTGGAATATCCTACATACTTAGATTGTATATATTCTATAACTCTTTGATATTTTAAAGTAAATTTTAACATATTATACAACGTCTTGGTGATATTTTTCTTTTCAATTTAAACATTGATCATTAAAATACTTAAATATTAACCTTTCCTTTTAGGAAATTAAGGACTACCTTGATTTTATGACATCGTAAAACTTCAAACACTTCCATCAAGACCGAGATGAGAGTTATTCGGCAAATATCTAATCTAAATTGCTACAAATTATTTGAATTTCACTTTAAACTTTTAGTGTATTTCGTAAATTGCTTTCGAGTAATGCTAGGATACTAATAAAATTTTATTATAAGGTACTACATAGTGAAATTTTATTTTAATTTAATTTGTTTTTTATAAAATAAACTACAATAGTGATATTTTTTACTTATACACATCATTAACATCTTGACTCCTAAATAAGTAAACCATCAACGACGTAACTTGTAAAAAGACTCAAGTCTCTCAACTCAGTTTTTTTTCCGTAAAATGTTATGAGATCCGTGTTATACCCAGTCGGTTAATTTATTCAGTCTCTACTTAAGGGACGTTCTGTATTAAGTTATTACTTTAAGTGATTACCATATCAATATAAAAATCTTTTACGTTTTAAACAGATAGATTGATTTGGCAAACGCACTAAACAATCCTATATAAAAATAATATGTTACTTTGTAAGGTATGTTGTATTTTCATGCGATGGTCAAGTCAACCTATTTATGTAAAAGTAAAGATTTTTAATATTTTTAATATTAAAGGGATCCGGCGTGAAGATATGTATATATGTATTACCATATCAGGTAATACATACATACATATCTTCACGCCAGATCCCTTTACGGGGTCGGTAGAGAGAACCGAATGCCATACATCACGATCCTTGCAGGCTTGTTTCGCTTCCTCCACATTCATCATTCTCTTTATACACACACGCCGGTTGCGAAAACTCTTGACACCACCTTCGGATAGTACTCGATCAATCTCATCATGGTATGTCAGTCTTGGTCTTCCCTGATACCTACATCCTTCCACATTCGCATAGCTTATCTGTTTTGTTGACCTTTCATCTACCATTCTTTCTACATGTCCGAATCAACGGAGCATGCCCTTTCTCATCTTTACACCGAGACTTTCTCTCAAGCCTAACTTCTCTCTCACTTGCACATTACGAACCCGGTCCGCGAGTGTTACACCACATATTTTTCATAGCGATCTCATTTCGACCGCGTGATTCTACTTTCATGCCCTTTCTGACGTATCCAACTCTCACTTCCATACAGTAGCGTTGGGATAAGCACATAATTATGCAGGGCTAGACGGGCACCCTGACTTAAAATTGTGCTTTTAAGTAATAACTTAAAGTAATAATACAGAAGGTCCCTTAAATAGGGCCTGTTGCAATTCATTTGAGTTATAAAAAATATCGAATACAAAAATTAATCGATATTGTTAGTACTAGCAACCCAATCTATTTGTTGTGATAAGATAGTATAAAAGCCGTACGTTAATGTCATTTCACTTACTTAAAATATCGCCTTAATAGAAGACGGACGTATATATCTTCCAAGTGAAAGAAAAACAGTAATATATATATATATATATATATATATATATATATATATATATATATATATATATATATATATATATATATATATATATATATATATATATATATATATATATATATATATAATTTAGGGTGATTTTTTTTTTTCACTTATTTTTTTTTTTTCGGTCCCATCGTGAATTCTTGTTGGAAATACCCAAAAAAAAATTCCCTGAAAGTTTGAGCTCTTAATATTAATTAACGTCCTCGACCAAGGCGTGTGAAGATTTCCCATTGAAAATACACAAAAACTCTGATTTTTAATTTTTGAATTTCTAAAGATCAGCGGCATTTCATGGGATCACTTTGACCGAAGATGGTTTTTTCTCAGAATTGAACGCTCTACAAAAGTGCCCATTGCCGCAAAGTCGTAACTCACACTGGCGAGGCAGTACGGGCCACTGAACCTGATTTTTTCATAAAATTCGCGTTTTTTCGCATTTATCTCGTAAATATGAAGACCTACGGAAAAAATGTAAAGGACAAACTTGTAGAGAATTCAATTTCCAACAAAAAATGTCCTATGGACCGAATCGCTAAGATCAATATTAAGCGAGATATTAAGCCTTGAATTTATTTTTTCGTGAAATTTTGGCCGATCATTGATTTAAACTTATTAGTATCTTGTTTACTTTCTCTGTTATGTTATATTTTTTCTTCAATATATTTTTTTAAGGCTAGAAAACTAAAGCAAAATTAATAATCTACAATATTTAACCTTTAATGATAATAAACATTTAATCAAACTCTTTTCTCTTTGTTTCTTCTCCGTCAGTAGGTATTTAATAATCTAATGGCAACGTTGCGATGTAACTAACATCGCGGTGATTCCCCCACCAGTTGATCAACAACGTTTGACAAAAAGTACGCGACCAGCGAAAGCTCAGTCATTGTCCGCAAATCAAAAGTCTCTCTCCTTTTCAAAAATCCCCTCTTTTACGTAACCTTGAATTAGTTTAATAAAGCGCCCGCCTAATTGCAGCGCTTTCTTTGTTCTTTATTGTGTGATACTAATGCCGCAAGTATCGAGAACAAAGCTCAGTGAACACTGAATGTACTCGCGTCGCATTTGTATGCTTTACGTTGCGTTACATTTTTCTATTATTTTTATTCTTGTCAAAGATGTCTGAACAAATCGGAAATAGAGTTTATAATTATTTAATTGGATTTGAAATTCATAATCTTAATAATAAAAAATATAACATAATAGAGAAAGTAAACAAGATACTAATAAGTTTAAATCAATGATCGGCCAAAATTTCACGAAAAAATAAATTCAAGGCTTAATATCTCGCTTAATATTGATCTTAGCGATTCGGTCCATAGGACATTTTTTGTTGGAAATTGAATTCTCTACAAGTTTGTCCATTACATTTTTTCCGTAGGTCTTCATATTTACGAGATAAATGCGAAAAAACGCGAAATTCAAATCTTCGGTCAAAGTGATCCCATGAAATGCCGCTGATCTTTAGAAATTCAAAAATTAAAAATCAGAGTTTTTGTGTATTTTCAATGGGAAATCTTCACACGCCTTGGTCGAGGACGTTAATTAATATTAAGAGCTCAAACTTTCAGGGAATTTTTTTTTTGGGTATTTCCAACAAGAATTCACGATGGGACCGAAAAAAAAAAAAAAGTGAAAAAAAAATCACCCTAATATATATATATATATATATATATATATATATATATATATATATATATATATATATATATATATATATTCTCATATACTGTGACTCTGCATTTCATTTATTCGAAAATACCAACAGGGACTAAATAAATTAACCGACTTGGTATAACAAGGATCTTACAACTTTTTACGATAGATAAACTGAATAGCGAGACTAGGGTTTTAGGTTTTAGGTATGTTTTTGATATTTTTTTTTTTTATCCCACTTCTTTTTGTATGGGAGCCCTACTTTTTTCCTTTTATATGGAATAACAAAGTAATTCATGAAGTTGGTGTACATAGAAAACTGGACGGAAAAAATAAAATATTTTAGTTTTTCCTTGATTACTACTAAACAATTATTTAGCAGTAATTAAGGAAAAATTAAAATATTCTAAATTTGAAGCTTCTATGTCTGCTAGAAGTGCCTTGAATTTTTGATGATCGGTCAGTCAGTTGGTCTGTGACAAAATACGGAAACTTTGGTAAATTCTATTTTTAACACTACTGGTTTAAATTGAATGAAATTTGAAATATATCGTATTTATACAATGCCTCTAGATACGGAAAATTCAAGCTTCTAGTTTCGTCCACAACGAAGTTGTTGGGGGGGTTGAAAATGGCTTGAACTGGTTCGAGAAAAGGATGGAACGGCCGTGCCGCCTTTTTGCTCCATTTGTTCGACTTGCCGTGCCCCCAGATAGTGAAATTTTATTCCGAATTTTAATGTTCCGATTTCGAAGAGACCGCATTTTATATTAAAAAAAGTATCTTCACGCCCGTGTCCCCGAGGGGGTAGGCAGAGTTACAACAAGTACACCCACGATTAGCCGAAGATACTTGGCCCTAATAAAAAAAACATTTAAAAATTGTTCTGAATTGATTAACAAAGATTATGTATCATTTCTATCTATATTTATATTTAACATTTTAATTTTCCGATTTCTAAGAGACCGCATTTTATATTAAAAAAAGTATCTTCACGCCAGTGTCTCCGAAAGGGTAGGCAGAGGTACAACAAGTGCACCCACGATTACCCGAAGATACTTGCTTCCTAATAACATTAAAAATTATTAATATAACCTAAAAACATTTAAAAATTGAACTTTTAAACTAACGCGTTCTACTATCATTTTTAAAAATATATAAACGGGTCAAAAACTCACTGCTCCAGTCCGCTCGTGACCACGGCCAATGTTACTTGGCCGAAACGTCGAGCTTTACAAGTAAATTCTATATATGTACGCGTTTTTGAGCCGTTTATATATTTTTAAAAATATTTAAAAATTGTTATGAATTGATTAGAAAGATTATATACCATTTCTATCTCTCAGCCAATTGTACTCGCTTTCCAGGAAGTTCTCCAATGACGAGGTTTTAATTCGCTGTCGATGCAAGACATTTTTTATCAAAAAACTTTATTTCTGGAAGTATTGCTTATATTTGGCAAGAATTTTTTAGTGGCTCCTTAAAAACTTTGAAATTTTGTAAATTGTAATTATTGGCTCTTCCGACTCCAAAGGTTGCCAACCACTGCACTAGACCGTTTGATTTTTGTCTGATGTCCAAAAAGCAATTAAGTAGATTTTTGTTCTTGTAGTTGATCCTCAATCTTTTTGACGACCTCCGTTTAGATTATATAATGAAGTAACTTTGTTAGTGAAAGGAGACTCCGTTGTTTAGAACCTTACTTAAAGTCGTGGGTACACTGTAATGATACTAAACAGGTGTTACTTCACGGTACTAAAAATTGTTTTGCTACTTTTCCGTAAGCAGCATGCATATGATTAACGGGATACTTAGATATTTGCTCTTTCAGGACAGTTTTCTTAAATATACAAATATTTATATAGATATAAAGTATCTATCAGGCACCAAGTTTTTAAGAATTACAGTACAAAGAAACTTATAAAATTTGTCCATTGTATTTTAATTCATATGTATTTATGTGATGCGTATGTATTAACAATAAAGACGTATCCAGGCTTTTTAATTATATTGTAAAATCGATTTTTTTATTAAATAGGAGCAAAAGAGCAGGAGTTCATCTAATAGTAAGTGATCACTACAGCCCATGAATATCAGCAATACCGGAAGGTCTTACATTTGCGTTGCGGGTCTTTTTAAGAATGATTAAGCTCTTTTCTTAAAGTTCCCCAAGTTGAATCCGTTCGTAAACACCGCCGCCGGTAATTAATTCCACAAAAGCATAGCGTGAGGCAAAATGTGCCGAGAAAAACGCACGGTTGTGGATTTCTTGACATCGAGGTGATGAGGGTGGAATTTTGATGCGATTTACGATGATAGAATTCAGTGGCAAAAATAAATCTAAACAATTCAACGAAACACTCTCCATGCTAGATGCGATAGAAGATACAGAACGAACCTATGTATCTTCGTAGTGCTAAAGAGTCAAACCAATTAAAAATAGCCCGGTCGTTTATGATTCGATTCGAGACGTTTTCGAGATGCTTAGCAATAAGAAAGTTGTATTCTGCAAGAAATTGCTATATCAGAAATAATTTCATTTTTAAGACAAATTTAAATCGCTAAGTTAAAATTAATTATTGATAAAAACTTACACAGTCAATTGAATTGTAAGAAAATTTCAAGCAGTGAAGATTGAGAATAAATTATTAATTAGGTACTCTATCCTTGCTTTATATCTGATTTGATATTCCATCTTGTCGGAAAATCAGACCAATTTATAATTTACACTGAAGAAATTTTCTCGTCTATTTGTTTTCTTTTTATTAAAAGAACAATAGAAAACGGTCTGTCTGTAGTGTAGAAAATGTCTGTACCACAGAACAATTTAACTCCAGGGGGAAGAACACCAACCTCATACAAAAAAGGCGGTAACAAAATATGCCAACTAGCGACACTAGTGGGAACCTTTGACAACATTTTAAGCGCGTAAAAATTTGAAAATCTAGGTACTTCCTTGCATCTATCTACCATATTATTTTTGTAAAATAAATCACTAATTTCTCGGTAAGCGAATAAATTTCAGGTTTTTGTATTAGTGATTTATTTGGATTTTTTTTATCATAGGATAGCAAATAAGCAGAGGATTCGAATGAAAATGACAAAAATCTTCTAAACAATGTGTTAGTTCTGTATTGTTATGAGTGTAGCGTGATCGTAGTGCCACATGCATACCGAAAAACGACAGTGATACATCGACACTTGCGGCAGGAATAGGTAAGGTCATGGGTACCGAAATGGTGGATGAAACTTTGTAAAACTCCTAGTAATCTGGATTATACTATATCGCGTAAGTAAGTAATAAAAATTAAGAGTATGTAATATGTATGTATGTGAAAATATTTTACACGGAAAAGCACTAGAAATACCACTGCTACTGAAAACACTACCAAAAATACAACGAAGTGGTCGGTTGCAGTTCGATTGTTGATTTTCGTTTGAATCAAAGTGTTGACATTCTCATTCGCTGTGTTATCCATAGATATATTACACGTCTTATATACTCAAAGAATATTACAGTGAGAGTAGCTTGTTTAAATACAGCCTTCTGTGTTGTAAGTTTGACTACAGAGATAAATAGGTACTTACTTTGATTTTTTTTGCCTTTTTTTAATAGTTTGTATAACATTTTGCGTATTACCTATTTGACATTTTTCCTAATTCTTTGGTTGGTCATAAATAAAATAGTGTTAATTTTATGTCAAAAAAGAAAAATCTTTCCTTAATGTGAAAATAAGGAAAAGCGTACAAATTTGATTAGTTTCGTGTCAGTCTATTTCCTTTTTAAAACTTACTTTCTATTAAAATGTAACCGTTGAATTCTAATATGGACTTATTGTACATTAAATTAATTTGATAATTTCACCATTTAATTTAAGCCGAGCCACACTGTTGGAAACAAGCTTCGAACACGGATAATTTTGGTGGGAGGCTTGTGGAGTTCAGATGATTTTTTGTTGCAAACAAGTGTTTACACTGTTGTAAACCACCGGTGGAGACCCATGCGGAGGACTTGTTTCCAACAGTGCGGCTCGGCTTTAATGATATATACTTGAGGCTCTTTTAGGTCGATCTCATCAATCTCCTTTGGAATTAGAACCCGAACCGACTTGTTACATAAGTATGCAGTAAGCATTGATATAAAAAACTCAAGATACACAATCAGTGTCTCAAAAACGTCCTCCAGAAATAAGCGGAGAATTTAAAATTGTGCGCTCATTTCAAATTGAATCGCGTCGATCGCGACGCTGTCAATTTTATTTCTTTTTGTACATAGCTTTGTAAAATCAACTATAAGTCTTGCGCTTAAGGTTGGATATGCAAAAATATATGTTTTTGCCATATTAATAACTATTTAAATGAAATTAGGGACACTTTTGAGTGTCAGTTTTGTTCGAGACTGTGCATCTTGGGTTTTTTATATCAATGGCAGTAAGTTTGTAAGGTTGTCTTTAGCTCGAAAACCAAAAGTGATAAGTGACACTGCAATAAACAATATCATTTTAGATACTAAACGTTAGTGTTGATTAATCGTAAGTAACATGCATATTTTTTTATATTACGAGATAGCAAATCAGAAATCAGAAGTACTTTATTCAATAAAACTTTTTACAAGTTATTTTGACACGTGAACATATTTTTTAAAAACTGCTATCGGATCAGAAACGCGGCCACACACTGAGAAGATCCGGTAGAAGAAACTCAACAATAATCTGAGATTTTATAATAGTTTTTTTACACAGTTTTGTTTTAACACATTTTTTAAATTTATTACCGGTAGATCTCTTATAGTTTCGAGAAGTTTATTGTAAAAGCTCATACATTGCCCCCATAAAAGAGTTACTTATTCTGTGGAGACGAGATGTGTGCACAACAAGATTGTTTTTGTTCCTTGTATTTTATAGTGAGTGTATGTCACCATTTTTTTAAACAAGCAAATATTTTTACGAACGTACATCAAGTTCTCAAACATATATTGGGATATAACAGTTAGAATATTGATTTCTTTGAATTGATTTTTCAGGGAAACCCTCGGGCTAAGATTGTGTATTACCCTAATAGCTATTTTCTGCAATACAAATATATTTTTTATATCAGCAGAATTTCCCCAGTGAAGAACTCCATATGACATAATTAATGCTGTGGAAGTATATTATATTATATTAGCATATTATTATTATTATATTATATTATTATATTATATTATATTATTCTTGCTGTGTCAACATCAGTTAACTGTGTCATTTTTTTAACTACATAAGCTGCCATACTAAATCTATTTGCTAAATTATTAATGCAAACCAGCAGATAATTCTGATGGAAGGAGACAAACATCGCCTCGAGATACTAAAGATGTCAAGAATGGGTTACTAACTTTTTGGCGGCGACTTAGTGCTACATTACCGGCTACTTTATCCTCCAAACCAGATAGCGCCAGTGACAACCACTGACACTATTGCGGCAGTAATAGGTAAAGCGGACCATCGCTTTATCTATCTAGTACCAACCAGACCCAGGCGAGACAATGCAGGACACAACCACCTTGTAACCATGATGGTAGTCACTCGCATCGACAGTCGTTCACCTCTTACAAACTGCCTGGCGGAACGGCAAATGATCTTTCTTTAAGGCCCGAGCTACATACCAAAACTCTCCCAACATGATATTTTGTTTCAAGTAAATCTCGGCTTAAATTTATATTTCAAACACGTACTTATAAATCTCATTTATTAAACGTTAAGAGTATTTCCACAAATATTCGATACAGCTTTTACACTTCATCACTGTCTCTTCCTTTGATAACACTGACATGACAGCTTCCTATACATTCTGCTTGCTGCACATTATCGGGAAGTGGTTCATTGGCTACGTCAGGAACGAGTAAAGTCGTTAAGCCAGCCACGATCGATATACTACCAATAAGAATCGTTGGCACGCTCTCCCCGTAGCGAGTCTGTAAATAAAATCATATTACTAAAGTTACTTTCTATGTTATATTACATTTTGAGACGAGAATTTTTGCCACTTTGGTAAGCGCATTAACATTTCCGATAGCTATTTTATGGAACTCGGGATATAACATGAAGTGAAAAATTAACTTGATCCTAGTGTTGGTCTTGTAAGTTTTATTTTCTGATTCAAGAAAATTTAATTCTCTTGATAAAGGTTTTATTCTCTTAACTTTCTTCAACCTAAGGCCAGCCAAGTGATTACAATTTATAAGGAATATTATTCTCTCTCTCAATATTTTGAAATGACCGTTCCTAGCGATATATTTTATTTAATTTACTTAAAAAAACGTAGAAAATTATTTTAGTTTATTAAATATTCGTCACTCCGTAAGACCCACAAGAGTACAAAACCAAAAACCACCTGTGTTCTTTTGTCTGTTAATAAATAATAGCGATGCTTGCGGCCGAAATTCGATCATAGATCATAGATTGAACGATAAATTCCCTTTTAACTTTGACAATTGACTATTGCCGTAAAGAAAATAGTATACATGTATGTTATCATTTATGTCTAATGAATGTAGTGTGTGTAATGTTTTTGTTTATTAATTAAAAAATTTTTTTAATTTAAAATTTATTTAAAAAACCAAATTTTCATACTTTAGCGTTCGCGAAATTGTCTTTAAAGGGGGCTAAAGCTTTTCGCTCATGAATTAAGATATAGATATTTTAGTTTTAATAAAAAAAATGCGACTACGAGGCAATGAGTATTTTTTTAAGGTTACGTACCCAATTACAAAGTTACAAACGGAACCCTATTACTAAGACTCCACTGTCTGTCCGTCTGTCTGTCACCAGGCTGTATCTCATGAACCGTGATACCTAGAAAGTTGAAATTTTCATAGATGATATTTCTGTTGGCGCTATAACAATAAAAAAATTTGTCACTTATTTGTACTTTATATGTATATTATCATGTTAGTACTTTATACTAATATTAAAAACAAAATTTAAAAAAAAGTTGAGAGGTGTCAAGGGACACCCGGATGGAACGAAGTTCCTTTCGATTAATTAGTGAAGGAATTGTAATAAAATTTTAAATTGTAATAAAATGTAAATCTGGCTTGCTTTGTATAAGAGAGAGAGAGAGAGAAACATGCTCACGCCGCACAGCTTACAATACCTTACTATAGCAAAAAGTGTCGTTACAACTTTTCGTGAGAATTTTTTCCGTCTAGCGTCCTTTCACAACGCGCGATAAGGAACTTCGTTCCAATAAATTTTGTTAACACACTTGTACTGTTTCACAAATAACTTTTAATTTAATTAATATCATCAACCGGGTTCGCCTTTTACGGTATTTCGTACGTTCCTCGTCTCATACCAGTTACCAATACCAGTTAGCAATATTAATTAAATTAAAAGTGGTTTGTGAAACAGTAAAGTGTGTTAACAAAATGAAATACGGAGTTTCACCAAGTGCCGACGACAAAAAATATCAAATAAATATTTAATAGGGGCTCCCATACATCAAACGTGAGTTTTCCGTTTTTTACAGATGATGGTACAGAACACTTTGTGCGCGAAGCCGCACCCCTTTTTTGCCGGTTTTTCCAAATAAGCAATCAAATAAACATGTTTAATACGCGCGGTGTCGATTTAATTTTGTATTTTTAAAATATTCATCCAAACGATAAGAATATGACACGTACGTTCACGCTTTACATCTCATCAAAATCTTTATTCGTAGCTGATTTGTTATTTTTATCTTATATTTTGTGCGAAATATAGAAAAAAACTTGAATTTATAAGAAAAATTATTTCAAATACCACTTGATTGATATAAATTATATCTGACAGCCTTAACATTACAAAAACTTGTCCAAACTTCACTTTGAGATTTAACGCCTTCAAATAACTTAAAACTGTAACACAAGAAATTTATTCATCCAACAAAAGTTCTACAAATGTTCGTAGACTTTAATCATTTGTAACTTAGACATATAAATTACGGAGTATTAAAATAATCCCTTCTTTTTCCAAAATTTCTTTTTATATTAAAAAAGCCGAGTAAATTTTGGTTCAAGTATATCAACTAAAAATTTATAGCAGATATGGTCAAAATTTATCATAAAATTTGTGTAACAACCATATTTAATATTATGATCCATTGGCATTTATAAAATATATTATACTTTATAGTTGTCTTTACCTAGTGGCGTGTAATCTTAGAGTTAGTTTTTTTCTTATTTTTCTTAAAATAGCAGCAACGTATCATCTGGGTTTAGCATTACGTCGTTGATTGTCACTGTCATATTATTTGGAAAGGTATAAGATGATTGGTATTATACCACCTATTATTTTATGTATTAAATTAAAAAATCTTACCAACAAAGGAGTCATTGGAGCTAAAGCTGATCCAATACGTCCAACTGCAGAACACAATGCATGCATAGAGTTTCGTGAATAGGTGGGAAATAATTCCGATGTATACATGTATACTGTAGAAAACGTGAATGTGGTCAAAAATTTTCCCATAAAGTACAGGCCAGAAGATATCCATAAACGACCTAAAAAAGAAATACTTATTTGAATGCTTAGATTTCTAACCTACTTTTTGTTTATTTTCAATCTTTTTATTAGAAAAAAAATGAAACCATTAAAAAGTCAAAGAATTAATATATACCTTTAGGTACAAACGATTGTATGAGGCACAGTACACCACAAATCAAAAATGAAATCATCAGTGGTTTTTTTCTGTGAAATTTTGTCAAAGTATACACCATAGCGAAGCTAGCAGGAATATCAGAAAGAGAGAGTAATGCTAAGTTTAAGTATTTATTTCCGGCTAAAGAGACTACATTAACCATTAATCCAAAAGCAATAAATGTACACGAAATCCACCAAATTATACAAATTAGAAATCGTTTCATGACTATTTTTGATTTAAAGGTCTCTTTCAAAGGTGAATTCTGTGTCAACTTCTCTTCACATTTCAAATTTTTTAATTCTCCTTCTTTCAAGACAACTTTATTAGTCTTAGCCATTTTTAGGAGCACTTTTATTGCTTCTTTTTTTCTTCCTTTACTTAGAAGCCATCTAGCACTTTCATCCAAAATAAAATAGAAGAATATGTATAGAAAAGCCGGGGTATATATGATGCGAACAAATTCTCTCCAATAGGGCACTAGATAACCAGCACCAGAAAAAGTTATTCCACCTATTACAAATAACAAACAAAATAATATTTGTTGTTTCAATCTATGATCAGCATGAACTAATTCAACACCTGTAAAGAAGAATATTGTTTATAAATGTATATAATATGTGTTACTATAAATAAAGTCATTTACTTTTAAAGACCAAGCGAAGTTCTCTAAGTCGAGTGGAACGATTTGGCATTTGTAGAAAAATGGTAAAATGTATAAATGTCTATTCGCTGACGAAAAACCTCGTGCAATTTCGTGGACAAATTAATGATTCAAAAAGAGTTAAGTTCAAATACGAGCCAGATCTATAGGCGATGGTTGACTCTTTCCATCAGGAGACCCATCTGCTTGTTTGCTATCTTATGATTAAAAAAAAAAAAAAAAGATCGGTTAAAGGTTATCTCGTGTTGATCTGAGCTTCCTTTGATGAAAAGATCAACTGTCGTTTTACCAAGCAGGCGTGTGATTGGCTATGCGATTCATCGTAACCACTAAGTGGTAGAGTTCTGCATTATCTCACCCGGGTGTGGTACCACCGCCTTACCTATTCCTGCCGCAATAGCGTCAGTACTTGGCATTGTCGTGTTTCAGTTTGGAAGTTGAGATATAGGGTGCATTTATGTAGGTGGCATTAAGACACCGCCATAAGAATAGCAACGTACCTTTAACATTTTTGATATCTATAGGCGATCTTTCCAAGAACCATCTGCTATTTGCAATCTTATGATATAAAAAGGGGTTGTTAAGATAACTGTAGGGGTTGTATGAAGGGGTCCAAAAATTAATGATAAAACTATGCCATTGTGAGTTCACAGTTCAGGGAGAATCACTAGTTAATATGTATTGACTACCATTTCTTGCTGCTTTGCTCGCATATAATCCGATTTGTATGCAAATTTCAAATTTTAATATTCAAAAGCTCTTTTTGAGCGGCCTGTGTATTTTGCCTGTGTGACTAGTTTAAGTTTCACCGTCTAGTAGTTTTAGTTCAACGTTGATAGATGGGCCAATTAATCAGATTTTCATTTTATATAATAGTTTATTTATTTTCATATTTATTCGAATTCTAATAGTAGGGGAACCCATGAGGGGATTTTGGTATTTACTCGAGCGCGTCAGATTAACATAGGAGGGAGTACCTCGCATATTGTTGTCTCTCCAACAAATATAAGCCTTTATATAGAGGGGGGTAACTATGGCAGAAAAAATAAACCAAATTAAGATAACTTCGGCTCATGGAAATTGTCACATTAAATTTTTTTCGTAATTCTTACACCATTTCCTCCATAATAAAAGAAAAGTCAGACGCGCTCGAGAATGTCAAGACAATATTTTCTTTGCAACTTTGTGACCCTCCCACTCCCTTACGCTACACTTGAATCGTCAGATTTTCTTAATTTTAAATTAATCTAACGTGCTTCAGTGTTTCCATGTCCCTGATTTTTGAAAAACATTTTTTTATTTGAAATTTTTGAAACCACCATTGAAATGAAAAACTTTATATAACCTTTTATTTTTCCTATAATTTAATGTACAAATCCCTACGGCGCTCGAGTAACTACCCATTAAGCATCTTGGGCTCCTCTACTATAACGATAATAAAGTTCACGTTTTCTAAACCACACAATCAAATTAAAATAATTCTAAAATGTTTAGGAGATACAGCTGCTTCTTTTCAAGTTAAATGGTCAGTTAAAAATAAAAATTACATTTCTAATTTGAGCAATTAAACTTATATGACATTTTTACAACTGAGAAAAGTCCAATAACACAGCATATATGTTATAACCTGTTAAGCGTTTGAACTGGGTGGCGTGTTAAAAAAATAAACATAAATACATACATACACACACTCCAAAAAGACTACTTTCCTTCTGGCACAAATAGTTTGTAACCTAATATATCTAATTATATGCTTACTCATTATAAATGCTGGAGAACAGTTGTCACCGATCACCGCTTCTAAAAATTCAAAGGCAATAAAGATTAAGTATGAAGTTGCAAAACTCTTAGCCCATCCACACACGCCTGCGGCAATACCCGATATGATTATCGCTGCTTTTCTTCCCATCCTTAAACAAAATATTACTGTCACACTTGACATGATTTGAGCAATTTATATAAGCAGCAAAAACTTTTTTGGGTTTAAAGATTTGGTAGAAATTCTGCATTTAATTAAAATTTTGCTTTTAGGTTGGTTAAAAATGTTTCCAATAAAACATGTTTTTATCGCCAGCTCAATTTTTATGGCAATTGTATAATTGCTATTGGATGATGATAACTGTTACCTTAAAAACTGTTACCTTAAAAAACTTGTAAAATAAATTTTAATTTGTAAAAATGTAAATTTTATTCAAAAATATTTTTCAAAAAAAACAATTTTACAAAAAAAAACCGATTGAAATAGAGTAGTCATATTCTGGTAATTGATTTTCAGTCAGTATTTTTTTATATCCATATATAAGATAGCAAACACGCAGAGGGGTCTCCGGATGGAAAGAACCAAAGGTGTTAATGGCGCGTAAGTTTACCGGCTACCTTACCCTCCATACCGGAACACGACAGCGACAAGCACTGAAATTAATGCGGCAGGAATAAGTAAGGCGGTGGTGCCCGACCCAAGCGAGACAATGCAGAACTCTACCACCTAATAGCCACGATGGTAGTGACTCGTAAAGCCAATCGGCCGCCTTTTACGACCTGCCTGGCAGAACGGTAGTTGGCTTATTCTTCAAAGGAGCCTGGGACCAACACGGGGACATTTTTGTAATTACGACACAACTTAAGCAGCCGAATTCAAACTTCGTGTATCTCTGGAGTAATAAAATTTACTTTTATTAAGTCTATACAAGAAAAACATTAAGGCAAAACACTAGAACCAATTAAGAAAATATAAATATATCGGATATACTTATGGAATAAAACATCGTTTAAAGCACGGACCACGCAAATACTAATAGACACGGTGTTAGGTGGTATACATGTCACCGCTCATATAAGCAAATGCTTGAAAATGTCTAACACTTGTAGATATATCGTGAAAAAATAGAAATATTGTGCTATTTTATCATGCCGAATAAGGAGACAAGGCTTATAAAATACCCCTGAAGTGAATTTATTTCATTGGTTAGTATTAAAAGTCTGCATTTATGGGTGTAAATGCAAGCTACACTGACAACATATGAAATTGCTTTTATAAGCGTATCCAGTTTAGTTTTAAAATTGAAAAGCGAAGCCTAAAGATATCAAAATATTAACGTTGCATCGACATTCATGTTGCGGGCTGAAATGACATAAATTGTAATATATTACTTGACTACCTTAGTTATAGATTCCTATTTATAGATTACTAGCTGACCCGGCGAATTTCATTCCACCCAACAGTCAACGAATGAATAGATTTAGGATTGTAAGATTAATACAAAATTGTTAAGTTTACTTTTTCGTTAGGATATTAAATATAAATTATAAAAGCTAAGTTTAATGAAGTGCTAGGAAGATATATTTTTTCTATGAATATTATATTTTAATACTCATTATTCTATTCCGGACGATGACAATCCAACAATCCAAGACACATAAAAATCAGTCTTGCCGTTCTAGAGTCATAAATGGTGCAATTAACACATCTTTAGGTTTGTATATTGATCACATTTTTTTGCAATTTGAGGTGGCTTAAAACAATTTTTTTTTCTAAATTAAAATATTACAATTACATTCCCCTTCAATCGGGTCTTGAACGCAGAGCCTCATAATCTTAAGGCGTACCAAGAAACTACTGGATTACGGCGTGGGGTACGTTTACCCTTATGATAAAAACCACATATAATATGTGGAATTCATTTTCAAGATATTCAAGAAAACAAATTTTTGAGACATGCACTTTTGGATTTTCCAAACTACCTTTTAAATAAGTACACAATAATAAGTAAAAAATTAAAACACCCATATAAGAATATAGGTGTTTTTATTTGTAATCAGATCTAATTAATTTGTCTGCTATGCTACAAGCTATGCTACAAGACTTGCGAAAGTTTGAAAATTGACTTGATTTTTACTTTGGGATTTGTAATGATTAATTTTTATATATATAAAAGATAAAAATAAGTTGTTACTATTATCACTTACTTATCTGATAGTTGTCCTTGAAGAAATAATCCACACATTAACCCAATACTGTGTATTGTGCCAACAAAAGTTCGTTTCCAATCTTCACACGCAAGTCCGTACTGAAAGAAAAATATGGTAAGTTAAACATATAAGCACACATTATGTGTTTACTTCACGCTGTAACTGTTTGACTGAATTTGATAAAATGTAGTTTTTTATGCGTTATTAGTAACCTATACATATAATAAAATCGTAGGAAAGTCAAAACTGTACATTGAATATTTTTTTAAAAGAATACTTGGGACGTGATCCACAATCGATATCGAAGCCAAAAATATAGTTTTTAGAATTTTTGTCTGTTTGTCTATTTGTCTGTTTATCTGTTTGTCTATTTGTCTGTATATATGTCCGGGATAAACTCAAACCCAACTGCACGGATTTACTTCAAATTTTGCATGAATATTACTAACAGGTCGGGTCAACATATAGGCTACATATTATCACGCTATCTCCTACGGGGGAGGTGCAGTGCGGAGTAAACGAGTCCGCGCGGACGAAGTCGCTGGTAACAGCTAGTACCTAATAAATTTAGTTATTAAAATTAGGTTGACTGTTTAAGGACTATGCATACTGAAGGAAGGTGAACAATATTCGATTCTGATAACGAATATGTGAAAAAAAGGACTTAGATTTAGTTGAATTATTCAATAAAAATACGTAATACGAACACTCGTGCATAGATATCAAAGCTCGTCGTTTACAACCAGCAATTTGCCGAATCTAGACTAGACTCGTTGGTATAACGCGCGGTGTTCATACTTTTTGAATATTGCTATACTAATTTCGTTGAGGGTTACTATGTCGTTGAGCGATATTCTCTTTTTTATTATATATTCATTTGTCACATATGACCATTAACTATAGTGTCCATGAATATGTACAGCCTTCACCGTTTAATCAGTATAAGGTGTCCCATAGACCTACAATAATATTGCGCAATATTACGTATTGCACAATGCTATTGACCGTTTAGGGTTAATATTGAAGATTGCACAATGATTAAACGAAAGTTCGAGCGGGTTTAATTTTTATTACGCAATATTTTTTTCTTGCACTGTTTGGGCTTAACATTTTACAATATTTTTCACTTCAGAGGTTGGAGCGGTGGCGTTCGGTCAGTCACGGTGTTTAATGTATGGTCGTATCGTAAATTTAACCAAAATGGCGAGCAAGAATGCTATAAAAGATAAAGAACGGGAAATTTTACTTGAATGTATAGAATTGTATAAAGATTTATTTAACTAAATCACCAGCATGGTTGCCGCCAAAACTTCGTCGTCAGACATGTTGCTCGCTCGAAAATATTATTCAGACTGGTTTGTCAATTTTATTAAGCAAATTTATTGAACGTTTGGAGTCGAAGGGGTATTCAATATTATTGCACAATAAAAGTATTGCGCAACGTTATTGTAGGTCTATGGGGCGCCTAACATTGAACCTACTAATATATTCTATACCATAAATTATTAAATAAATTACTATCATTACCATTGTAAGGCAGGATTCCTTAAAATTTCACCTGGGTGTTAGTACCAACACTTTACCTATTCCTAGCGTTCAGTATAATGGACAAAGGAAAATTTTGCCACATTGAACCACCGACAGTTAGATCAATTGGATGAGCGTTGTCCCTTTGTCCTGTCTAATTTTTTTAAATAATATTTTTACCACAGTATATTAAAACTTACTGCTATAGTGTGGAGCGATTATGGAAAAAAAAAAACAAACAATAAGGGTATTAGTAATGTTTTTTTTTTTATATCATGATGTGCTTGGCAAGCAATTATGCGTTTTAAACCAATTTTATTATTTCTTTTTTTTATGTATCATAAGATAGCAAACAAGTAGATGGATCTCCTGATGGAACGAGTCAACCATCGCCTATAGGCACCAAAGGTATTAATGGTGCGTTACTATTTTGTGGCGAAGTCTAATACCACATGCATAAGTTTACCGGCTACCTTACACTTCAAACCGGAACACTAAATGTTTGTTCCGGTTTGAAGGGTAAGGTAGCGGTGAACTGCAAAAGGGACAAGCACTGCCGCAATTGCGGCAGGAATAGATAAGACGGTGGTACCAAACCCACGCGTGACAATTCAGATCTGTACCACCTAGTAGCCGCGATAGTTGTGACTCGTACAGCTAATCGGTCCTTCTACGCCCTGCCTGGCAGAACGGCAGTTGACCTAGGTATTCTTTAAAGGAGTCTGGGGCCAACACGGGGATTTTTTTACCATTACATATAATTACCATTCTTTCATTATGCTTGTACTCGTAAATTAACGATTCATAATACATAGCGAAAGGAGCTTGATGGATATTCAAACAAGCAAATGGATATTCTACTATATTTGTCATCTATTTTACCCCGTGTCCGGGCCCCGGGCCCCTTTTGAACAATAGACCAAATGTCGTTCCGCTAGGCAGATCATAAAAAGCGACCGATTAACTATGAGTGTCACTGCCATCGCGACTTCTAGGTGATAATATTCCGCAAAGTCTGGTCCGGTATCGCCGCCATACATATTCCTACTGCAGTAGTGTCAATGTTTGACGTTGTAGTGTTCCGGTTTGGAGAGTAAGGCAGTCGGTAGACGTATGCATGTGGGATTGCCATCCCGCTACACTGGTAGCAACGCACTGTTAACATATTAATGTCTATAGGTAATGGTTCTTCTTTCCATCAGGAGAACCATCTGCTTGTTAACTATCTAATGATATAAAAATGGATGTAATTCTAAATTAATAAACTTCAAGACACGACACTTTACGAGCTATAAATTTCCGTGCATGTTGTAAGTTTGCAATATCAACATTAGAACTAGCAAAATTATTTCGCTGAATTTCTTTTCCATCGAACATAAATCTACAATCATAGTTTGCTTACCTCAGCTACAAAACTGTCGTCTCTTTTATAAATCCATTCCGTGCAAGGTTCAACTACTGATACGTTAAAACTATCCGGCGAACATTCTTGAACATCTGACTTGTATTTATAACAACTTTGATAGTCTATCGGGGTTGTAAAATTGTACCACGAAGTTTCAAAAACTTTGCTTGGTGGCTCACATTGGTCGATTTTACATCTATGAAACGAAAACTTTAGGTATACATCACGTTTGAAGTTTTCTTGCTAACGCTAAACTTACCTGTCTTAAACTTTAATATGTAAATAGCTTGTGAATAAAAGCTTAAACTATACGATCGTTATAGCTTAAGAGGTTATATTTGTAAAAGACTACTTAATTTATTATATTACGTTAATTAAAACGAATTAATCCGAACAATTCGCCAATTCACTCCAACACTGCATGACAGATGCGATAAAGAATATAAAACAATCCTAAATTTCTGCGTAATTCTAAGGTAGCAAGCCTTTTAGAAATAGCATGCTAATCAAAGATTTGAACCGCTCTACGCAACATGAGATTAAGAGGAAGAAGCTGGTTCTAAGGAGCTCCTTATCTCTTTATTATTATATTAGCGTAAATAGAGAGCTTATTATTGTTAAATTGCCAGTCAATAAAAAGTCATAAGATACATATTTACAATAAATAAATATTCACGGGACAAATTACACTTACTGATCTAACCTCAAAGTAATCAAATTACTTGCTTGTGTTATGGGCGTTAGTCAACGATACTAATACGTAGAAATACATATTCAAATACTGGAATTATATCTAATAAACATCTAAAACCGGAAATACAAACATTTATACTCATCACACAAATGCTTTTTCCCATCGGGGATTGAACCCGAGCCCCGTTTATTGCGTAGTCAGGGTCGCTAACCACTCGACCAACGGGGCGGTCAAAACAATTAAAACCTGATCATTTATGCATCATTACCTTTTCCCATGTTTCGAATCCCCATTAAAGAATAATCCCTTATTATAGATAGCTGGTAAATTTATGAATTAATGGTCTATAGACAATTTATAATAATAATAACCCGACCCTGACTACGCAATCGACGGGGCTCGGGTTCGATACCCGATGGGGACAAGCATTTGTGTGATAAATATTTGCATTTCCGGGTTTGGGTGTTTATTAAATATATTCCAGAATTTATATATGTATTTCTATGTATTAGTATCGTTGACTAACACCCATAACAAAAGCAAATAATTTGCTTACTTTGGGGTTAGATCAATAAGTGTAATTTGTCCCGTGAAAAAAAACTCATTAGTTTCAATTGTCATATTTTTCATTTGCTTGTTTATTATTCTATGATATAAAAAAACTCACCTATAAGGTATATCCTCAGCAACTATAATATAATTAATGCAATGCATACCATTATTGAAGTAAGCAAATCCTATTAACAAAATAGCTTGTAATTGGTAGCGATCAAAGGCACCGAAATTTTTTAACACATCATCCAAATGAATACCTTTCGTTTCATCGGTAGCCATTTTATTTTTATCTATTTTCTTTAATCACATAATTATTTTCCTTTTATCTAAACAATACACATTCCAGGATTTATCTAAAACATAGCATTGTCTTCACTCACTACAATACTACTGTGCGTTGCTTCTACAACAGACGTTATCCTGTTTCTTGATCCACAAATTGAATAAGTGGATTTAATATGACAACTGACATCCTTTAATATTTTTGATAGACAATGAATTTCAACTTCTGACGAATTTAAATTTTTTGTTCCTATCCTAAGTTAGTTCTTGGCATTAGTGTCTAGTGGTTAGCAACCATTAGTTTCGAATAGTGACAAGCGTTCGTGTTATGAATGTAGACTTACTAAAATTCCTAGAGTAATAAACAAAGCTCAAAATAAAATAAAAAAATATTGTTTCAATGACTACCTATCGATTAGAACCTTATAAAGGCTAATTTAAATCATTTTGCTCCATTGCTAATTTAAATCATTTTATCCATTTTGTGTTCGGACAGTATTAAAACATATCATAATATTCATACTTAATATAAGTTATTATTTAACCCGTGCAGCTTCGCCAGCGTGTAGATTAACATGCGTCTATGTAGTTTTTGATATAAAATTTTATCATCTATTTACGCATTTTTCGTATTATTTTTGCAAAAAAAATCAGTAAACTGATTGACCCCGCAGGTCATCCCTAAAACTTCCTGCTAAATTGAGGTATGTTAAGCTTAAAAAAACAAAAACTATACCTAAGCATAGATTTTTTTCAGAGTTCAACAATCTAAATTTTGTTAAAAAAAATAGTAACTTTATTATTGAAAACTATATTTTGAAAACGATAATCAGTTTTGATCTTTTCAATGGCATTCAAAGCAATTTTTGAGCTCTAAAATATTCTCTTGGCTGCATTGTAGTATAGGTTGAAAAATGACGAAATAATGTAAAAAATCTTTTTTTTTTTTTTCAAATATTTTCATCATTGACTAACCCCAAATATTTCGACGAACTTTGACCCAATTTACCGTCGTCGTAAAAGGCGACCGATTGGGTATTATACCTGTCACTACTGCCATGACTACTAGGTGGTAGAGTTCCGCAACGTCTCACCCGGATATTTAGTACCTACCACCGCTTTACCTATTTCTGCCGCAATAGCGACAGTGTTTGCCACTGTCGTGTTCCGGTTTGGAGGATAAGGTAGCCGGTAAACTAACACTAAGAGTAATACTCCCATCGCTTGCCATTTTTTTTTCTTTTTTTTTCATTGTTTGCGTAACAATAAATTAAGGAAAATGCTTCATATATAGCCTACTCGGCTCAGATCCTGAGGTCCCGGGTTCGATCCCCGGGTCTCGATCCGGGGTTCCCACAACCGGAGTTGCTCGAAAATGTAATTGTAGTGGTTCAACCAATGTACAAACATTACCAGAAAAAATAATAAAAAATGAAAAAAATGAAATTCAAATTAAATCCTGAATCGCGATATCACCATATCATAAGTTTTCACGAAGCTTTTCTCTAAAATCGAGAATTTCAGTAGCACCTCGGAGTTTGGCAGGTCTTACCACTCCTGTGCCTCGGATGAGCAAGTAAAGCTTTCATTCCCGGTTATCGCTATAAATATTCAATAATCGTTTTCAGATCGGTTAAATGCGGCGATGAGGATCACCACTGTCTCGCCAACCGACAAACCATTGAATCGTGATGAAAAGAAAAGTCTAAAGACGTTCGGTTTACTCTGTCAACCCCGCAAGGAAACTGGGTGTGATGATACTTTTTTTAATACAAACACTAAAAAGATGGGTAAAGTAATAGACAAGCACTAGCCAGCCAGGTGTAGCGCACTTGTGTGATTTATGCAGCTGTTATTGTGAGATAGTGACGTCATTGTTAACAATAATGGCCAAATATAAATTAGGATAGTATAAGTAGGCGCGGATAAGATATTTTCCAGTTTCGCCATGTTGGTCTTCACCATGTTGGTCCCGGCCTCCTTTGTAGAATAGGCCAACTGCCGTTCTGCCAGGCAGGTCGTAAAAGGCGACCGATTGGCTTTCGAGTCATTACCATCGTGGCTACTAGGTGGTAGAGTTCTGCATTGTCTCGCCCGGGTCTGGTACCACCGCCTTATTTATTCCTGCCGCAATAGCGTCAGTGCTGCCGCTTTGGAGGGTAAGGTAGCCGGTAAACTTATGCATATGGCATTAGACCTCGCCACAAGATAGCAACGCACCATTAACATCTTTGGTGTCTATAGGCGATGGTTGACTCTTTCCATCAGGAAACCCATCTGCTTGTTTGCTATCTTATCATATAAAAAAAATTGTAATTCTATCGCTTCTTGAGGGCTTTATTTTATCCAAAAATTATACAGTGCATGTAAAAGTGATTAAAATGTATGTATGTGATCATACTGTATGTCTACCAAACTGGTTCTCAGTAATATTGAGTTAACAGTTTTTTTTTTTTTTGTAAAACATATTTTACGATTTTTTACAGAAGATTTTGTACATAATAGTATGTACAAAATCTTCTTGTTACCCTATTTTGTTCAAATAAAGTATTTGTACTATATTATATTGGTAGTTCGCCTTTTAAATCGTGCAAATATATATAGGTGTAAAACAGACCAGGTGCCGTGAACTAAAACCAAAAGAAAGGGTACAAATATTTGATTTAGTAGTTTAGGGTAAATATAAACACGAACTGAATAAATACCGCAAGGGTGTCTCGAGGGCATAGTCTTTGATTTCATTTCGAATACAAACATAGGCGAAATGTTAACGCTATTCAGTATTCAAACTTTAATTGCTTGAAATGAAAAAAAAACGTAAAAAAATGTCTTCACGCCCATATCCCTGAATAGGTAGGCAGAGATACAATACGTGCACCCAGAAATAGCCGAAGATATTAAGTCCCACATTGTGATAGCCTATCGCTAACCGGGCACTTTTCCAATCCCAAGCAGCATTTTACCAGAAAACTGAAAAACAAATTTCTGATTTTGCGCGACCCGGAAATCGAACCCACAACCTCGTGTGGTCAACGCCTAAACCGGACCACTAGACCACAGATGCAATGAAATAAGCTTGAAACAAAGTTTAAAATATTAATAGTAGCCGACACATGCAATTTCGTACACGAGTAGAATTACATTTTTTTTGTATCATTAGACTTGACCGCCCCGTTGGTCGAGTGGTTAGCGACCCTGACTACACGATCGACGGGGCTCGGATACGATCCCCGACGGGGACAAGCATTTGTGTAATTGTGTAATGAGCATAAATGTTTGTATATATATATATATATATATATATATATATATATATATGTATTTCTATGTATTAGTGTCGTTGACTAACACCCATAACACAAGCAAATAATTTGCTTACTTTGGGGTTAGGTCAGTAAGTGTAATTTGTCCCGATAAATTGCTCAGAGACCCTTATTACTAGAAAGCTGTGATTTCGCATGAATATACATATTAGTCACGTCAACAAAGTGGTAACATAACATTAAAAAAAAATTTTTTTTTCAGGGTAACTAACTCCCCTACTTGTAATTTTTTTCTCCGTACCCCATAGTGTGAGGTATCTTTGGATAGGTTTTTAAAAAATACTGTAGATTTGGGAAAACAAGTTTTCATTTAAGGACATTTAAATGACAGTCACTCATCAGTTAGTAAATGTATTTATTAAACAGTATTTTACTGTGAATTTCCTTAACCTTATACACTAATGATTTACGCGTATTGCTGCTTGATTGAATGTGGTGTAATAACACATCCGAGCATGAACGTGTTCTATCGTGCCCGTGACACGGTGAACCTGTGGTGCCGATATATATTTGTCATTTACGTTGAATAGCTTAAATGTTCATAGAATGAAACCATAAAAGCCATCTTCTTAGTCCGCATCATTGTGATGGCCAACTTCAGAAGCCTACATTGCGCGTGGCCCGACACGCACTTTACTTTTTTTAAGCTTTACGATCTTTATTCACGATAGGAGTTGCTCATATAGCCCACCGATTAACAAACTGCCTGGCAGAGCGGCAGATATTGTATTCTTTAAAGAGGGTTAGGACAAATATGGGGCATATATACATATACATATATATATATATATATATATATATATATATATATATATATATATATATATATATATATATATATATATATATATATATATATATATATATATATATATATATATATAGGTGAGAAAATATAGAAAAAAATAAGAGTAAAAAGGCAGAACTTC
The DNA here is from genome assembly GCA_036924255.1 of Apodemia mormo. NCBI lineage: Eukaryota > Metazoa > Arthropoda > Insecta > Lepidoptera > Riodinidae > Apodemia > Apodemia mormo. The sequence continues at coordinate 3,263,335 of JAUPFN010000006.1, read as the reverse complement.
AAAATTTCTGACCTCTTTAAATTCTTTTCCAATCCATTTTAACTCAACGTAATATTTTTCTTAACAGCGAGCAATGCAATATCGGTATAATTAGCGCTCCACAAATATTTGAGATGCCCTCTAAGTCATGAACAAGATGGCAACGAGAAGACAGACGGCAGAAAATATTTATTACTATACCATTGATTCCATAGAAAAGTATTAATGTATACGTGGAACTAAATATAAAAATTTAGTATAACGGTGTTTATGGGCGTACCTGTTATAATTTCTAATTATTTGAAACACTTTTAGACATTAAGTAAGTATATAGATTTTTTTTTATCATAAGATAGCAAACAAGCAGTTGGGTCTCATGATGGAAAGAATCAACCATCGCCTATAGACATCAAAGATGTTAATGGTGTGTCGCTATCTTGTGACGAGGTCTAATGCCACATGCATAAGTTTACCAACTATCTTACCCTCCAAACCGGAACACAACAGTGACAAGCACTGACGCTATTGCGGCAGGAATAGGTAGTAGGTGGTACCGGATCCGGGCGAGACAATGCAGAAATCTACCACCTACTTATCACAATTGTAGGGACTCGTATAGCAAATCGGTCACCTCTCGGTCTGCAGCTCGCAGCCCGCTGCATTATAACAGTTTTTGGCGAATCTATGTGCTATTCCAGGTCATCATCTACCTGTGTGCCAAATTTCATTCGAATCCGTTTTGTAGTATTTGCGTGATAAACAAACATCCATTCGTTCAAACATACAAACTTTCGGATTTACAATATTAATTAATTAATGTAGATTAATTAATTTATATAGAGTAATATTAGAAATGCGAAAGTTTGGATGTTTCGATCGATGGCTGTTTGTTACTCAATCGCGCAAAAACTACTGAATGGATTCGGATCAAATTTGGCACACAGAGAGATGATGACTTGGAATAGCACATAGGCTACATTTATCCCGGAAAAATTAGGTGAAGATTTGCGTTATAAAAACTTTTATAATGCAGCGGGCTTCACGCTGCAGCTATTTAGTCTTTTTTTATATCATAAGATAGCAAACAAGTAGATGGGTCTCCTGATGGAAGGAGTCAACCATCGCCTATAGACACCAAAGGTGTTAATGGTGCGTTGCTATCTTGTGACGAGGTCTAATGCCACATGCATAAGTTTACCGGCTACCTTACCCGAAAAACCGGAACACGACAGTGACAAGCACTGACGCTTTTGCGGCAGGAATAGGTAAGACGGTGGTACAAGACCCGGGCGAGACAATGCAGAACTCTACCACCTAGTAGCCACGATGGTAGTGACTCGATAGCCAATCGGTCGCCTTTTACGACCTGCCTGGCCGAACGGCAGTTGGCCTATTCTTCAAAGGAAGCCGGGACCAACACATAACGGGCTATAAATTAAGCTCTACTTATGTTAACGTGTGTAGCGGTAAATCCAGTTATGATACGTTTGTTAGGTCGTTGGTCGAGTGGTTAGCAAACATATCTACGGGTCAACGGGGTTCCGGTTTTATTTCCGACAAAGACAAACATTTGTGTGATGAGCGTATGTGTTTGTATGTTTGTATTTTTGGGTCTGGTATGTATGTAACAGTATTTATATGTATTAGTATCTCGTTGACTAACAATCACGGATTAAATGGATACGCCTTTCAAGGCAATTTCTTATGTCAGTGTACCTTGCATCTACACACAGTAATACAGAGTTATTCTACTTACAGATGAAATAAAATTACTTAAATGGTAAGTTTTAAACCTTGTCATCTCATTCGGTACGATAAAACAGTATAATATGCTTTATTTCTATTTATTCACGATGTAATATATCTACAAATGTATAACATTTTTGACAGTAATAGGAGCATTTTCTCATATGCGTCGCGATACGTTTTCTTCCCAATGGCATGTCTATTAGTATTCATGTGATCTATGCTAACAATCATAACACAAGCTAATAATTTTCTTGCATTGTGCTTTGATCGATATCAGTAATTTGTCTAGCGATGTTATTATTATTCTACCATGATATGGCGTGCAAATATTTAAAAATAATGATTATATTCTACGAAATCAAAAAATGTGAGTCGATTTTTTACACTAACTATTGGATCGGAACGCGGCTACGCTCTGAGATCTGGCGGAAGAAATCAGGGGGATTGTGTTTTTTCTCTCTTTTATGAACTTATTACAAATTCACAGGATTTTTTTGACATCACAAACGTTATTTTGATAGTTTACAAAATTTTATTTTTTGTTTAACTAATATCAATTTATTTAATCAAATATACAATTTACGATGTTTAAATTAAGAAGAGAGATGATGAGAGAACAGGAGTGTTGTATAAATTGCAAAAAAAAAATTAATAACCAAGTTTTTTTTTAAGAAACTGTGCTGTAAATACTAAAGGTTAGTATTAAAGATAAATATTATTACCATAGATGGCGTTTTTCTTCGAAACGTCTTAAACAATTTTTATGAATAGTGAATTTATATTATTCTCTTATAAATATTCAGAATATTTTTCGCTTGCTGCTGTGTTTGAGCTAACACTCGATTTCTTTTTTTGTGTATTTGGTAGATATAAGAACAGGTTGTCAAGTAAATTTTAGTGCTGCTAGGTAATAATCTATCCAGGTATCTATCCAGATTTTTTTCACATTTAAAAAATATTGTGTTTTTTTTTCTGATTAGGCATCTTAAAATTCATTTAACCTCCAATAAACCCCACCAAAAATTCACACAAGTCACCACAAAACCAAAAATTCCTCATAATGTTGCATTTTTTGGTTGCATGTTTTCAATTTTCTAACAACTTACTTTGTTAAATATGTAAGTTATATTGGTTTAATAAACACATATCAGAACTGGGAATAAAATTCCCAAATTTTATGACCTCAATTCAGTATGTCAACTATTCTGGAGTGGCATCGAGTGTTTCATTTGTCGCTTGAATTATGTTAACCGCAATAATCTAGCCGGAACGTGCTTTCTATAATTAGTATACAGTAAGCTGTAATTAATATTATATAAACAGGGAAAAGCTACATACTAATATTATATAAGCGAAAGTATGTTTTTCTGTTTGTCTATAACGACTACATTGCTAAACAAGTCTCAATGAAATTAAAACAGCTGGTATCATTTTTTTTTAATTTTTTGCAAACAGTCAACGTTTAGATAGGGAAAAGCTTTAACGTTTTACCAAGCCTTGTATTCGAAATGAAATCAACGATTGTGCTTGCGAAAATATTTGTAAACAGGCTGACTCGTAAAATATTGTTACAAGCTTAGCGTTCGTATTGTACAATAAAATACCACTTGTATTAAAAGCATGTATTTACAAAAAAATGTACAATATATCACAATCCGATACGTAAATATATGAATAACACTCACTATCTTTACACAAGTACTAACCAACTAAACCGAATCACCAAATTAACACACTTTCCGTATCACATTTTACTGTATTATATCGCGCGTTACACTGATCATCCGAACTATCGCTTTTGAATCGCTATATAAAACTACTTGATATTCGTCAACACACCCTTAGTTATACACAAGGTGAAGTTTGACTATATTTTTGAAAGTTGCGAAAATAACGCGTAAACAACTTAAATGCAAACACGTCACAGTACAAGATATTTTCAGCCTTACTTCCTATGCGATAAGACCAATTATGGCATATCTGTTTGGGTAACGGCAGCTATTGCTTATCGATAGAAGCAGCTATCTCTTTTTTTTATTTCTAGATTTTTTCCGTGTTCTCACTCTTCAATTTTCTAGATTATTCGCAACAATATTGTACATATTGATGGACATGAAAGTTAATGGTCGTAAATAATCAATAAAAATTTAATGAAAAGAAAATATTGCTTAACCATATAGTAAATCTCAACGGAATTAGTGTAATAATATTCAAAAAGTATGGTCTACTGCACGATAAACGATTAACTAAGACTCGTTAGTCGTGAATTCGGTAAAGCGTCATTTGTAGACAATGAACTTCTATGCGCCGCGCCGTATGCGGATATACTTACTTAAAAATGTAATGGAAAATTAGGTCAAAATTTAAATAACTATTTTATACATGTTTTGTGTCAGAATCGACTACTAAGCATCCTCTTTTAGTATGTACAATCTTTTATCATTTATCGTGTATTACATTAAATTTAATCATTCAAAATTACGATTTGATTTACATTAAGTCACCATAAAATCAGAAATGCCTCAAAATGCTAGGTGTTGCAATTTGCTTAAAACTTGGTTTGTTAAATGTGTAAATTCTATTGTTTTAATAAACATATTAGAACTGGGAATACAATTCCCAAATTTCTCGGGCTAAATTCAGTATGTCAACTGTTCTGGAGCAGCGTCGAGTGTTTCATTTCTCGCTTGAATTGCGTTAACCGCAATAACCTAGCCGGAACATGCTTGCTCTAATTAGTATATAGCAAGTTTTTATTATTATTATGTAAAGCAGGGAAAATAAATCTACATATTCAATCACAATATTCGAACATCCATATCCATACGAGCGCCCCGTTAGTCGAGTATTAATCTCTTACTAGGTGGTAGAGTTCTGCATTGTCTCGTCCAAGTCTGGTACCACCGCCTTACCTACCTATTCCTTCCGCAATATCGTCAGTGTTAATCACTATCGTGTTACGGTTTGAAGGTTAATGTAGCCGGTAATAAAAAAAAAATTATGGATGTGGCATTTAGACCTCGGCACAAAATAGCAACGCACCATTAACACCTTTAGTGTATATAGGCGATGGTTGACTCTTTCCATCGGGAGACCCATCTGCTTGTTTGCTATATTATGATATAAAAGAAGCGATGGAGCTGAAGTTCTAGAGTTCAATTCAACAGTATTTGTATTATAAGTATGAATGTTTGTATATTTGCGTATAGGTGCAGTTGTTGTGCGTGTATAAAATATATTTCACTATATTAACTAATGTTATTAAGAGGAAAGGTTTAATTTTTTTGTTTGTTTGTTGGTTTGCCTATTTTGTGATTATATCAATTCGTGTAATTTGTCAAGATATATATATATATATATATATATATATATATATATATATATATATATTTAAATGTGAAAGTTTGTTTTCCTGGGTCTTCTATAATATACCTTATGTGTCGGAAATAAGAACGTGCTGCCAACAGCCTAATGAGTTGAAGATTCTCGAAGCGCTGTTGGCGGGTAGATAATTATAACGTGCAAGTAGGTACATAGAGAGACATAGGCTCGACTTTAATTACTTTCATAGCATTATATCATATAGTCTTCTTCTCTGGGAAAATAAACAATATATTTTTACCGCAAGAAAGAGCTACAAAGGCAATTTACAATATAAGCCCGAGGATATCCCAAAAAAAAATTTTAAAAATCAATACTGTGACTGCAATGTTCCAATACATTTTTGAGAACTTAATGTTTGTTCCTGAATTTTTGCTTGTTCAAGAAAAACGCTCAAGAACCTCTTGTAGAACAAAAACAATCTTGTTCTAGATGCATCTCATCTCTATAAAACACTCCTCTATAGGGCAATATATACGCTTTTATAATAAAATTCCTGAAGCTATAAGAGATCTAGTAAACAAATTTAAAAAATATGTTTAACCAAAACTGTGTGTAAAACGTATTATAAAATCTCGAATTATTTACTAGACAAAATGTCTAGCATTTACTGCTCCTCATACATTGAAACATACGTACAAACAAATATACTTTGAAAGTATCAAATCCTCTATTTTTAATTTTCTTCCAATTTTTTTCCAAATTATGGAAATATCGGTAAATATAGAATTTCCTACTTTTTTAAGTTATATAAATTGGTCTTACCCCAAAGTAAGCAAATTATTTGCTTGTGTTATGGGTGTTAGTCAACGATACTAATACATAGAAATACATATATAAATACTAGAATATATTTAATAAACACCCAAACCCGGAAATACAAACAGTTATGCTCATCACACAAATGCTTGTCCCCGTCGGGGATCGAACCCGAGTCCCATCGATTGCGCAGTCAGGGTCGCTAACCACTCGACCAACGGAGCGGTCGAAATATTGTTACAAAGAAAAAAGATTGTTTCTATTGCACGTAACATTTATTAGTTATCATTATTACAATGTGTTTAATCTATACAGCTTTACATCTATACTCTACACAAATAAATAAAATTGAAGTGTCTGTTTGTAATATTAAAATAACCGCTTTTTACTAAATTCATATGGATTTATATAGGATACATATACCAAAATAACTTTTTTTACAATTTTTATCTGTCTGTCTCTATATATATGCTCATCACACAAATATTTGTTTCTGTCAGGAATCGTATCCGACCCCCTCAATTCAACATTAAGTTTGCTAATCACTCGACTAAGGGGGTGGTGTGTTGTTTACATAAAGAAGATTCTCAATGTGACATAATAATAAATAATTATTTTCTCGCGGGTGAAGCTGCGCGGGCCAGCTAGTGAAATATACTTTTAAAATATTAAATTCGCTTCTGGTGGTCTATTGGTCCGGTGTTGGAGTTGAGATATCAAGTTGGTCAAATCATAAAATGTCTTTCAGTTTTCTGACAAAAACAACGTGGTCCGGGATTGGAAAAAGTGCCCGTTTGGCTATAAGCTGGCCACCTATCACACGGCTAATCGTAGGTGTGCTTATTGTACCTCTGCCTACTTCTTTGGAAATACAGACATGAAGTACTTTTTAAAAGTTTTACATAACAAAAAGGTTCTGCATTTTAAAAGTCTGTTTTTATGTAAGACTTTCTAAGCCCGCAACTTCGTCCGTGTGGAAAAATTTCGAAAAAAAGTAGCCTAAGTTATTCCCTATCACATTAACTATCTGCCATTGAAAATCCCGTCAAAATCGGTTCAGCCGTTCCAGAGATTAGCCGGAACAAACAGACAAACAGACAGACAGACAAAAATTGTAAAAATCTTATTTTGATATATGTATACATCCATATGCATTAAATAAAAAGTGGTTATTTTAATATTACAAACAGACACTCCAATTTTATTTATTTGTATAGAAGATTTATTTATGTAGAAGCAGACAATAGTAAATAAAGGAGTCTTATCGTACGTGCATATTTTATTATCTATACACGTTAGGATTGGGAGCACAACTTACAAATACCACGAACTAAATTCAGTACCTATGTCAACTGTTTTGGAGCGGCGTCGAGTGTTTCATTTATCGTCTGAATTGTGTTAATCGTAGTAACATAGCTGTGACTTGCTAGCTTTAATTAATGTTTTGCACGTTTTAATTATTACGTGTTGCGTTAAAATATAACAATTTAAATCCTTACTAATTTAATTATGAGTGTATTTTCTAAATATTACTAAGGATATAATAATTGAGTACCAACAGTATTTAAAATGTATTGAGGAATCAATCATTTTTAATTGGATAGATTTAGACATTACACATACAGACATAAGATATTAATAATAGACAGACGGACATATATTAATTTAAATTAATTATGCAATGTATTTAGCAAAGAAGGTTTATATTTTATATATTTCGATATCTTATATACAAAATTCTCGTGTCACAATGTTCGTTCCCGTACTCCTCCGAAACGGCTTGACCGATTCTCATGAAATTTTGTGAGCATATTGAGTAGGTCTGAGAATCGGCCAACATCTATTTTTCATACCCTTTTGTGATAAGGGTTGTCCGCCCTTAAGATTTTTTACTTAGAAATAATTTATATGGCAAAATAAAGTTTGCCGGGTCAGCTAGTATTTTATTATTCATCGATTTCGAGTATTGAATTTTGAAAAAGTTTTTTCCATAGTCTTTTTGTATGTTACAGTTTCGTTGCGATTTCCTTTTAACATCGTTTTCAGTATTGTATTGTTGTACTAAGCACATGGTGAGATTCAAATTTGTTTTGAAGTGGCGGGTTTTTCAGTTTGTCGCCTAAAACACGCTAACTGCTTGTTTGCTTAAACTAAAATTCTTTCATTTTCACGTAAGCGTTAAAGTAATTAAAAATATAAATATTTATCAATTTTCTTTATATTTTTTAAATTCCCGCTACGTTAATAGTAAAAGGAAACAATGATATTTTAAAGTAACTTCCAGATTAATGTATTGATAATTACAAAAACTAATCAGTTTTTCCATAAAAAGAACTGCGTTTTATGTCACAAATTGAATAAAAAATGGTTTGTCCGTTCAGGAATTGGCATTGATTAAAAATTTTGATATATTCGGGTAGTCAAAATCGATAAATTTTTTCAAAATTAAAATTCTGTCATTGTTATAAATTTTAGATTTTTGATCTCCGAAAACATCTGTGCGTATAGTTTTTGCAGTTTTAAGCTAAAAATACATAAATTTATCGGTATTTCAGGGATGGCCTGCAAGGTCAACCGGTTGTGTGTGGATAAGATGACTGTATTGTTTCCCATTTGACTATTTGACTAGTTAAATATTTAGGTGTAAATTTTAGCTCAGATTTATCTTGCCATTCTCATGTTAATAACAATAGAAAAATGTTTCGCTCGTTTATCATTCTGTAGAAATTTGAAAAACTTTATTACTCTTTTAAACTAAAGTTTTCCTTTCACTCACAAAGACTCTAACCTTACACTTAAATTGGAATTTGTCGATGTTTGCTTTCTAGATGCTACTAAAGAGCTCATTAGCAGACTTCAGAGGCTTTGAAACTTATTTGTCTGTTTTGTCTTTGAATTGTGCAAATATGGTCGTATTTATAACTTCAGAACCCAGTTTAAGTTACTTCCTATTCAACGTTTCAAGAATGTTCATATTTTGTCTACTTTTGAAGTAGTGAACTTGCATATTCTCAGTACCTTAGTTAGCGTTTTAACTTTTATATTCCCCTTACTCTCCTTGTCCCAAGTCTGTACGTTCTTTACTGATATTTTCTGAGGCTCTATATCAAGTTTTCTCCCTTTTAACTCCCATACCATCAAACTGTGGAATCAGCTTCATTGAAGTATTAAAATGGACTGTTATAATGATGATAAGTTCTGTAAATTACTGCAAAACGCTTTGGAAATTACAATTGTCGAGTATGATGTTGGCATAAACTATTTTATCGTAACAAAGTGTTACTACCAATATATCATCCGCATACATTGTACACTTGTGGCTAGTAACTTCAAAAAGGTGATTTACGCCAAAAGAATACAGGAAAGTCCACAATAATTCCCTTTGAAACACTAGATTTGACTGTTTCAATTGACCTGACTATTAATCTAATCGTTTAGTTTTTTTCATTAAATTGTTCATCTTCTATTATCCTATACTTAGTTTTTTTTTTTTTATTTACACAACTCACACTGAGTCGTGTAACTAGAAGTTTAAATGAAATCAACTTTGAGATTGATCTTGTTTAACAAAATATTTATTGAATTGGACTATTCTGTAAGAAGTGTATACATTAAAATCAGGGAGTAAAACGTCAATCATCCCCTGTTTTCGTAATAATCCCCTGTTTAAAATCAGTTTCTAGCCCTTGTCATGCAACAAGGTCACACTTGGGTTTTCTAAAGAACATACCTTGCTCGACATTCAATTAATGCCAAAATTATTAGTTAGGTAGTAGTATTAACATCCAGTCTACCTGTTCCATCATGAAACTCAATATGAGCTGATTGTGAGCGCACTAGTTATAAATCTACCTACTCTGTCTGGATACGGACGCGAGGATTTTCTATTTTTTACTTATTCTAAAACTCAGTTATTTAAAAATAAATATAGCATAACATCTTTAGTCTACATACAAGAAAAATTCAACACCAAGTGACTTTTTACATATATATTGGTACTTTGAAGTCGAACCAGCGTTGTATTAATAATACATGAGGTTGGAGGCAACGGTAGCCTTAGAATAACGAATTTTGAACTGTCCGATCCAGGTGCGGGGATGACTTTGGATTATTGAATTGGCTTTTCTACTGCGAATGCGATATAGAAATGGTTGAATTCGTTTTGCTGTAAATATAAAATAATTTATTCATTTAGCTTTTAATCGTACTTTTCCACTTTCGTGAAATAGTTTTTTTTATATAATTGAGGAAGAATTAAAATGTTTATTTTTTAAAGAGTGCTGAAAACGGAAGCCATGTATTGAAACATTGTCTTGGAAATATTTTTTGGAAACATACACAAATAAAATCGGCCAAGTGCGAGTCGGACTCGCGCATGAAGGGTTCCGTACCATCATAGCAAAAAAAAACACCTGTATTGTATGAAGAGGTCTTTGTTCTTGTGTGACGTCAGCAACCTCCACAGTTATGACGTCACCTGACAAGAACTTGGCCCGCTGGTTCCATCACTATGACCCTTCAGCGGTACGGACAAACGGTGCTACAACCTTTTTTGTCATTGATTGGCATCTACTCAAAATGACCCAGGTACCTATTACATTAGTTTAAGATCTAAGTTATTATAGTTAAAAGTAAGAATAAAAGGTAATATTTATTTTATAGGCTTTCATTTACGAAACAACCCACGTACGTCCCTTTACGTGCTTAAAACTACAAATTAAATAACCCTATATTTGCCCTATTCTTCAAAGGACCCCGGCTCCCGTGTTTATCCGGGCCCCTTTAAAGAATAACCCAACTACCGTTCTGCCAGACAAGTCGTAAAGAGCGACCGATTGGCTATGCAAGTCACTGCCATCGAGACTTCTAAGTGGTAGAGTTCTGCATTGTTTTGCCCGGGTCTGGTATCACTGCTTTATCTATTCTTGCCCCGATAGCGTCAGTGCTCGCCATTGTCGTATTCTGGTTTGGAAGGTAAAGTAGCCGGTAAACTTATGCATGTGGCATTAGACCTCGCCACAAGATAGCAACGCACCATAACATCTTTGGTGTCTATAGGCGATGGTTGACTTATCTTCAGGAGACCCATCTGCTTGTTTGCTATCTTATGATATAAAAAAATACACTTAACCCACATTAATGTGTAAATATAATAATGACATTGCACATTATAAGCTTGTTTTTCCCCGTTTTGGTCCCGGGCTCCCTTGAAGAATAGGCCAACTGGTGTTTTGCCCGGCGGTTTGGCTATACGAGTCACTAACATCGTGGCTGGTAGATTTCTGCATTGTCTCGCCCGGGTCTGGTACCACCGTCTTACCTATTCCTGACGCAATAGCGTCAGTGTTTGTCTTTGTCTTGTTCCGGTTTGGAGGGTAAGGTAACCGGTAAACTTATGCATGTGGCATTAGACCTCGCCACAAGATAGCAAAGCACCATTAACATCTTTGGTGTCTATAGGCGATAATTGACCCTTTCCATCAGAAGACCCATCTGCTTATTTGCTATCCATATGATATAAAAAAAAAAACATTTACACTTATTAGAAACTAGCTGACCCGCGCAGCTTCGCCCCCGAGTATATTAGTAAGTCATCCAGATAGCTTTTAATAAAAATTTCATCCCCTATTTCAGCTCTCCAGGGACTGATTTTTGAAAAAAAATTAGCCTATGTTTGACCCCGGAACTTCAACTATATCCATGCCAAATTTCATGAAAATCGGTCCAGCGGTTTAGCCGTGAAAGCGTAACAGACAGACAAACTTTCGCATTTATAATATTTGTATGTATGGATTATTTACAAAACCTCCGTTCCGTAAAAAGCTCCGTTTTGTTTTAAGATCACACAAGAAATATTATATATAAGAACGCAAGAAGTATATTGCTACATATTTGTATTTTATGTGTATTTGTATGTCAATTCTCCAAAATGACTGAATTGATTTTGATGTTTTTTTTTGCGAGTGAATGTTTAGATATTTTATATTCAAAATTGGACCCAGCAGATGACGTTGTATACCTACTCGACGAGCTCACATTGAAACATAAATGATGAAAGTAACGTATTAAAAACTTACCAGGTGGTAGATTTCTGCAACGTCTTGTCCGGTCATTTGGTACCACCGCCTTACCTATTCCTGCCGCAATAGCCTCAGTGCATGTCATTGTCGTGTTCCGATTTGGAATGTAAGGCAGCTGGTTAACTTATGCTAGTGGTTTTAATTCTTCACTACGCGGATAGCAACATACTATAAACATCTTTGGTGTCTATAGGCGATGGTTTTCTCTTTACATTACAAAAGCTAACTGCTTGTTTACTATCTTATGATATAAAAAATATATATCTTATGTGTATCTTCACTACATAGTATAAAACGAAGTCGCTTTCTCTGTCTGTCCCTATGTCTCTATGTCCCTATGCCCTCATGTCCCTATGTCCCTACATTCCTACGTCCCTATGTCCTTATGTATGCTTTAATCTTTAAAACTACGCAACGGATTTTGATGCAGTTTTTTTTAACAGATATACTGATACTTGAGGAAGGTTTTAGTATATAAACCTTTCCGATATTCCCACGGGAACAAAAGCTACGCGGGTGAAACCGCGGACAGGTCGCTAGTATGATATAAATTTATGTCGTACATATTTATTAAAATAAACTTAACTTGTTTAAGAATGGTAACATTTAAAGGGAACAATCAACATATATAACTTTCTTGCTCTCATTTACTGATAAATGACGAGAATCCAAATGTACCGATGTTATAGACTTTTTTTATAGTAGAGGTTGCAAACGAGCACGAGGTGCACCTGATGGTAAGTGATCACCGCCGCCAATGGACATCCGCAATACTAGAGTCTTGCAGTTGCGTCGTAGTCCTTTTAAGAATGAGCAAGCTCTTTTCTTGAAGGCCTCCAAGTCATGTCAATTTGGAAACACTCCTGCCGGTATTTGATTCCACAACAGAGTATTGCGAGGCAAAAAGTGCCGAGATAAACACACTGCTAAGGACTTCCAGACATGGAGATTGTGAGGGTGGAATATGAAATTTTGACTCGATGTCCAATGATGGAATATGGCGGCAGGAATTAATTCAAATAACTCGTCGGAACGCTCCCCATGATAAATATTAATAGTGCACTTCTTTATTAACCTTAAGAAAACTGTTATGTTAAAGTAACATCCGCCGTGTTGGTCCCGGCCTCCTTTGATGAATAGGCCAACTGCCGTTCTGCCAGGCAGGTCGTAAAAGGCGACCGATTGAACATTAGTTTAAGATCTAAGTTATTATAGTCAAAAGTAAGAATAAAAGGTAATATTTATTTTATAGGCTTTCATTTACGAAACAACCCACGTACGTCCCTTTACGTGCTTAAAACTACAAATTAAATAACCTTATATTTGCCCTATTCTTCAAAGGACCTCGGCTCCCGTGTTTATCCGGGCCCCTTTAAAGAATAACCCAACTGCCGTTCTGCCAGGCAAGTCGTAAAGAGCGACCGATTGGCTATGCAAGTCACTATCATCGTGGCTACTAGGTGGTAGAGTTCTTCATTGTCCAACTGCCAGGTAGGTCGTAAGAGGCGACTGATTGGATTTACGAGTCACTACCATCGTGGCGGGTCTGGTACCACCGCCTTACCTATTCCTGCCGCAATAGCGTCAGTGCTTGTTGCTGTCGTGTTCCGGTTTGGAGGGTAAGGTGGCCGGTAAACTTATGCATGTGGCATTAGACCTCGCCACAAGATAGTAACGCACTATTAACATCTTTGGTGTCTAAAGGTGATGGTTGTCTCTTTCTATCAGGAGACCCATCTGCTTGTTTGCTATCTTATGATATATAAAAAAAGTAAGTTTCATGAGTTATATATACAAATTTTTATACTAAATATAAAATAAATTGTTGCCTATTAATTTAGTTTAAAATTGTATTATTATTACCCTATTTAAAATTAACCCTTTAATTGCGTGTGAACATTACATGGCAGGTTAATTGAAACCGTGCAGGTAGGCGTTCTTACTAATTACATGTTATGGCTATAAAAAGACCACTTGCTGAGAAAAAACGAGTAAATGCCGCCTGCCTAATGAGCGAGAATTGTGAGGGAGTGCATAAATAGTTTTGAAACTTGATTAAAGTTCATCGTTACAAAGTATCAAGATTCAAGATACAACAAAATAAGGTGTAAGTTTTGTTAAGCAATGTAGTGATAGTGATGATCAATATTTAGATATCGACAAACTGGGCATCATTCAGAATAATGCGACGAACATTGCCGCGTCGGCATACCTTAAGCTGAAAGTATATTGATTCAATTTCAAGTGATGACCAAAAAAACCCAAACCCGAAGGTATAAGATAATAGACAACTTAAAAATTTATTATTTATGTTTTTATTGACGTGATTGTGACTACTACAAGCAATATCGTAGGCAAATTTGCGGCTTCTCTGATTGCCTTAATTAATGCAATTTATTTATTCGTTGATTGTAATGTATCAGTTGATTTTGTAAATTACCGTACATCCGTCCTTAGGATTCAGGTGTTATTCATGGTCAAACAGTTTTTTAACGTTAAATATTAAATATTACTATTGATATGGATCTGCATTTAACTGGAGTTAATTAATTAGTAGCTGTGCTGACTTCGTCTGTGTGGAAAAATTTGCAAAATAAATGTTCCGGGATTTTACCCGCATAGTTCTCGTTTACGTGGGATTCCCGGGATAAAAACTACCATATGTCCCTTCTCAGATCTCAAACTACCTGTGTACCAAATTTCATACAAATTGGTTTAGTTATTTAGGGGTAACGAATCGATAGATAGACACAGAATTAATTTCGCATGTATAATATTAATATGGATTTTGTTGATATTAGAAAATAAATGGAATTAAAACTTCATACCATTTTGTTTCATTGCATTACTTGAATCGCTAAAGTTCCATGATAAAATATATTAATAAATACGAAGTCGACATTTATCGATAATTCACATAAAAATTTGCATCCTTACCTGTAGTTATAAAATGGTAAATTCATTTTAAACTTAGAAGGATAAGGTCAGATACAGGAAACTAGGAATTTTAATTAAACTTACTATATTAGAGCTATTAAGCTCTTCAGATTGCGTTACAGAGTTTAAAGCAAGTGGATACTTGGAGTATTAACTATTTTTGATAAGAAGAAAACACTTGATAAATATTGTTACAAAATATAAAGAAAATTGTGTGTAAGCAAAAGAAATTTAAAATAGTAACAAGACTGATAGATAATATACTTCTATGCTATGCTCTGATATAGTAGAGATTGGTCCAGAGCTATCCGAATGTGGTGTCCAGAGTTTCCATAACCGGTGTGTTTGTATAAAAAGAGTTTGAAATATGGAAGATGGAAGGAAAATATTCAGGATCTGTTATCTTTTTCTACCTGGTAAGAGATCTGACGTGAAGATAATATGTATGCATGTATGTAAAATTAGAACCGAATATCTAGAGATGCTTTTGGTATAAGGTTGTTTGCGAAAATGTATGTCACATATATTACCAACAAACTGACTTGTGCAGCTTTGGCCGTGAGGAGAATATTATGCTTTCAATATAATTTTTATATGAAGTATCATTCCCTATTACCTACTCTTTAAGGGCTAAATACTAAAAACGTTGTTTTTTTAAAACAGTAGCTTATATTTGATCTCGGGTCTTCAACTATCTCCTAGACGAATTTCATCAAAATTACTTTAGTTAGGTGTAATTTACTATATTAGTTCTGGATATTTAATAAACATAATTTATTTAATTACAAAAAAACGTTTTACCAAAACCAGGTTAATTGAAATACATAATTAACAGCCATTTGTGATTTGATTTTATTCAAGCAATCGCCCTTTGGTCGAAATTCGACCGAATTTTTATGACTTTTTCTAACAATAGACTTAACCAGTCTAATAACATTTATTCAACACAGGTACACCTAGAAACGTTTGTCGACGTATTTATCTATACATATAATAAAATCGTAGGGTCAATGTATGTCCGGGGTAAACTCAAAAAGTACTGCATGGATTTACTTCAAATTTTGCACGAATATTACTAACAGGTCGGGTCAACATATAGGCTACATATTATCACGCTATCACATACGGGGGAGGAGCTGTGCGGAGTAAACGAAGTCCGCGCGAACGAAGTCGCGGGCAACAGCTAGTTGTATATAAAATATAGAAAGAAATGTATAAAATTAATAATTTATATTAATTAAATACAGCGATGGTAAGCCTAAACTACAATTAAATTATATATTTTATTGATTCAGGCGTTACTTTGCGGAAATCCATTATTAAAAGTTGAAATTAATTAAATTTGCTATTATCCGCGAACTATTCTATGTATCCTCCGTGATGATACCGAAAAGAGAGACGTCGGTTTAATAAATGGATAGGACTCACCGATGGTTCCGATCAAACGAAGACCCCAGCGGCACACTTATCCGCCCACATCCACCACACTTTTACAACCACGACCACGCCGGCACCAATCACAAAAGCACACAATTCATGTACGCACTCAACGCACGTTTCACTTCGAAACCGAAGCATCTTCAGGAGAAACGAAGAATTGTAATCAAATTTAGGTACAAATATCAAAAGAAAATAAAAACTTAAAGTAACAAAACAATAAAATCTTTCCAGTTTAATAAAACATAAATTAAATTAACTTTATGCATAAATAACAAGGTATAAATGTGTGTGTATAAATGTGATGAAATTAGAAATTAGAAATACTTTATTCAATTAAACTTTTTATTAGCTACTAGCTGTGCGATTTCGTACGCGTAGAAGAATTTGTAAAATAAAAATTCCTGGATTTTACCCGCACTGTTCCCTTTCCCGTGGAATTTCCGGGTTAAAAACTTCCTATGTCCTTTCTCGGGTCTCAAACTATCGTTGTACCAAATTTTATCTAAATCGGTTCAGTCGTTTCGGCGTGAAATTGAGACAGACAGACAAAGTTATTTTCGCATTTATAACATTATTATGGATTTTGACGTGTCAATTCGAAACGACGTTTCGGCGTGAAGAAAAGACAGACAGACAGACAAAGTCACTTTCGCATTTATAATATTAGTATGGATTTTCACGTGTCAATTGTGTGATCTGTGACAAAATTATTGACACTCTGTGGAATGTTTATTTTTATTAATTTATTTTGTTTTTAATGCATATTATTTAAAAATATTAGACTTCAACTGTCCTTTCAAATTTCACACTTCTTCCTTCGCGTAATTGCCTTGAAAAGGGAGTGATAGTTTATGCTTCACGTATCAATATATAGATAATGTAATCCAAATGTAGAGTTATTATTTACACAAACAACAAATTATTACACTTACATTTATACAACACTAGCTGTGCCCGCGACTTCGTTCTAAAATAAAAACCCACATAGTTCCCGTTCTCATGAGATTTCCGGGATAAGAACTATCCTATGTCTTTTCTTGGGTCTCAAACTATATTTGTACCAAATTTTATCCAAATCGGTTCAGCGGTTTAGCCGTGAAAGCGTAACAGACCGACAGACAGACAGAGTTACTTTCGCATTTATAATATTTGTATGGATTATGATAATTATACCAGTATATTTATCACTCATCTGCATGCTAATCTCCTTTTGAATCAACTTCCAATCGCTACTTTTTGTCATGACTCTTCTTGGTACTGGAACTCGCTCTGAATTGGCTTAAGTTCGAGGGCTCATTTGGTAATGTACCTATAATCATCCTACAACTACCACTATCACTGCTGTAGTGCGTTACTATCCGTGTGACAGACAGGGATATAATGCATTTGGTATTACACACAGACAAGTAAATGCATAAATAAATAAATATTTCTGGACAATTTACACGAATTGATTATGAACGATTGAATATATGTATGTATGCATGTGTGTGTATATATATATATATATATATATATATATATATATATATATATATATATATATATATATATATATATATATATATATTACGTAAAAGAACAACTTTGGACCACTTTTTAAAGCAATTACACAAACGATGGAATGTATTTCTAATCCATTTTATTTATATATAATTATAATATTATATATATAAAAATAAACATTACACACAATACATATTTTATGTGACATACATGATAATATACACACATCTACCTACTCATATAATAGTTTCTTCACAGTTAAACTTGAAAATGTCGGCCACAGGCGATTGCTAATATATATATACATACATAATTATCACTTAAACCCAAAAACACAAACATCTGTGCTCATCACACAGATGTTAGTCCCAGTCGGGAATCGGAAAAGAGTCCCCTCAATTCGTAGTTAGGTTCGCTAACCACTCAATGAATAGACTTACTAATATCCTCATTGCGATAAATTTATGCATTTGTTATTCCCTCCCTACTTTACCTTTCAAACAAAACCTAACAAACACGACAAACACCGCAGCTATTGCGGCAAAAATTGTTAAGGTAATACCTACCTATTATATTAATAACTCAGTTAGAGTATTCTTCGGATAAAGCCCAGACTAACACAAATAAAACATTTCATTGAACTGGAATTTCGTTTAGCGGCAACGATGAAGGATGAAGTATGCACAAAGAATTATCTTGAGCTTCTAGGACGAGCGCTTAAATAGCGCTCTACGAGTACTCATACTCCATTAATCAATCAAGCTTTTTCTCATAATTTGTTTGTTCTACTTAACCGCCATCATTAATATTCTGTGTTTATTCGAGAGACGGTAAGGATTATACCGGAGGTTTTAAAAATATTGTACTAATTTAATATCGATTTAATTAGGTACATCAGTTCATCATCATTTTCAGCCGACTTTCAAAAAGGTTCTTAATTAATTTGTATTATTTGTGTTTGATAATTTAGAACTGTCATTTGGTAACCGATTTGGAAAATCTTACTCTTCGTTTTGTGTTATATTTTTGGTAAAAATCTGGTTCATAATTCTAGAGACACAAGAAGTTGGAAGTTGATTATTGAAATTTTGCAGCATATAAATTGTTATCCCGTAAATCTTCTATAATAATATAGCGGAACAAATTAAAAGCAATTTCAATGTAGTTAATATTCAAATGTATTTTATACTATTTGT
This sequence comes from Apodemia mormo, assembly GCA_036924255.1. Lineage (NCBI taxonomy): Eukaryota > Metazoa > Arthropoda > Insecta > Lepidoptera > Riodinidae > Apodemia > Apodemia mormo. Next base: position 3,244,308 of record JAUPFN010000006.1, on the reverse strand, counting down.
ATTAGATCGAGCCCTTTTTAAAAATAATGCTTTTTCTTTCCAAACAGGCAGTTTGTAAAAGGCCAACGATTAAAAAAAAATATAACTACTATTCTGGTGATGGTAAAAGTCTCCACCATCTCGTCTGCTTATGAGTGTTTGTTGTTTAAATTTTGAAGGTAAGGGAGACGATAATATTATTTTTGAGGCACTAGATTCCCTCCACAAGGATTGCAACCCACTTTTAACATCTTTGGTATCCATAAACGACAATTCTCTTCCTATCAAAGAGCAGTCCGTTTCGTTGCTATCCTATGTCAGAAAAAATGTCCTTTTTTCGTTATCAAAGCATAGTTATTATCTTTTGCTACTACACTACTACTGCTTGTTTGCCACCAAATGAAAGAAAAAATGTCTTTTTATGGTGGTCATCAAAACATTGTCATTTTTATCTTTTACTTTTACACTTAAAGAAAAGATCAGCCAAGAAATTCATAAGAATTAGCAAAGAGAGTAAACATGTCGCTACCAACACAGAATACCAACGTCACTGCTATGTCTTATCCACGTATGGTAAGTCCACCTTTTCCATTTACATCGTAATAGTATGTTTCACTATTGAATTTTACAAGGGATGGTAGAAGTATCAATAAATTTATGCATGTAGTGTTACTTATATTCATATGAATAGTAATGTACTATTAAGATATTTAGTATTAAGATATTTAGTATCACTAAGTTACAAAGTTGTTTGACTAAAAAAGTAATAAACAAATGCTATCCAGGTAATTATTTTGTCAATATAACAAAAAAAAAATATTGAAAGAAAATTCCACAAATAATACAATTAATATATTATTTATAGGTAATAGTTTAGGTTTTAAGAAAACTGACATTACAAGGCTCATTGACACACTTGGTTCAAGCTATAACAATGTTATAGCTTTGCGAAACTATAGGTTTGCGAAAAGGAAAGACTATTTTGTGTACATTTCCTTATTCAAAATCATTATCTGTTGAACAAAATCAGCATATTTATATCATGAACTTATTATTGTACAATTGGACACGTCATTTTAATGACATCATATTTTTCGATACAAATAGGTTTATTAAAAATTTCATCCTAACCAAAATCCTAACTAAAAATGTATCTTTCACATTGTATTTATCTTATTTTTATAAAAGGCAGGTAGCCGAACTCTTAGATTTTAACATTAAAAGTGATTTACAACACGTAAATGACACTTTTCACTTTTTTGCATATAGTAATAGTAACATTATTAATACTAGAATAGTAAGTAAAGATTTAACTCTTATTTGGCATGTTAATGATAATAACTTGACTGTAATCCCCGATAATTTAAATTAATAAATAAGACAGCAGGAAGTAACCTTGGCAATAGACAAATACTTACAAATATAGATTGTTATAAAACTACGTTAATAAATAACAATAGAATGTTAAAATATGATAGATATATTGACATATTAAAGTTAGCACACCAAAATATACAAGGTATTGCGGGTAAAGAACTAGAGATTGAATTATTTATGACAAGTGAAAATATTCAGATATGTTGTATTACAGAACAATGGTTAAAAAATCACCAGAAAATATTTGGTTTCAATGACTATCTGGTAGCAAGTTCATTTAACAGAGTCAAAGCAATATACGGTGGTGCTTTGATAATTGTCAAAAAAGAAATTGAGTTTAAAGAACGCGCTGATATAATGGCTCTCTCCATTGAGACAACCATTGAAATGGCTTGTGTCAAACTGAAAAAATGTGTAATTTTAAGCGTATATAGACCTCCTTTATCAAATTTTGATTTATTTGAAAAAACAATGGATGATACCTTATTTAAAATTAGTAATTGTAATAAAAATATTTTAATTTGTGAAGATTTTAATATAAATCTTATGGAATGTAATAATTTGACTAATAGACTTAAAGCATTGTTCCTGTCATATAACTTATTAAATTTGTTTTCTGAACCAACAAGAGTTACAGCTTCAACAGCAACTTGTATTAACAATATATTTTCGAATATTGAGCCCCACAGTAGATTTATCATTAGCAAGTTGGACTCAGATCATTATGGACAGCTCATAACTTTAAGCATTAATATGTCAAAAACAACTAAGCAATCAATAAAATGTAAACTAATAACAAAAACGAAACTTTTACAATTCAGGAATAATCTTTTGACTAAATTACCTACTTTTTATTATCAAAAAGACCCTAACGAGATGTTTAATTCATTAATAAATATAACCAAAAGCCAGTATGACCTTATTTTTAAAAATAAGTTGATTACTATCAACAAAAATCTCAAATTTAGAGACTGGGCTACAATCGGAATTCACAAAAGCCGTATTAGGCTTTTTGAACTTTATGAAGAAAGAAAATATAACAGAAGCATTTCTTTTTGTAAGTATGTTAAGGAGTTTTCAAAATTGTTTAATAAAGTGTGCTTAATAGCTAAGTCAAGATTTGTAAAAAATAAAATAAAAAATAGTACAAATGTAGTGAAAACAACTTGGCAAATTATTAAAAATAAAACTAATAACTTGAAAACATTGAAACCAAACTTAACATTAAAAATTAATGATACCTTATTTTCAACAGACGTAGAAATTGCAACAGCTTTTGAAAATTTTTTTTGATGAAATTCCTTTAAAACTACCTACCTAGTTTGTTAAACTCGTCTCCCTCTTTAGCTAAGTATCTGTTAACCCAAAATGTTGATAAGTGTAATATTGATTTTAATTTTATGCCAATTAATTCGGAAGACATCATCAGAGCATTTAAATTATTAAAAATTAAAAAGAGTTTTGACGTATTTGATTTCTCTATAAAAACTATTGACGCTATTATAGATTGTATAGCTCCTCATTTAGCATATAATTTTAATAGTTGTATTAAAAATGGAATTTTTCCTGATTTAATGAAAAATAGTAAAATTATCCCTTTATTTAAAGCTGGTTGCAAAATTGATCCTTCTAATTATAGGCCAAACTCTATACTACCTGTGTTAAGTAAAATATATGAAAAAATCATTTTAAATCAATTGACATCTCATTTTTATAATAACAATTTAATGCACATAAAACAATTTGGCTTCACTAAAGGTCGTTCAACAACTGATGCCGGTATTGATTTAATCGAACACATATTTGAGTCTTGGGAGTAATCACAGGACACTATAGGAGTGTTTTGTGATTTATCTAAAGCTTTCGATTGTGTGCGGCATGACATCTTAGTTCAAAAATTGTACCATTACGGTGTCAGAATCCCTGCTTTAAGCCTTACTTGCAAAATAGAGTTCAAAAAGTTGATATTAATGGCCAACTATCCTCTGGGTCCTTGTTAACAATAGATGTGCCCCAGGGATCAATTCCCGGACCGTTTTTGTTTTTGGTGTACGTAAATGACCTACCCAAACTTGTAAATAATAGGCATGGAATCGTGTTATTTGCAGATGATACTTCACTGTTGTTTAATATGAATAGGCAAATGCATGTTATGATGAGGTTTACTACCATATATCTAAGGTAGTAGAATGGTTCACTGCTAATAATATGCTTTTGAATGAAAATAAAACCAAATGTATTAAATTTACTTTGCCTAATGTCAAGCAAATTAATACAAATATAATAGTCAAGGGCGCGACGTTAACTATCGATATTTTATTGATTCAGGCGTTACTTTGCGGAAAACCATTATTAAAAACCGATCTAACGAAGACACCCGGCGGCACACTTTGTGCCGCTGGGGGTCTTCGTTTGATTCGTTCGTTTCGTTTGATTTCGCTGGGAGGTTCGTTTGATCGGAACCATCGGTGAGTCTTATCCATTTATTAGACCGACATCTCTCTTTTCGGTACCATCACGGAGGATACATAGAATAGTTCGCGGATAACAGCAAATTTAATTAATTTCACCTTTTTAACTATCAATGATACTACAACATTCGTTGGTATTACGTTAGACTCTAAACTACAATGGGGACCACATATAACAAAATTAGCAAACAAGCTTGCTTTTGCAGTATATGCCATTAAGAAGGTTCGTCAAATATCAGACGTTGAGACAGCCAGGCTAGTCTATTTCAGTTATTTCCACATTATAATGTCTTACGGTATCGTACTATGGGGTAATGCTGTAGATGTAAACTCTATTTTTACATTACAAAAAAGGGCAATCCGTGCCATATATAATCTTGGGCCTAAAGTTTCTTTAAAAGACAAATTTAAGAAAATAAATATATTAACGCTAGCTTCACAATATATATATGAAAATTTGGTATATGTGAAGAAAAATTTGGAACTTTACAAGAAAAATAGTGATTTTCATAGTATCAATACACGCAATAAGTACAAACTGACTAATTATTACAGTAGACTCCGCAAAATTAGCAATTCTTTCAAAGGCCTATCCATACGTATTTACAATAAAGTTCCCAAATCAATTCAGTCCCTCCCTATTGAAAAATTCAAATTAATATTGAAACAGAAATTATATAAAAAGGGTTACTACAGCATGTCCCAGTATTTAGATGAAAAAAAAAAAACCTTGGGATTAGTTACATAATTATAATGAAATAATATGACTTATATATTTATTTTTTCTTGTTTACTATTTAATTCAATTATTATATTTTACACTGATGTAATTAATTTATTTTACATTGACTATTTTTAAATTTTGACCTCCAGAGTAGGATTGACATATTATATTAATGTAAAATAAGTAGAATTGACATATATATATTTTTAATTATTATTATTGTAAGGTATGACATTGTTGTCGACGTTTATTTTAAATTATTACAACATTGTATTGCATTCAATTTTGTTTTCCCCACGAACGGGGAAACACTCTTAAACGTCGGTACTTTTTGCGTACCCACTTTTATTCAATATGTAAAATTATTAATGATGTTTATAAATATTTCAAATGTAAAATCGAATATTTGTGTACCACAAAAATTAAATGATTTTTTATTATAAATATTATACGTATAACAGAATGTATGTAAGTATAACGAACTAATGACGTATTTCAAGTGTAATTTTTACCTACGAAATAAATATATTTTGAATTTGAATTGAATTTAGGGAATACTAATTTCTTTCTATTAAGAGAGTTATATACTTGTTTGCTATCTGATGATAAAACAAAATATTGAAACTAGCTAATAAGGCGGTAAGTGTTACCACTTATCTGCTGTACCAAATTTGTTTGTTGTACTGAATTTTATTCTTATAAATAACATAAAAGAATTTTTATCTATTTATCTTTGATTTTAGAAAATTATTTCTCTTTTATAAATCGTATTTACTATATTGGTGAATAATCCAAATGAACTTTCTTATCCTTTGGCATATCTACACTAACTTGGATTTTTTACGATAACATTTATTAATGTTTAGGCTGTTTTTCCTACAAATGTTTAGGCTGTTTTTCGACGAAAATTGCTACAAAAAAGCGAACCATGAATTACGAGCTGGGAGGCGAGAACCATAAACCACGAACTGCATACCTTAAACGGCATACCGACCCTTGAACCACGAACTCCTAAGAGTGAACTGTGAACCGCAAACAGGTAAATTATATATTAAGCAAATTACAAGATCACCAGATATTCTATATGTGAAAAAAACTGAGTAAAAGACTATTAAAACTGATAGAATGAGGCCGGGTCATAAAAGGCCGATCATTTTATTTTGGAACTGTCTCTCTCATCATTTATATTTACATACGGTTCAGCGCTGCACCGTTATAAATGTCAGCGGGGAGGTAAACGGTCCCTTCGGGACGCCACCGTATCAGCTGTCGCATGTTGGATACCGCGTGGTCCAAGATACTACAAAAGAGCGGTTTTAAAGATTAAAATAAAATAAATATATGAATATTAATTGAACTAGTGAATTCAAAATAACAATGTATGGAAACCCGGGACAGGCGAAAATTTATTGAGGTTTTTTCCAGGTCTTTCTTGAAAATCCAAAATTTCAGCAGCAGCTCGAATTCTGGCGGGTTACCACTCTCGTGACGACGACCTCGAACAGCTGTCGGTCCCGGTTATTGCTAGAAATATTTGATAACCATTAGCATGTGGGTAGAATGCGGAGATGGTTATCAGTACTCATATGAATTTGTAAGCTTATGCGTTCTACTATTGTTTTCAAAATAATTCGCTCGTGACCGCACTCAATGTAACTTTGCCGAAACATTGAGCCTTAGAAATATCATTGTGGTGTAACCGTTTGACCCATTTATATAAACTGGTGATTTTTTATGTAGTTTAATAAAAAAATCCCCACTTATCTCGCCAACCGATAAAATGGTGAATTGCGGTGAACCGGAAAGTATATATACATTTAGTCAGCCTATTCTGCAAGGAAACCAGGCGTGATGATTATAGTTTATAAAAATATCGAGTATGGGCTTACACGCGGTATAAGTGAAATTTTACGTTCTGGTTGATTTGTACGAAGCTAACAGAGAGAGAGATAGATATCGAGGGTTTGGTCGATCGATCGAGACTTGACTTGATTTTGCAGGATCATAACCTATCTTTTTTATATAGAAAAAGGGGGCAAACGGACAGGAGGCTCACCTGATCATCACTATTCTATTTACACATTAATGTGGGTTAAGTGTATTTTTTTTTATAAGATAGCAAACAAGCAGATGGGTCTCCTGAAGATAAGTCAACCATCGCCTATAGACACCAAAGATGTTATGGTGTGTTGCTATCTTGTGGTGAGGTCTAATGTCACATGCATAAGTTTACCGGCTACTTTACCCTCCAAACCGAAACACGACAGTGATAAGCACTGACGCAATTGCGGCAGGAATAGGTAAGGCGGTGGTACCAGACCCGGGTGAGACAATGCAGAACTCTACCACCTAGTAGTCACGATGGTAGTGACTTGCATAGCCAATCGGTCGCCTTTTACGACCTGCCTGGCAAAACGGCAGTTGGTCTATTCTTCAAAGGGGCTCCTCTGAAGAATAGACAAATACGAGGAATTGTACATTTATGTATATTCTTAAATGTTGAAATTATTGATAACTAGCTGACCCGGTAAACGTTTTTCTGCCTTTTTTTTCTATATGTTCTTACCTTTTAAACCTTCCCTGGACTTCAACAATTAATTCAAAACCAAAATCAGCCAAATCGGTGCAGCCTGTATCGGCTTAAACAATCACAAACGCTACAAGAAAAAATAATAAAAAAATGGACAAAAATCAATAACAAATGGAAAAATGAAATTCAAAATAAAATCCTGAATCGCGATATCACAATTATTTATCTTGTAACACTATATACAAGTTTCAACGCTTCTCAAATGGACTTCGGTCCCCAGGCAGTACACCTTGCCTGGTTGGGAAGGTCTTCCTTTTCCCCGTACTTGTCCTTGGTGACGTCATCGACCTCCACAGTTATGACGTCACCTGAAAAGCAGCTGGCCCGCTTGTTCCATCACTATGACCCTTCAGCGGTACGGACCAGCGGCGCCACAAATATTTTGCACACAGCAATTGATTTTTATATATGTCGCATTGAAATTGTCAATAGCCGTTAGATTATAATCTACCTAGGGCTTTTATAATTTGGTTAGGTTAGGTTTGCAGTTAAATTATAATATCACTTAGGTAGATTATAATCTAACGGTATTGACAATTTCACTGCGACATATATATAAGATGTCACATGAGTTAATGCGCTTTCTCTTCTGACTTCAACTAAACAAATATGCAGTATCTGCTATCAAAAATTCATTGTGTTATTGTTGGTATTCACCGTATATCTCGTTAATATTTCAATAACGTTCGCGCTGTGTGCATTACTCGTTAAATAAATTATATTTATAGGCGCTGTACTATCATTTTTGCGTTTGCTGTTACGATGATACTACAATTGAGGTTATGAATAAAATATCTAGAAGAGATTGTGAAAGATAAAGTGAAAATTATATACAGGTGGTCCCCGTGTTAGTCTGGTCGCCTCTGAAGAATAGACCAACTGCCCTCCCGCCAGGCAGGTCGTAAAAGGCGACTACTAGGTGGCTACTTAGTGGTAGAGTTCTGCATTGTCTCGCCGGGGCCTGGTACCACTGCCTTCCTACTCCTGCCGCAATAACTTCAGTGCTTGTCACTGTCGAGTTCCGGTTTATAAGGTAAAGTAGCCGGTAAACTTATGCATGTGACGTTAGACCTTGCCACAAGATAGCAACGTACCTTTAATATGTATGATGTCTATAGGCGATGGTAGACTCTGTCCTTCAAGAGACTGAATCTGCTTGTTTGTTATCTTATATACAACATTCTCGTGACACAATGTTCGTTTCCGTACTCCTCCGAAACGGCTTGACCGATTTTGATGAAATTTCGTATGCATATTCAGTGGGTCTGAGAATCGGCCAACATCTATTTTTCATCCCCCTAAATGTTAAGGGTTGTCCACCCCTAAAATTTTTTTTTATTTTGTGGACAAATTTTTTTATTTTTATTTTTTTATGATTTAACATTGAAAAATACATACAACTCTAAATTTTTACCCTTCTATCACCAACCCTTTTTTTTAATTAAATCATTTATATTGCAAAACAACGTTTGCCGGATCAGCTAGTATAATATAAAAAATCTGCTTACTTGTCATCTTATGATTTAAAAAAATTAGTAAAGTTGTTAATGTATAATTCTAGACGTTAAATCCTATGTCTATTTTGTCTAAACTAATACTAAACTAAACTAATAACTACTGATTAATGTTTAATTACTTTCACACATTGTAACATGTAATTAAGGTATTAGTCAATTGTGCAGTGAAAATGGCAAGTCCTTGTAAAATCTTTAATCTAGTGATCACTAACGCGTTTAGTTTGAATCGTCTTATATGGCTTACCTACAAGTAATAAGATAGTTGAGAAGGAGTCTGTCTTCATTAGAGACTTAGCAAAATAATTGTGTATAATAAACAAAAGATGAGAAATCTCCTATACTGCTGAGTAGAAAATCACGAAAACTCGAAATAATCATTTTACGTCAATAGATACGTTTGTAAATGAAGTCACTGCGTCACATAAATTAATAATCCTTTATGTTTATATCGACAGGTAATAACAGTTCACTCATAAAATTGCCATAATAAAGTTATACATAATAAGCTTTCGGTGAATATTGAGCCATTATTTATTGAAATTTGATAGTGTGTTTATGTTTTATATATTTCATTTTCATCACAGGCCATTGCTTAAACAATGTTTAATATGTTTGAAGAATATTTTGCAATATGTGTATTTAATGTAATATACAAACATATACCTATATCTTCACGTCAAATTCCTTGCGCGTTAGAAAGAGTGGTCCCTGTCTCATATGTCATAATCTTTGAAAATTTGACATCGCGACAAATGGGAAAAAACTGGTTTGCTAAATCACGTTTTTTTGTATTGATTGTTAAACAACAATTTTACAAAAATTACACGATACACCTGAAGATATTATCTAAGGAATATGCTAACTTATTACAAGATAGAATGTATTTTACTCGATCATATAAAATTCCGAAAAGAGGCTAAAAAAATCTCTAAAACAAATAATTTGTTAATAATATTTCTAATCTTCCACATGATTTTTATATGGTGATATTTAGTTGTAAATACAAAAAAGAATGTGCTAAATTTTGGTTTTCAGTTGATATCCTATATTTATTTATCCGAAAATTAACACGTTTCCCAGCGGTTTCAGGACATACCGCGCCACCAATTTCCTATAGAATTGACGCGCGTCGAAATACCTCGCCTTAAATATATATTTCTCTTAAAAAAGTATTATCGCGCCCGGCTCCCTAGCCAGATTAAACCAAATGTCTTAAGACTTTCCTATTCACCACGATTCACTGGTTTATTGGTTGACGAGATAACTGTCAGTTAATTATTCACCACCGTTGGTAATCCCTATCGCCGCATTTTACTGACCTGACAAAGATTATCTACTATTTCTAGCGATAGCCGAGACCGACGGCTTTAGTTTCTCATCCGTGGCATGGGAGTAGAAAACACTACCCGCCAGTTTGAATGGTTGAGAAAATTTTTGAAGAAAATTCATAACACTTTTCTCTGACCCGGAGATCGAACCTGGGACCTCACGATATGAGCCGAGTAGCCCTACGAGGTCTACGAGGTACTACGTACTGGTCTACGAGACAGTCAATAAAGTATTTTTCTTTATATGTAATGATTTCTATTTAAGACCTAAAACCACCTCCGGCCAGCACCCGATTAATGTAATCTTGATATGTCAGTCTTGTTTTGTATGTATTACAACAATATTTAATTTTTCACTTCCTTGCTACTTAATTGCTTTAAATATTCCAACCTTTACGCTTGCTACTATCGTGTTTCAGTTTAAATATTAATTTTTGTTTTGTGGCATAAAAAATATCTTCACACCCGATCTACTAGCTATATCGACTAGACACTCATTAAATACATGTTGCCGACTAATATAGTAGGACTCATATATGTATTTGTATGTATTAAAATTGCTTTTATATAAATTAAAATTTAAGATTATAGATAAAATTTTAGACACACTATGTCAAGTTTCTTTTTTTTATATCATAAGATAGTAAACAAGCAGATGGGTCTCCTGATGAAAAGAGTCAAGCATCGCCTATAGACACCAAAGATGTTAATGGTGCGTTGCTATCTTGTGGCGAGGTCTCATGCCACATGCATAAATTTAACGGCTACCTTACCCTCCAAACCGGAACACGACAGCGACAAGCACTGACGCTATTGCGGCAGGAATAGGTAAGGCGGTGGTACCAGACCCGGGCGAGACAATGCAGAACTCGACTACACTACCTAGTAGCCACGATGGTGGTGACTCGATAGCCAATCGGTTGCCTTTTACGACCCGCCTGGCAGAACGGCAGTTGGCCCATTCTTCAAAGGAGGCCGGGATCAACACGGCGAAAAAACTAGTCAAAAAAAAAACTTGACAAGCACTATGTCAAGCTTTTTTATATTGTTTTTTTTTATATTATAAGATAGCAAACTAGCGGATGGGTCTCCTGATGGAAAGACAACCATCCTAGCCTATAGACACCAAAGATGTTAATGGTGCGTTGCTATCATGTGGCGAGGTCTAACGCCACATGCATAAGTTTACCGGCTACATTACCCTCCAAACCGGAACATGACAGAGACAAACACTGACGCTATTGCGGCAGGAATAGGTAAGGCGGTGGTACCAGACCCGGGCGAGACAATGCAGAACTCTACCACCTAGTAGCCACAATGTTAGTGACTCGTATAGCCAATCGGTTGCCTTTTACGCCGCCGGGCAAAACACCAGTTGGCCTATTCTACAAAGGAGCCCGGGACCAACAGGGGGGAAAACAAGCTTATAATGTTATTGCAATATCAACGAAACACAATATCAAATTTTGTATCTATCAGATCAGTACAAATTGCTTAATTCCTTTCATTAAATAAAAAATTGCAAAAATTTTCAAACGGCTGAACAGCTTTCATTTAATCATAGCTAAGAATGACCCGACAGGCAGGGTTTCAATTAAAACAAATCCAGATCATCTGCTTAGGAGCTACAATACCACAGACGGACATATATACACACCTTATCATAACACCCATCATTTTTGCGTCGGAGTTTAAAAATAAAAATAATCACGTCGAATCTCCGAAGTCAAAATAATCGAAGACGATTCAATAGATTAACTTGATTTGTTGGATGGAGAGATGGATCATTTTTAGGGTTCCGAAGTAAACTAGGAACCCTTATACTTTCGCTATGTCCGTCCGTCCGTCCGCACAATAGCTCAGAGACCCTTATTACTAGAAAGCTGTAATTTGGCACGAATATACATATTAGTTACGTCAACAAAGTGGTAACATTAAATCTTGAAAAATATTTTTTTTCTGGGTAGCTCCCCTATATGTAAAGTGGGGGTGTTAATTTTTTTCTCATGTACCCCATTGTGTGGAGTATTGTTAAATAGGTTTATAAAACTATTGTAGGTTTATGAAAACAAGTTTTTGATTATGACTCGTTTGTTAAATATTAGGCTTTTAAGTGCTAATTTTTGTTAGAGCCAAGTGTGCCCCCCTCCTCTGCAGGCTAAACGATTGTTTTAGGGCTGGGAAAAAGTTCACAGTAGTAGTAAATATAATGAATTTAAAATGAAAACTATCACGGCTTAGTAGACTTCACAAGTTTTTGAGTAATAGTCGTCCAACTTACAAAATGTACTTAGAGAAGTTTTAATAATTAACCTGTGGTGCGGATATATATTTTTCATTGACGTTGAATAGCTTTTTTTTGTAGAAAAGGGGGCAAACGGACAGGAGACTCACCTGATGGTAAGTGATCACCGCCCCCCATGGACAACCACACTAAAAAATGAAAAAAAAATGTTGGTAAAACCTTAGGATTTATTGCCCACCTGCCCATTTTACGTTGATGTTTTTATACATACCATGTTAATTAAATTAAAAAATATGGCTACACAAATTACATGAATTGAGCTTACTCCAAAGTAAACAAGTTATTTGCTTGTAATATGGGTGTTAGTCAACAATACTAATACATAAAAATATCTTCTATCTATCTATACATATAATAAAATCGTAAGAAAGTCAAAACTGTACATTGAATATTTTTTTAAAGAATACTTGGGGCGTGATCTACAATCGATATCGAAGTTTTTAGAATTTTTGTCTGTTTATCTGTTTCTTTGTCTGTTTGTCTGTATGTTTGTCCGGGGTAAACTCAGAAAGTACTGCATGGATTTACTTCAAATTTTCCATGAATATTACTAACAGGTCGGGTCAACATATTATCACGCTATCCCCTACGGGGGAGGAGCTGTGCGGAGTAAACGAAGTCCGCGCGGACGAAGTCCCAGGCAACAGCTAGTGTTAAAATGTCATGTCAATTCATCAATTTTATTATTTTATTTAATTTCAAAAAATGACATTTGCCTTTAGACTCCAAATAACAAACATTTAGTGAGGATTTATACAAAAAACCTCTTTGATCACCTCTGTGGTCTAGTGGTCCAGTGTCGACGTTGACCACACAAGGTCCCGTGTTTGATTCCTGAGTCGGGCAAATAAAAAAATATATTTTTCTGTTTTCTGAGAAAAATATTGTTGGGCATTAGAAAAGTGCCCAATTGGCGATAGACTGGCCACCTATCACATTATGGCACTATGTATCTTCGGCTAATCGTAGGTGCACCTGTTGTACCTTTGCCTACCTCTTCGGGGCGTGAAGATATTTTTTTTTGGAAAGAAGTTCCTTATCGCGCGTTGTGAAAGGGGGCTAGACGGAAAAAATTCTTACGAAAAGTTGTCACGACACTTTTTGCTATAGTAAGCTATTGTAAGCTGTGCGGCGTGCGCATGTTTCTCTGTCAGCCTCTCTCTCTCTCTCTCTCTCTCTCTCTCTCTTATAGAAAACAAGCCAGATATTTTCATTTCTATTTCGCGAATAATTAATCGAAAGGAACTTCGTTCCATCCGGGTGTCCTTTGACACCTCTCAAGTTTTTTTAATCATCATTAGTATTCTAAATAGGAATTGTTTAATAAAATCCTAATGTAAGGTATATTTGAATTAATTTCGTTATTTTTGTTGTTTACCAAATTTCAATTTGTGTTGTTCAAATGTTGTTCAGTAAGAGTAATTACATGAAATCATGGACGCAGGACAATAAACTCCTCTTTTTTGCAAGTCAGTAAACACAGGCGATATTACTCCAACAAAAAATAAATTATGGGATCGGAGGTGCGAACGCAGGCAATTATCACGATTGTCCCACGGGCTCTCTCATGGAGTATTTAACATTATAGAGCGCAGTTAAAGTTCTTTTGTTGGTTACGCATTTCAATTCTTATTTCTATAAAAGTAACAGTACCTATATTAAATACTCTATAAAAAGAATGAAAAAAGAATGAAACTTTTTATACTGACAATTGTACATAGCGCATTTAGACACTCATTAAAAAAAGACACGATTACAATCTTAAAAATTAACACTTAGGTATATTCTAATTATGTTATCATAGATTTTTTCCCCCGTGTTGGTCCCCCCGTGTTGGTCCCGGGCTCCTTTGAAGAATAGGCCAACTGCTGTTCTGCCAGGCAGGTCGTAAATGGCGACCGATTGGCTATACGAGTCACTAACATCGTGGCTACTAGGTGGTAGAGTTCAGCATTGTCTCGTACGGGTCTGGTACCACCGCCTTACCTATTCCTGCCCCAATAGCGTCAGTGCTTGTCGCTGTCGTGTTCCGGTTTGGAGGGTAAGGTAGCCGGTAAACTTATGCATGTGGCATAAGACCTCGCCACAAGATAGCAACGCAACATTAACACCTTTGGTGTCTATAGGCGATGGTTGACTCTTTCCATCAGGAGACCCATCTGCTTGTTTGCTATCTTATACTATAAAAAAAAGATCGCTGCCGAGTACACTGTAGTCTAAAAATGTATACTTTTAGGCTTTCGCGGTTTTTTTTAAACAAATTATTAAAAACCAACGGGATCTTACCGCGATTAGTTGATGAATAATTTTCCCGATATTTCGGCGCTGTTGCAAGTACCATGATCATGGGGGACTGAAGTATTGCTGGTAGTTGAACGATTATGAGCAGACAAGCCTGTTTACCCTCTTCCTAATTCGTTTGCTCGCATTGTTGGAACTCGCACGAAAGTCACCTCGACAATACACACTAACCACGTCACAACGTTTATTAGGGCATATTGATTGTCTTTTGTTTTTTGTTGAACTAATCACTGGATTCCACGATCCCGACAATTTAAACTCGTCTTCCCTGTTGAAATTCGGATGGTCTTTGATTTCAATGTCTTCTTTCACTTGCCGCGAAATGTAATGGCGTTCTGTCGATAATACGCGTGGCCTATGTAATGCAATCCAGTGATTAGCGCCCGACTCCAGTAGATGTTCAGTTCAGTAGTCAGAAAAGATCTAGGCTCAGTGTAATGCTGCAGACGTTGCAGCGCTGGTTTTCATCCCAAACCGTAGACGACGCACGATGTAACATAATATGATCAATATTATAACATAATAACAATAAATTTACAGACTATAGAGATATAAATAAATATACATATATTCAACATACATAATGCATATAAAAGAAAAAAAAAACGTAAGAGAAGCAGCTAATCGAATAATAAAAATATCTGTAAACAGGTAAGGTATTTCCCGCTAAATTGAAGTATTTTAAGCTCAAAGGATAAAAACTATAAGCATAGATTTTTTTAGTCATCAAAAATTAAAATTTTGTTATAAATGATAGTAATTTCATTTTTGAAAAGCCATATATTTGGGAAACAATGATCCATATTGATCTTATGAATGACATTCAATGCAATTTTTGAGTTCTAAAATGTTTTCTCAGCTACATAAGTTATAGACTAAAATATGTCAAAGTAATATCAAAAAATATTTTTTTCAATAATTTTCGTTA
Organism: Apodemia mormo; assembly: GCA_036924255.1. NCBI lineage: Eukaryota > Metazoa > Arthropoda > Insecta > Lepidoptera > Riodinidae > Apodemia > Apodemia mormo. Next base: position 3,228,788 of record JAUPFN010000006.1, on the reverse strand, counting down.
TAATAAATCCAAAATAAATAAACCAATTTTGATCAAATTTAGAGTATTTGGCGCAGTTTATAAGAGAGAAAAGCAGATTAGATTTTTAAGTCAATCAGCATATTAGCCTAAAAGTTATTTTAAAAATATTACGTAAGTTTTCTGTAAACAAAAGATTAGTGCAAATAACCTTTTCATAACAGTATTCGTAATATTAGTATAAATATAGAATTTATACTAATATTACGAATACTGTTATCTTTACATAATTAATATCCCCTATTCGTTGGTAGTTAGTGAAATTAGATCGTATTGTTTGTTTTTTATGTAATCTCCTATAAGACCAATTCCTTGTTTATACATAATACATGTAAATGTATGAATTTTCCATTCATTTCAAGCGAAAGTAAGAGACGACTGGTCTTGAACCGGCAACCTTGTAAAAATCTGACAAGCTCTATACTCAATCACGTATCGGGAGTTTAACTTGGTGGAAATGCTCCTCGTTTTATGATCGATTTTTGAAATACACTTGTACTTTTTAGTTATGCTCTTTGTATTAAATTCATACATATCTCAAATCGTCAAGTCGATATTTGGTTAGTATTTTTTATATCATAAGTTAGCAAACAAGCAGATGGGTCTCCTGCAGATGGGTGGAAAAAGTCAATCATCGCCTATAGACGCCAGAGATGTTAATGGTGCATTGCTTTCTTGAGGCGAGATGTCACATGCATAAATTAACCGGCTACCTTCCAAACTGAAACACGACAGTGATAAGCGTTGAAGCTATCGCGGTAGGAATAAGCAAGGCGGTGGTAGCATATACCCGGGTGAGCTGTTGTGGAAATCTACCACCTAGTGATCACAAGAGTGGTGACATGTAATCGTTCGCCTGTAACGAATTGCCTGGCAAAACCTGGCAGAAGGTCTATTCTTCAAAATGGACCCAGACCAACACGAGGGGTCTTCATGCATAAGTTTAGCGATTCCTTAATCTTCCAAACTGCAATACGACGTCATACATTGCTGCTATGAATTGAGCATATGGCAGATGGTTTCTTTCTTTTAAAAGTCCCGAACTAACCGGGAGTATAGTAAAGTTATACTCCTTTAGTTTTAATTCTGTTTAAGCACTTACCTCGTTCTAAAACTCCAGTGATTAAGTTAAGTTCCATAGACCTATGAGAAGAATAGTCACTTCAAATCACAAACCACATGAATACTAATAGACACGCCATTGAGAAAGAAACGTATATGAACAAATGCTCCTTTTACTGTCAAAAACGTCATATATTTGTAGATATATTATATCGTGAAAAAATAGAAATAAATCATGTTTTATCGTACCGAATGAGATGACAAAGTTTCAAAATTACCCTTGGTGTGATTTTATTTCATCGGTAAGTAGTATAATTCTGTTTCTGTACACTGATAAAGTAAGAAATTGTTTTGATAGGCGTATTCAAATAAATATACAAATATATACTCTATGTCATAGCGTTATTTGCACTGATTATAAAGTAGATACGGTTATTTCATGCGTCCACCTACGACAATATTAACGTTATTATCAATATTTACCGTACGCTGTGTAAATATTCCAATAGCTAGTATTTGTTTTGTTCTATAATATTTATTTACATAAATTGAATAATGTTATATAGTATAATATTGTAGGGGATCGAGATTAGATACTTTTAGTTAGAAATTTATTTAGAACTAGCTGTTGCCTGCGACTTCATCCGCGCGGACTTCGTTTACTCCGCACAACACCTCCCCCGTAGATGATAGCGTGATAATATGTAGCCTATATGTTGACTCGACTTGTTAGTAATATTCATGCAAAATTTGAAGTAAATCCATGCAGCACTTTATGAGTTTACCCCGGACATACATACAGACAAACAGATATACAGACACACAGACAAACAGACAAAAATTCTAAAAACTATATTTTTGGCTTCGATATGGATTGTAGATCACGCCCCAAGTATTTTTTTTTAAAAAATATTCAATGTACAGTTTTAACTTTCCTACGATTTTATTATATGTATACTTATAGATTATCCCATTTTGGTCTAGGCTTTTTGAGAAATATAACATCTAACTATATGTGTGTTATAATAAATATCCCGTGCTTGGCAAAAAGAATTTTTTTCGTTACGAGAGGATTTGAATCCTCTCGTATCGAAAAAAATTCTGCGACCTTCCCTCTGGATGGGACGCTTCAATCAACTGAGCCACTGGCGACTAGCTCAAAGTGGCGACATTTTTCTTTTCTTTGTAATAGAATCCATCAATTGTACTGATCGCTAGATATGCATCTTTGAGTATTATATCTGTGACGTACATAAAGTAAGGAAGAATTACGCCAAGTTGAGCCCGTGTAAGTGACAGTGGCCCAGTTGGTAAAGCGTTACGGCCAGAAGGTAGGTTAAGGGTTCAAATCTTGTCGTGTCGAAATTTTTCTTTGTTGTGTTTAAAAGTTCTTCAAATATACAATATGCCTTCCTGCTAGACAATTCGTAAGAGACAAAGGAATAACAGGTCAACGCGTAAATGGTACAGGAACATATATACAGTGTGTAAAGAAAACCCTGTCTGATAATTAAAGGTGTTATTTGGTACCGTAATACGGTAACATATGTGTTTTATGGATATTAATTGATTAGTTTACCCAATAAAAAAAAGTAATCTTAAATGGTATTTTCACACATTAAGTATGACAACACCTACAAATAAGTAAATTATATTATCAAACAATGCCGCACAAAGTTGGCAATACGTTGACCTTTATTGACATTATGTCACCAGTTTAGTTTCACATAATTCAGGACAGGAGCAGTAGTTCTACTCTTGAAAACCGATTTCAATTTTAAATGAATATTTAATGAATTTCGAAGTATTTCGTACTCTGGACAACTATATTCAATTATTGGATTCGGCGACAGCGTGACAAGGATTTCGAAATTTTTCGGAACTACTCATTATTGCTTTTATTCGTTATTTTGTTTAAAACGGTACTTAAAATTTCCACTTTTAACGCTAGCTTGACGTGTAACGATGACATCTATTTCTAATAATAAGGTCGTTACTATACTGGATCAATGTGGGCAATATTGGTTTCAAGAGTATTGTTTTTGGACGATATTCGAAACTTATTATTTTTATCAATATTGGTTTAAGATTAATATTGTTTTCAAGAGTAGGCCTGCAGGACAGTTTCCCATGTATTGGAACTTTACTTGTTACGAAAATATACGAAAACATTGTTCCTGATTTTTACTGAGACGTATAAGTTAATAAAAATTGATTTGAAATTGATTTAACGTGACATTCAAAGGAAATAAATTCTTTCATTATATCATAAGATAGCAAACAAGCAGATAACCAGTGGCGTATATAGCATGGGTATCACCCGATGCGATCGTTATAGTATCACCCCTACTCAGAAAGCTGTATATGTTACTAAGGTGAATTGAAAAAGTAACGGTGGTTGGTGTTAAAATGGGTCCAAGGTCAAATTCGTATTTTCTCAACTGTTAACGTAACTAATCACTGCTCGCTATACGTACCATGGAAAACATATTAATTTGGTCTTTTTGTGCCTTGTTTTTTTATAAATATTTTTGAGTTGCATTTTTCACGTCACCCATTCGAGGATGACAGTCCTCGAATGGGTGTCACCCGGGATGTATCGCCCTCGCAACTTCGCTGTAGCTACGCTACTGCAGATGGCTCTTGACGGAAGGAGACTACCATCTTTTGTAGACAAAGATGTTAATGATGCGTTGTTATCCTTGTGGCGGGGTCTCAATACCACATGCATAAGTTTATCGGCTACCTTAACCTCCAAATGGACAAATGACAGTGACAAGCATTGACGATATTACGACCAGAACAGGTAAAGGTGGTGGGACAGGTAAAGGTACCAGACATGAGCGGTACAATGCAGAAATCTACCACCTAGTGGCCACAACGGTGCCACAACGGTAGTGACTGGTATAGCCAATTGTTCCCCTCTTACAAACTGCCTGGCAGAATGGCAGATGGTCTTTCCTATAACAGAAGCCCGCACCAACATAGGAGATACAATACTGATGATTTTACTTTTTATTCATGACACTTTGATACAGTTATCATAAAAAAAATAAAAAATATTCTCACGTATTTGCTTTGTTGAGTAGTTTGATTTGATGATGATTCACCTGTTTGTCAGTTGGCAAAATGGGTCATGATCCTCACCGGCGGAATTTACACATTGTTTTATGACCTATTGCCCTGATTGTGTTTAACGTACTAACCAAAATTAAGATAAATTAGGAAGCAAAATAAGGATAGGTTTAATAATATTATCACCAATATCTAAGCTATATTCTAAGCTATTTTAAATATTTATTATCTAAAAAAATTTGATTTTCGATAATAAAAAAATTTTTAATAACACTTAGGCTCTACTCGGGGACCAAACCCGATATTTCATTATCTAAGTCGAATAAGTAAACGGTTAGACTATTTAAAGTAGTTGTTTTTTAAAAATATTTCTTAACAACGAAATCTTTAATTAAAAATTAAAGTGTCCTAAAAAAAAGAAAACCATTCAACGTAAATGTGGCGAGCGTGGATCTTAGCCGAAAGTCAATAATGTCTAGACTCGCCACTATCCTATTCAATTTTAATATCGATAAACGGTTTTATTATTTGATGATGTAACGATTTCTGAATCGATGTATTTTAGTGCGATTTTGTTATCGATTTCTAAGGAGGAATCGTGTAGAATTTAAATTTACCTTTTAATTATTTCACAAATTTTCTTTAGGAATTTTGTGAAGTACAAAAATGGTACAGCTAAATTTTTGTCGATTATTGAATTCACCGTAATCGAAACACAATATGTCATGATTGGTTAAAATGCTGAATATAGCAACAGTTTTTGGAGGTAACTGGTCATCCACAAATTTCAGAATCAAATTTTTTCCAATACTATAAAATATGTTAAACAAACAAGGCTCTCTGATGGAATGAGATAACCATCGGCTATTGAAAAGCCCGGTTTCGCAGTAGCGGTGATTTGGCCCAACTGCTTAAGTTCAATTAAAAAAAAAAAATTGTTAATCATGCGTTGCTATCAGTGTGGCGAAGTGTTAGTGCCACTAGTTCAAGTTTACCGGCTACCTTACCCTCCAAACCCTATCACGACATTGATAAACACTGACGCTATTGCGGCTGAAATAAATAAGGCAGTAGAATTAGACTCGGGCGAGACAATGCAGACCTCTACCACCTAGTAGCCAAGATGCCTAGTAGACGAGTTACTACTGACTCGCATAGCCAATCATTCGCCTCTTACAAACTACCTGATAAAACGGCAGTCGGTCTTTTCTTCAAAGGAGCCCGGTCCAACGCGGTGTAAAATAAAACACTTAATCCCAAAATTACAATTTATTCATTAATTACATTAATTAATTTACGCCTTAATACAGATAGAATATAACAACAAAAATAAGTAAACATTATTTATTATAATTGCTTAGAATTAAAGATCGATAACTAGCAAAATGTTCGATATTAGTAATAATACATCCCTACATTTTTCTGCAAATGAAGTCTATGCTACCGAAGGACAAGCAACGCGTGTAAAGTTCGCCTTTGTAAAAAAACAAAAATAGTGCCGACAAACGAAGACCGCGCGATGACGAAAGCCGCCAAGGTGAAACAATGAAACAAACAGCGACAAGGTGTTATTTTTAAAATATTTGTCTAACTCTAGGGAAATATAAGTAAAAATACGAATATAAAAAAACGATAACTTTTTTATTTTCAGAAAGAGTCATTTTAATATTTTTTTCAGTAATGCCTTAAACCAACCTATATGCTTCTTTCGGATCGGACAGGGTTTTCTTTACACACTGTATACAAGATTTTTATTTGTTTTATATTATTTATGTATGTTTGGAAAGAGATAACTATCGTCTATAGATACCAGATAATGGTGCGCTGTTATTCATATGTCAGGGATGGAATGGCATCAATTGATGCAATGCGTTAGTTTACAGTCGACCTTACCCTGCAAAGGGAAACACGACGGCGACAAGCACCGACATTATTACGGCAGTAATAGGTAAGAGTAAGGTACCAAAACCCAGAAAGGATGTTGCAGATTCTACTATGTGGTACCTAAAACTAAAAATAGTATGAACAGTTCTTCTTATAAAAGCTGAGAGAGAAGTTAAACCATAATTTAATCACTCAACGACATCTGATAATATTCTAAACAGATGGGTACAATAACGAGATATTCTGAAACTATGCGAAACTTGAAAATTATATTAAATCTACATAAAGCTCTGCTAATTACGAAAGACAGACGGTTTGATTGATTAGCATCCGAAATTTAATCAAATCGATGAACTCGCTGATTGCTGAATTTCATTCAGATTATTCAAGACGGCGTTGGTTCCCGCCACTGATTTTTTTAACTGGATAGCCTACTAAAATCTTATACTTAATTTTAATCGTCCAGTATTTATATCGAGGAGAGCTATCAAACATAAAAATTGTTAATTTAAATTAAAAAACAACAAGTATAAGTGTTTTTAAATTAAAATTCAGTTTCATCAAGTGCCGGCGATTAACAGTATAGAACAATAAAAATTGTTGTTTATATAATTTATGTATACTTCCGCATTTATAATATTAGTTTAGATGCTTTTACGGCTAAACCATCAAACTGATTTTATTGAAATTCGACAAAATATAGTTTAAGGTTTGGGGTCAAATATAGATTACTTTCTCAAAAATCAATTTTTAAGGTAGCCCAGGCGAATAAATGTTTGTATAAAAACTATATCGATAACGTGCTAATTCGCGAACGAAGCTGCACAGGTCAGCAAGTTAATGATACAAAAGCATGCAGTTCACGTATGCAACGCCAACGCGAATAATTTAATTACCTGATATACCCGAGAAGCAGTTTGGCCGAATAAAATACCTTTACATGCACAATATAATTTTAGGCAGAGTAACGCCCTCAACAAGCGATAGAATTACAATAAATGCAAAAACATGTTATCCCCGCTTATTTATACCATTCTTCGTTATATATTTTGTCCATTGTTGTTATGACATCATTATCTCAAAATAACATGTGCATAACACAGGTGCGTCACACATCTGGCCGGCTAGTACTTGTCAAGTGCGGTTGCTAACACTAATGTCTCAGATCTTAAAAGAAAAAGGTATGTTTATTCACCTACGGTACGGGATTTCTGAAATGAGCTGGATGGGAAGAAATAACCATCATATCTTTTGCGCATAACGACCCACAATGAGGCTAAGTTGGGAATAATTTGATTTAATACAGAGAGAGACATAATTAACGCACGTTTAATTTCACTTTTAGGGTTCCGAAGTAAACTAGGAACCCTTATAGTTTCGCTATGTCCGTCTGTACGATAGCTAAGAGATTAGAAAGCTGTAATTTGGCACGAATATACATATTAGTTATGTCAAAAATGTGGTTACATATAATTTTTAAATTTTTTTCCAGGGTATCTCCCCTACATCTAAAGTGTGGGTGTTAACTTTTTTCTCACGTACTCCATTGTGTGGGGTATCGTTAGATAGATTTTTTTAAAATGTTGTGGGTTTGTAAAAGCAAATTTTCGATTAAGGGACTCGTTTGTAAAATATTAAGCCTTTAGGTGCTAATTTTTGTAGAGTCAAGTGTCCCCTCCTCCGCCCCTCTGCAGGCTAATCGGTTGGTTTTTGTGGTGGTAAAAAATCATGGTGGTAGTAAATATAATGAAGTTAAAAAAAATTATCACAGTTTAGAAGGTATTACAAGTTTTTGAGTAATAGTCGACCAACTTATAAAATGTACTTAGATAAGTTTTTATAGGCTGTGAACATGTGTTGCGGATATATATTTGTCATTATCGTTGAATAGCATAAACGTTCATAGTATGAAACTATAAAAGCCCTCTTCTAAATCTGCATTATTGTGATGGGAAACTTCGGGACCCTACATTGCGCGTGGCCCGACACGCACTTTACCAATTTATTAATAAAAAATTGTTATTTGTGACATTTACGCTATGTCGTTGTTTAACTGACCATTGAAAAATCGTGCCTAAGCCTATTAGAATAAATAAAAATAAATATATTAATTTTATAAATGCGAAAGTTTGTATGTTTGGATGGATGGATGTTTAGATGGATGAATGTTTGTTACAATCACTCAAAAACGACTAAAAGGATTTGGATGAAATTTGGCACCCAGGTAGATAGATAATCTGGAATAGCACATAGGCTACTTTGTATCCCGAAAAAATGTTTGTTACTCAATCACATTTCGCCTTGTTAGTCCCGGGCTCCTTTGAAGAATAGGCCAACTGCCGTTCTGCCAGGCAGGTCGTAAAAGGCGACCGATTGGCTATTCGAGTCACTACCATCGTGGCTACTAGGTGATAGAGTTCTGCATTGTCTCGCCCGGGTCTGGTACCACCGCCTTACAAATTCCTGCCGCAATAGTGTCAGTGCTTGACACTATCGTGTTCCGGTTTGGAGGTTAAGGTAGCCGGTAAACTTATGCATGTGGCATTACATCTCGCCACAAGATAGCAACGCACCATTAACATCTTTGGTGTCTTTAGGCGGTGGTTGACACTTTCCATCAGGAGACCCGTCTGCTTGTTTGCTATCCTATGATATAAAAAAAAACACAAAAACGACTGAAAGGATTTGGATGAAATTTAGCACACAGATAGATGATGACCTGCAATAGCATATAGGCTACTTTGTATCCCGGAAAAATGAGTTGTTCCCGCGGGATTCACCAAAAAAATTATAATACGCTGCATTATAAAAGTTATTAGTAGATCCCACGCTGGACGCTTCAGCTAGTAGTTTATGAATAATAAGCTATCTAGTAGAACTACAAAAATCAGTGTTTACGCTAAGTTCTACGAAGTATTTTAATAAACGTCATCATTCTAATTGCGAAGATTGTACTGGAAAAGATTTCATTGGATTCATGAAATTCCACTCGAAATTTTATGAAGAACTTGACATGAACTTTCATAATTGTGAAATGGAAAATACTATATTTAACTTTCTACGAAGATAATTTTGTAAACAAATCTATATTTAATTTAACATACTGAAGATGCTTAAAATGTAAAACCGGTTGAGAGATATAATAAAAATATGTTATGAAGTGAAATTAAAATATAAGTGCTTAGTCAATTGTATAACAATAATGGAAATTCACCATGTGCTGGCGATGGAAAGTATAGAATAAATCTATATTAATATCGAAATGCCCAAGTTCCGATGATTGGATGTATAAATGAATGTTTGTTACACAATCACGCAAAAACGGCTGAATAAATTTGGATAAAATTTCGCAAACGGATAGATAATGACCTGGAATAGCACATATGCTACTTTTTATCCCGGAAAAACAAGTTGCTATCTTGGGATTCACCAAAAACTTTTCAATGCAGCGGGCTGAAGGGTGCAATTAGTCTTATTTATTTAATATTACGTGAAGGAAAAATTTAAGTATTTTTAACTTCCCGCTACTTATTATAGGAAGAAAGTATAATAAGGAGGTTACTGATTTTGCCCCGATTTTTGAAAATGGACTTTTCACCAGATCTCCATATTTTGAGGTCCTAGAAATATTTTTAGACTGTTTTCACGATGAATATAATATGTGTGTCTGTATGTATGTAGGTGCATGTATGCATGTGTGTATGTAAACATCTTAAAACTTTTGAACGGCTTGACCGATCGAAACGCAGTCGGTGGCATTTTGGAACCAATTCAGTCCAAGAGATTGTGTGACATTTTGAAAAAACCTCAAAAAAATTTAGTTGAAACAGTATTTTTTTAATATAACTTCAAAAATAATGTACCGATTGAGTGAGAAATTTGATTAGTTTTTTTTAAAAAAAAAACTGCGTCCAATGCATAATTGCATCAATATTAGATTATGCGTTCGGGAGTTTTTGCTGGCGAAAAATTTTGAGTAAAGTGTTTTTAGACCTAACATTGAAATTTTTCAACTAATAATTTTTTGATCTTGTACAATATTCAAGTGCTTAAAAATCCACATCGAATAAGGGTTCAAAAATTAAAACCGAATAAAATTTTCAAAGTTACAGGTTTCAAACCTTATAATTAGGTTATTTACAACAAACTTACTTCAAATTTTTTAAAATAACTTTCAGGCTAGTATACCGATTTATTTAAAAATCTAGTCAGCTATTTTACATAAAAAACTACGGCCAATACCCGATCGGATCGGATACGGATCAAAATCGGTTGATTTATTTAAGATTTATCTATTGTACGCAAATTTAAAAAACATCATTTCTTTGACATTTTTAACCTATTGATTTTGTAGCAAAATAAAACAACTTAGAGGTCAAAAATTTCTTTAAACGCTATCCAAAAAATCAAAACCGATTATCATTTTGGAAATATACACCTCTTCGAACATTAAAATAATTTTATTTTTACAAACTTTAGATATTCGAACCCTTATATATATATATATATATATATATATATATATATATATATATATATATATATATATATATATATATATATATATATATATATATATATATATATATGTATTAGGGTGGATCGAAAAAAAAAATTTTTTTTCTTAGCATGGGGGTAGAATTTGTAGCTTATAAAAAAAGAAAATTTTTCAAAAAAAAAAAAAAAATTTTTCGCAACATTTAGAGATAGCCCACTCGTTTTTTAATAAATTAATGGATCAAATGGACTTATTCTAGCGAAAAAAATTTTTTTCCGTCAAAAATCGTGGCAAACATGAAAAAATAATTGCATATGATTTTTTTTTCACTTACCTTTTACTTTAATACAGATAAAAGGGCTGCTTAATTGTAACTTTAAAATTTTTTCCTATTATTTTTGTAACTTAAGCGAAAAATTTATTTTTCGCTTAAGTTACAAAAATAATAGGAAAAAATTTTTTTTGACTTCTGATTTCCATTTGGCTTTCAAAAAGACATTCCACAGATTCTAAAACATCGTTTAAATATTTTAAAATTTTTCGCTAGAATAAGTCCATTTGATCCATTATTTTATTAAAAAACGAGTGGGCTATCTCCAAATGTTGCGAAAAATTTTTTTTTTTTTTGAAAAATTTTCTTTTTTTATAAGCTACAAATTCTACCCCCATGCTAAGAAAAAAAAAATTTTTTTTTTCGATCCACCCTAATATATATATAATATATATACGATTAACAGTCGGGACCCTTTGTGAAAATTTGATAGCTAAAAATTGCATGGGCCCCGACTGTTAATCGTTCTGTGATGAATTAAAATTCATGAATTGTTTTATATGTATGTACCTACATCGATTATAGAACTATTTCAATGGTGAAGTTATTCATTATTACTTAACATGATTCTAACCTACTGGGCTTGTTTCTTTCTTTTTAGCTTTCATTTCAGGCAATGAACCTTTTCTAAAGATTAAATGCAGTCGGGTTTTTTGTTATCAATATTTTTTTTATTTAACACTTTTTAGTTAGGATTCATTAACTTCGATATTAAAATAATAAGATGGTAAATTACGCAATCTTGTCATTTCATTCAGAGAGTAAATATCGTAGGGATTATTAAGTAATTTCTGGTGGTCTAAACTATTTATTATTAGCCCCACTTGAGACCTAACCCGGCTGAGCCAGGTTAGGTTCGATTCTGACTTTCACTCCAGGAACATTGTTTTTAATTGCGTTGTCGTCAAATTCTATATAGGTAACCAGCCTATGGCAATTCTCCGTCTTCCAATTGATCTTTTCGAAGAACTGGTCACTCTATTGTCCTTATAACTCTCATTGCTCCCTTTCCATTGTATAATATTATATTTAATTTACCTTTTTTATTTATATTTTGCATTAATCCCCCCGTTGTAAAGGCAGAATAATGAAACACTAATTAAAGTATACGTATAAAGTAGGTACTTGTTATAAGTAGGAAAATGATTTTAAACAAATTTAAATCGTTATACATAATATGTACCTATATCCTAAATTATTAGATACCTACCTCTGTTGTACCTACCTATTTAAAATAGAGCATCTTCTTATGATTTTAAAACTCGAGATCTGATAAATATCCTATTTTAAAAGTTAAAAAAAAAGGTAAAGTAAAAGTATTAACGCACTATTAAATAGGTAGGCACTATTAAATACCTAATAAAACCAACTAACTAACGCCCTGACCGCCCCGTTTTTGCTTAAGTAGCGACCCTAACTACCAATCAACAGGGCTTGAAGACAGATTATAATAATATAATGGCTACTATCGTAACTTGGGTTTGATTCTAAGCAGGGACAAGTATTTGTTTGAAAAGCACGTATGTTTGTATTTCTGATTTGAATGCTCATTAAATAACCAAGCGAAGCTTTCTGACGATAGATGCAAGTGCGGTCGCTGTATTAGAGATGCCACGAATATACGTCGCCAAATATTCACGTGATTTTGGTGAATATTTGGTGACGTATTTGTTTTCCCCGTGTTGGTTCCGGGCTCCTTTGAAGAATAGGCAAACTGCCGTTCTGCCAGGCAGGTCTTAAAAGGTGACCGATTGGCTATACGAGTCACTACCATCGTGGAAACTAGGTGGTAGATTTATGCATTGTCTCGCCTAGGTCTGGACTCTGGTACCACCGCCTTACCTATTCCTGCCGCAATAGCGTCAGTGCTTGTCACTGTCGTGTTGCGGTTTGATTTATTAGACCTCGCCACAAGATTGCGTTGCAACGCACCATTAACGAATTTGATGCCTATGGGCGATAGTTGACTCTTTCCATCAGGAGACCCATCTGCTTGTTTGCTACCTTATGATCTAAAAAAAACATTAGCGAGTTCGGAGTTGATCGTATCACAAGGTACATGTATTATTTGTTTATGAATATTGAATGCTGTAAGCAGATGCTTCTCCTGATAGAAAGATGGAAAGATAAAACATCGCCTATAGACACCAAAGATGTTAATGGTGTGTTGCTATCCGTGTGACGGGATGGCAATGCCACATGCATAGGTGTACCGGCTACCTTACCCTCTTAACCGGAACACGACAATGATCATTATTGACGCTATAGTGGCAGGAATAGGTAAGGCAGTGGTACTAAAAATATCCGGGCAAGACGTTGCAGAAATCTAACACTTAGTAGTTACGATGGTAGTGACGGAAATAGCCAATCAATCGCCTCTTACGACCTGCCTGGTAGAACGACAATTGGTCTATTCTTCAATGAAGCCCGGACCTGCACGGAGTAAGAACTACTGATCCGATTTTGATAAAACTTAGACAGTTCCCTAAGTTGTTATATAATTTATTTTATATCAAAAACAATTATCTCGATATGTCTTTTATTTCCCGAAAAATTTCTGGACAAACATACAAATATACATATACTCACGCAATTTTAGTACACGTGCTTGGACGCCTAAATATATCATCATACCCACTCAAATGTTATTCAATTTCAACAATATTACATACATACATGTCAAACTGATAACCTCAATTTTTTCGTCGGTTGAAAATATTGTCTAACTGATGATAAATACTGATTAATGAAATGAATACCGAATAATAAATACAGAAGTAGGTAGGTATATAGGTGTGTATAAAGTACGTGAATATAAATAGGAAAATTAACTTTAAATCTCTATATATCTTAAACTATTATTTAAAAAGAAAAATGATGAATAAAACCCAAAATTATTTTTAAATACCTATTCAACGATACCCCACATGATATTGTTCATCAATATATTTTTTTTAAATTTTGACAATATGGCGCCTGGTGGTTTCCATGGTGGGTTTTAATAAATGTCATGTCTTTAGTGACACTCGCAAGGTTAAGACGAATCGATTAACATGCGAATCATCAAAATCAGCCTACGCGTTTGGCCTCTAGAATGCCACATAGGAACAAACATACATACATACATACATATATAGACTGATAAACACAATACCCTCCTGCAGTCGGGTAAAAACACAATACCCTCCTGCAGTCGGGTAATAACTTATTTCTCAACTCGACTTTTAAGTTTTCATTTTTGTTGCTGGTCCCCATGAGAGCCATTTTAATTTAGATAAGAATTTAGTTTGTGTTAAGTTTACTTTTCCTTAGCAAAAAAATAATCCATACTAATATTATAAATGCGAAAGTAACTCTGTCTGTCAGTCTGTCTCTTCATCACGCCTAAACCATTAAACCGATTTGAATGAAATTTCAAACCTGTAAAACCCAGGGGGTCTTATTTTAGAATTTTTTTCACGCGGACGAATTCGCGGGTCGGTTTCAGGCTGATAATTTAATATACTGCAATTTTGTTACTCTTTTGGTACTTATAAATGACTAGCTGCAGTGTGCAGCCCGCTGCATTATAAAATTTTTGGCGAATCTCACGGGATCACTATTTTTTCCGGGATAAAATATGGCCTATGTGCTATGGTAGGTCGTTATCTGTGTGCCAAATTTTCTCCAAATTTATTCAGTATTTTTTGCGTGATTGAGTAATAAACATCCATCCATCCAAACATCCAAATATTCAATCTTTCGCATTGATAATATTAATATAGATTTATATAGATTGTCCTTTGTTATCTTAACATTGTTTCATCTATATGATATACATATTATATAGCTGAAGTACTGCCTGTATTCTCCGGATGTTCGGATCAATACATAATTGCTCCTTGAGAATTAGGAACTGTAACATAATATTTTGATTGCCTGCAACGCTTGTGTAAGTGATCGTTAAACGTAACAGCTGGTTGAAAGGCGCAGATCATACTTTTCTTTGAAATATCACTTATCATTTTTAATCTGCATTAAACACCAACAACATATCTTCAACCAAAATAAGCAGAGAAGATTGAGTGCCATATATTACGGTCCAGAAACATTTTTCTTGCTTTCAGCATATTCATAACTCTTTATTGATACGCCGGTTGCGAAGACCACTGATACCACCTTCTTGATAAATATGATCCCGCCTACCATCACGCAGTGTGACAGTTCCATGCCCGAGGTTCAATTCCTCCAAACAACAGTGCGTAAAGCACTCATTTCCTTGGATGTCCATAAGTCTAGAGGGAATGATGGCATCTCACCAATCGTGCTCAAGATCCGAGCTCCCGAGTTGACACCGGTTTTAAGGCGTATTTTTGACATTCATACACAACTGGCATTGTCACTAAGTCTTGGAAGACAGCTTTAGTGCACCCGATCCCTAAGAAAGGCGATCGCTCAGATCCGTCAAACTATCGGCTTATAGCGATATAGGCCGATACCCCTTTGTTCTCAAAAATAATGGAATCCATTATTAACCCGTATCGCGATGTTCGTACAGACGTATGTACAAAAACTTTACGCGCGAGAAGTGATTTCTGTACACCCGTCTGTACAAAATTAACTCGCTCCAATTGGCCGTTGATTTTACGCTTCTGCATCCATGTGACGCGATTTTTGTATTGTATTTATTTTCTATTGGCTGTCGTCTTGAGACTGAGTACAAAATAACCAATGTCCAAACAAGAAATTGGCCACAATAAATTAACAAAACACGATCGGCCGTGCGACATCTTTACTTGTAGTTTGAACATTTTACAGTGCGTACCGGCTGTGTTTAGAAATGGCTGTATTTTGTGTGATAGTTTGTTCTGTATTTTGTGTGATAGTTTGTTCATTATGTATACTATAAAGTTATAGTATTGTTTGAGTGATAACGTAACTTAACGCAATTTAGTGTAAAACTTTAAGCAAAGTGAGATAGTGGTGAAATTTTTTACAAAGTTAATAATTATCACAGGATTTGAATATTAGATAAGCTTTTATTTATTATTGTAATAGTAGGAACGAATAGGAAATTTTATACGGATTACGTTGATATATAGTATATATATAAAATATAAACGAAAATATATGTATAAACCGATTTTTTGAAACCTAGGCATAAAAAAGGGAGGCTTCCAGACACGGAGCACTACCGCGAATTTTTTATTGGCTAGGTAATCACGTCACGAGTTAACAGCCAGCTTTTGGGGTATCTAGAAGAGCACCAGCTGACAAGTGATCGTCAGTATGGTTTTCGTCGCAGTCGCTCTGCTGGTGAACTTTTAGTTTACCTAACGCACCGATGGGCGGAGGCTGTGGAGAACAAGGGGGAGGCTTTGGCAGTTAGTTTGGATTGGATTAGGTACTGTGACACGAATCTCTACGGAAAAATATGGTAAAGAAGGTGTAGAGGAGAATAAACTGTCATCTAATAAAAAACGACAGCTGATATAAAAAAATGTGTTCCCTTTACAACACTTAGTTCCTCTCGTACCAAATTATTTTAATATTTTTTAAATGATCTTAAATTTAATCCACTTTTGTAGATATTAGGGACAAAGGTAAACCTAATAAATAAAAAATAATACAAATCGGCACAGTCGTTTTTGAATTAGAAATAATGTAACGAACTTGACTTTGTTTTATGCTTATTGATATAGATTTTATTAACAATACTTGCTATAATAAATAAAAGATAGATTTTACTAACTACACGCTACGTGTGTCACACACCTTAAGAACAGTAGCTTGTAAAGGCAGCCCGTCACCCGCATTCCCCTAGTTAGCATATTACAAGATATTGTAATAATTGCATCAGGCAAGCCCCTCGCTTCTGTTCGGGACGCGCATTTACATGCCTAATGAACGGCTGAACCTCCGCTGTGTTTTTAGTGCCGACAATCTTTCTCCAAATTGCCAAGCTTTTTATTTCCTTAACGTGTTTCGACTCAACAATGTTTGGAATTATAGTGTTGAGCTAAATTGCTCAAAAGCTAGAACGAGGTTTATTCTATTTGGTTGCTTTCAAAATTGAATTATTTTTGATGCAAATTCTAGTTGAGTTTGCATTATTTAATGAAAATACATGTTTTGAGTATTTTACCTGTAACGGTTTAGATTTGTTATTTTATCGCAATGTTTAATGATGTAAATTATACTTGTACTCTTTTGAAATAAAATGATAACTATTGTTTTACCGGCTTCACTTTCATATGCAAATACAAACTATGGATTTATAGTCATTTATTAGACTATTGGAATGGAATTGTCTGCACGAATTAATTGTAAAACAACAAAAATATATTTTATACTATAAAATATTCCATTTAAAATGGAGTTTACCAAGCGCTAACTTCTTCTTCTTCTTCATTATACGAATGGCAATTATCAGAGAATTCTGCTAGTCGGGTAAAAGCGCCATCAACAATAAGTCCAGAATATATTTATTTATTTTATGTTACAATCTGTCACTGTTATTCGAATGAAGTTGCGTAACGCGAGTTTGGCGCATGAGAACGGGAAAAGGCGTCCGAATGACACTTTTGTTATAGTAGGTATGTTACAGTTTTGTATAATTTTAATATGGTCAAATATAATAAAAAAAAAACAGACAGACAAAAAAAAAGAGAGAAAGAGAAAGATTGCTTTCGAGCTTTGTTCTGGATATTAACACATAACACAATTTAATACTATATTGTGGTATGTGCAAATATCTCTAAACGAAGCTCTTCTAGTAATTGTGATTGAACTTCACACACAGGTAAGTTCGTTTAATCATCTATCACTTTCGATCTCCATTCTCAATATTAGCACATTACACAATGAAGTATCATATTTTGTTAAATAACTTCTTCGCCCTTCGGCGAACCGAGCCCAAGGGCAAGGTTCGGCGGACGGACATAACAATGCCACTAGCCCTCTCATCGCAAATCACGACCCCACCCTAAGCCGAGGTTCGGTCTTACAGGAGACAGGGCCCTTAGGGCGGAGGGCGTACAGCCCTACACCTTTAAATTCTGGCTGAGCACTCTGCTCGCCCCCGCGACCGGTGAAGCTGTAACAGCCCATAAGGCTAACAGCAATTGAGACATTCCGAAAAAAAAATCTTCAGACGAAGCACTTCTAGTAATTGTAATCGAACTTCACATACAGATAAGTTCGTTTAATTATTATCAATTACCTATAACATATACACTTAAAGACAGGAAATATTTTTTCTAGGGATGGGCCGAAATTCGTTTTACATTCGGTTTAACCGAATTTCGGCAGCTTGAACCGAACTTCGACATTCGGCCGAAATTCGGTTTAAATGCCGAACATTCGGCACTAGAAAAAAGTATATGTTATAAATGTTATAAAGAGGAATATGTTATAAAGAGGAAAGATTTGTATTCTATATTTTTATATATTGCATCATCTAAACTCAAAACTACTAAACCGATTTGAAAAAATCTTTCACCATTAAAAAGATATGAAATCATGCCCGAGTAACATAGGCTATACTATACTTTCGAAAATAATCCGTAAAACGTAAATTTAAAAAAAACATAAAAACAAAAATGAAAAAACTTCAGCATAGATTTTTGAGTTCGAAGAGTTCAAAAAAATATGTAAAACGGTTAACCCGGCAGGTCATCCCTGAGACTTCCCGCTAGATTTTTATCTATACCTTAGCATATCACAGATTTTTTCAGAGTTCAAAAATCCTAAATTTGTTACAAATATTCGTTAGCACATAGAAGTAGTTATAAATGACAGTAATTTCAAAATTTTTGAAGTGCTATATATTTTAAAAACGATGATTGATTTTGGTCTTTCGAATGGCATTCAACGTAATTTTTGACCTCTAAAATGTTTTTATAACTACGTGATCTACAGACTCAGAAATGTCGAAGCAATATTTTTTTTTCGAATTTTCGATATTACTGAAT
The DNA here is from genome assembly GCA_036924255.1 of Apodemia mormo. Taxonomy (NCBI): domain Eukaryota; kingdom Metazoa; phylum Arthropoda; class Insecta; order Lepidoptera; family Riodinidae; genus Apodemia; species Apodemia mormo. Next base: position 3,209,968 of record JAUPFN010000006.1, on the reverse strand, counting down.
CCCAAATAAATCGACCGATTTTGATGCAATTTGCTTATTTGACGCATTTTATAGAAAGAAAAGCTGATTAGATTTTTAAGTCAATCGGTATATTAGTCTGAAAGTCATTTTAAAAATGCTAAGTTTGCTGTAAACAACAAAATATTAATATTTGAAAAGCCGTAACTTTTGAAAACTTGATTTAATTTTGATTTTTGAAACTGTATTTGAAAAAATTTCGAATTTGTGTCGAAAAAACACTTCCAAATTTTTTTGTCAACGATAACTTTCGAGCAGATTAACCGATCATGATACAATTTATGAATTAGACGCAGTTTTTTAAGAAAAAGAGCTGCTAAAATTTTATATTTTAATCTGGAAGTTATATTAAAAAAATATGTTTCGTCATTTTTTTTGCGATTTTTTCAAAATTTCTCAAAATATTCTAGTCCAAATTGGATAAAATTTTTGGAAGTGTAAGTTGAGCAGAATCTAATTCAATGCCATTAACCGATCTTCGATCGGTCAAGCCGTTCAAAAGTTATTAAATGTTTACATACACACAACCATACACTCTCTCTCATACACACATACATACATACATACAGACATACTGACGTCATCGCGAAAATAGTCAGAAAATGTTCCGTACGTAGCGGGAAGTTAAAAATCTAAAGTTTGATATAGATGAAGATGCATATATTTTAAAACATGATGATTTAGATCTTTTTAATTACATTCAACGTAATTTTTACCTTAAATGGTTTTATTAGCTCCAAAATCAGTAGGTTAAAAAATGTCGAAAAAAAGGTAAAAAAAATAAGTAAGTCAGTTGACCCTGCAGACTATCCTTGAAACTTCCCGCTAAATTGAGGTATTTTAGGCTCAAAGGAACAAAAACTATACCTCAGCATTTTTTTTTCAAGGTTAAAAATTCTGACTTTTTACTTCAAACTTCTGAAAATGACAGCAATTTAATTTCTAAAATATATATTTTGAAATAATGTATATTTTGTATAATGTATATTTTGAAAACGATGATCGATTTTCATCCTTCAAATGGCATTCAACGAAATTTTTGAGCTCTAAAATGTTTTTGAGTCTATAGGCTAATATGTCGAAGTAATATCAAAATTTGTTTTCAAAAATTTTCGTTATAATAAATCCTAATAAACCGATTTTGACCCAATTGACGGTATTTGACGCAATTTTTAAAGAGAAAAGTTTATTAGATTTTTTAAGTGAGAGTTAGAGTTATTTTAAAAATATTAAGTAAGTTTTCTGTAAACAGCAAAATTTTATTGTTCAAAAGTTATAACTTTTGAAAACTTGATTCGATTTTGATTCTTGAAACTACATTTGACGTACATGTTTTAAGTACCACAATATTGTAGAAGGTTTGACCTTCAAACAAGTTTTGGTCAAAAAGTCTCTTATTTTATATAAATACTTATTACTATTTTCTAAATTTTCGTCAACGATAACTCCCAAACAGATAAACCGGTATTGATACAATTTACGATATTTGACGTAGATTTTGAGAAAGAAATGCTGGTTAGATTTTTAAATCAAGCCGGGTATTAGCCGGAAAGTTATTTTAATAAAAACATTAAGAAGTTTTCTGTAAACAAAAAAATATTAATATTAAAAAAGTTGTAACTTTTGAAAACTCGATTTAAAACTAAATTTGACGTAGTTTTTTAAGCACTAAACTATTGTGGGAGGTCAAAAAAAATTAGTTAGAGAAATTACTAAGTTATGTCTAAAAACACTTTTCTAAAATTTTTCGTCAACCATAGCTCTTGAGCGGAAATGCCGATTTTGATGCAATTAATGCATTGGACGCAGTTTTTGTAGGAATAGAGCTGATTAGATTCTGTAGCTAATCTATACATTTATCTACTTAGATTATACAAAGTTATTTATTTATGTATGTTATTTATGTACAAAGTTATGAGATGTTTACACATACACATACACATATATACAGACATGCTGACCTCATTGTGAAAATAGTCGGAAAAGATTTCTAGGACCTCAAAACATGGAGATCTGGTGAAAACTCGATTTGTTCAACAAGAGCAACAGCTGGTCCATACTAAAATTATAAATGGGAAAGTGTATCTGTTTGTTTGTCCGTCTTTCACGGCGAAACGGAGCGACGAATTGACGTGATTTTTTCAGTAGAGATAGTTGAAGGGATAGAGAGTGACATAGGTAGCCGCGGACAATATAATAGCTAGTAGTAAATAGTAAAATAGGTAAATAGCTAGTATAACATAATTAAATTTAAAGCAAATTCGTAAAAAAGTCACGACGTGTCGCTTTTAAGAAAGCTCCCCAAAATTAAACCGAAGTTCGGCCGAAATTCGGCCGAATTTCTTATTTTCACCGAATGTTCGGCCGAAGTTCGAATTCGGTTCAAACCACATTCGGCCCATCACTAATTTTTTCCTCTTTAAAAATAGGTTTTTTCGTGAAAATGTTGCATTAGAGATTTGATCGTATGTAGGAAAATAGGCTTTTTACTCAATTTCGCAAATCAAAGTAATGTATTTAGGTCAAGCAAACAAAGTGTCTTTTTTGTATCAACATTCGTGACTTACTTTAGAGTCATCCACGTTAACATCCAAACAAATGAAATAATAAATTTACAGGGCTACCAGAATAAAGACAACTTTTCTAAATAGCTGGCTATTTATTTGTTAATCTGTTTGTCTGTCTATGTGTATCTATTTGTCTGACTGGCCTTATAATTTTACTTATACATGTCACCATAGTGAAATAAAAATTTTATTTAGCTAGATAAAAAACAGATAGGGTTCGTAGCATCTGGGTCCCACTCACAGGCCATATGAATACTAATAGACACGCCATTGGGAAGGGAACGTGTCGTCGTGCATATGAGCAAACGCTTCTATTACTGTCAAAAATGTCATACATTTGTAGATGTATCATATCGTATAAAATAGAAATATACCGTATTATACTGTTTTATCGTACCGAATGAGGTGATAAGGTTTAAAAATTACCCTTGAAGTGATTTTAATTAATCAGTAAGTACTATAACTCTGAATTTCTGTATATAAATGCAAGCTACACTACAACCTAAGAAATTGTATTAAAAGGCGTATCTATTTAATTCGTGGTTCGACCTAGAAGCAATTTAGAGTTCTCGTCATATAGATATTACAAGTCAAATACAAGATCTTCCAGTTTATATATAAACAGAATTCGTCAAAAACAAACTGAGACACAGTTCCAAAGTTTATTGCCAACATTGCCAGCATTAGCGAGTCGAATTGTTTAACAAACACTTTATGATTTACAGCGGGGCGTTACACAGACTTATTCAGATTTAACGCTGGAGACAGTGGCTTTAATGAAGATAATAAATACGCTGGTTGTTTGCTGTGATCCTGTTACGCGCTGAGTTATTACCGTTCATAATTTTCTAACACTGGACCAAATATTTAAGTGGGTTTATGCTTCAGGACATTAATGTACGTATCTTTATGCTATTATTAAGTATTTATGTCAATATTACTACGCATGGTACAGTACCCATATTATATATTTTTCATTTACATTATTAATATTTATAAAGCAGTATAACTGTAGCAACTGACTTCTCCTCTTCTGTATCTTCATATCCATACATTCTGATGCAGTCAAAAATTTTAAAGTACAATAACTTCGTTTTAGTTAACATACAATCTACCCATTGTCTACCTAGCTAGGTAGACTTACGCATGTGACATTAGCACCCGGCCACACGGATAGCTACGCACCATTAACATATTTGGTGTCTATTGCCTGGATGTCTCTTTATATCATAAGAGCCATCTGCTTATTTTCCATCTTATGATTAATATAAATCGGTAAAGTGCGTGTCGGGCCACGCAATATAGGGTCCCGAAGTTACCCATCCCAATAATGTGGAGTAAGAAAATGGCTTTCTTTGTTTCGTACTATGAACATTTAACCTATTTTAACGTCAATAACGGATGTATCACACAGGTTCACCGCTTATAAAGACTTCGCAAATACATTTTATAAGTTGATCGACTATTACTCGTAAACTTCTAAAGTCTTGGAAACCCTGATAGTTTCTCTTTTAACTTCATTATATTTACTACTAGCAACCTGCTCGTGGTTTCACCAGCGTAACTTTTGTTCCCGTAGGAATATCGGAAAGGTTTATACACTAAAGCCTTCCTCAAGAATCAATCTATCTATTAAAAAACCGCATGAAAATCTGTTGCGAAGTTTTAAAGTTTTAAGCATACATAGGGACATAGGGACAGACAGAGAAAATGACTTTGTTTTATACTATGTAGTGATTACCGTGAATTTTTTGACAAAAAGATTAGCTGGCAGAAGGGAGAACACTTGACTCTGACAAAAATTAGCACTTAAAAAGCCTAATATTTCAAAAACGAGTACCTTAATCAAAAAAATATTTTCACAAACCTGCAATATTTTTTTAAATCTGTCCCACGATACCCCAAACTATAGGGTACACGAGAAAAAAATCAAAATCCCCACTTTACATATGAGGAGCTACCCTAATCAAATAATTTTCTAGATTTTATATTATCACTTTGCTACCGTGATTAATATGTATGTATATTCAAGCCAAACTACAGTTTTCTAGTACAAAGGACCAACATAGGGGATGTATGGATAATCTTTACAACTGGCAGTCACTGATACATTACATCAATGCTGGCAGTAAAAATATTGTTTAACTAAAGGCACAGACAAAAAATATATCTTTGAATTCAACGCTGATATAAAATAAGCACGGATTGGATACGTAATTTTCTTCCCTAAGATTATAATCTCAATATTTTCCTCATCTGCGCACGTTCTTAACCCAACGGTTGTCGACGGATTTGGTCATTGTGACCCTTATGATTTTTATTTGTTTTGGCAAAAAAAAATCGTCAAATATTTTGTGTTAAGGATTTAGCTTAATGTTATGTATATTCATGTGCTTACTTGATAGATGTCAGACGTTTCAATAATTCTGTATTAATGGTTTGTTTTTTAATTTTCAACTGAATTTATGTTTTCACTAGTCATTTTTTTTTTGATATGTAGATACACAACTTGCAATATCTGCATCTAACCTAGTAACATTTTAAATGTAAAAACGACTTTGTTTTTAATATTTTCATGATTTTTATTGTAAACCAAACATAATGCAATTTTACAAGCCCATGCTATTAAAATCTCAGAAAAGAACAAAGATTATGTGATTTTGAACGGGCAAAAGCTAGTACATAATAAATAATTTTAGCACTGAAATGAATATTATTTTTAAACAATTTCTCATTGTGTCTCAATTTTTTTATATCATAAGTTAACAAGCAAGCAGATGGAAAGGGATCATCCATCGCCTATAGATATCAAAGGTATTAATGGTGCGTTGCTATCTTGTGGTGAGGTCTAATGACACATAGATAAATTTACCGGCTATCTTACTCTGCAAACCGGAACACGACAGTGACAATCACTGACGCTATTGCAGCAGGAATAGTAAGGCGGTGGTACTAGACCCAAGCGAGACAATGCAGAACTCTATCACCTAGTAGCTACGATGGTAGTGACTCGAATAGCCAATGCAAAAACGAAATCTTATAAGTTTAAAGTATGTATCTGTATGTCTATCTATGCTACATTTGGTGGAAATAGAAGCAACAGTCTTCAGTATAATATTATTTTTGTATAACTAGCGTCAGGATCTCACTAAATATTCAAGTTTATAATTTAAATTTTTTATTATTTATTTAAAAAAAGTATCTTCTCGCACATATCCCCAAAGAGGTAGGCAGAGGTGCATCAAGTGCATCCACGATTAGCTGAAGATACTTGGTCCCACAAATGTGATAGGTGGCACGCCTATCGCCAACCGGGCACTTTCCAATCCCGGGCAACTTTTTGTTTCTCAGAAAACTGAAAAAACACTTTTTATGTGCCCGACCCGGGAATCGAACCTGAGACCTCATGTGGTCAACGACAACGGTGGACCACTAGTCCACAGAGGCGACATATTTTATTTTAAGTAGAACATACTATAATACCACTTCTTAAAAGAGGGTCTCATTAGGACTAGTTAGTTGTGGAAAGATATATCAACATTGCAGGAAAACCATGCCATTACGTGATCAGGATTTTCCAGTCACTAAACTAATGGGATGGTCAATCCCATATAAAATCATTGTTCAAATTTTAACGTATACTTATAATAACAAGATATTCCACGAAGAAGAGGTTAAAATATGTTTGCTAAGCCCTTTTAAAACTCGTTTTTATGAACAGCATTGCAGGGTAACAATGACCCTTTAAAAATCATAATCTTAAATCTCTATACCTTATTATCACAGTGTTAATAATCTAAACTTAATCTCTCGACATGAACAACACTTAAACTTATAAGCGACGACTTAGTCTCATACGGAAAGACGAAAATTTGATAGCAAGAGTTTAACAGCACACAAGCGAGTCTGTCCTAATCAACGATAAGCCAAAGCGTTATGATGAGTGCGAAGTTTGTCAAGATTCCCGCCACGTGTTGATAATCAAGAAAGTTGGCCGGCGACAACGTCAGGCAGACGTGACTCTCATCCTCCAATAGCGCGCGTGACTGCGGCTATAGACCAAACATACGGAGATACTGCCATTTTAAGTAAACTGAAATGTAATGAAACGTTATGTCATATAATCAATACAAATTTCAATACAATATTTATTAATTAATACTTGTAATGTTTCACAATAAGGCAATAATTAATTTCCAGACGGTTTCGCTTACACAAACAGCCTGAGATTATTTATAGTTACTAACTAGAAACAAAACCCAAATGTCAAAAATAACAAAATTGAAGGCAGGTGTAAGTACATGCTACTTTCAATAACTATTTCTTGCATTACTAATGTAGAGTTGTCCGCACTATAAATAGGTGATAACCTCCCCACAAATAAGGCGAAAATTTAACGTATTCACAAAAATATCTCTTATCATTAAAAATTAAATACAGATAAATTAAATTGTCACATAGCAGATTAATAAAGTCAAAAAATTATAATACTCAACATAAATCTATCTCAAATTCGTTAGTTTTTAATCTTATTTGAGATATGTGCATTATTAGGTTTCCAGTCAGTTTTTATCAGTAATCAAGCTTAAACTAAAAATTAAATTTCCTTTTAAGAGACTCTTTAAACGAAAAACATTTTTCGCGGAAACAAGATAGGAAGTTTGTTAAAAGTTAGGATCCGCTAGCAGCAAACAATTAAAATATTTTTGAAATGAACTTAACATTATTTAACCATAACTAGCGATCGTCGGTAGCCGAAATTCGACTAAACAATAAAATCTTCTTTAAGTTTGACACAGACTTTAGCCGTAAAGAAAAAAGTACATAATAGTACACACTACATTTATGTGGCATACACGATAATGTACATATACATATCGTGTATCGATACTAATACTATAAATGCGAAAGTCTGTCTGTCTGTTACGCTTTCACGGCTAAACCACTGGACCGATTTTTATAAAATTTGGCACGGATATAGTTGAAGATCCGGGGTCAAACATAAGCTAATTTTATTTCAAAAATCCGTCCCTGGAAGGCTGAAATAGGGGATGAAATTTTTATTAAAAGCTATTTGGACGACTTATTAATATACTCGCCGGCGGTCAGCTAGTGCCACATAAATGTGTTTTGTTCATTTTCATTAATTTAATGTATTTTTAATGCATATTATTTAAAAATATTAGGTTCCTGCAGTCAGCGCAGAAATTGAGTAACTTGTAATGGTTTTATCGATAATAAGTGTTGTCTTCTGTGACTTTAATGATATTGTATTGATTTTAAGGATGACCTTAACCTGATGCTGCAAGATCCTTATTTGATGATCACCAGCTTTTATTTAACTGGCAATATTCGTATATAAATAGGAGATTTTCTAAATATTGCAAACCATTTTCAACGACTTCCTGCTTGCCTTTTGTACTAAAACTTGGCAAACTTTTGTAAGTTCAGTGACAATGCAATATTATGGTAGCATCCAGCTGATCTCATGCTGAAACCTGAATTTAGGAACTAGAACTTACAGGTGCAGAATTTAGATGATACAACCGAGTTTTGGTTCAGCAGTATTGTTGTTATAAGTACATACTAACTTTAATAAGTTTTTATGATGACGAGGATCTGAACATGGATTTAACAGAATACTATCGAAACTCACATATAGAAAGTGCTAAGATAGCGGAGTTTGGAAGCGTTTATTTCTTGCAATAAGTTATTTCTCGTGATGTTGAGGCTCTGAAAATCTCACATGGATTCAAAAAACACGACAAAATTGAACAATGCCCTCCTAAACTCAACAAGTTAGATTTATTGAGTTAACTTCAATTATCTCGTATTGGCAAACACTTTGACGCTCGATGATTTCTAGCATCTGATGATGGAACTAGAAGATCGCCAAAGGAACTCCTAAACTAACCAAGATAAACCCATCTGGTTTAGACTCATTGGTTCTTTTTTGGAAACACCCTAGTGCTAGATGATTTCTAAGGTCACATGATGGAGCTGGAAGTAGATCATGGGTACTTTAGAATAAAATAGAGCAATACTATGGTGTTGGTCCCGGCCTCCTTTGCAGAATAGGCCAACTGCCGTTCTACCAGGCAGGTCGTAAAAGGCGACCGAATTGCTATCGAGTCACTACCATCGTGGCTACTAGGTGGTAGAGTTCTGCATTGTCTCGCCCGGGTCTGGTACCACCGCCTTACCCATTCTTGCCGCAATCGCTTCAGTGCTTGTCGCTGTCATGTTCCGGTTTGGAGGGTAAGGTAGCTGGTAAACTTATACACGTGGCATTAGACCTCGCCACAAGAAAGCAACGCACCATTAACATCTTTGGTGTCTATAGGCGATGGTTGACTCTTACCATCAGGAGACCCATCTGCTTGTTTGCTATCTTATAATATAAAAAAAATAATAAAAAAAATACTATCTACTTTAGAGTTGTTTGATTCTTTCTATTAAGGATTTTAGAGGAGGATAGCTTTCAGGGCCTGTTGTTCGAGCTGGGAGAAGTCTATAAGAACTCCTAAGTTAATCTAAATAAACTCATCGAGTATGGGCTGATTCGGTTAGTTTTGACATACACATTTGGTACTGAATGATTTCTAAAATCCAATGATGGAACTGGAAGGTGGCTATGGAAACTCCTAAACTAAAGAAGATAAATCTATCTAGTTTGGAATCATTTGTCCTGTTTATACAAATACCTTGATGCTAGATGTCTTCCAGGGTCTTACGATAAATCAGAAAGGAGATGATTGGAACTTTGAGTTTGAATGGGAATAATTGAGCAACACCATCTTATTTACGCACGTTTCATTTTTTTCTTTTCAGGACTTTGGAGTGGAATAGTTTCCAGTATCTGATGAAAGAGCTGGAAAAAATCCATGAAAACTCCTGAGCTAAACCAGATATACCCATCGAGTGTGGGATAACTTGATTTGTTTTGGCATACACTTTGGTGCTGGAGATTTCTAGGATTTGACGAAAGAACTGTAAGATGACTATGGGAACTAAACAATATAACACTATAGAGTCTGCACTTATTTGTACTGTTTTAAAAATATCCTGGTGTTGGAAGATTACCAAGGTCTTATGATGAAGCAGGAACAAGATCATAGGAACTTCGAAATAAAATTGAGTAACATCATATATTTTGTGTTCGTTTCATTTGTTCTTTTAAAGACTTTAAATCCGGATGGTTTTCAGTGTTTGACAATGGGACTGAAAGAAATCCATAAGAACTCCTAATTTTAACTAGATAAACTCGCCAAGTGTGGGCTAATTCGGTTTGTTTTGTCAAACACAGGTTCTGGATATTTTCTAGGATCTGATGATGGAACTGCAAGGTGGTCATCCGAACTCGGGCTGATATCATTGGCCTTTATTGCTAGAATATTTACAGAATATTCACCACTAGACGCGCCGCTGGGCAGCGCGCGTTCGGAGATATATGATAGTAGTTGCATTTCAAAGTCGCGCGCTTTTGCAGCGCCGCTCAGAAAACGCGCACTGTTCGCCGGCGCTCCGGCGCCGAGGTATGGGCCACTCTTGCACTTCTACGGCCAGTGTGTGTTTTAGTGTGACGCCTTTGAGACGCATCGTTGGATATTTGTTTACAAAATGAATTACATCGATACGGGAAGAGTATTTGAGGAAATCGCTTATACTCTTCTATCTATCTAAATCTAATCTAAATTTACTCTTCTTCGAAATCGCTTTTGCCTTCTTGTCCATAAAAAGTAAACAGCCAGTACTCTAACCACATTAACATTCATGTACACGACTGTCTCACAGCAGCGGAACGCATGGTACTAATCTCGTTTCACAGTGCACCGCTGTTCAAGCGCGTGCTGTTAACAGCGCACTGCCCAGCAGCGCGTCAGGTGGCGTGACTATAAAACCAGCCTTAGTGTAACATATCCTGTAACGGTGCCACGTAGTCCGGTCCGTCGTCATGTTACAAGTGTGGAAGCACCTTAACACTTTTTCCCGTCCCAGGGATCGAACTTCGGATCTCATGATCTGGGCTTAATCGCAAAGTACAAACACACGAGTATAAGAACATTCCCAGCATCCTACTAGAAAATATTCAAGTGGCCGGGCTGCAACGTATACCTTAGGCTGGTTTTACTGTCACGCTGACGGTCGGCGCCGATGTATGTAGCCTACGGTCGTCCGCGCTGAGCGGTCAGCGCGACTCAATACGCTACCTATGACTACATACCTATGGACCCATCAGCGCCGATCGTCAGCGTGTATATATATATATATATATATATATATATATATATATATATATATATATATATATATATATATATATATACATATATACATATACATATATATATATATATATATACATATATATATATATATATAGAATAGAATAGAATAGAATAAGCTTTTATTCAAAATAAGTATTTCTATGATACATTTTTCGAACGTCAATCTTAAAAACAAATATACACAAAAGCTTAGGTAACTATCAGTCATAGTACAATTATCAATAAATATAAATGTACGTACATTATACATTTTAATCAAAGTAACAATTTAAAAACGGACAAATAAAGAGCTATATATTAAAATAATTACTGTAAATAATGTCAATCATAATATCAATTAAGAAAAATATGTCAAATTACTAAAACGTAATATAAGTCAATAATTATCATTTAAAATATGAATGCATAAATTTTACGTAGAAGTAAAATAACTCGAAACTTTAATATCAAAATAAAGTAAAAATAAGCAAACAATGAATTATGTTAACCAAACATTGGTATCGTTGAAATATTCATTTATGTCATAATATGCTTTTTTGCAAAGAACGTTTTTTATGTGCACTTTAAACTTTTTTTCAGACAACTCCAAAATCTCGTCAGGAATCTTATTATATATATTTACACTACAACCGATAAAACATTTAGTCGATTTGGCTAGTCTAAATTTTTGTACGGATATTTTATTCTTATTTCTAGTGTTAATGTTATGTCGATCTTTATTTTTTTCAAATAAGTGAATATTTTTGCGAACGTGCATTATATTTTCATAAATGTACAAGCTAGGTACTGTCATTATATTAATTTTCTTAAAATGTTCTCTGAGAGATTCTCTACTATTCATATTATAAATAGCCCGAATAGCTCTCTTTTGTAAAATAAATACAGTTTCTACATCAGCTCCGTGCCCCCATAATAAAATTCCGTATGAAAGAATACTATGGAAGTTACTAAAATAAGTGAGTCTTGCCGTTTGAATATCAGTCAGTTGTCTTATTTTTCTCACTGCATAGACGGCTGAACTAAGTATTTTGGCTAAATTTGTGATATGAGGACTCCATTGCAATTTAGAGTCTATTGTAAGACCTAAAAACACTGTATTGTCGACATATTCTAAAGTTTCATTTTTAAATTTAATAACATCTTGAATGGGTTTTACGTTCGGTAAAACAAATTGGATACATTTAGTTTTTTTTTGTATTTATAGCTAAATTGTTTGCATTGAACCAGTCCAAAATTAGAGAAAGAGCATTATTTATTGTTTGTAGGTTTGGATTACGTCTGCTGATATTAAAAATTAAGGATGTATCATCTGCAAATAAGATAATGTCACATATGTTTTTTACTATTAGTGGTAAATCGTTAATATAAACTAAAAACAGAAATGGTCCCAAAATTGAGCCTTGCGGTACAGCCATTGTTATATTTGCACCTTTAGATTGGGTCCCATTTATTTGAACCTTTTGTGTTCTTGAACTTAAATAAGATTTTATTAATTGTAAGGCTTTATGATTAATCCTGTAATATTTTAGCTTAGTCAGTAAAGTTTCATGATTAACGCAGTCAAAGGCCTTTGACAAGTCACAAAAAATACCAATAGCATTATGCGATTCTTCCCACGCTTTTGTTATTCGAGTTATTAGGTCTATTGCTGCATCAGTCGTTGATCGCCCTTTAGTAAAGCCATATTGCTGAGTATGAAACAATTTATTTATACTAAAATAGGCAACCATCTGATTATATAGAATTTTTTCAAAGATCTTGCTTAAGACAGGTAATATTGATACAGGTCTATAATTATTTTGATTTGTTCTATCTCCTGATTTAAAAAGAGGAATGACTTTACTGATCTTCATTATGTCGGGAAAAATTCCTTCATCTATACAATTATTAAATAGATCAGAAAGGTATGGTGCTATAATATTTATGATAGAATCAATAAACTTTACTGACATTCCCCAAATATCTTCAGTACCCTTTAGTTTTAAGGATTTAAAGGTTTTTGTAATTTCATTTGAATTTACATGTCTAAATATGAATGTTGAATTACTGGCCACCATGTTATTTTTTAAAAAAGTTTCTGCTAAGTTCGGGTCTGACTTTAAATATTGGGTGGTTTTGATTGGGATATTAGCGAAAAAAGAATCAAATTCATTGGCAACATCATCATTTGAGACTAAGAGTCCACGATTTGTAAGAATTTCATAATGGAATTCCCGGGCTTTCATTTTGCCCGTTTCTCTATTAATAATTTTCCATATTGTTTTTTGTTTGTTAACCGAGTTGTTAATAGTCGATCTAATATGTAATGCTTTTGCTCTAATACAAACTTTCTTAAACAACTTGGAATAATTTTTAACATAGGTTATAAAATCTTTGTCATGGTTAAATGTTTTTTGAGCATATAACTCATAAAGTGTATCTCTACTTTTTCTAATTCCAAGAGTTGCCCAGTCTCTAAATTTTGCCTGTGTTTTTATAGGAAAAGTTTGAATCTTAAAAAAATTTTGAAATTCTGTATTTAAAATATTAAAAAATTGCTCATAATATAAATTAGAGTCATAGACATTAAAATTAAAATTTATAAGTGTATTTGCGATATTTTTCTTATATTTTTCTAAACGTGCTTTAGTGATAGTTCTTTTTTGTATTACCATGTTACACTTTTCTTTCACATTAGGGAAACTGATGCTTTGGCCACTGTGATCAGACCTTATACAGTTTATAATAGCCTTTTCAAACAAATCGCAGTTACAGAAGATGTTGTCAATGCATGTCGCTGTGTTAGCCGTAATACGTGTAGGTTCATTAAAGGTAGAAATTAAGTTATAACATTTAAACAGATTGACAAGCTTGGATGAAAATAAATTATTTTCTAGTAAGTTAATGTTAAAATCTCCGCACACAATTAAAAGTTTCTTGGTTTTACATAGCAGTTTTAAGACATCCTCCATCACGGATTCAAATAAATCAAAGTTTTCTTTCATATTTTTATCCTTAGGAGGTCTATAGACACAAACAATAATATAATATGTCAATTCAATACATGATAATTCAATAGTTCTTTCAATAGAAAATGCGACAATATCTTTTCTTTCTCTATATTTTACATTATTTCTACACAAAATTAGTGACCCACCTCTTTTGCTTATTTTCCTTTTAAAAATACTAGCTAATGAAAAGTCATTAAAAGAAAATATAATACTTTGTTCTGTCAACCAATGTTCAGTTACACATAATAAATCAATTTTAAATTTATCCATAAAAAGTTCTAATTCAAACTCCTTGCCGGCAAAACCTTGTATATTTTGATGAACAAGCTTAATTAAATTTGATTTTGCCTTTGTCGTTGTGTTTAGTTTAAATCGGGATTGAGCAACTTGTAGTCAGTAACCTGAAAGGGCACTGAACTTGCATGATTTTGTTCTAAATTACTAATACTAAAAGTTGCTGTCTCCGTCGTACAATTAAACTCACCATAAATAATATCAATATTATAAGCCAGTAATTTAGCTATTTTACTTTTGTACTTATTGTGTAAGTACATTGATTTATTTGTCAAAACAAAGTTAAATTGATTAATGTAATAAATATGTTTGTTTTTAGAATTTGAGTATGATGTAGAGTAAGGAAAGGCACACAGTATTGTTTTTCTAACATTTTTTAATAATAAGTTGTTTATACATTGGATTATATGCGATTTCTTTAAGTTTTCACTATCACCGAGCAAAAGTATGATGGTTGTGTCTTCATTTGCATTGACATTTTTAATTTTTTCTGTTATGTAAGAAAATGTAGCATGTGGAAAACAATAATTTATAGCATTTTGTTTGGTAAAATTACAAAACTGCGAGCTCAATCCAATACCTATACCATCAGAAAAGAGTAAAATATTTGGCATATTATCGTCAGATAATTTGGGGCAATTAATATTTTCTTTCAACTTGATATCATGGTAGGAATCACATAGCAAAGATATATTTTTTGCATTATTATCCTTAACAGTAGAGCCTAAATTACAGTCACATGCATGCTTATTTATAAGGGAGTGGAAGCGCTCTTCATTATATGTACACAGATTAATAAGTTCACTTGTTGCTGAAATGTGACCTTGAATTTCTTTTTGGGCAGTTTCATATTTTCTAGTCATATCATGAAGAGCGCTTTGAAGTTTTTCTAATTTATTTTGTAATTTGCAAATGTCACCATTGTATATAGCAAAGTTTACATTTAGTTTAGTCTTATACCAGTCTAATTGTTCTAACATTTTAGATTTTTCTCGTTTTAAAGAGTGGTAATTTTTATATAAGGATTTTATACGGGATGGCTTATAATGATTAACAGGATTTTTTTTTTTCGTATTTTGTTTTCGATTTCTACGGTCACACATAACATTGGGGATGGATGTTTGATTTTTACTACAAACCAACTCGTCAAAAAGTGTTAAAGTTTTTACAGACTGATGTGCTTGTTTGTCCTCTTCATATTTAGAGATGAGATCTTGTGCTTCCTGTAGTTCTTGTTCCAGGCATTTAATACGAGATAGTGCACATTCATAGGTTTCGCTGCATTCAGAATAAGCGTTCACCTGACTCTGGAGTTGATCTCGCTGCTTAACCACATTTTGATATTCCGAATATAATTCAGACATTTCATTCTTTAAAGCCGTATTTCTGTGAACCATAATTTCTACCTCTTTTTCACTCTCGTCGCGTTCCTCCAAAAGTTTTTTACATAAATCATTTTTAATTTTAAGCTCATCTAATGTTCGTAGTAGCTTAGACTCAAGATTACGAATAGTCATATTACGAGTAGTCATCTTAACACAGGGAAAATATTATAATAATATATCAAGTCACTTTTAAAAACTCCTGCCTACCCTGTTAGAGATGTGGCGTGAAAATTATGTCACTCGTAAAAGCGTAGATTTCAAGCACTAATCTTTTCTTCTGATCGAGGTTTTTCTGTTCGTGTAGTAAGTCCCTAATTTATTGCATCGTTGCTAGTTATTTATTAAGTTATATTTTAATTTCAATATGCGTCAAAAGATGGCACTGTATCAAAGGTCTTTGAAATATATTTATTAATGAATTAATTTATATTTAGCCACTTAATATCACTTTTGTTTATGTTATTTATTTATTTATTCAGATTATTAATTGCAAGTATAAGTTATATTTAGAAATAATCACTAATTTCCAGTCACTTCTTGACACAAAATTTGTTACTGCAATGTTTAAATTCAAATTTTCACTTAACGACGACGAGGTAAAACATATTTTAATATTTAGTTTATTTATATAGTTTTAGTCATAAAAATAGGGTAACTGTCTGTCACTAATAATATAATTAATATTGGAAGTTACTTTTTAGTGAAAAAATAAAGTTATTCTTATTTTACACTCACATAATGCTACGATCTTTCAACTGGATTTTATTCTGTTTTCTTCACATCTTTTTTTAAAATAACACTGTCACTAATATATAATTGGATAATGAACGATATTTAATACTTTTTATGTATTAATTTCACTTAATAAATTTATTTCATAAATAAAATATCCCAGCTAATGTTACTGTGCGCACACTAGCGCCAAAACCCGCCAAAATCGGAGATCAAATTTCGACTACAAGACTAGTTTTTATTAAATTCTGAAACTTTCGCATATAAACAAATAAATAAATATTCACGGGACAAATTACACTTACTGATCTAGCCCCAAATTAAGCAAATTATTTGCCTGTGTTATAGGTGTTAGTCAACGATACTAATACATAGAAATACATATATAGGAACAAATAAACCTAAACATGAATATATTTAATAAACATCCAAACCCGAAAATGCAACAAAAAATGCCCGAAAATGAAACATTTATGCTCATCACACATATGCTTGTCCCCGTCAGAGATCGAAACCGAGCCCCGTCGATTGCGTAGTCAGGGTCGCTAACCACTCGACCAACAAGGAGGTAAAATATAAATTAATCAAATTTTAAATGATACGAGTATTGTATACACATAGAATTATTTTTATAAAAATTTTGACAATTAATGGCCACAAATGTCATACTGGCCACAACCGATAGTTTTACCCTACTTAAAATAATTCTAACGATCGTTTGCGTTTTAAGCTTCTTATGATATCAAAAATGATTTCATTAGACTCTTATATAAAGTAACATCTGTATTCCACAACTTTGTTTTGACCGAATTATCTGTAACTTGTGTTGAGCGCGTAACTCGATTACGAATTGACGTTCAACTCGAAGACAAGAACAAGTCTGACGGCCTCGTTTATAGCTTTTCTACTAGATCTAATGTTCTTTTACTTGTGTCTCTTGGTATTGAAAAAAGTATAAAACTTTCGTTTTATCTTTTGGGTGTAATTTTATTATTCTGAGAATGTTCAAGAAGTAAGTGTTTGCGACAACGATATACTTAGTAACAATATCTTGTGAGATGTTTTTTACACGCTTTTTATTAGCTTCACCTGTATGTTTGTATGTTTGTTTGTAACCGACTTCTTTGGGCGCGATTTTGGCCCACTTTAAACGGCCAGATTTCGTTCAAACTTTGTAGATTTATCGAGGACCGATGACAATAAACTAATTTGATAAAATTATTCCATTTCTTAATTTGCAAAATATGATTTTTATTAATTTATATAATTTAGAAACTTAATTAAATTTTCTTATAATTTTTTTTACAGTCGATAAGATTGATTTTAGTTTTAATTGATGTTGATGTTAATTTTAATTTCCAATAATTATCTTTAGCCGATTTCTCAAATTTTTTTTTATATCATAAGATAGCAAACGAGCAGATGGGTCTCCTGATGGTAAGAGTCAACCATCGCCTATAGACACCAAAGATGTTTATGGTGCGTTGCTATCTTGTGGCGAGGTCTAATGCCACATGCATAAGTTTATCGGCTACCTTACCCTCCAAACCGGAACACGACAGTGACAAGCACTGACGCTATTGCGGCAGGAATAGGTAAGGCGGTGGTACCAGACCCGGGCGAGACAATGCAGAACTCTACCACCTAGTAGTCACGATGGTAGTGACTTGCAAAGCCAATCGGTCGCCTTTTACGACCTACCTGGCAGAACGGCAGTTGGTCTATTCTTCAAAGGAGCCCGGAACCAACACGGAGGACGGGGGGAACGGGGGGGAATATTGACAAATTTTTGAATACTTAGGAGAATTTTAATTCTACAAAACAAATATTAGTTTTAAATAAAAAATTAAAAAATCACGCTTTTATAAATAAACCAAAGTAAAAAGTAAAAAATAAATAATAGTTTTCTACTTTTTTTATAAAAAACCAAACTAAAAAATAGAAAATAAATTTTAATAAATTTGAATTGAAAATAGTGTAAAAAATTTTCATAAATAAAAATCAATAATTGTACAAATAAGAAAAAAATGTATTTTATAAAAAAAGGGTGGCTTGATTTTTTTAAGATATCATCGAAATGATAATCCTTCTACTCATATCTGTCAGTAAAATATTAATAACTATTGACAACATGAACCTCACGCTTCAAATTGCCTCTTAGGTAGTAAATTTTTAATAAACTACAAAACCAAAATGGTTAAAAAAAATAGTTCTGATAAAAGAATAGTAGCCCATACAGGAAGCCCCAGAGTTGAACGACGGGGCCATGCCTGGGACATTATTGGGAAGCCCATCTTGGCAAACCTATATTGTCCTATGCCCGGGCCATAACTGGGCAATCAGCCTTAGCCATTCCAATGATTGCCCAGACTTGGGCCAAGACTGAATAACCTAGCCTTGGCCAAGCCTAGAGTCACCCTAACTTGGGCCAAGTTTGTGTAATCTAACCTCGGCCATTCAATGACGATCCAGACTTGGGGCAGGACTGAGCAACCTAGCTTTGGCCGACTCAACGATTACCCGAGTGTTAGCCAAGACTGGGATGCCTAGCCTTGGCTAGACTTGAGCCAGAATTCAACAACCTAACATTGGTCATTCAATGGGAAATGCAAATTTAATTAATCATTAAGTAATAGAATTTGTAACAGTATATATTTATTACTTAATGAATATTTGATAGTAAATGCTAAGATTGAAAATTTATTATTTCAACAAAGCAATTGTATATCGCCAAAATTGATACGGTCTTGAAAAAAATTAAAGTATTATAATATGATATTAAAAATATACAAAACGATTTGAAAAGTCTGAAGTAAATGTAAGAACATGATTTTTGCTTTTTTTTTAAATTAATAAACATTTGTAAAATAATTTTCTTCAAAACACAAAATTAAATAACATAAATTATATAAATAATAAACCGTCACACTCTGTCACCATATAGATTTAGCTTATATGAATGGTGAGATATACGTTAACTTATCGGTCGTACGGAGTAGGGGTTAGTGGTCGATCTGGCAAGCGCGCGGCTCGGGTTTGAATCTCGGTTACGGTAAATGCAATTTTCACGTTATTTCTATAATTAGCGAAAGTTAGGTCTATATTAAGAGTTATGTCGTCTGAACTTGCGTTAGCTCTATAACAAAATCAAAATAAATTATTGACAAGTAAAAAAATTCCTTTTTTTTTCAATTTCAACTAACATCTACTCATTTTATAGGTGACTGAAAATAATTTAACCGTTTCGTAGAATATTACTATTTTATTTCAGAGAATTCAGTTTATTCGAAGTTGGGTTCTTAATACTAATTTCGTTTCACATTAAACAATTAAATTCTTAACATATTCTGTAATCTACTTCTTTTAGTAAATTCTATAGTGGTGAATAAGCCTGGGCTCGCTTTGGCTTAAAAACTTGGGCCAGTCTTGGTTAACATACTTGGGCCAGTCTTGGTAAATAATCTTGGGCCAGTCTTGGTTATCATGCTTGGGCCTGTCTAGGCAACCAAGCTTGGCACCCTGTTATCACTTCAGACTTCTACCAAGGCTGGGCCAAAGCGGGTTTACAAGCATGGGCCAGAGATAGACAGCATTGCGTCAAGCATGGCCTATATCTGGCCCCGTCATATTGTCCTGTATGGGAGTACGACAGGAATGCCTTGCACACTTACACACACACACACACACACACACACGCGCACACACACACATGTCTATAAGCGTGTAAGTGGTTCCGTGCTTCTACCGCGGCACTCGACTAGGTATGCGCATTAGAGTTTGCAACAGTGTCTGCGCATATAACTTAGATTTCACGAGCCACGAAGAGTACGCCACGGTCTCTGTGACTGAGTTTAATTGACTGAGTAAAAAACAAAAAAAAACAAAATAAATGTACATAATATTTATAGATATAGATATATCACCATCCATGTTAATTTTACATGGATATATCGATATCCATGTAAAATTATCGTCTTTTAGTTTTCGTTTTTTATTAATTATAATTTTATATTTTATTTTATTAATTATAATTATTAATTATAATTAAACGACATTGAATTAATTAGCCATTCACACTCGATAATCTACAATTGTCGATTAGAATTTAAAAAAAAATAACTCAAATAATTGATTTTTTTCTTAGGTTACAGTGTTTCCGGAGTTTCATACATGACGGACAGGAAAAATTTTTGACCTATTTTGATATTTTTTCCGTTTCTATTGCACTAAATAAAATTTTGGAAAGTATAGAATTAATCTCCATTAAATTATCTCGACAATGGTTTGCAAAATATCTTGATTCCGTTAACTAACAAGGCTATAATACTAAAAATAGTTGCCAAAATTTTTCGATCATAAAGCACTCTCTGATGCTTCGCATCATGAGTCGTGCAATAGTTTAAAATTAAAAAAAACAAGCTATTATAAATAAACCAAACTAAAAAGTAGAAAATAAATAATAGTTTAAAAAAACTAAAAAACACGCTTTTTATAGAAAGCCGAACTAAAAAATAGAATAGTGTTAAAAATTTCAATAAATATAAATTAATAATAGTGTGAATAAAAAAAAATATTTAAAAAAAAGCCTGGGGTGCTTTTTAAGATATTATCGAAATGATAATCACTCTACTCATA
This sequence comes from Apodemia mormo, assembly GCA_036924255.1. NCBI lineage: Eukaryota > Metazoa > Arthropoda > Insecta > Lepidoptera > Riodinidae > Apodemia > Apodemia mormo. Next base: position 3,189,059 of record JAUPFN010000006.1, on the reverse strand, counting down.
TCTGTCAATAAAATATTTGTAACTATTGACACCATGCACCCCACGCTTTTTTTAAAATAAAATATTTTTTTATTCGCACTATTATTCATTTATATTTATTGAAATTTTTAACACTATTCTATTTTTTAGTTCGGCTTTCTATAAAAAGCGTATTTTTTAGTTTTTTTAAACTATTATTTATTTATAATAAAAACGAGAGCATGTAACCTTAACCCACGACTACAAAGTATTTGTAAAGTACTTGTAAAGTATTTTTTTTTTCTTTTGAATAAAGTTCGTTATTGCTACTATCACTTTGAAAACAATTTTCACTATCTTTAGGGTTCCGTACTTCGACAGGAAAAACGCAACTCTTATGGAATAACTTTGTTGTCCGTCCGTCTGTCAAAACCCTTTTCTCAGGAAGTGCTAGTGGTATTAAGCTGAAATTTATATCAAATAGTCAAGTCTACTCTCTCTTGGAGCTGTAAAAAAATCAAACTTCTAAGCTAAACCATCAAAATATAAGCCATTTAAGCCACAAATTTCCGCAAATTTTCGAAACTTACAAGGAAATCAAAACCTACAGGGTACTTTCCGTCTACAAAGTCTTGCAATTTCGTACAAAGTAACGTCTTATAGAACAAATAAAGGAAAAATTGCCGAAACTGTAAATTTTTAATTACATCAGGTAATAAAAGCATTTTTAATAATTTTAAAATTACTATCCCCTTCCTCTTGAACTCGTTAAAGTTATAAGTTGAAATTCATATCAAATACTCAGGTCTATAATACCTTTCAGCTGTAACAAAATCAAAGTTTGTACGGAACCTTTGTTGCGCGAGTGCGAATCATATTTGGTCGGTTCTCTAGGGTGTCCGATTAAACTAGAAACACTTATAGTTCCGCTATGTCCGTCCGTCCGTTTGCAGTCTAGCTCAGAGATCCTTAGTACTATAAAGCTATAATTTATCATGGATATACATACATATTAATGACAACTACAAAGTGGTAAAATAAAATCTTGAAAAATATTTTGTAATCGTGTTCACGTTAAATGAGGATGTTGATTTTTCTCTCATGTACCTACTCCATACTGTGGGGTATCATTAGATAGGATTTCTAAAAATATTGTGGGTTTGTTAAAATGACTTTTTCGATTAAGGGACTCATTTGCGAATTATTTAGCTTTAAAGTGCTAACTTTTGTTAAAGTTAGGTATCCCCGCCCTGTCTGTCAGCTTTAAAGTGCTAACTTTTGTTAAAGTTAGGTATCCCCGCCCTGTCTGTCAGCTGAACGGTTGATTTTGGGAATACAAAAAAATTACAGTAGTTGTAAATATAATTAAGTTGAAAGAAAAACTTACATGGCTTAAAAGGCTTTACAAGTTTTTCAGTAATTGTCGACCAACTTATAAAATGTACTTGAAGAAGTTTTTAAAGGCAGTGAACCTGTGGTGCGGATTTATTCCTCATTGACTTAAATGTTCATATTATGAAACAATAAAGCTCTCTTTTTAGTCCGCATTATTGTGATGGGCAACTTTGGAACCCTATATTTCGCGTGGTACGTGGCACGTACTTTACTAATTTATTAATAATTTGCAAACCATATCATAGTAGAATTTTTAATGTCTTTTAATTAATTTTTAATGACTTGTAACAAACATATCCTTGCAAATAAATATTTTCATTTAATTTCAAAAACATGAGTTGGGAATGTATACAATACTCCAGACAATCGAACTCAAGATTCCTTGTATGTACTAATTTCAATCTTAATTTTAATTAGTATTCTAATTTCATTCTAGTATTTCTATTCTGATTCAGTTTACAAAAAAAAAATCAATTACGTGAATGTAAAATACATAAGCGCAAATGTCCAAAGACTTATCAAAGATCAATATTGTGTGTATTCTCGTCACGTTCGGGCTCAGAGATCAAACGCCGTGATTTTCTCCCATTGCGCCGCTTCTCTCCCGTTATTGCTCCGTACGGGAGCACTATTTCTTCCTAACTGACTTTTAACATCGACTTTATTATGAACTTACATAAAACCTGACCCTTTATTAAACTTCAGATATGACTGTTAATATTTATTGAGTGATTTGAAAAACTATTTTCATTCTTTATAGGGCTTTGAGACAGTCAATAAAAAACTATATGTCGGTTGTAACATAAAATGTTTTTACAACTAAATATAGTTTTTAGGGAAGGCTAAACGGAATATTTCAAGCAAATTCTTTAAAAACGGCAATAAAAGATACATATTTCTGGTATACAGAAGTTTGAAGAGCGCAGAGTTGCGGTACATCCGATACATGACATCAGTGGACAGATGTAACGGCGGCTTCCGGCCGGTTACATCCGGGTCGCAAAAACCCCTCCCGGGAATTTCCCAAACACTATTAAAGTCGCTATGAGGATATAAATTATGTTTACTCAATATCTATAGTTAAATATCTTTACTGTATCGTGTTAACATATTTGGTGTGAAATTTTGAAAGGCTGCACAGTGTAAAGGTTAATTATATTATTTAGGACTAAATAAATGTATACCTTAATACTTGCAAAACTCTATCGTTAAAACTACTTTACAAAAAAGTAAAATAACGTTCTCAAGTAACGTTAATTTACTGGCTGGGCGACCAAGCTCCGTTTGGATGATATTTTTTCATGTGCAAATGGATTACCGTGGATATGACACTTACCTAGTTCATTTTCTGTAGTAAAAAACTATCTAAATACAAAATTTTGTCAAAATTATTAAAGCAGTTTTAAATTAAAAGGGAAGGAGACTTTTTTTACCATTTCAGAAGTAAATATCTCGTAAAACATGGCAAAATCAAAAACTTTTTTTGAAACATGGAGGTTTCTAAAAAAGTTTTTGATTTCAACTGAAAACAACATCATTTACAAAGACGTGCGTTTTTGTCGGCACATTCTGCTTCGCACTACTCCTTTGTGAAATCAATTTCCGGCGGGGTATTTCAGAACGGATACGACTTGGGGACCTTCAAGAAAAGAGCCTATTTATTTTTAAAATACCGGCAACTCAACTGTAGAACATAGTATTGCAGATGTTTATGGGCGGCGATGTTCGCTTTCCATCAGATACACCCCCTGCTCGTATGCCCCCTCTTCTATTAAAAAACCTATGAAATGTTACCCCACACGGCTATGCTCTCTTGTTTTTTTTATTTCTTTTAGCTTTATCATTAGGCACTTGAAGCCATCCTGCTCCAAACGCCATGTAAGAAGAAATCAAACGACCCCGAATTCGATAGTGTTGCTCCATTTTATTTCAGTTTCCATAACCTCTCAGCTATTCCCATTATCATGAGCTCCATCCAGAAATCATGCAGTACCAAAGTGTTTGCCAATACAAGACAATCGAGTGCTAACTCGATATAATATTCACCTTGTTGAGTTTATGAATTTACTGTCTTAGCATTTTGCATATGGATTTGAAAAATTCCAATGTCATTTTTTCAGCTCCATTTTCAGAGCCTCGTCATCATGAAAAAGAACTTACAATGGCACCCTTACGGCTCCATCTTCAGATCTTCAACATTATATGTAATAAAAAGTACACATAAAAAAACCAACGAGCCCAAACTTTCTTTCTACATGTAAGTTTCGGTATGACTCTTTCAGCTCCATCTTTAGATTCACGTTATCATGAGTACTAGGCATCTAATGCCACATGCATAAGTTTACCGGCTACCTTACCTTCCAAACCGGAACACGACAGCGACAAGCACTGACGCTATTACGGCAGGAATAATTGTATACTATATAATAAATAAAAAAATATAATAATTGTATACCAAAAAAACACTTGCTGGTCAACTAGTAAAAATATAATTAAAAGAAAATATTGCATAACCACCAAGTAAACCTCATTGAAATTAATGTAAAAATTTCCAAAAAGTATGACAACAACTTATTTTTTATATAGAAAAAAAGTGCAAACATGTAAGAGAGGCTCACCTCATGGTAAGTGATCACTACCGCACATGGACGGCCGCAGCACCAAAGATCTTGCAGCTGCATTACCGGCGTTTTAAGAATAAATAAGCTCTCCTTGAAGGTCCTAGGTCGTATCTATTTGGAAACATCCCTGCCGTTAGTCGCGAACTCGGTAATCGTCGTTTGCATACAATAAACTTCTTTTTATGCGCCGACGTGCACGGATGTCCGTATTAAACACTTTTATTGGAATACTAGCTGCAGCGTGCAGCCCGTTACATTATAAAAGTTCTTGGTGAATCCCGCGGGAACCACTCTATTCCGGGACAAAAAGTAGCCTATGTGCTATTCTAAGTCATCATTTATCTGTGTGCTAAATTTCATCCAAATTTGTTTAGTAGTTTTTACGTGACTGAGTTTGAAACTTTCGCATTTAAAATAATAAAGATTAGATCAAAATTTTAGTACCTGCTTTTTACACATTTGGTATCAGAATAAAATACGAAACACTCTCCTCCAGTGTATAATCTTTTACCAGTCAGCCAGTCTACCATTTAATATAAAAACACAGACAAAGCAACGTGTAATCATTATTTAAGTAATAATCACAGTAAGAGCGTTGATAAATATAGGAATACATTACAGCTTTTAAGATTCACTAAAATATTAATGACAACATTTAATATATACCATTATTCTATTAATTAAGGAAGATGGGTCAAGAGCTCTCGAGGGCTTTCATCTCTTAAACAGCTAATAAGGTGAGGGATAGGCCTCTCAGAGACAAAATTATATTATTACGTGTTACCTGTAACTTTTTCTGAGCAAAATTAGATAGATTAAACTTATATAATTACTAGATATGACAATACTATTAGCAGCTTGTAAATTTTTTGTGATATTAGCGACAAAAATAGTGTTTTTGCCTTTGAATATATAAGCCTCTAGAGAGTATTTCTAAGCAACTGACACTTAAAAATAAATAATAATAAATATCACTGAACAAACTACACTAATTGATCTGACCCCAAAGTAAGCAAATTATATGCTTGTAGTATGGGTGTCAGTCAACGATACTAATACATAGAAATACATATTATATACATATTCTAATATATATAATAAACACCCAAACCCAGAAATGCAAACATCTGTGCTCTGTGCGCAACATGGGAATCGAACCCGGACCCCATTGATTGCGTAGTCAGGGTCACTAACCATTCGACCAACGGGGCGGTCAGAATGTCCTCAGAAAAGTCTGTTTGTCTGAAATATCAACCAGTGTCACTTGTGTACTTACAGTAATCAAACCACGCACACTAGCATGACTGGTGTGCCCGCTCTAAATTTTAACAAAAACATTTTTATACAGTTTTTATACTGTGTTGAGTAAATAAAGTCTAATCAAACAAACCGTAGCGCCGTCGATTGCGTAGTCAGGGTTGCTAAAATAAATAATCATCGTTTATAAACGAAACTAGTTACCTTTACAATCCTACTATATTCATAAATACCTTTATAGAAACACGCCGGTTTTGAAAACAGCATCCGATAAATTTAATCACGTCTTGAACTCATTCGCATTATTTACGGGTTTGCCAACTCTCTTCAGTCATTTTTTCTACATGTCTGAACCAATAGACCTTTTTTCATTTTTATATCTTAAATTTATAAAAGCAGCTGTCTTTCTCCGCATAAAAGTCAAGAAAGTTATAATAGCTTCCATTTTATTTTTAAATTAAGGAATTGTGGAGAAGTATTACTTATCCTATAAATTGTATTCTGCTTGCGAAGAAACCATTTCTGTTATTATTTTTTCTTATATTTTTAGAACAAAATATATCTAAAAATGTATATTTATATTAAATTGCAGCCGAGCAACATCTGTTTTTATACGCATTTTACCTTAAGTACCTTAACCGCGACAAATTATTTTCTCTTACAAAAAAAATATTATTCAAAGGGGCTAGCTAGAGGCTGTAAAATTATATATTCAGGAGATCACCGGACGATCGAGAGGTGGCTCACTTAAATCTAAAGATTATCATTTCCCCTCGATTTATAACGAGATCCCGTCTTATCCGGGATCAGTGATGGGCCCAGCTCTCAATCCCTCAAGAGAATAAGTGTCAAGGAGATGATTGCCGTGTTTTTAAATTTATATTCATCTAAGCGTTACATTTAAATAAAAAATATTTGTAAAGACTTTTATTTAATGTTTAATGGTTACCAGTCATAATTAGTTGTTTTTTTGCACACATTGTTTGCTTTTTGCATAACTAGGTCATTTTATAATTAATAGGCGTAATATAATAATCTTACTGTTAGGCATCTCATAACAGGCAATAAAAGGCTTATATAAGACAAGGCTAGTATTGTGCCTACTATCTGATAGAGTCTGTGAGAGATTTCGTGTGGGTTCAGAAAACCACCGCTTTACCAATTCCTGTTGCAATAGTCAGTGCTTGTTGCTATCGTGTTCTGGTTTAGAGGATAAGGTAAATGCATGCTTATGGCAGCCTGACTCTGAAGCTCGACTAGCAATGCATCTTATTCGTCAAATTTCTCTTCTGTCACGTGCGGCATACCACATGACTCACACCGTTTGTCCTAAACGATCGTTCGTTTACTAATGTTATTTATTTTGTACATTTCTAGCAAATAATTAGATTCTGTAATTAAATTCTTAACTAATAAAGCATTGACACGAGTCATTTGTTAGTAGGATATTCATTTATATAAAAAATAGAAGAGAAGTGAGAGTAAGTCGTACACACAGTGGTGGAGTAAAAAATGTGATTTCGTCTTCTTGCCCTGGCGGTGTAATTTGTTGCTAATAAAAAAATAACATTTTACATTATTGATGACAAAATCACTATTTGTATGGTTATTACTAATAAAATTCTAATGCACTTAATAATCAATAATAATATAATTATATTTATATTATTATCAAATAATATGATAATGGCAATTATATTATTAATTATAATGAGTATTGCATTTAATATTCGAATGTAAAAGATAAAAAAGATGTCAAGATTAGTATACAATTATGGCTAGTTAGATAATGTCAATAAATCATTATAATAATTATTATTAATATTAAATTATTATTATTAATAAATGATAAATCAAAATATATACAATAAAAATATTTAACAAAGGAGAGTTTTTAAATACTGTTTGATCGTTTAAAAGTTTTGGTTCTGATTTTTGTCGATTTATTTCTAAAGCTTCTAGGGCGTTGAGCCTTCTACCTTTGCTGCATTTTTTTTGATTCGTAACTTCTTATCGGCTAAATTTTGGACCTTCGAAGTATTTGTAACTTTCAGTTTAACCGCAGTCTAGTATAACTTGGTTACTGTATTTATCGGATTTATTTGAATAAGGTACTTACTGTTATTTTATTTAAAAAAAAGTATCATCACGCCCGGTTCCCTTGCGGAGTAGGCAGAGTGAATCGAACGTTTATAGATTTTCCAGTATACCGCGATTCACCGGTTTGTCGGTTGGCGAGATAAGTGGTGATCCTCATCGCCACATTTACCGATATGTTAACGATTATCAAATATTTCTAGCAATAACCGGAACCGCCGGCTTTACGTGCTCACTCAACACTCCGAGGCACGGGAGTGGTAATACACCTCTATGCCAGATTTCGAGCTGCTACTGAAATTTTACATTTTCTAGAAAAATCTCGAAAAAACCTCAATAACGCTTGCCCGACCCGAGATTGAAAACGAGATGTCATGATTATAGCCGAATAGGCTAGCCCAAGACCACGAGGCAGTCAGTTATTGTATAGTTATTTTATTTAGAAAAGTGTTTATTCTAACAGATAGAAAATATCGACGGGTCCTACTAAGTTGTTATAGCTTAAAAAATGCGATTTTTGTTTTATTTATGAAAATGACTTCACTTTTATAGATCTTTTAATAACACGAAAAATAAAAATGAAATTTCTGTTAGAAAAATCCCATATCTAGTAGAAATTTAATTTTTGTTCTTCGTGTTATTAAAATATTTGTAAAAATGTAATCATTTTTATGAATATAACAAAAAACACAATTTAAAGTTACGACAACTTACGAAGGACCCGTCCATATATCGATTATATATAGTCGTTTACAGAATGATGATAAAATTTGGTTCAGATTTAAAGTAATTACATTTTATATGCAACACAATATTTGACTCCAAACCCATAAAAGGCACGCTTTAGTTTTTTTTTGCAAGGCACACTTTGCGTGTCATTCCTTTAAAATGTTTTATTTTGAGATTTGAAGAAGGCAGACAAGCTAAAGGATATTTTTATAATTTTTTAAGAGTTTCAAAACGCGCTTCAAAATCGTTCCGAAGAGTATCACGACATGGGTGGAGTGTGTCTCTTTCTACTAAATAAAGCGCCAATCGCCATATATAAGTACGGCCATGCGTAGTTTGCAAATTACTACTAAATAATTCTACTTATTTGAGAAACAGTTTTTGCATTGTATAAGTAATTACGTAATAATTAAAATAAGCACATTTTAGAACTCACTATGTTAATTACAATACATTTTGTGCGACCTAAATTACATACATTATGTGACATACAATACATTGTGTGACCTAAAGGTGACCTAACAAACGTACTTAATTTTTATATTTAACAAGTCGGGAAGCGATTAACTTGCTGCTATTGCGTTTATATTTTGTACCATATACATACCTACTGATATTTTGACACTTGATTTTTACGGCATTATAAACGATAGCAATTAAGTGCTGCTGGCAAAAAAATCATAATAAGTAATTATACTTACAATTCTTTTCTTACTCAACTTGGTAAACAGAACGTATTGTGACAAAGTTACTATTGTTTTTATATTTTAAAACATCATGAAACTTGAAGCAATCCTGAACAAAACACGTAATAATGAATGTTATGGTTTCTCATTCATAAAAAGATGTCAATTTCATAAATTACGAGCCCTAACATCCGGGGCAATTGACAAAGCATGGCTTTATTCTCCAGATGTTCCAGTAAAAAAGTACCACTATTTTCCTTCAAATTTTTTGCTACAAAGCGCCTCGAGAGTGAGCTAAGTAGAAGTTTATAAAAGAGCATTGCGGGATCTTCGGTACGGTATTATGTTTAATATTTTATTAACATTTTCAGGGTTACATTATTTATTGAGCACGTTCCGGGATCCGTTATCTACATATTTTGTACGCCGATATTACCTGAGACGAGTACAACTTGAACCGGAGACTATTGCATCGTTTAATATTGCTGATATTTGGATATTTTTCATTTGAGATTTTGTATATACATTCTCGCCGATGTTTGTATGTATTCGCAATATTATATTACCACAAAATGTTTTGGATTAAGTGAGGAAGGCATGATAATGAAAAGACTGCCAATCGATGTGTACAAAATATACGAACTCAAGATATTTTGATAATATTGGCTACTACAAGCATTGAATAATTTTACAATATCTTGCTTATCTTTACAAACTATATTATGTATATTAATATTAAAAATGGATAAATTTAGATATTTGAATGTATGGATGTTTGTAATGACGTGTGCAAAGCACATAGGATACTTTTTATTCCGGATAGCTTGTTTCCATGGGATTCACCAATTCTTTTAATGCTGCGGGCTTTAAAATGCAGCTAGTATTTTCATTTTTTTGACAAGATCACAAACAAATAGAAGACGTAGAACAGGAACATTTGTAAGTAAACTTACAATTATTTTCGTTTATTCAACAATGGCAACAAAATTAATTGTGTCAAAATTACTATTGCATTAATATTTTAAAGCATCCTGAAACCTGAAGCAATCCTGAACAAAAAGATGTCAATTTCATAAATTACGAGACCCAACATCCAGAGTAATTGACAAAACAAGGCTTTATTCTCCAGATGCTCCAGTAAAATGTACCGCTATTTTCCTTTAAATTTTTTACTTCAATGCGTCTTGAGAGTGAGCTAAGTAGAAGTTTATAAAAGAACATCGCGAGATCCTCGGTACAGTATTATGTTTAATATTTTATTAATATTTTCAGGGTTACATTTTTTATTGTGCACGTTCTGAGATCCGCTTTCTTTGCCTTCTGTACGACGATATTACCTGAGACGAGTGCAACTTTAACCGGAGACTATTGCATTGTTTAATATTGCTGATATTTTTCTTTGTTTCGCAATATATATTACAACTACACAATTTAACAGAAACGTTTAAAATAAAAGGAGGAAGGCATGGAGATGGAGATACTGCTATATGATTTGTAAAAAATATACGACCTCAATATGTTTAAGATTTATTTAACGATATTTTTATAATTTTACAATATTTTAATGATCGTTACAATCTTTACTAGATAGTATAGAGAGTATAGATTGAATATAGATATATTAATATTACACATGAAAAATTTGTACGTTTGGATCTATGGATGTTTGTTACACAATCACGCAAAAATGGTTGAACCGAATTCGATGAAATTTGGCACACATGTAGATGATGTTTGATAGATGATGTTTCGATGAGATTTACTAAAAACTTTATAATGCAGGGGGCTGCAGAGTGCAGCAAAAAATTTTATATTTTTCAAGATAACAAATAAATCGATGACATAGTTGAGAAATTAGGCAGACTCGTAAACTTATCATTCTTCTTATTTACTGAACGATGTAAACAAAATTAATTGTGACATAATTACTATTACTTCAGTATTTTAAAGCATCCTGAAATCTGAACAAAACAAACAATGATGAAAGTTACCGTTTCCTTACATTCCTAAAAAGATGTCAATATCATAGATTACGAGCCCCAACATCCAGAGCAATTGATAAAGCAAGGCTTTATTTTTCAGATACTCCAGTAAAAATGTACCACTATTTTCCTTTAAATTTTTTGCTACGATGCGCCCCGAATGTGAGCTAAGTCGATGTTTATAAAAGAACATTGCGAGATTCTTGATGTAGTATGTTTAATATATTATTAACATTTTCAGGGTTACATTACCTATTTATTGTGCATGTTGCGGTATCCGCTTCTTCTGCCTTCTACACAGTGATATTGTCTGAGATGCGTACGTTAACTTTTACCGGAGATTATTGTATTATTTAATATTGCTGATAGTTTTTTTTTGTTTCTTTGAAATGCAATATATATATTACAACTACATAATATAAAATCACCGACCACACAGCCTATAGACGGCTAATGTTTGATTTTCCGTATTGAATGCATTCTGGCAACTACCTGAGGTAAGACGAAGTGGGGTTGCAACGCCGTAATTGGCTAACTCAAGGCCACAGTGAAAGATAGTAATGTACAGAGCATCTGATTGGTCGACACTGATTACCCAATCACTACTCATTGGCGCGTGGACATTTACATCGGAACTATAAGTCAGATGTGTTGACACAAGTTATTCGCCTATTATTAGGTGTCTATGGGCTGTGTGGTCGGTGTATAAAATAAATCACTTATGACGTTGCAAAGACTTCTTACTTTTTGATTGAGGTTTGAAATTCGAGCTTAATATGCTCAAAATTTCCGCCGTGATGGTCCGGGCCCCCTTTGAAAAATATACCGATTGCTGTTCTGCCAGGCAAGTCATAAGAGGAGATGGGTTGTCTATACGTGTCACTATCATCGTGACTACTAGGTGGTAAAGTTTCGCAGTGTCTTGCCCAGGTATATGGCACCACCGCCTTACCTATTGCTGACACAATTGGGTCGATGCTTGTTACTTTCGTGTTCCGGTCTAGCGGGTAAGGTAGCCAGTTGATTTATGCATGTGGCATTGCTAACCCGCAACACGTATAGTAATGATATTAATGACGTTGGCTACCACTACCTACTTTGCAAAATTTTAGGATATTGGAACGAAGTTCCTTACGGCAGGCTTGGAGGGGATAGGGATTTTGCTGCGCGACCGAACTGAAAAAATGTGATAGTAAAACCGTAAGAAAAATGCGTGGAATAAAAGCGTTAAATGACACGTGCGCAGTCGCGACAGTCGCGTACACAAGCAAGTAGTGCCGTTTAGCCGAAGGAAGTTCGTTCCTACCTGGTGTCCCGCGACACCACATCATTTTTTTTAAATTATCTTTGCACTTGAAGTAAGTGCAAAGATAATTAAAATATCCTAAAATTTTCGTAAATTTCGTAAATCTGTACCAAGATCAAAACAAATGCACACAGTTAAGAAAACATGAAGATTTGTAACTAAATTTAGAATTCTTCCTGTTTACCCAACTATGTAAACAGAATAAATTGTGAGAAAATTACTACTGCTTTAATAATAAAGTATATATTATCCTGAACAAAATACGTTGATGAAATTGAAATACGATGAAAGTTAGGCTTGTCTTATATTCATTACAAGATGTCAATTTTATAAATTGCAAGCCTCAACATCCGGAGCAATTGAGAAACCAAGATTTTATCTTCCAGATGCTCCAGTAAAAATGTACCGCTAATTTTCATTAATTTTTTTGCTACAATGCGCTTCAAGTGTAAGCTAAGTAGATGTTTATAAAAGAACATTACGGGGTCCTCCGTACGGTATTATGTTCAATATTTTATTAACTTTTCAGGTTTACATTTTTTATGGTGCACATTCCGAGATCCGCTTTCTGTGCCTTCTGTACGACGATATTACCTGAGATGAGTATAAACAGGTATAAATTTAACCGGTGCCTATTGTATTGTTTAATATGGCTGATATTTTTCATTTGGTCTCTTTATTTTGCATTATAATTAAATAAGAACTATACAATTTAACAGACTGCCTTGATATATATGGGGCAGGAGCTTTATACGATATATTACGAGTTCAATATAAAATCAAGATACATCTTACAATATTTTAATAATACTGGCGGGTCTTACCTACTTTGATTTTTTTTTAATTTTTTCATACCTAAAACTATCATAAAATAACCCTTCTCATTTAAAGAGACAACTATCGCGAATTTCGAATTGTGAAACAGCAATATCATACAGTTTCACCTAGTTCCAATGACGAATAGCATAAATTACGCATTTGACATGACCGCTCTGCCACATGGATAGCAACGCAGTATTGTCATCTTTGGTGCTGATAGGCAATGGTAGTCACCTTCCACCAGGAAAGTTATTAGCTTGTTTGTTTAATTATGGTATGTTAAAAACACTACTCGAAAAACAATCAAAAGTAAGTATGTTTTCTGGGCCTCAATATTATGTCATGACAAAAGTAATTATCGACGAAAGCATTGCATAATATTTGTTATACAAATATCCGATAGCACTATCACTATCAATTTTATACACGGCTTTTACTAGATAAAGAAAGCACAGAGCCTTAATTCTTTGAAAAATATAATTAAATGTCTTTTTCTCGAGTAGTTTAGTTTTAGTTTCATTTAGTTTTTAAAATTAATATACGAATTACCATTTTTTACAGATGAGGACGTAAACGAGCAGGAGGTGCACCTGATGGCAAGTAATCATCGCCGCCAATGGCCGCAATACCAGAGGTCTTGCAATTGCATTGAAGACCTTTTAAGAATGAGTAAGCTCTTTTCTTGAAGGTCCCTAAGTCGTATCCGTTTGGAAATACCCCTGCTGGTAATTGATGCTGCCACAACAGAATAGTGCGAGGCAAAAAGTTCCATGAAAAACGCACAGTTGTGGATTTCCAGACATCGAGATGGAACTTCAAATTTTGACGCGATGTCCACTGATGGAATTCGGCGACAGAAATGTATCCAAATAACTCGTTGGAGTGTTGCAGTTGGAGTGTTCTGCGTTTTCTATCGTATTTATGGGGAGTGTTCCCCATGATAAATACAATAGAAAACGCAGAGTGAATCAATATCTCTACGCAATTCCAGAAGATCAAGCCGTTTCGATAATATAGAATATAGATAGCCTAGTAGTCAACGATTCAAACCGCTATACGCTGATTGCGTTCAAGAGAAAAAATCTGGTACTAAGGAGCTCCACCCTAGATATGAAAACAGTACTCCATGTGAGGCCGAATTTGTGCCTTATAAAGTTGAAGGGGATGGGTCGACAAGAAATACTGTCACGCTCTGCTGAGCACACCGAGCTTTTTGGAGGCTAGTTTTGCCTTACCTTACAAATGACCGCGAAACTAAATGTAATTCGATACGTTGACTCCCAGAACCCCGACACTAGCTGAAACTGTCAGAAGAGCTTCCCCAAATCGGGGTGACACGACAAAGGGTACCTTTGGACCCTCTAATCGAGGTAACACATCAAAGCGGCGAACACGCAAAACTTTGTCTTCTTGGGGTTAAAATAACCAGGTTTTGTCGACCCCATTCCGAGACATCGGTTAGTCGATTCTCAACTTCAGACACAAGTTTATTTCGGTACTCTTTAGCTTTAGCTATCAAACGGTATAATTAGATTTCAGATGTTGATGATATTTATGTAGTTATAATAACAATTTGTATCCTCTAATATTGTTACTAATCACTATGTGCATGTATGTTATCTAATACTCACTATGAACGCAAATTTAAAGACGTATTCACGTCAAACAGATAAATACATATTAACTGACTTTATACATTTGCTACCTACACAAAATTACGTAATATAGAAATGAATTGTTTTTATAAATGTAATAGGTTACATAACTGAAGATTTAAAAAGGTCTAGGCCTAGTCTTAAAACTGAATAAAAACTCCAGTCACGGAAATATGCTAAAGCCTAAAAATTTAAGTGTATATAGTATATATTATAACACAATAAAACTTTTAAAGGCCTGTTTTGTTGGCGTAGTTCCAAAAAAGCCTCGATAGGCTTTTTTTAGGGTAATTAGGGTATAGAATGTTTGACTGTATAATTTTATGTTTCCTAAGTGTCCAAATAAGAGTTTTAAAAAGACAACCAAAGTTTATAGCCAGTAGTACCGTTGCAAATGTCTACTTTTTTAAGATACGTTGCGTTTAGTGCACTGAAATTATTTACCGTGAAAGTAAAATGGATCAAAAAAAAGAGATTTTAATCGCCAACAAGATATGTCACGTTTTTTAATATCCTAAGTCAAAGTTTTTCACCGATTGTCTTGGAATATTTTGAATAGAGAAAGGTTATTTATTCAAAACTAGCTGACTCTGTAAACACTGTTTGTCCTTTCCAACTACTCTTATTTTTTTCTATATTTTCTCACCTTTTAAACCTGGACTTTAACAATTAATTCAAAACCAAAATTAGCCAAATCGGTCCAGCCGTTCTCGAGTTTTAGCGAGACTAACCAACAGCAATTGATTTTTATATATAAAGATAATTACAAAATCGCAAACATTTAATTTTCCCCCCTTTTGGTTCCGGGTTCCTTTGAAGAATAGGTACACTGCCGTTCTGCCAAGCAGGTCGTAAAAGACGACTGTTTAGCTATGAGAGTCACTAACATTGTGACTTCATGGTGGTAGAGTTGTTTCACCCGGGTGTGGTACCACCGCTTTACCTATTCCTGCCGCAATAGCGCCAGTGCTTGTCAATGTTGTTTTCCGGTTTGGAGGGTAAGGTAACCGGTAACACTTACACGTAGCATTACACCTCGCCACAAGATAGCAATGCACCATTAACATCTTTGGTATTTATAGGCGTTGATTCTTTCCATCAGGAGACCAATCCGCACTTGTTTGTTATGTTATGATATAAAAAAATACGTAAGCAAACTTCCACGACTGTCTTCCTATGAGCCTAATTATTATTTTGAAGAATGGCCCATCTGCTATTCTGCCAGGCAGCTTGTAAAAGAATAACAATTGGCTTTACGTATCATTACCATTATGACTACTACATTGTAAAGTTCTGTAACGTCTTGTCCAACTTTTGGTATTACCGCCTTACATATTCCAGCCGCAATAATATCAACGCTTCGTCACTGTCGTGTTTCTGTTTGGACGATAAGGTAGCCGGTAAACATATGCATGTGAAATTACTAAGGATTTAATCAAGGTTTTCTGTTTCGTGATTGGTTCTCCGCGTTTCATGCTGTTTCGTGATTGGTTTGCTAGCGCTAGAAGACAACGTCATAATATCATATACCATAACCAATCACGACAAGCAAACATATCAATGATATAAATCCTTGGAAATTACCATCCCGCTACTAGGATAGCAACGCATTATTAACATCTTTGATGTCTATAGGTGTTGGTTAGCTCTTTCCATCAGAAAAGCCGTCTGTTTGTTTGCTCTTTTATGATATTAAAATAAACACGGAAGTATAACTTAGTCACTACATTTTTGGATACGCTCATCATACTGATGATTTTTTATGATGTTTTATCCTTCATCATATGTTAATTTTTATGACAAACGCAATAAAGCAAAAAAATGTTATTTTTGCCCTTACAATAATGTTATTTTAAAAAAGTTAAATTAAATAAATTTGCTATTATCTGCAAATTGTTCTATGTGTCTTCCGCAACGGCATCATAAAAAAAGACGTCGGTTTGATAAATGGATAAAACTCACTGATGTTCGGGACAAAAAAGAAGGCCCCAGCAGAACAATTATCCACCAACACCCACCACACTTTTCCAACTACATCCCACGCTGGCATCAAGCACAAAAGCACAAAAAATATAGACTCAACGCACGTTTTACTTCAAAACCGAAGCATCAGGAGAAACGAACACTAATATCACCTGCTTAATAATGGATTTCCGCAAAGTAATACCCGAATAAATAAAAATATTATTTTACTTTTCACTACAAAAATATAAATTTAAATAATTTTCAGTGATTAGACTATAAAGATTCTTGAACTCGAAAATATCAATATAGAATATCCATACACAAATATATAAAATTGGAGTGTCTGTAATATTAATATCACCGCTTTTTACTAAATGCATATGGTTATACACGGTACATATACCAAAATAACATTTTATACAATTTTTTCTGTCTATCTGTTTGTTCCTGGTAATCTCTGGAATGGCTGGACCGATTTTAATGGGACTTTCACTGGCAGATAGCTGACGTGACAGGGAGTAACTTAAGCTACTTTTTTTTGAAATTTTTCCACGCGGACGAAGTCGCGAGCGCTGCTAGTTTTCGATAAATTTATTATTATAAAGCACTATTTTCAAAGCCTGCTGGTGAATGAGGCCCAAAGTTTATCGAGTGAATTTTAAAAATTTAGGCGTTCTTTTTCTTTTTTCTTTTTCTTGTACAAGAGGCGCGCGTTTGATGCCCCAGTAGTGCAATATAATAACGCATTTAAGATACTGATCGGTCTGCCACGTCATCGTAGTGCTTCGGGCATGTTTGCGGAGAATCGTGTTGATGGCTTTCATGCGATTGTCAGATAGCGATGTGCCTTTTTAACTCGGAAGACTGCGAACCAGCCTGAACAGTATTCTAAACGTATTGGTGTATCGTTGGGACTCACAAATACTACAGCATTGGTTAAACCTGCACATATCTCAGGTGACACCAGGACGATTTATATAGTTTTAATACACTTGGGATCTTAAAATCTGAAAAAGTACTAAATTAATTTTACCTGCCAATCAAACAACGTTCGCTAATTGTAGTTTTTAAAAATGTATTTTCTAACACAAATATGGACATGTTTTTGAATTAATTATTATTATTATTATTTACGGAAATCAACAGTTCAAAACAAAATTAATTTATGGTTTGTAATTTGAAACCAACAATACAGATGGTACACATACAACGTACGCTTTTACATATAAATAAATAAATAAATATCAATGGAAAAATTACACGACTTGATCTAACTCCAAAGTAAGCAATTTATTTGCTTATAGTAAAGTCAACCAACGATACTAATACATAGAGATACATAATATGTACATAGTCAAATAGATTTAATAAACACCCAAACCCAGAAATACAAACAACTATGCTCATCACATAAATGTTCGTCCCTTAGGGAATCGATCCCAAGCCCTATTGATGCGTAGTCAGGTTCGCTGACCACTCAACCAACGGGACGGTCATCTTAATGTATCCTAGCTGTTGCCAGCGACTTCGTCCGCGCGGACTTCGTTTACTCCGCACAGCACCTCCCCGTAGGTGATAGCGTGATAATATGTAGCCTATATGTTGACCCGACCTTTTAGTAATATTCATGCAAAATTTGAAGTAAATCCATGCAGTACTTTTTGAGTTTACCTCGGACATACATACAGACAAACAGATAAACAGACAAACAGACAAAAATTCTAAAAACTATATTTTTGGCTTCGATATCGATTGTAGATCACGCCCCAAGTATTCTTTAAAAAAAATATTTAATGTACAGTTTTGACTTTCTTACCATTTTATTATATGCATAGATATAGGCTATGGAAGTGCCGATGATGCTGTCCATCAATAACCGCAGGAAAGTGCATGTTTGCTTTTCTATGCTATAAAAATTAGATAAGGCAAGTCATTAAAGTGATTACAATAAAGATAATACCCACCAGTTTATTTCCAAGCTATAAAATTCCAGCAAAAAGCTCTATATTTTCCGTTTGTTATATTTTAAAATAAAAGACAGATTACAAAGACAGAGGGGAACAAGGTCGCACAATTTTTATGTCAGGTCACGAAACTTGAATTTTAATAGGGCTGCATTAGGTTGGCTGGCTGGAATAAGTTCCGGAACCCTTCGGAATAAATAATCATTTGTTGACAGAAGACACAATTTTTCACTCTTTGATGGTCAGATCACGTCGTTAGGTAAAAGGTTTAGGAAGCCCGACGCATAATAATTTTGGCTTAACGGTTTAAAGGATCTTATTCTACAACGTCTGTTTCACCTGCAATAAATTATCGTTACAAAGCTTCTTGTAGTTGGTTTTTTTTTACGCTATGTCACAAAATCTGTCTCTGTTCATAACTTCGACCAACTTTCCAAAAATAGAGAAAGCTCTCGATTTGGCTGCATTTTTTATATTGTTTTTATATCACTGGACAGCAAATAAGCAGATGGCGATAGTTTCTGGTTCCATCAGGAGAGCCCCCGATGGAAAGAGAAACCATTGCCTATAGATACCAAAGATGTTAATGGTGTGTTGATATCTTTGTGGCGGGATGGCAGTGCCACATGCACAAGTCTACCGGCTACCTTACTCTCCAAACCGGAACAAAAATGACAAGTACTAACGCTATTGCGACAGTAATTGATAAGGTGGTGGTACCAAATAAGCGGTCACCTTGGATCTCCTACATTTAAGGAAATCGGATTTTATGTTTTTATTCGGTTGTTTTGTTTAAGAGTATGTACATTCGTATATCGTCATATACAAATTCGATCCAAGTTCTGTTGATTATCTGAAGGAAGTTGGGAGTCGGTTATCATAGGTTTACTGTGCTTATTTTATGTTTTTCTTCTTTTCCATAAGTGGGTCTCAGCCACTCGACGACTCAGCAACTTTTTACGTAAGGTTGGGGATGCCACAATGGTTTACAGCTCGTAAATAAAATAGTATACATGTGTGTATATATCATTTGTCATATAAATGTAGTGTAGTAATGTGTATTTTTATTAATTGAATGAATTTTTAATCCATATTAGTTAAAAATATTAGATTTCTGCAGTCTTACGCAATGTAAATTTTAGCTGTATCAAATTTCCTACTCCACTGTTCGCGTAATTGTCTTAAGAAAGGGGTGTAAAGTTTTCACCCCACGTATACGGCATATTAGGTAAGTTGACCTAAACCTTCAAGGGGGTGATAAGGTACCTGATTTTCATTCCAAATAAATTAAAAAAATAGGCAGTATTTACGTAACTACATATTTATCTATGCGCTTGCGCGAACGTATTGGTGCGCATGAATTATGAATATATTAGATAATTAGGTTAAAATTTAAGGGTATGTTTTTTTATTTATTTTGAATGGAATTAGATACCCTATTACCCCCTTCAAGGTTTAGGTCGACTTACCTAACAGGCCGTATATTGTTCCAGCCCCTCCTTTAACAATAGATCAACTGTTTTACTGCTTTTTCATACTTCTGTGTTTATTTGTAGTTTGTGTATGTAGTATACAAAATTTCAATTAAATCAGTCCAGGGGGCTTAGAAAAAATAGCAATAAAAAACGACAACGAAGTTAGAAAAAAATTAAATGTATTGAGTTGTCATAAAACGCGCTAAATCACGTGATTAATCCGTCAACTTTATCGCAAATTGTTAACCAAGGTTGTAATTCGTAATGACACTATAAAAGTAACGAATTGTTTAAACACACAATTCACTGTCTAGGGTTTGGTTAGCAGTTACATTGGCTTTATTACTTCTTCATAACAAAAAAATTAGACACAACAGTCGCGATTAAAGTGTCATATTTACTAGGATATGATTTTTGATATCTAACAGATGATGAATTTAGATATCGTTTCGCTACAATGCGATGTTACTTTGACTAAGCTCCCAGTAGTTTCAGAGTTGTGACAAACAGATTGACAGAGAGTCAGACACATGATTGATCCTATAAAGGTTCAGTTTAAATTAGATACGGAACCCTAAAAATATTTTGAACGTACAGGTGTTAAATAACCAGAGCAGCTATAGTTCCGATAACAGTAACTTGCTGAAGCACTCTCTGTAAACTAGTTTCGGTATAAATTACAACTAAGGTTCTATTGCAACAGTTATATATTTCAGTGATACCTCAGCTAAGGTATCCCCACATTCGGTCCGTGAAGTGCATACCTTTGAGATTGTGCTGAGATCTGCAACTAATGTGCATATGAGTTATGGATAGTCTCGGATATTTTTAATACGAGTACATATTACTTTGTAAGTCTGTAAAGAATAGACCACCTGCTATTCTGCTAGGGAATTTTTCAAAGACGGACAAATAGTCAAATTGGCATTTTTGAAGGTATATTCCTCATGTGGATCCATTTTAATTAAGTAAAGATACCGCCTCGTTGGTCGAGTGGTTAGCGGCCCTGATTACACGATCAACGTGGCTCGGGTTCGATCCCCGACGGGGACAGGCATTTGTATGATGAGCATAAATGTTTGTATTTCCGGGTTTGGGTGTTTATTATATATATTCTGGTATTTATATATGTATTTATATGTATTAGTATCGTTGACTAACACCCATAACACAAGCAAATAATTTGCTTACTTTGGGGTTAGATCAGTAAGTGTAATTTGTCCCGTGAATATTTATTATTTATTATTATTATTTAAAGATCTGATAATAATAATAATACCGCTGGACAAATTACATAAATCGATCTAACCCCAAAAGTAAGCAAATTATTTGCTTGTGTCATGAGTGTTTGTCAACGATACTAATACACAGAAATACATATATAATACATACATTAAGAACACCGAAATCAGAAATACAAACATTTATGCTCGTATTTCTGGGTTTGGGTGTTTATTAAATCTATTTGACTATGTACATATTATGTATCTCTATGTATTAGTATCGTTGGTTGACTTAACTATAAGCAAATAAATTGCTTACTTTGGAGTTAGATCAAGTCGTGTAATTTTTCCAGTGATATTTATTTATTTATTTATTTATATGTAAAAGCGTACGTTGACATCTGTATTGTTGGCTTCAAATTACAAACCATAAATTAATTTTGTTTTGAACTGTTGATTTACGTAAATAATAATAATAATAATAATTAATTCAAAAACATGTCCATATTTGTGTTAGAAAATACATTTTTAGAAACTACAATTAGCGAATGTTGTTTGATTGGCAGATAAAATTAATTTAGTACAGTTTCAGATTTTAAGATCCCAAGTGTACTAAAACTATATAAATCGTCCTGGTGTCACCTGAGATATGTGCAGGTTTAATCAATGCTGTAGTATTTGTGAGTCCCAACGATTCACCAGTACGTTTAGAACACTGAGTGCTAAGTGTGAGTTTTTCTTTTCGCATTCTATCGTGAGCGCTTTTCGAGTTTACTAGGAATTTGTATGTGAGTTGTACAGCGCCACCTAGTGGTAAACTGGTTTCTCACGTTTGTCAACGAGTGTTTGTCAACGATACTAATACACAGAAATACATATATATAAATATACATTAAGAACACCGAAATCAGAAATACAAACATTTATGCTCGTATTTCTGGATTTGGGTGTTCATTGTTGTGATCTAACAGAACAGTTACGAAGATATAGAAAATGAAAAGTCGTTCGCTGCATTTTTACTGCGTTAAAAAAATATGGAACACTAATTGTACATGACGGCGTCCGCGTCATCAAATGCAAGAATATTGTAAACAACAGGTGTACGCCGGAGCCACCGAGCGCATCGTTCGATATCCCTACTACTCAAATTGTTTTGCTACCTGTATAAAAGGCTCTGAGCGCCCTCCGTTCGGGCAGTCTAGGCTCTGGCGTGGCTCGGTACACTTGTTGTATCTTGCTAGTAGCTTATCCTTGACTCTCGGATAATTAATTTGTGCAAACAAGTTAATTATTATTGTCAACTATAAATTAGTCGCAGTACAATTTATAATTGACTATCTATTGCTTAAATTATGACTTATTTGTAATAGGGAATAATTAAGTTACTTGGAATTGTTAAACCAGAACTAATCATTAGTGATGGAAAGCTTTAATAGTGATTTTATGATATTTATTTGATACAAGTTGAACAAAATATAAAGAGTTGTTATATTACCACATCCGCATTTTATTTATTATATCTGACCCACTTCCTACATCAGAAGTGGGATCGCATTCACTCCCACTTCAGCATCAAACCATTTCGGTTAATTATGTAGAGCAGTAAATGTCTCTTTTCACTTGTGGTATGAAAACTATTCTTTGAAAAATAGCAGAAAATATTAATTCACGATCTGTAAATGCATCTACTCCCCTTAAGTTGATATACTTTGATTCTGATGAAGCAGACGATACGACTAACTGGTGTCCTCCTCCTAGCTTCGTATTCTCCATTACTGAGGGTCGTAACCTCCTCATTAGATTGTTCTTGATAGCATAATATTATGCCATTGGACTCTATCTTCAGCGGCGTGCAGATCATCATAAAACATTTTAGACATAAGATTAGTGCAAACCTGGTCTGACCATCGCATAGGAGTACGACCACGTGGTCTTTTGTCTTCTACTTTTCCGGTCACTATTAGCTTTTCGAGATTGTCTCCTTGCTTTCTAGAGATGTGGCCGAAGTATTATAGAATTCTTTGAAGGCACGTAGCAGACAGTCTGGTCTTTACTCGAAGTTGTTTTAGTATGAAGGCGTTGGTCCTGTGTGCTGTCCAAGGGATACGTAACATTTTCCTCCAGCGCCACATTTCAAACGCATCAATGCGACGTCTGTCTGCAGCTCTTAGTGTCTATGACTCTGCGCTGTACGTAAATATGGAGAACACCAGCGTACAAACCAGCCTCTGCTTTGTTTTTAATGAGATGCTTCTGTCGTTCCAAAGACCCTTCATCTGACTCGTAGGATTTTTGTCGTGTAACTTACTAGCTGGTGTACCTCAAGTAAAATAAATATAGAAAAGAAAAAATTAGACGGTTGATCTGATCATTGTAGCTACTCACTCACTTAAGATTCATGCCGTCACCTACTTCACAAGCTGCTGTCTTGGCAAGCTATATTATGACTTGAAGATCTCTTCCTTTTAGACTTAGATATGAACCGATTTAAGAGCACCACTGTATTTCGAGGAAGTTACAATTTTTGTGATAGAATCGAACATCGTAACAACTATTGCCGTGATAAACAAAAACTTATCTCAAATAATTTTTGCTTGCAGCGAAAGCAGGTCGTCTACCACTATCTCTGGTGGCGTGTCCAGCGGCCGACCACCAGTGGTCTGCTGTATGTTGTGACCCCGGCTTCCATTTGTCCGAAGCACTACAAGAAGAAAGAAGTTGCCATATCAAGTTCCGAAAACAGAAAACCAGTCAACATCTGTTCCAGAGCGTCACATGGTGTATTACACTAAGTGAAAATTAATTATTTTTTCTATTTCACTCTGGTTCAGAAGGCCATATCTAACAAATATCTTGTGATTCCTTTGTAAGAGAACGGTTTTATGAACAAGAATCCAAGTAGTCGCTTGTCCTAATGTAATTTCCACTCAACAGATCAAATGTTTAAGCACAGGGCAAAATTTAAATTTGGAGGTCATATTTCACGTTTGACCTAATGAGTCTTAATAAAATTTTTTCGTTAGGTCGCAAAATTTTGGAGCAAGGTAGAATAGGAACTAAGCGACAACAGGTTAATGCTTAGCAATACTTAAACACTTAATCCTGCTCAGTTTCAAATTCTGCTAGCGAGAGTATAGTAAACACTGACCTTGTAGGTAAAGACAGAGCGCGCTTGGTAGATATTTTTATAACAATTGACAACCAATTGAATTAAAACCGTCGAGCTGAAATCGAATTAGTTGACCCCTTGAAGATCGTTAATAAGCAATCTTAAAATTTACTATCAACTAAACTCAAACTAATATTAAAAAAAAAGAAAACAGTACAGATTTACATCTTCTTGCGACAGGCACATATAGAGCTAACAGTCGGTCCGAATATGTGATGCGAATCTTGTAGGGTTTAATAATGATAGCGCAGTATAATTCTCTGACAAATCATGGCAAGAGCGGTTAGGTAATATTTAACACGTGCTCAGCAGCATTAGGTTTGAGATTCGGCAACTAACAAAAACTCGCAAAAGTATCTACAAGCTTTGAAGATCCAGTGTATCCAATAGAATCAAAAAATCAGCCCAATCGGACATTTTACGGTTGAGTAGAGGTAATGAAAGGTTAAACCTTTTAGTGTAGGTGACTTTGTCTTTGTTAGGAATGTAGAACGACACTAAACGAGACTTGACTCAAAATATAAGGGCTCCTTAAAAGTTACCGCAATTTTAGAAAACAAGTGCGCCCATGATAGCCTCTGCGAAGTTCCCCATATTCCTGTAGGGTTTCTTGAGGTACCTATATGAAAATTATAACAAGGATGACGTGACGGCGTATACTCATGATAATGATCTTGTTCATAAAACTGGTCCAAACAATATTGATAGAAATGCAGTGTATATTGTAAATAGTTAAACAGTCAGAGTTTTTAATATCTTCGAACTACCTGCGAAGGAGATTCTCTAATCTTGTAATAACTAATGCCACTGTTCATAAGGATGCATCATCAGCAAAAAAACACGATATAAAATAAACGAAAAAAAAATGTAGTAAAATGACGATAAAAAAAATATCACTAAAAATGTAAGTAAAAAAAAAAGCAAAAAAAATTAAAGGAAATGGGAGTCTTATAAGAAAAGAAATCGATGTAAAAAAAAAGTAAAAGAAATAATTTAACAAAAAATTTAGGATTGCCAAAAGATGCAGGATTGACAAAAAAATGTAGGATTGACAAATGTGGGATTGCTAAATGTAGGATTGCCAAAAAATGTAGGATTCACAAAAAAAAAGTAGGATGGACAAAAAATGTAGGATTGACAAAAAATGTAGTATTGACACAAAAAATGTAGGATTGACAAAAAATGTAGGAAGATTAGAGTCATTGAAGGGAGTGTCCGGTCCAATGACTCAGCTAAAGGGGTTCATTCCGGTCTAGCCTTTTGGCTACAGGGATTGTAACCCGGTCTAGCATTAGCTACAGGTTTTCCGGTCTAGCACTGTCAGCTAAAGGGATTTCCGGTCTAGCACTCTCAGCTAAAGGGATTTCCGGTCTAGCACATTAGCTAAAGGGATTTCCGGCCTAGCACACTCCAGTCTCCGGTTTTTAACAGATGAGAGGGAGCTTAGTACACTCTAGTCTCCGGTTTTCAACTGATGAGAGGGAGCTTAGTACACTCCAGTCTCCGGTTTTTAACTGATGAGAGGGAGCTTAATATACTCCAGTCTCCGGTTTTTAACTGATGAGAGGGAGCTTAATACACTCCAGTCTCCGGTTTTTAACTGATGAGAGGGAGCTTAGTAAAATCCAGTCTCCGGTTTTTTTTAACTAATGAGAGGGATTCCTAGCTTAGTAGGATCCAGTCTCCGGTTTCAAAACTAACGAGAAAAGTTTAATAATTGTAGTTGCTGAAGGGGTTACCGGACCAGCACAATATTGTAACATTTTCCTAAAAGATCACGCTAATTACAGAGTTGTAAAAAAAAGATTATGTTTAGTTTTCTAAAAGATATGTCAGGATGAACGAGGCGTTCATTGTCCTCAGATGTATAAAGATGCGCACACGAGGACGTGTGCATGTCAGTATGGCCGTGACGGCGTCCGCGTCATCAAATGCAAGAATATTGTAAACAACAGGTGTACGCCTGAGCCACCGAGCGCATCGTTCGATATCCCTACTACTCAAATTGTTTTGCTACCTGTATAAAAGGCTCTGAGCGCCCTCCGTTCGGGCAGTCTAGGCTCTGGCGTGGCTCGGTACACTTGTTGTATCTTGCTAGTAGCTTATCCTTGACTCTCGGATAATTAATTTGTGCAAACAAGTTAATTATTATTGTCAACTATAAATTAGTCGCAGTACAATTTATAATTGACTATCTATTGCTTAAATTATGACTTATTTGTAATAGGGAATAATTAAGTTACTTGGAATTGTTAAACCAGAACTAGTCATTAGTGATGGAAAGATTTAATAGTGATTTTATGATATTTATTTGATACAAGTTGAACAAAATATAAAGAGTTGTTATATTACCACATCCGCATTTTATTTATCATATCTGACCCACTTCCTACATACATTTTTCTATAATGACATGATGGTATGGTACTTAGTCGAAACGCTGGAATACTCTTACACCTATTTTATAATTACAATGTTAGTGATGAATATTAGGCTACACATATTTTGCACTGAGTGAAAGAGATAGATGCATGACAGCTTGAGTGTATAATACCTATATATAAATACGCGAAGGAAATACTTTGTATCCCTTTTTAAGACCATTATGCGAACGATGGATGATGAAATTTGGCACAGATACAGTTTACATTGCGTAGGACTGCAGAATCCTAATATTTGTAATTAAAATGCATCAAAAATACATTAAATTAACAAATAATAAACATTAAATACACAACGTTCATGTGATATACATGATAATATACACTCATATATTCTATTTTCTTTACAGTTAAAGTCAGTTATTAATCTCAAAATAGACTTAGTCGATATTAAATATTCACTATTTTACCGAAAACTTTTACCACGTCTTCCTTCAGGAAGAATAAGCTATCTGCCATTTTGTTAAATAGTACTTAAAAGATGAACAATTACCTCAAATTCTCTCTACCATTGTTACCACTATGTGGTAGAATTACGCAACGTCTTACTCAGGTCTTATGCCACTGCCTTAACTATTCCTGTGTTGTGTTCTAGCTTAGAGATTAAGGTAGCCGGTAAATTTATGCATATTGTATTACCATTCCGCTACACGGATAGCACCGAACCAATAACTTCGTGGGTGTCTATAGCTTATTACTATCTCTTTCCATCAAGAGAGCCAACTTCTTGCTTGCTATCTTATAGACAGTTAATTGCATTCCAATTCCTTAGCATTTTTTTTTCACATATCATAAAATAGCAAACACACAGATGGATCTAATGGAGACAACCATTGCCTATAGATACCAATGATGTTAATGATGCGTTGCTATCCTTGTGTCGTGGTTTTAATACTGCATTCATAAGTTTACCTGATAACTTACCCTCTTAACCGGAACACGACAGTGACAAGCACTGATGCTATTGTGGTAGGAATAGGTAAGGTAGTAGTACCAGACCCGGGTGAAACAATGGGGAATTCTATCACCACAAGAGCCACGATATCAAAGACTCGTATAGCCAATCATTCGTCTTTTATGAACTGCCTGACAAAAAGGTAGATGGTCTATACTTCAAAGGAGGCCTAGCCCATCATTGTGTTTGGGACCTTTTTGAAGAATACAAAAACTAATAATAGCATTGTGTTCCTTTAGCAACAACAGTTGCGAAAAAAGGAACACTATGCTTTTATTAGGGTTTGCATAAATTACATGTGACATCCTCCACTACAACAGTAATATATATTTTAAGTATTTCGCATATAGTCAAGTCAAACTTTTGCAACTTTGTGCTAAAACCAAGAAGTACCCATATTATATTATGGGGAAAAAATAATTAAAATACCCTGGAATAATTAGAACCTCCGAAGCAAAATAGCCATCCAATTTAGTATGTAATTCTTGTACCTATGCGCTCTTTAGTCCGTCTGTAGTATCGTAGCTCGCAAGAAATGCATTTTTTTTATTATTAAAAAGTTTCATAAAAAATATTAAAAATATTATAGAGTCATACAAACTATTTCAGGTGACCGAATTTCTTACTTACTTGCATAAAATATGTGTTTAGGTTGAGAGAATGGTGATGTTTTTATTTTCCTTAACAACAATTTAAGCAAGGAAAAAAAAATGTTAGTCAGCCATTATGAAAAAAATGAGGACAGTAAATTAACTAAAGATCGTAGCAGGACAATCTTTTTTAAGCTAATCAAGGCAGAGTAATAACGAATTTATTTATACGTAAAAGGATAAGAAGTATACGGAAAAAATTTAAAAAAACGTGATACATCTAGATTCTATTCACATGCAGTTATATTCTCCCGCTATTTTCAGCAAACGATATTGAATTACAAATATCTTATTGCATTAATTGATGCAGTGCTATATTTTTTACAGGCCTTTATTTAATTTCACCTATCTTGGATTCTGCCTGTAACCAAATCTTGCAAGTTAAATTTGACCCATTTTCCAATGTCCGATTGAGCTGAAATTTGGCACACACTTTTTATGGTTTCCGTGACAATGTATGATTCTTTACAGTCGTACTCTGCCAGTATGCGAGTTAGTCGGTATGCATGAGGTATCGCAACTCCACGAAAACTTACACTCGCGTAGAGTGAGGTAGTGTTCGTTTCTCCTGAAGATGCTTCGGTTTCGAGGTGAAACGTGCGTTAAGTACGTACATGAATTGTGTGCTTTTGTGATTGGTGCCGGCGTGGTCGTGGTTGTAAAAGTGTGCTGGATGTGGGCGGATAAGTGTGCCGCTGGGGTCTTCGTTTGATCCGTACCATCGGTGAGTCTTATCCATTTATTAAACCGACGTCTCTCTTTTCGGTACCATCACGGAGGATACATAGAACGGTTCGCGGATAATAGCAAATTTAATTAATTTCACCTTTTCCATGAAAACTTTTTAAAACGTTTTCATCTTTTCAATCTGACGACGCTAGTTGTAACATTTTCGAGTACCAGAGTACAGCTAGTAGTAGGTACATAAAATGGCAAAAATCATGGTTACCCTGCAATATACGACGTGATAATCATTATAACGAGCCATCTTATACGGTCAAGGGGTGTGTTAGCGTGCAGACGATGTTATAATATCAAGAATTTTTTTCACTTTTTAGCGTGAAAATTCTTCAACATTAAATTCTATTAAGATATTGCTAAAAGTTTAACACTAATTATCAACTATTACGTTTTTCCCTCTCTCAACTTTATAAGTTAAAAACCTCACACACGTTCCTCTGGCATAACATCAGTGCTAAAACACATATGTAATGAAACATGAAGGTATAAATCAATATTATAAATGTGAATTTCATATACAATGATAAACTCATTAAAGTACTTTTATAATACTCCTCAGTGCACGCCATTTTTACAAATGTTACGCTTCATATATGAATATAATATATTCATATATGAAGCGTAAAATTTGTCTCCCTTTTTAAAAAAATGGCGTGCACTGAGGAGTATGAAATTAAAGTTTACACAATTAAGAAGTGCGAAAGCCTGTATTTTTATATTTTTCTAGCTGCAACGTACAGCCTGCTAGATTATAAAAGTTATGGTGAATTCCGCGGAAACAACTAATTTTTCCGAGATAAAAAGTATAAATAGTACAAATACTATTCCAGATCATTATCTACCTACATTCTAATTTTTATCCAAATCGGTTTAGCCGTTTTTGCATGATTGAATAATAAACATCCATCCATCCATACATCCAATCTTTCGCATTTATAATATTAGCTACTTAGTGCATCCCGCTGCATTACAAAAGTTTTTCGTAAATCCCGCGGAAACAACTCATTTTTCGAGATAAAATGTAACCTTTATGCTATGCCAGGTTATCACCTACCGGCGTGCCAAATTTCATCCAAATCCGTTCACTAAGTTTTACATGATTGAGTAACAAATATTCATCCATCCATCCAAACATTCAAACACTAAACTTTTGCATTTATAATAATATTAGCTTTCACCTGCGGCTTCGCCCGCGTGGTGTTAGTAATAAGCAGCCTATGTCCTTCCCCAGACTATAGACTATTCATATGAAATATCATCACAAACGGCTTTGCATTTTAACCGTGAAATATACATCACGGATAAACAAATAAACAGACAATTAGATGTCACTTTAATTTTTAATATGTAAAGTAAAAATTAGTATGCATATAATTGAATTTATTGAAAGGCGTATCTTACAGTAGCAGCAAAATATAAAAATCTGTTAACTGCTCGACCTAGCAAGCTATTCCCGAAACTTTCTGCTAAATTAAGTTTTTTTTTTGCTTAAAGGAGTAAAAATATACCTAAGCATAGATTTTTGTTCTTTTTTATTTTAATTTTTGAAAATGTATTTTTAAGCACGATGATTCATTTTTTGAGCTGTAAAATGTTGTCTTGACCACAAAATTGATTACTTGAAAAATATCGATATACCTAATAGAGTAAAAATTTGTTTAGAAAATTTCCGCCATTGATAAGTGCCGAACAGATAAACCGATTTTGATGCAATTGGCGATATTTGACGAAATTTTAAAGTAAAACTTCTTTATAATAGTTGTTATTTGTATTCGAAAAAAACGAAAATGCGTCACGATAAAAAAACAAACACATAAACGTATAGAATGAAACCGGGCATGAGAATGAAACAGAATACCTACATTAAATAGTATTTCATATTTAAAATATCATCTAATTAATGGTTCCAGCTACGAATTAAATGGATATGACTTTCGAGACAATTTCTCAGATTGTCAGTGTAGCTTGCAATTACATACATAAATACAGTGCTATACTACTTACCAATGGAATACCTCAAATCTACTCTACAAAACCCTAAAAAACCTTTGAAAACTAGCTCAGTTGCAAGAGCGTTGTTTAACTTGTAGTCAAGAAGGTCGTTAATTCAATTCTAGACGTGTCAAATTTACTCTGTTTAAAAAGTAAGAATTGGTTGAGTTTTCCCCTGTGTTGGTTCGGGCTCCTTTGAAGAATATGCCAACTGCCGTTCTGCCAGACAGGTCCTAAAATGCGACCGATTGGCTATGCGAGTCACTATCATTGTGGCTACTAAGTGGAAGAGTTCTGCATTATCTTGCCCAAGTCTGATAGCACCACCTTGCCTATTCTTGCCGCAATAGCGTCAATGCTAGTCATTGTTTGGAAGGTGAGACAGCTGGTAGATTTATGCATGTGGCACTAGACCTCGCCACAAAATAGCAATTCACCATTAACATCTTTGATGTCTATAGGCGATGGGTACTCTTTATTTATTATTATTATTCTTTACAACAAGAGACCCATCTGCTTGTTAGCTCTATTATGATTGGTAGCGTCTTGCCCGGCTCAGATGGCAATGAACCAATAATCTTTGATATCTATAATGCAATGCTTATGACTTAAAAATACCTGTCAATTGGTATTTTTTTCATTTTCTATTCTGAAATAAAAAGCATTAATATAAGCAATTAAAACTAAGTGGAAGTTCAAAACTTCAAAAAATATTTATGGATTTCATAACCATTTACCCTTTTTTAGAGTGAATCATAACCATTCGAAATCCAAACTTAAAGAAGAAGCCAAGGCAATTTAGTTTGCAACTTTTCACGAACCTTTCCATGTGACTTTTGCAAGTTTGTCGAAACAATGAAATTAAGGCAAGGAATGGAAAAATTTCACCAAAGTTTTTGAAGTAAGGTCACAATAACTGACCTTCGACATTTACATTTCTACCGTCAGCAACTTAAAAATATAAAGTATTTTTTATATCCTAAGATAGAAAACAAGGAGACGGCTCTCTTGATGGACACAATAATCGCCGACAGATACCAAAGATGTTAATGATACGTTGCTATACTTATGGCGGGGTCAATGCGATGTCGTTATGGCGTTTGACCGTGTAGTGTAAATTAACAAATACATTCATTATTAGTTCCATAATTGTTCTATAGAAATACATGTAATGCGTAATATGTTCCATTTTTATTTTCATAAAAAAGACTTCAACTATATACTATATAACTATATACAAAACAGCTCGCCATCGACGTTTTCTTATATTAGGCTTTTTTAGAAAAACAAAATCTGTCTGGGCGATTAGTTCCACATCAGTTCTAATCACTTACACACTTTTTACTCATTAAATTCATTACATTAATAAAATAGAACTGGAAAGAAAAATAAAGCTAACGATGTATATCTAAGATAGTTTATTTCTTTTTCTCAATATGGGAGTAGATTTCTCTCAACGGGAGCACTTAATTTTTATTAAGTAGGTATAATGTTTTAACTTTTCTCACGTATATTGTAATAAAAAACACAAAACTGAAGAACAAATTATTCCTCATTCTCTTAGCAAATAATTTAAAGATATTTATAATATAGATGACTGAACTACTTTTATTTCGCATTGAGACATTACAAGTTACTATTAGCAGTTGTCATTTATACCACTACCACAACGTTCTCTGCCGATATTCAAACGTCGTTGGATTTTGTTTTTACAGGTAAAATTTTATTTTTGTAAACTCGCTGCAGTTTTTTCGCCTTGTCTCTTCTTTACTATTCACAATACTGGACCACACAAATCCAATTACATTTTTTAAATCCCATATTTGGGTGCAAATGATAACTTAATAGTAGCTTGTAATATTTCAATGTGAAATAATAGCTATTCAATACCTATCCTTAAATTATTGGCTTAGTAAAGGAAGAATAATTTGTTCTTCAAAATTTTATGTTTCTACGAATATTATAATAAAACATGAAAAATGTTAAAAATTATACTAAATAAAAATTAATGACTGCCATTTGAGAAACTTACCACCATGTTAAGTGACAAAAATAAACATTTTTAAAAATACATCGTTAGCTTTATTTTTCCTTTCAGCTCTACTTTATCACTTCAATGAATGTAATGAGCCAAAGGTGTGTAAGTGAACTGATGTAGAACTTAATCGGTCAGATAAATTTTATTTTCCTATAAAACATCGCTGACTAGCTGTCATAGTTGAGGTCTTTGTTATGAAAATAAAAACGGAACAAATTACGCATTACATATATTTCGATAAAACTAATATAATACTAATAAAAGTATCTTCACTAATAATTTAGTGTATTCGTGAATTTGCACGACATGATCAACGCGAAGTACAACGCCACGCTTAATGCCATATTGTAAGGAATACCTACCCTACATTTAGCGATTAAGGCGAGGCATCGAGACAAACGGAAAAAAACTGGTTTGATAAATCACGTTTTTTTGTACTGATTATTAAATAAAAAATTTACAAAAATTACACGATATACCTGAAGATATTACCTAAGGAATGTGCTAACTTATAACATGATAGAATGTACTTTACTCGATCATATAAAATTCCGAAAATAGACTAAAAAATCTCTAAAACAAATAATTTGTTAATAATATTTCTAATCTTCCACATGATTTATATATGGTGATATTTAGTTTTAAATACAAAAAGAATGCACTAAATTTTGGTTTTCAGCTAAGTCTTATATTTACTTATCCGAAAATTAACACGTTTCCCAGCGGTTTCAGAACACACCGCGCCGCCCATTTCCTATAGAATTGACGCGCGTCAAAATACCTTGCCTTAATATGCTCTGCCACAAATGAGAGAACACGATGTACTATTTCATATGGACAACGGCCCTTGCTTCAAATGTTAGGAACTACCTTTCCTATATAAACCACGTAATCAATTATATTACATTTATATTTCTTTTTACATTGCTATTATCACTAACAACTAACAACCTTATTTTATTCTTTCCAATATTTTACATCTTATTCATTCTCATAACTCTCATAATGATTATATCACTTAACAAAATACATTACCTTACATTACTTTAATGCACGCTCAAGAATGATCTCAATACTGTTACTTTTATAGTTTACTGGAGGCCAACTGTTCGGCACGACTTGCTCTTTCGAGCCTCGTCGTCAAAGTTCATATCTTTAACAACTTCTAACTGTCATCCCCACGTTTAAAGAAACCAGTTTAAAATAATTATTTCGCTTATTTATAATAATTTCGGGCGAAATCTTGCTTTATTAAATAAAACCTAACAATATGCATAAGTTTACCGGCTATCTTACCTTCAAAACACGACACAACAGTGACAATCCCTGACGCCACTGCGACAGGAATAGGTAAGGCGGTGGTACCAGATCCAGATCCAGGCGAGACAATACATTACCCTACAGTCTACCACCTAGTAAACATGGTGGTAGTGACTCGCATAGCCAGTTGTTCCCATTTTACGAACTGCCTTGTAAAACGTCAGATTCAGGAACCCGAACTAACACGGGGTAAAGGTTTTTTCTTGTGGCGTAATGCTTGACCACTACATTTCTATGAGGAAAACTAAATGTTTGTTTGATGTTTAATAAAGTACAACATTTATATTTTTTGAAATTAACATGAACATATAAATTTTTTGAAATTTACAAAAAAAAGTATCATCAGGATCAGTATGTGAGTAATGTAGATAGCATTAGAATGTAAACTTACTGACAGTTATTTTATTTTTATTTAAAATAGTTAAAAAGCAATATATAATACGTCATGCTGAACTTTCTTCTATGCAGTTAAAATCCAACCAAGCGTAAAATTAGTTCAGATAGTTCGGATAATGTGGAGCCAAAACTATCTCAGTTTAAATAGTGTTGATAAAAGTTTGTGTACTTCCGGGTCCAACTCTCAAATGAAACCATTTGTCAAATATAGATTGGAATATCGTCAAGAATATAATTATTGGTCTGAAATGTTACAGCGATTTTGATTCGAGCTGGAAATAGAGAAAAGGACTGTAATAGTTCCTCTAAATTTAAAAATTTGATTTGAAAAGCTTAAAATCAATAAAACAAAAAAAAATTTTAACCGAAACTTTTTTTTTGTTTCCGTTGTACGGAACAACGTTTTACAAGTAAAACAAATAAAGTGTAAAATAAAATATTAATTAAAAAAAGTTTTTAAAAACAAGATTTTATTCAAAATGTCAGTCGTACTAAAATTAAAAAAATGGCGGCCATCTTGGAGTTATTTTTTTTTCATAATTGGTATCAAATTCCACATTTTGTTGAGGCGGCCATTTTGGATTACAACAGTAGGTACTTATTTTAGATAATTGCATTGTCATCAGAACTAAAGGTGTATTTCAAATTTTAGCTCTATCGGACAATGGGAAGTGAGTCAAATTTAGTTTGTAAGATTTGAAGCACACTAACAGACTTATATGGCAAGTTAATCAAAAGCTTGTAAAAATAGGCCAATTAAACTACATCGCCATAAGAACATCTATACATATCTATATCTATATACATATAATAAAATCGTAGGAAAGTCAATGCATATCCGGGGTAAACTCAAAAAGTACTGTACGGATTTACTTCAAATTTTGCATGAATATTACTAACAGGTCGGGTCAACATATAGGCTACATATTATCACGCTATCACCTACGGGGAAGTAGCTGTGAGGAGTAAACGAAGTCCGCGCGAACGAAGTCGCGGGCAACAGCTAGTAATATTATAAATGCTTAAGAGAATGCACGGAGCAAAATTTATTGCAACTTACTGCAACATCTCACCCGGGTATCTGGTACCACTGCCTTACTTATTCCTGTCCAATAACGTCACTATCATTGTTATGTTCCAGTTTGGAGGGTAAGGTAGTTGATAGACTTATGCGTGTGGCATTGCCATCCCACCACACGGATAGCGACGCATCATTAACATAATATTTGGTATCTATAGGCGATGGTTTCTCTTTTCATCAGGAGGGCCATCTGCTTTTTTGCTCTCTAATGTTATTAGATTATTAAATAGATCTATAAAGTTTTTTGAGACTTTGTAAGTTTCTTTTATTCTACGTATTTAACAAAATCCCGCGGACTACAAGACACCCTTGTATCACGTTATAACGACACCTCTATAATGCCCATTAATGCTGACAAGTATTTTGAATGCTGTTCGAGCGCTCGTATATTAATAAAAGCGTATGTATGTTCGTGTTTGTACGTATGTCAGCAAATTCACTTAGAGGTAAATTTGCTGACACACACAAACAGGTGTTTAAATAATTGTTTTGTGAATTCATCTATATTAATATTATAAATGCGAAAGTTTAGATGTTTGGATGGATATTTGGATGGATGCTTGTTACTCAGTCACGCCAAAACCACTGGATTTATTTAAATGAAATTTGGTACACAGGTGGATGATGACCTGGAATAGCTCATAGGCTACTTTTTATCACGGAAAAATTAGCTGATCCCGCGGGATTCACCATAAACTATTATAATCCACCGGGCTGTTGTCTGCATTTCATATTTAACTGACTCAGGTCTCCTTAAATAAGAAATAATTACCGAGTTTTCATCTCTGGTTTCTACTAATATGAGACCGCATCGTATATTTATTCGAAAGGGGCAACAAAGCAGAAGTATTCTCATAACAGTGTAGCAATGGCGTGCTTGCGGCCGCACTGTTCGGTGGCGGGGACACAAAGCGTGCGTCGAATACCTCCGGAGACAACAGGATATTATGCAATAAAGATATTTCAGTCCGACAGCAAAACGTTATGGTTTTCGAACATATACAGAACATTTTTTATAATAGTGAATGTTTAAACGACCGTTATTAATGTTATTATGTTTTTGATTAGCACCAAAGCGGACAAAATTCTAGTGACAATGCAATTAAATTCTAGTGACAATGCAATTAAATTCTAGTGACAATGCAATTAAATTCTAGTGACAATGCAATTAAATTCTAGTGACAATTCAATTTAATTGTAACTAAAATTTTAGTCGCTATTGTGTTAATGAAAAACATAATAATATTAATAACGGTCGTTAAAAGTATTTACTAATTTAAAAAACTGTCACAAAATACGAGTAGGGAGGCACTATAACATCACGTGCTGTAAGGTCTGCAGTAATAATACAGTTCTGCTGTAAGTGTTACAATTGAACTAGCAAGTTTCAGTGGTAATTCACATTTATATAGTAGTAGTGTATACCACTTAAGCTGTCAGTGATAGTTTACATTTATATAGTAGTAGTGTGTACCACTTAAGCAGTCAGTGGTAGTTCACATTTACATAGTAGTAGTGTATACCACTTAAGCAGTCAGTGATAGTTCACATTTACATAGTAGTAGTGTATACCACTTAAGCAGTCAGTGATAGTTCACATTTACATAGTAGTAGTGGATACCACTTAAGCAGTCAGTGGTAGTTCACATTTACATAGTAGTAGTGTATACCACTTAAGGTGTCAGTGGTAGTTCACATTTACATAGTAGTAGTGTATACCACTTAAGCAGTCAGTGATAGTTCACATTTACATAGTAGTAGTGGATACCACTTAAGCAGTCAGTGGTAGTTCACATTTACATAGTAGTAGTGTATACCACTTAAGCAGTCAGTGATAGTTCACATTTACATAGTAGTAGTGGATACCACTTAAGCAGTCAGTGGTAGTTCACATTTACATAGTTGTAGTGTTTACCACTTAATCTGTCAGTGGTAGTTCACATTTACATAGTAGTAGTGTATACCACTTAAGCAGTCTGTAGTACCTATATATTAATATGTAAAAAGAAAAAAAACTCTCTAAAGCAGCATATATATGCATATATAACAACATAAATCTCAAAATGCAGGATGAAATAAATGTAAATATGTTTAAGTAGAAATTTAATAGATAAAATAAGTATGAAAAAGAAAATACATATACACAAAACTGCAAGAAAAATAATATAAAAGTAAAGAAAATAATAAAAAGAATAAAAATCTCTGAAAAAGATACAACAGAGGGAAGCTGTTTAAAAAAGTAGTCTGTAGTTACGTGTGTGTCAGACTACACTGACGAGGCCACACACAAGGGTCGAAATGCTAATTTTTATATTCGGATTATTTATCAAAAGTAGCAGACGCGTTTTAATTTATGAATCTAAATTATTTTATTTATTTACTTACTAATTTTTCTTTTTTTACTAGCTGCACCGTGCAGCCCGCTGCATTATAAAAGAAAAATTCCGCGGGGAAAAAACCATTTTCGGGATAATTAGTAGCCTATGTACTATTCTAGGTCATCTTCTACCTGTGTACCAAATTTCTAAACTAAACTCTCGCATTTATAATACAGGGTTACTTTTAAAGGTCCGGTCAGTTTTTTAGAGGCTGTTCAGAATCGATATAAGTTCGATTTAGGTGATAAAAAAAATATTAAAAAATTCAGAATTTCACTTTTATCCGATACAAAAAAAGACGCTGCGCTCGGAAACTGCCGCGGTAAAGCTATTTCATAGCATTTTTTATCAACTTATGCAATTGCAATTATATATATGATTACGGTAGTTTTCCAATACAACCAATGCCACCTATAGGCGGGTTGCTGAACTAAAGAGACAAGCGTGATATTTTAAAAGTCATTAAAATTCTGGTATTTATCGATAGATGGAAAAACTAAAAAGTATCACCGCTGTGCCGGTCGGAGTGGGGGGTGTTAGGTTTTTTTCGTTACGGAATTTCTGGATTCGGTCTCCACGCACAAGGCCCGCGATAGAAGCTATGCAATAGCTTAAAACATAACGAATGGACATAATTTCAGTTACGCAAAATTCGAGTTAAAACATTTTAGTTCGAATTTCGAGTAACTGAAATTTAAATGTAAAATAACACACTGCCAGCTTTACAGAGTTCATTCACAAGACTCGTTGCATGCAATTCATGAATTTAGTGGGATATTTTTAAACGATTATTTTTTATATTAAGTATCTTGTAATAATTTTACAATAATAATTAAAAGTCATTTTCAATTAAATATTTAATTCCTAATTTTAATATTTGGCCGGACGTCCGCCGGAGTCCTAAAATATATAAACTATTATTTAGTACAAAAACTCAGTTTTTTGTTATTTTAAATATACTTTATAGATATGAGTCTTGGCAGAATTCTGTCAATCTAACCTAGATTTTTGAGATTAAAAGTTATACTGAAGACTGACGTAAGAAAGACACATCTAAAACACAGACTACTAAGGGAAGGACTAAAGGTATTCCAATTTTATTTAGCTATTATTCCCCAAGCTTAAAAATATTTTTAAAGGCCGCTAAGTTAAGAAGTAGATATCGATCGATACCCCGTTTTGGTCCCGGGCTCCTTTGAAGAATAGGCAAACTACCGTTCTGCCAGGCAGGTCGTAAAAGACAACCGATTGGCTACGCGAATCACTACCACCGTGGCTACTAGGTGGTAGAGTTCTGAATTGTCTCGCCCGGGACTGGTACCACCGCTTCACCTATTCCTTCGTATTCAGAATAATTTTATTACAAATAGCTTGCAAGTATAAGACTTTATTAGTATTGTAAAAAGTTTTATATACATATCTTCACGCCAGATCCCCTATTGGAGAAGGTAGGCAAAGAGTATGAGTGCCACACATCACGATCCTTCCATGTAAAAACTTTTTTCCGGCGTAGGGATGTGACGACCCCATCGCCCACTGGTGGGATAATTTTTGTTCAAAAATTATCTAGCACCGGTGCAGTCAGTCAACCAAATTAGTGGTAGTGCCATATTGCATTTGCAACTGAATAGGCCGGCACGCCCGGGGAGATACCACTCTCTCACTTGACACCGACGTAAAGTAGCAGCTCCGCTGCTGCGTTTCGTCTGGTTTGTGAGAGTCCCGGAGGCCTAACCCCCCCCCCCCCCGCACACTATGAATGCGCTATTTAAAAAAAAAACTACCCCAGGGGGGTACCACTTGCACCAGCAGTGGAGAATCCCCCCCTGAGCGTCCGTGCTCTGGATTCCAGCCAGATCATGGATGCTCAGGCTGCCCTGCGTATTCTGGGGGGGGCAAAATTGCGCTCATAGACAATTCTGTCCGGGGCAAACAGAGCAAGAAGACCATGGCACCCCCTACCACGCTTACTGTGGATTTCTGCAATATCAGGGGCCTTCATTCTAACCTGAACGCCGTCCACTACCATCTCGAGACGGCGAAGCCAGCTTTGCTCTTCTTGACCGAGACACAAATATCTTCTCCGGCTGATACTTCCTACCTCTCCTACCCGGGGTACAAACTGGAACATTCCTTTGTACCGCGGGCTGGTGTGTGCGCATACGTCAGAGAAGATATTTGTTACCGGCGCCTCGGCAGACTTGAAGGTCAGGACCTATCCATCCTCTGGTTACGCGTAGCTTGCGACGACCATCCACGCAGCTACGCGTGCCTATACAGGTCCCATAGCGGGAATACTGAAATTGACCGGCTCATTGAGCGCTTACAAACGGCTGTGGATTCCGTGTTAGAGCAGACCCCCTCCGCAGAGATCGTGATCTTGGGCGATTTTAATGCCCACCACGCCGAATGGCTTTGTTCTCGCACCACCGATCATGCGGGGAGGTCTGTTCACGATTTTGCCTTGGCGTATGGTCTAACACAATTGGTAACCTCGCCTACGCGTGTTCCCGATGTGGATGGCCATACGCCTTCACTGTTGGATCTCCTGCTGACCTCTGACCCGGATCGTTATCAGGTATCGGTGGACGCTCCACTTGGCGCGTCGGACCACTGCCTGATCCGGAGCAAAGTGCCGGTCACGCGCCCATCACGGTCTCCCTTTGCAGGCTGTCGTCGCGTTTGGCACTATAGGTCAGCAGATTGGGACGGGATGCGGTCTTTCTTTGCATCCTACCCATGGGGGCGGTTGTGCTTCTCGCTGGATGATCCGAATGCTGTCGCTGACTCTGTCGCTGATGTGGTGCTGCAGGGCATGGAACTTTTCATTCCGTTTTCTGCGGTGCCCATCGGTGGCAAGTCTCAGCCTTGGTTTGGTCGCCACTGCAAAGCGGCTTTACGCCGTAAGCAGGATTGCTACCGAGCTTGGGCTGCTGCGTCGGCATCTCGTGATGTAAAAACTAGCGCATTACGAAAGGAGTACAACTCATCCTCGAGATTCTTCAAAAGAGCTATCGCCAAGACAAAAGCGGAACACATTGGCAGAATTGGTGAGAAATTAGTTCGCCTTCCTTCTGGCACTCGTGCGTTCTGGTCTCTCGCCAAGGCTGTCTTAGGGAATTTCTACCAGCCTTCATTTCCATCCTTGCACAGAGACGATGACTCTTTGGCCCATACCGCAAAGGAGAAAGCCGATCTTCTGGGCTCGTTCTTTGCGGCCAACTCGACTCTGGATGACCAAGGGAACACACCGCCTACCATCCCGCAGTGTGATAGTTCCATGCCAGAACCGCAGTTTCGGCAGTCAGCTGTGCGTAAAGCACTTCTTTCTTTGGACATCCACAAGTCGAGTGGGCCTGATGGCATCCCTCCTGTTGTGCTTAAAGTATGTGCTCCAGAGTTGGCGCCAGTATTGACGCACCTATTCCGGCTCTCCTATTCACTCGGCGTGGTACCGAATTCATGGAAAACAGCTTTAGTGCATCCCATTCCTAAAAAAGGAGATCGCTCTAATCCGTCAAACTATCGGCCAATAGCCATAACCTCCTTGTTCTCCAAAGTCATGGAGACACTTATAAACTGTCAGCTCCTGAAGTATTTAGAAGAGCACCAGCTGATTAGTGACCGTCAGTACGGTTTCCGTCGTGGCCGCTCAGCTGGTGATCTTCTAGTATACTTGACACATCGTTGGGCGGAGGCAGTTGAGTCCAAGGGGGAGGCATTGGCAGTTAGTTTAGACATAGCGAAGGCCCTCGATCGGGTATGGCATAAAGCGCTTCTCTCAAAGCTGCCTTCCTATGTCAAGTCATGGAGACACTTATAAACTGTCAGCTCCTGAAGTATTTAGAAGAGCACCAGCTGATTAGTGACCGTCAGTACGGTTTCTGTCGTGGCCGCTCAGCTGGTGATCTTCTAGTATACCTTACACATCGCTGGGCGCAGGCAGTTGAGTCCAAGGGGGAGGCATTGGCAGTTAGTTTAGACATAGCGAAGGCCCTCGATCGGGTATGGCATAAAGCGCTTCTCTCAAAGCTGCCTTCCTATGTGCTTCCCGAGAAACTATGCAAGTGGATCACCAGTTTTTTGGCTGATCGGAGCATTAAGGTCGTAGTCGACGGTGCATGCTCCGATCTTAAATCTGTCAATGCTGGTGTTCCCCAAGGCTGCGTGCTATCACCGACACTGTTTCTTCTGCATATCAATGATATGTTGCGAATTAGTAACATACATTGCTATGCGGACGACAGTACTGTTGATGCTACATACTCCGGCCGTAGCGGTATTTCTCGTGAACACGTCGGAGAGGGCCGGATCAAGCTCGTGTCTGAACTCGAGAATCAACTAACTGATGTCTCAGAATGGGGTCGTCAAAACCTTATTACATTTAACCCCAAAAAGACGCAGCTCTGTGCGTTCACCGCAAAAAAAACACCCTTTGTCGTGTCACCTTGGTTCGAAAATACTCTCCTGACAGCCTCAGCCAGTATTGGAATTCTGGGAGTCGACATATCGAACAACGTTCAGTTCCGCGGTCATTTGGAAGGGAAGGCTAAACTAGCCTCCAAAAAGCTTGGTGTACTCAGTAGAGCAAAACAGTACTTCATGCCAGCCCATCGCCTCCAACTTTACAAGGCCCAAATTCGACCTCACATGGAGTACTGTTCTCACCTCTGGGCCGGAGCTCCTCAGTACCAGCTTCTTCCTCTTGATCGCATTCAACGTAGAGCGGTTCGAATCGTCGACGACCAAGCTATTTCTAATCGGCTTGACTCTTTGGCGTTACGCAGAGATGTAGGCTCGCTCTGCATCTTTTACCGTATTTATCAT
Source organism: Apodemia mormo (assembly GCA_036924255.1). Classification (NCBI taxonomy): domain Eukaryota; kingdom Metazoa; phylum Arthropoda; class Insecta; order Lepidoptera; family Riodinidae; genus Apodemia; species Apodemia mormo. The sequence goes on along the minus strand of JAUPFN010000006.1, from coordinate 3,145,939 downwards.
GGGGAGTGTTCCGACGAGTTGTTCGGACTAATGCCTGCCGCTAAATTCCACCATCGGACATCGCGTCAAAATTTAAAGTTCCATCCTCACCACCTCGATGTCTGGAAATCCACAACCGTGCGCTTTTGTCGACACCTTTTGCCTCGCATTACTCCTTTGTGGAATCTATTACCCTCGGGGGTGTTTCCGAATGGATACGACTTAGGGACCTTCAAGAAACGAGCTTATTCATTCTTAAAAGGCCGGCAACGCAGCTGCAATACCCCCGGTATTGCGGATGTCCATGGGCGGCGGTGATCACTTACCATCAGGTGCACCATCTGCTCGTTTGCCCCCTCTACTATAAAAAAAAAAAAAAGATTTAAAAAACATCTAAAAAACAGATCTGTGCTTCACAGTTTTAGTCACTCAAAATTGCTTCTTGCTAACAGTAAAGCTAAATATTGAATTCCGTTTTGAAGAATAATCCACCACCACAATCCGGCAGAACGTGAGGTAGCCACATTGAACTAAAGCGCATTTTTTTTCAATCTGGCGCGTCTACTTGTAATAGGACAAGTTATACGATATGGTTTCGACATCACTACCATGGTGCCAGTACTATACCTATAAATTTCTGCAATATCTCAGCGCCTTTTTTATTCTTACTACAATAACATTAATGGATAATTAAAAAGCGTTTAATGCTTCCGAAAAAAACATATTTTTTGACAATTTAAGTTTTTAGCCCTAAATTGAAGTAAAACGTGAAACCGGTAAAGTCTGCCAGATAAGTTATCCTCCAAACCGAAACACCACAGTGAATTTAACGCTGAAATTGATGCTATTGTGGCAGGAATAGGAAAGGGTGGAGCCTTTCCTATTCCTGCCACAATAGTAATTCCAAAAGCCTTTATGGTACCAAATACCTGGGCGAAACGTTGCAAAACTCTATCACTATGATGGTAGGGACACGTGTAGCCAATGAGTTGTCTTTTACGACCTGCCTGACAGAACGGCAATATCCGTTCTGTCTTTTCTCCATAGGAGCTTGGACCAACACGGCCTTTAAATTTTTTTTGATTTGCTGTTAGATAAAACATATTATGATGAAATTAAAGAATTTTTAGTTTAACTAAAAATTCTTTAATTTCATCATAATTTTAATAAAATTCTTTGTCGAATTCGCCTTAAAAGTATAAATTTAAATGTAATAAAATTTTGTAAATTATTAGGGCGAGCGAAGTGAGCCCTACACTAGGCGACTTTGTATGCAATTTGTGGTACATTTTACTAAAAAAGTATCGCACTTTTAGGTTTGAGCTTTGACATGGTGGTTTAAATTCATGTCTAGATATGTTATCTACCATTAAAATGCTATTTCATAAACATTAAAAAAATAGAAGATACATTTTGCATTATAATTTTATTACTGCTATCGCCATCTATTATAAAACTAACGAGTTAAAATGCTACAAAGCTATACTAGGCGACGATCTGTGCCCTTTAGTGGTAATTTTACTGAAAAAATATCGCACTTTTAGGTTTAAGCTTTGCCGTGGTAGTTTTCTTAATTTTCATTCACTCCATTTTAGTACAATATTAATCTATTAAAACACTTGTACTTTTTAACTTCCCACTACGTGTGTAGATAGGGAGGTAACCGATTTTGCTCCGATTTTCAAAAATGGAGTTTTCACCATATGTCCACGTTTTGTGGTCTTAGGAACCATTTTCGACTATTTTCGCTATGACGTCAGTATGTCTGTATGTATGTGTGTGTGTGTATGTGTGTCAACAACTCATAAGTTTTGTCAACGCCTGGACCGATCGAAACGCGGTTGATGGCATTCGATTGGATTCCGCTCAAATATATATTTACTGAAAATTTAAACCAAATGAGCCCAAGAGATTTTGAGAAATTTTGAAAAAACCCAAAAAAAAATGTGGCGAAACAGTTTTTTTTTAAATAACTTCCATTCCATAATGTATTGATTGAGTACAAAAACTAATCAGCTATATTCCTCAAAAAATTACGGCTATGCATAAATTGCCTCAAAATCAGTTTATTCATTTGGAAGTAATCGTTGACGAAAATTTTGAAAAAAGTGTTTTTTCGACATAATTTCGAAATATTTCAACCATACATTTTTTGGTATTTTACGATATTATAGTACTAAAAAAATTACGTCGAATGCCCTTTTAAAAATCCAAACCGAATCTTATTTTCAAAAATTAATTAATATTAAAATTACGTTTTCTTTAGCAAAGTTACGTAATATTTTTTAAATAACTTTCAGGCTAATATACCGATTGACTTCAAAATCGTATTATCTTTTCTCCTTTAATAACTGCGCCATGTACCGTTAATTGGTTAAAAATCGGTCAATTTGTTTGGGATATATCAATGACGAAAATTTTTATAAAAAAATTTTTTTTGACATTGCTTCAAAATTTTTAAACCTACCGATGTTTTAGCTAAAGTAATATTTAAATTGAGTTGAATGCCATTTGAAAGATCAAAATCTATCATCGTTTCCAAAATGTACAGCTTTTCAAAAATCAATATACTGCCATTTTTATCAAAATAGATGTTTATACTGAAAAAACCTATGCTTATAGTTTTTACTATTTTGAGCTTAAAATACATTAATTTAGCGGGAAGTTTCAGGGATGGCTTGCAAGGTCAATCATTTACAGAATACAGACAGTGATAGGTGACCAGTCTATCAACAACTGGATACTTTTCCAATCCCGGGCAACGTTGTTTTTATCAGCAGACTGAAAAAACACATTTTTGATTTGCCTGGCTCGGGAACTGAACCCCGAGAGTTTCTCTAAGGGAAAAATTCGGAAAATTTATTCGCTGAGTTTCTACCGCAAATTCTTCGTGCCTGCGGTAAGTCCAATATTAATTCTAAAAATTTTCAAAGTTAATTAAATTAAATTTTCTTTATAAGATCAACTTTTATTTTTAAAACTCATTTTTCCTAGAAATCTCTTTTACAAGAAAGTTACCGTAAATAAAAATTGATTTCTATCAATATTAGACTTCAAGAGCGAAGTGGTGGCGCGAGATAGATCTTGAGTTGCTACGTGTTATAGGCAGGTACTATATTATAGGTAGAGCAGAAAATATGGTGTAAAATATGTAGATAACCTTTATAATTGTTCTGTGTAGATAACATTGTAAAGAATTTTTCTTATACATAAGTACTAAAAAAAATATCTTAGAATCATTTTATTTTTTATTTTGGTTTCTGGTTTGGTTCTGCGCCTCCCTTGATACAAAGCCTGACGACGCCTTTGATGCGAATATAATAAATAAAGTCCATGATACAGTAAAAGATGTAATTCACATAAAAATACTTTCCTAAGAATATTACGTCTTGGTAATATAACTTAGCGAGCCGTTACAAAGCTCTGCTTTTTGCTAGTGAAATAACTTTGTAAATTTTAAACATTATGATTAAACGAAAAGTGAAACTTTGTCATTATAAAAATAGCTTGTGATGTAAAATCATTCCTGTACATTGGTAATCTATACATATAATAAAATCGTAGGAAAGTCAAAACTGTATATTGAACATTTTTTTAAAAGAATACTTGGGGCGTGATCTACAATCGATATTGAAGCCAAAAGTATAGTTTTTAGATTTTTTGTCTGTTTGTCTGTATGTATGTCCGGGGTAAACTCAAAAAGTACTGCATAGATTTATTTCAAATTTTGTATGAATATTACTAACAGGTCGGGTCAACATATAGGCTATATATTATCACGTTATCACCTACGGGGGAGGAGCTGTGCGGAGTAAACGTAGTCCGCCCGGACAAGTCGTAGGCAACAGCTAGTAAGTACATAAAATAGAGAAAAAAAGACAAGCCCGCTGAGTTTTTTCCACCAAGTCTACTTAGTGTATGGCCGCGTTCCGATCCGATCAATTACGAAAAAAAAATTATGCAAAAAATCGATACAAAGTTTTAAATGTAATATTGTATAATGATAATTTTTAATTATTTGCACACCATATTACGGTAAAATATGTTAGCAACTTAATTAACTTTTAACAACTTGTAACACCCATATTCTTGCAAATAAATATTTTCATTTTAATCCACTGTTGTTACCTACGCGCTTCCGGTTCGTAATTTGCAATCAAACGCCACTTATATTAAAACCGTGTATTTCCAACACAAAACAACACAATGTAATATAATACTCTGATTAACACTACACAATAAAACACTTCTCTTCTTCACTGTATTACACACTGGTCACTTTGCTTCGCACTACTCGCCCGTACTATCGCTTTCGATCACTGTATCAAAACTGCTTTCTATTTGTCAACACATCACTATTTATACCGAAGGTAAAGTTCTACCTGGTTCCGGAAAAATCCAAATTTATTACGTAAACAATGAGCATTTCTAATTGTAAACAAACTATGATAAACAAGTTCTAGTACAGGCTATTTTCACTCTAATGCCCTATAACAGAAGATCCATTATGGCATAGCTATTCGAGTACCGGTCAACTATTTGTTTATCAATAGGAGTAGCTGTCTCTTTTTTTATTTCTAGATCACTCCAGCGCTTCAACTCTTCACGTTTCTAAATTATTCGCAACACTATTAACATCTTTTATGTCCTTTCAACACGAGGCCCATCAGTTCGTTTAATATCCAATGCTATGAAAAATCTTTATATAAAAACATAAAAAAGTTAAAAGGTAAAACATCATTAAAATAATTAGATCATTAGTTTTTGTTATATCCATTGTTAAAAAAGTTACTTTGTGAATTAATTTTGAACTGAAGGATACAATTTGATCACATTGAAAGGCGTTTAAGGATTATATTCAGTGCTTCATTAGTTTTGAAAGCGTTGTAAACTATTTTAGTTACTAGTTTTAGCTTTTATCATATTACATGTTATTTTACCGTATACGTATACCGGCACAGGTCTTCTCCAATTATTCAGTCTAAAACTGACACTGATAAAATGTCAAATAGAAGGTCGATCGTATTACCAACGACTTAATATTTACCTGCAATTATGTTGCGAAACTCTATCACTATGATGGTAGGGATACGTGTAGCCAATCGGTCGTCTTTTACGACCTGCCTGACGAAAGGCAACCGCCCTATTGGTCGAGTGGTTAGCGACCCTGAATACGCAATCCCGTCGATTGCGTATTCAGGGTCGTTCGGATTAGATCATCGAAGGGGATAAGCAATTGTGTGATGAGCACAAATGTTTGTATTTCCGCGTTTGGGTGTTTATTAAATATATTCCAGTATTTATATATGTATTTCTATGTATTAGTACCGTTGACTAACACCCATAACACAAGCAAATAATTTGCTTACTTTGGAGTTAGATCAGTAAATGTAATTTGTCCCGTGAATATTTATTATTGTGTATTATTTGCAAAACAATGGTCTCTCTGCAGATTTTTGATATCTGCATCCGTCTTAATGTCATGGTAATGAAATTATTGATTTCATTGCGAATTTAGAAAATCGAGTTTTCTCGACTCGACGTTTTGAGATCTGAAGTCTCTGTGATTATTTTAATAATGATCTCAGTATTCGTTAGTCCGTATTGATGTATGTATATTTGTGTGTAAGCCTTTTCTAGCTTTTGAACAGCTTGATCTATAAAAATACGACTCGGATTTGGCAAATTTAGACTTGCTGAAAAATGGAATCGAATAGGCCCAGGAGATAATAACACTTTTTAAAAACGCATCAAAAAAATTACGAGAAGGGTTTTTTATTTACTTCTCTAGGTTAAGGTACCGCATCGGTAGTTATTGCTTAGACTTCTAGATTTTTCAGGCAATCGCTTTTGTAAGCAAGGCTATATTTTAAAGCTCAAATAACTGCTTTGCATACTGTTCGAAAGGTCAAAATCAATCATCGCGGTCAAAAGTTAGTTTTATAAAAATTAAATCATGACATTTTCAACAAATTTTATAGTCCAGGAGGAATCAGCGCATGAGTACCGAAAATTATTTCACGTCAATTTTTTTATGCGATCCACTTCAAATTGCCCTACCGTTTAAGTTAATATTTTTAGAGATACGAATTTATAAATTTTTCTAAATTCGCAGTGAAATCAATAATTTCATTCCCATGACGTTAAGATGGATGCAGATACCAAAAATCGGCAGAGAGAGCTTTGTTTTGCAAATAATACATAATAATAAATATTCACGGAACAAATTACACTTACTGATCTAACTCCAAAGTAAGCAAATTATTTGCTTGTGTTATAGAAATACATATATAAATACTGGAATATATTTAATAAACACCCAAACGCGGAAATACAAACATTTGTGCTCATCACACAATTGCTTGTCCCCGTCGGGGATCGAATCCAAGCCCCGACGGGGACAAGCCCGAGCCCCGAGACGATTGCGTATTCAGGGTCGCTAACCACTCGACCCATAGGGCGGTTGCCTTTCGTCAGGCAGGTCGTAAAAGACGACCGATTGGCTACACGTATCCCTACCATCATAGTGATAGAGTTTCGCAACATAATTGCAGGTAAATATTAAGTTGTTGGTAATACGATCGACCTTCTATTTGACATTTTATCAGTGTCAGTTTTAGACCGAATAATTGGAGAAGACCTGTGCCGGTATACGTATACGGTAAAATAACAATGTAATATGATAAAAGCTAAAACTAGTAACTAAAATAGTTTACAACGCTTTCAAAACTAATGAAGCACTAAATATAATCCTTAAACGCCTTTCAATGTGATCAAATTGTTTCCTTCAGTTCAAAATTAATTCACAAAGTAACTTTCTTAACAATGGATATAACCAAAACTAATGATCTAATTATTTTAATGATGTTTTACGTTTTAACTTTTTTATGGTTTTATATAAAGATTTTTCATAGCATTGGATATTAAACGAACTGATGGGCCTCGTGTTGAAAGGACATAAAAGATGTTAATAGTGTTGCGAATAATCTAGAAACGTGAAGAGTTGAAGCGATAGAGTGATCTAGAAATAAAAGAAAGAGACAGCTACTCCTATTGATAAACAAAAAGTTGACCGGTACCTTAATAACTATGCCATAATGGATATTCTGTTATAGGGCATAATGGTGAAAATAGCATGTACTAGGACTTGTTTATCATAACTTGTTTACAATTAGAAATGCTCATTGTTTACACAATAAATTTGAATTTTTCCGGAACCAGGTAGAATTTTACCCAGTTTAAGTAGAGATGTTTTGACAAATAGAGAGCAGTTTTGATACAGTGATCGAAAGCGATAGTACGAGCGACCAGTGCGAAACAAATTGACCAGTGTGTAATACAGTGAAGAAGAGAAGTGTTTTACTGTGTAGTCGGTTAAGTTTAGTGTTAGTACAGTGAGTGACTAGTGTTAATCAGAGTATTTAAGTATTACATTGTGTTGTTTTGTGTTGGAAATAGACGGTTTTAATATAAGTGGCGTTTGATTGCAAATTACGAACCGGAAGCACGTAACAATAGTGAAATGAAATGATAATATTTATTTACAAGAATATGGGAGTTCGAGTTGTTAAAAGTTAATTAAGTTGCTAACATATTTTACCATAATATGGTGTGCAAATATTTAAAAATAGTAATTGTATAATATTACATTACCCTACCAGTACCCTAGCCAGCAAAAAACGTCCGTAACGTCAAAAAAGCGTAAGAATTTTTGTAATAAGGAACTTCGTTCCTATCTGATGTCCCACGACACCACATGATTTTTGTGCGTATTTCCTTAAATTTCACAATTTTTTTAGAAAAATCACTAGAATATTCAAATAAATCAAATTACTTATACAAAGTTAAGGTAAAAAATTTGCCAAAAAATCCAAAATTTTCCACTCTAACTTTCAACGGCTTTTATCTGAGAACCTTGGTCGTAATCTATCGTTTCGATTTTCGGCCGTCCGTCACACGGTGTTTTTTATTATTATATATGACTAACTGGCGAGTCACACTGTTGGAAACAAGCTTCTAACACGGGTGACCTTGGTGGGAAGCTTGTGGAGTTTATATGAATTTTTGTTGCAAACAAGTGTTTACACTGTTGTAAACCTCCTGTGGGGAGGGCTTGTTTCCAACAGTGTGGTTCGCGTTTAATGCTTAGTAGTATGTGTAATGTTAATTTTGAATAACTTAATGTTTTAATGCGTATTATATAAAAATATTAAGTCTTTGCACTACTTTTTTATATAAACTTTAACTGTACCAAATTCCATACTCCTCAGTTTGCGTAGATTTCGTAACAAGAGCATTGATATAAAAAACCCTAGATGCACAGTCCCGAACAAAACTTACACTCAAAAATGTCCCTAATTTCTTTTAAGTAGTTATAGATATGGCAAAAACATATGTCTTTGCATATTCAACCTTAAGTGCAAGACTTATAGTTGTTTTTACAAAGCAATGTACGAAAATAAATAAAATTTACAGTGACGCGGCCGACGCGATTCTATTTGAAATGAGTGCACAATTTAAAATTGAGCACTCATTTTTGGAGGACGTTTTTGACACACTGATTGTGTATCTTAGGTTTTTTATATCAATGAACAAGAGGTTTAAAGTGTTCGCTTCAATTTATTTTTACATAAATATAACGAGCAAAAATTATTTTAAAAACGAAATGGGAAGTCGGTTTCTGCAATTTTACTGCGTTAAAATTATTAGCATTAATGTAGGTATATACCATTAGGTTCGTTTTTAATAACAGACAGTTTGACGTACATAGATGTTTATTCTTTCACAACTTACAGCAGAATGACCAAGTAGGCCGGTACAAAGTATTTTATAGTATCACAGTGTTACAATAATAAAAAGTAGGGTAGATTGAAAAATGTCAACTTCAGCCAGATCAGATCGCACCACTTCCAAGTTTATAATTTAATATAAAATTGTTTAATATGATTCCACGATGTTACGAAGTGGCGCCACTGTAGTGCAGTATTTTGATAACAACAAATTCTAATATTTATTTTTTAGTTATAGCACTCACCCCGTGCTTGGGAATCTGGAAAAACCTTAAAAACAGCAAAGAAAAATATCGACACGCGGGATTTGAACCTGCGACCATTTCCCTAAAGCCGGGACGCTCTTCCGCTGAGCTAGTGTCGACAGGCTCGAGGCGGCGAAATTCTTCTTTGCTATATGATCGATTACGTCGATTGTACTGATCGCTAGCTATACATACGTATAACCAGTTAAATGAGTTCATCGTTACAGATGAAATTCACATTTATAATTTTTGATCAGTACTTTCGTATTTCTATTTATTTTTTAGTTATGGCACTCACCCCGTGCTTGGGAATCTGGAAAAACCTTAAAAACAGCCAAAAATTCTAATATCTATAATGCGAGATAAACGAATATTAATATTACATTCAAGCACTATTTGAAATATTCATATTACAAATAAATATACCCAACAATACATACTTTCATGTTTTTAATTAATTTTGAACTTCATTAATTATGAACTTCAATAATTTATTTTATAATAATTTTAACCAGCAAATTAAATTTCTCCAAACAGCGAAGGCAAACAGTTTAAAATAAACCAAAATATAATTCGAGTTGCCTTACACAAATGCTAGCAAATTTCACAAGAAGTCAATTGCGGTTGCTGGATCACTGCGGCGCTGTTGGCACTTATTTTTGACTCACACACGATGCAGATGTGTAATTGCGACACGGTTGCATCTTGGGAATACATGAGTTGTTCAATTTATAGCCTTACGATACGACATCTTGTTGCGAATAAGTATTTCCTACCTACTATAATCGAAAATGTAATCCGATATCAAAAATGTAAACAATAGTGTAGCCAATTTAAAGTAATAGCTGTAAAAAGTAGTGTTTTTAAAACAATTATTTCACATGGATTTTTTAAATGAAAAACCTTAAATGCGAACCAATAATAAAACTTTACTGTTGGAAACATAATTATGCAATTTCTTTTATGATACAGGTAATAAGAGAGAAGATCAAAACTCATTTTATCTTATTTTAATATCAATCGATAACTAACAGCTATACCGATCGAAAAAAAACTTGAAAGGTGTCAAGGGACACCCGGATGGAACGAAGTTCCTTTTATTATTATTTACAAAAAACCTGTATACACTCAACAAAAATAATCATCGCGACACCACACTGCTCAATCCGAAATAGAAATGAAAATATCTGGCTTGCTTTCTATAAGAGAGAGAGAGAGAGAGAGAGAGAGAGAGAAACAGACTGCGAAACATGCGCACGCCGCACAGCTTACAATAGCTTACTATAGCAAAAAGTGTCGTGACAACTTTCCGTAAAATTTTTTTCCGTCTAGCCCCCTTTCACAACGCGCGATAAGGAACTTCGTTCCAAAAGAATATATATAAAGAAAAATGTCAAATTATAAGTTTTTACTAATAAAATCCATACTATAACTTAACTACAGACGGCGACATTTACAATGATGTAAGAGGCCGTCCATTAATCACGTGATGTTTTTTTGGCACTTTTAAACCCCCCATCCTCTTTGGTGATGTTTAAGACTACCCCCCTACCCCCTATATCACGTGTATTTTTTAATAAAAAGGTGAAATTAATTAAATTTGCTATTATCCGCGAACTGTAATAGCAAATTTAATTAATTTCACCTTTTTAATAATGGATTTCCGCAAAGTAACGCCCGAATCAATAAAATATTTTTAGTACCTACAAAGAATCTTAAATTTTTTTAAACATTGAAGAAATATAGCGTATCATCTAATTTTATTATAGGAAATTAAAGACTACAATAATAACATCTTGAGGTAGACAGAAAAGTTGCAGGTTAATTTTGGCTGACATAAGAATACAAGGAATGTGAATAAGTTTGTTTTACTAATACATGAAGGTATAATTTTAATAATTTATTTAAAACATTTAATTTTAATAATTAATTTAAAACATTAATAGGTATTCACCTATTAATATACAGTGTCCTTGGACCATGGATTAGCAAAACTTTCAACACCAATAACTAAACAAGTATCTTGCAAATAAATACACGTGATATATTGCTACACCCCCCGTCCCCCCTTGTGACATTTCGTGATATTTTATTGACCCCTCCCCCCCCCCTCCTATCGAGGCTCACGTAATTAATGGACGGCCCCTAAGCAATCATTCAAAGAAACTTGCATTAAACATTTTTTTCAACTTAGAGTGTTAAGATTGAATAAACAAAGGCCAACCCTTTGACAATCCACGTTATTTGTATGATACCCCCTTATCAAAAGAGAATTTGACCTATATAGAGTTTTTGGTTTGGTTAAATGAAATAGATTTCCTATCCTTACAAAGATAAAAGGAGCTCTTAAGCTGATCTGGTTGAGCAATTCAGAATCGTCAATTGTAGAAGACGAGAGAAGTAGCCTTCCCACCAGCCTTCCCAAATTTAAAGTTCCGTCCTCACCACCTCGATATCTGGAAATCCACAATCGTGTGCTTTTGTCGGCACTTTTTACCTCGCACTATTCCATTGTGGAATCAATTACCCTCAGAGGTGTTTCCGAACGGATACGACTTAGGGACCTTCAAGAAACGAGCTTATTCATTCTTAAAAGGCCGGCAACGCAGCTGCAAATCCCCCGGTATTGCAGATGTCCATGGGCGGCGGTGACCACTTACAATCAGGTGTACCACCTGCTCGTTTGCCCCCTAAGCTATAAAACAAAAAAAAAGGAGGAAGGTGAGGTTTCCACCATCGTCAAGCCTGAGAAGTGGGAGGACATGCGCATTTCTGGGGCTGGGCAACACAGCGAAGGTGTTAGACGATGTGGCCAAGTGCGAATTCTGCCCTGCCAAATCAATCAAGACCGGACAGGTGCGTTTCGCCTCATCAGGCTGCGGCACAATTTTTATTCGTTGCCCGGTGACCGCGGCCAAGAAGGTGGCCAGCTCCAGGCTCATGGTGGGCTATACGAGGTGATAGAATGCTGCAACGTCTCAATCGCGTTTGTCACCATTGCTTTACATATTCCTTCCGCAATAGCAACTGTGCATGTCGCTGTCGGCTTCCAGTTTGGAGAATAAATAATCTATTATATATTATCTATTACATATAATAAAATCGTAGGAAAGTCAAAACTGTACATTGAATATTTAAAAAAAAAATACTTGAGGCGTGAATTACAATCGATATCGAAGCCAAAAATATAGTTTTTAGAATTTTTGTCTGTTTGTCTGTATATCTGTTTGTCTCTTTGTCTGTATGTATGTCCGGGGTAAACTCAAAAAGTACTGCATGGATTTACTTCAAATTTTGCATGAATATTACTAACAGGTCGGGTCAAAATATAGGCTACATATAAACACGCTATCGCCTACAGGGGAGAAGCAGTGCGGAGTAAACGAAGTCCGCGCGGACGAAGTCGCAGGCAACAGCTAGTATTAAATAAATAAATATCACTGGATAAATGTGTAATTTGTCCAGTGATTTTTAATTGTATGTCCAGTGATATTTAATGTAATTGATGTAACCCCAAAGTAAGCAATTTATTTGATTGTAGTATAGGTGTCAGTCAACGATACTAATACATAGAGATACATGTGTATAGTTAAGTCTATAATGTATTTTCCGTGATATTGTGCATTATCTGTGGTGCAACTTTCCGTAAATAATATTAAATAAATAAATATCACTGGACAAATATGTAATTTGTCCAGTGATATTTATTTCCTCGCCCTCGCCCTTCCTAGACCTTGCCACAAGATAGCAACGCACCATTAACATCTTTGGTGTCTATAGGCGATGGTTGACTCTTTCCATCAGGAGACCCATCTGCTTGTTTGCTATCTTATGATATTAAAAAAAATGTTTTGGGAATAACAAAATTAATATAGGTAAGTGTAATGAAAAGTAAAATGTTTAAAAAGCTATTTGTCACGGTAGAACCCGCATAGGTCATAATCTCGCAGGAAAACTGGCATAAAATAGTGAATCTTCGGGAATAATACAGTTTTCTACTAATGAAAGAATTTTTCAATTCAATTCAGTAGTTCCAGAGATTACTTACGACAAACTGACTGATATAGAAACTTTATTCTTTATAATATTAGTAAAGAATTATCGGTATCAAAAAGTCGTTCCGCATGTACTCGTATCTGAGAAAGTAAAAGCTCGTAAACCAGTCGTAAGCTATTTTCAATTCGGCTCCGTTTGCACCTGCGGGTCTGTTTGCAATATTAATTTGTGCTGATTTATCTGCTATTTCAGCCATGATTCAACTAATAATTTTTACTCTTTTGTTTTTTTATTTTTTATTTATTTTATTATTACTTACACTAGCATCGAATAGAGTTCATCTTTCCTGATGATGCTTCGGTTGTGAAGTGAAACGTGCGTTAAGTGCGTATATTGTGTGCTTTTTTGCTGCTGACGTGAGTAATATTAAGAAATAATATGAATATTTTCGAAAATATTGAAAATCGGCAAATTGAATACATGCTCAAAAATTCTTGATCTTCGAGTTATTTTTCTTTCTCTATTATTCTCAGTAACCACCCTATTGGTTAGAGTTAAAAATTATATGATTTATATGGAAAATTAGTAAAAAAAGTAACAAAGTTTTATTGATTAATCACCAAAAAGCTTTCCTTATTAAACTTTGACGTTTGATCTTTTAAAAAATGTCGTATGTTACCTTAGCTAAGTTATAAGGATTTCAAAATAATACAGTAATATTATTTTTCATAACTTTGATGTATTAGTTACTTTATTAACATATTCTTTCGAAGCTTTCTGTTTTCCTAGGGCTTGAGCTTCAAATACCGTATCTGGTAAGGAGTCACCACCAACGTCAGGTGCGAGAAAGGTAATCAATCCAGCGAACAGTGCAGTCAGACCAAACGCGAACGATGGCAGACCGGACCAGTACGGTATCTGTGAAATAAATAGATTTATCTAGTTAAAATGCAGAGATATTTCAAGATGATAAAATCTTAGTATAAACACCATTTTTAAAGCTTAAAACCTTGTTGAAAGTAGTTCAAAAGATTAAAATCAAGCGTAGTTTTTCAAAAGTTAAAATTGTATCATTTATATCACTCAAAATTTAAATTTGACCGTCCCGTTGCCGCGTTGGTTGAGTGGTTAGTGATCCTGACTACCCAATCGACGGGGCTCGGGCTCGATTCCCGGCAGGAACAAACATTTATGTGATGAACATAGATTTTTGCATTTCTGGGTTTGGGTGTTTATTATATATATTTCGGTATCTATATATTGTGTATTTCTATGTATTAATAATGTTGACTAACACCCATATCACATGCAAATAATTTGCTTACTTTGGGGTTAGATCAATTCGTGTAATTTGTCAAGGAATATTTATTACTAGCTGTAGCGTGCAGCCCGCTGCATTATACACAGTTTTTGGCGCATCCCGCGGGATCACCTCACTTTTCCGGGATAAAAAGTAACCTATGTGCTATTCCAGGTCATCAGCTACCTGTGTGCTAAATTTCATTCAAATCCATTCAGTAGTTTTTGCGTGATTGATACAATCATCCATCCAAGCATCTATCCAAACATCCATCCAAACATCCAAATTTCGCATTTATAATATTATAATAATATAGATTATCATTTTCAATAAACTATATTTTTAAGTCTTTGGAGCAAATCCGAGCGAAACGCTGCAAAATTCTACCTCCTGATAGTCACAACAAAAACGACAACCGTTGTAAGTAACATTATACTAACCAATAATGGCGTCTGTGGCGCTAATATAGATCCGATTCTTCCTAGCGACGAGCACAGAGCGTGCATGGAATTCCTAGTGTACGTCGGGAATAGCTCCGAAGTGTAAAGGTACGTTATTGTGAAGTAAAATGACGACATCATCTTACCAGCCATAAATAATAGGATAGATAGCCATGGAAAACCTGAAAGGACATTAATGTTATACTTTCCTCTTAGACTTCCCAAAATTTCCCAATTCCCCATTCCCAATTTGCCTGTATGTATTTTTGTAGACCGATTTTAATAATTGTTTCTTGTTTGAAAGGATTATACTTACTATAATAATTATTATAACTATCAACAGTTGCAAGTAAACACGTATATCACTTATACAAGAGTTAATTTTTTAATTGAATTTAACGCTTTAAAACTGACATATTAACCTTAGCCCTTACCACCGAGCATATAAAACACTACGTTTAATCTTAACCTTACTAATTATTCTTAAACAATTGGCATAACCATTAACCACTAAACTGATGATCACCACATTTTGCCATTAACCTGCAAAACATAGGTATTTTATCAGCTCCGTTAGGAGTATATTGTTCTGTTTGTCAGTCATCAATCGTTCTTTTTTTTAATTTAAACCTATAACTGAGCCTTTAACCGAGTAGGGATACAAATTATTTTCTTTAGTATATATTCAACACCCCTTCCCTGGAGTAACATTGTTCTGTGACCACCTCTACTCACGTTAAACTTTTATTAATCCAAAATGTGTTTGTGATTATTTTATGATTTTATCTATAAAAATTAACCTCAAAAATCAAATCGAAATCGATTAACTTGTCAGTTGTTACCAAGGAAATTACATTCTACCCGGAATGTTCACACGCGCTTCACAATCGTTCCGAAGAGTACCACGACATGGGTGGAGTGTGTCTCTTTCTAATAAATAAAGCGCCAATCACCATATATAAGTGCGGGCATGCGTAGTTTGCAAATTAGTACTAAGTAATTCTACTAATTTGAGAAACAGTTTTGCATTGCATAAGTAATTACGTAATAAATAAAATAAGCACATTTTAGAACTCACTATGTTAATTACAATACATTTTATACTAATGTATTTATCGACGTGTATGAGTAAAAGGGATTTAACGATTACCGAATATATACCGTGTGGTACCGTTTTAATTTGATACAGATCTGATACAGCATTCGAAATATAGAGGAATGGGAAGTTGGTTACTGCAGTTTAACTGCGTTAATAAAATATTAAGGATAAGATAGTAAATAGACTTTGATTTTGATATTAAGATATGTGCATCAACTTAAATTTAGTCTATCCGTGGTCGGAAGGTTAGCGACCTTGAATACGTAGTCAATAGTGTTAGGATTCGATTCCCGACAGGGACAGCCATTTGTGTAATGAGCATATGTATCTATTTATGGATCTGGCTGTTTATTAAATACATTACAGTATTTTATATGTATTTATTAATATCGTAGTCTTATATGCTATACCAGGTAATCAGCTACATGTGTACAAAATTTCATCTAAATCAGCCGTTTTTGCGTGATTGAGTAACAAATATCCGTTGATTTACCGATACATTCAAACTTTCGCATTTAAACGAGCAATTCTTGTATATATATAATTGGAATCTCGGAATCGGCTCCAACGATTTTCATGAAAGTCACAAATTAGGAGTTTTTCGGGTCAAGGAATCGATTTATCAAGGTTCCAGGTCCAACAAAAGCTCGGTTCCCAAGATATAGGTATGTGAAAAACCGAGCAAAGCTCGGTCAACCAGGTACAGAAAATATATATATATATATATTCTATAGGAATCGATTTAACAAGTTTCAAGGTTCAAGAAAAGATCGGATTCAAAAATATGTGAAAAACCGAGCTAAGCTCGGTCAACCAGATATTAATATTAATGTAGATATATCCATTATTAAAAATAATAATTTACAAACCTGAAGGCATAAACGGTTGAGCTAAACAAAAAACAGCTCCCATTAGAAAAAACACTATCAAAGGCTTTTTCCTTTTGTAATGTTGTAAAATAAAAACTGCTATTAAGGACGCAGGTATATCAACTGCTGCTAACAACATATAATTAATATATTTATTGCCTGCCAGAGACACAGAATTTATTGTCAATCCATAACTCACAAACGTTGAGGTCGTCCACCAAACGAGACATATAAAAAATCTTGATCTTAACATCTTTGATTGAAATGTGTGTTTTAAGACTGCACCAAATGATACGTTTTTCTCTTCTTCACAAGTTAACTTCTCTAAAATACACTTATCAAGTATAATTTTATTGGTTTTCGCTGCTTTCTCTAGAACATCAATGGCGGCTTCTTTTTTTCCTTTAGTTAGAAGCCATCTTGGACTCTCATCGCATAAAAAAATATAGGATATAAAAATAAACGCCGGCGCGTATATCACTCTCAACAAAGTTCTCCAATAAGGTACTGACCAAGCTATTAAAGCGAATATAATACTGCCTGTTGTATATCCTAAGTTAGTGATTAACACAAAAATAGTTCTCTTCTTTGTTGGTACAAATTCCAAAGCTGAAAAAAAATTATAAAATTATAGAATTTTTATATATCATAGAATAATATTAATTCCAGGATTTTTTATCATAAGATAGCAAATAAGTGAAAGACTGACCTGAGCCATCACTTATAGATATCAAAGACGTTAATGGTTAGTATCTGGTGACGTTACTATCCTTGTGGCGGGTTCTTAATGCTATGTGCATAAGTTTACCAGCTATTTACCCTCCACACTAGAACACAACAGTGACAAGAACTGACATTATTGCGGCAGGAATAAGAAAGAGGATGGTCCGACTAACTAATGCAGAATTCTACCTCCTAGTAGCCACTACGGAGGTGACTTACATAGCCAATGGTTCGCCTTTTACGAATTGCTTGACAGACCGGCAGTTTAAAGGAAGCTCAGACCAATACAGGGTGATGAAGTGCACCCACGAGTAGCCGAAGATACTTAGTCCCACAGAGTGATAGGTGGGAAATCTATCGTCAACCGGGAACTCATCCAGTTCCGGGAAACATTGTTTTTATCAGAAAACTAAAAAAAAATTTTTTTTAATTTCTTCGACTAGGGATTCGAACCCGGGACTATATGTGTTTAATTAACTCCGACACCGGCGTACTACACCACAGAAGTGATAAGTTTTGAATTGAAGTCATATTATATTCAAAACTACCGTAGACGTAGACACGGTTAGCTATCTTTTTCCTGCTATTCTTTATCTACTAGTACATAGAAAACAATCGGATAACTCGTCTGAGGGATAGAGATCACCATCGTCACTCAATATGTTAATGATACGACTCTATCCATGTGGTATGATGGTAATGCCACATTAGATTACCAGCCAATTTACCTTCAAACGTAAACACAACAGAACAAGACATGATGTTGCTTAATATTGTTAAAGCAGTGATACCACACCCAGGCGAGACATGAAACTCTCCCACTTACATAGTAGTTACCAATTACGATGATAGTGATATGTTTAAGCAATTGTTCGGCTTTTCCGAACTGACAGAATAGTAGTTGATTTATTCTTTAAATGATATCCAGACTAACATAAAAAAAAATATATTATTCTTTGGTCATAGTTTATTTAAAACAATTTGTAATAATAGGAGAAAAATAACATAAATTCGTGACGTACACGTCTTGCGGCAGCTTTTACCTGTTATATGTTTTTGATTATAGATCGTGGTCCCACGAAAAAACTTTTTTTTTGATTAATAACAAGCTGAATTTTTGTAATCCTTTATGTGTAGGACAAAGTGACCCTTGATTTACAATAATAATAACTAACAATCTATTGTGAGTAAATTAGGTTGTTTTTAAATTGATTAATATCAATTTACAAATCTAATAATTCCGAAACTTTAGGGTGGAGGACTCGTCAGAAAAACCATCGAATATGTAGGACAAAAGTTTTATAGTGTTTTTAATCAAGCGATTAAACTCGAAAAATAATTATTGCTATTAATAAATATTTTACCTACACCGAATCAAAATTTTCATAGGCCCATAACTTTATTAGTTACCCAATTCGAGATTTTTCGAAGATAGAAAAGATGGTTGTCTCGTCAGAACGAAGCTGTTCACAAAAATTCAGCTTGTCATTAATCAAAAAAAAGTTTGTTCGTGGGACCACGATCTATTATGTTTAGTACTATCCATGCTTTTATATCATAAGATTTTAACAAGCAAATATCTCTCCTATTGGAAAAAGACCATTACATCTCACCCAATAAGACATCTCTGTTGTCTTTTGATGATAATTATCTCTTTCCATCAGGAAAGCCATTTACTTGTTTGCTACCATTTTTATTTAGATAGCAACAAGCAGATGTCTTTCCTGATGAAAAAAGAAACCATCGGCTATAGACACCAAAGATGTTAATGGTGCTATCCGTGAGGCGGAATGACAATGCCACACAACTCTACTGGCTATCCAAAACGAAACACGACAATGACAAGCATTGACGCTATTGCGGCAGGAATAGGTACGGCGCTGGTACCAAATACCCGGGCGAGACGTTACAGAACTCTACTACCTAGTATTCATAATAATAGTGACACGTATAGCCAATCGGTCGCCATTTACGACCTGTCAGCCTGAACGGCAGGTGGTCTTTTCTTGAAAGAAGCCCGGTCCAACACGGGCACGTCATTGTTTATCTTATAACAACAAACATTGGGTCTTATGATCTAAACCGTTACATATATATATATATATATATATATATATATATATATATATATATATATATATATATATATATATATATATATATATGTATATATATATATATATATATATATATATATATATATATATATATATATATATATATATTATGTCATAACATAGCAAACAAGCAAATAGGTCTCCTGATGGAAAGAGTCAACCATCGCCTATAGACACCAAAGATGTTAATGGTGCGTTGCTATCTTGTGGCGAGGTCTAATGCCACATGCATAAGTTTACCGGCTACCTTACCCTCCAAACCGGAACACGACAGTAAATAGCACTGACGCTATTGCGGCAGGAATAAGTAAGGCGGTGGTACCAGACCCGGTCGAGCCGATGCAGAACTTGTACCACCTAGTCGTCACGATGGTAGTGACGCGCATAGCCACTCAGTCGCCTTTTACGACCTGCCTGGCAGAACGACAGTTGGCCTATTCTTCAAAGGAGCCCGGGACCAACACGGGGATATATACAGTTGTATTTGTTTGGTTATTGTTCACTATCCGCTGAAATATAAAGTCAAGTTATCTATTGTAAAATAACTCACAGAGCACGTACATTGGCGAGCATGAATCGCCAATAGCAGCTTCCAGAAATTCCATTGCTATATAAAATAAATACCACGGCGAGAAACTCCGTAATATTCCAAATACCCCTCCCAGGATACCAGTTAAAATTATTGCAATTTTTCTTCCAACTCTATAATGAAGAAAAAAGGCATATGAAATATGTATAGCTAATGAAATATACGTTATATAATAATTAATAATAATAATATTAAAAAATTTAAAACGACTTCAAATATCTGTCAACTATAGCTACCCATATCTCAAAAACTACGGAACTAATTTTGATGAAACTTGGATTGTTCCCTAAGTTGGCATATACCTAATTTAAATTTAAAAATATATCTAAATATGACTTTTAGGTCCCGAAATATCCGTGGTCAAAGAAACATATAAACATACAAACATATTCACATTAACGAAATTTAGTACAAGTGCTCGGAGTGCTTAAATAGGTCATCATGCTCATATATTATCTAATTTTAACAATATTACTGTTTACTTACGCGGGGATCCACAATTGAAACACAACACTCACTCACAACTAATATAATACTCACAAAGTTAATGTACTTACAAGCCTTATTAGTAGAAAGTAAAACTATTATACCGCGATTTAAAATACGTGTGCTGCCATCTAGTTAGAGAGAATGAAAACAATTTATCTTATCAGCCTGGACATTCCGCCCACCAAGGACTTGTCCTTAAAGTCACCTTAAATATAAGGCTTAAAGAACTGTAGCAAGTATACAAAAATGTGATGGCAACACAACATTTAATTTTATACCTATATATAACATAAAATTTATTAACTACGCAAATAATTAAGAAAAGAATAATGTTCACACTACTGGAGTAAAACTTCACTTATGCAAGGGCAAGAATAATAAATAATATATTTTGTATGTAATATCTAAAGTACTTCCTGTTTAATTTACCGCCCACCATGGCAATATTAAATCTACTGTCAATTTTAGTAAGTCACTAGAAACTCATTTTGTTATAACAACTACCTTACTGCATGGGCGTTTAAAAACTCCATTCTTACTCTTTATTGTCACAACTCTAGTTATGTTATCTGGACCTGGATGTTTATCTATTATTCTGCCTAATATCCATTTAGCTGGTGGAACATTATCCTCCCTTACTACGACTATATCATTAACATTTGGTTCATCAATTTTATTTTTCCACTTATAACGTTGGCTTAAATTCATCAAATATTCTTTTGACCACCTGTTCCAAAAATTAGACACCATTTTTTGACAAAGTTTCCATCTATCTAATCCATTGATATTTTGATTACAATAGTTCTCATCTACAATATTAATAAGCGGTTCACCAACCAAAAAATGCCCTGGTGTCAATGGTAGGGGGTCACATGGATCATCACTTAAAACCGACAGCGGTCGCGAATTTAAGCACGCCTCAATTTGTGTTAAGACTGTTGACATCTCTTCGAAGGTAAGAGTGCTATCACCTATCACTTTTCTCAGATGGCTTTTTACACTGCGGACCCCAGCCTCCCACAACCCACCAAAATTAGGTGCATGGGGAGGTATGAAGTGCCATTTCGTTGATTCAAAAGTAAGTGCGTTCACAATTTCGTTGGGCCACCCGGCCTCAGCCCTTTTTAGCATGTCAAATAGCTTTTTGTTAGATCCTACGAAGTTAGTGCCGTTGTCACTGTATAGGTCGCTACAATAACCTCGTCTGGACGTGAAGCGCCTGAACGCGGCAATAAACCCTTTAGTTGTTAGATCAGAAACAGCTTGTATATGTATTGCGCGAGTAACCATACAGACAAATAAACATATATAGCCCTTATACGCTTTGGAACCTCTGCCAGGAGAAAATCTTATATTTATCGGACCAGCGTAATCGACCCCTGTTGACTTAAACGGTTTACTAGGCTTTAGTCTCACTTCCGGAATTTGTCCCATAAGTTGTGTTTTATTTGCAGATGTATATCGTTTGCATGTAACACAATTCCTATAACACTTTTTAACTGATTGTCTAGCTCTAATTATAAAATATTGTTGTCTTAAGTAGTTCATCATTATTTGCGGGCCGCCATGCATGGTCTTAATGTGAGAATCCAATATTATTAGACCAGTAAAATGACTTTTATCGGGTAATATTATTGGATGTATCTGATTGTAGGTCACTTCTGCTCGTTGAATACGACCACCTACTCTGATTATTCCATTAACATCCAAAATGGGATAAAGCGTATGAAGTGAACTCGTTTTCAATACATGCCCATGCGTCTGTAAGTTATGTAACTCTTTTTTATAATGGTTAAACTGAACTATTTTAATAATCTTGTTTAAAGTTTCTTCAATTTCCTTAAGCGTTATAATATTTGATATTGGAGGACGTTTATCTTTAGGCATTTTTAATTTCAAAATTCTTCTACAGTAGGACAAAACTCTGAGCATAGTAGATAATGATGAAAATCTCGTTATAATATCGGATTCACTTTCTTCTGCTACTTCTGCTATAAAACACACTGTTTTACTCATATTTGTTTTTTCTTCCAAGTTAGTGTCCGTGTGAGATTTTTTATATGTAATAATTTTGTCTTCGAGCCATTCTGGCCCCTTTTTCCATAGGTTTAAGTTGACTTTTTCACCTGGCCGGACACCTCTAGAGGCGCTGTCAGCTGGATTCTCTTCAGATCTTACATGTGACCATTGACTGTTGTCCATGATTGTAAGTATTTCAGACACTCTATTTGCAACGAAAGTTTTCCATTTGCTGGGGTGTTTGCTTAACCATGACAAAACAACAGTTGAATCCGTCCATGCATGAACGTTTTCTTTAGGTACTTCTAATAGCCTTGAAACCTCCTTAAGAAGTTTTGCTAATAGCACAGCACCACACAATTCTAAACGTGGTATAGACACTTGTTTCACAGGGGCGACCTTACTTTTGGAAGTTACTAGGTTTACGTGTATATGACCCTCATTGTCAACCACACGTACATACACCACTGCGGCATATGCTAAGCTTGAGGCGTCACAAAAACCTTGTAACTCCATGACCTTGTCAGAATTTCGACTTCCAATCCATCTGGGGATACGAAAGGCCATAAGGTCAAATAACTCCTCACGATAAGAGTACCATTCCCTTAAAAGGGGTTGAGGAAGCTCATCATCCCACTGAATGCCTGATAGCCAAAGTTTTTGGATAAAAACCTTGGCCGTAGTGATGACCGGAGCAACAAGACCTAAAGGATCGAATAATCGAGCAATGTCTGAGATAACACTGCGTTTTGTCACAGGCAACTGCATCGGAGGCAGTTTAACCACATATTCAAACGTGTCTTCTGTTCTGTTCCAAGTGAGGCCTAGAATTTTAATTGTAGCATCCATTTTTATTGTCACCGGATCATCCTGTCTCCTTTTATCCTCAGTCATATACGTCATCAAGGCATCGCAATTGCTACTCCATTTTTGGAATTGAAAACCACCCAACTTCATCATCTGATTTAATTCTTCAAAAATACCAACGGCCTCACGCTCATTTTCGCAACCTGTCATAAGGTCATCCATATACAAATCCCGTTTTGTAATAACAGATGCTTTTGAAAAGTTCTGTTGCTCCTCGTCGGCCAGTTTGTGTAAAACCTTCACTGCCAGATACGGTGCACAAGCTGTTCCGAATGTCAACGTCAGTAGTTGGTAATGCTCAATGGGACAACCTTCTTTGGTTCTCCATAATATCCTTTGGTAGTTGATGTCTTTGTCACTCACACGAACTTGTCGATACATTTTTACCAAATCTGCAATAATGCAAATTGGGTGTTTTCGCCATCTTAACAATAGCTGTTGCAAATCTTGTTGCAATTTCGGACCTACGAGTAAATTATCATTTAGGGATACGCCATTTGCTCCCTTGCAAGAAGCGTCAAATACAACGCGAAGCTTTGAAGTGTCTTTATCTTCCCGTACTACAGCGTGATGTGGAAGGTAGACGGCTCTGGGATTATCTATGTCATCTAATGGAACACGTTTAATATGATTCAAAATTTTATATTCTTCAATAACCTTCGCGTAATCATCTTGGAACGTTGTGTTATTGACAAATCTTTTCTCTAAGGAGACGAATCTTTTAGTAGCTATTTGCACTGACTGCCCATATTGACATTCTGGATCGTCAGAATTGAATGGCAAACTTACAATAAATCGGCCATCTTCACCTCTCATAGTTGTTGTTTCAAAAATCTCTTCACATTTTTTCTCATTTTCAGATAAAATTCTTTCATCTACTACTATTTCTTTTTCCAAATCCCAGAATTTCTTTAATAACTCGTCTTCTTTGACTTGTGCATGTAAACTAATAACTCTTTTTGCTGAAGTTAAATTCTGAGATGCTTTACCAGAAACTATCCACCCCAAAGTTGTGTTTTGCGCAATTAATTGCTTTGATTGATGTTTAATTAAACCGCTCCTAATAATTTCTCCGTATACTTCTGCTCCGAGTAAAACATCAATCTTTCTCGGTGATGTAAACTCGGGGTCGGCCAAGGGCAATTTTTGCAACTCCAGCCAATCAGATGATTGAGCTGTTTTAGACGGAAGCATTGACGACAAGGAACTCAAAACATAAGCATTTACTAAGATTGACTTACCTGGGTGATGGCGTGATTCGATCCTTAATGATACGATATACTTAACTCGTGTGTGACCATCCCCCACTCCTGACACCAAAGCATTTATTGGCATACGTTTTAGTCTCAGTAACTGTACAGTAGACTCCGTGATAAAGGAAGCCTGTGAACCTTGGTCAATTAAAGCTCTAATAAAATGTGAAATTCCGTTGATTGATTTGGCCCTAACCACCGCAGTAGCGAGTAGCACATCGCAGGGTGTGAACTTCTTGGAAAAGTTTGAAAGAATTGTTGTCGTGAGTGGTGGTGCTTCTTCCTCTTTTGTGGATTCTTGAACATCTTTATTTTCTTTCTCTCTATCAACATGCAAAAGAGAATGGTGACGTCTTCCACAGCGTTTGCATGTTGTTGATTGATGACAATTTTTTACCGCATGACTTGGAGAAAGACAATTAAAGCATAATCTTTTGCCTTGTACATACTCCGATCTTTCTTTTGGTGTGTATTTCACAAACTGCTTGCAGCTGTAAATAGCGTGTTGACCATTACACATTGCACAAGACACAGTAATAGACCTTTTTTCTGATGATACATGAAAAGATTTAACACGTGAAATTTGTTTGGTACTGTCTAACATCTCTACTGTTCGAAACCGTGTTTCTAAAAATCTTTTAAGTTGTTCCCAGGAAGGCATTTCGTCCGAATCTGTCTGGCTTAATTGAAGCTCCCACAGTTTGCGAGTTTCTAGATCCAACTTCGATACCACTAGATGGTTAATAATAACATCCCAAGAACTAGTGTCAATTTGCAGATTTTCCAACGACTTAAGACAGGCTGATGTGGTATCTAAGATTTGCTTAATTGCATGTGCTGATTCAGAATGTACAACCTTTTGCGCAAAAAGTCGTTTGAGCACCTCGTTTGCATTAAATCTTTTGTTATTATATCTCCTAATCAGCTGAAGTCAAGCTTCGTTGTAATTTGTTTCCGTAGTAGAAAGATTCTTCAATACATACTCAGCTTCTCCATGAAGACAACTTTTTAAATAGTGTAATTTCTGCACCGCACTTATGTTCATATTATTGTGTATCAGGGATAGAAACATGTCGTGAAAAGACTGCCACTCTTCATAACGACCAGAAAATTTGGGCAAATTTATTTGTGGTAGTCTGACCTCACAGTTTGACACAGTTCCAGGTGTTGATGGTGTGTTAGACGATGTTGAACTGGAATATTCCTTCAAATCTTCTTTCAGTTTAGATCTATACTCGACATATATTTCCTCAACTTGTTCATAAAAATCCTCCGTAAAATAAGACAGTTCAGCCTTCTCATCCTTCTCTGTAACTCCCACAATTTTCATGTGATTTTCGGTAAATTTTACCCATAATGATTCTAATGTTTCAGTTCTTGTCTCAATATATGAAGCATTTAATCTTGCTTTCGGAGATTTAGAATAATTCAGCCGAGCCTTAGAAAGCAGCTTTAGTATCTCTTCTTGATTAGCTATTAAAGTTTTGCACTTGGACATGATGACAAAGTTCTTGAAAAAATACAAGTCCCAAGTTATTCAAAACTTGCAAATTATTCTAAGTCCGTAGAATATTTTGCGAAATTATTACAAGTGTTTCAGGGTCCAAAGTCCAATTTTATTACATTCCCGGGTTTCGGCACCAATGTTTACTTACGCGGGGATCCACAATTGAAACACAACACTCACTCACAACTAATATAATACTCACAAAGTTAATGTACTTACAAGGCTTATTAGTAGAAAGTAAAACTATTATACCGCGATTTAAAATACGTGTGCTGCCATCTAGTTAGAGAGAATGAAAACAATTTATCTTATCAGCCTGGACAATTACATACATTCATATCAAACTGATAACCTTCGTTTTTTCGTCGGTTGAACATATGCACGTTAATTAATAGTATATATTAAACTAGCTGACCCGCGCAGCTAAAATAAATATATAATAGAAATAAACTTAATTACGACCAACATAAAAATTCATACTCAATACTCAATACTCAATAATTTATTGCTTAATATGTTACAATTATTACATTTGGTGTTATTATATTATATTAAATGTGGTGAACATATACACCCTAATAGGGTATTGCAATGTAGGACTGGACCGATCCATTTTATGATACAATTATACGGTTGTCGTTAAAGAAATCGTTTATGGTGTAGTAACATTTTTCTAACAATAGACTTTTTACAAGTTTTATAAATATACGATCATTTTCTTCAGATTTAATTTTATCAGGTAGTTTATTATATATTTTTATACACATTATATTCGGTCCGGAACTATGCATTTTTAGTTTTGATATTGGCAATTCTAGATTATATTTGGATCTACTTGCGAAGTATCGTGGCATATCGGTTTTATTTTAAAAAAAATGGGGATATTTTCTTACAAATTTCATTGCTTCCAATATGTATATTGATGTCAAAGTTAATATTTTGAGGCTTTTAAAGTATGGTTTGCAACTTTCGGTTTCTTTAATGTTTTTGAGGATGCGTATACATTTTTTTTGGGAAATAAATAGCTCTTGTATGTTTGAACTATTACCCCATAGCAAAATGCCATATGTAAGCCACGAATTTGCGTATGCGTGATATGCTACCAAAGCAGTATTAAGGTCTGTTGCTTTACGTAGTTCTCTCAAAGCGTATGTAAAGCTCGACATTTTTGTTTTTATTTTACTTATATGATTCTTCCAGTTGATATTAGAATCTATATCTAGGCCTAGTAACGTGAACGTATCAACGCATTCTATTTTCGTATTATTATATTTAAAGTCAATGTTAAGAGGAATTTTTTGATAGGGTCTGAATTGAATTAATTTAGTCTTTGAAAAATTTATGTCAAGGTTATGGTCTTTCATCCAGTTATTTAAATTATTAAAAATGTCAGTAAGATTTTTATTTAAATTAATATTATTTTTACAAGATGTCAAAAGTGAGATGTCGTCCGCAAATAGTACACAGTATTCATTAAGTATTTTTGGGAGGTCATTAATGTACAGTAAAAATAGGATACATCCTAGTACGCTTCCTTGTGGGATAGAATTTATGTGGGATAGAATACTGAGGTATAAATACAAATTTACATAGTCGACGATATTCGGTGATGCGATAAACAAACATTTATTGGTGATGTTAAATTGATCGATTTTTTACAGTATTTGTATTTTGGAGGCATAGGAGTGAATGGGCCACCTGATGGAAAGCAGTCACCACTGCCCATGGGCAGTTGCAACACCCAGTTAGATGCCAAAATGGGCTGCCGGCTTCAGAATTTTGTTGACTCTTAAAAATCTCCATGTCTAAGCTACTTGGGAAAAACATCGGTGAAACCATATTATGCAAATTATACGTTTGGTTAGTCGCGAACTATCATTGAACGCCAGCTAGTCTGTGAAGATAATAAACGTGATTATGTGAATGATAGATTAGTTTTACAACATACCATGTGAGATGACAAATTTAAAAACGTTACATGGATCTTGTATCTGAAGAAAAATATAATTGTGCTTTAACTTTATACGCGTATCAAACAGCACGTTTAGCACATAAATACTAAAAATAACAGTGGAAAAACGTGTTGTTCATATAAAAAAAAAACAGAATGTACTCGTAATAAAGCAACATTTGTGTAATGAGCATAAATGTTTGTATTTCCGGGTTTGGGTGTTTATTTATACATATTCTATAATTTTATATGTATTTCTATGTATTAGTATCGTTGACTAACACCCATAACACAAGCAAATAATTTGCTTACTTTGGGGTTAGATCAGTAAGTGTAATTTGTCCCGTGAATTATTATTATTATTATAGTATGTAGGAAATACGAAACAATGTTTAACAAATACAAAATTCGTCTTTACTATTGAAGCACATTCATAGCGAATGTTGCACATTTTTTTTTGAACTTACTTTTCAAAATCTTGGTGGTAAATAAGTCATGTTATTAGTATGTAATAAAAAATCTGAAAACGGTTGACCATGCAAGCTATAAATATAAATATTCACGGGACAAATTACACTTAGGTACTGATCTCACTCTAAAGTAAGCAAATTATATGCTTGTGTTATGGGTGTTAGTCAACTATACTAATACATAGAAATACATATATAAGTACTTGAATATATTTAATCAACACCCAAACCCGGAAATACAAACATTTATGCTCATCACACAAATACTTGTCCCCGTCGGGGATCGAACCCAAGCCCCGTCGATTGCGTAGTCAGGGTCGCTAACCACTCGACCAACGGGGCGGTCAAAGCTATGCATGAAATGTATGCATTTATGTGTCTGTGTGTGTATGTAAACGCGGTTGATGACAATCGATTGGATTTCACCCAACTTAGACTTCCTTAAATTATGAACCAAATCGGCCTAGGAGATTTAGAGAAATTTTGAAAAAATCTCAAAAAAAAATTATTTTTTTAAAATAAATTAAATTTTTTTGAATTAAAAAAAAACTACGTCTAATGCATTAATTGCATCAAAATCGGTTTATCCGTTCGTGAATAAACGTTGACGAAAATTTTGGAAAAGTGTTTTTCGACCTAACTTCGAAATTTTTCAACAAATCATTTTTTGATATTCTACGATATTTTAATATTAAAAAATTGCATCGAATGCCGTTTCAAACATCAAAATCTAATGTAATTTTCCAAAGTTTTCAAATATTAAAATTATTTTATTTTTAGCTATTTTTGAAGTAAATTTAATGCTAATACGCCGATTGACTTAAAAATCTTATCAGCTCTTCTCCTTAAAAAATGCGCCAAGTGCCATTAATTGGATAAAATTGGTCAATTTTTTTACGAAAAATACCTGTCGGAAATTGGTCCCACCAGTAGAAGTCCCACCATATAACCAAAACTGTGTACAGTGCCTACGGTGGTTCTTTTCCAGTCTTGACAGCCCAGGCCGAACTAAAACACACAAATATTCAAAAAATTATTAATTTTGCCTAGCTTTTTGCTCAGTTGTCACACTTGCGTGAATTTTAATTATAACTTAAGAGGCAGTTCACACTTTAAACCAACTTTAGACGACAAATCAAAATTTTCTAACTAATAATATTTCATATTATAGGGTATTTTTATTTAATTAAATGGTACCAATAGATAGTTTAATCTTTTAAATATTGCCTCAATGAAACAGATTTTTAATCATCAATTGTATTTCTTATAATAAATGTTCTTCAAAATTATGTTTCGTAAATTACGCAAGGAAGGAATTTTTCCAAAAGGCATGGCTGCTGCTAAAATCAACAAACTTAATTAAAAAAAATACTAAATTACCAGAAACATCCAATAAAATACTAAATTACCAGAAACATCCAATAATTGTCTGCCTGAATGAATTACTTTTTTCCTAAAATATATATAACTATATCTAACTATCACGGCTTAGAAGGCTTAACGAGTTTTTTAATAATATCTACGACCAATTTACAAAATGTACTTAGAGAAGTTTTTGTATGATGCGGTGAATTTGTGGTGCGGATATAAATGTATTTGTCATTCATTGATTTTAAATAGTTTAAATGTTCATAGTATGAAAATATGAAAGCCCTGTTCTTAGTCCGCACTATTGTGATGGGCCATTTCGGAACCTTACATTGCGCGTGGCCCGACAAGTACTTTACTATTTTTTTTAAATAAAAAGCCTTATAATTCTGCAACCCTTTCGTTCTCTACGTGATAATCCATGTCTCTTTTTAAATAGTAGATCAACTGCCTTACTATCAGGCATTTTGTAAAAAATCGAAAGATGGCTAAAAAGTTTCACTACTTTGTGATTAAGAACTAAGTGGTAAAGTTCTCGACCGGGACAATTATCGAAATGATGAATTGAATTAATTAAATACGACAAATCATTATCACGACGGTAAAGTGCCACTATCTATCACCATGATTCACCAGTTTGTCGGTTGGCGATATGAGTGGTGATGGTAGCTACATCATCCTGACACTCAAAACCACTTTCTCTCTCATCTTACGTGTTCATCCGAAGTACGAGCGCGTTAACGCAATATTACTAGTCTTTGTACTGCTACTGAGATTTAGAATTTTTGAGAAAAATCCAATTTTTGCCCTGCCCAGAGAGAGGCCAACCCGGGCCGGGCCGAACTCATGAACTGAGCAGAATAAACTTACCCTTTGTTAAATAATGTAAATATATACATTCGGATTGTAGCATGAAAGTGTAGACTTTATGAATTTCTGCAGTTATTAACATTATAATTAGCCAGTTTACCTTGAAATGTATTTAATGATTCCAAGTACTTACAGATTGAAGCAGCACTAACTAATAAAATTCTGTATTTAATACAAAAGTATTGCAAATCTATTATTTTGAATTTTACAATTGAGCAATTCTTGTATGTAATATAAATGTTATAATCTGAATCTCAAAAACGGCTTCAATTATTTTCATGAAATTTAATATTCAGGAGATTTCAGGGGCGATTAATCGCTCTAGCTAAGCATTATTTTTAGAAGGCATAAAGCCAGATGGTCTAATTTTTAAAATCGTCCGGACCAACACGGTATAGAAGATCCCAAGACCTTAGAAAAGAGCGTTGGTGACTGTTTTTTTGTGATGCTCGTGGGATTGTGTTAGTGGATTATCTGCAAAAAGAAAAGCATTAAATGGAATTTACTACGCAAGCTTGCTGCAAAAAGTGAAGAAATCCGAAAGAAACGACCATATTTAGTTAAGAAAAAAATGTTGGTTCCGCCATGACAACGCACTTGTGCACACGTTAAAGGTTGCAGTCGCCAAATTCTATGAATTGCGGTTCGAAATCTCAGATGTGGCCCCGTGTGATTCGCGCTTGTTCCTAAATCTGAAGAAATGGTTAGGTTGCCGTAGATTTTTATCAAATGGTAAAGTTAATGTCGCCATAGACGAAAATTTTGATGGGTTGAAGAAACATTGGTGTAACGGCATTGGAGAACCGCTGGACTAAATACATCAACGTAAAAAGAAAATACGTTGAGAAATAAATCCATACTAATATAATAAATGCGAAAGTAACTCTGTCTGTCTGTCTCTCCTTCTTTACGCCTTAAATACTGAGCTAATTTGGATGAAATTTAGTACAAAGATAGATTGAGACCCAAGAAAGGACAAAGGATAGTTTTTATCCCAGAAATCCCACGGCAACGGGAGCTATACGGGTAAATCCCGGGGAGTTTTAATTTAAATAATTTTGGAACGAAGTTCCTTATCGCGCGCTGTGAAAGGGAGCTAGATGGAAAAAAATCTTACGAAAAGTTGTCACGACACTTTTTGCTATAGTAAGGTATTGTAAGCACAGAAATATCCAGCCACTTCCCTTTAGCTCGTGCATTGAAAGTGAAAGAGTCTATCTACTATTTGATTGAGTTTACTTTTTTTCTAGTACCAAATGTTCGACATATATACAGAATTTCGGCCGAATGTCGAATTTTGACCAAAAGTTGAATTTCGACGGACAGTCGAATTTCGAACGAGTGTCGAAATTCGACCGAGTGTCGAATTTCGATCGGTTGCCGAGTTTCGACCACCGGTCGAATTTTGACCGGGTGCCGAAATTCGACCGCGGGTCGAAATTCGACCGGGTGCCGAAATTCGACCGTGGGTCGAAATTCGACCGGGTTCCGAAATTCGACCGGGTGCCGAAATTCGACTGGGTTCCGAAATTTGAGCGGGTGCCGAAATTCTATTTCGCATTGAACAGTGTGGTGTCGCGACGATTATCTTTGTTGAGTGTATACAGGTTTTTTGTAAATAATAATAAAAGGAACTTCGTTCCATCCGGGTGTCCCTTGACACCTCTCAAGTTTTTTTTTTTAACGCGGACGAAGTCGCAGACACAGCTAATTTACTACAAATATAATATTAAGGTTTTTCTTTGGTGTGTCGGATACTTATCAATCAGCCCTTGTAAATATTATTT
This sequence comes from Apodemia mormo, assembly GCA_036924255.1. NCBI lineage: Eukaryota > Metazoa > Arthropoda > Insecta > Lepidoptera > Riodinidae > Apodemia > Apodemia mormo. The sequence continues at coordinate 3,113,212 of JAUPFN010000006.1, read as the reverse complement.
TTATAGGACTAATTTGAAAGGTTAACAAACCGCTCACTTGATTAACCGGTTAGCCAGTTAGCGCAATTTAACCGAAAACACGAGGGATATTACACGCTATATCAATACAATACCAGTTCCATGCCCTGATGAGCTAAATATTAGTATATTTGGGGTTTGGTGTATTTAATAAATTAAATACTAGATATGACTCGCGACTTCGTTCGCGTGATCCAAAACCATTACTCCATTTCGCTTTCTCGGGTAAAAAGTACCCTATGTCCTGCCACGGAATAACTAGTCCTGCTCTATAAACTTATCTTATGTTTCCATCAAAACTGATCCAGTCGCTCCAGAGATTACTCGGACAAACCAATCCCCGTGTTGGTTCCGGGCTCCTTTAAAGAATAGACCAACTGCAGGTCGTAAAAGGCGACGAATTGGCTAGCATTGTGACTACTAAATGGTAGAGTTCTGCATTGTCTCGACCGGGTCTGATACCACCGTCTTACCTATTCCTGCGGTAATAGCGTCAGTGCTTGTCACTGTCGTGTTCCGGTTTGGAGGGTAAGGTAGGCGGTAAACTTCTGCATGTGGCATTAGACCTCGCCACAAGATAGCAACGCACCATTAACATCTTTGGTGTCTATAGGCGATGGTTGACTCTTTCCATCAGGAGACCCAGCTGCTTGTTTGCTATCTTATGATATAAAAAAAAAATTAGATAGCAAACAAGCAGATGGGTCTCCTGATGAAAAGAGTCAACCATCGCCTATAATATAGATAGGTAGATATATATACACCAAAGGTGTATGATATATCTACAAGCGTTTGACAACTATGCTGACCATTACACCCTTGATTCTGGTTACACGTTGATTCTGGTTTATAGAAGTTACAGTGGTGGGAACGAGATATGGGCCCATTGCCACTTGACACTAACAAGCATAATTGATTGTATGAGCGGCTACACATTTCCGTCCAACATCGTGTCTGTATTTGTATCTGTGGGAATAACTGAAATAATTTCATCTACGTCAGAAGAAAATGAGCCTGATTTATTAAATTTGATGTTGATTTTTTTTTAATTTTTATCACAACCGTTTTTACTTGCGGAGTAATCAGACTAAAAGCTATGGTTCGTAGTTTTGTTAGTTGATGAAAAGAAAGTAGTGATCCTTAATACCACATTTTACCGCCCAAATAAATACTATTGCTTTTTTTTCTGATAATTAGAGGCATTAGTTTTACATTCTATGGATGAGCACGTTGTTTAGCTGCTTTTTCGCCGTTTATGAGCAGCCTGGCATAATGGCAAATGGTTAATCTTTAAAGGAATTCATAAATTTTAATTTTATTCTAGACAGAAATAATTGAATACTTAGACGAGCTTATACAACAATACTTAATTATTTAACCACATTTTAAATAAATGTTCCTTCGTTTAAATTTAAAACGAATTTAAATAGCTTGGTGTAAGCAGATCTTTATTATTAAAAGAATAGTATAATCTAAGATAAAATTTAATATGTTCTATTTTAAGTCCAAAAAACTCTTAAGTCGGGAATCAAGTCTGAAACCTGAAAATCCATGTTGAAATTGGTGAACTACTAAACCATTAAGGCACAGCTCGTTCATTTGTTGACAAATGAAGTTATAAAGATTCGATTCACGGTCTATTATTACATTGACAACGACAGAACCTTGGAAAGAGCGTCAGTATGCATGACCGTAACGGTAAATGAATTTGAATGCTACTTAAATAGAATTTACAACAACAATGATAGCACAGTATTTTACAAATTTATATTTTAAACTACAAGATAGTAAATAGGCAGAATTTTTACCAAAATTAAAAAAAGGGTTTTATTAAAATTAATCTTTACAGGCAGTTTTACCAAGGCTATATTTTTTAAAATTACTACCGAATCGGAACACAGCCACACTCTCAAATGATCCGGCAAAAGAAATTCAGCGGGTTGATCTATTTTACCCTGTTTTATTAAAAAGCGTAGCTCTTCGTAAAAAGCGAGAGATGGTTCATACTTGACATTATCGTTACAACAAATATCTATGGTTTATCCCAGCGACAACTTTGAACTACAAACACTACCGTGGGAAGTGAAAGGTGTTTTTCTTAAATAGAATTAAATTAAGTTGCTCCCATTTAATACTTCACCCTTCATAGAGTGAAGAGCTATTTCGACTTTACTGAAGATGCTTCGGTTGCGAAGTGAAACGTGCGTTCAGTACATAATTTGTGTGTTTTACATTTACAAACATTTACAGCATTTTAATTTACAATTTTCATTACTTTTAAATTTTAAGGCGAATTTCACAAAATTATACTTCTATTAATTAAAATTTAATTATATCGGCTTATATCTTAATATCATAGAGAATTTTTATCCTATGTATGTTTTATCTAATAGTAAATCCAACAAATTTATCTAGTAGTAAATAAAACAATTTTTGCGAAATTTATTCACAGGTAATGATTTAAGACTATCAGATATATTATCAGTTTTTTTTCTAACACTCGTGGTACATGTGCCATATTTACCATGTGTGTATTATATCAACGTAATTTTTAATATAGGCACTTCTCGATTTGAAACTTTCTCTAGGTTTTAGCTGATATAACTATAGGTAATTATTCTTACCCCAACTAAACACATGATGCCATTGATTGAATGACTGCAATAGCTTTGTGAAAAGTAAAATACACTTTATGGTTTCTTATATGGCTTTTTTTTCCACTAATCCATCTTGACAATATAATATTATAACATTGGTTAAATACTTAAACCGCTGCTCTTTTCGGCAAGGTGCTGACATAATATCAGCTTTACGGTCTATGCTGTAACATAATGCTGAGTCAGTAACCCTTTCCCTAAGATGATATGAAAATGGTATTTAGGTTAATTACTTATAGTTTACTCTTATTTTTAAGTTAAATATAGTTAAGAACCTACAATATGTTTGATTTTTCTATCTATATTTACTTTGTATTGTGCGTCATTTTTGGGAATAAATATTTTTCTGTTCTATTTTATATATTACTAGCTGACCCGGCAAACGTTTTTCTTCCTTTTTGACTACTCTTAATTTTTTTTCTATATTTTCTCACCTTTTAAACCTTCTCTGGACTTCAACAGTTAATTCAAAATCAAAATTAGCCAAATCGGTATAGCCATTCTTGAGTTTTAACGAGACTAACGAAAAGCAATTGATTTTTATATATAAGAAGATTGTATATATTGTCATACAGCACTCTTTTTTTATAAATATTGACTCTTTGGCTAGGCACATGCAGTTATAGATATAGAAAGGCTTTCAGCTAATATTTTACCCGACTCAACAAAATAGAGCATTGATTTTAAGTCCCGCAAAGGAAGTTGTGGGCAACGGCTAGTAAAGTAGCGTTGGTTGACAGGTTAAATTTACTAAGTACAGTTTTGGGTATATTGAGATATTGGTACAATGTTGTCAATTAAACTTATCAGCCCCAAAAAATTCCTTATAAAACTTTGTTCTACTAGTCTGTATTTATACTTATAACAAAAAAAAAAACTTCGTTGTACTAAAGTAGTCTGTATTTTTATTAGTGGAAGATTGAAAACCAAATGAGAATGCGACACTTAATTGGTGGGTGGCAACTGAATTTTACCGTGTCGCACTGGGTATTGATGGGTTAAACACCATCTTAGTCTGGAAAAAGTCACCAAATCCCTAAACAAATTTTCTAAAAAAAGTATGAATAAGCTCATTTTTTACATATTTTTCTAAAACATGGGTTAGTAAAAACTCATTGAAATGTCTCCGTCTCAAAATTTTAACTATTGTTATGAATAATCTAGAAACGTGTAGAGTTGGAACGCTGGAGAGATCTAGAAATAAAAGAAAGAGATAGCTACTCCTATTGAAAAACAAATAGTTGACTGTTACCCTAAGCTACGCCATAATGGACTTTGTGGTGTAGGGCATAAGGTTGAAAATAACGTGTACTAGGACTTGTTTGTTTATGATAAGTTGTTTATTGTAAACAACTTATTATTGTTATTGTTTACGAGATGATTGACGAACATTCGCGATTGTTGTCGAACTTTACCTCAGGTATAAATAGAGATGTGTTGACAAATACAAGGCAGTTTTTATAAAGCGATTAAGAGCGATACTTAAAGTGACCAGTGCGAAGCGAGTGTTCTATTGTTAGTCGGTTAAGTTTAGTGATAGTACAGTGAGTGACTAGTGTTAATCAGAGTATTTGACTATTTCATTGTGTTGTTTTGTGTATTTGTATTGTAAATACACGGATTTAATATAAGTGGTGTTTTCTTACAATTACGAACCGAAGAACGTAACACTATGTTAGTTATTGAGTTTTTCCTGTCACACGAGGATATATAATGTTAAAACGGTCATGTACCCACATACCTTGGCCGTGAGAGATAAAATCACGGTGACCTGAGTATTGTGTAAGAAGGTTAAATGTCTACGTGACGGTTGTCAATAAACTTCGCCTTCAAGTGTTAATTAGAGCGTATTAGTCGATAAACAAATAATAACTTACTTTTACACGTCACCTTGGTACTTGGTAAAAGTTGGTAATTTTTTTTTATATACTAAGACAGCAAATAAGCAGATGGGTCTCCTGATGGTAAGAGTCAACTATCGCCTATAGACACCAAAAATGTTAATGGTGCGTTGCTATCTTGTGGCGAGGTCTAATGCCACATGCATAAGTTTACCGGCTACCTTACCCTCCAAACCGGAACACGACAGTGACAAGCACTGACGCTATTGCGGCAGGAATAGGTAAGGCGGTGGTACCAGACCCGGGCGAGACAATGCAGAACTCTACCACCTAGTAGTCACGACGGCAGTAACCGGCATAGCCAATTGGTCGCCTTTTACGACCTGCCTGGCAGAACGGCAGTTGGTCTATTCTTCAAAGGAGCCCGGAACCAACACGGGGAAAAATTAGGTGGATTAATTAAAAAATACCATTTTTTTAAGTCTTTATTTATGATCACCCGTTAGTCAAGTGGTTAGCGTAACTGACTAGGCACTTATGGGAGTTCGATTCCCAACAGAAACCATTTATGTTATGAGCATAAATGTAAGTAGGTATTTCTGGGTTTGGTGTTGATTAAGTCTATTTAAATATGTATATATGTATTTCTAAGTTTTCTAATCTATTTATTAAAATCTATTTAAATATGTATATATGTATTTCTAAGTTTGTACTAGTATCGCAGTCTGACACCCATATGGAAGCAAATAATTTTTTTACTTTGGGGTTAGATCAATTCTTGTAATTTAGCCAGGGATAGTTTTCTTACATATCTGGGTCTGGCACCACCGCCTTACCTATTCCTGCCGCAATAGCGTTAGTGCTTGACACTGTTGTGTTCCGGTTTGGAGGGTAAGGTAGCCGGTAAGTTTATGCATGTGGCGTTAGACCTCGCCACAAGATAGCAACGCACCATTAACATCTTTGGTGTCTATAGGTGATGGTTGTCTCTTTTCATCTGGAGACAGAATAAAACTTTTTACAAGTTATTTTGATGCGTTAATATTTTTTAAGCTTTTTTGAGTTACTACCCGATCAGAAACGTGACCTCACTCTAAGAACAAGAAAAAAGTTACCAAAAAACCGGCCATGTGCGAGTCGAATTCGCGCAGGAAGGGTTTCGTACCATCATCTTTAAAACACGGCAATCACGTTTGTTGTATGGGAGCCCCCTTAAATATTTATTGTAGTTTAATAATCTATTTTTAAAATAAATGTACAAGTAATTCCCCTGTGTATATCCTCCGTATTGGCCCCGAGCTCCTTTGAAGAATAGACCAACTGCCGTTCTACCAGGCAGGTCGTAAAAAACGACCGATTAGCTATGCGAATCACTACCATCGTGGCTAGTGCTGTATTTGCTCGTGGAGACCCATCTGCGTGTTTACTATCTCATGATATAAAAAAAATATTGTTTGAACATTTTAAGTGGGTACCTGTTGCTGTTATTAAGATCGATCGGCAAAAAATTGAAAAAAAAAACAGGTTTACTGTATGAGTGCCTCCTTAAATATTTGTTTTATTATTTTTTTAGTATTTGTTGTTATAGCGGCAACGGAAATACATTATCTAGAAAAATTTGAAGTGTCAGGGTTCATTAGACACAGCTTGGTAACAGACGGAAAGACCGACATCTATACGGATGGACAGCGGAGTCTTAGTAACAGGGTCTTCCGTTTTACCCTTTGGGTAAGGAACCCTAAAAATCGGTATTTTGTCATTTCATGTTGTTAATATGCAATAACAATAAACATAAACAATATATTTCCACCAAGAGAGCCATCTGTTTATTTGCTGTCGTATGATATAAAAAATTGAAATAAGTACAATACTCACTTCTGCCACAAAACTATTTGGTTCATCGTAAATCCATTCTTCGCAGGTTTCATTTGATTTTAAATTACAGTAGACTTTGCTGACATTCTGATTAATACACCTAGAAAAAAAAAAATTATTAAATAAATAAATCATCATATAAATTATTTCTAAAAGGTGTTTTTTCCTGGAGTGTCTCAATCTCTTTAACTATTTCATTAAAAAAAAATACCCAGTTAAAGCTTATATTTTCTACTTTGGCCAAAAAATCTAAAAAAAATCTAAAAAAATCTTTTTGTTAATCTTTTTATTATGTGGTGTAACACTCGCGAACCATGTTCATGATGTGAGAGGTTAGGTTTGAAAGAAAGTGTCGGTGTAAAGATAAGAAAGAAACTCCGTTGGTTCGGACATGTAGAAAGAATGGTAGAAAGGTTAACAAAACAGATATACAATGCGAATGTGGAAAGATGTAGGTACCGGGGGAGACCAAGACTGACATACCACGATCAGATTGATCGAGTACTGTCCGAAGGTGGTTTCAAGAGTCTTCGCAACCAGCGTGTGTGCATGAAGAGAGTGATGAATGTGGAGGAAGCGAGACAAGCCTGCAAGGATCGTGATATATGGCACTCGGTTCTCTCTGCCTACCTCGTAAGGGATCTGGCGTGAAGATATGTATGACCGGAGCGCAATCTGTGGGCGATATATCAAACATCTTTATAGATTTTTATACTTGGAAAACGCTAGATGGCGCCGTGTGAATGTTCGCACAGTTCAGCTAGCTTAAAATAGAGATTGATGATATAAGGACAAAAATTTAGGATTGTATGTATTTTTAATTCTGAATTATAAAAAAATAAAAATAAAAAATTTGTCCAAAAATAAAAAGTAAATTTAGGGGTGGACAACGCTTATTACTAAGGACGATTTTCATAAAATTTAGTATGCATGATGATTCGGGGGCGATAAATCGATCTGGCTAGGTATTTTTTTTTAAATGTCAATTTCACCAACAAAAAATACCGAGCAAAGCTAGGTCATCCAGATACCAGGGAATAAACAGAAAGTTTAGTGTATTAGAGAAGCTATAATAAGTAATGTACGATTCGCATTTTATTTCGTTAACACTCGCTGTTGCGCTGAAATAGCAAAAAATCGTCCAACCAAAGCAAAAAATTAAGCAGCGCTGCAACGTATAATAGAGTATAATATATATTTGTTACCAAAAAGTCATGCGTTTGAAATATGTTGCTGGATGCTGGTGCGGAGGATGTAGAGCAACGCATGCTCCGAATCCCCTGGACAGCCTTTCGCACTATCATATCTATTCTTAAAGAACTACACTCGAACGTTCCAAACGACTCTCCAGCACTTGCATGCAGCGAATACTGCAATATTTTGGGCATGTAGCGAGAAAAAAAGAGGACATAATCCGAAGAGATGAAAACAGACCAGGAATCCGAACAACTGGTAATACCAATCAGCGTGGCGCTACATATAGCTATTGATCGCCAGAAGTGGAAGGATGCAACAAATATCCAGCGATGGATTCACGGTACTCATTAATGAGGGATCGACTGGAGAGAGAGACCAAAAAGCCATTACTCAATGCAGTCTGATCTGACATAGTGTAGTCCACGGACTGCACTTTAGTGTAACACCATTGACAACATTTCATTTCTATAACACCCTTACGTTGATATAAAAAATCCAAGATACACAATCATTGTGTCAAAAACGTCCTCAAAAATTAAACAATTTTTGAGGACGTTTTTTGGTGGAGGATTGTCATCCAACAATTTTAAATTGTGCGCTCATTTCAAATAGAATCGCGTCGGCCGCGTCACTGTCAATTTTATTTATTTTCGTACATTGTTTTGTAAAAACAACTATAAGTCTTGCACTTAAGGTTGAATTTAATACGGTAATATCAAATATTCCCTATTGTTGAATTTGTAAAGACATTTGTTTTTGCCATATCTATAACTATTTAAATGAAATTAGGGACACTTTTGAGTGTCAGTTTTGTTCGGGACTGTCTAGGGTTTTTTATATCAATGCAGGGTGCATTGGTATAAAAAACCCTAGAAACATATAATATATTTTTAACTAAAGATTAAAAAACAGGATATCCGTATATTTTATTTTCTCAAAATTTATTCATTTTGATATTTATTTTACTTTTAAAATTCTTCCTATTCTAAATAGACGTAAGTGCCAAATGTCGTCATTGTATATACAATGAGGCTTGTATATACAATTGTATATGAGGAAATAAAGGCTGAATGATACAACGCGTTTGCTTTTTGTGACCCGACAAAAAGCATATGTCATCTATGATATTTATCAAATCAACATCAAGTATTGTAAATTATTAAACCGTTGTTTACATTTGATCATATTTCTATAAAGGGTTCTAGTTTGCAATAATACTGTTGCAAAATATCAAATAAATCCAGGTGTTGATTACAAATAGAACAGAGTGGAGTCGCTGAAGCAGGTCTTTTATAATTTTCTAACACAAGACAATAGAGAATATTTGATATTACCGTATTATGACATTCCTATTGTACTTTTTAAGCTTTATGTTTTAGCAAAGCAAAGTAATCACCTTATTCTGCTGTTTAGGTGACATCATAACAAGTTTTTTCATTATTATTTTTCTCCAGTATTGAATAACGAAAAATAAAAAATATATATTACTTATCAGGATAGAAAAATGAAGAAATTGTATTTTTATTTTGGCGACTTTATAATTTTGAAATGTTATCAATTAGTGTTGGGTATGTCTTGTTTAGTACAGTGTACTGCAAATGGCAATGCATTGTCGCGCAACCGTCCACATCGGCGCAGTAATATGACAGATTAGTCTAAACGGTTTTATTTCATTTTATACATATTGTAATAATGCAAAATGTCTGTTATAGGATAGGGTTATATTGGGAGAGGAGTATTTTGATAAAAGGTTATAGTAGGAAGGGGCATTATGGGAAAGGGACATTTCGGACAAGGAAATTCTGGGAAATGGACATTTCGGTAAAGGGACATTTCGGGAAAGGGAAATTTTGAAAACGAGGGACATTATGGGAAAGGGACATTATAATCCTGAAGGAAATGCAAAATATAACAAATTTTCATAGTCTGGACATAAAACAAATAGGTACAGAATTCAATCTACATACAGAGGGCGCTCGAGCAACGCACTGATGTCTATGAAGACACCTCTCGTGGATACGATATCTTGGAATAGTTAGGAATGGTGCAAGCGCAAGTCATTCACTTGGACACACGTCAGTGAAAGTTTTTGTGCAGAAAATTTGTAATGGTATAACAATAACATTAAAATATTTTTGTTATAATTGGTTTCCATTTCCGTTCTTCCTGTTTCATTCTCAACAATAAATCAAACACTAGATAAATGATAAGAGTGCCACTGCCAGTTTTTTGTACATTAACCCAACGTTGATAACCTTAGCGCGACCGTTGAGCGTAAATATGATAAGTGAAGTATATACATTAGATTGACTTCTGTATCTCTTTTTTAGGGTTCTGAAGTAAACTAGAAACCCTTATAGTTTCGCTATGTCCGTCCGTCCATCCATCCGTCCTCACGATTGCTCAGAGATATACTAGAAAGCTGTAATTTGGCACGATTATACATATTAGTCACTTCAACAAAGTGGTGATATAAAATCTTGAAAAATATTTTTTTTCAGGGTAACTACCCTACATGTAAAGCGGAGATGTTAATTTTTTTCTCATGTACCCGATTGTATGGAGTATTGTACAGCTTTTAAAAAATATTGTAGTTTTATGACAACAAGTTTTCGATTAAGGGACTCGTTCGTAAAATATTAAGCTTTAAGATGCTAATTTTTGTTGGAGTCAAGTGTCTCACCGCACTGCAGGTTACACGGTTGGTTTTGAGGGTAGTAAAATCATGGTAGTAGTAAATATAATGAAGTTAAAAGAAAAAACTATCATAGTTCAGAAGGCTTTACAGGTTTTTGAGTAATAGTCAACCAACTTATAAAATGTATTTAGAGAAGTTTTTATAGGCGGTGAACCTGTGGTGTGGATATATATTTGTCATTGACGTTGAACTGATCAAATGCCTACTTCTTAGTCCGCATTATTGTGATGGTCAACTTCGGAACTCTACATTGCGCGTGGCTCGACACGCGCTTTGCCAATTTTTTTTGTGGTCTGGACGTCATTCGCGCGCAAACTGTGCATTTCACGCGCACGTTACTAGCATTTCAATTTGCATTGAAATTTATAATAATAATAATTTACACAAACTCGGTTTACACAAAAACATATTAAACGTACTACAGAAATCGTTCATCATCAACACCTGCTCTATACTGCGGCAATTCCTCACACAAACACTTGCTACTTTACATGATGAATCGAACCACTTGGCTTAACCCGTGATAGGTTCGCACAATCAGTATCACACTGAGATATAGAGACATAATAATTTTATTTACTGACTAGCTGTTGCCAACGACTTCGTCCGCGCGGACTTCTTTTACTCCACACTGCTCCTCCCCCGTAGATGATAGCGTGATAATATGTAGCCTGTATGTTGACCCGACCTGTTAGTAATATTCATGCAAAATTTGAAGTAAATCCATGCAGTACTTTTTGAGTTTACCCCGGACATACATACAGACAAACAGACAAAAATTCTAAAAACTATATTTTTGGCTTCGATATCGATTGTAGATCACGCCCCAAGTATTCTTTTAAAAAAATATTCAATGTACAGTTTTGACTTTCCTACGATTTTATTATATGTATAGATAAAATCGTTCACTTTTTACGAACTTCCGGATAAAATGGCAGATGGCTTATTCCTCAAAGGAAGTTTGTAAAGTGATGTGACAGAGAGTAAGGCAAATTTACGTGTAATATGAAGTTATATGTATAGATCACAAAAGTTAGTACAAAGCTAGTTTTACACAGATTCACGTGTTGTAATATTTCACGCGGTGTGATCATTGGTTTATCGGTTGTTAGGACGAATATAAAAGATCGCGCGCGTAAACTGTTTAGTGGCGGAAAAAACTACAAGGGTGAATGAACGGTTCTCGCACGCGTTACGTTCATGATTGCGTGAAGGCAGAATCTTTATTTCATGTCACATTGCAGCAATCTGTATGCGCCATAAACACAGAAATGATTATTAAATATGTTTAATATACACTCAAACAAAAAATACAAACATATCCGAATGGAGAATGATAACGGTCCACACAAAGTTGGCCTAAAAAGCAACACATGTTGGTCTATGCTTATTGTATGATAATAAACTATTAATTGCTTCTGAAATGTAAATTATATCACGAACACTTTTTATAATGCTAAAATTGACGAAAAACCTTCAGATTAATATTATTTAAATTCAAAATTATTACATTCTATTTTTAAGCCATTCACGTCGCTAGGTTTATATCGTCGAGATAGATATAATTCATTGTTCATCACTTATCATAGACTATCAAATTTTAACCACTTAAAAGTTAAAATTGTCTAAGAGCCGGTGGGAGATCGTCCTTCACCGATCTGATAACCAGATGAGACGTATATTTTATCAAATATTATTTATAAACAAATATGCCTATAATTACTTGCCTATCCAAAAGTGCTCATGACAAGTTTTTAGCTTGGCAACAGTACTTTGAGTACGATTTTTTGCAGGCAAGTATATGTGACTAATTTTGCAATAAAATAATATAAAATTTGATATAACTTTCGATAAGTTAGCAGATCGATGGAGTCACCTATATTGACTTACCTGTTCACACCTGCTTGCCAGGTAGCCATACACAGAAATGAGTAGGCAAGCCTACCTAGGCGTATTCTGTGTGTTAAAAATTATCAGTGAAATAAATTTCATTTGGTTATCAAAAGTATGAAAGTGATGAAAAAAAAACGATTAAAGTTAATTTAATTAAAAACTTGCCATGAGCACTTTTGGATAGGCAAGTAATTATAGGCATATTTGTTTATAAATAATATTTGATAAAATATACGTTTCATCTGGTTATCAGATCGGTGAAGGACGATCTCCCACTGTCTCCTCTACTAAAAGATATACCTACAAGACAACGTTTGTTTACTGCAAAAATATTTGTTACTCGTTCACACTGTACAGATTAAATAGCTATTTTTTTTTCTATAGGTGATACTTAGAGTAGTTTGTTTATACAGCCTTCCATGTTGGAAGTTTCGACTATAGTAATTAATATTTTCATTTTCGTTGCATTTTATACGATAGTTTATTTAAAACTTTGGTCCTTTTAAAATTTACTTGCTGTTAACGGAGACTTCCGTTGAATTCTAATAATATGGGCTTATTATACATTAAAATTAATTTGATAATTTCGGCTGACGTTATATTCTTTAAGCACTTTAGGCCGATCACATCAATCTCCTTTTCCCATGTTAGTCCGGGCTCCTTCTTTTTATATTATAAGATAGCAAACAAGCAGATGGGTCTCCTGATGGAAAGAGTCAACCATCGCCTATAAACACCAAAGATGTTAATGGTGCGTTGTTGTCTTGTGGCGAGGTCTAATGCTACATGCATAAGTTTACCGGCTACCTTACCCTCCAAACAGCGACTAGCACTGACGCTATTGCGGCAGGAATTGGTAAGGCGGTGGTACCAGACCCGGTCGAGCCGACGCAGAACTCTACCACCTAGTAGTCACGTTGATAGTGACGTACATAGTCACTCGGTCGCCTTTTACGACCTATCTGGCAGAACGGCAGTTGGTCTATTCTTCAAAGGAGCCCGGGACCAACACGGGGAATTTTAAAAATAATAGACCATTTGCAGTTGTGTCGGGCAGTTCATAAGAGATGAATGATTGGTTATACGAGTCACTACCGTCGTGGCTACTAGGTGGTACAGTTCTAGATAGTCTCGCCCAGATCTGAGTGCTAAGTGTGAGTTTTTCTTTTCGCATTCGATCGTGAGCGCGTTTGGAGTTTACTAGGAATTTGTATGTAATTTGTACAGCGCCACCTAGTGGTAAACGTGAGAAACCAGTTTACCTCTAGATGGCGCTGTACAAATCACATACAAATTCCTAGTAAACTCGGAACGCGCTCACGATCGAATGCGAAAAGAAAAACTTACACTTAGCACTCTGGTACCACCATCTTACCTATTCGCCTACCACCTAGTTAACTAGGTAGAGCTCCGCAGCGTCTCACTCGGGTTTGATAGCACCGTTTTATGTTTTCCAACTGCGATAACATCTAGTCGGTGACGTGCAGTTGGCATTTTATCCATGCGACACGGATATCAATAGGAAGTGGTTAGTATCTATTGTTAGCTGAATTTGGACTAAATGTAATTAAAAGATGCAAAAGCGTACGAGACAAACATATTTATTTCGATTTAAGGAGTTAGATCAGAGACGAACAAACAAGAACACCTGTTGCATAATAATAATTAAACTAGTGATTGTTTGTGGACGAAATTCTACCATTGAGTATTTTTTTAAATTTGACTTTAGCCGTAAAGAAAATAATCTAGTAAATTTAAATAACTAGCTGCACCTGCGACTTCGTCCACGTGGAAAATTTCTACAATTAAAGTGCCTAAGTTATATGTAAGAATGTATGTATATACGTAAGAATGAATGTATATATATATAATCCAGATTTAAGAATATTACTAAAATTAAACCACTCTGTGCATTGATATAAAAACCCAAGATACACAATCAGTGTGTCAAAAACGTCCTCGAAAAATGAGCGCACAATTTTTAATTGTGCGTTTATTTCAAATAGAATCGTGACGGTCGCGACACTGTCAATTTTATATTTCTTTTCGTAAATTGCTTTGTAAAAACAAATATAAGTCGTGCTTTGGATATGCAGACATATGTTTATGCCATATCTATAACTACTTAAATGAAATTAGGGACACTGTCAGTTTTGTTTGAGACTGTGCATCTAGTGTTTTTTATATAAATAACTCTGTGTAATTTTCTGGTTAGCCGTATGGTTAGCTGATAGAGAATACTTTATGCATTAAACTCGCCATTTGTACCCTATACATTGTGTATGTTGTTTAATAAAGATAAAAATTTAATAAATAAGTTACTCCTTATTACCAGTCTCGTTGTTTTACCCACATAGTTACCGTTCCCGTGAGTTTTCTGGGATAAAAAATATTATTTGTCCTTTCTTGAGTCTCAAAATATCCTCGAACCAAATTTCATTTAAATCGATTAACTGGTTTAGACGTGAAGAAAAGACACATAGACAGAGTTACTTTTGCATTTATAATATTAGTATGGATCTAGTAAATATTAATAATGTGGAAAATATCCCCGTGTTCGTAAAATGCGACTGATTAACATGTCGATATATTATATGATAATTATATATCCAGTCTCGCAGGCGCGGATTCAGTGGTAGAGTTCTGCATTGTCTCGCCCGGGTCTGGTACCACCGCCTTACCTATTCCTGCCGCAATAGCGTCAGTGCTTGTCGCTGTCGTGTTCCGGTTTGGAGGGTAAGGTAGCCGGTAAACTTATGCATGTGGCATTAGACCTCGCCACAAGATAGCAACGCACCATTAACATCTTTGGTGTCTATAGGCGATGGTTGACTCTTTCCATCAGGAGACCCATCTGCTTGTTTGCTATCTTATGACATAAAAAAAAACCTATCCAACGATACCCCACACTATGAGGTACCCTGAAAAAAATATTTTTCAATATTTTATGCTACCACTAGGGATCTCGCGTAACCATAAGGGTTCCTAGTTTACTTCGGAACCCTAAAAAATGTTGTGGGCATAGCCCACATAGCCACCCGAAAATCGGCCAAGTGCGAGTTGGCGTATGAAATTGTTTATAATCAATATAGTGCATTCCTATAAACTATATTTTTATAACACTAGCTGACCAGCGCAGCTTCACCAGCGAGTAAATTAACATGTGATATAGTTTTCATACGACCAAGAGCACCAGCCGAATCTTTTCAACCGAGTTCCCAAAAGAAGGAGGTTCTTAATTCGGCTGTATTTTTAACTTCCCGCTACGTAGATATGCAGATATGGAATTTACTGATTTTGAAATTTTTTTTCTCGATTTTCGAAAAGCGATTTCTCACCAGATCTCTAGGTTTTGATGTCCTAGGAACCTTTTCTGACTATTTTTTACGATGACGTCAGTATGTCTGTATCTATATTTTTATATTATAGACATCTCATAACTTTTGAACGGCTTGAACGATCTAACGTGGTTGCTATTCAATTGGATTCCGCACAACTGACTTTCTAAAAATTTTAACCAAATGGCCAAACAGTATTATAAGAGTTTTTTCGACATAACTTCGATATTT
Source organism: Apodemia mormo (assembly GCA_036924255.1). Taxonomy (NCBI): domain Eukaryota; kingdom Metazoa; phylum Arthropoda; class Insecta; order Lepidoptera; family Riodinidae; genus Apodemia; species Apodemia mormo. Next base: position 3,097,464 of record JAUPFN010000006.1, on the reverse strand, counting down.
TAGTACAATAATCTACAATATTTTAGTACATATAAAACAGCGTTAAATGCAGTTTCAAAACTCAAAATCGAATCCAGTTACAAAAGCTATAGCTTTTTAAATATTAATATTTTTTTTCTACAGCAAACTTACTCAATATTTCTAAAATAACTTTCAGGCTAATATACCGATTGAGTTAAAAATCTAATCAGCATTTTTCTCTTAAAAACTGCGTAAAATATAATACTCGTAAACTGGATCACAATCGATCAAAAAATTTAGGATTTATCAATAACAAAAATTATTAAAAAATTTTGAAAAATGTTTGAGTAGTTTTTTTTTATATTACTTCGACATTTTTCAGCCGATAATGCAGATTATATAGCTAAGAAAACAGTATACATACCTAGATCTCGAATATTGCGTTAAATGCCATTTGAAAGACCAAAATCGTTTCCAAAACAAAAAAAAAAGATACAGCTTTTTAAAAATAAAATTACCGTTATTTATAACAAAATTTTGATTTTTGAACTCTGAAAAAATCTATGCTTAGGTATAGTTTTTGTTCTTCTCAGCTTAAAACTTTACTATAGCGGGAAGTTTCAGAAATGGCCCGCAGCGTCAGCCTCTTTACAGATTTTTTATGTTACCTCAGAACTCGGTGATTTGTCAACCGATTTAGAAAAATCTTTTTTTGTTTGAGAGGATATACTTGCTATGTAGCTTCATTTTAATTTGGTGAAGACGTGATGGAGGGTTCCGGAGATATAGGAAATGGAAAGTCGGTAGCTGCAGTTTTACTGCGTAAAAAATTTTGAAAAAATGGACCATCTGCCATTCTGCCAGGCAGTTGGTAAAAGATGACCGATTGACTATAAACTATTCTCTGCTATATTTGACCCGGCGCTTTCCACTATCTCGTTGCAAAATTTCATCAAAATTAGCTCAACAATTTAGCCGTGAAAACTTTATATAGGTTACTACCTGAACCCAATCACAACACCACCTACTGAATTAAATTGTGAATTTAAACCGTTTGAATCCATTCAAACACACACAAAAAATCGTTGCAATCAAGTTAGTAACAAAGCCTTTGACGATCGTAGGTTTTTTTTACTAAATATTGTTATTATAGATATATAAAATCTAAATATATCCTCGTGTTGGTCCCGGGCTCCTTTGAAGAATAGGCCAACTGTCGTTCTGCCACTCAGGTCGTAAAAGGTGACCGATTGGCTATACGAGTCACTAACATCGTGGCTACTAGGTGGTAGAGTTCTGCATTGTCTCGCCCGGGTCGGGTACCACCGCCTTACCTATTCCTGTCGCAATAGCGTCAGTGCTTGTCACTGTCGTGTTCTAGTCTGGAGGGTAAGGTAGTCGGTATCAAAATTTAGTTCGGTAGAAAATATAAATTACTATAGTCGAAACTTCCAATATGGAAGGCTGCATAAACAAACTACTCTAAGTGTCACCTATAGAAAAAAAAACAGGTATTTAATCTGTGAAGTGTGAACGAGTCTTTGCTGACGGGACCTAAACTTTGAACTAAACTTAAAGTCTAGTTATGCATAAGACCTCGCCACAAGATAGCAACGCACCATTAACACCTTTGGTGCATATAGGCGATGGTTGACTCTTTCCATCAGGAGATCCATCTGCTTGTTTGCTATCTTATACTATGAAAAAAAGTCTGACGTCAGAAGTCTATTAAGGTTGTGGGCATGCCCATCGTGCCTACAACGGTAAATCCTGAAGTAATATAACTTTGTATTTTTGTGTGTAAATGCAAGCTACACTGACCAACTAAGAAATTGTCTTGAAAGGTGTATCCATTTAATCCACATTCTTGGTAAATATCTTGCTTCTGGATGAATTCTAGAGTCTATTAATGGAGCTGAAAGTGGTTATGGGAAGTCTAAACTAAACAAGCTAAACCTAATGAGTTTTGGTTAATTTGGTTTATCTTGGCAAACACTTGGATGCTTAGTGATTTCATGGATCTGATGATTGATCTGAAAGGTAGCCATGGGAACTCCTAAACTAAACAGTTAAAAGAATTATTATTATATAATTATACTTATATATAATTATTATTATATATTTATACTTAGAATACATTGCCCACAAGATATGCCCACAAGCATAAGTACATACATAAATTTACCGGTTATTATAATGGAACACGTCAATGACAAGCACTTACGCTATGCAATAGGAGTAGGTAAGGTAGTCACACCAAACATGGAAGAGACGTTGCAAAATTTTGCTACCTTGTGTCATTGTGATAACGTTAGATATGACCAACTGTTCGCCTTTTATGAATTGACTGGCAGGAAGTTGAAAAGAATGGACTACAAAATGACCTCTACAAGTGAATGGTAATAAATTACATAAATATGTTAATACATTTCAATGAACCAATCAACATACATTAAATTTATCTATAAATTCCATTAGGCGAGATCATGGTCAAGCGCTTTCCTATCGATAATAAAAAAAATAATGACGGGCTTATTTTTCGAATACTAAATACTGTTCTTCGAGAATAGTTATCTACTTTAAAAAAACAATAATATTTTTTACGCTCACGTGGAAAGCATTGACGCTATTGGAGCAGGAACAGTCACGATGGCAGAGGCTAATATAGCCAATCGTGCATCTATTACGAACTGCCTGGCAGAATAACAGATGGTCCATTTTTTTATATTTTTTTACGCAGTAAAACTGCAGTAACCGATTTTCCATTGCCTATATCTCCTGAACCATGCGTCAAATCTATACTAAATTAAAATGGAGCTACATGACAAGTATACCTCTCAAACAAAAAAAAAATTTCAAAATCGGTCGACACCGAGTTCTGAGATAACATAAAAAAATCTGTAAACAGATTGACGCTACGGGCCATCCCTGAAACTTCCCGCTATAGTAAAATTTTAAGCTGAGAAGAACAAAAACTATACCTAAGCATAGATTTTTTTCAGAGTTCAAAAATCTAAATTTTGTTATATATAATGGTTATTTTATTTTTAAAAAGCTATATCTTTTGGAGACGATTTTGGTCTTTCAAATGGCATTCAACGTAATATTCGAGATCTAGGTATATTGTTTTCGTAGCTACATCATCTGCATTATCGACTGAAAAATGTCGAAGTAATATCAAAAAATATTTATTTTTTAATAATTTTTGTTATTGATAGATATATCCTGAATTTTTTGAACCGATTGTGATCCAATTTATTGTATTTTATGCAGTTTTTAAGAGAAAAAAGCTGATTAGATTTTTAGCTCAATCGGTATACCTATTAGCCTGAAAGTTATTTTAGAAATATTAAGCAAGTTTGCTGTAAAGAACAAAATATTAATATTTAAAAAGCTGTAGCTTTCGAAAACTGGATTCGATTTTGAGGTTTGAAACTGCATTTAATGCAGTTTTATATATACTAAAATATTGTAGAGTATTTTACTAAATTATCGAAGTTATGTCGAAAAAACCCTTATAATACTGTTTGGCCATTTGGTTAAAATCTTTAGAAAGTCAGTCGTGCGGAATCCAATTGAATAGCAACCGCATTAGATCGTTCAAGTCGTTCAAAAGTTATAAGATGTCTATAATATACAAACATACTGACGTCATCGTAAAAAATAGTCGGAAAGGTTCCTAGGACCTCAAAACCTAGAGATCTGGTGAAAAATCGCTTTTCGAAAATCGGGAAAAAAATTTCAAAATCAGTAAATTCCTTATCTGCATATCAACGTAGCGGGAAGTTAAAAAGTTCATTTTGGGAACTTGATTGAAAAGATTCGGCTGGTGCTCTTAATAAAACCTCTTTAAGGCCATCATCTTTCAAAAAGTTTGTTTTCAACAATCAAAAGCAAAAATATAACTTAAAAAATGTTGTTTAAAAAAATAAAATTTAATTTTTATTATCAGTTCATGAAAATATCGTCTTTTTTCCACATTCCTTTTCGAAATTGAGATAGGGCATTTTAATTGTTGCGAACTAGCGACATGCTTTTCGATTTGATTGTTACAAGTTCATGTAACCATAGTTCCGAGGAAAACATGCTATGAAAACAAACTAAACATTGAATTGCTTAACTTGGGACTTGAATATTAATCTTAATGATTTTATATTTTTACCATTACCACTAAAACCGCACGTTGATCGTGTGGTTAGCGATCCGGAACAGGGTTCAAGCTCGATTTCCGACAAATATTTTGATGATACATAGATGTTTGTATTTCTGGGTTTCGTGATATTAAATACATTTGAGTAATAGCTGCACAGCGCAGCGGGCATTATAAAAGTTTTTCGTAAATCCCTTCATGAACTACTCATTTTCCGGGATAGAAAGTAACCCATGTACTATACCAGGTCATTATCTACCTGTGTGCCAAATTTCATCCAAATCCATTCAGTGGTTTCGGCATGATTGAGTATCAAACATCCATCTATCAAAACATTCAAACTTTAATTTTTATAACATTAATAAAGATTTACATACGTAGTTTAATATATATTTTTTTATATTAGTAGTATTAACTAACACCCATATACCAAGCAAATAATTTGGTTACAGCAGTATTAGATCTATTCATGCAATTTATTAATTAAATAAGACATCTAAGTATGAAATAAATAATTTGTACCTGTAGCTGACTTCTTCCGCCACAAAAACGTAATTTGCACTATAAAAAGAGTTTGTTATAAATGCAAATATTATCAAAATTGATAACTTTATGTGATATCGTTGACTCAATCCAAATTTACACAATATCTCATCTAAATCCACTTTTTTATCACTCATTTTTAAAACACACACAACAAAATCAAATTGTTTATTTAGAATTATATTATAATTTTTTTAAATTATTTAAACATCTGTTGCTATCAAAATTAATTGGAAGATAATATTTTAAGGCAACAAAATTACATAATACATTTAATAACCTTCTTTTTGATTTAATATAAATTTATTAGTAAATTGACTGCAAACACGTCGTGCAGAATACATGGAGGTCAATTTATTAACAACATTCACTGTGAGCGTAGGACAATGAGTAATATTTATTTTTCTTTGCTTACAAAGAATCATAATTTATTCTTTGCCCTTGTTGCTTGCTTTTCAGGGTTATATGATAGTTTTATAAAATCAAATACTGCCCTAATTTACAAGAGTGATGAGAGTTTGAGGGAAAAAACTAAAAAAATGACATTTTTTTATCTTTGTTCACTATTCCCCTCATAAGTTTAAATAGAAATTTCATTTCAATGGCAAGGCATTAAATGGTAAATTTCAATACCCTGGTATAACTGAACAAATAAACTAATACATACATTTTTACGCCAAATACATCTTTTAATATACAATTTTAATACAAATTTGAAGATACAATTTTATAAATGTATCATAGTTTTAATTTTATATCTAAATCTTCGTTAGATTTAGATATAAAATTAAAACTATGATCATTTAGCCTATTGCTATTGCGTATTTACGAAAAAATTTAATTATCAAATAATTTCTATACCTTATTTTGATTTCATTCTGATTTTTGTTGAAAACGTTTTTCAGAACCATTGATGTAAAAAACCCAAGATACACAGTTTCTCAAAACCGTCTGTGTGGTCGGTGTTTATATCATACTCGTATTAATCAACTGAAACAAATATTTACGTTATATCTCTCTCTATGAGGTCTCCCCATCTCTATTTATACAGCTGGGATAGAAAGAGAGGGTAAGACCTCAGATGACAGCAGTATTTAAAATTTAGTTTCAAGTAGGAATTAGAAATGCTGCCTCCAGATATAATACAGCTTGATGGTTTATATCAATCTTCAGAGTACACTAAAAGTTTACTAGGAGCACCTTGACATTTTTTGTAATTACAGCATTTAATTAGTAATTAATTCCTTGCTAATAATATTTCTCTTATATTTAACAATGTCACTGCGTTAATATCGATACGTTTTGCCATCAACACGAATTCCAACAGTTCGTAGCGGTGAAATGTCGCAACGTCTAATTTTTAAACTTGGCTCCTAATTAGCACCTAAAAATTTATCTTTTTTATTTAACTTTTTCACTTTGTGTTGCTAGCGAACCAGAGCTCTTGCAATTTATTTCAATCAAAGAACGCAGCGCACATAATCAGATTTTATCAATCTTAAACGCAGTTTAGCACTACACGTCACTCGCGACACCTATTTACTACGAGTATAATTACTCGACGTTTAGTCTCGACTAATCAATTAAAAACGAAAATAATGGCGCATTATTAGTAACATTATGGTATTTTTCAAGTACTTACAAATAAGTAATGTTAAATAATTATAAAACTTTGTGTGGCGTCTAGCCGATGCATAGGTATAATCACATAAGAAGTATGTTTGTGTGTGTATGTGTGTGTGTGTGTGTGCGTGTGTGTGCGTGTGTGTGCGTGTTTTATATATCATAATATAGCAAACAAGCAGATAGCTTTCCTGATAGAATGAAACAATTATCGCATATAAATACCAAAGTTGTTAATGGCGCATTGTTATTCCTGTGGCGGTGTTTTAGTGCCATATACATACGTACCGTCTACCTTACCCTCTAATATCTGGAATACGACAGTGACAAGCACTGACGCTATTGCGGCAGGAACAGGTAAGGTGGTACCATATCCGGGCGAGACAATATAAAACTCAACTATCTAGTAACCACGATGGTAGGGACTCGCACAGCCAATGGTTCATCGTTTACGAAATGCTTGGCAGAACGGCAGATGCATAGCTATGATTAGATGGAAAGTATGTGTGTATTCAATTTTAAATTCTTTGTGTCTCGAAACAGACTCGTAAGTGTAGGTTTATCTAATTAACGAAATAATAAATCGGATGGTAAATCCAGTGGCAGATTGCATATTATTAAAATTGCAACATTTTAACACAAAACAACTAGGTGCACAAGTCAATCTAAACACAACATACAATAAGGCCGTTCGAGCAACGCACACAAAGACAACTCTCACGGACACGATATCTCGGAATGTTTGGAATAGTGTAAACGAGAGTACCACCCGCTTGAGTAATACGTCAGTGAACTTTTTTGTTCAGAAAATTTGTAATAGTTAAAAAAATAACATTGAAATATTTTAGTTATTATTGGTTATTGGTTCTGTTTCATTCTCAAAAATAAATTAAACACCTAGATACAAGTGTCACTACCAATTCTTTTTATGTAAGGCAAAGTTGATAGCCCTTATCGTCGATGAAGTGACAATACCTCCTAACTGTATAAATGTTAATTTTACAGGAGAGGAAAAAAACGTTTAACATCTAGTCTCAAATGTGTCGATTTGAATATAAAGCTATTTCCACAAAGCTCTAACTTTTCTTCTGAATATTGTTAAAAGATAAGAAAATTCTATAGATACAAAACTGAATTTTATGTCTATGGCAATAAAAAAGTAAATTTGTTTAAAAATGTAAGTTAGGAGGTATTGTCACTTCAACGACGTTATGCTACCACTGAGCGTAGGTATGAAAAGCGAAATAGATAAATGAGATTGACTTCTGTTACTATTTGATTTGCGATGTTAACATCTGAAAAGTTTTATAAAATTGTGATATTATAATTCTGGATATTTAATCTTAATTTATTTCTGACTATCGGATAAATTGGTACAACATTTTTTTGTCTTTACAAAAAACACATTTAATTTTATTACTAACCATTATAGAAATATTAAAAAGAACAAAAACAACATTTAATTCTACACATACGCCATTTTGAAAATCAAGTCGACAAAAGTAGTCTGCTGTTTCTGTCTATCTAGCGCCACTACCGACACCTGGGGTCTCTTGCAAATTTTTGTCTTACATATAACACAAAAACTTCCACACAAAACGTTATTTCTCTACATTTTTTGTTGATTGACATATTTTTTTAAGTTACATACATACATACGTATCTTCACGCCAGATCCCTTACGGGATGTGCAGAGAGATCCGAGTGCCATACATCACGATCCTTGCAGGCTTGTCTCGCTTCCTCCACATTCATTACCCTCTTCATACACAAACGCCAGTAGCGAAGACTCTTGACAACAGCTTCGGACAGTACTTGATCAATCTAATTATGGTATGTCAGTCTTGGTCTTCTCATTACCTACATCCTTCCACATTCGCATTGTACTTGTATATCTGTTTTGTTAACCTTTCATCTAAAATTCTTCCTATATGCCCGAAGCAACAGAGCATGCCCTTTCTCATCTTTACACCGACACTTTCTTTCAAGCCTAACCTCTCTCTCATTTCCACATTACGAACCCGGTCCGCGAGAGTTACACCACACATTTTTCGTAGCGATCTCATCTCATCTCTTTTTTTAAGTTGATATCAATAATGTTTTTGCTTTTTATGCCTGATGGAAAACATCTGCACATTTTCCCCCTCGCAACTGTAGAGTGAAATAAAAAATCCCGGAAACTTCTCGCTAAATTAAGGCACTAAGCTCAAAAGAGTAAAAACTTTAAGATAGATTTTTCAGTTCAAACAATTATTTTATTAAAAATGGCAGTATATTGATTTTTGATAAGCACGCACGCACGCACGCACGCACGCACGCACACACACATACACATACACATATATAAATACATACATACATACTGACGTCATTGTAAAAATAGTCGGAAAAGATTCTTAAGACCTCAAAACTTGAAGATCTGGTGAAAGTTCGATTTTCGAAAATTGGGGTAAAATCAGTAACTTCCTTATACATATACTGCATACTTGGCGGGAAGTTAACTTAAGTATTACAGTCTATTAATAATTTTAAGTTTTCTCTACTTAATAATTTTAAGTTTTACGTACTACGATTCTGTCGCCACTATAAGACGTAGTTCCTAATAATTTTAAGTAATATTATAATACATAATTTTAAGTAATATATAATACATAATATTAATATTAAAATTTTACTTCATCATTTTAATTTTTATGTTCTACAATTCAAAGTATCAAGCAAAAGACGTCATAAATACGTTTTTGTTAAGACTAACTTTAGTTTATGTTATACTAGCTGTTGCCAGCGATTTTGTCCGCGCGGACTTCGTTTACTCCGCACAGCTACTCCCCCGTAGGTGATAGCGTGATAATATGTAGCCTATATATTGACCCGACCTGTTAGTAATATTCATGCAAAATTTGAAGTAAATCCATGCAGTACTTTTTGAGTTTACTCCGGACATACATTGACTTTCCTACGATTTTATTTTATGTATACTAGCTGTTGCCTGCGACTTCGTCCGCGCGGACTTCGTTTACTCCGCACTGCTCCTCCCTTGTAGGTGATAGCGTGATAATATGTAGCCTATATGTTAACCCGACTTGTTAGTAATATTCATGCAATAATAATGTGAAATTTATTACATAATGTAAACTCTATAACATCTACAAACATTTTTATCTATTACGTTTCCAAAGATACTCTCCATGACAAACGGATGGACGCGCACGGACGAAAATCATAATCTCAATAGTAGGGTTCTGTGGGTACGAAACCCTAAAAAAGGTTCAAAGTTTTCGCTCAAGTATTAAATATTAATTAATATATAGCTAAATCTACTGGTGAGCCCGTACAGCTGATGGTGTAAGTTTCAGATCAATCATGTTATTGTAAAGTAAGGGTTTTAATAGTAATAGCGGTACCTGTCTGAAAACTTTTATTTTAACTTTATATTAAAATAATATCGATACAATCTTTTGATTGCGTTTTCAATCGAAGTATCTCTTTATCATGTTCATGTAAATGTGAACATTACATTTACTTTTAACATATATGTTACCTACTCATATATTACAACCAAATGAAATAATCCCAGCATGCTAGATGTCTGATAATCGGGTCACTTAGAAGTTAGATTCCTTCTACTAATCGTACTGAAAATTTTGAAAACTGTCTTCAGTCACCTTTAAGCGTTATCTGCGCGAAACTGTTTTTGCAGCAACAATACTTAAATTGCTGCCATAAAATTGAAATATGTTTGGATCTTAGAACGAAGATTTATAACAAGTAGCCATTTTTATAGCTACTATATCAGAAATATTTTAATCAATTAAACTTTTTATAAGTTATGTTGACGCGTCAACAATATTATATACTGGATCGTAAAAGCGGGCACACACTGAGACGGTCAAAATAACGTCGGTCAAAAATAATTAATTACCTCTTACTTCATATTGAATATATTCATTAAGAGGTACAAGTGTAAAAGAATTCATTTATTTATATACTATGACTATTTTCATTGATATTCATTCCTAAAAAATCTCGCCTCAACAGTAAATGATCAGTGATATAATTATTAATGTTTATTTTAATTTAATTCTTAAGGTTTTATTTTATAAGTTTTACTAGACTTGAATAGTTTTCGTTATCAATAACGGTTTTGGTGCCGTAAATATCGAGCCATTTCTGCCAATCGTCGAACACAAAGCGTGAATAGAATTCCCGGTGTACTTCGGAAACAGCTCTGAGGTGTAGAAACACGTTATTGAGAAGCAAAGCGATGACATCAAATTGCAAGTTACGAACAATGGTATTGAAAGCCAAGGCAAATCTGCAGACAATATAAATCTTCTATTAGCTTATATGAGTATCGGTTTAAGGATATCGTTGGTCGAGTGATTAATTCAATTCTCAATAAGGACAGAATTTTTTTTGATGGACGTAGATGTTTGTTTTTCTGGGTTGATGATTAAATTCTTTTCTTTGTGGAAAAGGCAAAATTTACGATTAACATTTTTTCTTATTTTCACACCTTACAATGTTAAAGTATACCGTCATAGTCAAATGAATATCTGTTGTGTGTGCTTTTTGTATTTTCAACATTTTTTACATAATGACTATTTTACATACTAAATTTTAATATAAAAAGACTGCTATGTGATTCTAAATAGGTATTATGTAGGTATGTGATTCTAAATAGGTAGGTAGGAAATTTATGATTTAAGATACGTTTATTTCTCAAAAAAGAATACAATTATTCGGTTTATTCCGGAAATCCCCACCGATAAATCCCTACCGGTGGGCATTGTTATTTTTTTGCCGAAAATCCCCACTAATAAAACTAACTCAGCTTAGTAGGGATTTCTGGTAAAATAACTAACAATCCACCAGATTATAAAATCTAAAATTTTATAAAATAATCTTTAATTGCTTAATTAGATTTGTAAATAATCATGTCAATATTATAATTAACTTTTATTATAAATTGTTTAAATTGAAACGATAATCAAAAATATTTATTATGTGGCAGTGTAATGCTGCCATGCATTAACTCTAGTTGAGCATCTAAGATAAACTGATATTTTTCTTTGCTTTTTGATGATCGCGGGTTCCGACGGTGACTTTCGTTAGAAAGAAAGAAAGAGAAAAAGAAAATATTTATTTGCAAGAATATAGGTGTTACAATTTGTTAAAAATAAATTAAGTTACCAACATATTATACCATTATATGGTGTGCAAATATTTAAAAAAAATATAATTATATAATATTACATTTAAAAGATTCTATCGATTATTTAGAATTACTACCGGATCGGAACGCGGCCACACACTGAGAAGATCCGGCGGAAGAAACTCAGCGGGCTGGTCTTTTTTTCTCTAATTTATGTTCTTGTTATAAATATACAAGGATGATTCCATATTACAAAGTTATTTTTATAATTACAAGTTTCATATTTTGAGTAATTATTTTTTTTATAATTTACATAATGTTCACCATTTACAAATTTTTTTCTACATTGAAGTTTTTTTTAAGGACAATTCAACAAACTTATATTTCTATCCATTAACATTTAATTTTATCGGCTAAAAATTCTTTAATATCATAATAAGTTTTATCTAACAGCAAATCAAACAACTTTTTGCGAAATTTATTTATAGGCAATGATTTAAGACTCAGGAATATGATTGTATATAATAATAGACATACAATACACATTTTTTGTAAAAATATTTAATTTTTGGTTAGGCACATATAATTTCTTACTATTCCTAAAATATGAGTTACCAGTGACTTCAGCATTTGTTTTAAATAACTTTTGGTGCTTTTTTACAAATACGCATACCTCTAAAATATACAAACATGGTAAGGGAAGTACCTTAAGAGACTTGAAAAGTGGTTTACAGGAATGTAACTGATTAACACCACATACTGCTCGAATACATTTCTTTTGGACTCTAAAAATTCGTACCAATTCAACAGAATTTCCCCAAATAGGAATTCCATATTGTAAATTAGAAGAGACATATCCATGATATGCTAATAGGGAGGCTTTTGCGTCTCCTACTTCCCTTAGTCTTCTCAAGACATAGACAAATCTATCAATCTTATTACATAGAGATTCAATGTGTGCTTTCCAATTACAATTTTTGTCAATAATTATTCCTAAAAAGTTTGTATAATCTACATCATCTATATTTACTTTATTTAAAAATATATTTGTGTTTTTGGTAATATTACTGTGGTAGTTCAATTAATTTTGTTTTAGTTACATTAACTTTTAAATTATTATTAATTAACCAGTCTGAAACTTGGAATAAGGTTTCGGTTGTTTCATTTACCAAGTCTTTTTTATTTTTACATTTAATAAGTAGGGTAGTGTCATTAGCAAATAAAAAGCAATCATGTTTTATACTATCAGGAAGATCATTGATATAAATTAAAAATAGCAAGGGTCCTAAAACACTGCCCTGTGGTACACCACAGTTGTTAACAATGTAGTTTGAAGTATATATTTTTTTACGGTTTCCGCATATTTTAGATATTTCAACACATTGTTTCCTATTCTCTAAATAACTCTTTATCCAATCTAAAGACTTCCCTCTAATACCATATTTTTCAAGTTTTGATAATAAAATATTGTGTGAAACAAAATCAAATGCCTTACTCATATCCAAAAATACACAAAGTGGATACATTTTCTTATTCAGACATTCAGTTATGCTCTTTACTAAATCAAAACATGCTAATGTAGTAGACCTACCTTTCCTAAATCCATATTGATTATTTTTTAGTAGGTCAAAATCAAGTAAATAATTATAGAGCTTTTCATACATAATTTTTTCAAAGATTTTTGAAATGACTGGAATTAAAGTAATAGGTCTATAATTGTTCATATCGCACATATCTCCTTTTTTAAACAACGGTTTGACAATACACTTTTTTAATCGTTCTGGATATTTACCTTCCAAAAATGACAAATTAATTATATGGCTAAGAGGTTTTGATATTACACTAGCAACATTTTTCAATAATTCTGTGCTAATATTATCATAGCCAGTAGCATAAGTATTTCTCAATGAATGAATAACTTTTTTCACATCATGCTCATCTACTGGTGTCAAATACATGGTTTTACTACAATTTGGTAAAAAATATGATTTTGAAGTATTTGTAGATTTGACTTTTACACTACTTGATTTTGTCTGGTTTATAAAAAAATTATTAAATAGATTACAGATTGTTTGAGTATTTGTGTACTTTAAATTGTTTACTTTGATTTTTCCTATTTCTCTAATATTTATTTTGTTCTGAAATGTACTTTTAATCAGATTCCATGAAGCTTTACATTTATTAGAGGAATTTTCAATATATTTCAAAGCAGACTGTTTTTGTGATTCTAATATACATTTAGACAAAATTTTCCTATAATGTAAATATTTACATTTATTTTCTTTTTTATTAGATTGAGCATGACGATAATTAAGGTACAACTGGCGTTTTACTTTGCAACATTTTAGAAGACCTTTAGTTAACCATTTATTTTTTATTGGTTTATTTGAAACTTTTACACGGATCTTAGGAAAACATAACTCAAAAAACAACAGTAAAATATCATGAAATTCATTAAATGCTTCTTCACAGTTTGACTTTGTAAAAACTTCATTAAAACTTAAACTTGATAAACATTCATGAAACTTTTTAATATTTTCCTGCCCATATATCCGCTTTGTTTCAAACCAAAAAGCTCTTTTTTGTTTAAATTCTAAGACTGACTCTATATTGGCTTGTATACTCTGAGCAGTTTCATGATCAGACAAAGCAAGTGTATGAGTGTTAGACTGAACATTATTTATGTTACTTGCTATTACATCCAGACATGCATGCTTCCTAGTAGGTTTTAAATATGTTGATTTATGTTGTTATTTGAAAGAATGCTTGTTAAATTTTTATGTGTACAGTTATCCTGCATCAGGTCTATATTCCAATCTCCACATAAAATAATTTTCTTTTTTGAATTTATCATAATATTTTCTAATAATAATTCTAATTTATTTAGGAATATATCAACATTTGAGCTGGGAGTACGATAAATACAAATTACTATTAGTTTATAATTAATAATCTCAACAGCGCAACTTTCAAAGGAAAATGGTAAGCGTATTTGTAAATCTATCATTTTAAAATCAAGTTCATTTCTCACTAAAATACAAGTTCCACCCCTACGCTGATTGTCACGAGAAAAATGAGATGCCATACCGTCAAGTTTAAAGTTTGTTTCAGAACCTTGCTTAAGAAAAGTTTCAGAAAGACATATAACATCAATTTTACCTAGTGTTTTGCTAAGCTCACTAATAAGCTACTTGCAAATAATCTCGCTTTTTTAATGCACCTGCTATGTTTTGGTGAAGTAGCTTAAATTGGTAATTATTGACGAAAAAGTTGGTTTTTGTTGTTCATACTTTCTAGACTTTTGGTTTTCAAAGTAAAATAGTATGGTATTGTACCCTTCCTGACTGTTTTATTACACAAAAGATTATTTGAATTATTTTCCGGTTTAATTCTTGGTTTAATACTAAAAAAATATGGTATAGTACCTTTCTTCGGCTTTTGTATAGATTTGTCACTATTTTTTATATTAATTCTATTAGATACCAACTTTTCCAAATTTTCTTTATATTCACTGTATGTATTTTTTTTAGAGCTCAATAGTTTATTCTCAGTTACATTGTTATTTAGTTGACTAACTTTTAATTTTGAAAATGACAAAAATTTATTTTTATATTCCTAATAATCTATCTCAATTTTTAATTTTGTATACAAGCAGTTAATATAATTTTTGTGTGTGTAACGATTATATCTAGTTAAATAGGTATCCAAGTCAATAAGAGTACAATTATTATATTGATTTACAATTAAATTCATTTTATAATTAAGAAGTCCTATACCTGTTGGACTGAATTTTTAACAAGAACACTTGTTTACAATGCTTAAGTTTGTCTAAGGTATTACTTAAATTGGTAAAAACAGAACCTTCTAGGGTACCTTCTAGGGAAGCGTGTTCCATCTTAGGCCTCATCTTAGGCCTCATCTTAGCTTACCATCAGGCGAGATCGAGGTCAAGCGCTTACCCATCGATAATAAAAAAATGTTTATTAGTTTCATATTATAAATAATCTTCTAATGAATAATAATAATAATAATTTAAAGGATTATGGAATTATGGAACTGGAATTATAATTTATAACCTAATGGATATAAACTGGACTGTTAATTTTGCTTTTTTTAATTAATAATACTAATTAAAAATAACAAGACCGCATAATATTAAGAAATTAGCAGAAAAGTTTAGTTCAGTGGCATATTACTAAATTTAAAAAAAAATAGAAACGCAGATCCACGTGTCTAATGGTTCATTATGTGGGAACCGCTTTTTACTTTGGATCGGTTCTGTAGATTGTAGGAAAATGTTGCGATTTGTTTGCAACCGTGCTTAACCACAAGTACTAGCTGACCAAACGTGTGGCGCACCTGTGATTTATGAACCTGTTATTTTGAGATAATGACGTCATTATCAACAACAATGGACAAATATAAAAAAGAATAAAAAATAGTATAAATAGGCGGCGATAACACGATTGCGATTTATTGTAATTCCATCAATTCTTAAGGGGGTTATTCTCCCCAAAAATGATACTGTGCGTGTAAAATTTATTTATGTGTTTTATTCGGCCAAATTGCTTCTCGCTTAAAGGTTTTAAGTTTTTCCTAGCACGGAATAAGTGCTTAAATACAGTTATCTGTATACATATAACTAGCTGCACTGTGCAGCCCACTGCATTATAGAGTTTTTGGCAAATCCCGTGGGAACAGCTAATTTATCCGGAATAAAGAGGTAACTTGTAGCACAGTATACTGGAGACTAACAGTAGTCAATCTACATAAATGTGATATTCGAGCAACGAACATAGACACATAGACACCACTCACGGACGTGATATCTCGGAATGGTTCGGGACAGTTTGTTCCGCGCCAGTCCGAGACATCGCGTACTTGAGAGGTGTCTATGTGTGCTATGCTCGAATATTACTTGTATGTAACATTGACTTTTGTTAGTCTCTAAGTATTCTGTGCTAGTAGTGTTCACAGGTATAATTGGGGATATTCTCACGGGTTCTTACTAACAATGCACGTGTATGCACTTACCGACGGTCCGAATCCTACTGGGATACCAAATCATGCTTTACTTACGATAGTGCACGTCGCCACGTACACTATTGTGTGTAATACAGATAATGAATTCTATAATCAGCAGATAACACATACACTACATAACCTGTGTACTATTCCAGGTTATCATCTACCCGTGTACTAAAATCATCTAAGTCCGTTCAGTAGTTTTTACATGATTGAGTAAAAAACATCTATCATTACATCCAAACTTTCGCTTCATAATATTAATATAGATTGTTGTCGTTGTTAAAAAAGTGTGCACTTTGATTACTTTTACAGCTTTATGTCTCACGGGACTGCTTCTTGGTCTAGTCAGGCAAAAGCGTTACTAAGATTTTTCGAAATTTTTCTCTAAAATTTAAAATCTCGTAGCAGCTCAGAGTCTGGCAATGTGGTGTATTACCACTCCCGTACCGCGGATGAGCACGTAAAGCTCTCAGTCCCGATTATCGCCAGGAAGAGTCGATATCGTAAATAAATTATTTGTTTCGTTTTAGTACCACTGACCTTTTAAATAAAAGGTTGTTTTTAAAATCGTTTGTAATTAACATTTTATTATTTAATTTGTGTGCGGAAATATTGGATCGCCGCGACACCAAGTAATTAAATTATTACTTTAATGCGAGTAACCAAGTGTTAAACCACAAAAATTACAAAATTCATCCATCACTGCCGTCAGTATTTTCAATAAACCATTTTACGAACATGCTATGTTATTGTATCATACCCATACAACAAGAATTTATAATTCATATTGCTACTACACACGGGTCGTATATGACGTCATCTGTCTATTTCACACTCACCACTATTATGTAAATAAACCCGCAGTAGTTGGATACTATTTTACAATAATAGTGTATGTAATTTATGAGTTTATACTAGTATAATCAGAATTCTTATGACCGTAATTATTATTATTATTTATTTGATTGACATATTAGTTTAAATGGTAACTCACATTTGTATATTACTCTCTACCATCCAAGCAGTCTGTAGTTAAGTTTGTGTCAGACGACACTGAGGAGTACAGGACACACATGAAGGTCGAAATTGCTAATTTCTATCCTCGGGTAGATACTTACATCTAACTACTATTGTCCAAGTGGAGATGGTAAAATATTCTATTGTTTTATATCATAGGATAATATACAAATAGATGGCTCTACTGACGGAAAGAGAAATGTTAGAAACTGCGCTTAATGACAAGCACTAGCCGGCCAGGTACCGCGCACCTGTGTGATTTATGCAGCTGTTATGGGATAATGACGTCATCTATACATCTATTCTATACAAATAAATAAAATTGGAGTGTCTGTTTGTAATATCAAAATAACCGCTTTTTACTAAATGCATATGGATGTATACATGGTACATATACCAAAATAACGTTTTTTACAATTTTTGTCTGTCTGTTTGTCTGTCTGTCTGTTCCTCCTAATCTCTGGAACGGCTGGACCGATTTTGATGGGACTTTTACTGCCAGATAGCTGATGTGACAGAGAATAACTTAGGCTATTTTTTTCGAAATTTTTTCACGCGGACGAAGTCGCAGGCACAGCCAGTTATAAATAAACAATGAATAAATACTAATAAGGATGGTATAAATAGGCGGGGATAAGATGTTTTCGAGTCATTGTAATTCCATCGCTTGTTGAGGGCGTTAATCTGCCCAAAAGTTATACTGTGCGTGTAAAAGTGATTCAAGTGATTTAGAATTGGATAGGTAAGTTATTTTTGTGTTATAGTACTCACCCCGTGCTTGGGAAACTGGAAAAACCTTAAAAACAACAAAGAAAAATATCGACACGCAGGATTTGTACCTGCAGCCATCTCCCTAAAACCGGGACGCTCTTCTACTGAGCTAATGTCGACAGGCTCGAAGCGGCGAAATTCTTCTTTGCTACATCATACGCCAGTCCGTCGGCCAACCGCATCGTCTCGCAACGTCTAGGCAAAGGCTTAAACGGAACCGCATCACGTACTCCACGCCGCAAACTATCGCTCGCTGGTCTCGAGATACAGCTTGAGCCCGCTCACCGCAAGCCGTGCTAAGTGTAAACCAGTGATATTACCAGGTGAGTCCTTATTAGCTTAACACACATCCTTACATCCTTACACCGCACCTGGCATATCCCCATTTTGGTCCCGTCGTCCACTGGCTACTCCGCTTCCGCATACGATGGGACTATCCACCTGGCAAAACAGAAGTTGCTTTATTCTTCAAAGAAGGCCGGACCAACACGAGGTAATGACTATATACTGTAAATGTTTTTAAAGGAGGTGCATCTAAAATGTATATTTCATTACAAATAATCCAAAATATTATATAATATATTGTAATAATTTTAATGAATAGTACCACCACCAATAGCACCACCTAGCGTCCGCAGCTGTTTTGGTTCTTATCTTAGAATATAGAAAAACATATTCCAGTGCCTAATCTTCCTGACGTTTTTAGCTGAATCGGAGACGATACAGCTCTTTGTGGCGACTCTTTGGCTTCTACGTGCTATATATGCATTGAAGTATATGACACAAATTAATTAAATCGTGTGTTAATACACATTTATATGAGTAAAGTCGCCATTCGCAACACGCATAATATAAATATCAGCATAAAAATATTAGGAGGCCGATATTAGGCGTAGACCAACTTTAGGGCATGTTACACTATAATATTTTTTCGTCAATAAAACACGAAAATATCGGCAATAAAACTACTTCACACTAAGCAAATCGTGAAATAATGCCGTACGAGGACATATTATTTTATAAAAAAAATGTATTTCTAGCAGTGACAGTATTTTTTCTGATGATCACTGCGGCGTCTAGAATGCTATTTGGAACAATTTTCTATCTTCTAAAAGTCGTTATTATCTATTATCTATATACATATAATAAAATCGTAGGAAAGTCAACGTATGTCCGGGTTAAACTCAAAAAGTACTGTACGGATTTACTTCAAATTTTGCATGAATATTACTAATAGGTCGGGTCAACATATAGGCTACATATTATTACGCTATCACCTGCGGGGGAGCAGCTGCGCGGAGTAAACGAAGTCCGCGCGGACGAAGTCGTGGGCAACAGCTAGTAACTGAATAAAGACTTCGTAATATTGTTCTGACAAACGGTTTTGATAAATTTTGCCAGTATAATAGGTGAGCCCCACTTAAAAAATATTTTTTATGCAAAAACAATGTTCTGGCTGTGTAATATTGCACATAAAATAGGAATACACACATTAGTAATTATGATGAAATTAGGCAAAAACAAATACGTGGTAGAATATGTTTCCTATTGGCTGGCAACATTTTGAATATCATTCTACTTAGATTTTTTGTTTGGATTTTATACAAAAATATCCGATGTCAAGTAGTTTTTATCTGTGAAATGTGATCTTCAAGTCCTAAATGCGCTTTTGTGAAGCACGTTGACAGTCTTTCACCACACTTTACACACCACACCACAGTAACTCACATTTTTTTTAAATTATGAGAGTTGTGCTCCATGAGGCACGTGTCACTTGTATGAGCGGTTGGCAAGCATAAGAAGCCTTTTAAGACTTATTTGAAATGGCTTACTTAATACAGTGCGGGTCGACTTGGTTTTCTATGCGTTATTATTCTATGATTAATATAATGTACTTACAGGCTATTAAATTGTAACATATTTCTTTTGCGTAAATAGGAGAATAAATAAGAATTATGGTAAGTCATAATGAACTCGGACTCATTGCAAAGAACTTAAAAAAGTGCATCGAAATTTTGTAGGAAAACGTTTAACCTTAAGGCGAAGCACCGGAGACAAACGGAAAAATAACTGGTTTGCTTAATCACATTTTTATGTATTGATTGTTAAATAACGGTTTTACAAAAATTATACGTTATATTTGAAGATATTATCTAAGGAATGAACCAACTCATTAATTACACGATAGAATGTATTTTACTCGATCATATAAAATTCCAAAAACAGACTAAATAAATGTCTAAAACAAGTAATTTCTTCATAATTTTTTAAAATATATAAACGGGTAAAAAACGCGTACATATATAGAACTTACTTATAAAGCTCGACGTTTCGGCCAAGTTACATTAACCGTGGTCACGAGCAAACTGGAGCAGCGAGTTTCCTCCGTCGTTCAAGTCAGGATCGATTTTCATCTACCCCCTTCTGGTCTTGTTTTTTCGAATTTAGCCTACACACAACACTAACCGTATCTTGGACTTTATTTGTTTGCAGGTGCAAAGGCTTTATTCTGCTGATCACTGGATTCCAAGCAGGAGACAACTTAAATCCGTCTTCCCTATTGAAATTTTTATATTTCTAATTTCAATAGCTTCCCGTACCATACGGGGAACATAGTGTCGCTCAGTAGAAAGAACCTGAGGTCGGTAGAATTCAATGATTTGTCTGAAAAGTATATCAATCTACTAGAAAATTGTCTAGACTGTAGCTACTTCCTTTTCCAAGGCCAATATTACCTCCAGATTGATGGCGTCGCAATCGGCAGTCCAGTCGGTGAATTTTTTTTGTATTATTAAGGGCAATAGGCAGGAAGTAGATCAATTTCAATACCACCTTAATTCCATTCACCCGAAAACCCGATTCACATATGAGATGGAAAGTGACCGATCATTGTTTTTCTTGGATGTTAAAGTGAATGTGAGAACAAATGGGACCTTAGCTCGAGGTCGATGACGTCACACAAGGACAAGTAAGGGGAAAAAGAAGATCTTCCCAGCCAGGCAAGGTGTACTGCCTGGGGACCGAAGTCCATTTGAGAAGCGTTGAAATTTGTATATAGTGTTACAAGATTAATAATTGTGATATTGCGTTTCAAGATTTTATTTTTGAATTTCATTTTTTCCATTTGTTATTGATTTTTGTCCATTTTTTATTATTTTTTCTTGTTGCGTTTGTGATTTGTTTGAGCCGCTACAGTACTCTCCCCCAAGACTGAAGGTCGATCTGGTTGTGCCAGTGAAGGGTATGTACCTTGAGTGCTCGAGTCTGCGGTGAGTCGAGACGAGCCGAATATGCGCCGTCCTCGGTGTGTCGGGACGAGTGCGCCTTCGCTGTGGTTCGCAATGAGTCGGAACGAGCGGGATAGGGTTGCTGCGTGGAGATCCAGTGAACGTGTGCAGTTCGAAGTGGATTAAGGAAAGCGTAGATGAGGCGTAGCTTGTGAAGCTGGCTGATACTGTTGGAAGCAGAGGGGAGTATAATATTAGACGCTGATAGTCAGAAGCCTGATGCGTGTTTTTTTTTTTGCCGAAGGTCACCACTGTGGCATGTTGATAGCTGTTAGTGGTGATGATCACGTCGGGATGACATCATCGCTGTGAAGGTTGATGACGACACGGATGGACGTGGAAGGATCACGTCGGGATAACCACTGTGGCGCCGCTGCTCCGTACCGCTAAGGGGATATGATGATGGAACCAGCGGGCCAGCTGCTTGTCATGGTGACGTCATAACTGTGGAGGTCGATGACGTCACACAAGGACAAGTAAGGGTAAAAGGAAGATCTTCCCAGCCAGGCAAGGTGTATTGCCTGGGGACCGAAGTCCATTTGAGAAGCGTTGAAATTTGTATATAGTGTTACAAGATTAATAATTGTGATATCGCGATTCAGGATTTTATTTTTGAATTTCATTTTTTCCATTTGTTATTGATTTTTGTCCATTTTGTATCCCACGTATCTGGGCTCCGTCGACTTGGTCCAACCCCACTTCTTACGGGAATAGTATGCTGCTACAATACAGTCTGCTATTTGGTCTTGCTATTTATGCAATGCTGCTACAGTCTGCTATCCACCTATTTCTTGCATTTTAATTAGGACTTTTAAGTGTATGGCGTTGATCATTATGCTTATGTATTGTTATGCTTTCCTCAATGTGTGCCTTTAAACATTATGCTATGTTATCTTTATGCTACATAGGGTTATGCTAGTAAAAATTATGCGAAAACAGTTATGTGTTTAGTTGTTATGGTAAATTATCATTAGTTGTAAAAACATGATGCCTACTTAAAATAGTACAAAAATTGTTATGCTACTAATTATAGACCCAATATAACCGTGTCCCAGCGGTTTCAGAACTACCGCACCGCACACTTTCTAAAGTGTTGGCGCGCGTCAAAATACCTCGCTATTGCGTATATTGCAAACGTTGCTACGGCATGATTAATTATGTTATTTACATACTGCCTAAAGTGACGAATATAAAATTTTACAAAAAACTTTTTTCAAAATAAATATATCCCTTTTTACAACCTGCCTACCTTTTTAGGAATACGGGCTTGAAGGTACATTATAGGTATAGGTTCTCCAAAAAGTCTGCACTAGTCCAGCACTTTTCCCCTTATTCCAGTATCTTGAAGTCCATCCAATAAAACATTATGTTTTAAAGTATCAAAAACCCGAGAGTAATCTATAAAACTGCCATAATACATGTATGTTTTCTATTATCTAGATGTTTGTAGACACAATCTGTTAATCTGCGGACGAAGCTGCGAGAACATCTAGTTTATTACAATTGCTATTGTAGTTTATGCTATTATTTATACCTACGCACTACAATTTCTTTTAACTTAGATTCTGTTGACCACGTTGGTTGGAAGAGAATGCATATAAAGAAATTTGTTAATTATACTCAAGAGGGCAATAAAGTGATAAAAAATGATGTGGTGTCGCGGGACACCAGGTAGGAACGAACTTCCTTCGGCTAAACGGCACTACTCGCTTGTGTACGCGACTGTCGCGCCTGCGCACGTCTCATTTAACGCTTTTATTCCACGCATTTTTCTTACGGTTTTACTATCACATTCTTTTCAGTTCGGTCGCGCAGCAAAATCCCTATCCCCTCCAAGCCTGCCGTAAGGAACTTCGTTCCAATTACAGATGGACGGAACTAGGGATTGCAATCCAGCAGCATTTTCAATCCAGCTGAATCCAGCGCGAATCCAGCAAAATATGGAATCAAAATAAATATATGATTTTTATTATTGGAACGAAGTTCCTTACGGCAGGCTTGAGGGGGATAGGGAATTTGCTGCGCGACCGAACTGAAAAAAATTTGATAGTAAAACCGTAAGAAAAATGCGTGGAATAAAAGCGTTAAATGAGACGTGCGCAGGCGCGACAGTCGCGTACACAAGCGAGTAGTGCCGTTTAGCCGAAGGAAGTTCGTTCCTACCTGGTGTCCCGCAACACCACATGTTTTTTATATTTCTATTTGTTTATTTATTATTTAATCTTTTTACTACAAACTAATAAAATAATCATTTGGTGGTAACCATATCAATATTTTGGTTTGATTTCTTAATACTTTAATATCTGAGATCAAAATAATTGACTTAAAATAACAAAAGAAGCAATTATGTTATTTAATTTGCAAAGTTACCGCGAAATGTTATATGCATCGACGTAGAATACCTCTAGACTCGTAACTTCAAACAAAATGTTTTTCATAAACGGCCCCACGACGTTTGTTTTCTTTAAACAGCTAGTTTGTTTTTTATTACCATCAAGTAATAATGATTGGCGGTATGATCAATGCTCGACCCTGATTGGGTCAACATCGCATTGTTATATTCAAACCAGTGGTGCGTGAAATTTGAAATAAGAACAACAATTAGACGACCTGAAAAAGTAGTTTGAGAGGGTGCTATATGAAAGGTAGCAATGAAAGATTTGACTTATTTTTTTAACCAGTCGATTTTCAATATTATACATTTTTTTAAATATATACTTAAAACTGCTAAAAATCGAATTCAGTTTTGTGACATACAGCTTTTTAATTATAAAAATTTTGCCGTTTACAACAAATTTTATTTATTTAAAATATTTATTACACAATCTGAAGACATTTTCTACCAGTTAACCTTAAAGTTGTAATTATATATTCTAGATTGTAATATATATTTATTGATGGAACCTCTTAAATATAATTTGGGAGATAATTTCAGAGACGTATTGCTGTAAGCGTAAAAGATTCCAAATAACTTTCTGTGTTGTGGACTGGGACCAAAAGGGCATTATTGTATATAGAGCGCTGAATACGACCCTGGGTATAAAAATCATTAAACCGTTCACGTAAATATGATGGAGAGAAAGGATCATGCGTATTTAAAAAAGCAATATAATAATATGATCATTCCGACGGTTACGCAAGTCCAACCATTTTCATTGAGATCGAAACTGACTTACATGACCAAAACCTAATAAATCTTCTTCATATTTTTAAAATAACTTTAAGACTTCACGTTTTTTCAAACCTGATTTTAAGAAACTGGTCAAAAAACATGAATTTAATTTATTTGAATCTTTTGCTTTGCTTGATTCGTTCGGGATTTATTTACGACATTCATTTTTTTTTTAAAAACTTTTTGACATTATTTTGTTATTTTTCAACTCATCGATTTTGAAGCTAAGACGAAATTTAAGAGCTCAAATATTGAGTTGAATGCCATTCAAAGTATCAAAATCGATCATCGTTTTGAAAATACACAACGGTTCAAAAAAAAGTAGATAATTTTCTTCACACTCGTATCCCCGAAGAGGTAAGTTGAGGTACAAGTACACCCACGATTTGCCGAAGATATTTAGCCCCATAATGTGACAGGTGACAAGCCCATCGCCAACCGATCACTTATTCAATCCCGGGGATGTTTTTTTTTATCAGAAAACTGAAAAACACATTTTTTGAATTGCTGGACACGAGAATTAAACCTAGTACCTAATGCGGTCAACATCGACACCAGACTACTATACCACAGATGTGACAACTGTTCAAAAATGAAAATAGTTATATTTTTAATAAATTCTAGAGTTATGAAATCTTTGAGTTTCAAAAATCTATGTTTTTGTATACTTTTAGCTCTTTTGAGCTTCAAATACCTAGCCTAGCTAGTGTATTTTGTCGGAATCTTTTGAAAAGACCAATTCGTTTTTAATGTAGCAAAGAGAACACACAAACGTCTTGTACTTCAAACTGGAAAAAAATCAACAATCATTAACTTATTTTATTGAGCATAATACCATTCCTTTAGAGGCACAATTGTATTAACGCGGCACAATCAAAAATTAAGTCAATTTTGAGCGCTAGGAATGTTTCTATACATTGATTTCGCTGGTTATATGGAATTGCTGTGATGCAACAGAAATGAAAGGTAGTGTAAGGAATGGGGCAAACTTATCCAAGGTCTGAAATTAGTGAAGACCACAGCGGCACAGTAGTCCACCCACTACCACCACATTTTCTTCCACGTCAAAAGCAAAGGCAGTAACACAGTTGCTGCCTTTGCTTCTGAAACAAACAGAAGAAAACAAAGGGTAGCCGGTGCAGTGGAGAGAGGGGGCGATATTGCGTTCAATCGCACTTGTGGCACGTGCTCCCTGCTAGTGTGATAGAACAGAAACGTCGCCGACTTACGATTTTGAAAACGCTAACGTTTTCGTAACGCTCTCGTCATGCATTCACCAGCTTACTCAAGCTGGTGAATGCATGACGTCAAGCGTGCGTATAGAAGTTTTTACTTCAAAAAGCAACTAATGAAGACAAAGTAACTTTTTTTGAATTTTTGATACGTTTGCGGATCCGCGCTTCTGGATCCAGCCGGTTTGCTGAATCCAGCATGCCAAATAAAGCGCTGGATCCTGCTAGATTGCTGGATGCAGGATCCAGCAATTGCAATCCCTAGACGGAACCTATGCCGCACAGGAGTCTTTCACAAGACAATGAGTAAAATAAATATAATAATGAATATAATAAATATGATATTAAAATTTATAAAATAATACTTTTTGTTTATGTTATTTATGATAGTTGTTTAATTTTTTACATATTCAAATTTTCTTTAAATAAAGGCCATGTTGATAACAAGTAAAACCAGTTGTCACTAGCATTAAATGAACTATAACCTTCTAAGAGTCGACGCACACCACGAACAAAATACAACACTGAATTAGTAACATTATGACTACTAACATAAAACGAAAATTTGAATGAACTTAAAAACGCGATGCCCGATCATATGGCGTCTTGAAGAATGTTCAATTTGCACTGTAAGTCAAAAGTCGTAAAGTTAATATTCTAGTGTTCTACTCCTAGTGTGCGCTGACCAAACAGTATTGTGTAGGCACTTACATAGTCAACCAACTAAACACGCGCTAATCCCTCTTATATTTCGTTGTCAGGTGAACACGTCGTATGTTCTTCAAAGTTTCTATAATTTTTATTAAGTCAAAATCAATTTAATTTTCGTACTTGGAATTATTTTTGTGTTAAGTGGAATAAGATTCAGTTTTTAATTTTCAGGATATTAAAAAAAGTTTTTAAAGTACATAATATGTTGCAATATAATATATTGAATCAATTTTTTTGAATTTCAAAGTTTGGAGATTTTAAAACTTGATAATGTCTAAAAAAGTGTATTTGGATGAGATTTTAGGTAAATTCAGTTTAAATCAAAGATATTACATACAGTTGGGTTTTTTGATAGCATTCGCTTGCGCCACGAATATCATACATTCTTCAAATTACATATTTGCGTTTGAAGAAGTTAATTACAGGTATTGTAAATTGTAATCATATAATATTATAAATAAAACAATACACAAAACATACAGGAATAAACTACGTTAATAGATTTATTAGCCTACACGGCTACGCCCATTACCCATAAACTCACGAAAAAGTCAGGAGACTCACCTGATGGTAAGTGTTTACCGCCGCACTTAGATAACTACATTATCAGGAGTGTCACTGTTGCATTGTTAGCCTTTTAAGAATGAGTAAGCTTTTTTCTTTAACGTCACTAATTATATCAAATTTTTGCAGGGTTAAATTTCTAGATAATGTCTTGTATCCGCCGCTCTATAAACTTTTCTGTTGTCTGTTACTTCATTCCCGCTTCTCTATGAGCCTTTATTTTGTGTATATTTTGTCACGCATGCATAATTTGTTTTTTTTTTTTAAATAGTACATCTGAAATGACGTTTTTTAGCGATAGAAAGGAAAATTAAGATGGTTTGTAAATTTGGGGTGATTCTTCAAAAATGTGTTCTCCGTGTAATTTCCATGGTATTTCTGAAATTGCTTAATTAAAGTAAATTACACAAACATTTTAAAAGTTTATGCAAATTTAAAGAATATACAAAAATTAAACACGTAGTGGATCTATACTTTTCCTAAAAAAATATTGAACATTTGCGGTCCATGGAAATTACATTACAGCCCACGGAAATTACCCAGCAGGTAAAATTTTGCTAAATACCGTATCAGATATGAAAATAAGATTAGATAAAAGTGGTTTGGGGAACTATGAACGGCTGCAATATATATTAATACGATATTAAGCAATTTTTTCAGCAACTGTTTTTTTCTGAATTTCATCTCTCCGCTAAACTTAGATACAGCAAAACAAATTAACGATAAAGTGCGTGCGCTACAAATGTATGAAATGTGTACATTTCCTATTACCTTTTCCTTTACTAAGCCATGCAATTGAAAGTGTGTGAAAAACTTAGTGTTCGTATTTTCATAAAAATCATTACAATTGTAGCGACGATGTAATCATATTAGTATATAAGTAAGTAGTCGAGTAACGAAGAATTGCAGGATTAGATAAAAATATGAATGTATGTTCAACCTAGCAGTTACCTAGCATAACTTAGGCGTGGTACTACACTTTACGTTGAATACTTTCCTTAACATCAAAACATTAATAGTAGACTCATTTTCGGCATTTTGAGCAATAAGAAGCTTTAAATGATAATAAGCTTCGGTTTAACAAATTTAAATAAAAAAGGCAGAGTAAACTGAACGTCTATAGACTTTCTGTTTCACCGTGATTCACCGGTTTATCGGTTGGCAAGGTAAGTGGTGATCCTAATCGCCGCATTTACCGATATGTAACGATTATCGACTATTCCTAGCGACAACCAAGACCGACAGTTTTACGTGCTCATCCAAGGCACGGGAGTGGTAATACACAACTCCGCCCGACTCTGAGCAGCTACTGAGGTTTAAGACTTTCGAGGAAACCCCAAAAAAATTTGAATAACACCTTTGCTCAACCTGGGGATCGAACCTAGGACTATGAGCAGTCTAAATGATAATAAGTTTAAGAAATTTAAATTAAAAAAATAACTGAAAGCAATATTTATCGCTTAATCTGGTGATTGCATGAATATACTGTAATTCATTGAATATTTCATTTTAATTATTGCAAACAAAATGAAATAAAGTGATTTCCATGGGTTTTATGTAACTTCCATGGTATTTTATACATGGAAATTACACCATAGAAATCACCAAAAAGCATATATTTTGAAATTTCTCGCCATTGGAAAGATATAGGCTACTAGTTTGTTATTGGCTATCTACACTTAGGAGTTAGGTATAAGACCGCAATATCCGTTTACTAAAAATAGTACGATTACATTCCAAAAATGTGACATGTAAATTCTTAAAAATTGAGAACCAAAAAGTGAAAAATTGAATAACTTACTCTTGCACCGAAGTTGAGGGATTTAGGACTACGAATACCTGATCCATAAGCTGCAGCATAAAATCAGAATCAAAAAAACCAATCCCGATACCTCTAGACCTCGCCAGTTCAGAGACAGTTCAGAGTTCGGACAGTAACCGTCGTAATAAGCGAAGCGAAGTGTGTGACATACTTACTTACACTCATAAAAAAAAACTTTCACTGCAATTGTAATAGGTACTTCTTGCCGACCCATCGCCTTCAACTTTATTAGGCTCAAATTCGGCCCCACATGGAGTACTGTTCTCATCTCTGGGCCGGAGCTCCTCAGTACCAGCTTCTTCCTCTTGATCGCATTCAGCGTAGAGCGGTTCGAATCGTTGACGACCTGACTATTTCGAAACGGCTTGACTCTTTGGCATTGCGCAGAGATGCTGGTTCACTCTGTGGCTTCTATTGTATTGTTACGTACTCGGGTTCGTGATTGTAGGAAAACACCACTTATATTAAATCCGTGTATTTACACAACACAACACAACGTAATACTAAAATACACTTTACACAATAGTCACTTGCTGTACTATCACTGAACTTAGAACACTACACAATAAAACACTTCTCGCTTCGCACTAGTCACTTGATGTATCGCTCTCGATCGCTTGATAAAAACTGCCTTGTGTTTGTCAACACCTCTGTATTTATAGGCAGGGGAAAGTCCTAGCTGGATCCAGAAAAATCTAAATGTATCGGGAAACAATGAATCACTTCTTATCGTAAACATGTTATGAGTCATTAATCCTAGTACACGCTACTTTCAACCTTATGCCATATCCCACAAAGTCCATTATGGCATAGCCCAGGTGAACAAGGTATTTGTTTGTCAATAGAAGTAGCTATCTCTTTTTTTTATTTCTAGATAATTACCGCGCGCGCGCTCGAACTCTACACGCTTCTAGATTATTCGTAACAGTATCTTTCATGGGGAGTGTTCCGACGAGTTATTTGGATTAATTTCTGCCGCCGAATTCCATCATCGGACATCGCGTCAAAATTTAAAATTCCATCCTCACCATCTCGATGTCTAGAAATCCACAACTGTGCGTTTCTCTCGACACTTTTTGCCTCGCACCACTTTGTTGTGGAACCAATTACCGGCAGGGGTGTTTCCAAATGGATATGACTTGGGGGCCTTCAAGAAAAGAGCTTACTCATTTTTAAAAGGCCAGCAACGCAACTGCATGACCTCTGGTATTGCGGATATCCATGGGCGGTGGTGATTACTTACCATCAGGTGCACCTCCTGCTCGTTTGTCCCCTCTTCTATAAAAAAAAACCTCCGTAAACGTGAAGTGTGAATATGTCCATATCGACATAGTGAATTTCAACACTATTGTAGTTATTAACAACTAGCTGAGCCGCGCAGCTTTGCCCGCGAGAACATGTCGTCGAAATAATTTTTAATACAAATGTCATACTCTATTTCAGCCCTTCAGGGGTTGATTTTTGAAAAAAAATAGTCTATATTTGAGCCCGGATCTTCACCTATTTTCATGCCTAATTGCATGGAAATCTACTCCAGCGGTGTAGCTGTAAAAGCGTAATAGACAGACAGACTTTCGCATTTATAATATTAAGTATGGATACGGTCATGATGTATTGTTGAAAGCTAAAAAATTTTTGATCTTCTACGATATTTTTACGATAAAATTATGTCGAATGCCTTTCCAAATATTAAAATTGAATCAAATTTTTAAGAGTTACAACTTTTCAAATATAAAATTTTTATTTTAGTCAAAAATCAGCTCTTCTAATTAAAGTAAACTACGTTGAATACCGTAAATTGGATTAAAATAGGCTGATTTAACAATAATAAAAATTTTAAAAAAGTTTTTTTACATTTCTTCAACACTTTTTTCAACTAATCGAACTTGTACCTAATGAAACAATTTAGAGCTCAAAAAATCGATCATCATTTTGAAAATTTGTTTACAAACTATAGATTTGTTAACTCTCCAAACTCAAAAAGGTATGTTAAGGTATAGTTTTTGCTTCTTTGAGCTTATAATCCCTTAATTTAGCGGGAAGTTTAACAGATGGCCTACAGGATTAACTTGGTTACAGACTTTTTTAAAATTATTGAAATTGATAAATTCATTTTTTAATGTGTTGAACGTAGTAGCTTTAAGTGAAACAACTGATTAGGTTTTTAAACAAATTTGTAAATTATTTTAAATATATATGAAGTAAAATTGTTATAAGCAACATAATTATAATCTTCAAAATTAAAATTTTGATTTAATTCATTTTCTAAATACTATAATATTGTAAAGTCGAAAATCGATTGGTTTAAAAATCTCGAAGTAATTTAAAAAAATAAAAAACACTTTACACAAAAACACAAACTCGATCGGATAAAACGATTTTAACACAATTTGCTGCATTGGATACAGTTTTTTTAAGGAAAAAGCGGATTAGATTTTTTATCAATCTGTAAATAAATACACACACACACACACACACACACACGCACACACATAGAGAGAGAGAGATACATATACACACATACATACGTACATACATACATACATACATACATACATACATACATACATACATATGTATGTATGTATGTATGTATATATAATATACATACGTACATATACATACACATACATATATAATCGGGAAAAATCTGTTTACACTACTAATGTAGAAGTTAAAAAGTAAAATGTTTAAAATAGAAATTAGAAAATATAGAAAATAGAAAAAAAGAAAATGGTTAAATGTTAAACCCCAAAAGTTAAATAAGAAGTATCAGATGAGATAAATCTCATCTGATACTTCTTATTTCTATTACTACTAAAGTAACAAAAACTGTCTTATTGAAAAAACAAAAAAAAAACACAAGCACGCAATGAGTGAGCCTTCACGCGAAAGTCCGCTGAGGATCTCGATTTGACCACATTTATTTTGAAATATTCGTAAATTATAGTAATTTTAAAACTAAATAAATAAACTTTTTTTACAAAAATTGCAGATTTATTTTTTGTATCGATTATTTGAAAAATATTTACACGTTTATTCATTTTTCGTTTGATCCCTTTAAGGGATTAAATTTGAGAAGGCCTAAAATAAATTATTTAATTGTATTAAAATAATAAATATTAAATTTTAAGCAATTTATAAAATAAAAAATATTTTTCATATATATGATAAAGTCCCTTTTAAACCCTTCAATCCAAAAATCCCTTAACATATGTTTTTCAAACCGTATTGAAGAGTATATGTAAGAGAGATAGTATACAAATATCAAGTATTTTTGTCAATAAGTGTTTAATTTTTCATACAAATTTTAACACCCACCCACCCAAAATTTCTTTGATTAGAATGAAGAGCACGTAAACCAAATTTCAGGAGTATTTGATAATGAACTATTTATTTTGCAATTCAAACATTAACAATTCTTTCTACCGCTGTAAGGGGTTAAATTCGAAAAATCCCAAAATACATTTTTCTTTATTTAAAAAGGAAAGCATAAATACAAAATTTTAAATAATTTCTACAATAAACAATTTATTTTTCATAAAAAAATTCAATTCCATTTTTACCCCTTTAAAGGATGAAATTTAAAAACAATCAAACACATGTTTTATTATATTTCCCGACAACGGCGAAGCAAAAAGAAGGGTTATAATTTTAACCTGTATGTATGTATGTATGTATGTATGTATGTATATGGATATGGATTCATCTGTTCCCTCATAACTTCTAAACTAGTAACCATAATAAAACAAATGAGGTGTCATTAGAAGCCTCTTGATTGTCCGCTGGTTATGGGTTACATGACGTCACGTTAAATTGACTACAGCGCCCTCTAGGGGAAATAAAGTAAAGAACTATAAAAAATAGTTCTTAAGGGTGTCGTGTATACCCCACAAATGAAAGAACTTTCTTAGCACATTTCAAAAATGTAAATATTATTAGCTGTTGCCCACGGCTTTGCTTGCAATCACCTGATCATTTATAAGATCACTAAACTAGTTAGGTATAATTGGACAAATGAGGAGTCGTTAGAAGCTTCTTGATCGTTTGTTGCTACGTGCCGTCACGTTAAATTGATAACAGTGCCCTCTAGGGGACTTAAATTAATGAATTAAAAAAATTGACGTGTCGTGTGGAGTTTCAAATGAAAGAACTTTGTTAGCACATTTCAAATATATAAATATTAATAGCTGTTCCTCACGGCATTGCCTGCAATCACCTGATAATTGCAAAAAAATGTAAAATTACGCATAAAGTGAATTCTCTCAATCACGATCAGAAATAATTATTCGCTAAAGCCAGTGAAAAATTAACAACTAGTTCTAACAGTAAACATTAAAATTCTCTTTTAATGTTCATTACTGGTGGGACCGGACGCGGAAAAGTTTCACTCTTAAACTTTTGGAAGAACCAATTCGAAGGTTGACAACAAATAGATCCTGTGTTGCAATTACAGCTCCAACTGGTGTCGCCACGTGATTAGTCAAAAGATGCACTCTGCATAGCACTTTTATGTTATCTATTGAAAAAGGTCAGCCAGTAACTTTAAGACCTTTAACAGGAGATCTTCTGCGTTGAGAACGAACAAAATGGAGAACTATTGAGTGGGTTATAATAGACGAGATTTCCACGGTTCCGTATTGTACTCTAATGAATATTCATTTGAGGCTTCAAGAGCTAGAAAACAGAACACCCTGATTTTCGGAGGCGTTAACATATTAGTTTTTGGTGACTTGATGCACCTACCACCTGTGTCAACCACTCCAGGCGGTGCATATTGCTTTAAGCAACCAGACACTCTCATAGCTGAACCACATTTATGGAAAATGTTCAGTTTTTGTGAATTGAGCCAAAATATGCGTCAAGCTAATGACATCAGATTTGTCGATTTATTAAACAGCTTGAGAGTGGGAAAGTTAACAATGGAACAACTTGCAATATTAGACACCAGTAGAATTACGAATGACACAAATCAGTATGATGAAATAGTTCATATATTTCCTACTTTGAAACAGATAGATGAATATAACACAAAAATGTCGGGAAATCTAGCATTGCGAACTAAGACGTATACTATAAAAGCAATAGATACATCTGAATCTAAAACATACGGTCAAGTTTCGAAACAAGAACATATACCTAGTAATCCCAA
The DNA here is from genome assembly GCA_036924255.1 of Apodemia mormo. Taxonomy (NCBI): domain Eukaryota; kingdom Metazoa; phylum Arthropoda; class Insecta; order Lepidoptera; family Riodinidae; genus Apodemia; species Apodemia mormo. Next base: position 3,063,276 of record JAUPFN010000006.1, on the reverse strand, counting down.
TCGTACTGGAGGTATAATATATCGATATTGGTATCGGCTCCAGTGTAATTTTGTGCAGAAATTTATACAGTAATAGAGGCTTAGTGCGTGGTGCGACGGATGTTATGAGGAAATTTAATACAATTTGATGACTCCATTGTAAATACCGATGAAGATGGACTTATCGGAAAAGAACCGCATTTGACAGAACATGACAACTTAAGAGAATCGGGAAAAAATCTGCGTAAAATGTTACCAAATTCTCACTTGGGCAGTTACTGTGCATAAGTTGCAAGGACGCACGCTCGACATAGCAGTAATTTATTTAAGAAAGTCACTGTTTGGTAAAGGACCGACTTATGTGGCCTGTGAGCAGACTCGGGTGGGTCGACAGATAGACTATTTATTTGTTCGCTGGAACCAAAATTTTTTGCTAAAAAAACCTCATGAACTTCGATCAATTGAGTTTAAAAATGTTTAATATATATATATATATATATATATATATATATATATATATATATATATATATATATATATATATATATATATATGAAAAAAAAAGACAAGCCCACTGAGTTTCTTCCGCCGGATCTTCTAAGTGTGTGGCCGCATTTTCGATCCGGTAGGATAGTAGCTTTTAAAATATGTTGACATGTCAAAATAACTTGTAAAAAGTTTTATTGAACAAAGTATTTCTGATTTCTGATTTATTCAAATACAATATGAAACGGTAAAACCTTAACTTGCTTTATTAAGTATGCACTGCATAATAAGTATACCTAAGAAGAATTCAGATAATTCGGGAACTAGTGAATTCTGGTCTCTCGCCAAGGCTGTCATGAGGAATTTCTCAGTGCCCTCTCTTCCATATTTGCACAGACACGATGACTCTCTAGCCCATACCGCAAAGAAGAAGGCTGATCTTCTGGGCTCGTTCTTTGCGGCCAACTCGACTCTGGATAGCAATGCACCATTAACATCTTTGGGGTCTATAGGCGATGATTTCTCTTTCCATCAGATGAGCCATCTACTTCTTTGTTATCCTATGATATAAAAAAATACTCAATTTCAAATTTAATTATTAAATTAAATTATTAAATAAACTAGGTGCTCAGGAAAATTTAGAAACCTTTTATAAGTATAATATTCTTCCAGCTAAACATAATTTCAAAGACAAAATGGTCGTTTGTTAAATTTAATTGAAAATACTCTTTCGAGATGAATAAGTTTCACCAAATTCTAAGGTGAGAAGTATTTATTATAAGGCAAGAATTCTAAAAACAACGTACCTTTCAGATGCATAAATCAGAATACCAGTCAAACATATTGCAGTTTACAATCAAATGAAACTTGCACAGAATGGATTTACGAAAAATCAGACAGTTTTGTGGCTGAAGTAAGTAATTTTAAGGCATTGGTATTTAATAAGTATCTCAATGTACTTCTCAAATATCCAGAAATCAAAGAGAATATATTTCTAAATTAATTTCTATACAAGATAAAATTAAAAATTTTAAAAACTCTCGACACATCTCGACTTATTCTCATACACACCGCTGTTCTGCTGCATATGGATCAAGTTATGAGCTTATGATCTTCAAAAAGAATCCTGCAGAATGAAGCTAAGGTTATCATGGTTCTTTAATCAACGAGCTTAAGTTACTTTATTGTTAGCTCCCATAGCCTCGTTTAAGCTCCATCATGAAATCCTACCTACCGACTGCCTTTTAGTTCCATTATCAAAGCCTTCTTTCAATAAAGGCCAACTATAGCATCTTAAACTCAGATGTCCACCTTCAATTTCCCAGAAAATATTTAGCACCTAAGAGTTTGTCAAAATAAACCTAATTAGCCCACATTCCATGAGTTTAATCGGATTATCTTAGGAGTACTCATATACTTCTTTCAGCTCTAACGTAAATCATTTGGCTCTAAAGTCCTTGAAAGAACGAATCAAATAAGCCCAAAAAATATTATGTTACTCAATTCTAATTCAGAGTTTCAATGACCTCCTTCGTGCTTCATCATAAGACCCTGGAAGTCAATTTCCAACGGAATATTTGTCAAAATAGAACAAATGAGTCCAAACTCGATAGGTTTATCTTGTTTAATTTAGAATTCCCATAACAAGCATCCAGTTCCTTCATCGGATCCTAAAAATCATTCGGCGCCAAAGTGCATGTCAAAACCAACCAAAGCCAATTGTTGGCCTCTTACGAACTGCTTGGCAGAACAACGAATGGTTTATTCTTAAAAGGGAGTCCGAACCTATACGGGGGATAATGTTTTTTTTGTCATATATAGCAATGATTATCACTTTCTGTCAGAAAAACTATTTGTTTCTCTGCTATCCTGAATTAAACGCAAAAAGCTTTTATCTTAAATATTGATAATCTACAACCAAGTATCCATAATGGCACTGGAACACAGAAACCTAACCCATTCTTATATCATACCCAACAGTAAAGTTCTGATGAGCATAGACTTATACAAGAGTACACTAGCATTCTGATATGTGCAAGGTTGAAAATGAAATGAAATAAACATTAATAGCCCTTCAAGTTCACTAAAGTTCGCATTTTTGTTAATTAACGAGATCGGTGATCTCTATCGCCATATATTATTGAAGTGATAATGACTTTACCGTCTTTTAACGATAACCGAAATCAACATCCTTAAGTGCTCATCCTTCTTCTCCTTAGATCCTTTAGGAGGGTTAATGCTACAAGATTCTTAGCTCCTACTGAGATTTAGACTTTCGAGTACAGCCACGGAAAGAACTGATATACAATTTTGTGTGATTCGAGAATCTAACTTGAGTTCTAATGAACTGGACCAAATAAGCTATAGACATTTGTAATCAAAAGTTGCTAAGTAAAACTTTTTGTCTAGTATAAATTAAGTATCGTCACGCCCGGTTCGCTTGCGGGTTAGACAAAGTAAGCCGGAACATCTATAGATTTTCCAGTTCACCGCATTTCACCATACTTCGTGCTGCTACTGGGATTTTGGGTTTTCGAGAAAACCTCTAAAAACTTCATTGGCACTTTTATCCGACCCGGAAATCGACCAGACCTTATGATCTGAGTCGATAGGCTATCACCTAGACCACGAGGTATCATGATTTTTATTAAAGCAGCTATTTTTATATATTATACTAGACTTTTACATAACTTTATGTGCCTATGGACTTTTATATAAAGTTTTAAATGTGTTTAAAGAAGGCTTATTCTTTATGTCTGTGTACTTATTGTATTAGTGAAAATACAGAAAAACCTTGACAAGTTCAAAGTAGTAACTCCCGCAGTGCTCCCTTTATGTAGCATAAATAAGGAAGCGTATTTTTTATGTTAGTTGGATAGGCTAACTGACCTGATGGTTAGTAGTCGCCAATGAACATAAACTAGTTTACCTGGAATTAGCCCAGGTAACTGATTTATGTGTTGCCAATCCGGAGACATAAGATGTTAAGTCTCGATGCCAGTAATTACACTGCCTGTTTTGTCCTCTCCTAAACACAGCAAAGTTGTTTCACGGGAGAAACAAGCAAGATGCAAGATGATGCCTATGCAGCCGGGAGAGCGGCAAAGCGCATTTCTCCCACCGGTATCGAACACTTATCATATTATTATTGTTATATAAAATTTTATTTGATGTTATTAAAAATGAACAAAGGCATTGTTCTTGAGATACCATAAAATACAATTCTCGGTGTATTTAGTTACAAAGAATTGCAAAGAATTATTTTAGTGACGAGGACAACACAACAAAGAAAAAGTTAACAAATCCACGGAAGTATCTTTCTGTAAAAGCGTAAAATTATTCGCGGTCAGTAGTCCGCGCTACTTCAGAGTGCTAAGTGTGAGTTTTTCTTTTCGCATTCGATCGTGAGCGCGTTTCGAGTTTACTAGGAATTTGTATGTGATTTGTACAGCGCTACCTAGTGGTAAACTGGTTTCTCACGTTTATCACTAGGTGGCGCTGTACAAATCACATACAAATTCCTAGTAAACTCCAAAGGCGCTCACGATCAAATGCGAAAAGAAAAACTCACACTTAGCACTCAGTACTGTAATCGAGTGAAGAGTACCTATATTACGAGACGTAGCTAAAACACTCGCTACTACCGTTAAAAATCGTTCACACTTGGGTTGAATACAGTTCAAACGTAAGTTGTGTTTCACAAGATGAACATCCTACAAAGCAATAGAGACACGCAAAACACAGCGTATTACAGCTTATAAACTCGACTAAAACGAGAGGGTCAGATTTATTTAGTCAGTGAGCCAGTAAGCGGGGTGCGAGGTGGGAGGTGCTACTCGCTCGAGAAAATACAACTAAATGGATCGGCTCGATTATTGTGCACTTGAGTTACTAAATTACTCGATCCTCGTATAAATACCAGTTAAGTCAAAACGAGGCTTTAAAGCGGGTCCACACGACGCGTGGCATTAGCTTTAACTTGACATAGTGCTGTCATTGCGTCATTTTTCAATCAAATAACTATAATGTACAGACGGTGCGCTACGTGATACTTTAACATAACGCACACACGACGTAGGCAATCCTCCAAAACGACGCGGGAGGGGTACACTTATTTAACGACGTTGTAGTTGCTGCAACCACGCAACGCGCTATGTGGACAAGCTCTAAAGCAAGATAACTCAATATAGCTAAGATAGTATTATTTTTTTTAATACAAGAATCTAATCGAATTGTTTCAATATTGGATGAATTATATTAACTATAGACTTATCCATTATGAATGTTTTTTTTTAAGTTCGACTTGGCATGTCAAGATTGGAAAAGAACCACTGTGGGGACTATTCACAGTTTGGGCTACATGTTTGGCCTGTTACTTATTGGCCCATTTTCAGACAGGTATTTATTTTGTTTTTGTTTTTAATATAAATGTTAGGATCGTGATCTAGGGGTTAGCCTACATTTACATGTAGCACACATTTTGAGGTCTTGGGTTCGATCTCGGGAAAATTTTTTTGAGGATTTTCTCGAAAACCCAAAATCTCAGTAGCAACCCGGAGACTGGTGGGTAATGTGTTACCACTCTCGTGTCGCGGATGAGTGACTAAAGCTGTCAGTCTCGTTTATCACTAGAAATAGTCGATAATCTCTAACATGTTGGTAAAATGCGGCGATGCGAATCACCGCTCGTCACGCCAACCAACGAACCATTGAAACTGGAAAGTCTATAAACGTTTGATTTAGTCTATCACGCAAGGGCGTGATAATACTATTTTCAACTTTCTTCTACGTTAGTAGTATAAGAAAGTTAGTGATGTTGCCCCGATTCTCAAAAACTTTTACCAGATCTCTACGATTTGAGATCACATAGGAACATTTTTGATTATTTTCACAATGACGTCAGTATGTCTGTAATATGTATGCATGTGTCTCTCTGTGTGTGTGTATGTGTGTGTTTAAGTAAACACCTCATAACTTTTGAATGGATTGACAGATCGAAACGTGGTTAATGGCATTAGATTGGGTTTTACCAAACGGACTAGGAAATTTTCATTTCCTTATAAAACTGTGTTCAATGTTGATAATTACATCAAAATCTGTTGACACACAGCAGCAGCAGCAGGAGTGAACCACTGAAAACCTGGAATGCGTGATGTATAGTCTGTTCACTATAAAATGTCCAGATTTCACTTGAGAAAAGAGTCTGGGCATATCTTTTGTTAACAAAACTTAGAAAAAATGAACAGTAAATTAACAATAGTTGTTATGAGACCACTTAAGAGTTAGAACAATCCAGCAGTGTTGATATTTAATGAAATTATCATGTAAATTATGAAAAATTTTCAAATTATTTATATAAAAATAAACAAAAGTAATATAAAACATAAAGTGATATAACAAATATCAATCACTAAAATAGGTTTAACTTTTCTTGAAGCACTTGCAGGTAGAAAACACAATTAAAAAAATCAAGGTCAGTCGTTCCTAGTATTGCAGATGCACGTGGTCGGAGGCAAAGTGATTTTACTATCGGCAATTTAACAAACAATAGCAAATAATTATTCTTTCTCGAGTGAATCTGGACATTTTCTAGTGAACAGACTATACACATGTCAACGTTCACAACCCCCAGTACACCACGTGGCTGCCACGTGGTGCGCGATGAACTAGGTTCACATGTTAAACCCCATCCTTACATTAACAGCATTGGTTTTAATAACTTTATTAAGTTATTTATTACACTAACAAAGGTATATTCGTTAAAACAAGTCCCTAAGGATATGGCTGCAGACAAATTAATTAACAAAATTATTACATACCAAAGGATTAAAAAATGTCTAGTTCGTAATCAGCTAGCTTTACTTTAAATGCTGTTAGAAAAAATATAAGAATTACAATTACAAAAAAAATTATCAGTGAAGTTGAAATTACCAACAGTCAAAAAATATTGTTTAACGCTCATCCTACTCCCGCGTCCACCAAAACTATGCCGTAGTCAAATAGCGAAAAGTACGTGTCAAAAGAAGCCTAAGCTTTTGATAGGCCTCTGATGTGGTGAAGGAAGGAAGTTTAAGGACTTTAAGGAAGGAGTGACTCGGGTGTGAATCGGGACGCTTCGTTGATGGCGCACGATGAGCGACTTCACGCCTTTAAGGGGACTTGCAACGTTATTCACGTCACATCAAACCATATCACGGTTGAATGTTAAAGACCTATGTTGAATTTTAAAGACCTTGAATGAAGTTAAAAAAAGTAGAGGTGCAACAAGTGCACTCACGATTAGCCGAAGATATTTGGTCCCATAATGTGATAGGTGGCAAGCCTATTGCCAATCGAGCATTTTCCAATACCGGGCATCTTTGTGTTTATTATAAACTGAAAAAACACAATTTTGAATTGCCTGACCCAGTAGTTGAACCCTACCTCATGTGGTCAACACCGACATCGGACCACTAGACCACAGGGGTTATAAATCAAAACATCTAACGTGCATATTTCTGCAAACAAATATTTTTTACTATTATTATATCTACGAAAATCACTATTATTATATCTACGAAAATATCCGGCACCAAAGTGTTTGCCAAAATAAGCTGAATTAGCCCACATTCAATGGGTTTATTTATATTATAGCTTAAAAGTTCTTATGTACTTCTTCCAGTTCTGTCATCAGTTACTGACCCTGAAAATATCCTGTTCCAGAGTCCTTAAAAGAACGAATTAAATGAGACCAAAATCGATAGTGCTGCTTAATTTTTATTCATTCGTTTGTTTCGTTCCCATGACCTTCTTCCTACTTCGTAAGAACCTAGAAATTATCTAACACCAGATTATTTGTCAAAATAGAACAAATAAGTGCAAACGCGATGGGTTTATTTCGTTTAGTTTACAAAATCCTGTAGCCACCTCCCACTTACATCAATAGATTCTTAAAATCATCTAGCGCCAAACAGTAGGTACGTCAAAATAAGCCCGATTAGCCCATACTCGGTGGGTTTATCTGATTTAGTGAGATTTCATGGACTTCTCTCAGTTTTATCTTCAAAATCTGGAAGTCATTCTGTTCCAAAGTCCTTATTAGAACTAACCAAATGAGCCAAAATCTTGCTTTTGCGTTGCTTAATTTAAATTTGAATTTCTCATAACCTTCTTTCTACTTCATCATAGAACCACTGAAATTATTCAGCACCGGGGTTATTTCTCAAAACATAACAAATGAAACAAATTCGAAGGGTTTATCTTGATTAGTTTAAAGGTTATATATATATATATATATATATATATATATATATCTATATATATATATATATATACACATATATATATATATATATATATATATATATATATATATATATATATATATATATATATATATATATATATATATATACACACATATATATATATATATATATACACATATATATATATATATATATATATATATATATATATATATATATATATATATATATATATATATACATTCATAAAACCCTGCTAATATATGGGTACTGTTGAATATTACGACTACTCCTTATTATACTACTACAATACTTAGATAGTGAATGTTGTGTTAATTGAAAGTTAATCCACAGTTAGTAGCATTGAGTCTATGGTAATATTGTAAAAAAAGAATGAAGTAGATATCATAAAACTGAACATTAACTAATAAGTAGAATGAAGTGGTAAATTTTTTTTTGTCAGTTTATAGTCCAATTTCTATCTCATTTGTTTAGGGTTGGAAGAAAAACGGCTGTCATCGTAACTGGTACTCTAGGAGGAGTTTTTGGAGTACTAAAAAGCTTTTCAAATTGGTACATTTTATATATTGCATTCGAGTTTTTCGAAGGCGCCATCGGTGATTTGTGCTCGCCACTGTATATGCTGTGTAAGTTTTAAAATACTAAAGGACAATTATCATAAAAGTATGGGTGGCAGTGCAGCCTTGCGTCAATCTCAAACTTGTTTTAGAAGGTTAATAAATGACTAATAAACCCCTCCAAATATTTCTTTTCGAATCTAATATATTTGTACTTACATATGAGGAAAAATGTAATGATAATAACCTGAAAATAAAAATAACCGAGTTTAAATGATTTCAAATAAACAATATAATAGATCAGAAGAAATATATGCCTCTTTTAAGATAGATTTTAAGTGAATAATAGGTTAGACGAACAATTTTTTTAACCGCTCCGTTGGTCGAGTGGTTAGAGACCCTGACTACGCAATCAACGAGGCTCGGGTTCGATCCCCGACGGGGACAAGCATTTGTGTGATGAGCATAAATGTTTGTATGTCCGGGTTTGGGTGTTTATTATATATATATTCTAGTATTTATATATGTATTTCTATGTATTAGTATCGTTGACTAACACCCATAACACAAGCAAATAATTTGCTTACTTTGGGATTAGATCAGTAAGTGTAATTTGTCCCGTGAATTATTATTATTATTATTTTACCCCTTTAAAGATCGATTTTAAATAAATAATACACATAGAAGTTTGTTGAGTCTAGTAGAAAATTAAAATTATATTTCTTGATTGTAAATTTAAGAACAAATTAATATTATCAATTGATAACAAAATATACAATTCACACTGTGGCCTTAATTAAAAAGAAAAATGGAGTTCGAATCGGCTATTGTAAGATTATGCTTAATAATCATTGTATTATTTCTTTTTCAGCTGTGGAGTTTGTGTCCGGAGAGAAAAGGATAATATTTATTTTAGCAAACGAATTTGGCTATGCTACAGGCAAAATAGTGTTTGCCTTAACAGCTTGGCTAGTGCCACACAGAAGAACAATGTTAAGAATTATCTACGCACCAGCGATATTCTTTACAGTATACTCCTTTTTGCTTGATGAAAGTCCAAGATGGCTTTTCAGTAAAGGACGTAAAGAATCAGCCATTATTGTTTTAGAAAAAGTAGCGAAAATTAACGGGACTACCGTCGAAAGAAGTGATTTGGAAGAACTAACTTTAGAAACAGAGGAAAAACAAAATAAGTGTGAAGTTCTAAAACATACAATCCAATCAAAATTGTTGCTAAAAAGATTTCTTATATGTGTCGTTTGGTGGATTACTTCTACATTTGTGAGTTATGGAATGATGATCAATTCTGTTTCATTACAAGGAAACAAATACATGAATTTTATATTGATGACATTACTAGATATTCCGGTAGTACTGGCATGTGTGTACGTCTTAAAACGTTTCAAGAGGAAGAAGCCTTTGATATCTTGTTTTCTTACAGGGGCCATTTTTTGTTTAGTACAACCTTTCATATCGTCGGGTTAGTATAAAAATTAAAAATATTTATATAATTTTATAATTTAGACACCACGTCTTTGCCATGCAATTTATATATTATTCTTACTACAACGCAAAAACCTCGTGTCCTTTCTTAGATTTCCCTCTACCACTTGCTAGTTTTAGCCACTTTTTATTTTGTGCATCAATCCCGTGTCTAGTCAAGCCCTTTTTGAAGAATAGACTATCTTCCGATTGGCCAGGCAGTCTGTAAGTTTAGCTATACGAGTCACTTTCGTCGTAGCATATGGTAAAAAATGAAATATTTTATTAGTTTCTGATTTTTTTTAATTAAAAAATAAAATTTTGAGAAGCGTTCACCAAGCCGCCCAACAACAGAAGTTTATCAAATTTTGTAATTGAACCCATTTTTTAGTTTCAAAAACATGGTTTCCATTATTTTTTTTTTATTTTACCTCAGAAAATTGTGGAGCTTATAGCTACTCTAAAGCTTATTTTTTGAAAAAATAAAAAAAAATATCATCTCTTTGTTTAAAAAAAATCTACAGTTGGTGTTTTTTGGATTTTGAAAATTTTCATTAATTTATTAAATATTTCAAAAATGAAGATAAATATAAAAATATTTTTGAAAAATGAATGTATTGTAGTTGTACGTAAGATGCTATTTTTCAGATTTCGTAATTTTTAATTAATTCATTCAATGTCTTAATTGTTTTGATTTTTCTTCAATTTATTGTGACAGTTCACCGAAAAATCAGTAAATCGTGGTGAATCGGAAATTCCATAGAAGTTCGATTTACTTTATCTACCCTGCAAAGAAAACCTAGCATGATGATATACTTTTTTTATTTATTTTTTCTATAATTTTCATGTAAAAATTTAAATATAATTAAAGCCAAAACCAGAAAATGAAGATATTTAAAAGATTAATAAAATTTTTCAAAATCTAAAAAAAGTATCTTCTTAATATTTTTCAAAAATAAATATATGGTATATTTTTTAATTATTTATCTTCATTTTTAAACTTTGTATCCCAAGTCAATTTTTTAAGAAAAACGAAAAATCCGGATGTTTAATAAATTAATGAGACAAAAAATTCCACCACTGTGCTTTAATGTAACTTTCTTGTACTTATGGTCGAATGCTGTATTCGGGGGACGTCGTGCATATCGTTTTCCATCAGAACATACTGTATTTATTTTCGTCTCGTCAGAAAAAAGTACATTTTTGCACCGCCGCACAGTCCAGTTCTCATACTCTCTCGCAAACGCAAGCCGGGCTTGCCTGTGACAAAGTTACAATCATGTGTATCGTCCTTACTTGTTAAAAATAGGGAAAAGTAAACTTACGCTTCCAAAGTATCGCCAAAACTAGAATGTTTAAAAGCGACCAACGTTTACTAACAAGAGTTATGTTAAGCTATCTGTATACTTAGGCCCATTTAATTCTAAAAGGTTTTGGTTAATCCTACGGGAACATCTTATTGTGCCGGGTTAAAATAATTCTTTGTGTTATTTAAGGACATTGTCTACCTGTCCGCCCAACTTCATGCAAATCGGTTCAGCCGGTTTTACGTGATTGAGTAACTAACATCCAAAACATCTCAATATATAAACCTTCACATTTATTATATGTATGGGATTGCTAATCTACGTTATATAAAATCTATTTACAGATATGCCGTGGCTTTCAATTATGTTATTCATAGCTGGCAACTCGATGTCGTCAGTTTTCTTTACAATAACATACCTTTACACCTCGGAGCTGTTCCCGACGTATACCAGGAACTCCATGCACGCTATGTGCTCTTCGATCGGGAGGATCGGATCGATATTAGCGCCACAGACGCCGTTATTGGTAATTTAATTACACACTATTGATAAATCTAACCTAAACAACGATTGTCAAAATTTCTTAAAGATATCCCGATAATCCAAAAAGATCTCGATCACGGTGGTACTTATTTTTTTTTACGTCATAAGAAAGCAAACAAGCAGATGGGCCTCCTGATGGAAAGAGTCGACCATCACCTATAGACACCAAAGTACGTTGCTATATTGTGGCGAGATCTAATGCCACGTGCATAAGTTTACCGGCTACCTTACCCTCCAAACCGGTATACAACCGTGAGAAGCACTGACGCTATTGCGGCAGGATTAAGTAAGGCGGTGGTACCGTACCCGGGTGAGAAAATGCAGAACTCTACCACCTAGTAGCCACAATGGTAATGACTCGTATAGCCAATCGGTCGCCTTTTACGACCTGCCTGGTAGAATGGCAATTGGGCTATTCTTCAAAGGAGCTCGGGACCAACAGGGAGGAAAAAAAGGTAAAACCCCGCAACTTTAAGGTATTTTCGCGTAATATATCGCGTGAAATCGACGGCTGGTGCGAGGGTTCCGCGGGTACGACGATTCTAGCCAATGTAACCTTTACATTACATGTCATCAAAATAAAAGGAACTACAAAAAGAAAATTCAGCATTTTCCACACAAAAATGTGTAAACGGTTGACCCTACGGGCCATCCCTGAAACTTTCCACTAAATTAAGGTATTTTAAGCTCAAAAGAGTAAAAAATATAAGCATCGATGTTTCAGTTGAAACATCTATTTTGTTTAAAATGGCAGTATATTAATTTTTGAAAAGCTGTATGTTTTGAAAACGATGATGGCATTTAACTCAGTTTTGCTTCAGCTAAATAATCGATAGGTTGAAATTTTCGATGCAATGTCAAAAAACATTTTATTTTTAAATTTCTTCATTAATAAATCTCAAACAAATTGACCGATTTTGATTAAATTAAGGGTATTTGACGCAGTTTTTAAAGGAGAAAAGCTGATAAGATTTTTATGTCAATCGGTGAATTATAATCGGTTAATTTTTCAGATACACTATTGGTCTGGTCTTCCTGCGTTCATTTTTGGTTTAGTTTCGCTGTTCGCTGGATTGATTACTTTCTTAATACCTGATGTTGGTGATGACTCCTTACCTGATACAGTACGCCAAGCAGAGGCGCTTGGAAAATCTACAGTTTTGAAAGAACTCAAAAATCAACAAGCAAATGTGTCTCATCTCTAAGTGTAATTCTTAATGTAAAATTGTAGATATTTTCTTTTTGATTAATAAACCAATATATTATGTAATTCTCTTGTATTTTTAAAATAACATAAGCCGTTCAAGGTTTTGCTTGGATTGGGTTTAATTTTATTCCTTTACGGGATGATATTGCGATAACTAAACATCATTACATAACTAGTCATAACCCCTCTGTCATACCTTGACAATACTCACTGTGTGCGTTACGTAATTTAAATAACATACAACATGCACATGTTCAAGTGAATTGCCTATTTTGGAAAAAAATAAAACTTAAACGAACAGTGATAAATGAGCAACACAAATACACCGTCTTCTTGAAGTTGAATTACACTAAATTTAGTCAACTCCGTTCTAAGAATTTGTTAAGCCGATTTTCTACTTAAACCACAAGCTAGTTTCGGTACTCATCGACGAGTTCCCAAGAAAAATCGTAGCGGTTGAAGTATGAAACATCACCATTACTGTTATTTGCAAAGCAATGAATGTTATTTATTCACAACATCTCATTATTTTTGTGTTATAGCACTCACCCAGTGCTTGAGAATCTGGAAAAACCTTAAAAACAGCAAAGAAAAATATCGACACGCGGGATTTGAACCTGCGACCATTTCCCTAAAGCCGGTCGCCGGATCGCTAGCTATATAGCTAACGATCAGTACAATCGACGTAATCGATCATATAGCAAAGAAGAATTTCGCCGCCTCGAGCCTGTCGACACTAGCTCAGCGGAAGAGCGTCCCGGCTTTAGGGAAATGGTCGCAGGTTCAAATCCCGCGTGTCGATATTTTTCTTCGCTGTTTTTAAGGTTTTTCCAACATCTCATTGATATGCAGCAGAAAGTATAGGTGATAGCACGCATTCTTGGGAAACACGATTTACTTTAATCTTAACCATTCAATAAGCCAAAAGCTGGTGATTCATTTGCATAAGTTTTCGGGAAATTCATAGAAAGCAAACTTTGAGATGAACAAACGCCCACAGACCACATGAACACTAACATGCTAAGGCCCGATTAAAAGTTTACGCCATGTTTAAACCACATTCGTCGAAAAATAATTATCGACATTATTTAACACGAACATATAAAACGCTTACCGCGTATTATACATTTAGCCACCAACCAACCAACTACTAGCAAAACTAAATACGCATTAACAATACAATATTTCGTGGTCAAGTAAACACGCTCTTTAAATTTCGTATAACTTGTAGTAAACATCATAATATAAAAACTATTTTGAATGCATTTAAATCTATTTCTGTGTTTTTTAAATAAAATAAAATGTTTTTTTAATTTTTATGATATTGAAATCGTTTTTAAAGATATGTATCTAATTTTTTTCACGTCATAAATGGCTCGGAACATCTTAAAGGTTCATAATGGTGGATAAAAAAGTGTTTTTAGATGAGATTTTGGATAAATTCGACTTGAATCAAAGATATCACATACAGCTGAGTTTGTTGATAATGTTCGCCAGTGCTACAAATACCGTGCATTGTATCAATTATATTTTTGTTTTTGAAGAAATTAAGTACAGGTATCATTTTTATTTTATTTACAATAGTTAAGTAGCCTTGTCGTTCTAGTTCTTCAGTTCAAATCATGGGATCCTGGGTTCAACTCTCAGGTTATTTTTTTTTCTTTCATAGCTTGGTCGCCTTCTAATAACCCAGCCAATAAAATCACCACGCAGAATTGTTAGTGGTCTGGTGTTGGAGTAAACCACATAAAGTCCCGGGTTCGATTCCCGGGTAGGACAATTCAAAAATGTTGTTTTTCATATTTCTGATAAAAAAAAACAACGTTGCGCATGATTGTATAAGTGCTTGGTTGGCGGTAGGCTTTGCCACCTATCACATAATGAATAATTGGTATCTACGGTTAACCGTTAAACCGTGGGCGCTCTTGTTGCACCACTGACTACCACTAAAGGGATATCGGCGTGAAGATACTTCTACTTCTTCTTCAACATCAACTATATTCAGAACACTGCTAACAGAATCGCAAACTTTTCGATGTCACTGATTGTCGACGAACCTATCAAAGTAAGTAAGATTACCATAAAAACTCGCGTGATCTCCAGTTTAATACGGACTCAGCACATAATTCATTTAGACCTCTCATTGATCACATCTACCAATTCGTTATAATATCATCCAATCCATCCGTCACGTTTTACTTGCCTTGAAATGCAAATAATCTCATAGCTTTCCTAATGGAAAGATACAACTTTTATCTAAAGAAATCATTGATTTTAATAGAATTTTACTATTTTTGTAATGAGACGGTAAAGTGGTATGCATAAGTTTACTGACAATCTTGCACTTGAAACTGGTATACTAAGTAACAAGCATTGACGCTATTAAGGCAGTAATAAGTAAGGTGGCGGTGGTAGTTAAGCCAGGCCATACATTGAAGAATTCAAGTACCTTTATCATGTAGTTACACTGGTTGTGATATGGTGTATATTTCTAAGAAAGCCCGGACAAACACCGAGTAAAAATATTGCCATATAAAAATCAGTAATTCCTAAAAATATTTATTTTAGATGCATTGGTCAGAACACCAGTCAAATATATTGTAGTTTACAATCAAACGAGACTTGCGCAGAATGGATTTACGATAAGAAAGATAGTTTTGTGGCTGAAGTAAGTAGTTTATAATATTTTTTATTAAAGCACGTATTCAATGTTAATCTCAATATACTTCAGATGTATATTGAATACTGCCCACCTCTTCGAAGATACGGCCACGATGATACTTTTTAATTTTTTAAATAAGTTATACAAAAAGGGTAAGGATGTGAGACAGAGCAACAGTATTATGTATATTTTATTGACTTGATTGTCAGGGCAGTAAAATGTATATATTGCCCTGTTGGTCGCATGGTTAGTGACCCTGCCAATCAATGAGGCTGGTGTTCGATTTCTGACAGGGACAGGGACAGGCAATTCAATGAGCGTTAATGTTTGAATTTCTATCTAGAAATTTAACCCAAACCTTTGGGTAATTATTAAGTATATTTCAGCTTTTATGTAATAGGTATTTCTATGTATCAGTATCGTTAAATGATACCTAAAACACAGGGAAATAAATTTCTTACTTTAGAGTTAAATTACCTCTCGTAATTCATCCATTGATACAGTACCCGGCGATAAATATTGCACATCGAACTTTGGAAAGAGACAATCGGATAATTTCGGCTTCGTAAAGCGTTATCTCTGTCCCACACTACCTATGTGACGTTTAGTCAGTCGTTGTTCAAGTACGATAGAGTGCAGTCGCGTCCCGAAAAAATATATATATTTAGAGTTGATAACACCCACAAATTTAAATAATTTAAAGTTGTAATATGGCATCTTTCGGAAAAAGAGGGAAACCTTTACGAGGTCAGTCACGTGAAATTATCTACAATGTTTATAAATACTTTGTAAGCGAAGCTGATAGATTTAAAAAAAAAGTAGATGAAAATGTAAGTTGTTATTTTAAGAAGATTCAAGAGCGAGTTGCAAATGCCACTGGAATTTCAAGAAGAACTTTGAACAATATATTAAACGAAGTCAGTACTGAAACACATTCGACTGAAATTAAGTTCAGCACTCCAAAAAAAGGGAGACCAAAAAAGCAATTTCGTTTAGGTATGGACGATTTTGATTACGATGTTGTTCGAAGAATGGTGTATGATTTTCACTTACGATTTAATGAACTGCCAACAATAAAATCATTAAAAGCTAAGTTATCTGAAGCTATTAATTACAATGGGTCTGAAAAAACATTGAGAAAAATACTTCATGACATGGGATTTCAGTTCACTAAAATGGAAGATAATCGAAAAATTCTAATGGAAAAGCACGACGTTAGTCTCAAACGAATGGAATACCTTGATAAAATACGCAAATTTCGCGAAACAGGAAAAAATATCGTCTACATGGATGAGTCATATATACATGCATCCCACACTAAAGGGAAATCTTGGAGTGACGATAAGAAAAAAGGAGTAAAAAAGCCAATTTCAAAAGGTCAACGTTTGATAATAGTTCATGCGGGTAATGAAAAAGGCTTTGTACCCGGTGCTTTTTTAACGTATAAATCCACGGACACTACAGGTGACTATCACAATGAAATGAATAACGATAACTATGAGAAATGGCTGGTTAACCAATTAATCCCAAATATACCCAGTGATTCTGTTCTAGTTATCGACAACGCACCCTATCACAACAAGTATGTTGAGAGACCCCCCAACTCAAACACCATTAAACGGGAAATGATCAACTGGTTAAACAGACATGAAATTCCAGTTGATCCAAAATTAACAAAAACCCAGATTTACGCTATTATATGTCAGCACAAGGAGAGGTATACAGAGTTTTCTGTGGACAAAATACTTGCCGAACATGGGCACACTGTGTTGCGATTGCCACCATATCATCCGGATTTTAATCCAATTGAAAATATATGGTCTCAACTGAAAGGCTATGTAGCCTCTAGAAATGTGGGTATGAACTTAACTACAGTAAAAACATTATTGACTGAAAAAGTAAACATGATCGGCGTTGAAGAGTGGAAAAAGGTTTGCGATCATGCAATCAAATGTGAGAATGAATATAGAAGCATTCAACACAGTTTAGACAATTACACTGATAGATTAGTAATAAATACGGCTGATAGTGACAGTGATATTGACCTCTTTGAGAGCACAGATAGTGAAATGGAAGTAATTGAGAATTAGAATTATTATTATTTTTATTGCAATGTCTCATTTTAGCAATAGGTATAATGGTGTTTATTATGTACACTAAAGCTGTAATGTTCCAAAATAATTAAATACGTAAACATAATGTAAAAATGTTTTTTTATTTTATTTTACCCCAACCTAAAGCCATCACTTATAGAAAAATTAGTGTATTTTATACAAAGAATAAAAATATCAAAAGAAGCAAATCATACTTGTTTTAACAGCTCCTAATAGGTACCGGACTGTTTGTATTTTGTGCGACAGAGATAACGCTCTACGAAGCCGAAATTAGCCGATTGTCTCTTTCCAAAGGTCGATGTGCAATATTTATCGCCGGGTACTGTACTATTGTTGTTATTATTATTTGTAAGTGAGACAGGTATGAAGAAAAATTAAAAGAATTATTGCTTTCTTGCTAATATAATTTAATTTACTTTTATACACAACTCGCTTACTCATCAATCATCGTAATATTACACCACACACACACAGAGAGAGAGAGAGACGGACACACAGGGTCACACACACGCACGCACATACAATATTTAATGCATATAGACATTAATGGCATGTGTATTAGGGAATTTTATTAGTACCTATTGTGTTTGTGATATTTTATCAAATTATCACTCATTCCAATTTCATGTTTTGTCTTTATTTAATTTGTTCAAATCTTAAAGTTTTTGTCTTAGATTTTGGTTCTATTATTATTATTATTATTTATTTTTTGTATTTTAAATTTTATTCGTTTTTATTTTTTCAATTAAATTTAATGTTTTTATTTGACTGATATTAGCTGACTAAACTCCGAAAGTCAAAATTGTTGTGTGTACGAAGTAGTAATCCGTAATTGGCTTATGTTTGATGTAAAATAATTGTATTTTATCTTATAATTAAAAATGCTGTGGATTAATTGGTAATAAATAAATAATAATTGGTAATTGGTAACAAATAAAGATTATTAAACTCTAAAACTTTTATTAATTTGCAATAGTCTTTTATTCCGTGTGCAATGAAGCACTAAGTGAGAACTTCATAAATACCTAAAAACAAAAAATAAGGCTCTACTTTGGATACTGAATTAATTACTCAGGAAAAAAATAGCAACATTATTACTGAAATTCCGAGGCTACACAACAAATTTTCAAAATTTATTACTTTAAATGTTACCAAGGTGAAACAGTTGAATAAATACCATATTATGCAGTCACAACACTTTACGTTTCTAAAATAGAGTGGTGACATCATTCTTAAAATTTTACAGTTTAAAGTGTTCAGTTGTGCACGGATGATTGCAAAGAAACATTTTACTGAGAACACAACAAAACAAAAATACTCGATTCCACATTATCATTTCTTTTAATAACACTGAAAACAATAATCGATGTTATTTAGTTATTTTTGTATCTTATCAGCATAATTTATATCTTAGAATACAATCAGACGATTATCCTGATGAAAATATTTTCACGCCCATATCTCCGAAGTTGTAGGCAGAGGTGAAACTCCCACGATAAGCCGAAGATATTTAATCCCACAATGTGATGTGGTGAATCAAAAATGACATGCCTATTGCCAACCGGGCACTTATTCAACCTCAGACAAAGTGATTTTTTATCAGAAAACTGAAAAAACCTACATTTTTTTAAAGAAATCTGATAAAAAAACAACGTTGACTTTTTTTGAATCCTGATGAAGAGATAAAAATCGCCCACTAATGTCTAACATGTTAATGGTGTAGTGTAATCCATTTGGCAAAGTTGTAATCCAAATGCATAACTTTACCAGATACTGGAACATGACAGTGATAAGCACAGATGCTATTACGGCAAGACAAAATAAGATGTTAGTAAGCTATAAACCTGGGCAAGCAATGGATTAAAGAAGGAAAAGCGGAACATCATTACAATTTTCTTAAAAAAGTGAATGTTTTTACCATATTCAACACTCTTTATCGTCGGCATATAGTGAAACTCCATTTTTATACAATATTTTATATCGATAACACTTGTACTGTTTCACAATAAACTATTATACATATTATTCAACCGGTTTCGCTTCTATAAGCATCATCAGGGTAATTTTAAAATGTTAAATCAGGACGGTTAGATGTTTAATGTTTTGTTTTTAGTTTTAATTTGTAATGGCCCTGATGATGCTTATAGAAGTGAAACCGGTAGGATAATTATTTTTAAATGTTAATTTTTTAAAAAATAACATTTTAAAATGTTAAATCAGGATGGTTAGATGTTGTTTTGTTTTTAGTTTTAATTTGTGATTGTCCTGGTGATGCTTATAGAAGCGAAACCGGTTGGATAATATGTATAATAGTTTATAGTGAAACAGTACAAGTGTTATCGATATAAAATATTGTATGAATGTTTTTACCAATATATTTATATTAGGTTTTCGGATATTTACACTGTGTCACTTCGGTTAGAATATTAATTTCTATGAATTTTTGTCTTAACCATACCCTTGGGCTGATTGTCAATTAGGTACTTTTAGAGCTTTTTTTATATTTTATTTAACGAAATGTTTCTAGAAAAAACTACCATGTGGCATTATGCTACGAAAAAAAAATCAGTAAACTTCCCGCTAAATTGAGGTTTTTTAGGCTCAAAGGACCAAAAACGATACTTAAGCATAGAATTTACACAGCTTTCAGCATAGTACTAAAACCTAAAATTTGTTATAAGTAAGTTAGTCTTACTTATAACAAATTCTAGATTTTAGTTTTTTTTAAAGAAAGAAAGAAAGAAAATATTTATTTGCAAGAATATGGGTGTTACAAGTTGTTAAAAATAAATTAAGTTACCAACATATTCTACCATTATATGGTGTGCAAATATTTAAAAAAATTATCATTATAAAATATTACATTTAAAAGATTCTATCGAATATTTAGAATTACTACCGGATCGGAACGCGGCCACACACTGAGAAGATCCGGCGGAAGAAACTCAGCGGGCTGGTCTTTTTTCTCTATTTTATGTACTTGTTATAAATGTACAATTTCATATTACAAAAGATTTTTTTATAATTACAAGTTTCATATTTTGTGCAATTAAATTTTTTATAATTTACAAAATGTTCACTATTTACAAAATTTTACTAGGTACATTGAAATTTTTTAAGGACAATTCAACAAAATTATATTTCTATCCATTAATATTTAATTTTATCGGCTAAAAATTCTTTAATATCATAATAAGTTTTATCTAACAGTAAATCAAACAACTTTTTGCGAAATTTATTTATAGGTAATGATTTAAGACTATCAGGAATATGATTGTATATAATAATAGACATACAATACACCTTTTTTGTAAAAATATTTACTTTTTGATTAGGCACATATAATTTTTTACTATTCCTAAAATATGAGTTACCAGTGACTTCAGCATTTATTTTAAATAACTTTTGGTGCTTTTTTAGAAATACGCATACCTCTAAAATATACAAACATGGTAAGGGAAGTACCTTAAGAGACTTGAAAAGTGGTTATTTTTAAAAAGCTGTATAGTTTGGATATGATGATCGATTTTTATTTTTCGAGTGGCATTCAACGCAATTTTGGAGCTCAAATGTTTTCTTATCTACATAATCTCTAGGCTGGAAAATGTCGAAGTAATATGAAATAACACATTTTTTTACCTACCCATGTAACCATGGCATATATGGTATTTGACAGAGTTTTTTAGAGAGAAAAGCTGATTAAATTTTAAGTTATCGGTATATAAGCCTGAAAGTTATTTTAAAAATATTAAGTAAGTTTTCTGTAAATAACAATATATTAATATTAAAAGCTGTAATTTAAAAAAAAACATAATTTTTAAAAAATCTTGAAGTTACCTATATTAAAAAAAAGCATAAGTTTCAAAAAATTTCAAAATCTCCTATATAACTAATACAATCCACTCGAATATACAACAACAAGATAGCATCAGGATACTAGAGATAACACCATTTTGTCTTTTTTTAAAGTTCGATTTGGCATGCCAAGATTGGAAAAGGACAACAGTGGGGACTATTCACAGTTTGGGATTAATGTGTGGCCTGTTACTTATTGGCCCATTTTCAGACAGGTATTCATTTTTTTAATGTAGAGATAACGTATGTATAGAAACTAGCATATATAGTTTAATGTTTTGGTTAAGTTACATCAGCCTTGGTCACCAGAATCCAGATGGCTCGTAAATGCTATGAAGATAGGTAATGAGACGCATTAGATTAAAAGGTCAACCATCCAAATCTCCAAATCAAACAGGATATGAAATCAAAATCAATCAACAAAGAAAGGTTGTTACAACTTTTAGAAAAACTTTAAAAGTTGAAAATTGAAAAATAAAGGCGAGTGAAGCAACTCTTAAAGTCTATTTTGTAATATCAGAGATAACAATAACGTTTCGTGTGTCTAGTTAATTATATAGTACCTGGATGACAGATTCTCTTAGATTTTTTTTTGTAAAAACGACGTTTTTTAAGAATGAAACCTAACTAGACCAATTTATCGCCTCCCTGAGCTGTTTCCGAAATTCAGATTATATCTATATAAATATTATAAATGCGAAAGTTTGGATGTTGAATGGATGTATGTTTGGACGGATGTTTGATACTCCATCACGCAAAAACTACTTAATAAACACTTTATTCCGGCCCGACTGGTGAGCGACTGAGCGTACTGCGATTAGAATAATAGAGAGAGTGAGATGCGACAAGCAACCTAAAAAACTACTAATACTAGCAAAAAGCAGAGCTTTGTAAGGGCTCGCAAAGTCATACTATCTAGTAATATTGTTAGAAAAGTATTATTTATGAGAATTACATCTTTTAATGTATGGACTTTATTTATAATTATCTAACCTAAAAGCAGCGTATTTCACCTAAACATTACATTAGCATCAAAGTCCCGCGTCGTCAGGCTTTGGACTAGAAATATTTACTTTTTTGTTTGTTGGTATTTTCAAGGAAAAATATGTATTAAAAATGAAGGTCGATCTTATAAAAAAACTCATTTTTCACATTTTGCTGAAATAATTGTTTTTCTTTTCTAAAAGCAGGAGGATCCTGGTTTTACGTCGATTTACGAAATCAAAATCAAAAAATGTTTTATTTAAATAAACCTTCAAAAATTTTTGGACTACGCAGGCACGAAGAATTGACGGTAGACACTCAGAGAATACATTTTTCGAATTTTTCTCTCAGAGAAACCCTCGGAGTTCGATTCCAGAGTCAGGCAAATGAAAAAATGTTTTTTTTTAGTTTTCTGATAAAAACAACTTTGCCCGGGATTGGAAAAGTGCCCTACTGGCGATAGGCTGGCCACCTATCACATTGTGGGATTTAAGTATCTTCAGCTAATCGTGGATGCACACGTTGTACTTCTGCCTATCTCTTCGGGGATACGGGCGTGAATATTTAGCTTTTTACTTTTTTTAGCTTTTTACCCCCAGGCTAAGATTGAGAATTGATCTCAATACAATATAAATCAATTAATACATCTGTACTGTTTCTCAATAAACATATTGTGAAACTCTCTAACGCTCTATTTACTCTGTTCCCCGCAAACATCCCTGCTCTAGACCTAAATTCCCCTTGTGCCTCCCACAACATTACTTCGAACTTCCCTTGCATTCTCCTTTCAATGATTTTATCATACACCTTCGATGCCATACTGATCAAACTGATGACCCTATAGCTATTGCAGTTTATTCTTGAACCTCGCCTTTATACGAGGGCACGATGACTGTCAAATATGAAGAAACAATTCGTGAAGTAGTCTCTTACTAAGTTCAAAAATTCTAATACAAAATGTATCTTCTATCAATTTTAACTCGTTAATTTAATAAGAGATGGCGTTAGTAGTAATAAGATTCTAATACAAATTGTACCTTCTATTTTTTTATTTTTATAAAATGGTATTTTTATGGTAGATAACAAATCTAGACATGAATATAAACTACCACATCTAAGCTCAAACCTCAAATATGCGATTCTTTTTCAGTAAAATGCACCACAAAAGTGCACAGAAAGTCGCCGAGTGTAGGGCTCGCTGCGCTCGCCCTAATTACATAGTACTTTGGTATTGGTGAGAGCGAGAAAAATATATAGAGAAACGTTCATTTAATAATACGATCACAGAATATGATACAGGGCAAAGTAAGCCAAAGGAATAAAGGAATAAATAAGGTGAATCATATTCGTACCTGGAGCCGAAATAAGTGAATTAATTCACCCCGAGAAATAAAGATTACTCACCACTAATAGCAATATGATAATAAAATGGTAAACCACTCAACAAAAACATAAGGTGACAAGTATTTCTACCTACAGCTGACTCTCTGGGCTACCTTTGTCTGCCACTTGAAAAGGTTAAGCAAAAAGCTGATAACGATAACAAATACCACTACAATAAAAAGAAATAATACATATAAATAAATTGATTAGTATAATATAAGGAACACCAGAGTAAAAGAGGAAAAAATCACAAATAATAATTCGCCCAGAGGCCAAAATCACTTATCTTACAAATGCGAATCTAGTGTTATTATTTAGCTCATATTGTCAGCTCAGTGTTGTAGACCTAGGTTAGCATCGAAGCTATATGATGTGAAAGTGGCGAGCGCTTAATAGAATGGCAAACACCGGCGTTCTGCTCATATCAATTTAGTATAACTCACGACTCACAAATGATAGCGTAGAGATTGTTTCTTATTTGTATAGAATTTATTTAGAATTATAGACATGATCGAAATTTAAAGTAGTTTTGACAACGTTTACCTATACTTAAAAATAATCAGAAACTGTGAAAATAGACTTAAAAATTCAGTATTTCAGGCTTTGCCCGTCCAAGTACCAGGAAGAAATATAACAACTACGCACAGATAACCCAAGATCCGGCGCAGAACAAGCGAGGTGGTTTGAAGAGCGGCTTTAAGTAGCTAAATTTTAATATTGTCGGACTAAAAAAGCATTCCCTCTTTTTTGTA
Source organism: Apodemia mormo (assembly GCA_036924255.1). Classification (NCBI taxonomy): domain Eukaryota; kingdom Metazoa; phylum Arthropoda; class Insecta; order Lepidoptera; family Riodinidae; genus Apodemia; species Apodemia mormo. Next base: position 3,038,697 of record JAUPFN010000006.1, on the reverse strand, counting down.
GGATAATTGCTTTTTGTGGACTAGAATACACCAAAGCATCGTTTGCTTTTATTGTGCTACGGTTATTAATCAGAAAATGTAGGCGTAAAATCCACAAATTTAGAGTGTCGGACTATAAAAAGTTTCCACTTAACGTGTAGAACTAAGTTACCCTTAAATTATACTAATAATTATCAAGCTATTGTGAAAAAAATAGGTTGTTATTAATCAATTTAAAGACTGTAACTCTGACAGTTTTAGAGTGGATGATTCGCCAAAATAAACCTCGAATTTAATAATTTTTCAAATGACATTCAATTCAAATTTTGGGCTCTAAATTGTTTTATTAGCTATAAAATAGATGGGTTAAAACTGTTAAAGAAATGTTAAAAAAAAAGTGATTTCGAAAATTTTAATCATTGGTAAATCCCGAAGGAATCAACCGATTTTAATCCGAAAGTCGTTTAAATATGGTTCTAGATGCAAGATGATCAGATTTATTTTATCAAGTTAAAAATGTATCTTTTCTTGTGATCAGGGTTGGAAGGAAAGCGGCTGCCGTCATAACTGGTACTCTAGGAGGAGTTTGTGGAGTACTGAAAAGCTTTTCAAATTGGTACCTATTGTATATTGCTATAGAGTTTTTGGAACCTGCCATTGGGGATTTGTGCTCCCCTTTGTACGTGCTATGTAAGTAATCACTTTAAAATGTTACATTTTTACACAAATGCACATAAGTATTACGCATACGTAAGCTGGACAAATTTTGATGATTATTGAAGCAATCCCCTCGTATTAATCTGGGCCTCCTTTGAAGAATAGACCTCCTGCCTTCTGCCAGGAAGTTCGTAAGAGGCAAACTGGTTGTAGGTGTAAACCATCGTGACTACTAAGTGGTAGATTTACGTAACGTCTCACCTGTGTATTTGGTATTCCTGCCACAAACTGCTCTATCCTTGTCATAGTGTTTCGATTTGAAAGGTAAGATAGCCAGTAAATCTATGCAAACGGTATTAATATCTCCACCACACGTGTAGAAACAAATCATTAATATATTTTCCAAATTGACTGCAGAAACCTAATATTTTTATATAATATTTACCAGAAATACATTAAATTAATAAAAATAAACATTACACAAATACTAAGTTCGACATACAGTATAATGTATACTCACATGTATACTTTTTTTACGTCTAAAATCTGTTGTAAAAACTAAAAGAGATTTGATTGTTTAGCATGTTATTTATTGTCTCCTCGTTGGCTATCCTATGATATCATATAAAAAAGCTCCTGAAGAATCGCACTTTTGCTTTTGTTAACTAAAAAAATTAGGAGATTGAGAGTGAAATGTTGAATTTTGTCACAATGTCCAATGACGACAAAATAGTACAGAATTATGAAAATAAATAATATTTTTGTGATTTATGAATAACATGCATATTATTGTGTTATAAAAATATTTTTCAAGGTTAACAGTTACAAAATTAACGAATTAGTTAAGGCGAGGCATCGCGACAAACGGGAAAAAACTGGTTTGCTAAATCACGTTTTTTTTGAATTGATTGTTAAATAACAATTTTACAAAAATCACACGATATACCTGAATATATTATCTAAGGAATGTGCTAACTTATTACATGATAGAATGTACTTTACTCGATCATATAAAATTCCGAAAACAGACTAAAAAATCTCTTAAACAAATAATTTGTTAATAATATTTCTAATCTTCCACGTGATTTTTATATGGCGATATAAATATCACCATATAAAAATCAAAAATGTTGTATTGTAAATACAAAAAAAAATGTGCTAAATTTTAGTATTCAGCTGATGTCCCATATTTATTTATCCGAAAATTAACACGTTTTCCAGCGATTTCAGAACATACCGCGCCACCCATTTTCTATAGAATTGACACGCGTCGAAATACCTCGCCTTAAGTCTGTTATGAGTACAAATTTCAAGTAAAATGACGTATTATTCAATTCCAGACTAGACCAAATAAATAAATTATTAATTAAAATAGAACAAAGAACTTCTTCCTGTATTACTCCACGTCCCTTATAAAGAACAGGCTAAATTAATCACTACTATACACGTATTGACTAGCATATATACATATGTTCACGCCTAATTCCTTACAGATTGAACCGAGTGCCATATCACGACCCTTGTAGATTTGTCACCTACTGTTGCAGATTTCCCCGTGTTGGTCCCAGGCTCCTTTGCAGAATAGGCCAACTGCCGTTCTACCAGGCAGGTCGTAAAAGGCGACCAATTGGCAATGTTAGTCACTACAATCGTGGCTACTAGGTGGTAAAGTTCTGCATTGTTTCGCCCGGGTCTAGTGCCACCGCCTTACCTATTCCTGCCGCAATAGCGTCAGTGCTTGTCGCTGTCGTGTTCCAATTCGGAGGGTAAGGTAGCCGGTAAACTTATGCATGTGGCATTAGACCTAGCCACAAGATAGCAACGCACCATTGACATCTTTGGTGTCTATAGGCGTAGGTTGACTCTTTCCATTAGGATACCCATCTGCTTGTATGCTATCTTATGATATAAAAAAACATTCATTATTCTCTTCATACGAACATGCCGGTTGCAATAATTCTCGACTATTGACTAATAAGTTTTAGAATTCTTTGATAACTTGCATGGGTTTGGTGCAACCACATTGATTACTTGCCTCTTCTCCTTATTTGTCGTCACACTCTTGGCAGAGTGGTCATGGTCGTCATGACAGTAGCGGTGGCAAGCTTCATAATTCGTCGCCATTCCTCTCGTACTGACCTTACCTCTATAAGATAGATACTTATTACTGTCAAGAAAATCATTTTCTTGTGATCCCCTACTTAAAAAACCTCTAAATCTATAGTTTGTGCTTAACATTGATTTTTGGTTAGGCGCTTTGTATCATTTTTTCCCCTGTTAGTCCGAGTCCTGTTTGAAGAATAGACCATCTACCATTCAACCAGGCAGTTCGCAAATGGCGAAAGATTGGCTACCTAAGTTACTAGTATACTAGTTATTGATAGTATTATTATTTACGTGTATACTAGTTATTGATAGTATTCTACGACGTCTCGCCCGGCTCTGATATCATCGCCTTATAATTCCTACCACAATAGCATCAGTGCTTTCCATGTCGTGTATTCTACTTTGATGGTTAAGGTAGTCGGTAAACTTATGATGTGGAATTAATACCAGCCACAGAGATAGCGACGCACCATTATCATATTTATTGTCTATAGGCAATTGTTGTCTATTCACCTGCTTGTTGCTAACACATAGAATAATACAAACTGACCTCCCCGTTAGTCGAGTGATGTATGACCCTGACTACGCAATCGACGGGGCTCGGGTTCGATCCCCGACGGGGACAAGCATTTGTGTGATGAGCATAAATATTTGTATTTCCGGGTTTGGGTGTTTATTAAATATATTCTAGTATTTATATATGTATTTCTATATGTTAGTATCGTTGACACCCATAACACAAGCAAATAATTTGCTTACTTTGAGGTTAAACCAGTAAGTATATTTGTCCCGTGAATATTAATTTATTTATTTATAAACTTATCATAAAATTATTGTTTTAAGCTTTAGAGTTTGTATCCACGGAAAAGAGAACAACATTTGTGTTAATAAACCATTTTGGACATACTCTAGGGAAAATAGTGTTTGCCTTAACAGCTTGGCTAATACCACACAGAAGAACATTGTTGAGAATTTTGTACGCGCCAGCGGTGTTTTTTACAATCTACGCGTTTTTACTTGATGAAAGTCCAAGATGGCTTCTGAGTAAAGGACGCAAAGAATCAGCCATTGCTGTTATAGAAAAAGTAGCGAAAATTAATGGTACTACCGTTGAAAGAAGCGCTTTAGAAAAACTGAATTGTGAAACTGAGAAAGGAAAAAATACCTGTAAAGTTCTAAAACATACATTTCAGTCAAAATTATTGTTGAAAAGATTTCTTATATGTATCGTTTGGTGGACTACTACCGTATTTGTGAGTTATGGAATGAAAATCAATATAGTCTCACTGAAAGGAAATAAATACTTGAATTTTATTTTGATGGCGTTACTTGATATTCCAACAACACTGACATGTATGTACGTCCTCAAACGTTTCAAGAGGAAGAAGCCTTTGATATCTTGTTTTCTTATAGGGGCTACCATTTGTCTTGCACAACCTTTCATGCCTTCAGGTCAGTGTAAATAATAAAACACTTAATTTTATATTTCAAACAACATAACCACCATAATACACTTTTCACTTTCAATGTCTTCTCCATTACATTAATAATAATATTAGTTTCTATAAACGTTTATAGAAATTAATATTATGATTAATGTAATAATATTCATTGGAACGAAGTTCCTTATCGCGCGTTGTGAAAGGGGGCTGGACGGAAAAAATTCTTACGAAAAGTTGTCACGACACTTTTTGCTATTGTGCGGCGTGCGCATCTTTCTCTCTCTCTCTCTCTCTCTCTCTCATATAAAGCAAGCCAGATATTTTCATTTCTATTATTATTATGAAAATTGAGCCTACTGATTAAGTTTATATTACATTATATTTGTTAATAATAAAAAAAATTTATTATAACTTAAAAAAAAAATTATTACAATTCCTTCACTAATTAATCGAAAGGAACTTCGTTCCATCCGGGTGTCTTGACACCTCTCAAGTTTTTTTTCTATATGCCCCGTTGGTCTAGCGGTTAGCGACACTGACTACGTGATCAAGCATTTGTGTGATGAGCATAAATGATTTTATTTCCGGGTTAGCTATTATTTTTATCTACTACATTTCCTACATCCTTTTTGATTTCCCGGTCTACTACTACTACTACTACTACTGAATTTTTCCATACGGTTGAAAATCGAGTTTTCATCAGATCTCCACGTTTTGAGGTCTTAACAAAGTTTTCCCAACATATTCTTAATGACACAATTATCTCTATATCTATATTAATGTGTGAGTGTAGAGCTTAGAAACTTGAAACACGGTTGACTTTATTCGATTAGTAATACTAAGACTTAGAAAATTACAGCCCACTGATCCTAGTAGAATTGGAGAAATTTAAACAATAGGTACCCCAAAAAAGTCACCGAAACAATGTTATTTTTTTTTAAAGTTAGTGATGTGAGAACGATTTTAGACAATCGAATTATTCCTGGGTCCTGAAGATTTGAGGTCTTAAAAACCCTTTCTGTATATTTTAGGTTGATGTCAATATGTCAGTATGTATGTATTTAACCTCTCTTAACTTTGTAAGTCTTGACCGATCAAAATACGTTTGAAATTTTCTATTGGGTTAAACTTAGAATTTCTGAAATTTAATTAAGAACCAACTAAGCCCAAGTAATTTTAAGAAATTTGAAAAAGAATCAAAAAATATCGGTAAAAGAATGTATTTTTTACTTCCAGTTTTATGAAATGATTACAAAATCTATTCAACTTTTTCCTTTTTAAGTGTTAACTTTTAAGAACATAAAAACCTTAAAAAATATACAAAAATGTTGACACAACTGGATTTGACTTAATAACCTTGTCTAAAACCGAGCAACGCTCTGACCAACTAAGCTACGTGTCGGTGGATAAATGTGACGAAATTCTTTTTCGTCTTGTGATCGATTTTGTCAATGGTACTGCCATAGTACAATCGATGAATTAAATGAAATTCACAATTATAATATTTTGTGATATTAAAATGTTAAAATGGAGTGGGGTGATAAAAAGAACCGAATTACTATGATTGGATTGCACAAAGTAGGTATGGAGCTAAATACAATTTTTTAAACTTTCTACGCTTGGTATTAGTCAAATGTTAGTGTACCGGGCTATTAATAAGTACAATGAAAACTTCACTGTTAAGAAAAGTAAAAAATCTGGCCGTCCGCGTAGCGTTCGTACGAAAAAGGCGATCCAATCATTAAGGGAAAGAATTTGAAGAAATCATGCCCGGAAGCCAAAGATTCTATCTCAAGAGATGAAAATAGCACCTAGAACCATGTCGCGTATTTTATTAGATCTTTAGACTTAGGTCTTGCAGCCTTTAAGAGATAAAATCAAAACAACTACTTAAGCGGTACGCAAAGAGAGGTCACAGAAAAATTTTGTTTTCGGATGAAATTTTTTTTTGCATTTAAGCAATATTTTAACTAACAAAATGGCCGTATTTATGCTGAAGCTCTAAAGGAAACTTTTCAATTTGTTAACAGAGTAAAACATCGGCATTATTCTACTTCAGTGATGGTTTAGTGGGGTGTTAGCTATGAAGGAGTGAATGAGCCATATTTTTGTGAAAAATGTATCTAAACATCAGCCCGAGCGTATCAAGATACACCATTCTTGAGAAGATAGTTAAGTTCCTTGTCAATATCATGTTTAATAACCAAGAGTGGTCCATTCAGCAAATCTTAGCGTCGGATCATAACGCTCAATCCACCGAATCTTGTTTAAAAACCAACGTTCCGGACTTCATCAGAGCTGAAGATTGACCGTAATCTAGTCCCGATCTTAATCCGCTGGATTATGATTATGGTTACTTTTAGAGAGTATGGCTTGCTCTAAATACCATGATAATTTTTGGAATACCTAAAACAATCCATTCGATTGGCAGTGAAAAATTTTCCCATGGAAAGAGTGCGTGCTTCCATTGATAACTGGCCTTAGCGTTTAAAGGACTGTATTGCAGCCAATGGAGACCACTTCGAATAAGATTTATATATTTTTTATTGTTTTATATTAATGTATTAAACTAACACCGTAAAAGTAATAAATTTATGTGCAATAAAAAGAATGTTTTTTTCTTTGTAACAATATTTATGTCAAGACTTGTTTTGTTCAGTGATATTTATTTATTTGTTATGCTTAAATCTGTTGGATAATTGATAATTATTAGTATCGGAAGAATAACGTTTTACCACATAATAAAAATATGTTTTTAGATTTGGAATGGCTTTCAATCTTGTTATTTATTGCTGGCACCTCAATGGCATCAGTGTACTTCACCATAATTTACCTGTACACCTCGGAGCTCTTTCCAACTTACACCAGGAACTCCATGCATGCTCTGTGCTCGTCAGTAGGGAGGATCGGATCGGTATTAGCACCACAGACGCCATTATTGGTAATTTAAATAAACATTTTTTTTTTCAACTAATGTAACTATTTTATCGCCACATTAATTAAAATAACATTTTAGTTTAAATTATATATGTGTAGTAAATTACTGTTAAATCGTTGTTGGAAATTAAAGGCCATTTTATTTATTTTCATTAATTTCACATCAAAATAGCGTTATCGTCTGTGTATCAATTTTTACCAAGACCCGTCAAGCTGTTTTTAAAGTTTAAGGGAAAGGGGCATATAAGTAGGTCGATGGCATTATCAAAAATAATAATAAAATTATTCTAATAATAAAAATAATATAGTATTTTAAAATGCTCGTATTTACCCTTCAATGTTGTTTAAATTTAGGGAATATTTTGAACCGGACAATACCACATCGAGTCCGTATTCGTCACATCAAAGGAAGCCACTATTGACATCGTAGTGTGTGTTTATTTACATTTTAAGATCGATATTTTGTGTTGCCGTACTAATGTTTAAAATACCATTTAAAATTAAATATTTGATATCAGTGAAAATTTATCAATCTGTATCCACAAAATAATAACTTATATGTGATTGTATTAGGCTACCAAATAATGCCTTTGACGATTCAATATACACATTTTATATTGATAGACATGACGAGAAAAATTATGCAGCCTTTTATTCTGCAACCACGTGTTTTCGCGATATACCAAATTTCATTAACATCGGTCAATCTGTATATTAATACTGACATAGGAAGTGAGTGAGTCCAAAAATATTCATTATGGAAAAAAAATTGAAAGATTTACATAGTAGTATTAATAAAATAGTGTACAATTATCATAAAACTAGGTTTGAATATATGTAGCTAGTCTTGTTACATTATTTTTTTATATCATAAGAAGCAAACAAGCAGACGGATCTCCTGATGGAAAGAGTTAACCATCGCCTATAGACACCTAATGCGTTAATGGTGCGTTGCTATCTTGCAGCGAGGTCTAATGCCAAATGCATAAGTTTTATCTTAACTTTCAAACCGGAACACGACAATGACAAGCACTGACGCTATTGACGGTATGTAATGTGTCGAGCTAGCGACCGGTCGTGCTCCGCGTTACACACGCAGCAAATATTAATTAATTAATATTATCGTAAATCGCGCGGCACATTGCCGCTGCACGTGACCATGGCGCTCGTGGCCAACGAGTTGCTGGCGTTTATCCAACATGCCATCGACACCATGGACGAGGTCAGCATCATGCAGATCTGCAAGTCTTCCTTTACCAGTGAGGAGATTTGCAAGGGCAAGCAGCTGCTGTATGAGACGCTCGGCCAGAGCGCAAACATGCCATCGCGAAGAAGAGATGGTACAGAAAGTAGCGTGCAGGACATCATCTCCCTGCTGAAGCAGACGGATCCGGATGAGGTGCCGGCTTTTGTGGCGAAAGAGTTACACAAGCTGCCGCCCGTGACGCTGGACCACGTCGACGTCGTCTGCCTACTGAAGGACATTAGGTTCCTCAAAGAAGAGCTGACCGTAGTTAAGGGTAGACTACAGGCGTCAGAGTCTACCATCAATGATCTACGAATTGAATTATCGCATTTAAAAAGCGTTAATTCAATATATAAGTCACCTGATGCCGCGTACGTCACCCGTCGCCGAGGCGCGCAAGCGGTCACGTTTAGCCCGTCAACAATATCCGATGGAGCAACGAACACCGCCGCTGCCGCTCCCACCCGCCTTCCCCTCCCGGTTGCGCCGACGCCGAGTCCACAGGCGACTCAGCAAAACTTTGCGACTGTTGCTGGTCGCCCCGCACCTCCCCCGCAGGCGAATAAAAATGGGGACAATGACAGCCGCAAGGCTACGAAGAGTCGCAAGACTAAGGAGAGCCGGGAGGCCACAAAGAGTAAGGTGGAGTCGCGTCGACCTGGCAAGGATGAGAGCAGGAGGTGTGATGAGGAGGGCTTCACACTGGTGGAGAGAAGAAGAAAGAAGAAGCCCACCGCCCGCAACAATCGCGGCACCGCGCCATATGTACCCGAGCTGCGTCTGCGGAGCGAGGTCCCCGCAACGCCCTTGTACATATCTCGTCTGCACTGGTCCATGAATGTCGAGGACGTCGTGGACTACATCAGTAAGAAGACGTCTCTCCACTTGAGGGTCGAGCGTCTGCAGTCTCGCCACAAGGTCAACTTTAGTTCTTTTGTGGTGAGAGTACCGACGCATCTCCTGTCGATCTTTGAGGTGGGGGAATTCTGGCCGACTGGTGTGGTCTACCGAAGGTTCCGGGGGAGACTCCGAAATGAAGTGCGTGTTACGTCGCCGGCAATACGTGACAAAGTGTAGTTTTTAAGTATATTATATTAATATGTATGTTAGTCTATAAGGTATTTATAATATGGGCCATGTTGCCTGAATTAAATGATTATTATTATTATTATTATTATTATTATTATTGTAGCAGGAAAAGGTCAGGCGGTGGCACCAGACCGGGGTGAGATAATGCAGTCTCTACCACCTAGTAGTCACGACGGTAGTAACTCGTATAGCCAATCTGACGCCTTTAACGACCTGCCTGGCAGAACAGCAGTTGGCCTATTCTTCAAAGGATCCCGGGACCAACATGAGGAAAAATTAAACTACAGGTTAAAATTTTGACTATAAATAGCCCCCGGGCCACAAAAAGAAGGCTTTATACGTTTGACCAGATTCACTAAGGTTATGCATTTCAATGCATTGACTTAAAATCTGAGATCCAACATTTTAAGTAAGTTCCATTTTTGCAATTCTTAGCGATTTATGGCAGTTTTTACAAATAACTATATTTTGAGGGTATATAGGTTAAACGGACCTTAGATTAGGCGTCAGTGCATTGAAATATATAACTCTAGGTATATATAGTCTAAACACTTTTTTTGTGTGTAGACATATTTATATCTATAAGTATCCCCGTGTAAAAGTGAATTAAGTTTATTAATTATTAATCCAGAAGGAGTAGGTGAAGCAGTTGATCCAATCTGCTAGGCGTCTCGTAAAAGCGAGAAAAGGTTGATACGTATGACTAACATTGTCACTAATAACTAGGTAATGAGATTTAAAACATATCTACGGTATTTAGACTTATTGCCTTACTTAATTTTGTCGATATAACATGTCGCTGTTGTCCTATTTCAATTTTGGGGTCAAGTAGTCTTTAAAGTTATTCATCTAGCATTCCAACTGCATCACCTGGATAGCAACGCGCCATTCTTTTAATATTTATAGACGATATCCATCTTATTCAACAGAAGAATCATTATTTTATTTATCTTATAAAATTGAAACAAAAGTTGCTTAAGATACGGATTACGAGAGAAACATCAACTTTTTTATGTCATAAAAAACAAACAAGCAGATGGCTCTCTAAATCGAAAGAGAAACCACCGCTTATCCAAAGTTGGTACATTTCTATTCTTGTGGCGGTGTCATAATGCCACATGCATAAGTTTACCTTACTCTGCAAACCGGAACTCGACAATGACAAGCACTGACGCTATTACGACAAGAATAGGTTTGTTTGATATCTCTGAACTTCTTTTTCTTCTGTACCCTTCGTACAGAAAAAGAAATTCAGCAAAAAAAAAAACATCCAAAATAAAACGAGCTATATTTTAATTTCCGATTCGGTAGTAACTCGAAAAATGTTGACCCGTCAAAAGTGCCTGTAAAGGATAATTTGAATAAAACTGTTTTGACATTGACTTTGACTTTGATTTTGACTTTGACTTATAGCTAATTCGGAACTAATATGTAAGATACCCGTTATCAGCTTAACCAAGCTACAACGGGTAGATTGCAATATTTGGTTAAAACATGCGCCTATAACTGGCTATTTTGATTTTATTGTCAGTTGCTTAGATAAGCATGGAAGTTTACATTTCTGGGTGTAGGTGTTTATAACGTATGTTTGAGTATAATTATATAAATGTATTTCTATGTATTTGTATTGTTGACTATCACCCATAACTGCTAATAGGTAGTTAGTATAGTAGTGCTTACATTGAAGTAATTTATTTATTATTTATTTAATTTATTATATTAAGTTGTTGATTATTAAAAATAATAACAAAGTCTATGAGCTTTTTTACCGTTCAAATGTTTCATAGGAGCTCTTTAAATTTTCAGATGCGCTACTGGTCCGGTCTACCTCCTGCCATCTTTGGTTTGGTTTCGCTGTTCGCTGGATTGATCACCTTCTTAATGCCCGACGTTGGTGATGACTCATTACCTGATACAGTACACCAAGCTGAAGCGGTTGCGAAGTCTACAGTTTTGAAAGAACTCGACAATGAACAAACAAACATATCTCGTCTTTAAGTGTCGAAGTAAAATTATATACAAGTTTACTTTGATTAATAAATCTTTATATGTAATTATACTGTTACTTTTAATGGCATTTATAATTTTTCGCGGCTTTGTTCGCGATATATACGTTCTATTTCTTCGTGAATAAATTAAAGAAAAGAATCGTATAGCTCAGATCGTAACACGTAGCTCAGGTTAAATAGCTGGTTCAAATTCAATTATGTCAAGTTATTGTTTTATCTAGGTTAAAGTATATTAGTAGGGGAGCCCAAGAGATTATTTTGGGACACCATGCGACATTCGCCTCCGAATCATAACACCATCCCAACCACCTATAATAACAGAGAGGCTTGCACTACTCAGTGAAGGTGTGTAGGCACCATGTGATAAAGCCTATAAGCCTATAATAATTAAATTAAGCCCTGATGCATTTCCGAGATAAGGAGTTGAACGCATTTGCAAAGTCTAAAGATACCTAAGGCCACTCCTCCTTGGGTAGCCGCCTCTTAAAGCAGAAGCATTGACCTGCAGAACAGCTCCTTCGAGGTTGATTTTTGAAAAAGAAAACCTTGTTTTTGGAACTTACGACTAACTCCAGCCAAATTTTATCAAAATTGGTTCAACAGTAACCATGGAAGCGTAAAAGACATACAGACTTTTTAATCTAATTTGTCCTGTAGTGTTTAGGTATATTTATTTATTTACATTTCAAAAACAGCAGTTTAACATAATGTTGGAGTGCCAATGATGGGAACACGACGCGCCTTCCCTAGCGGTGATGTCGGTAGTATCTTATCACCACGTGATCTTTGACTTCATTGAATGGAAAACAGACTGAACGAACTTCATCGAGTAGAAAGGAGACGATAGGTAGAAATTTTGTCAGCTGGACGACTTTCTCTTTTAAACAGAACTAATTGGCATACCTTTCAAATTGATGTGAAATTTCTCGGTCTAAGGCACTCATTAAGGAGATGTATGAGCCGTGAACCATGGATATCCAATACCAGACGAAGAACCCGACTTGGGACACCGACAGGTCTAACTGCAGTTTTCTTTCCTCACTTGTTTACACCGTAAATTTATGCCTATCCTATATTATATATTTATAGCCGTAAATGGCAAAACCGGTTGGCGATATTTATTGAATTCAAAGGGGTTTATGGAACAGTATAATTAGGTATATTAACATAATTCTTAACTCTCAACTGATAAGCGGCTGTTTTCAGTTCCATTATTAAGATAAGCTCACCTTCCTCGTAATATTATTTTAACTTGAGTTTAATTTGTAAAACTCACGCTCTCCGAGCTTCTCCAAAACTGATCAGTTTTCTCAAGGAAACTTTTTGTAACAACGACTCACTGTTTCTACTATTGCAGTCAACAAAGTTTTCACACGCTAGTCCTACCACAAAACACTTCAGTGGTACCAACCAACACCACCACACCATTTCTGAGATCATAAGGACTCTTCATGTTTCGCTCTGCAAATTATGCACATAAAATGGGAGGGTGGTTATTTAAATCTTTAATGTTATAACAGGTTTTACCTTCGCTGATGGTTATGTTTTTATTTAGTTTGATTTTACCCTCGATACTACATCGACACTAGCTCAATGGGAGAGCGTCTCGGCTTTACGGCCCGGCCACAGCTACCATCGTGACCTGCGATGCGAAATGCGGCGCGGTGAGTCGCGCGACCATCTGGGTATGCCAACAGCTCAACTTGTTGCGACCGCGGCGGCGTGCCGCTCTGATAGCTGTCACACCTCGATACTAGCTAGTATCGGGGTCGGATTTTCTAATATTATTTTTACTGTATTCTTTTGATGCGTAGTATATATTATCGTTACGTCAGGATTGTACGCAAGAATACCGTTATTGTTGATACTTACATATATTCTCTTATCATTGATCCCTCCATTCGAGATTTTTGAAGTTAGATTTCTTTAGGCAGCGAGTGAAATTTTAAAATGCACGCGCATCACCGTAACGCAAAAGATACAGGTTGAATTTGTTCGTTCCTAAATTGCTCATTAAGTCCCGAAATCCTTGACTATCCTTTTCCAGTTCTTTTATTATTTTAAATTAATTATTTGCATGCAATTAAAATCTATCAGAAATCAGAAGTACTTTATTCAATAAAACTTTTTACAAGTTATTTTGACACGTCAACATATTTTTTAAAAACTACTACCTTCCTGCTTCATCACGACCCTGTAAAATCATTTAGCACCAGGGTATTCAAAACAGAACAACTGAGTTCAATCAAAATGGGTTTTTCTTGTTTAGTTTATAACTTACCATGGCCACATTCGAGTTTGATCGTTAAATCCTAAGTCATGAATAGCATCAGATCCTAGAAATCATTCAGCGTCAAAATGTTTGTCAGTACAAAATTATTGAGCGCTAACTCAATAAATTTACCTTATTGAGTTTAGAAGTTTATTATCTAAGGATTTTGCATCTGGATGCGAGAAGTTTTGATATTACTTTTTTCGATTTCATCTTCAGAGTCTCGTAATAATGAAAAATATCTTATTGCAACGTAACGAACGACTCCAAATTCTACTATCTAAACACTTTTTGTCTGTGAGTTATAATGACACTCTAGCGGCTCCATGTTCCATTTCTCGTCATTATGAGTGCTAATTAAACTTAGTACTTATAGCAACAAAACCAATGACCCAAAATATGGTTGCCTCGTCAAAACTCTACATCTGAGAGTTCTAGTCCCTATATCCAGGATACATCATGATATTAGGTGGATTGTACCATAATATTGCATTGTAATTGAATTTACAAAAGTTTTCCAAATTTCAGTACAAATAAATATCAGGAAGTCGATAAATATGGTTTTCAATATTTAGAAAATCTTTTATTTACATAGAAGTATTGCTAGTTAAATAAAAACTGATATCTTCGAATGGAGATATTGTAGCATCAGGTCTAGGTCACCATTACATTGCAATATAGTTGAAATAATAAAATACAAAATTTAGCATCGATAAAGCCTTTACAAGTTGCTAAATTCCTTTTATCAATTTGAAAAGAGCTGGTGAGCTTTCAACGGCTGCACAAATTCTATTGAATCATACCTAAGAAACATCTAACCGCAAAATAGGGCTTTCAAGTAAAAAAAAAACGCAACTAAATCGGACCATCCGCCAGGGCGCTACGATGCACGGACAGATACACAGTCACACCTCTGAAACTTATAACAACCCTCGTTTTTGCGTCGGAGGCTAAAAATAATAGTAAAATTTTAATAAAATATAATATCTATATAATTTTCATTGGTAATAATTTTGTGTTATTCTGATTCCAACCCTGGCTTACTAGTGAATAAAACCTACATATGATTTCTGTGAATAAAACAAAAGTACTCTTTTGTTTCATTCGCTCATCACACCGCGTGGCAGGGTCGCGCTTTTTTCCGCGCCGCGCGTAGCTGTGGTATACTTCATACAGTTTTCTACATTTGTTTTCGCTCGCCGCGCTGCAATTCGCGCCGCCAGTCACGCCGCGCGAGCTGTGACCGGGCCTTTAGGGAGATTGTCGCAGGTCAATCCCTGCGTGTCGATATTTTTCTTTGTTGTTTCTTGCTTTTACCCGTTTAGAAGATAATTTTTTAACTCCTAATTATAAACATTACTTCCTCTCTACCGTGCCTTGATAATATCTACTGCGTGTTGCACCATTTCAGACTTTCGACCCATATTTTCAAGTGAACTGCTAATTTAAATTCAATAATGTGCAGTCATGTTCGCTAATCACTTGACCTACGGGGCGGTCATATCACCATACATATATCAAAACTAATTGCGAATTCCTAACCTTTAAACTCGCCTCCGCTTATCGATGATTTAGGTACGTCAGGCTACCAGTTGAGCGACCACAACGTGAACCGCACTATCAGTCACTAAACATCTGTGCTCCTCTTAATCTTTAGAATAAAGGATCGTCTTATTTATTTAGAAAAAGAAGAATGCTACGACTTTGGAGAGATAGATGGACCTCCTTGTTTAGGGATTGAATTCACTAAAGCTTTCTTCCGTGAAGTCAGTACAGTAAGATCGGTTAGAACCAGAATAGGTGCATTAATACTGGTGCCAATCCCAGAGCATTCACTTAGAGCATAATAGAAGCGATGCCACCCGGCCCACTCGACTTAGTTCATAGGCTAAAACAATAAGAAACTATATATCAGAAGTAAAATCTCACAATTTTCTACGTAAAATCATGATAGATTTTTACACTTCGTAGGCTTTGCACTGGTATAAAATGACGTCCAATTCTCTATATTAACGCAAATATTG
Source organism: Apodemia mormo (assembly GCA_036924255.1). NCBI lineage: Eukaryota > Metazoa > Arthropoda > Insecta > Lepidoptera > Riodinidae > Apodemia > Apodemia mormo. The sequence goes on along the minus strand of JAUPFN010000006.1, from coordinate 3,022,936 downwards.
TTTCCTCTAAGTTTCGTGGCAAAGATGACTTATTTCAGATAGAATCATTTGGCGAACAGACTTATCGTCAAATAATTATTTACCGGAAACGGAAAAACCCGTGCGACCAGCTGATAGCAGTAGCATTATTTCAACTATAACCTTCAGAGCACTTGCCGTATAGTATAGTCGACTAACTAAAATTAAATACACATCATTATTTTAATATATCGTAGTCAGGTAAACATGTCGCACGCTCTTTAAAGTTTTCATAACTTGTAATAAATAAATGTCAAAAATAATTTAATTAATGAATTCAAAATATTTTTTGAGTTTTTAATATTAAATCTGTTTTTAATTTTTATGTTATTAAAATCCTTTTTTAAGTCATGTTTTAAAGTTTAAAGTTTAATAATGGTGGCAAAAAAAGTGTATTTGGACGAGATTCTGGATAAATTCGGTTTGAATCGAAGATATCATATGCAGTTGAGTTTGTTGATGATATTCGCTGGTGCCTCAAATACCGTGCATTGTTTGAATTACATTTTTGTGTTTGAAGAAGTTAAGTACAGGTATGTTTATTATATTATTTACAGAAGTAAAGTACATAATATAGCTTTGTTGATCTAATTATTCAGCTCAGATAGATCATGGGGTCTTGAGGTTAATTGCTAAGCCGTGTTTTTAATTTATTTAGTAATTATCCCAGTATCAACCTGGATATGATGATAAACATCCTCACATTAATGTCTTGAACACATTCAAGAGTTTAAGTACTCTATTCTTAGACCTAATCGAAGTCCCCGAGCCATGTTCAAGACTTCAGTAGTGCTCCGTCACTGTCCAAGATTTTACTAAAAAAATAAAAACAAACATGCCGTATTGCGCAGTTTTGTGTGTTCTGTGCTCCATACCACAGCGAAATGCTCCATACTAACATTATAAATGCAAAAAGCTGTCTGTCTGTTATACTTCCACGGCTAAGCCGCTTAATCGGTTATAAATAAATCTGGCAAGGAGATATCTGAAGACCCGGGATCAAATCAAAGACTACTTTTCTTAATAAATCAACCCTTAAAGGGGTAAAATAAGGGACGAAAGTTTGCATGAAAAGAGTCAACCATCACCTATAAATACCAAAGACGTTAATGAGACGTAACTATCTGTATGGCGAGGCATTAGAGTCATGCAAATTTACCAACTATCTTACCGTCTAAACTTGAACACGACAGTAACACGCATTGACGCGGTGGCACAAAACTCGGGCGTGACGTTGCAGACCTACCTAATCACATTTGTAGTGACATGTTTGGCTATTTGTTCGCCTTTACGAATTGCCTGTTAAAATAACAGCTGATTTTTCTTCAAAGAGGACCCACGAATCACGGGACCCACAAACACAGGGTCAAAACTATTTACTGATCAAAAAAGGTTACTGATTTTATAAATTTTCATTATAAAATCAGTAATTACTTAAAAAATATTTCTTTCAGATGTATTAGTCAAAACACTAGTCAATCGTATTGCAATTTACCATCGAACGAGACTTGCACAGAATGGATTTACGATAAGCCAGATAGTTTCGTGGCCGAAGTAAGTAATTTTGAAGCATTTTATATTAAAACATATATTTAATAAATATCTCAATATACTTTACGAAGATCCAGAAATCAAAAGAGAATATATTCATACTTTAAATTTCTTTATAGCTTTGTGTAGCATAAATCAAATACAAATACAAATAAATACAAATACTTTATTTCTTCTCTCACATAGCAATTACAAAAAATCCGTACTCTATCAGGGGATCACAGGATCTCAGTTTACTTACTGTATTCATGACGCAACAAAATTATTCCAGCACCCATATATACAACCCACGAATGGCGAGTTTGATGCACAACAAATTCTCTACTATTAACTATTGAGAAAACCAACCTATCGGGAACAGCGATTTAACTTTTATCATACTCATAGAAACTTAATCAAAGACTTACGAACTACTCCGAAAAACTGAATAATATTTAACTACATATTATTTTATTTATTTGATATTTTTGAAGTGAAAACTTCTTTAGGCGCGTTGAGCGTTTTGGTAGAGGGTAAAATCCTCGGTTCGCGTCACCGACATGCTAATGATAATAGTATATATATAGCTATGTTTTGCATATAGTTTTAATTACTCTCAACTTAATAGTTCCGTTTTCACTTCTATCGGCAGTCCCACGACTGCTACTGTTTTTTTTTTGTTTACTTATTTTATAGTATTTTTAACAATATACGATTTTCTGAAACTGTTGTTAAAATATTTATTAATGAGATGGGTGTCAAGAAAATTAAAATGAATTGATGATTTTTTACGGACATAAGATTAATATTAACTATGAAACTTTTATCAATTTGCTATTAACTTTTATTAATTTTGCAATGAAATTTCATCTTATAAGTACCTAAAGATAAAAAAATAAAAGTCTCTGCATTAAATACTTAAATTAAATCCTAAAGGTTCATGTTAGTCTAAACCACATTGTGGTATTCATTCTACCATTCTGCTACGCAATTCGTAAAAAACAATTTATTGGTTGTATTGGTTATACACTACTATAGTGATACATACAATGTGATAGATATCTTCAACCCCCGCCGGGATTTTGGTATCACTGCTTCGATGTTTGGCATTTTCATGTCCCGGTTTGAAGGTAGACGGTAAACTTTTACATATGGCATTACCACTCTGTCACGCGGATAGCGACGCACCATTTACATTTTTTTATGTTATGAGATAGCAAACAAGCAGATGGGTCTCCTGATGGAAAGAGTCAACCATCGCCTATAGACACCAATGGTGTTAATGGTGCGTTGCTATCTTGTGGCTACCTTACCCTTCAAACTGAAACACGACAGCGACAAGCACTTACGCTATTGCGGCAGAAATAGGTAAGGCGGTGGTATAAGACCCGGGCGAGACAGTACAGAACTCTACCACCTAGTAGCCACGATGGTTATAGTGACTCACATAGCCAATCGGTCGCAATAAAAATAATACAAGTAAGACACACAAAGGCGGTCTTATCACTAATAAAGTGATCTCTTCCAGACAACCTTTATAATAAGGATAACAATATACTAGAAAAAGTGGTGCTAACCACAAGATAATTTATAGTTTTTATGCTCTTAAATAAAAATAAAAATAATAATAATAAAAATAACATCCGGTTACAGTTACACAGAAAAGCAAAACAGAACAAAACAAATAAAACAGTGGTAATACATAAACCTAAATAAGAAAAATTAAACAAAATTACTAGGTACAAGAAAGTGACGTTTGACCTTGCTTTTGAAAGAGTTTAAACTTGGCGCCTTTCTGATATCTACTGGAAGAGAGTTCCAAAGCGTAACAGCTTGTGAGGTAAAGGAACGACTGTAATAAATAGTGTTCTGCGTTGGCACTAACAGGGAACGATTACCAGCCGATCTAAGATATTTGTGCTGGTTGTCACGGAAAATGAATCTTTCTTTCAAATAAGATGGAGATTTCAGATCATAGAGAGTGGAGTATAGCTGTGAGAGAATATGAGTATTCCGACGAAGATGAATAGGCAACCACTTGAGCTTGGCATGAAATTCGGAAACGTGGTCATATTTGCGCAGACCAAATATGAACCTTATACAAAGATTTTGAAGTCGCTCAAGTTTATTGATCTGGTCTAAGGAGAGATTTACATAACTAGCGTCAGCATAATCTAAAATAGAAAGTAGTAAGGAATCTGCCAGCAAAATTTTGGTAGGAATGGGAAGCAAATACCTAAGACGTTTTAATGAACTCCAGGCACAGAAAACTTTTTTACTAAGCTCCTGGATCTGCTTCGTCCACGATAAACTATCTGCCTGTTTTTTATCTTATTTTGTATCAAAAATATCACGAAAAAAACAAATCAATTATATATTTATCATTTAAATATCGAGAAGACCAATTCTAAAAGTTGTTAATTTGAATATTTACAAAGTGAAACAGCTGAATAAATCAAAACTATAACAGATCAAATACTATTTATAGTTATAACAGCTACATATTTTATGTTTCTGAAACAGAACAATGACATCATATTTAACGTACCTTAAAGTATTACAATTTAAATAAATGAGTTTAGTTACGGACTGCTGTAAAGAAATATTTTCGCGACGACAACACAACAAAACAAAAGAACTCGAATCCACGTGAGCATTTTTATTAACAACACTGGAAAACAAAAACAAACGTTGTCTAGTTAAAAACCATTGATACCTTACATATAAATGGAATGCTGTAACTCGTAGATCAAATTTGTAGCACCAATTGCGTAAATTTATCGGCTACACTAGCTGTTGCCTGCGACTTCGTCTGCGCGTACTTCGTTTACTCGGCACTGCTCCTCCGCTGTAGGTGATAGCAACATAATATGTAGCCTATATGTTGACCTGACCTGTTAGTAACATTCATGCAAAATTTGAAGAAAACCATGCAGTACTTTTTGAGTTTACCCCGGACATACATACAGACAAACAGACAAAAATTCTAAAAACTATATTGTTGGCTTCGATATCAACATTTTTCTTGAAGAAGAAAAGAATGTAATATTTTATTTGCATGAAAATGGGTTACAAAACATAGGTGTTACAAAAATTTCTAGGATTAGTTTACCATAGTCTATTTATAATACCCGTGTGCATAAATATGATAAATTTATTTATTAATTATACAGTGTGTAAAGATAATGTCGGATAATTAATGGTGTTATTTGATACCGTAATACGGTTATATATGTGCAATTATTTTATGGATATTATTAATTAGTTTTCCCAATAAAAAAATCTTAAATGGTATTTTCATATATTAAGTATGACAACACTTACAAATACGTAAATTCTATTATCAAAGAATGCCGCGCTAGTCGGATGCTTCCAAAGGACATTCAGCGTGTTTGAGGTGCGTTTAAAAATTCTTTGTAAAAAGCCGAAAAACAAATAGCGCGCCTTTGCGTGTGTTTGTGTGTAAGCCGCCAAAGGGAAACAATGAAACAAACAGCGACATGGTGTTGTCATTTTTAAAATATTTGCTATATAACTTTAGGGAAATATAAGTAACAATACGAACATTAAAAAAACGATATATATATATATATATATATATATATATATATATATATATATATATATATATATATATATATATATATATATATATATATATATATGTGTGTGTGTGTATATATATATATATATATTTGATAATTCACATTTAATTATATTTTAAAAAGAAATAAATATTTTTAGTTAATATTTTTTTCGTAAATTTTCACAAAAAACACGTAGCTCGTTATATTATTATAACTTAAAAAATTATCTAACCTAATTGCAAATCCAGTGAAAATTACTTGGAAGATAGTGAATAATTACTACTATACAACAATTTTATCATTTAGATATTCGGCAATATTGTAATAAGCCTTTTGCGTTGAGTTTTTTAAACAGTTCTTGATGTTTTCTTACAAATAAACATTATTCTAATATATACAAGCCAGTTAAAATTAACAGATTGCTTGAAAAATGGCTTACATGTTTCAGTTGGATCCACACTACACAAAGCTCGAACACATTTCTTTTGCGTAATATAAACCTGCTTAGTAGTGAGGCGTATTTATCGTAACTGATACAAATCACAGGTATTCGTAAATACTAGATAACAATTGTTCCTACAATATCAAATATCTGTTGAAAAATATCAGTCACAATACTGAATCACAATCTGCACTACGTTCTTCAGTCACAGTAGGTACTAGGTACTAGGTACCTACTCAATAACAGATATTCGTGTTACCTGTTCTTCGTATGTATTAGTCTCTCTCGCTCACACCCGCTTAATTGAATCTGCTAAAACGAGAAGCACCTAGTATTTATTATCCGAAAATTCAAATAGTAATCTTTTATAACAAAATATCTTCCTAGAATAGTGACAACTGTTTCTAGTCGTATAATCTGTTATCTGTTCCTGTTCTTAATTTTCAATTCGGAAACACTGCAAGAATACTTCTAACGATATGTTGAAATATTACGTCCTTTTTTAGGTATGTAAAAACAAAAAGGTCGATCTCAATTATTTGCATAAAATCATCAATATAGGTACTCGTACAAAATTTAAATAACGGTAAAATATTTTTTTCTTCGTAGTAAAATTACAACAGAAATTATTTGAAAGTTCGAAACGTTTATATAATGGCGCGTTTCCGAACGTCTTTGTTGGCATTGACGCATTGGCTACAAAATGTTCAACGTAACTACGACTTTATGACTTAACCATAAAGGTGATATTAATTAGACCACTGGTCTTAACGTTTCTTTGGTAATTTGTTTTCTATCCCGTTTTTCGGATTATATTCTTTCGATTTCGCTTTGAATTTACTTAGCGAAAACAAAAATTGTTTTGTAAACAAAAGGTTTACTAGTGCGAATAAAAATACTTAGTAGGTATTCATATTCTTTTTGTATATATAGGTAATAAATTAAGCAGTTCTGATAGGATATACTTATCTATTAAATTTAAATAATTTAGGTTGAAGTTGTATAAAAGTTTTTATAATATTAGTTCAGCAAAATGGCAAATGTAAATAAGAGATGACAGTGTTGTGTGTGTGTGGGACCATATTGTAGATGTAGGTGACCACTATGCGAGCTGCAATATATCTATGTAAGGCTTAATTATCTTTTGATCATCCGTATTTGCAAAAACATATGAATAAAAAGCATCCCACGGTTCGGGTGATTAGCAGAACTGGTACCTAGTTATATTTATTATAATGTTTTTTTTAACATTGCTTAGACATTTTTCAACCCATCGGCTATCAATTATGTAGCTAAAATAGAACTTTAGATCACAAAAATTAAATTGAATGCCATTTGAAAAATCAAAATTTGTCATCGTTTCTAAAATACCTACACGACTTTTAAAAAATCAATATAGCCTACTGTGATTTTTAACTAACTATCTATGTAGATGTTTGAACTAAAAAAAATATATTATTATGCTTATAGTTTTTACTCATTTTAGCTTAAAATACCTCATATTAGCGGGAAGTTTCAGGTATGGACTGCAGGGTTAACCGTTTACACATTTTTTAAGATTATATCAAACAATAATCAACTAAAGTAGGGCTAATTTAAAAGGTCATAATTGTCAGATCTTAAATCTAAGAATGTGAAATGGGATCTAAAACGCAGTAGCTCCATATAAACTTGTACGTGTCTGGCATCTGCCAAATGTCGTCTACTAAAATGGCCTTAGTACTCACTACTCTCTACTCACCACAGAGTACTTTGTAATATGCTACTCACATATTTTGTACTGTACGTGAATTATATACTGAGACCGTGCTTGGAAAAATAACAGGCTGTTCTTTAGTAACAGATAATGACATCTGTTATTTTTCAGTAACAGTAACAGGATCAACAGATATCTGATTCGACCTGTTATAACCCAAGACTAAACCTGCTTTATATTGTTAGAGTTACCCTAAGCCAATAACTCAAAACAGAGCCTATATAACTATGATAAGCAGTTACTTATCCAGCATTAAATCCCAAAATATTTTGGATTTTTGAAGGCGTATATAACTGTATCAATATGCGTTTTCCAGTTCAAATTTCTATGTATGTTTACACCTAAAAATTTTACTTTTTTACTAAATCATAGCACTCTTTTTTATAATTTGCAAATTGCACTAACTTTGTCTTTGTGAGGTTGGCAGTTATTTCGTTCTAACTAGGATGCTATGGAGTCAATTGTTAATTGCATTATTTGCTTATATTTATTCTTGCCACTATGATTATCAATTACTATTACTGCTAAGTCAATGGCAAATAATATACTTTTATATTTTGTTAACTTTGCCAAGTATTTATGTAGAAAAAGTAGCGGATCCAGAGCCCTTCCTTGTAATACACCTACCTCTTTTATTACAAAATCTGATCTATAAGCTCTATACGTTTTAGTTTAATCTATTCGTAAAATTTCTACACATTGCGTTCTGTTTCTTAGATAACTCTCAGGCCACTTGTTCGCATTACCACCTATGTCATAATTTTCGCTTTTATTTTATAATATCTGGTGGTGAACATTATCGAATGACTTGTTCATGTCAAAGAATATGACAGAAGTAGTCTTACTCTTGTCTCTATTTTTAAGAATATTTTTTATGATTTTGTAAACTGCAAGTGTAGTTGAAATTTTTTCTGAAATATATTCTACTCATTCGCTATAACATGAAATTTATTTAAGTAATCATTCAATCTAGTATACATGGTTCTTTCAAATATTTTTGAAAGCACTGTTATTAATGTTATTGGTCTGTAATTATTAACTTATTTTCTTTTTATAAGCTACATGGAAAAATTCCCACTTTAAAAGATCACCTCTATGGTCTCAAAAGGTCACCTTTGTGGTCTAGTGGTCCAGCGTTGGCGTTGACCACATGAGGTCCCGGGTTCGATTCCCGGGTCGGGCACAAAAAAAAGTGTTTTTTTAGTTTTCTGAGAAACACAAAGTTGCACGGGATTGGAAATTCCCGATTGGCGATAGGCTTGCCACCTATCACATTGTGGGACCAAGTATCTTCGGCTAATCGTGGGTGCACTTGTTGTACCTCTGCCTACCCCTTCGGGGATATGGGCGTGAAGATACTTTTTTTAAAAAAAAAAAGATTAATTAATTAGATTTGTAAGAACTGGAGCTACATACTTATAACATTTTTTTATAATATTTGTCCATATTGAAACCAACCACGTACGTATTGTTGAGATTTTTTATAATCCGAGGCTTTTTCTAACGGCTTTTTCTTAAATTGTAACGGTGTACCTTTCCTATCACCTGCTTATCACTACTTATAATACTAGCAAAAAGCAGAGCTTTGTAAGGGCTCGCAGTTATACTATCTAGTAATATTGTTATAAAAGTATTTTTATGAAAATTACGTATTTTCACCTAAACATTACATTCGCATCAAAGGCCTGCGTCGTCAGGCTTTGGACTAGGAATATTTGGTTTTTGTTTGTTGTTATTTTCGAGGAAATTAAGAGTTAAAAATGAAGATTGATCTTATAAAAAACACATTTTTGACATTATGCTGAAATAATTGTCTTTTTTTCTAAGGAAGTTCCTGGTTTTACGTCGATTTACGAAATCAAAATCAAAAAATGTTTTATTTAAATAAACCTTCAAAATTTTTGGACTACGCAGGCACGAAGAATTGACGGTAGACACTCAGCGAATACATTTTTTGATTTTTTCTCTCAGAGAAACCCTCGGAGTTCGATTCCAGAGTCAGGCAAATGAAAAAATGTGTTTTTTCAGTTTTCTGATAAAACAACTTTGCCCGGGATTGGAAAAGTTCCCTACTGGCGATAGGCTGGCCACCCATCACATTGTGGAACTTAAGTATCTTCAGCTAACCGTGGATGCACACGTTGTACTTCTACCTACCTCTTCGGGGATACGGGCGTAAATATACCTTTTTTTAGCTTTTTACCCTCGCCCTCGGGCTAAGATTGGGAATTGATCTCAATACAATATAAATCAATTAATACATCTGTACTGTTTCTCAATAAGCATATTGAGAAACTCTCGAACGCTCTATTTACTCTGTTCCCAGCAAACACCGACCACACAGCCCATAGACACCTTTTCGCCTTGACATGACACAAGTCATTCGCCTAATAATAGGCGAATGACTTGTGTCAATACATCTGACTTATAGTTCCGATGTAAATGTCCACGCGCCAATGAGTAGTGATTGGGTAATCAGTGTCGACCAATCAGATGCTCTGTACATTACTATCTTTCACTGTGGCCTTCCAGTGCAACCCCACTTCGTTTTACCTCAGCTAGTTGCCAGAATGCATTCAATACGGAAAATCAAACACTAGCCGTCTATAGGCTGTGTGGTCGGTGCCAGCAAACATCCCTGCTCTAGGCCTAAATTCTCCTTATGCTTCCCACAATATTACTTCGAACTTTCCTTGCATTCTCCTTTGAATGATTTTATCATACACCTTCGATGCCAAAAAGATCAAACTGATGGCCCTATAGCTATTGCAGTTTATACTTGAACCTCGCCTTTATACGAGGGCACGATAACCGCGCGCCGCCAGTCAAATATGAAGAAACAATTCTTGAAGTAGGTAGTCTCTTAATAAGTTCAAAAATTCTAATAGAAAATGTATCTTCTATCAATTTTAACTCGTTAATTTAATAAGAGATGGCGTTAGTAGTAATAAGATTCTAATACAAATTGTACCTTCAATTTTTTTTTTATAAAATGGTATTTTTGTGGTAGATAACAAATCTAGACATGAATATAAACTACCACGTCGAAGCTCAAACCTAAAAATGCGGTATTTTTTCAGTAAAATGTACCACAAAAGTGCATAGAAAGTGGCCTAGTGTAGGGCTCGCTTCGCTCGCTCTGATTATCTATACAGGATTACGGGCGCGTAGGTTTATTGATGTGATAATATAAATGAATAATAAATTAAGTAATATTTTTTAAATCAGATGTTATTTTGTTACTCTTCAGTATATCGATGTTAAAATCTCCAGAAATCACAATGCGACATTTAGTGTTATTTATATATTCTACACTTTTTATCGTCGGCACTTGGTGAAACTCCATTTTAATGTAATATTTTATCACTTATACACTTCTACTGGTTCACAATAAAGCTATTATCAACTTACTACCAACCGGTTTCGCTTAGACAAGCATCATCAGGGCAATTTATAGTTACAAACTAAACACAAAATTAAATGTCAACAATAACAAATTTGAAGGCAAATGCACATCATACCCTCAAATATTCGTTGCCGTAACTGACATAGGGTTGTCAACACTATTGGTAACTTTAAACGTATATTCTGTTATTACCGTTACAATATTAGTTTCTTTGGTTAAAATTATAAATTATTCTGACAGCTCTATTTTGAAATGTAAATATATTATTAATAAATATTATCAAACTTTCAAAAAATCAAAGTAAGTAAAAGATAATAATTGCGGTATCGACATCATATTAACTGTTGCATATTGTTAACTGCACATGACGGTTCCCGCTGTAATTTTTTATTCAATGTAATTTTCCCTGAAAACACAGAGTCCAAAAGGCCCAGTTCATCATAATTACGTTAATAATTACCTAACCTAAGTCTCAATATGCTTAGAAAACTTAACCCCTTGTTTTAGTTACCATTAAACATATTTATTTGTTGTGTTGTTGTTGTTTCTTAATTTGAAATCACAATATTTATTTCGTCATACTTACTAACATATCTTTTTATTTTGGCTTGAAGTAAAATAAAATGTGCAAGCAGAACAATTCCATGCTTATTTCCTGTGTCACAATATATTCATATTCATTATATATTGTGTGTCTGTGTCTATAAGTCATTAAGCTAATAAGATACAAGCACGGACCAAGAATGGAGCCCTGCGGGATGCCTGTAGTTATAGTCGCCCAGAAAAAAATTTACCTTGATATTAAAGGTAAAATATCTGCTGGGCTACTATAACTAATCTAATAATAATCTTCTGGAATCTTCTATTATAGTAAGAAATGTGAAGAAAATATACCTTTCACATGGCGTCTTTCTCTATTTTTATAACCGCTGCAGTGCAACATGCTTTTAAGTAATTTTTCAGATTAGAGATTTTTATAATTAAATGTTAAATATTCCAAATAGCTCTATTTAACTTTTTGTTAGTACTTTTTTATAACATAAGATAGCAAACACCATCACCTATAGACACGAAGGATGTTAATGGTCCGTCGCTATCTTGTGACGAGGTCTAACGTCACATGCATAAGTTTACCGGGTACCTTATCCTCCAAACCGGAACACGACAGTGACAAGCACTCACGCTATTGCGGCAGGAATAGGTGGTACCAGACCCGGGCGAGACAATGCAGAACTCTACCACCTAGTAGCCATGATGTTAGTCACTCGTATAGCCAAGCGGTCGCCTTTTACGACCTGCCTGGCAGAACGGCAGTTGGCCTATTCTTCAAAGGAGCCGGGACCAGCACGGGGAGAATTTGATTTGATGCAGCAAGCAGATGGCTTTCCCAGTGAAAAGAAATAACCATCGCTTATAGACATAAAAGATGTAGAAGATAGACATAGAAAAGACTATAAGGACAGCAACGCACCATTGCGTTGCTATCCTTATAGTGGGGACAATGCCACATGTATAAGTTTACCAGAGCATGACAGTGGCCAAGCACTGACGCTTTTGCTCGGTGGTACCGAGCCTGAGTGAGACATGCGAGTCACCTTCGTGACTATATCACCTAGTTGCCACGATAGTGACTCGGATGGCCAATCTTTCCTTTTTTACAAACTGCCTGGTAGAGCAGCAAATAGTCTAGTTTTCAAAGGTAGCCCGGACCAACACGGGAGAAATAAAGAAATTTAGATTTTTTAAATTTTATTATAATCCACCATCGCTCTGTATGCGAGAAACACTGCCATTAAAATTCTACTCAGAAAATTTAAAATAACTGGTATTTAAAACACAAAATTCATCATATGTCCCTTTTTTTCAAGTTCGACTTGGCATGTCATGATTGGAAAAGGACTACAGTTGGAACTATTCACAGTTTTGGCTACATGTGTGGCCTGTTACTTGTTGGCCCATTTTCAGACAGGTATATATTTTTAATACTTAATTCATATATTTGCTAAGTCCGTGCACCAGTTGAAGAATTAACCATCCGCTGTTTTGCCTGGCATTTCGAAAGAGGTAAATGATTGGCTATGCGAGTCACTACCATCGTGGTTCATACAAGTTATGCTAAGGTTCAGTCTAGGGTTGCCAGGTGAATGTATTATACGCCCATTTCTCAGCCTACAAAAATTTAGGAACCCGTAATTATCAGAATTAAATACGGGAGAATTAAAGCTATGACTACATAAAAATTTTAAATCATTCAAAAACGAATATTTTTACCAACGAATTTTGTCGTGTCGATCGATTCTCCGAAACACTCTTAGAATCGAATAAACTGCTTTTTTCCTCGCAATACGCATTCTGGAAAAGGTGGAAAAACCAAGTACTTTTTTCGGAAGTCGGAAATTGTTGCTAAAAGTGACGAAATTTAGTAAACTTTACATGACTGTCTTGGGAGTAGGTCTAGGAGGTTATTTACTAACCTAGCGTTATGCACATTATAAACTACTTTGAAAATCAATATGTTGATAATAATACTTTGAATCATTGAAAAAGGTAAAACCAACATTCTAGTATGGGTATAATTGCAATTTACTGCTGAATCAATAATCTCTCGTGATTTTTTCTTAGAACTGATTTTGTAGAGGGCATACCAGAGTTCTGCATAATATCTCGCTCGAGTCTAGTACCACCGCCTTACTTATTCCTTCCGCAAAAGTGTCAGTACTTGTCACTGTCGTGTTCTGATTTGAAGGGTAAGGTAGGCTGTAAAATTACACATGTGGCATTAAGAGTCCGCCACAAGGATGGCAACTCACCAATAACAGCTTTAGTGTCTATATGCGGTGCCTCTTTCCATCTGGAGTGCCATTTGTTTATTTGTCTTCTGATATCCTGATATGAAATTAAATAATGCTTATCATAGAAACTAGTTAAATTTGATGTTTGGATAATCTACATCTATCATGATTATCAGCTAGCTCGTAAATGCCAGTATGTCCCGGCTTTAGAGAGACAGTCGCAGGTTCAAATCGCGCGTGTCGATATTTTTATTTATTGTTTTTAAAATTTTTCAGAAATATATGAAATCTGAAGTCGATTATTGCATGAAATGCTTTACTTTGCTTTTATAGTGTAAGTAATTTAAGTCAGTCTAATACTGTTACAAGTTATAACATTTTTTATTCTTGAGGACGAGAATAATATATAAGAAATGAAAAGTGTTTTTGAAAAATATCAAAGGTTGTTATTTACTATTTCAAAATTCAAGGCCAAATTATCCGTGGGAGGGTTACGCTGTGCCGCGTTCACAAAATTAGAGTTCCGAAGTTGCACATCACAATAATGCGGACTAAGATAAAGGCTTGTATAGTTTCATACTATGAACATTTAAGCTATTCAACGTCAATGACAAAAATGTACAACACAGGTTCACCGCCTATAAAAATTTCTCTAAGTAAGTACATTTTATAAGTTGGCCGACTATTACTCAAAAACTTGTAAAGCCTTCTAAGCCGTGATAGTTTTTCTTTTAACTTTATATTTACTACTACCATAATTTTTTTCTTACTCCCAAAACCTAAATGGTTGGTTTTGGGAGTAAGAAAAAAATTATGGTCTGCAGAGGGAGGCAACAAATGACTCTTAATTAAAAAATTAGCACTTAAAAACTTAATATTTTACAAACGAGTCCCTTAATCGCAGACTTGTTTTCACAAACCTACTATCTTTTTAAAAAACCTATCCAATGATACCCCACACAATGGGGTAATTAAAATCTATAGATATTGCTGAATCTATTTAAAAGTATTTCAGTGAATTACGGGTATTTTCAGTTTTGGAAGTCGTTTAAATATGGTCCTAGATACTTGGTCCCACAAATGTGATAGGTGGCAAGCCTATCGCCAACCGGGCACTTTCCAATCCCGGGCAACTTTGTGTTTCTCAGAAAACTGAAAACACATTTTTTTTTAATGTGCCCGACCCGGGAATCGAACCCGGGACCTCATGTGGTCAACGCCAACGCTGGACCACTAGACCACAGAGGCGACCACAGAGGCGACCTATCAAGTAGAAATTTGTCTTTTCTTGTGTTCAGGGTTGGAAGGAAAACGGTTGCCGTCATAACTGGTGCTCTAGGAGGAGTTTGTGGAGTACTAAAAAGCTTTTCAAATTGGTATATTTTGTATATTGTTTTGGAATTTTTAGAAGCTTGTATTGGGGATTTGTGCTCCCCTTTGTACGTGTTATGTAAGTAATTACTTAAAAATGTATTATTTAAATTTATATTTTTCCCCCGTGTCGGTTCTGAGCTCCTTTGAAGAATAGACCAACTGCCGTTCTGCCAGGCAGGTCGTAGAACACGATCGATTGGCTATGGGAGTCATTACAATCGTGGCTACTAGGTGGTAGAGTTCTGCATCGTCTGGGTTCGTTACCACCGCCTTAACTATTCCTACCGCAATAGCATACTCGTCGATGTCGTGTTCCGTTTTGAAGGGTAAGGTAGCCGGTAAAACTTATGAAAGTGTCATTAGACCTCGCCACAAGATAGCAACGGATCATTAACATCTTTGGTGTATTTAGGCGATGGTTGACTCTTTCCATCAGGAGTCTCATCTGCTTGGTTGTTATCTTATGATACAAAAAAAAAAACACAATCTGGACCGAATTTGATAATTTTTAAGGCGTGTTGAAAACCTGTTCTGGTGGAACAGTCTACAAATTTCATAATCTTTTTTGTAATTATAATAAATACTCGCTAAATACAAGGAATAAAAACAATGCTAATTATTTTTGTGTCATAGCACTCACCCCGTGCTTGGGAAAACATGAAAGACTTTAAAAACAACAAAAAAATATATCGACAATGTCCCAGTCTTAGGGAAAGTCGCAGGTTCAAATCCTGCGTGTCAATATTTTTCTTTGTTGTTTTTAAAATTTTTTCAACAACAACAACAATGCTGTTTTGCATACATCTTGTCTCCTTGAAATGAGTAACTCTTTAAAGGGCAATGTTTTTTCATTTACAATGAACTTCCCGAAGTTATGAGATCTATCAATATCTAAATTTAAAAAAAATAATTAAAAAAAAGGGTATTTATAAAATCTCAAATAATTATTATTTTATTATAGAAGACAAAAAAGCCTGAAATTAATTGCTGCTTGGCTCTTATATATATTTAATCTTGTAATACTTTTTTTTTGTAATTGTGATGTGTTGTAATATTGTAATTAATTATGAAAACATAGAAAAAACGACAAGTCCGCTGAGTTTTTTCCGCCGGATCCGATCAGTGTGTGACCGCGTTCCGCTCCGGTAGTAATTCTAAAAATGTCGACTCAACAAAAGTGCCTGTAAAGTTTTATTTGAATAAAACATTATTGAGTTTATAATATCTGTTAGTTTTCAATAGCAAACATCATCAATATAATATGTAGTCGTTTATGATTATCATGATTTTTTAATTTTATATTAGCTGTAGTGTGCAGCCTGCTGCATCAGAAAAGTTTTTGGTGAATCCCGCGGGAACAACTCATTTTTCCGGGATATGAAGTGTATATATATATGCCAAATTTTATCAAAATGTTTTGGCGTGGTTGAGTAACAAACATTCATCCAAACTCTAAACATTCGTAACATCCA
Organism: Apodemia mormo; assembly: GCA_036924255.1. Lineage (NCBI taxonomy): Eukaryota > Metazoa > Arthropoda > Insecta > Lepidoptera > Riodinidae > Apodemia > Apodemia mormo. Next base: position 3,006,559 of record JAUPFN010000006.1, on the reverse strand, counting down.
TACTAATATTATAAATGGGAAAGTGTGTTTATTTGTCTGTCCATCACGGCAAAACGGAGCGACGAATTAATGTGATTTCTTAAGTGAAGATAGTTTAAGGGATGGAGAGTGACATAGGCTACTTTATGTCTCTTTCCAACTCCCCACTTTTCTAAAATGAATTAAACGTGAGCGAAGCCGTGGGAAAAAGCTAATTTATAATATTAATTTATACAACTTATTTTTTATAGAAATATACCTCCTAAAAGTCAGACAGTTCATCCGATGGCAAGTGATCAAGAAGGTCTATCAATAGCAGTAAGACTAGCGAATAGTAATAATACCAGTTTTTAAAGAATGGATACTTATTTGAAACTCCCTATCTTTTATCCATTAATAAATATTCAAACCTTCATTCAATATTTCATCATAATGTTTTTTATATCATTAGATAGCAAACAAGCAGATGGCTCTCCTGATGGAAAGAGGAACCATCGCCTACAGATACTAAAGATGTTAATGATGCGTTGCTATCCGTGTAGTGGGATGGCAATGTCACATGCATAAGTCTACCGCCTACCATACCCTCCAAACCGCAACCCGACAGTATCAAGCATTGACGCTATTGCGACAGAAATAGATAAGACGAAGGTACCAAATACCCGGGCCAAGACCTTACGGAACTCTATGAACACAAGGGAAATACACAGTATATGAAATAATGACAAGATATTATAGAATAATGAAGAAATATATTTTTGGACATATGGATTACGTGCATATTATAATATTTTTCAAGGACACAAAATTAGCGAATAAAGATCTCGCAATTAGTTTTAAAAGAAATTTTAAATGATATGTTCTATACTTTCCATCGTCGACACTTGGTGAAATTCTATTACTGTCACACAATTGACTAATCACTTGTAATATAGTATATTACATCCTGAGGATGCATAGAAAGGGAAATCGGTTGAGTGATATCTATACATATAATAAAATCGTAGGAAAGTCAAAACTGTACATTGAATATTTTTTTTAAAGAATACTTGGGGCGTGATCTACAATCGATATCGAAGCCAAAAATATAGTTTTTAGAATTTTTGCTTGTTTGTCTGTTTATCTGTTTGTCTGTATGTATGTCCGGGGTAAACTCAAAAAGTACTGCATGGATTTACTTCAAATTTTGCATGAATATTACTAACAGGTCGGGTCAACATATAGGCTACATATAATCACGCTAGCACCTACGGGGGTGGTGCGGTGCGGAGTAAACGAAGTCCGCGCGGACGAAGTCGTGGCAACAGCTAGTAAAAAAATAAAGTTTTGATGTCAAATTAAGTCGACAGGTCCTACGTATACTAGTGCAAGTGCAATGACCCAACTTTACAGGAGAGCGGATTAAACGTTCTATTGCTTGTAATTTTGACATAAATCAATAGAAGTATTTGAAAATTTGTACTTTTGCACAAATTTTCAAATACTTTAACTACATTAGGACAAATATAAGGTAATTTTAAGGCTTTTAATGCGAAAAAATGGTTTCCGTTTTTTGCGGGTTTTGCGAGTTGCATCGGTATACGTAGGACCCATCGATGTGATTAGTCAATAGTGTAACAATTTTATATGAAATAGCTTATTTAAATGAAGACTGCCTAGATTAAATAAGTGTCTTATAAATTAAATGAGAATATAAGGTATATTCTTCTTAAAATGATCTCAAGTCCTATATAAAGTCCTTTTTTCGCCGTGTTGGTCCCGGCCTCCTTTGTAGAATAGGCCAACTGCCGTTCTGCCAGGCAGGTCGTAAAAGGCGACCGATTGGCTATCGAGTCACTACCATCGTGGCTACTAGGTGGTAGAGTTCTGCATTGTCTCGCCCGGGTCTGGTACCACCGCCTTACCTATTCCTGCCGCAATAGCGTCAGTGCTTGTCGCTGTCGTGTTCCGGTTTGGAGGGTAAGGTAGCCGGTAAACTTATGCATGTGGCATTAGATCTCGCCACAAGATAGCAACGCACCATTAACATCTTTGGTGTCTATAGGCGATGGTTAACTCTTTCCATCAGGAGACCCATCTGCTTGTTTGCTATCTTATGATATAAAAAAAAAAGATATGAATTTAAATTGAAAATTTGTACTTTTGCACAAATTTTCAAATACTGTAACTACATTAGGACAAATATAAGGTAATTTTAAGGCTTTTAATGCAAAAAAATGGTTTTCGTTTTTTGCGGGTTTTGCGGGTTGCATCGGTATACGTAGGACCCATCGAAGTGATTAGTCAATAGTGTAACAATTTTATATGAAACAGCTTATTTAAATGAAGACTGCCTAGATTAAGTAAGTGTCTTATAAATTAAATTTAAAATATATATATATATATATATATATATATATATATATATATATATATATATATATATATATATATATATATATATATATATATATATATATATATATATATACATATATATATATATATATATATATGACGGCGTCCGCGTCATCAAATGCAAGAATATTGTAAACAACAGGTGTACGCCTGAGCCACCGAGCGCATCGTTCGATATCCCTACTACTCAAATTGTTTTGCTACCTGTATAAAAGGTTCTGAGCGCCCGCCGTTCGGGCAGTCTAGGCTCTGGCGTGGCTCGGTACACTTGTTGTATCTTGCTAGTAGCTTATCCTTGACTCTCGGATAATTAATTTGTGCAAACAAGTTAATTATTATTGTCAACTATAAATTAGTCGCAGTACAATTTATAATTGACTATCTATTGCTTAAATTATGACTTATTTGTAATAAGGAATAATTAAGTTACTTGGAATTGTTAAACGAGAACTAGTAATTAGTGATGGAAAGCTTTAATAGTGATTTTATGTTATTTTTTGATACAAGTTGAACAAAATATAAAGAGTTGTTATATTACCACATCCGCATTTTATTTATCATATCTGACCCACTTCCTACACATATATATATATATATATATATATATATATATATATATATATATATATATATATATATATATTCTGTATGCATGTTTGTATGTAAGTGTATATGTGTGTATGTAAACATACACACATATACACTTACGGTCGACGGCTTAACCGGTCGAAACTCTATTGATGGCGTTTATTAGGTTCCGCCAAAGTTAGATTTATTGGAAATCTGAACTGACTTGGCGCCGGAGATTTAAGTTGGTTAATTTTTTTTAAGTAAAAACACTTTAAAAAATTAACTAACTTTCAAATTATTATTGTAAGTACCAATTGGATAAAAAATCTAATTCGATCTTCTACTTAAAACAACTGCGTCAAATACCGTAAATCGGACTAAAATCGGCAGATTCATTCAGGATTTTCAATGATGAAAATTTTTGAAAAAAGTATCTCAAAAATTACGCTGAATACCATTCGAATGATCATATCTGTATATTTTCAAAATCGATCATAAAATTTGATATATAAAGCTTATCAAAAACAAAAATACTGTCATTTTTACAAACTTTAGATTTTTGCTCAAAAATCTATGCTTAGATATAAATTTTGCTTGTTTGAGCTTAAACACTTCACTTTAGTGAGATTCAACATGGATGGTCTGCAAGGTCAACTGGTTTACATATTTTTTCCTTAGTCATTACTCAAGCCTTTTTTTTGACATCCTATACTTAAAAAATTCCTTAAATCTATAGATTGCATTTATTAATATAATTAAATTAAGTATTGACTTTATTATCTTAATTAATTAGGTGTTCGAAGCTTTTATTAACTTCCCGCTACGTAGTACGTAATATACGTAGATAGGAAGTTACTGAATTTGCCCCGATTTTCGAAAAACGAGTTTTCACCGGTTCTCCACGTTTTGAGGTTCTAGGAATCTCTTCCGACTACTTTCGCGATGACGTCAGTATGTATGTATATGTGTGTGTGTGTGTGTGTGTGTGTGTGTGTGTGTATGTGTGTATGTAAACATCTCATAACTTTTGAACGGCTGAACCGATCGAAACACGGTTGATGGCATTCGACTGGATTCTGCTCAACTTAGACTTCCTGAAAATTTGACCCAAGTCGGTCTAGGAGATTTTGGGAAATTTTGAACAAACCCCAAAAATAATTTTGGAGAAACAGTGCTTTTTTAATATAACTTCCAGATTAATATACCGATTGAATACAAAAACTAATCAGTTCTATTCCTCTAAAACTAAATCTAATGTATAATTTGCATCAAAATCGGTTAATCCGTTCGGGAGAAATCGTTGACGAAAAATTAAAAACAAAGTGTTTTTTCGACATAACTTCGAAAATTTTCAACCAATCATTTTTTATATTTTAGTACTAAAAAAAACGTCAGATGGCGTTTCAAGAATCAAAATCGAATCTAATTTTCAAAAGTTACAGCTTTTTAAATATTAAAATTACGTAATTTTTAGCATATTTATATTTTTAAAATAAGGCTAATACACCGATAGACTTAAAAACCTTACCAGCTTTTATCCTTTAAAAACTGCGTCAAATATCGTGAAGTGGATCAAAATCAGTCAATATGTTTAGGATTTATTAATGATGAAAATATTTGAAAAAAAATGTTTTTGACATTGCTACGAAATTGTTCAACCTATCGATTATTTAGCTAAAGCAATATTTCAGATCTCAAAAATTGAGTTGAATGTCATTCGAAAGATTAAATTCAATCGGCGTTTCCAAAATATACAACTTTTCAAAAATCAATATACTGCCATTTTAACAAAATAGATGTTTGAACTGCAAAAATATATGTTTATAGTTTTTACTCTTTTGAGCTTAAAATACCTTAATTTAGCGGGAAGTTTCAAGGATGTCCTGTAGGGTCAACCGCCTACACATTTTTTTGAGTTAAATTATGATGAAATTATCGTTTCAGCTTTGGAGTTCGTTTCCACAGAAAAGAGAACAACATTTGTGTTAATAAACCATTTTGGAATTACTGTAGGGAAAATAGTACTTGCATCAACGGCTTGGCTAGTACCACACAGAAGAACATTGATAAGAATTCTGTATACGCCAGCGGTGTTCTTTACAGTGTACGCGTTTTTGCTTGATGAAAGTCCAAGATGGCTTCTCAGTAAAGGACGCAAAGAATCAGCTATTGCTGTTATAGAAAAAGTAGCGAAAATAAACGGTACAACGGTTGAACGAAGGGCTTTGGAAAAACTTAATAGTGAAGCCGAGGAAGGAAAAAATACTTGTCAAGTTCTAAAAGATACATTGCAGTCAAGATTATTGTTGAAAAGATTTCTTATATGTATCGTTTGGTGGACTACTGCCACATTTGTAAGTTACGGAATGAAAATCAATTTAGTCTCACTGAAAGGAAATAAATACTTGAATTTTATTTTGATGGCGTTACTTGATATTCCAACAACACTGACATGTATGTACGTCCTCAAACGTTTCAAGAGGAAGAAGCCTTTGATATCTTGTTTTTTTATAGGGGCCACCATTTGTCTTGCACAACCTTTCATGCCTTCAGGTTAGTATAAAATTAAGGGAAGTTACTGATTTCGTCCCAATTTTCGAAAATCAAGTTTTTAACAAATCTCTACGCTAAGAGGCTGTAGGAAAGTTTTTCGACTATTTTCACAATGAATTTAGTACATATATTAATTAATTACATTGTTACTAAACTTAGATTTGAACCAGTTTGCTCAGTAGAATTGGAAAAATTTGATCTCAAAATTCATCAAATTAAAAAAAAATAACTTTCTACAAAGATAGTTACGGATTTCATTCCCATTTTCGAAAATCGAGATTTTCACCATTTTTCCATGCCTAAAAATCTTAGGAACTATCCCCGATTTTTTAATTTTTTATGTCCACATATATATATATATATATATATATATATATATATATATATATATATATATATATATATATATCCAGCGATATTGTAATTATAATAATCACTGAAATATATTTAATAAACATCTAAACCCAGAAATTTCATGCTCATCATAAGATAAAAATATTTGTCCCAGTCGGGAATCAACCCCAAGCCCCATCGATGGCTAACGATTCAACCAAGGAGGCGGTCGAATGAATTAATCTAACCCCAAACAAGCAAATAAATTACTTGCTTGCTTGCTTAGATTACTTTGTGTAATTTGTCCACCGATATTTATTTCTTTATTATGATGACGTTAGCACACCGATGTGGCGAAGCGCATTAGCGAAACTGTGGTAATCTTATTTATACACAATGAATTTATTTCGCGTATGTTGTATCTCACTCTGTCTAACTCTGTCTAATGATTTCTTATAATTGCATCTCTGTCTGTATAGTATCGCTGTTAGTTGCAAACCTTGTTTCACATGTACCCGTTTCACCACCGCGTTTCTCTGCGTCGGTGCAGTTAAGATTTATTCCCCATTGCAAGAATTGTGTTTGTCTACATTATAAAACTATGTTTTTAGGTTTGCCGTGGCTTTCAATCTTTTTATTCCTTGCTGGCACCGCGATGGCATCAGCGTACTTCACTATAATGTATCTGTATGTCTCGGAGCTGTTCCCGACGTACACCAGGAACTCCATGCAAGCTATGTGCTCGTCACTAGGGAGAATCGGAGCGATATTAGCGCCACAGACGCCCTTATTGGTAATTTAAACCATTGATATAAAAAAACCTAAGATGCACAGTCTCGAACAAAACTGACACTCAAAACTGTCCCTAATTTCATTTAAATAGTTATAGATATGGCAAAAACATATGTTTTTGCATATCCAACCTTAATTACAAGATTTATGGTTGTTTTTAAAAATCAATATACAAAAAGTAATAAATTTGAGTGTTGCGATCGACACGATTCTATTTGAGCACAATTTAAACTTGTGCGCTCATTTTTAGAGCACGTTTTTGAGACACTGATTATGCATCTTGGGTTTTTTATATCAATGATTTAAACGAACTATATTTTCCAACTGTTGTAAACTAGCTGTACCCACTAATTCCTTCGCAGAAAATTTTCTAAAATGAAACCCGCATAGTTTTAGTTTCCGTGGGATTTCTGGGATAAAAACTATCTTGTGTTCTTTCTCGAGTCTCAAACTATATTTGTACCAAATTTTATCTAAACCAGTTTAATGGTTTAGGCGTGAAGAAGAGACTTAAAATAATCAAAAAAAAATCAAACTAATTCGTTGTTATATCATCATAATATTAATACGTGAGGGGAAAAGTTTGTACCACTTTTTAAGATAATTGCGTGAACAATGGAGTAAGAAATTTGGCACAGTTATAGTTTACATTGAGGAAAACTGCATAAACTAAATATTTTTAAATAATATGCATTAGAAATACATTAAATTAATTAAAATAAACACTACACACACTACATTCATGTGACATACATGATAATATACACACATGTAAACTTTTTGCTTTACGGCTAAAATCAGTTGTCAAACTTAAAATAGATTTTATTGTTTAATCAATGGTCGAATTTCCATTGTCATGATCGCCAGTATCATAATAAAACTTTAGACATACTTTTCAATATTCCTTAACGAACATTAATTGCGGCGACGATACGTTATAATTTACTATACGATTAGCTGCAGCGTGCAGCCCGATGCAGTATAAAAGTATTTGCCGAATCCCGCGGGAACGACTCATTTTTCTGGGATAAAAAGTAGCTTATGTGTTATTTCAGGTTATTGTCTACCTGTATACCAAAATTTCGTCCAAATTCGTTCAGTAGTTTTCGGCGTGATTGAGTAACATCCATTCATCCATCCACCATCCATCCAAATATCCAAACTGTCGTATTTGTAATATTAATATAGATTGATAAGCCGTTAGACGGCTTATACGTACTAGATCGATGAATGAATATCATTAATGATACCTAATGTTGATCTAACGTAGTATTAGATCGTGGTATGAATATTATTTACAATACTATTGATAATGATAAATCATTGAATGAAACACAACGATATGACAACGATTACTAAGCAGGTTAAACAACCTGAGTAAAAATTATTAAATCGAAAAAACAACAAACTGTATCTAAACTACTGAGTCTCTGAAAATATTTTTTTGTTAACGAGCAAAAATTATAGGTGTAGTCCAAGATGCTAAATGGAAATTTAGTTCATGATCGCGGCAATCTACTGGTATTTGTGGATGAGATGCATCGACATCATATGAGACGATAGCAAAAATAAAAGGTAGTGTAATTTCAATGGTGGGGAAAATTATGCAGACAAAAAAATATCGACATGCAAACGCTGAAACGCGTCAGATTAAGGTGGGTTAGTTAAGAGCTAAAATTTAAAAAATCTGACGATTTAGTGTAGCATGAGGGAGTGAGAGGGTCACGAAGATGCAAAGAAAAAAAACATTGTCTCGACATTTTCGAGCACATCTGAATTTTCTTTTAGTTTGGAGGCAATTACGTAAGAATAATGAAAAAAATATAATCTGACAATTTTGCAAGTCGAGGTTGTTGAAATTTATATTTTTTACTGCCTAGATATCCGACTCTATATAAATAGCTTATATATTAGACCGTGGTCACACAACCAAACTTTTTTTGATTGATAACAAGCTGAATTTTTATGAATAGCTTCTTTTTGACAAAACAATCGTCTTTTCTAAAAATCTGGACTCGAGTAACTAGTAAAAATACATAAAAAAGAAAAGTTTAGAGCGTCCGACTAAAAAAGTTTCCACTTTACGTGTAGGTTATTCAAAATTCAAAGTTACCTTTGAATTACAATAATAATAATTAAAGCTGTTGTGAGAAAATTAGGTTGTGTTTAAATGGATTAATACCAATTTAAAAATCTCATAACTCTGAAACTTTAGAGTGGGGGACTGATGAATCATCAGATAAACTATTAAATGTATAGGACAAAAGTTTCATCGTATTTTTCATAATATAATCAAGCGATTAAAGTCGAAAAATAGTTATTAATGTTATTAATAAATATTTTTCCTTCACCGAATGAAAACCCCGTTTTCCCAAACACGGGGTGAGTGCCATAACACAAATATAATTAGAAATACGATCCCGGGCTCCTTTGAAGAAAAGGCCAACTGCCGTTCTGGCAGGCAGGTCGTAAAAGGCGACCGATTGGCTATACGAGTCACTAACATCGTGGCTACTAGGTGGTAAAGTTCTGCATTGTCTCTGGTACCCGGGTCTGGTACCGCCGCCTTACCTATTCCTGCCGCAATAAAATCAGTGCTTGTCGCTGTCGTGTTCCGGCTTGGAGGGTAAGGTAGCCGGTAAACTTATGCATGTGGCATAAGACCTCGCCACAAGATAGCAACGCACTATTAACACCTTTGATGTCTATAGGCGATGGTTGACTCTTTCCATCAGGAGACCTATCTGCTTGTTTGCTATCTTATACTATAAAAAAAGTGAATTTCATCTGTAACGATGAACTCATTTAACTAGTTATACCTAGCGATACCTATAATAGTATACCTAGCGATAAGTTCAATTGACGTAATCGATCATATAGCAAAGAAGAATTTCGCCGCGTCGAGCCTGTTGACATTAGCTCTGTCGGAGAGCGTCCCGGCTTTAGGGAGATGGTCGAAGGTTCAATCCCTGCTTTTTCTTTGTTGTTTTTAAAAAGTTTTTCTAATTTGCTTATTTATCAGAAATTTATAAAATAGTTACTAACGATACAAGTTTTGAAAGAAAACTATTAAATATTTGCTTCTTATGATATATTAGATGTTATATATGAGTACTTTAAATTTTTAGATGCGCTACTGGTCCGGTCTGCCTCCATTCATCTTTGGTTTAGTTTCGCTGTTTGCTGGATTGATCACCTTCTTTATGCCCGACGTTGGTGATGACTCATTACCTGATACAGTACACCAAGCAGAGACGGTTGGGAAGTCTACAGTTTTGAAAGAACACAATAACGAACAAACGAAAATATCTCGTCTTTAAGTATCGATATTATATTATAGACATGTTTACTTTAAATAATAAACATTTATATGTAAACGTCTTAATTTTTTTCATAATAGCACTTGGCGTTGTTCACAGTTTTTCGCGCGATTTAATTCATTTTATCTCTTTTGGATAAGCTAAAAAACTAGATATAGACATAATGCTTCTCTTATACATACCACATTTTTCCTGCCGCAATAGCGTCAGTGCTTGTCTCTGTCGTGTTACTAAGGGGGGTACGGTAGCCGGTAAACTTATGCATGTGGCATTAGACCTCGCCATAAGATAGCAACGCACCATTAACATCTTTGGTGTCTATAGGCAATGTTGACTCTTCATCAGTAGACCCATCTGCTTGTTTGCTATCTTATGATATAAAAAAAAACATAACTTGATTGGATAAGAACGTTATCGAGACTTATCGATATTTATAATTGACCTTCAAGAAAAGAGCCTACTCTTTCTTAAAAGGCCGGTAACGCAACCGCAAGTCTTCTGATAGTGTAGTTGTCCATGGGTGGCGCTGATCACTTGCCATTAGGTAAGCCGTTGCTCCCTTTTTCTATAAAAAAAAAATTGCTTCAAAAATTTAGAGTTCCTTTGCTCGAAATAATGTATAGTTTTCAAATACATATAATTCGTATAAAATTATCCTAAAACTAACACGTGTAGACATAACAAATTCATGAGCTTTTTTCGTTTTTCAAAATCCACGTTTTTGAGTTTTAATTCTATTTTATCTCAGATGCAACATCTCTGTTGTCTGTTTGCGATTGTTATCTTATTATATCAGAAGAGTCATCTGCGTGTCGGGCCAATTGCAATATGATTCTCAAGTTGCCCATCACAATAATGCAGACTAAACAGACATGAACAATAACCTATTTAACGTCAATAACGGATATATCCGCACCACCGCCATCACCATCAAAAACTTCTCCAAGCACATTTAATATATTGGTCGACTATTACTCAAAAACTTATAAAGCCTTCTAAGACCTGATAGTTTTCCTTTAAACTTCATTATATTTACTTAATACTGCCGTGATTTTTTCCACCCCTAAAACCAACTGTTTAAAGGAGGGACACTTGAATTGTTAGATTCAAAAATAGCACTCTTTTTATGTCATAGGACAGCAAACAAGCAGATGGGTCAGATGAAAAGAGTCAACCATCGCCTATAGACACCAAAGGTGTTAATGGTGCGTTGCTATCTTGTGGCGAGGTCTAGCGCCACATGCATAAGTTTACTGGCTACCTTACCCTCCAAACCGGTACATGACAGCGACAAGCACTGACGCTATTGCAGCAGGAATAGGTAAGGGCGGTGGAGAAGCTGACATAAAAAAATATTTAATATTATTTTTATAATTATTTATTCGGTATATATATTTGCCGCACTTTTTGCCTCGCATTACTGCTCTGTGGGTGGAATCAATTACCGGCGGAAGTTCTTCCGAACCGATACGACTGCTGGACTTTCAAGAAAAGCTTACTCGTTCTTAAGGCGAGGTATTTCGACACGTCAATTCTACAGAAAATGGGTGGCGCGGTATGTTCTGAAACCGCTGGGAAACGTGTTAATTTTCGGATAAATAAATATAGGACATATATGTATATACATATAGCTGAAAACTACAATTTAGCACATTCTTTTTTGTATTTACAACTAAATATCACTATATAAAAATCATGTGGAAGATTAGAAATATTATTTACAAATTATTTGTTTTAGAGATTTTTTTAGCCTGTTTTCGGAATTTTATATGATCGAGTAAAGTACATTCTATCATGTAATGAGTTAGCACATTCTTTAGACAATATCTTCAGGTATATCGTGTAATTTTCGTAAATTTTTTTTTTAACAATCAATACAAAAAAAACGTGATTTAACAAACCAGTCTTTTCCCGTTCGTCGCGATGCCTCGCCTTAAAAAACCGGCAACGCAACTGCAAAAGCTCTGGTATTGCAAATGACCATGGGAGGTGGTGCACCTTCCGTTCGTTCGCTCATTCTTCTATTACCAAAATACACTTTCACAAGCAATAAGTAAAATGCATTTGAAAGTGTATTTTTAACTAACATTGCTCAAACTTTTGAAAATCATTGTTTTGATATATCAATTAGAAATATCCTTTTTTTAAACATGTCACAAATATTTTATTACTACAAAAAAAGAACTAAAAGCTATTTAAACTAACTTAGTAATTTAAGCCTTTAAACGGCTCCAATTAAATATTATCTTAACCTGAATTTAATCTGCAAAACCCTTTTGAAGTCACGCCTTTGCATTTGGTTTTAAAAGAACCTCAAACGACCCTTCGCCCTTGAAGTCCCACAAGTTGGTAATTGAATTAATATAGGCCACGCTTAATGTGCGCAAACGAAGTTGGTCTTCGAGTTGTTCTGAAGGAAGGCGGGTATCATTTCTAAAGGGTTGACTTATGAATGTACTTTGTGTGCAAGTGATGGCTTATATGTTCTTTTAGAATAATCATTTTATTTGGAATAACCATTATATTTTGTTCAAAAGCTTATAAAAGAAAGTTGTTTATATATTTTAGGGTAACGAAGTCAATAAGAAATACTTTCGATTTCCCTGAATAAGTCAATCTGTTTTAAACTGACTTTTCAAAATGGAGGAATTCCTCAGCTCGTTTGTATTTTATGTTGTTTTTATCTCAGAGTTTAGTTTTTATCTTGATGCTGGTATTCCCGAAGAAGTAGGCAGAAGTACAACCAATGCACCTACGATTAGCTAAAGATACTTAAGCACGCAATGTAATAGGTGGCAAGCCTATCGCCAATCAGCACTTATCCAACCCTGTACAGCGTTGTTTTAATCAGAGAACTGGAAAAACATAGTTTTTGAATTGCTCGACCCGGAAATCAAACCCGCATGTAATCACTAGACCACAGAGGCTAATTAGATTTTATTTTTATTTTGTAAGGTATATAATAGGAATACCGGTTTTGCCCATGTTAGTAGTCTAGTCACTGAAATTAGAATCAATGTTCCAAAAATTATGTTAAATAGCGTTAATGCTTATCATTGTCGTATTCCCAGTGTTCCGGTTTAGAGCGTAAGCTGATAGCCTTATACATGTGGCATTGCCATCCCGCCAAACAGATAGCAACGCACAATTAACATCTTTGGTGTCTATAGGCGACGGTTGATTCTTTCCATCAGGAGACCCATCTGCTTGTTTGCTATCTTATAAAAAAACTTACTGTTTCCTAAAATAAATGTTATGTTATAGCAAACAATGCTAACTTATGATATTAAATAAAAATAGGTGATAATAGTGTTTGGAAATAATAGTAGTTATAAGTGTAACTGCGCATATTTTTTTTATATCATAAGATAGCAATTAAGCAGATGGGTCTTCTGATGGAAAGAGTCAACATTATCATCGCCTATAGACACCAGAGATGTTAATGGTGCGTTGCTATCTTGTAGCGAGGTCTTATGCCACATGTATAAGTTTACCGGCTACCTTACCCTCCAAACCGGAACACGACAGTGACAAGTGCTGACGCTATTGCGCCAGGACCATACATAGGTAAGGCGGTGGTACAAGACCCGGGCGAGACAATGCAGAACTCTACCACCTAGTAGCTACGATGTTAATGACTCGTATAGCCAACCGGTTGCCTTTTACGACCTGCCTGTTAGAGTTGGCCTATTATTCAAAGGATCCCGGAACCAACAGGGGGGAGTTTTGGTATTTGTTGGTATACTATAATTTTAAATTATTTTTTATACCAAGAAGCAAATGGCCATCATGATAGAATTTGATTTTTTTTATGATGTGTTGCTATCAGCGTGCCAACAATGCAACTTAATATTATTACTATTGAGTTGCATTGTTGGCACGCACGTTAATTATATATATATATATATATATATATATATATATATATATATATATATATATATATATATATATATATATATATATATATATATATATATATATATATATATATATATATATATATATATATATATATATATATATAACTAGCTGTTACCTGCGACTTCTTCCGCGCGGACTTCGTTTACTCCGCACAGCTCCTCCCCCGTACGTGATAGCATGATAATATGTAGCCTATATGTTGACCTGACCTGTTAGTAATATTCATGCAAAATTTGAAGTAAATACATGCATTACTTTTTGAGTTTACCCCGGACATACATACAGACAAACAGACAAAAATTCTAAAAACTATATTTTTGGCTTTGATATCGATTGTAGATCAAGCCCCAAGTATTCTTTTAAAAAGATATTCAATGTACAGTTTTAACTTTCCTACGATTTTATTATATGTATAGATAAAATATAAGTTTCTCACCTTTTAAACCTCCGAACAAAGGTGAGAAAATATAGAAAAAAAAAACGGAAAAGTAGACACAAAATTGACAGAATCACGTTTGCCGTAAATACTAAATCTCTGACAAAATATATCGAGCTTGAAAAATAAATATAAAAACCGGTCAATTGCGAGTTGGATTCGCATACCGAGGGTTCCGAATAAACTTGTGTTTTTTTAATGTAATTAAAAATTTACAGTTTTGAGTTTTTACTTTTGCATGTGCTGTAAGACATTGATTTTTACCAAATTTCATAATTCTACGTCAACGGGAAGTACCCGGTTTTGAAATCACAAAATATGCGGCACATCTTTTAACCGCATTAAGTCACAACTTTTATTTTTTCATAGCTGAGAGGCCATAAACCAGAGTATTTGATATCAATTTCAACTTGTTACCTCTACTTGTTCCTTAAAAGAGTCTCGACAGACGGACAGACAAACAACGATGTGATCCTATGCTGCCGTCATAAGGAAAAAAGACGTTTCTGACATTTTTTCCAAAATTGAGATAGATACATAATCGGCGTTAGAAAAAACGACGCACCTTTAATTTTTTTAATATTTCGCCTAAACTTACCATAACCTTATAAATCTTACTTTCAAATATATAGCTGCATTAAACAGAGTTATGAAATAGAAAACAGGAAAAGGCAAAAAAACAGTCTTTACCACGAAAACTTAATTTATTTAATTCGTTTCAATTATTTAACTAATATTTATACATGGTTTCGATAGACCGAAGTTTAATACATATTTTAGCATTACAAAATTATTACTATGTTTATTTCTTTTCGCTCAACGAATGTTGCAATTTCAATCAATCGTACAAAATATGTATTTTCTCCGTTTCGAATTTTACGTAAAAACGTCCTTTATCCTTATGAGGCAGTATGAGGGTACCGTTTTTACTTTACAAGCACGGATCTCTAAAAATTGGTTTAATGAGAATTACATTAATCGTCACAAATATTAAACAGAAGATATATATTTTCCAACTTGCAAAGCCGTTCTCATCTATTCCCCAGTGTTCATTCTATACCAATAAATACCATTTTTTCACGTTCCACCGCAAAGGTAATAATCAAAACGTATTGAAACTGTAAACTGGAAAAGTTTCCTCGAAAATGAGAATAGTACTGTGGAATTACACCCGAATGAGCCTTATTTTATTCCTGAAATGTAGCTCACAAAGTTGGCCTCGTTATGATAACGCACTCGTAGGTATCTATGAAGGAATATTCGTTCGAACAAAGTGCAAAACTTTCAGAAAAGTTGCGTTATAAGGATTAAGATATTAACGGTCTTATCAATAAACATTGCATTGTCTCGCCCGGGTCTGGTACCACCGCCTTACCTATTCCTGCCGCAATAGCGTCAGCGCTTGTCGCTGTCGTGTTCCGGTTTGGAGGGTAAGGTAGCCGGTAAACTTATGCATGTGGCATTAGACCTCGCCACAAGATAGCAACGCACCATTAACATCTTTGGTGTCTATAGGCGATGGTTGACTCTTTCCATCAGGAGACCAATCTGCTTGTTTGCTATCTTATGATATAAAAAAAAAACAAATTTAATAGTGTGCGTTTTATGTTCTCTTGTTTATTATCACGTGTTGCTATATCGTGATCAATGCAATAGAATGAGCGATAATGTATACGCATACTTAAAAAGGTTCATTATTAGCACCACGGATTAAACTGGAACGCCTTTCAAGGCAACTTAGGTTGTCAGTGTCGCTTGCATTCACACCCAAAACACAGAGCTATAATACTTACCGATGAAATGTACATTTCTGATCGAAGGATGAAATAAAAATCACTCCGGGTGTATTCTTTAAGCGTTAGCTTTTTATTCGACACGATAATTTAGCACAATATGACATATTTTCTATTTTTTTACGATATCATATAATATCTACAAGTTCTTGATATTTACATACATTTTTTAGTATTACAACTTTTTAAATATTATTATTAATACTTTTTTTATCATAATGTAAATCATTACATAGTATAAAACAAAGTCGCTTTCTCTGTCTGTCCCTATGTCCTTATGTCCCTATGTATGCTTAAATCTTTAAAACTACGCAACGGATTTTAATGCGGTTTTTTTAATAGATAGATTGATTCTTGAGGAAGGTTTTAGTGTATAAACCTTTCCGACATTCCTACGAGAACAAAAGCTGCGCGGGTGAAACCGCGGGCAGGTCGCTAGTATTACAATAAATGCTTCAGTACATTTGTGTCCACAAAACTCAAAACCTTCGAGCGGAATGAACTAAAAAATTTATATTTTTATAACATAGCGATTGAACAGAACAGTACTTTTATATATTTTTATTGAATCATACAATATATTTATTATGGAACTATAATAATCACTAATCATATATTTATTATGGAACTATAATAATCACTAATCATATATTTATTATGGAACTATAATAATCACTAATCTTATATTAATACGGAACTTAGGAAAGTTCTACCGGAACATTAATATTAAACTGAACCAAAGCAAAAAGTGGCTGGGTTTAACCACATGAATACTAACAGAAACGGTATTGGGTAGGGAATGTGTCACTGCGCATATGAGCAAACGCTTCTATCACTGTCAAAATGTTATACATTTTGTAGACATATTATATTTTGAAAAATAGAAAAATACCATGTTTTACTGTTTCATCGTACTCAATGAGATGACAAGATTTAAAAATTACCCATGAAGTGATTTTATTTCATCAGTAAGTGGTATAACTTTGTATTTCTGTGTATAATTGCAAGCTACAATAACAAACTAAGAAATTGTCTTGAAAGACATATCCGTTTAATCCGTGGATTCTATCATCATGTTCAAAACTTCAAGAAAATCTTGCTTGTCTTATTGGAATACTATAAATTTGAAATTGTGAGTGTGTGTATTTTTTAAATATCAATAAAATTAGTAACAACGAGATAGCTCGTTTTACAAGAAATGAGATAACCATCACTTATAGACACCAAAGATATTAACGCCACGTGCGTAATCTGGCTTAGTTTCCAATCTTAAAATCACACAACAGGCAGGAATGGCAAGAAGATAAGACTAAGCAAGGCGGATCCATGCTTCGTTTCGGGGGGCGGGTCACATATACAAGGGCTGATTCAGCCTTCGGTTTAGGGGGGGGGGGTCACATATACAAGGACCGATTCGGCCTTCGTTTTAGAGGGGGGTCACATATACAAGGGCCGATTCAGCCTTCGGTTTAGGGGGGGGGTCACATATACAAGGGCCGATTTAGCCTTCGGTTTAGGGGGGGTCACATATACAAGGGCCGATTCAGCCTTCGGTTTAGGGGGGGGTCACATATACAAGGGCCGATTCAGCCTTCGGTTCAGGGGGGTACCATATTTGAGATTCAGTCATGATGCCATTAGAGATTTACCAGTTAACAAATTCAAAAAACGTGTTAAAACAAAACTGTGTAAAAAAGGTTACTATAAAATATCTGAATACCTTGATGACAGGAAAGCATGGGAATAACTGCTCCTCATATCGGCAATCCTTATTATTAATGTAACTATTACATACTAACTAAATATTATGTAATGTCTTATTTAAAAAATGTTATGAAAAAAGACAAGCCCGCTGAGTTTCTTCCGCCGGATCTTCTCAGTGTGTGGCCGCGTTTCCGATCCGGTAGTAGTTTAAAAAAAATTTGACGCGCCAAAAGAACTTGTAAAAAGTTTTATTGAATAAAGTACTTCCGATTTCTGATTTCTGATAGGCTCTAATCCTTATCTAATCCTAATAAATCCATACCTAGACCCCTGCTCAGGGGGAGGTCTTGCACCCCTCGACACCTCTTCCCCTGGATCCGTCCTTGGACTAAAGCAGCAACGGAAATGTCTGCAAGACGGTAGTGATTGTTTGATTCATTGATCGTCTTTTACAAAATATTCGGAACGCAAATTGTTAATTCTTCAAAGAGGCCTGGAGCAACAGGAGACCAAAGATTTACCTCGTGTTGGTCTGGGCTCCTTTGAAGAATAGTCCAGCTGCCGTTCTGCCAGGCAGGTCGTAAAGGGCGACCGATTGGCTATGCGTGTGACTACCATCGTAACTACTAGGTGGTAGAGCTCCACAACGTGTCGTCCTGGTTTTTGGTAATACCACCTTACTTATTCCTGCTGCAATAGCGTCAGTGCTTGTCATTGTCCTATTCTATAGGCGATGGTTTCTCTTTCCATCAGAGGAGCCATCTCTTTGCTTGTTTTCTAGTGATATAATAGAATTCTCGCCGTGTTGGTCCCGGCCTCCTTTGTAGAATAGGCCAACTGCCGTTCTGCCAGGCAGGTCGTAAAAGGCGACCGATTGGCTATCGAGTCACTACCATCATGACTACTAGGTGGTAGAGTTCTGCATTGTCTCGCCCGGGTCAGGTACCACCGCCTTACCTATTCCTGCCGCAATAGCGTCAGTGCGTCGCTGTCGTTCCGGTTCCGGTTTGGAGGGTAAGGTAGCCGGTAAACTTATGCATGTGGCATTAGACCTCGCCTCAAGATAGCAACGCACCATTAACATCTTTGGTGTCTATAGCCGATGATTGACTCTTTCCATCAGGAGACCCATCTGCTTGTTTGCTATCTTATGATATAAAAAAAAAAGATTTTCGTGCATAAATTACAGTTACGCAGATGTAAAATATTGTATCTCATTTTATATTAAATTTATATCGTTGGAAATTTTTAATCCTCCTCAACAAATCGTTTAAATTCTTAACGAATTAATTAAATTTTCATAGGCATAACTTCATTAATTTTCTGATAGATGAAGTGTGGAAATAATTTTAGATTTGATCGAAGGAATTTAATAATTCTGGAATCTGTTTCCCGCTTATTAAAAGGTTTTTGTAAATATTTGATGTTTGTTTCATAAAAACACGTTTTAAAGATTCTTTTCTTTCAGTTTTTAGGGTTCCGAACTAATAGCCCATAAACTAGGAACCCTTCGATATAGTTTTGCTGTGTGCGTTCGTCCGTCCGCACTTTATCTAGCTCAGTTATCCATAGTATTAAAAAGCTGTAATTAAGCATGAACGCACAATTATTATTAGTCACCGCAAGAAAGTGGTAACATAAAATCTTAAAAAAGATGTTTTTAGAATAGCTTCTATATTTGAAGTGGGGATATTTTTTTTCTTTACTCCATACTGTTGGGTATCGTAGGATTGTGAAATATTAAACTTTAGAGTATTCATTTTTGTTATTTTCAAGTGCCCCAACCCCCCTTCTGCCAGCTACACAAAGGGGAGCCCCCCTCCCGGAAAATCCGCATCCCCTTAGAATTATCCTTACCTAAAAGCAAACCAATACCCAACATCAAAACCACAGGGACATAGGGTCCGCCCTTTCCCATCCCAATGACCTGGCCGTATTTACGGCCAGCGCAAGATACCATTGTCAGGAGGCAGCCAGCCCCGAAACAATTTCCCCACCCCTCGGAAGAGAGGTGCGTGAGGACCACACGTAGCATTTGTTTTAAATAACTTTTGGTGCTTTTTTACAAATACGCAATATCTCTAAAATATACAAACATGGTAAGTACCTTAAGATACTTGAAAAGTCATTTACAGGAATGTAACTGATTAACACCACATATTGCTCGAATACATTTCTTTTGGACTCTAAAAATTCGTACCAATTCAACAGAATTTCCCCAAACAGGAATTCCATATTCAATATTCAATATATTTTATTCAAAGTAGGATATAATACAATCACTTTTTGAAAGTTAGAAACATAAAATTGGGTAAAACATTATACCAACTTAAAATTAATTTACTGTTTGTAAAATATGGTCATAAAATAAAATTTAACATTAATACATATAGAGAAAAAAAAACAAAGCAATATCATTATCAACTAATTATCAAAATAATTCATTTAAAAATTGGGATAAAATAACAATATCAATATCCACGTCAGTTTAGAAATAAATTAATTTACTTAAAAAAAAAGAAAAATATTATATATATAGTTAATGTACTATTAACTAATTGTTCCATTCATCAATTAAAAAGTCATTTAAATTATAATATACCTTACTAATTAATAAATCTTTTATGCATTTCTTAAATTTCTTAAAAGGCAAGTCAAGCATGTCAGTTGGAACCTTGTTATAAAATCGTACACAGTCCCCTAAAAAAGATTTTTTTGTTTTAGTTAATCTATAGTAGGGAATAACAAGTTTCTCTTTATTACGTGTGTTGTAACCATGTTTGTCAGCATTTTGAGAGAAGTCAGTCAAATTCTTACGAACGTATAATATGTTTTCGTAAATATATTGGCTATATATTGCCATTATATTTATTTTTTTAAATTTCTCTCGGAGTGAATCTTGAGCGCGTATATTATACACGGATCGTATAGCCCTTTTCTGCAATATGAATATAGTTTCTATGTCCGCAGCTCTACCCCATATTATAATGCCGTAGGACATGATACTGTGAAAGTATGCAAAGTATACCATTCTGGCCGTATCCACATCTGTTAATTGCCTTATTCGTCTAATTGCATAGACAGCTGAACTTAATTTTAGTGCTAAGTTTTTTATATGGCTACCCCACTGAAAAGTAGAGTCAATTGTGAGTCCTAAGAAATTTGTACTGTTTACTATCTGTATTGGGTCTTTATTTATAAATATATTTGTCGGGGATGGATAAACACCTGGAAGTGAGAATTTGATACACTTAGTTTTTGCGCATTTAGAGTTAAATTATTTACATTAAACCAGTTATGGAGATCTATGAGTGTGTTATTCACAGCGTCATAAGATGGACATGACGTTTAACTTTAAAAATAAGTGATGTGTCGTCTGCAAACAGCATTATATTAGAGAACTCAGGGATTATAAAGGGAAGGTCATTGATATAAATTAAAAAAAGAAACGGCCCTAATATTGATCCCTGAGGCACGCCCATGGATACTCTAGCTCCATTTGAATTTATGCCATTGATTTGGACTTTTTGAATCCTATGGTTTAAATATGATTTTATTATTTTTAGGGCATTACCTACTACACCATATTGTAAATTAGAAGACATATCCATGGTATGTTAATAGGGAGCCTTTCTATTAGCATACCATGGATATGTTTGTTCTTCTTTACGTTTCCTACTTCTCTTAGTCTTCTCAAGATATAGACAAATCTATCAATCTTATTACATAGAGATTCAATGTGTGCTTTCCAATTACAATATTTGTCAATAACCATTCCAAAAAAGTTTGTATAATCTACATCACCAATATTTATTTTATTTAAAAATATATTTGTGTTTTTAGTAATATTACTGCGGTAGTTTTGAAATTCAACTAATTTTGTTTTAGTTACATTAATTTGTAAATTATTATTGATTAACCAATCTGAAACTTGGACTTACCATGTGTACATATTATTTAATTAGAAAATATATACAATAGGTATAAAATAAAAAACTTATTTGTTAACGTTAATTGTTATTTATTTGTTAAAGTTGTTAACAAGGTAGTTTGAAGTAATATATACTTTAAACTACCTTGTGAAATATCTACCTTTGAAGTATATATTTTTTACGGTTTCCGCATATTTTAGATATTTCAACGCATTGTTTCCTATTCTCTAAATATATCTTTATCCAATCTAAAGACTTCCCTCTAATACCATATTTTTCAAGTTTTGATAATAAAATATTGAGTGAAACAAAATCAAATGCCTTACTCATATCTAAAATACACAAAGTGGATACATTTTCAATGTAGTGGACGTACCTTTCCTAAATCCATTTTAATTATTTTTTAGAAGGTTAAAATCAAGTAAATAATTATAGAACTTTTCATACATAACTTTTTCAAAGATTTTTGAAATGACTGGAATTAAATTAATAGGCCTATAATTGTTCATATCGCACATATCTCCTTTTTTAAACAATGGTCTGACAATACACTTTTTTAGTCGTTCCGGAAATTTACCTTCCAAAAATGACAAATTAATTATATGGTTAAAAGTTCTTGATATTACACTAGCAACATTTTTCAATAATTCTGTACTAATATTATCATAGCCAGTAACAAAGTATTTTTCAATGAACAAATAATTTTTTCACATTATGCTCATTTACCGGTGTCAAATACAAGCCGACCGCTAGTTATTATAGAAATATCAAAGACTAGTAGGTATATATGTAGGTACCGGGAAAGACCAAGACTGACGTACCTATGATATATACGTACGTATACTAGGTAGAGGTATACTTGTGCCACTGCCTTAGCAATTCCTGCCGCAATAGCGTCAGTGCTAGTCACTGTCGTGTTCCAGTTTGGAGGATGAGGTAGCCGGTAAACTTATGCACGTAGCATTAGACCTTGCCACAAGATAGCAACGCACAATTAACACCTTTGGTATCAATTAGACGATGGTTGACTCTTTCCATCAGGAGACCCATCTGCTTGTTTGCTATCTTATGATGTAAAAAAAACTAGATCAGATTGATCGAGAGCTGTCCGAAGGTGGTACTAAGAGTCTTCGCAACCAACGTGTTTGTATGAAGAGAGTAATGGATGTGGAAGAGGCGAGACAAGCCTGCAAGGATCGTGATGTATGGCACTCGGTTCTCTCTGTCTACCCCGTAAGGGACCTGGCGTGAAGATATGTATTTAGTATATTACTTACCATATCTTAGTTTTTCGTTACTCCGTGTTTATAACACATAATAATGTGTACACACATGGGTGACTTTCGCAATTTGGTGGAATATTAAACGGTGGTGCGACTGTCAACAAAAATGCAATATGCGCCCGTCGGGCCGCTCTAACGATAACGAAGGGGCTTTAATTCGAATTTATAGCAGAAACTGTGTATTACTGGCGATACGGCTGTTATATTTGCGAAATATTTTCAAATTAACATCTGCAAACCGCAATTATAGTTAAAAATATTTCGGTGACGTGTGTTAAATTTATTCGCCGTTTGTGGCTACAGTGACATTGCTTTTGTGTGGATTTTCGGCTTGATTTATCGAAACGATAATGCAGGAGTGACTTTTATGCGATAGGCACTTGATATTATACACACTATTTTTAAATACCGGGTATATATTACAGTAAGATAAAAAATCATAAATTAGAATACTTTATTGAAATAAACTTTACAAATAAATTATTTTGACGCGACAACAATTTTTATGCTGCTATCGTATCGAAAACGCTGCCACTGTGAACATTATGCAAAAAAAATTTAGAATAACAATTCCTAACCGTAATTATAGCTAAAAATATTTCAGTGAAGTGTGTTTTGAAATTTATTCGCAGTTTGTGGCTAGATTGACATTGCTTTTGTGTGAATTTTCGGCTTGATTTATCGAAACGATATTACAGGAGTGACTTTTGTGCACTGGGCACTTGATATTATACACACTACTTTTAAATAACTGATAAATGTTAGAGAAAGATAAAAAATTTATAAATAGAAATACTTCATTCGACTAAATTGTTTTATTTTGACGAATCAACCATTTTTTTATTGAAAAGAACCGGCGAAAGAAACTCAGCGGCCTTGTCTTGTTTTTACATCTACTTTTATAAAGGCTTTTTGTCAAATGTATAGCTGAAACTCTATATTACCGACTATACGGATATTTTTATTGAATAATATTTTCAAATTAACGTTATTAATATTATATTATAGTTAAAATGTTATTATGACGTTCGTTAAATTTATTTGCAATTTGTGGCTAGAGTGACATTGCTTTTATGTGGGTTTTGCCGTAATTTATCGAAATGATACTACACGAGAGACTTTTAAGTATTGCAGTAAGCATTTGATTGTTTAAATTTGAGGTAAATGATAAATAGATAAGCTTTGCAATAAACTCTTGTTGGTTTCCGACGACTTCCTTAATAACAATCGCATAAATCTTTTACAAAATGGATCGGTCTAGTCCTACATTGCAATACCCTAATAGGGTGTATATGTTCAATACGTGTTAATTATTGTAGCAATTAACATAAAAATAATTGTAACATATAATGCAATACATGATTGACTATTGAATAATTGTATTGGCCTGATCTGAATATTCCATAATCTTTCTCAAACTCGATCGAGACATTACAGCACTCTACCAACTAGTGGTCACGATGCTAGTGACGTATGTGGCCAATCTACCCTTTTTACAAATTTCCTGACAGAAATTTCCTGAATTTTTACAAATTCAATTCTGGTTGTGCATTTTGCATTTTGTTTTTAAAAATATATAAACGGGTCAAAAACGCGTACATATATAGCTTACTTGTAAAGCTCAACGTTTCGGCCAAGTTACATTGACCGTTGTCACGAGCAGACTGGAGCAGCGAGTTTCCTCCGTCGTTCACGTCGGGATAGAATCGGGGAAATTTATATATTTTTAAAAATGATAGAAGAATGCGTTACTTTAAAAGTTCATATTGCATTTTATTCTTGTTAAATAGATGACAGCGTGCTATTAACATCTTTTATGTAGACGTGTGTTGGTTTGGTATATCTTGCCATATTATCCGATTTTTGCAGCAGCGATACAGATAATACATTCTTTGAAACTCAGAGCAATACAGGAAAATACTTTTGTAATCC
Source organism: Apodemia mormo (assembly GCA_036924255.1). Taxonomy (NCBI): domain Eukaryota; kingdom Metazoa; phylum Arthropoda; class Insecta; order Lepidoptera; family Riodinidae; genus Apodemia; species Apodemia mormo. Next base: position 2,981,611 of record JAUPFN010000006.1, on the reverse strand, counting down.
TGTAACTGCCTCGTTAGTATATCGGTTAAGTTGTTCGGCTTAACATCATGATTTATCATTTTTGATTAATGTGTGTAAGTCCTACAGTGACAACGGAAGTGATTTTTTCTATTTATAAAAAAAATGTTAAGCTGCATTATTCATCACCCTCATTATTGCAAATGACAAACGAAAATTGGTAAAATATCTAATTTGGTGATAAAGATCAACATATTACGTGATCGAGATAATTATGTCTCGACAACTTAAATTGCATAAATGTATAGTTATGTTACGTTAGACCACAGACTACCCTCTGCCTGTCTCGCTAAAGAATCGGTGGGGTAATTTCATTTTATTTCTAATAATTTTGTGAGCTTTCCTTTATGGAATCATAAAATCTTGTCATAAATAACGAACTTTTTATTATGCTGGCCGTATCAAAAAAAGTTTTATATATTTTCAATATAACCGCATATGAATATTTATATTATGTAAATCGATTATATCAATAGTAATTTACACCTAAGAACTACTGTAGCACTATATATTTTGTACAATATTTAATTTTAATAGCTCACTGCTATCGTCACAGCAAATAATGCAAACATTTAACTTTACATGGTACAACTGAAGTGATCGTGATTATCTTGTTTATAAATGTGTAAGCAGTAAGCCTTGCATTTAAAAAAACTTGAGAGGTGTCAAGGGACACCCGGATGGAACGAAGTTCCTTTTATTATTATTTACAAAAAACCTGTATACACTCAACAAAAATAATAGTCGCGACACCACACTGTTCAATGCGAAATAGAAATGAAAATATCTGGCTTGCTTTCTATGAGAGAGAGAGAGAGAGAGACAGAGAAACATCCGCACGCCGCACAGCTTAAAATACCTTACTATAGCAAAAAGTGTCGTGACAACTTTTCGTAAGAATTTTTTCCGTCTAGCCCCCTTTCACAACGCGCGATAAGGAACTTCGTTCCAATAACATTATTTTATTTATTAACCTGTTAAAATGAAAATTAACAAATCGGAATGAAAATCATATCGAAAAAATAACGTACTTAGATGATTGTTCAAGGAAACTATTATATATGTTACCTAGTGCTAATTTATATAGTTCTCTATTCGTCGATGATCGGGGAAACTCGTGCCCTTGCTCGTGCCTACTACGACGCGCTGTCGGCTGCGCGCGGCCGGCTAGCGATTCAAAGAGCCTATTGAGCAATTGGACAATTAACTCAAGAGCTAGATTGAAATCAAAAGCTAGTTCATTTATATATCTCATTCAGGAGCTACCCAAACCTATTTTATAGGAACAATCATAGAAATTTCTCATTTATGTAAATAGTATTGATGAGCTAGATATCAAGGGTGAAGTGTCATTGTATGCTGGTGATACATGTATATTCTACTATGGTGATAATATGACTACAATAGCAAAAGACGCCCAAAATGATTTGAACACCCTATCATCATTATTCATTTCACCCTATCGGTTTGGTTTCGGACAAATTTATTGACATTAAATATATTCAAGACAAATTATATAATTTTTAGAACTAAAAACAAACCAATAACTAATTTTGAGCCTTTGACTATCAATGATATATCTATAACTCAAGTCAAAACTGAAAAATATCTAGAACTTACTCTTGACAACAGACTATCTTGGAAATCACATATAAATAAAATTTGTACAAAGCTAAGGAATCTCATGGGCATCTTGCGAGGAAACGTACGATGTTTTCCTAAATCGGTTCGGTATACTATATACAATTCACTAGTAAAACCTCATCTGGACTACTTAATCGAAGTGTGGGGCAGTGCTGCAAAATCTAACATCAAAGCGTTGCAAATAGCCCAGAATAAAATTGTTAAATTACTCTTCCATTTATATTATTTAACACCCACAACCATAGTTTATAAAAAAACCGGCTTAATGTCACTATCACAGTTATACAAATATAACACATGTATATTAATACGTAAAATTATTACTAGGCAATTACACACAAAAATATCTTTTAAATTTAAATCTCAAATTCAAAAACGTTCCTTAAGAAGACCCGATGACATCCAATTACTTTGTCCTAGAACTAATTACGGAAAGAAAACTATTAAGTATGAAGGCGCTCAACTATACAATAAATTACCTAACGATATTAAAAATTCAAAATCATTTAAAATTTTCAAAAATAAGCTGAAGCATAATAAATCATTTCTCAGAATATAACACATAGTGTATCATTCAATTTGTTGTATTACAAAAAAATCTTTTTTTTTTTCTCTCGCAATGATAGTAATTTTTATTTTTGAGAATCTATCTGTCAAGCATAAATAAAGGAAAAATACTATCATTTAGCAACATATTATAATATTTAATACTATCTGTTGCCTGCGAATTCGTCCGCATCGACTTCCTTTAGTAATAGCGGGATAATAATTAATTGGTAGCCTATATGTTGACTGGACCTGTTAGTAATATTCATGCAAAATTTGAAGTAAATCCATGCAGTACTTTTTGAGTTTAGCCCGGACATACATACAGACAAAAAGACGAAAATTCAAAAAGCTATATTTTTGGCTTCGAAATCGATTGTAGATCACGCCCCAAGTATTCTTTTTAAAAATATATAATGTACAGTTTTGAATTTCCTATAACATAGAAATAACTACGAAATAAAGAAAACAAGGGGAAGTGAAGAGTGGGCGTGCCGCGTGCGTCACTATTATGTGCTTTTACTCTAAATTGCCTTAGTGATACTTACCATATCATTAGGAGATAGTCGTCGTGCGAAAATCTATTATACACTGAATTATGCCGTATTGTGCCATCCTTGAATGCAGAAATGATAGCAGAATACAGATGATTAAAAATGGAGATATTTCATATCATTCGAAAGTACAATTTTCATTTTATTTTAATTAAATTCCTGATTTAATATAATCTCTAATGATATAATAGAAAGTCAAGGTAAAATCAGCCGTACACCTTACATATAAAGTTCATTTTAGGTTGACCTAATGTTTCTAGAAAGATATGCGTAATGACAGTCATTACGTAATCGTTCTAGAAAGTTCTCTACTCAAATATGATCAACTGAAAACTACGGAAAAATCAATGCTGCCATCTATTGTAGAATAGCGAAACTATTACGATCTTAAGTTTCACTATTGTACAAATAGATGAGTCTATTTTGAATAGACTACAAAAGGACGTAAATACTCTTTTTTTTGTAGCAAAATAAAATTTATTGTAACGCACTTTGGTATATTTTTAAATGTTCTGTTTGTGTGTTTCGGATTATTGTTGCTTAAAATGAAAACGACCAATGAAACAATGTTTGCATTAGTAGTTTATATGCAATAATGCTTATTTTATGTGTGAGTGTGGCGATCGCGGTCCTGATACAAATGTTTGTACTTGCCAATTCCGCTTGTTTTCTTTATTTCGTGGAAATAACAGTTCTAAAAGAAATTGCATAGATACCACCTACTAAGCTACACGTAATAAGATCCACAGACTAGGTATAAGTTAATACGTATAAGAAACAACTTGTGTATTGTCACGTTGATTGTATTATTTTATTGTAGGGTAGTGTTAGAAGTAATGTTATGTCTTTATTGTTGTCGGTGATAATGTCTACGATTTTTGTTTGTGTAAAGTGTTTTTAAAACGTTTATATGAGAATCTATTTAGTTTAAAAAGTTGAAGTGTATTTTATAGATAATGTATATGTATATTGTAATTTACCACACGTAAGTACCGCACGACAATTTTGTATTTCTCTTTTAAGCGAATGTTTTAATATTCTTTAGAGAAATAAATGATTTAAACCGTAAACCGTAAAATGTACGTACTATCATATACCGAACAGCCTACGAGTATAGCCTATATAAAATTATGAAATTAAATACCATCGTGACCACTAGGTGTTAAAATACAACGTCTCGTCCGGTAGTAGTACCACACCTTACCTATGCCAGCCTCAGTAGTATGAGTGCATGTCACTTTTGTGTCCTAGTGTGGAGGATAAGATAGCCGGCAAACTTATGACATTTTAAATGCAGTTTAAAATTCGTAAGGCCTTATTTCTTAATTACCTTTACGATATTCAGATCTCGTCATTGTTATTACTCCCATTAGGAAAAAAGACTTTGTTCATCCAAAATATACATGTTAATTTCATTTAAAATTCTAAACAAGTAAATTTTTTAAACCCATCATCCGCATGTATCTCAACTTAAAATTCGTTCCCTAATGATATCTTACTAGCTAGGAGATATTAAATTTTGTTTTTTCTATTCAAAATCTTGTTTGATGATGAGTCAGGAAGAATTGTACTTATAAACCAAGGTTAAGGTTATCTATATAGCATGACAGAATCATTTAAATTGCTAAAAAAACTTAAAACTAGTTTTATTACAACGGTTACGAGTTAATATTTTTTTAACGCAGTAAAACTGCAGCAGCCTACTTACCATTTCCTATATCTCCAGAACCCTGCATCAGATTTTCACCAAATTAAAATGGAACTACACGGGAAGTATAACCTCCCAAACAAAAAAATGTATTTACAAAATCGCTTCATAAATGACCGAATTCTGAGGTAAGAAGCACAAAAAACATACAGCTGAATTGACGACCTCCTTTTGTGAAGTCAGTGGAAAACGTACAAAATTTTGTTTGAATTATTGAAATCGCTAAGAACATGTTAAATGTTTTATTTACAACGATTATGAATTAAAAAACGTACACCAATTTTGTAAAACAATGTGCTATACTATCCTCTTAAAATAGTGTCCAGCTACCGCGAGTTTATTTTAGCAGTGAGCGTGAAATCGGCAGATGGCGTCCTACACGACCAATATTGAATTTCAAATTTTTGTTTTTGCATACGCATATGAAAACATGGCGTGTTTGTAAAATACTTTACTGAAAACACAAAGGTACGCGGCTGATGAGTTTTGGAATTTGTGCTGTTTAATTAGAAGTTTAATCAGAGACCAGAGTATTGAAAAATATCCCAAACATTTCCTGCGTCGGTCCAAAGCCCTTTAATAAATAGACTGTCTATTCTCCTGCCCAGAGTTTATAATATGCAAATGATGAATGGGAGAATGCGGATAAGTAATCTAGCTTTTTTAATCTAAATTTTTTCTCCGTGTTAGTCTGGTTCCCCTTTAATGAATTGACCATCTGCCAATTTCCTTTCCGGCGTAGGGATGTGGCGACCCCATCGCCCACTGTTTTTTGTGACAAAAATTATTTAACACCGCATCGGTGGTCAAGCAACCAGATTAGTTGTAGTGTGTAACGTGTTCGAGTATCCGTTACATACCGATTGCCGGTTACGATATTTCAGTCCCAATGGGCCATCACTAGTGAGACACGTCAGCGTCGGTATTCCTCCCTTCCCCGCAGAGAGATATAAAATCGCACCCGCTATGATGACACGCCCTTTTTCTCATTTTGGAACCTTCGGCGCTCGCTGGGTTTACTGGTTAGATCGGTAAAGTACAAATTTATTTCAATAATCATACCAATTTAATTCAGCTAACTTTAGATCCACATTTCTTATCAATAAAGTAAGATTGTAATGACTAGTGTCTAAAGTCTTTTTTTTTGTTGGTTGTAAGAGATCGAATCTTCCGAGTTAAAGCTATAGCTAATTGTGATAATTCTGTACCGCATATTAAATAACTCCTTTTAATTTTCGTTGATCTTAGAAACTACTACTAGTCGTAGATTAGTTTTTTTTAGTGAATTAATCCCCCATGTGAACCTGACTCATCCCGCTAACCGCATGGTTAGATGGGATGCTCGGGAACCACAGGGTGATCTGTTCCCTGTGCTTTCCAGAGGCTGGTGGCGTTTTATCTCTACTCCGCGTGGCGGATGCGAATACGGCTCCATCGTGGTGCTGCAGTAGGAGTGCGAGCTTATTCATTCTTAAAAGGCCGGCGACGCAGCTGCAAGACCCCCGGTATTGCAGATGTTCATGGGCGGTGGTGATCACTTACCATCAGATGCACCCCCTGCTCGTTTGCCCTCTCTACTATAAAAAATAAATTTAAAAAAACATTCTGCTAGATTGACAAATCCATTACCATTGTCACTACTAGGTGGCAGAGTTCTGCAACATTTTGCCCAGGTGCTGGTGGTGGTACCAAATTTTACTTTGGTATTATAACCTCAATAGTATCACTGCATGTCCCGGTGTGGAGGGTAAGGAAGCCGGTAAACTCAAAAATGTGATATTAACACCCCGCCATACCGCACACGGATAGCAAAGCACCATTATCGCCTATACACACCATGTTTGGTGTCTATAGGCGATGGTTGTCAATTCTGTCAGGAGACCTTCTGCTTGTTTGCTGTCTTATGATATATAAAAAACTGCCGGCTTTACGCACACGACGCTGTTTTTTTCGCTTCGACTTCGCTCGAGCTTAGATCTTAGTGATTAAAAGCGATTGTTAAAATATGGGCTTACATTTAAACGCGAATTAAATCAAGGTACTGGTATTTGTAAGGGAAATCACTAGAAATGATGTGTAAGAAAAACTTGTCGATTAGCATGCATAAGTTTACCGGCTACTTTACACACCAAAATAAACACAATAGTCACAAGCACTGACACCATTACAGCAGAAAGGTAATTACAGGTAAGGTGGTGGTACCAGACCCGGACGAACCGATATAGAACCCTATCCCCTAGTATTCACAAAGGCCACAAATTATACCTTTTGGCCTGCTAACATTTGACATTTGACGAACTGTCCGACAAAAATCAAAAATCCCCGTGTTGGTTACGGGCTCCTTTGGAGAATAGACCAACTGCCGTTCTGCCAGGCATGTCGTAAAAGGCAACCGATTGTCTATGCAAGTCACTAAGATCATGGCTACTAGGTGGTAGAGTTCTGCATTTTCTCGCCCGGGTCTGGTAACACCGCCTTACCTATTCCTGCCGCATTAGCGTCAGTGCTTGTGACTGACGTGTTCCGGTTTGGAGGGTAAGGAAGCCGGTAAACTTATACATGTGGTATTAGACCTCGCCACAAGATAGCAATGCACCATTAACACCTTTGGTGTCTATAGGCGATGGTTGACTATTTCCATCAGGAGACCCATCTGCATGTTTGCTATCTTATGATATAAAAAAAGATTTTATATTCTTCAAATGGACGAGTACCTACACAAAGGCTGTTGTCTGTTTTGCTAAAATTAATAACTTTTAATTTGTCCAAGTTGGGATTTGATACGAGGATCTTTCTTTAAACCGACGACGTCAGAACACTCATTAATAGTATGACGAATGTTTATTATCATCATTTTATCATCTCATTGATGAGTTCAACAGTAAATAATTTCTTATATTTATTTATTTTATTTGTTTACCATTTCTACGTTACTCGTAAATATTAAAAATTATATAAAAGTCACTTACTCATGACAACTAAATTTCGCTTGATAAAAGCTCAATTTCAATTCGTATTAAAAACCCTGCATAATATATGCATATATTACGGGTTTTAAATAGACGCTTTTTGCTAATGGAATAATGAATATGAATGCTTTGAACGTATTCTATCCATTACCGGTTTTTGATTGGTTCATTTATTTGGGTAAAAATGAATATAGATCTTAACGTCCAAGAGAGAAAAGATATAGTACAGTTCTTTTAATTAATAGCGACAATTCTACTCAGCTAAATTATGTTATTATAATCTTTTTTACAACTAAGGGCAACGACAAACTAGCGTGACAGGTATTTTGTGAGATATAAGTCGCATATTAACTAAAATCTAATTAGGCTGCAAGACAAAATATGAACTTAATTCTAGTTGCTATCCAAACGTTTGTACACAGTATTTGTGTCGTGCAAATAAAAATATTGTACATTTTCGAAGAAAAAGAAGTACGTGCCAAATATAGGAAGAGAAGCTACGCGCCAAAAAAAGAAAGAGAAGCTACATATCTCCGTAAATTCTTTGGACCATTGTTGACATGACTGTTGTTTTCTCAATAATATTCTGTTGTTTCAATAATAGATTTTTCGTGTCAAAAATTTTGCGAGCAAGAAATGCGCTGACTCTCGCATGTTTTGTAACTGAGTGCTAAGTGTGAGTTTTTCTTTTCGCATTCGATCGTGAGCACGTTTTGAGTTTACTAGGAATTTTTATGTGATTTGTACAGCGCCACCTAGTAGAAAGAAAACTGGTTTCTCACGTTTACCACTAGGTGGCGCTGTACAAATCACATACAAATTCCTAGTAAACTCCAAACGCGCTCACGATCGAATGCGAAAAGAAAAACTCACACTTAGCACTCTGATGATATCCGCCTTGCTTCTTTCGATCATTCGATCGTAATTTGGTAAAAAATAATGCGCGTGAGTTAGCAGATAACTTTTATTTTGCGTCACATAGCACAAATAGGACTTTAGTATGAAACCGAATATAATTTGAAATTTTGAATATAATATGATTATACTAATTAAATAATGAGGAGCATTCTTTCGTTTAGGATCGTTCTAGAAATAGATTTGTACAATACTTGAGGTGCTTCATGTAATAGAATTAGTATAGTCATCAGCATAATTATGGCTAAGTAGGCTTTACAATTGCGAGTAATAGTCAACAAACTAGCAAAATGTATTCGGAGAAGTATAAACGGATATATTCGCCATTAGCGTTGTAAATATAAAATGTGAATGCAAAAAGTAAAATATAATTTATACTTTCCATCGTCGGCACTTGGTGAAACTCCGTCATAATTATTGTTTTAAATTTTACACTTGTACTGTTTCACAATTCACTAATTATATATAATATATACTTTTTTATTTAAATAGCCAACCGGTTTCGCATTTCACTGTATCATCAGGGCTAAAACTTAAATTGTCAACAAATACGTTGTGTTAGGAATTGTTAATAATGGTCGGTAGATGTGAAATATTGAGTTTGATAGAAAATATTAATGTTGCCAACCATTATTTCCAAATTACCACAGTACGAAGATACAAAATGAGACAAACTACAAAATAAAAATTATACAAAATTACAAATGAAATCTAATCTAATAACGGATCTAATGTAATAATAAAATCAAATGTCACTTAAATTACTAATTTAAAAATATCCAAAATTAAGATATGTCATTGGGTTCAAATATGTCAAAATGTTCGGTAAATACTCTATAAGGTACCCGAATATATATATATATATATATATATATATATATATATATATATATATATATATATATATATATATATATATATATATATATATACACACACACACACACACACACACTTACATACACTTTAATGTCAGGGATTAAATTTAATAATTTAAACAACAAAATATACTAAATTGTACTAATAAACTAAATAATATGTCAAGTCATAATGTCATAAAATTAATATAATTAAAATTGAATTAAATAATATAAATAATATTAACTTAAATTATATAAATTGAAATTAATTATTAAAAATATTTAATAAGGGGGAAGAATTTAAATCCCTAGGATCATTTAATAATTTCGGATTATTTTTCTGTTTATTAATTTCTAGGGCTTCAAGGGCATTCAGCCTTTCACCTTTGTTTCAAAAATGCAAGGCGTTGAAGTTCTTAGCGAGGTCAAAATTGTGCCCTTCCGTTCTGAGGTGTTGGCCGAACGCGGACATCCCTTGTCCGGACTTCCAAGTCCTGACATGTTCCTCTATTCTCTTTGTAAAGCATAATAGTTAATTTAGAAACAGTACAAGTGTAAAATTTAAAACAATAAAAAGTAAAATGTTAGTAGTATAAATAATGAAAAAGCCCTTTTTTATTTAATAAGATAGTAAACAGGCAGATGGCTCTCCTGGTGTAAAGGGATAACCCATCACCTACAAATACCAAAGATGTTCATGTTACATTGTTGTCCGTGTGGCGGGATAGTATTACCGTGTGCATAAGTTTACCGGCTACTAAGTTTGACAACACACTTTAGCTAAAAAGAAAACAGTATATGTGTGTGTATATTATCATGTGTCACATGAATGTAGCGTGCGTGATATTTAGTTATATTAATATAATGTATTTCTAATACATATATATATATATATATATATATATATATATATATATATATATATATATATATATATATATATATATATATATATATACTCCCCCGTGTTGGTCTCGGGTTCCTTTGAAGAATAGGCCAACTACCGTTCTGCCAGGCAGGTCGTAAAAGGCGACCGAGTGGCTATGCGCGTCACTACCATCGTGACTACTAGGTGGTAGAGTACTGCATTGTCTCGCCCGGGTCTGGTACCACCGCCTCACCTATTCCTGCCGTAATAGCGTCAGTGCTAGTCGCTGTCGTGTTCTGGTTTGGAGGATAAGGTAGCCGGTAAACTTATGCATGTGGTATTAGACCTCGCCACAAGATAGCAACGCACCATGAACATCTTTGGTGTCTATAGGCGATGGTTGACTCTTTCCATCAGGAGACCCATCTGCTTGTTTGCTATCTTATGATATAAAAAAAACATATAATTAAGAAATACTAGGTTTCTGCGCTCCTTCGCAATGTAAACTTTGACTGTGCCAAATTTCATACTCCAACTCTAGCGTAATTATTGTAAAAAGAGTAAAAACTTTTCGCTTCAGTATTAATATATAGACTAGCGATCATCTAGTGGTAAAAGTTCGATCACAGTTAAAACAATAAAATCTATTCCGATATACAACATACTTTAGCTGTGAAGAAAGTAGTGTAGATACATGCATTGACATATTATTACTATTGACGTCGCGTCCGCGCTAAAAAATGTCCGAAGCAAATGAGCTACAAAACGCAAAAAGAGCTACAATTCCGAGTAAATCGAATTTTGTTTTTTAATATCATAAGGTAACATACAAGCAGATGGGTCTACTGATGGAAAGAGTCAACCATCGCCTATAGACACCAAATATGTTAATGGTGCGTTGCTATCTTGTAGCGACGTCCTTTGCCACATGCATAAATTTACCGGATACCTTACCCTCCAAACCGGAAAATGACAGTGATAAGTACTGACATTATTGCGGCATGAATAGTTAAGACGGTGGTACCAGACCCGGGCCAGACAATGCAGAACTCTACCACCTAGTAGCCACGATGGTAGTGACTCGTATAGCCAATTGGTCGCCTTTTACGAGCTGCTTGACAGGACGGTAGTTGGCCTCTTCTTGAAAGGAGCCCGGGACCAATACGGGGAAATAATAATTAAACCTTGATAAAATGATTTAATGTTTAAAATTTAATGTACCTATTTACTTAAAAAAATAATTTTTGCGCTCCTCCGCAATGAAGAAGCTATGCAAATAAAAGAAAAAATAATAAGTCGTGAAAATTAAGCAACGCTGCAGCGTATAATAGAGTATATATTTGCGATCAAAAGCTCGTAAGTACCCATGACGCTTACACGTTACATTAAACGAGTTCTGATATAGTTGCAATTCATTGAAATTTAGCAATTTTAATGTACCTATTTACTTAAAAAAATAATTTTTGCGCTCCTCCGCAATTAAGAAGCTATGCAAATAAAAGAAAAAATAATAAGTCGTCAAAATTAAGCAACGCTGCAGCGTATAATAGAGTATATATTTGCGATCAAAAGCTCGTAAGTACCCATGACGCTTACACGTTACATTAAACGAGTTCTGATATAGTTGCAATTCATTGAAATTTAGCAAACACAAGTGGCGTGGCGCATGCCTTGTCTAAAAGATAGAATTATTTGTTCTATAAAAATATGATCACGATAAAAAGACGTATCTCGAATCACTCAGAACATGGCTCAGAACTTATGCTCATGCCAAATTGAAGATAATATAACATCCCTCTTAGTCCAAGCGAGGAACGTCAAAAAGTGTGGGGATCCAGAATAAGAAAACAATTAGATTTTGTTGCTTTTTGGATATCAGACAAATGATAATCGATCGGTCTGATTTGTTACTTGTGTAATTTTTTTGTAGAAACGTTTTTTTTCCTTTCCTTTTGCATATGTCAGAACAATTCCATTCAAAGAAAATTTTTAGAATTTCGTTTTTTATCCTATCTTGAAAATTAAGAATTGCAATACATATGTCGATGTAAAGGTTGATCTGGTAATAATTGTGTCAAAAATATCAGAGCCAGGCTTAAATTTTTATGTTTATTGATCAAAACACTTTCAAATAGTAAAACATGTTACTTATGGTACACAGCAATTTCACAAAAAACCGTCAAGTGCGAGCTAGATCCGCATACTGACAAGGTTGGCTACATATAAATTTCATAATTCTAGGTCGACGGGAAGTACCCTAAAGATTTGATTCCCTTGTGAAATTGCAAAATATGTGACATAAATGGTCTTATCTTTTAATCGCGTTTTTTTGGGATGTAACAAAAAATTTACGGTTTACGGATTCTCTCCTATATATGTGCTATAAGATATTGCTTCTCGCGAAATTTCTAGATAGTAGTTAGCCTATTCATGAAAAGAGCCCGGACCAACACAGCGGAAAACCGGTTTTTATTTCGATATCGCAAACAAAAAATTTTTATATAAATTTCAACTTAATAACTTTACGCATTCTTAAAAAAACGTACAGGCGGATACACGGACAAATGAACAACGAAGTGACCCTATAAGGGTTCCTTTTCCTTAGAATGTAAAAATGGGAAAAGAAACCTTTCAACAAATTGGACAAGTTACAGATCGCCAGACTGCTGGATTTTGATTCGTCTAATGCCCAAAAAGCAACAAAGTCCAATTTTTTGGTGGCCTAGGTTAAATTGTCAATTGTACTCCAATTTTTTTTACTGTATCCCATCACTTTTTGATGGTCCTTGCTTGGACTATCTCCGTTATTGGTGGACAATTCTTGTTAATATTTTATTACATTTTTATTGATTTCAGTTTCACGGCATATGCCAGTACAATCTAATAAAGGCTCTATATATTTCCCCAAGTTTTATCGACATTCGGGTCCTTAAATAAACTCGTACCTGCAGTAAGGTTTTTACGAGGTAAGGCATAAAATAAGACTTGAACAGTGGAGTATATCGTTTTCTTTTGTATATTTTAACACCCCTATTCCATTTAGATAGAGGTTATATATGTTTTATGGGTGTTATAATGTTTAAAGTATAATGAACATGATACTTCTGTGGGTCGTAGGTTAATATATATGTAATTTTATAGACAAACGCGTCATAACTAGGGATGGGCCTATCATTAGTTTTTGGTATTCGATATTTTTTTTATTTTTTGGCACTATCGACTCGTCAAAAGTACATGTTAAGGTTTATTTTCAATAAAAGGTTTTTGAGTTTGTTTTTATATTTCAGTATTTATACTATTACAATAAAGTAATGAAGAATTTTTGTTCGTTTGATTGAATGGGCCAATCTTGAAAGAACCAGATTTGATTATTTCAGTATTTATACTATTACAATAAGGTACTGAAGAGTTTTTTGTTCATTTGATTGAATGGGTCAATCTTGAAAGAACCGATTTGATTATTTCAGTATTTATACTATTACAATTAGGTACCGAAGAGTTTTTTTGTTCATTTGATTAAACGGGCCAATCTTGAAAGAACCAGATTTTAATTTATTATTGTGTATTGATAGCCACATTCTTGAGGCCATAGGTTAAATGTTTACCGGACGCAGCAAAATGTACAGTTTATTTATACTGCCTGTTAGGTAAGTCAACCTAAACCTTGAAGGGGGTATGTTATTTTATTTATTTGGAATGAGAATCAGATACCTTATTACCCCTTTAAGGTTTGGATCGATTTACCTAACAGGCTGTATATAAATACCTGAATTTTGTACCTATTTTTACAAAAATTACGCGAATGGAGGATTATGTAATTACACACAGTAAAAGTGTACATGGTAAAGGAGTACAGAAACCTAATATTTTTATATAGATAATATGCATTAGAAACACATTAAATTAATAAAAATAAACATCACACACATTGCCATAGATTTGACACACATCATACCACAGAAAAAATATCAAGTAGAATGCCCATAGCCGGAGTGGCCTATGAAAACCGCAGTAATACATTTGCGCACAAACGTGATATTATCATATTTTTAACACATTGAAACAATGCAAATAATTCGTCTTTCCAACTCAGCACCACCACCTGGACTTACTAATATCAACCTTAGTCCAATGTGTTAAGGCTGGAACTTACCCTCGCTGAATAGCGCCATGGCGCGGAGACGACAACTTTAATGAATGTATGTATCTGAATGTATGTATGAATGTGTGTACTTTAATGAATGTATACATATAATAAAATCGTAGGAAAGTCAAAACTGTACATTGAATATTTTTTTAAAAGAATACTTGGGGCGTGATCTACAATCGGTATCGAAGCCAAAAATATAGTTTTTAGAATTTTTGTGTGTTTGTTTATTTGTCTGTTTGTCTGTATGTATGTGGTGTTATTTCCTCTGGTATGTAAAAACCTATTAAACGTAACTGTTTTGGCAATAAGTCGGCAGAAAAATGGTCTTGGTTTAATATTGTTAATAAAAAGGTTACCCCTCAGTCTAAAATAGACGGGTCTGAAACGTAACAATTCCTTCAATAGTGGGATAAAGTGTGTAATCGTTGCTTACCTCTACCACGGAAAGCTTTCACAAAATATTTCACTTCAAAATTATATAGTACAATTATTTAACTAAGACACAAATCTTACTCTAGAATCTACAATATAATACAATAGAATCTACAATAGAATAGAATAGAATCTACAAATCTACAAGGAAATCCTGAATTCGGCCGCTGAAGTTAGATTAAAAAAGTTAACTTTATTAGTTTGTATGTTTAGAAAAATAATATATGAAAGATTATTAAAACATAGGTGTAATATGAATGTTAAAATTAACACATAATATAGGCTTTTATTATCTTTAATGGCTGTAAATTACTAACCGTATTTAAATTTAAACTGAAATATATTTAAAAATGTGAGTAAAATGAATAACTTTTAATGCTTAATTTTTATTTAACATAATATATCTGACATTTTAATTTTGTAGTTAATTACTAATATATATACATTTTTAAATTAAATTTTTGACATGGATTTTATCTCTGATTATACATAATAATTGACTTTAACATGTAGATTAGTAAGTAGGTATATTAAGTTTGAGTATTTAATAAGTTTGTCACCTATTCATAATCAATAGGTGAATAAGGGTTGAGAAGTAATGTATTTTAAATGGAGCTTCTAAGCAGAATATCTTATAAAATTGCCTAATCTGAATCTAAAATTAATGTTAATGTGAAATAAATTCTGATTATAAATATAAATTGTAATGCATGTACATATGAATGTTCTACAGACATATCTACCACTAATATTTTTGTGCAAGACAGATTGTGCTGTGAATTCCAAAGCTTTGTCTATGTTTTGCCCATATACTTTGAAATCAAGTGCCACCCTTCAATATACTATAGTTCCAAGAATTTCAGTAACCCATAATTTAGAAATCTATATATATATATATATATATATATATATATATATATATATATATATATATATATATATATATATATATATATATATATATATATATATATATATATATATATATATATATATATATATATATATATATATATATATATATATATATATATATATATATATAACCTAATATTTTTAAACATAATGCATTAGAATTTTATTGAATTATTAATAATAAACATTACACACACTACATTCATGTGACATACATGATACTAAACTATTTTCTTTACGACTAAAGTCAGTTGTCAAACTAAAGAGATTTTATTGTTTACTTTTTAGCCGAATTTCGGCCACAGACGATCGCTAATTCACATAATCAAGCGACAACATGTCGACTGTTGATTCCCGTAGTTAAACATCACTAAAGTTGTTCAAAAAAAGAGCATTTATAAAACTTTTTCTCTTGTATATGAAAACAATTAAACGTCGATAGTGTCACTATTATCCTGAATACAAAGTCAGTGCCCTGGTATGCCAGCATTAATGCTTGTTACTGTCATTTTCGGATTTGGAGAGTGAGATAGCCGGTTATTTTACGCATTTGGCATTACCCTCTCGCCCTACAGACATCAATTAATTATTAACACCTTTGGTTTAGCTATGCGATGTTTATTTCCTTTAGTTTGGAGGGCAGTCTGCTTGTTTGTAATAAAAACTCGTCATGAGAGACTCTGACAAAAAAAAACTATATAAGCAATAATGGTTGTGTTAAAATGAAGACTGATTTTTAATATTTAAAATGTTTAAATTAATCGATTGGAAGTGATTCGAACGAAAATGGGACTCGAATAATCGACTAAAAAACCAATAGTAGGGTAATAAAACTATACAGGAAATAAGGGCCCGCTCGGGGCTCGATACTGCCGCAGAAAACATTCCGTCTGATTGGCTTGGTAGGCTTAAACTACTTACCATGGAGTAAGCACTTGGATGTGGTAGTTACTTCTTTATTATTATTTTAAGTTACTAGAAACCATTTAAAAAAATGGATTCATAAAATTAATAATGATTTAGCTTTTATGAGGTCTTTTTAAAAAGTAATCCAATTTTCATATTATTTTTATTGGAATACTGCGAGAGTGGACCTATTTGATTTATTTTTAAACTAGCTATGATACCAGGCTTCGCTCGGGAGTTGATATGATATTAAGTGGTAGTTGAAATATAACAAATGTAATTTGACTTTATTGAAATTGGAATTTTAAATTTCGCGCCATTACTACACATGCTGCAATTGCTCGTAGCACCTTACGAAATGCAACCCAAATAATCGTTGTTCTGAATGAAGTTCAAATACTCGACAACAGATGGCGCCACATTATAAATGCGAAAGTTTGGATGTTTGGATCGACGTTTGTTACTCAATCACGCCAAAACCACAGAACGGATTTGAATGAAATTTGGTACACAGATAGATGATGACCTAGAATAGCACATAGGCTATCACGGATAAATTAGCTGATCCCGCGGGATTCACCATAAACTTTTATAATGCAGCGGCCTGCACGCTGCAGCTAGTATTACATACATGTAAAACTGATAACCGCTATGTTTTTGCCGGTTAAAATTACTTGTATAAAAGTTCTAATATACAGTTGCCACATCCAAAAATCTTACATTTGTTTACGTCACGTGTATTGTACGAAACAGTGGCCGGATATCGAAATAGAGTGCGCCAGTTCAGCCATTTACTTTTATGCCCACCGCAAGATCTAACATTCGAGTTTCGTAACATCATTTCCAATCCCGCTGTCCTGAAACCCAATCTTCAGACCGGACGATATAGGACTAACATTTGGCCGTCGCAAGGCCAAATTGAATGGTTGCAAAAGTCGCCTTTTATATTTTGGTGTATTTTTACGTCGTAAGATAGCATCTGGTAAACTCATTTAAGTATCACTTGCCATTTAAGTTGGAAGTTCTATTTGTGGTCACTGTATCATTTCAGCCTATACAGTTTTATGAAAATAATTCCAAATGGGTATAATTCCTTGTAAATTTCATTCATTTAATTGCAAAAGTATACATGTAATAAAATATTAATTACTAGCTGACCCGGCAAAGGTTGTTCTGCCTTTTTGCCTACTCTTTTTTTTCTATATGTTCTCACCTTTTAAACCTTCCCTGGACTTCAAGAATTAATACAAAACCAAAATTAGCCAAATCGGTTCTCGAGCTATAGCGAGATTAACGAACAGCAATTGAGATATATATATATATATATATATATATATATATATATATATATATATATATATATATATATATATTAGAGATAATATATATTAGAAGATTACTATATTTTTTTTTTACATTGATTCAAATTTCAAGTAGCCCCATAGGGTACTAAGATGGCCAAAACTGTACTTTTACTGTTTGTAAAACGAAATAAAAAACATGTTGGTCTCGACTCCCTAGTATAAATAAACCGTCTGCAGTTCTGCCGGGCAGGTCGTAGAAGAGTAACAATTAGCTGCTTTTTAAAAACCTGAATGTGACTTGATTCAAATATATTATGTCATTCTCACAATGAACACGAATCTAACGGTACAAAACAACTACATTAATTAAGCCGTTCGGGTACAGAGTGTGCCAAAGAAACACACACATATACTTGGAAAAAATTGTCTTTCTGAATATGTACTATACATGGATCAATTTCTATAGTATTCGCCAACGAATTCGATTACAAAGCAAAGAAGATTTTCGCCACGTTGAACCAGTCAACAATGGCTCATTAGTTAGAGCGTCCTGGCCAGACTGGTTGGAAGTTCAAGTTCTGTCCGTCGATTTTTTTTATTTTATTGACTCAGGCGTTTCTTTGTGGAAATTCATACTTTTTTTTATATCTTAAGATAGCAAACAAGCAGATGGGTGTCCTGATGGTAAGAGTCAACCATCGCCTATAGACTCCAGAGATGTTAATGGTGCGTTGCTATCTTGTGGCGAGGTCTAATGCCAATTCATAAGTTTACCGGCTACCTTACCCTCCAAACCGGAACACGACAGCGACAAGCACTGACGCTATTGCGGCAGGAATAGGTAAGGCGGTGGTACCAGACCCGGGCGAGACAATGCAGAACTCTACCACCTAGTAGCCACGATGGAAGTGACTCGATTAAAAGGTAAACTTAATTAAATTTGCAATATCCCTGGAAATATTTTATATGACCTCCACATTATTACTGATATGAAAGAAATCGGTTTAATAAATTGATAAAACCTCTGTGGATAAAACTCACCGATGGTCCAGACAAAAAAGGAAATCAATAATTCACCCACATCTACTACACTTTCACCCACATCGGCAGTAAGCGCAAAAGCACACAATTCACTTCTAGATAATTGTGCCTTTGGGGTCTTCTTATTGTCCATGGGTGAGTTTTATACATGTATTAAAATGCCGTCTTCCTTTTCGGTGACATCCTGGAGGTCACATAAAATAATTTGCGGAATATAACAAATTTAATTAAATTCATCTTGACTTTTTGTTAGTTTTAAAGTTTTTCTATTTGTGTAGTATTTAAAGTCATCCTATGACCAATATTTAACAAGTGCCTATTGTATTAGAAGCTTAAAATATTTTCATTTTCAACCACGAAACAAATACTATTCGTAAGCAGGTATAGTTGTAATTAAGCTAGAAGCTGAAGCGATTTTATGAGGAAACTTTGAAGTGAATAGCTCTTCACACCTAAGGCAAATAGACGAATCTCTTTAGCTTTTAGAACGTAAGAGAGGCACTTGAGAAACAATCTCAGTTTGAGTTATACTTTTGTTTGAGTTTTTAAACAAATTGAGCAGGTCTCAGGTAACAATCAAAGTTTAATGTTTTTTTATCGTAGTTAATGTTTTTCCAGTCTTATCTTTGATTTACGTTAGTTAGAAATGTTTTTTTGCGTTACCGATTCGCAGTTGTGTAAAAAATAAACGACTATATTTTGTATCGACGCTCGTAGGAAGCAAGCTAACGCCTGCAGGCTTAGGATAAGCAACACGATAAAATTTTATCGACCTCGTTTTCTCGACTTTTATGTCACTTTCTCGATTCGCTAACGCATTTGACACTTGATTCGACATGATACTTCAAAGGAAGAGAAAATGATCAATTTTACTCGACGGTAGTTATTTTCTCTATCGATCGAAACGTCTTGCTGTCATTTTATCAATTTGTCATTTGACACTTCGTTAAAATTTGGTTAAAATGTTGATAACCTTATCCACTATTTCATATTATTATACTTTAATTATAAAATAATTACAAAACTTTTTGATTTCTATTCATTTTATTAAATATAGATTTCGGTCCAGTGTTGGCAGTAGTATGTATTGCAGGCAGGCAGGCAGGCAGTATGGCATATATGTATTTAATAGTGGTGGCAGTTCCATATTATACCTATTATGTGCTAAATATCTACGGTTAACGGCAAGCCTGCAAAATACAAAGAAGGCACATAGGAAATTTGTATGATCTTTTTACACAACGGACGGAGCATTCCAATCACTATAGCGCTTCAATAAACCCAATAACCATGGCTCTCTAAATAATATAGACCCTTGTGAATTTTGAGGTTTAGAGCCACACACCGATCAAGGCATGCCTCTTTAGTTAAAGGTAAGTGAACATAAGAGACTTGTAATTCAGTTTCTAGTAGATATGACAGCCATCCAACTTCATTAACTGTAATAACAGAATATCTTTGTAGTAAATACTAATTTGACTTAGGTGAACTCAATAAAGTTATATTTTTTCAAAAGTTATCTGTAGTTTTTCGAGTTTCTTTTTTAAACAGTTAATGTTACATATACATGTCAAGTGTATGTTAAATTTCAGCTGGATACAAGTAATAATCCTTTTTTTGGTGGTCAACTTTTCACAATATTTACAGCCACATACCAACAAACAACAACAATGCTTACATCATAGAATAATGATGCAAATGTTTTATTCCTCTAAGGCTTGCATTGATTATGTATTTAAGGAGTTTTTACTACGTAATGGGTACCCATTCAAGTTATATTTAGTCAAAAAAAGTATTTGTTTTAATCAGTTGTTTTCAGACCAAGTTCCATGTATGATTAACATACAACTATGATGTATTATTTTCTGTAATATTCTTAACTTAAAATATCCAATATGAAACATGTAGTTCTCAATTACCTAGGTACCTACATGTGTAAACATTATTATTTTATATTTGTCTACATTTAAAGATAATTTACCATACAGAAAGGCAGTCAGTTCTTGTTATTATTGTTTATTACAATAATATATGTCAATAAAAAATATAATTATTATTTGCAGATAAGACTTCAACTGCAGAATTTTTAATATTACTGACAAATATCCTAGAAGAACAAATGATGCCCTCATATGGCATAATTGAAATGGATGAAACGCGAAGACTACACAATAGAAGATATTGACGGATCCTATGTATACTGGTGCAACTTGCAAAACAACGGAAACCATTTTCTTGTAAAATTTGTACAAATTTTCAAATACTTCTATTGATTTATGTCAAAACTAGTTGTTGCCCGTGACTTTGTTTGCGCAGACTTTGTTTACTCCGCACAGCTCCTCCCCCGTAGGTGATAACGTGATATGTAGCCTATATGTTGACCCGACCTGTTAGTAATATTCATGCAAAATTTGAAATAAATCCATGCAGTACTTTTTGAGTTTACCCCGGACATACATTGACTTTCCTATGATTTTATTATATGAAGGTATAGATTACAAGCTACAGAACATTTAATCCGGCCTCCAGTAAAGTTGTGTCATTGCACTTGCACAAGTATACGTAGGACCCTTCGATATGATAATTACAAGTATTTGCTTTTAGAAGTGTTAACTTTGTTACTTTTGTTGTTGTTTTTTAATCGAAGTGATTTTGGTAGTAACAATACTTAGTGGATTATTGGTATAATAAAATACTTTAGTGTTGTATAAGATTTATTTAAAAAAATATATACTCTAGGCAAACCTTCTATCTAAGTATTAAATAATTTTTAATAATAAAAATGAAACTTAGTCATCAATGTCTAATTTTAAGTATAAGTTTAATGACACACTATTCATAGTATTTAATGTTTTAATGCCAAACATAGATTTTACTATATGGAAAAGTCTTGAGAAATAATTTTTATTTTCTTTAATAAAGTTACAAAATGAATAAATCACACAAAATACAAAATGAATAATTATAAAAAGTGTGTAATATGAAGCAGTCTTGTAAAGAAAATTAAATTTGAGTTTTAAAAAATATACAAACACATCTACTTTACTAAACTAACAATTATTATTAATTTTTGTACTTCTCAGAATAGATAAATAATTTTCACAATTTATCACCTTATGACTTAAATTTATTAACATGTATCTTTGAATTTTCACTAATGTAACAAACTTATAGAAGATTACACGCACTATATTAAAGCTATTATATTTTAAATTTAAATGTTTTCTACAATTTAAATACCTCTTGTTATCTCACATAATTAATCAGTAATGAAAATTCAATATCAAAAATTAGTTTACTATATAGTATGAGTAGTATGGAATTTCACTTGAAAATAAAAAATCAATAAGTAAAATATTTTTTCCTAAGGTAACATTAACTTTCTATTAATTTAAATTTTAAAAATTACACATATTAGGTATATTAAGACTATCATATTATAAACTTAATTGTTTTCTACAAATTAAAATTTATTTTTCAATCTTGCACAACCATTAAAAACAGCAAGAAAAATATAATATTCAGCATTAACTTATAAATCTTCTTAATCAACAATTTCAAAAAATGTAATAAATAGAAAGGCTTCTTTATTCTATTTCCATTACTCGCTGTTTAGTCAACCTGTAAACAAATATATCTTATCAAAATGTTGTTATATATGTTTACTTAATATATTTTTTTGTCAGTTAACTCAGGACTTATGACTCCAGTCTTGCATGTTGCATTTTGTGTAGTGTTATATAGATTTGCATTGTAAATTATATAATGGGGTCAAAAAAACAATTGGTTACATTTATAAAAGGGAGTGAAAGAAGCCTACACTATTCTCCAGAGAAAGCTTCTCATATTATTCAGGATTTTTTACAAGAATCAAGTTTTTGATATAATCTTGAATTTATGATATTAATTTTGTAAAAAACCACAACTTTTACAATGAAAGAAATATATTAAAATATGTTTAAAATTTGATTCTTTCAGTCTACTTTGTTAGATGATTTGTCATGGAGATATGTATGTAAATAAATACTTACAAAGTGTTCCATTGTTTTCCTTTCTTCCTATAGAAACTATAATGTATGAAGTATTTGTAGAATATATGGTGTTATATTATGCTTTCCCAATATTAAAGACTTTAATCTTTGGTGCTACAAGTCTAGTCCATGAATCCACCATGGTGACAAAGTTAATTTATGCTTATTACTTTTTATCCTGAAAAGAAAATCATAATTATTTTTAATAACCTATATAGGCTTTTAAAAAATATAAGTATAAAGAAGTACACTACTTACGTTTTATTTTGTGTTCCCATTTCACATACCTAACACAATTTAATTTTGTACTAGAATCGGAAGAATGATGATGATTTTAGAGATGTGAGAACCAAACAGTATAAATCAATAATTCCTTGTACGTAATGGTTAGATAATTAATTAATTTATAATTAATTACAAAATACAAATTAGTTGAAGTACAATACTTTTTGACGTAATGTAAATAAACTTTTAATTTTTCGTATAGAGATTAGAGAAAATAATTCTACGAATTCTCGTGCTACTCAGTGTTACCAACTCTATTCAAAATTACAACTACTTACAAGGTTTTCTACAAAATTCAGTAGAAAACTAAATGTAAAATAAAAGGTTAATTTAAAGCTGGTGCTTATTTTGTATTATTTAATGTTACTATTAATAACATATACTCAGGAAAAACAATACATAAAAACATATTATAATAATCAAAATATTAATTAATCAATCAAAAATAACAAAAAAATCGAGTGTAGCTCACACTCGTTTTTTCGTTAGAAGTAAATGTAAGAAGACAAAATAAAATAAAATTTATATACTCTTTGAGTAAGTCTTTGAATCAAAGAGAGATAAACTGAAAAGTCGAAGAAAAATGTTTTTCGTTCTTGAGATGTAAATCACAGACCGTGGTCCCACAAACTAACTTTTTTTTGATTAACAACAAGCTGAATATTTGCGAAAAGCTTCATTTTGACGAGACAACCGTCTTTTCTATTTTCGAAAAATCTCGAATCGGGTAACTAATAAAGTTAATGCTGCGAAGATATTGGGTTCGGTAAATAATAAATATTTATTAATAACAATAATTATTTTTCAACTTTAATCGCTTGATTATATTATGAAAAGTACGATGAAACTTTTGTCCAACATATTTGATGATTTTTCTGAGAATCCCACTTATGAGATTTTTAAATTGATATTAATCAATTTAAAAATAACCTAAATTATTATTGTAATTCAACGGTAACTTTGTCATACACGTAAAGTGGAAACTTTTCTTAGTCTGACATTCTAAAGTTTCCCTATTTTATCTATCTTTATTAGTTACCCGATTCGAGATTTTTCAAAGATAGAAAATATGGTTGTCTCGTCAAAACGAAGCTGTTCACAAAAATTCAGTTTGTTCTTGGAGACCACGGTCTAACAGTAAGTCTTAGGTTGGATTGCTTGCATCTGGCTGATTTTTGGAGCTATTAATAGATAACATTATTTGTAACATAAAATACTGTGAATTGTATTCTGTTCTATCTTATTTTCTAGTTGGCATAATACTATACATTTATGTTTGTTTATCGTAATGCATTTTCGTGTCATTGTCAAATCACAACAATTCTATGGAAGTTTCTCATCAAAAAAATTAAACAAAAATGTTGATTGATTAGTCTAAAAGAAGATGTTAATTTACTCAATAATGTTAGAATTATAATTGAAAGGAATAATTATAGTGGAAAAAAATAGCTTGTTAATAATAATTGTTACGCACTTTTACGCATAATTAGTTACGCAGTTATACACCCAGAAATAAATACACGCTGGCATCTTAATAGCCCTTTACATTAAAACATCTTATGAATCATAATTCATTGTTTCAGTTTTATAGAATAAAAAACTAGTTTTGATGGTCAAAACTAAAAAGAGAGAATAATTCAAAAACCTGTAAAATATCTTTAATTACAATTGTAAATAGGTACGGCTACACTAGGCTTTGATTATATTTCCTTCAACTCTGACAAAGAAGAGAAATGATGACAGGAAGTTATATATGTAAACAAAAGCTCATAATGAATAACACAAGTTAAATGCACCAAAGGTGTATCTTAAAAATCAGAATTAGTATAATATCTATGTCTTCTAGTGACAACATTTATTTCTCTATTCGAGTAAACTTTTTGTTTAATTTATCTATGACGTTTTAAATGTTTATCGTAGCATGCTTAATAACGTCCATCGAGATATTAATAAATGTCAAGCAAACGTCACTTTCTCGATCGATATATATCTCGTGGTGCTTATCCTAAGCCTGCTGGTTTCCATATCAGTAAAACTACTTATTTGTACATTTATAAGCACGACTAAGCCGTATTTTAGTTACGAATAGTAACATTTTCTAAGAGGTGTAAGTTAAAACTGTTCCTACAAATGTCAAATGATCAAATATCTCGTGTATCCGTGTATTATATATATATATATATATATATATATATATATATATATATATATATATATATATATATATATATATATATAATATATTTTTTTTCCCGTGTTAGTCCCGGGCTCCTTTGATGAATAAGCCAACTGCCGTTCTGCCAGGCAGGTCGTAAAAGGCGACCGATTGACTATGCGTGTCACTAACATTGTGGCTACTAGGTGGTAGAGTTCTGCATTGTCTGGTACCACCGCCTTACCTATTCCTGCCCAGGCGCGTGCGCTCCTTATAGGCAGAAAAGCAGTGCTTTACTTGCCATTCACAGATATTTTAATAAAAAGTTCGTACGTTTTAGATGATTTTAATTAATAATAAGTAAATGAATAAAATGTATCATAATCATGTGCACGCCGCTGAAATCTATAAAAGAAAAAGTTTTTGTGGCCGAGTACTCCGCCGCATACTCAGTATCGTAATCCTGTGCACGCCGCTGTTCCTGCCGCAATAGCGTCAGTGCTTATCACTGTCACCGGAACACGACATGTCGTGTTCCAGTTTGGAGGGTAAGGTAGCCGGTAAACTTATGCATGTGGCATTGCCATCCCCCGCCACCAGATAGCAACGCACCATTAACATCTTTGGTGTCTACAGGCGATGGTTGACTGTTTCCATCAGAAGACCCATCTGCTTGTTTGCAATCTTATTTTATAAAAAAAAAAACAACTTGTGAAACACCTCGTTATTATTAAATTGGTTGTTAATGGTTACTGCCCCTAATAACGGATCGTTGATTATAGAAATCCGTCATGATCCATTAGATCAATTACGCACTGCGTTCGTTCCGAATCCGAGAAAATAAAAATCTAGGAAAATAGAATCGAAATCGGATATTACTTTTCGCACTATTTAATTATCTATTAAAGGCTTGTCAACTAAAGTCCTTACGATACTTACACTTTGAGTCATCCTAAACAATTTATATGTGTACACCACATTCTTAAGTATCTACACACAGTGGCGGTTTTACGCTTAATGCCGCCCTAAGCCACGACTGATAAGCTGCTTTTTGGAACGAAGTTCCTTATCGCGCGTTGTGAAAGACGGAAAAAATTCTTACGAAAAGTTGTCACAACACTTTTTGCTATAGTAAGCTATTGTAAGCTGTGCGGCGTGCGCATGTTTCTCTGTCTCTCTCTCTTATAGAAAGCAAGCCAGATATTTTCATTTCTATTTCGCATTGAATAGTGTGGTGTCGCGACGATTATTTTTGTTGAGTGTATACATGTTTTTTATAAATAATAAATCTTCTTATTTAAGAACTTCGTTCTTTCCGGGTGTCCCTTGACACCTCTCAAGTTTTTTTACGTTGTAAGAGAGTGATTATTGAAATTATGCATATAATTTGCAAATATTATTTTTTATAGATGACGATTTTGTAGATAAAATACCAAAAAACTTATTAATTTTTTTAATAATTTAACTAGCGACCTGCCCACGGTTTCACCCGCGTAGCTTTTGTTCCCGTGGGAATATCGGAAAGGTGTATATACTAAAACCTTCCTCAAGCCGCCGTGTTGTTCTCGGCCTCCTTTGTAGAATAGGCCAACTGCCGTTCTGCCAGGCAGGTCGTAAAAGGCGACCGATTGGCTATCGAGTCACTACCATCGTGGCTACTAGGTGGTAGAGTTCTGCATTGTCTCGCCCGGGTCTGGTACCACCGCCTTACCTATTCCTGCCGCAATAGCGTCAGTGCTTGTCGCTGTCGTGTTCCGGTTTGGAGGGTAAGGTAGCCGGTAAACTTATGCATGTGGCCTCGACCTCGCCACAAGATAGCAACGCACCATTAACATCTTTGGAGTCTATAGGCGATGGTTGACTCTTTCCATCAGGAGACCCATCTGCTTGTTTGCTATCTTATGATATAAAAAAAAAGAATCAATCTACCTGTTAAAAAATCCCACATCAATATATATTGCGTAGTTTTAAAGATTTAAGCATACATAGGGACAGACAGAGAAAGCGACTTTGTTTTATTTATACTATGTAGTGATAGTGATAAATACTAGCTGTTGCTCGCGTGGCCCAAAAACGTCACTTCTTTTCATTTAATCACGTAAAAAAGTAGCCTATGATACCCGGAACAACGTAGATTTCCATGTGGTGAAGGGATTATTAAAACCAGTTTATTCTAACAACTAGCTGTTACCCGCGGCTTCGCTCGCGCATATTTACTTTAGAACTTATTTAAACTTTGCTAGGTACTTTCCTTATTTTACCCTCTTAGAGATCGAATTTTGAAAAACTCTTAAATACGTAATTCATTATTTTTTTGTACTCAATTAATACGAAATTTCATGCAAATATGTCCAGAGAATAAAAAGTTTCATACATTTTATTCCCTATTTCACCCCCTTTGGCATTGAATTTTGAAAAATCCTTCCTTAGTGGATGCCGATATTATAAGAGAAATACGTGTGCGAAATTTCAAGTTTCTAGCCCTAAGGATTTGGCCTACGCGTTGATACATCAGTCAGTCTGCCTTTTATATTTATAGATTTTTTCTATCAATTTTTCATTCATGATTTTTGAATTCGTATTCCTCTTGACTTCTTTCATCTTTCAAATTTTGTAATTTCTAATCTTGCCACCCCCAGAATTATGCCGGCCCTGGGCCTAGACCTCACTGGCCTATGGGTAAATACACCACTGTCTACACAATGTTGGTAAATAATACGACTATCATTAATTTTTTTTACAACATAGGATAACAAACGAGCAGATGGCTCTCCTGATGGAAAGGGACAACCATTGCCTTTGGAAACCAAAAATATTACTGGAGTGTTGATATGCTTCTGGCGGGTTGATAATGCTACCCCTTCAAACCGAAACACGACGGTGGTACCAAAACCCGTGCGAGACGTTGTAGAACTTTACCACCTAAAGTCATGATGGTGGTGACATGTATAGGCAATCTTTCGTCTTTTAACTGTGATAACCAATTACAAGAAATAGCTTTAACGTTATCACAGAGCTAGGAACAATTTCCTCTGTGGTCTAGTGGTCCAGCGTTGGCGTTGACCACATGAGGTCCCGGGTATGATTCCCGGGTCGGGCACATTAAAAAAAAAGTATTTTTTCAGTTTTATGAGAAACTCAAAGTTGCCCGGGATTGGAAAGTGCCCGGTTGGTGATAGGCTTGCCACCTATCACATTTGTGGGACCAAGAATCTTCGGCTAATCGTGGGAGCACTTGTTTTTTATATTGTACCTCTGCCCACCCCTTCGGGGATATGGGCGTGAAGACACTTTTTGGGAACAATTTAAAATCAGCACTTCATAGTCTGCCTATGGCTATTGTCGAAGTATAAGCTGAATTGTTCCTTTTGCCAAAATAAAAATATACTTTGACGTTTTAATTTTTTTTGTAATTTTAGATTTAATTAAGTTTTAGCATTTTATTTTAAATTTTACCTATTTTTTATTGGGAATAAAAATTTTTTTCTATTATTATCATTAAACTAACCGTTTAGTAATTTACATTTAAACTGTTCTGATGAGGAACAAATTCATTACCTGAACTAAGCAGCAAGGCATGTGTTGAGTATGGCAGCTTTCTGTAGAGTGATGTATAAATTTGATACAAAGACAGCATGAGACCCGAGTAAGGACCTAAGATAGATTTTATCCCGAAAATCCCACGGGAACGGGAACAATGCAGGTAAAACTGTGGGTTCATCTATCTTTTAAACTAGGGTAATAAATGGTAACTTAGGCTATTTTTATTTAAGAAATTATTTCACGCGGACGAAGTCGCGGATACAGCTAGTCCATACTTCCATACTAATATTATAAATGCAAAAGTAACTCTGCCTTTCTGTCTATCTGTCTCTTCTTTACGCCTAAACCACTGAACCGATTTATATGAAATTTAGTATAAAGATAGTTTGTGACCCGAGAAAGGACATAGAATAGTTTTTATCCTGGAAATCCCATGGGAATAAGAACAATGCGGGTAAAGTCCCGGGACTGTTTATCTTCTAACCATAGAACTAATTTAGATGAAATTTGGTGTCAAGATACTTTGTAACCTAAAAATCGGGATGCGGGACTTTATTTTAGACTTTTTGTTACGTGGACGAAGTCGAGGTTAAAGCTAGCAATTCTTAAAAAGAGTGTGCTAACTCAAGTAAAGTGAGACACGAGCATATTCCTAAACACAGACCACACAAATTCCTCCGTGTTGGTTCCGGACTCCTTTGTAGATTAGGCCAACTGCCGCTCTGCCAAGCAGGTCGTAAAAGGCGACCGATTGGCTATGTGAGTCACTACCATTGTAGCTACTAGGTGGTAGAGTTCTGCATTGTCTCGCCCGGGTCAGGTACCACCGCCTTACCTATTTATGTGAAAAAATAGAAATATGCTACATTGTGCTATTTCATCGTGCCGATAAAGGAGCCAAGATTTAAAAATAATTTATTTCATCGGCAACAATGGGCTTGTTCCTGTGATTTTATTCTGTCTGACTGTTTACCAAACTTAGACCTGTCAGAATAAACAAAATTTGTCTAAGTTTAGTCGATATTTTTGACACACTTTCTACAGCCTGTCAAAACGTTTATAAAAACTGTCAGAATTTTGCCAAGGCGCCTTGACTTACGAACTAAAATGGCGCCATTGGATTATGTCTTGCTCAAGGAAGTTACATTCTACCCGGAATGTTCACACGCGCTTCAAAATCGTTCCGAAAAGTACCACGACATTGGTGGAGTGTGTCTCTTTCTACTAAATAAAGCGCTTATCGCCATATATAAAATACGGCCATGCGTAGTTTGCAAATTACTACTAAGTAATTCTACTAATTTGAGAAACAGCCTTGCGTTGCATAAGTAATTACGTAATAATTAAATCAAGCACATTTTAGAACTCACTATGTTAATTACGATACATTTTATGCTAATGTATTTATCGACGTGTATGAATTATTATTTGGCTAATTTTGGTTTTGAATTAATCGTTGAAGTCCAGGGAAAGTTTAAAAGGTGAGAAAACATAAAAAAATAAGAATAGTTAAAAAGGCAGAACAACGTTTGCCGAGTCAGCTAGTATATATATAAAAATCAATTGCTGTTTGTTAGTCTCGCTAAAACTCGAGAACGACTGGACTGATTTGGATAATTTTGGTTTTAAAATATTCGTGGATGTTCAGGTTAAGTTTAAAAGCTGGAAAAATGTAGGAAAAACGGGAAAGTAGACACAAAGTTGGCAGAACAGCGTTTGCCGGGTCAACGAGTAAATAATAAAATATAAGATGTTATACAATCTCGTTTATATACGTAGACTTTTTGCAAAATGAACAGTGAACACCTAAATTTAATAAGGTAAATTTATTGGGTTAGCACTCAATTGTCTTGTATTGACTAATATTTTGGCGTTGGATCTAGGCTGCGAGGATCTGACAATGGAACTGAAAGGTCACCATGGGAACTCCTAAACTAAACAAGATAAACCTATCAAGTTTGGACTCATTCGTACTGTTTTTACAAACACCTTAGTGCTAGACCATTTCCATGGTGTTTTAATGGAGCTTGAAAAAGATCATGGGAATTTTAGAATAAAATTGAGCAATACCATCGACTTTGGGGTCAATGGATCCGTACTTTTAAGCACTTTTTAGCAGGATGCTTCCAGAGCCAGATGCAGATGCAGATGCTGAGCTGGAAGAAGTCTATGAGAACTCCTAAGCTAATCTAGATGAACTCATAGAAATTGGGCTGATTTGGTTGGTTCTGACAAACACTTTGGTGTTGGATGATTTTTAGGATCCGATGATGGGACTGGAAGGAGGCTATGGGAATTCCTAATCTAAACAAGATAAGCCTATCCAATTTCGACTTATTTGTTCTGTTTTGATAAATATTCTAGCGGTAAATAACTTCCAAGGTCTTGTGAAGAAGCAGAAAGGAGGGCATTTGAACTCTGATTTAAAAATGAGTAGCACCACATATTTTGGGCTTATTTGATTTATTCTTTTAAGGAATTTGGAGCCGGATGATTTCCAGTATTTGGTAATAGATCTGAAAGAAGTCCATGAGAATTCCTTAGGTAGACCGGTTAAACCCATGGAGTGTGAACTAATTCGGTTTAATTTGGTAAACTCTTAGGTGCTGGATGTTTTCTAGGATCTAATTATGGAATTGGAAGGTGGTCATCCGAGCTTGGGCTGATGATATAGTTGGCCTTTATTGCTCGAAGATTTCCAGGGTTTGATAATAGAACTAGAAGGTAGCCATAGAACTCCTAAACTAAATAAAATAAACCCATCAAGTGCGGTCTAGTTTCAAAGATAAGTTAAATCAAAATTATTTCCAGGATTACATGGTGGAGCTAAATGGAGGCCATAGGAGCTTGCAATAAAATAAATCAAGCTTGTTGATTAAGGAACCATGGTAACCTTAACCACATGCTGCAGGATCCCTTTTCAAAGATCATCAGCCCTTTATCACGTTTTGCCCTTAAAATGATGTATATGAGGCAGAATAAAATCTAAACATAAGAAAATGTTTCGGGGTCTTAAGAATTTTTAACTTTATCTTGTATATCATAGGATTGAAAACAAGCAGATAAGTCTCCTGAAAGAAACAACAATTCCCTATAATCATCAAAAGGGCTAATGATTATGAACCAGCCCTAGGCAGAGCGGGAGTAGCGGTCGTAGGAGCTCGATAGTAGGTACGCTCTCCGTGTTAATCCGGTCTCCTTTGAAGAATAGACCACCTGCCGTTGTGCCAGGCAGGTCGTCAAAAGCGACCAATTAATGGCACGTGTCACTAACATGGTGGTAGTGTTCCGCAAAGTCTTGCCGGATATTTGGTACTACCGCCTTACCCATTCCTGCCGCATTAGCTTCACTGCTTATCACTGTCGTGTTCCGCTTTAGGGGGTAAAGTAGCCGGTATCCTAATGCATGTAGCATTGTCATCCCACTACACAAAGCGCCATTAACATCTTTGGTGTCTATAAGTGATGACTGTCTCTTTTCATCAGGAGAATTGTTCATCTGCTTATTTACTAACTCTTGATATAAAAAAGTAACGAAATGCTAATGCCAAAATGTAAGAAAACATTGTGATGAATCATTTTTGCGTCAAATCGCCGATCCGATGGCGATGTTGATGAGGTTCCGGGCTCAATTGTTCAGTTTTCAGATAAAAACAACATCGCCCGGGATTGGATAATAACCTGGTTGCGATAGGCTTGCCAGTTGCCACCCTACGGCTTTTGATCACATTGTGGGACTAAGTATATTCAGCTAATCGTGAGTGTACTTGTCTGCTTACGTCTTCGAGGAAACGGGTGTGAAGATACTTTTTCTTATCAGTTTTGGATCCGGTTATGAAGCGCTTTTTACTTTATTTTTGGCATTTTATTTGAGTGAACTAATGAAGTTTTATTGTATGTTTGACTAAACTCATTATGCGAAGCAATAGAGAGGGCTCTACATCGCAAAATATTATACGCCTCCTTTCTGCAACAATTTCAATTATGCTCTTACTACTACATAGAATCTACTTAATTTATATAGTAGTCTAAAATCGCACTATGTAACGATATTCACCAAGCTGGTTAATGAATGAAAAGTATTATATATATATATATATATATATATATATATATATATATATATATATATATATATATATATATATATATATATATATATATATATATATATATATATATATATATATAAGGCTACAAGTTCCACGTGCAATACCGTGTTTATTATAGTGTTTGTGTTTTTTTTGTATCATAAGATAGCAAACAAGCAGATGGGTCTCCTGATGGAAAGAGTCAACCATCGCCTATAGACACCAAAGGTGCTAATGGTGCGTTGCTATCTTGTGGCGAGGTCTAATCCCACATGCATAAGTTTACCGGCTACCTTACCCTCCAAATCGGAACACGACAGTGACAAGCACTGACGCTATTGCGGCAGGAATAGGCAAGGCGGTGGTACCAGACCTGGGTGAGACAATGCAGAACTCTACTACCTAGTAGCCACGATGGTACTGACTCGCATAGCCAATCGGTTGCCTTTTACGACCTGCCTGGTAGAACGGCAGTTGATCTATTCTTCAAAGGAACCGATTTGCAATATATACAAATATATTGCAAATCGGTTAACTAAAAAAATTCAGTCTAAAATATGTTTTAAACATTCCAGTGGTTCTGTTAATATCAAAATTCTATGCCAATTGAAAGTATGAAGCCTATAGAATATGCAATGTAAGGTATGAAGCCTATAGAATATTCTTGAGTAGGCAGGTATACACAGAAAAATCGATACTAGTAACTTTCGTACCCAAGAGTAATCACGGGAAAAGAATAGTCAACGTAACGTTTGCATATTCTAATAGGCTTCATATTTTTGATAAGTGTGAAATTTGTCTGTTAACCAAACCAGTGAAATTATTAAAAAAAATAATTGTAAATTAATTATATTCCGGACTGAACATTTTTAGTCAATCCATTTGCAATATATTTATTTTCATATGTTAGCAATCGCGCTTAACGACAACTACTAGCTGGCCAGATGTGTGGCGCGCCTGTGTTATGCACCTGTTATTGTGAGATAATGACGTCATAGTAACAATGGACAAAATATATAATGAATAATGGTATAAATAGGCGAGGATAAGATGTTTTCGTGTCATTGTAATTCTATCGCTTGCTGAAGGCGTTACTATGCCCAAAAGTTATACTGTGCGTGTAAAAGTGATTAAAGTGTTTTATTCGGCCAAACTGCTTCTCGGTTATATATATTTGATTGGATATAAAATACTTTTCATCCATTTTCCAGTTCGGTAAAAGTTTTCTTATAGTGGAATCCTATACTATAACTTATACAGATAGTTTTATCAAGATTAATCCTAACATTTCTTGAGCGGATAGAATTAATTTTTTTATCGTAGAGTAGCAAACAAGCAGATGGCTCTTCTGATGAAAAGAGATAACCCTCGCTTATAGACACCAAAAATTTTAATGGCACATTGTTATCCTTGTGGCGGGGTCCTAATGTTACATGCGTAAGTGTACTGGTAACCTTACCCTTCAATCCGAAACTAAATTTACATGTAATTACATGTTATGTATTATTTACGTTGTTATGCCATCTGATCTGGAGCAATTAATTAAAACCGTCCAAAATACGCGTATTCTTGTAAACGAGTCCTTCAAAGAGACATTATAGCAATAAAATTATTTCCGTCTCATGTACTCAATCTTTCTTGTAATGTTTTACGGCAGATCGCGGCGTGCATGTGAAATGAAGTAGGTTTAATTGCCATCGCAATTAGACGAGCAATGAGCCTTCCAATTAAGGGATCATTAGGCCCCGACGACGCCTGTGCGTTGCCAAATCGACAATCTATCTGAGAATTGGTACTCTACTGTATTAATGGAACTTTCCCGGCATTGATCTAGATCTTTAGTTTGCTTTGCTATGCAAAATTTTAACTTTGACTTGCTTTAGACTGGATTACATTAAGCGTTTCAAATACGTTTTATCCACTTAACATATTAGAGACATTTATTTATTACCTTAGTAAATTTTGCATGTAATTTTTTTGACGATTTTATACTAAATATTCACTTAAATTATGACCTAAAGCCACATTCACGTATTGGATAGCAAAGTAGAACATATATTCTATACTCTCAGTGTCATCTCAATTCCAAGTAGAATGGATATTATGTCTAACAATAAGTAGAACATAGGTCATCCCACAGACCGCACGGTGTTAGGCGGGGAACGTGTAGCCGCTCTTACGATCAAATACTAGTAAATGTCTAAAGTAATACATTATATCGTGAAACAATAGAAATATGTCATAACGTGCTATTTTATCGTGCTGAATAAGAATTGGCTTCTTATTCAGCACGATAAAATAGCACGGCTTAAACAATACCCATGAAGTATTTTATTTCATCGATAAGTACCTACTATTACTCATTTCTGGGAGTAAATGCAAGCGTTGGCGTACAACCTACAAAATTCTCTTGAAAGTCTTAATCCGTGTGTCTTATCTAATCATCAGAGAGCAATTCAATCGTTCCCACAGACCTTGACGAAGTGAAAACTAAATTTACCCGTCAAAAATGCATCGAAGTCTTACTGCATTTGAAATAAAATAATTAAATCACTACTCGAAGACATAAAAGGATTGCTGGTATGTATTTTAAATACACTACTAGCAGCTTGCATGTTCCTTGATGCGTGGAAAAAAGCCACCCTACCACAGGAATACAAAAGCCAGGCAAGAAAGGTAACTTAATAAACATCTGTTACCTTTTATTTATTTTCCCCTTGTTGGTCATGGCTTTGAAGACTAAGCGCTGGTTCAAAGGCGTTGAAGAACCCATCTCCCATTCTGGCAGACAGTTCGTATTACGATTGGCTATACGCCACTAACTTCGTGACTACTAGCTGGTAGAATTCTGTAACCTATTCCTGTCACAATAGCGTCAATGCTTAGCACTGTCGTGTTCCGATTCGAATGGTAACTAGTAAACTTAGCATGTGACATTACCCTCCAACGTACAGCAACGCACCATTAACTCTTTGGTGTTTATAGACGATGGGTGGATCTTTTTATCCGGAAAACAATCTACTTGTTTGCTAATCTATGACATAATATATCATAATAATTAAATAGTACATAGAATAAATAACAAGCAGACGGCCTTTGATACTCTAATTAAGTATTTATAGAATGAACATTTAGAGTGTTTGGTATTGACATAAGTAGCGCTAAATCACGTGGTCAATTGTCGTCGACATCGTTACATTCAGAGACAATGACGAATTTAGATATCGTTTCACTACGAAGCGATGTTACTTTTTCTAAACCCCCTGTTGGCTATTCAATAAATAACCAAACTGAATGAACGCAATGAAAAATAAATCACATAGTCAATAGTTATGGGCATCGTTACATCGGCATACGTTTAGAGACGATGTCGAAATTATATGTCGTTTCACTACGAAGCGATGCTACTCTAAAGCCCTGCAGGCTTAGGATAAGCAACACGATAAAATTTTATCGACCTCGTTTTCTCGACTTTTATGTCACTTTCTCGATTCGCTAACGCATTTGACACTTGATTCGACATGATACTTCAAAGGAAAAGAAAATGATCAATTTTACTCGACGGTAGTTATTTTCTCTATCGATCGAAACGTCTTGCTGTCATTTTATCGATTTGTCATTTGACACTTCGTTAAAATTTGGTTAAAATGTTGATAACCTTATCCACTATTTCATATTATTATACTTTAATTATACAATAATTACAAAACTTTTTGATTTCTATTCATTTTATTAAATATAGATTTCGGTCCTGTGTTGGCAGTAGTATGTATGGCAGGCAGGCAGGCAGTATGCCATATATGTATTTAATAGTGGTGGCAGTTCCATATTATACCTATTATGTGCTAAATATCTACGGTTAACGGCAAGCCTGCAAAATACAAAGAAGGCACATAGGAAATTTGTGTGATCTTTTTACACAACGGACGGAGCATTGCAATCACTATAGCGCTTCAATAAACCCAATAACCATGGCTCTCTAAATAATATAGACCCTTGTGAATTTTGAGGTTTAGAGCCACACACCGATCAAGGCATGCCTCTTTAGTTAAAGGTAAGTGAACATAAGAGACTTGTAATTCAGTTTCTAGTAGATATGACAGCCATCCAACTTCATTAACTGTAATAACAGAAAACTGTAATAATAGTAAATACTAATTTGACTTAGGTGAACTCAATAAAGTTATATTTTTTCAAAAGTTATCTGTAGTTTTTCGAGTTTCTTTTTTAAACAGTTAATATGTTACATATACATGTCAAGTGTATGTTAAATTTCAGCTGGATACAAGTAATAATCCTTTTCTTGGTGGTCAACTTTTCACAATACTTACAGCCACATACCAACAAACAACAACAATGCTTACATCATAGAATAATGATGCAAATGTGTTATTCCTCTAAGGCTTGCATTGATTATGTATTTAAGGAGTTTTTACTACCCATTCAAGTTATATTTAGTCAAAAAAAGTATTTGTTTTAATCGGTTGTTTTCAGACCAAGTTGCATGTATGATTAACATACTACTATGATGTATTATTTTCTGTAATATTCATAATTTAAAATATCCAATATGACACATGTAGTTCTCAATTACCTAGGTACCTACATGTGTAAACATTATTATTTTATATTTGTCTACATTTAAAGATAATTTACCATACAGAAAGGCAGTCAGTTCTTGTTATTATTGTTTATTACAATAATATATGTCAATAAAAAATATAATTATTATTTGCAGATAAAACTTCAACTGCAGAATTTTTAATATTACTGACAAATATGCTAGAAGAACAAATGATGCCCTCATATGGCATAATTGAAATGGATGAAATGCGAAGACTACACAATAGAAGATATTGACGGATCCTATGTATACTGGTGCAACTTGCAAAACAACGGAAACCATTTTCTTGCCTCAAAAGCCTTAAAATTACCTTATATTTGTCCTAATGTAATAAAGTATTTGAAAATTTGTACAAATTTTCAAATACTTCTATTGATTTATGTCAAAACTAGCTGTTGCCCGTGACTTTGTTTGCGCAGACTTTGTTTACTCCGCACAGCTCCTCCCCCGTAAGTGATAACGTGATAATATGTAGCCTATATGTTGACCCGACCTGTTAGTAATATTCATGCAAAATTTGAAGTAAATCCATGCAGTACTTTTTGAGTTTACCCCGGACATACATTGACTTTCCTACGATTTTATTATATGAAGGTATAGATTACAAGCTACAGTACATTTAATCCGGCCTCCAGTAAAGTTGTGTCATTGCACTTGCACAAGTATACGTAGGACCCTTCGATATGATAATTACAAGTATTTTCTTTTAGATGTGTTAACTTTGTTACTTTTGTGGTTGTTTTTTAATCGAAGTGATTTTGGTAGTAACAATACTTAGTGGATTATTGGTATAATAAAATACTTTAGTGTTGTATAAGATTTATTTAAAAAAATATATACTCTAGGCAAACCTTCTATCTAAGTATTAAATAATTTTATATAATAAAAATGAAACTTATAGTCATCAATGGCTAATTTTAAGTATAAGTTTAATGACACACTATTCATAGTATTTAATGTTTTAATGCCAAACATAGATTTTACTATATGGAAAAGTCTTGAGAAATAATTTTTATTTTCTTTAATAAAGTTACAAAATGAATAAATCACACAAAATACAAAATGAATAATTATAAAAAGTGTGTAATATGAAGCAGTCTTGTAAAGAAAATTAAATTTGAGTTTTAAAAAATATACAAACACATCTACTTTACTAAACTAACAATTATTAGTAATGTTTGTACTTCTCAGAATAGATAAATAATTTTCACAATTTATCACCTTATGACTTAAAATTAACATGTATCTTTGAATTTTCACTAATGTAACAAACTTATAGAAGATTACACGCACTATATTAAAGCTATTATATTTTAAATTTAAATGTTTTCTACAATTTAAATATCTCTTGTTATCTCGCATAATTAATCAGTAATGAAAATTCAATATCAAAAATTAGTTTACTATATAGTATGAGTAGTATGGAATTCACTTGAAAATAAAAAATCAACAAGTAAAATATTTTTTCCTAAGGTAACATTAACTTTCTATTAATTTAAATTTTAAAAATTACACATATTAGGTACATTAAGACTATCATGTTATAAACTTAATTGTTTTCTACAAATTAAAATTTATTTTTCAATCTTGCACAACCATTAAAAACAGCAAGAAAAATATAATATTCAGCATTAACTTATAAATCTTCTTAATCAACAATTTCAAAAAATGTAATAAATAGAAAGGCTTCTTTATTCTATTTCCATTACTCGCTGTTTAGTCAACCTGTAAACAAATATATCTTATAAAAATGTTGTTATATATGTTTACTTAATATATTTTTTTGTCAGTTAACTCAGGACTTATGATTCCAGTCTTGCATGTTGCATTTTGTGTAGTGTTATATAGATTTGCATTGTAAATTATATAATGGGGTCGAAAAAACAATTGGTTACATTTATAAAAGGGAGTGAAAGAAGCCTACACTATTCTCCAGAGAAAGCTTCTCATATTATTCAGGATTTTTTCACAAGAATCAAGTTTTTGATATAATCTTGAATTTATGATATTAATTTTGTAAAAAACCACAACTTTTACAATGAAAGAAATATATTAAAATATGTTTAAAATTTGATTCTTTCAGTCTACCTTGTTAGATGATTTGTCATGGAGATATGTATGTAAATAAATACTTACACAGTGTTCCATTGTTTTCCTTTCTTCCTCTAGAAACTATAATGTATGAAGTATTTGTAGAATATATGGTGTTATATTATGCTTTCCCAATATTAAAGACTTTAATCTTTGGTGCTACAAGTCTAGTCCATGAATCCACCATGGTGACAAAGTTAATTTATGCTTATTACTTCTTATCCTGAAAAGAAAATCATAATTATTTTTAATAACCTATATAGGCTTTTAAAAAATATAAGTATAAAGAAGTACACTACTTACGTTTTATTTTGTGTTCCCATTTCACATACCTAACACAATTTAATTTTGTACTAGAATCGGAAGAATGATGATGATTTTAGGATGTGAGAACCAAACAGTATAAATCAATAATTCCTTGTACGTAATGGTTAGATAATTAATTAATTTATAATTAATTACAAAATACAAATTAGTTAAAGTACAATACTTTTTGACGTAATGTAAATAAACTTTTAATTTTTCGTATAGAGAAAATAATTCTACGAATTCTCGTGCTACTCAGTGTTACCAACTCTATTCAAAATTACAACTACTTACAAGGTTTTCTACAAAATTCAGTAGAAAACTAAATGTAAAATAAAAGGTTAATTTAAAGCTGGTGCTTATTTTGTATTATTTAATGTTACTATTAATAACATATACTCGGGAAAAATAATACATAAAAACATATTATAATAATCAAAATATTAATTAATCAATCAAAAATAACAAAAAAATCGAGTGTAGCTCACACTCGTTTTTTCGTTAGAAGTAAATGTAAGAAGACAAAATAAAATAAAATTTATATACTCTTTGAGTAAGTCTTTGAATCAAAGAGAGATAAACTGACAAGTCGAAGAAAAATGTTTTTCGTTCTTGAGATGTAAATCACAGACCTTGGTCCCACAAACTAACTTTTTTTTGATTAACAACAAGCTGAATATTTGTGAAAAGCTTCATTTTGACGAGACAACCGTCTTTTCTATTTTCGAAAAATCTCGAATCGGGTAACTAATAAAGTTAATGCTGCAAAGATATTGGGTTCGGTAAATAATAAATATTTATTAATAACAATAATTATTTTTCGACTTTAATCGCTTGATTATATTATGAAAACTACGATGAAACTTTTGTCCTACATATTTGATGATTTTTCTGAGAATCCCACTTATGAGATTTTTAAATTGATATTAATCAATTTAAAAATAAACTAATTTTCTCACAACAGCTTGTTAATTATTATTGTAATTCAACGGTAACTTTGTCATACACGTAAAGTGGAAACTTTTCTTAGTCTGACACTCTAAAGTTTCCCTATTTTATCTATCTTTATTAGTTACCCGATTCGAGATTTTTCAAAGATAGAAAATATGGTTGTCTGGTCAAAACGAAGCTGTTCACAAAAATTCAGTTTGTTCTTGGAGACCACGGTCTAACAGGTTGGATTGCTTGCATCTGGCTGATTTTTGGAGCTATTAATAGATAACATTATTTGTAACATAAAATACTGTGAATTGTATTCTGTTCTATCTTATTTTCTAGTTGGCATAATACTATACATTTATGTTTGTTTATCGTAATGCATTTTCGTGTCATTGTCAAATCACAACAATTCTATGGAAGTTTCTCATCAAAAAAATTAATCAAAAATGTTGATTGATTAGTCTAAAAGAAGATGTTAATTTACTCAATAATGTTAGAATTATAATTGAAAGGAATAATTATAGTGGAAAAAAATAGCTTGTTAATAATAATTGTTACGCACTTTTACGCATAATTAGTTACGCAGTTATACATTCAGAAATAAATACACGCTGGCATCTTAATTGCCCTTTACATTAAAACATATTATGAATCATAATTCATTGTTTCAGTTTTAAAGAATAAAAAACTAGTTTTGATGGTCAAAACTAAAAAGAGAGAATAATTCAAAAACCTGTAAAATATCTTTAATTACAATTGTAAATAGGTACGGCTACACTAGGCTTTGGTTATATTTCCTTCGACTCTGACAAAGAAGAGAAATGATGACAGGAAGTTATAAATGTAAACAAAAGCTCATAATGATTAACACAAGTTAAATGCACCAAAGGTGTATCTTAAAAATCAGAATTAGTATAATATCTATGTCTTCTAGTGACAACATTTATTTCTCTATTCGAGTAAACTTTTTGTTTAATTTATCTCTGACGTTTTAAATGTTTATCGTGGCATGCTTAATAACGTCCATCGAGATATTAATAAATGTCAAGCAAACGTCACTTTCTCGATCGATATATATCTCGGGGTGCTTATCCT
Organism: Apodemia mormo; assembly: GCA_036924255.1. NCBI lineage: Eukaryota > Metazoa > Arthropoda > Insecta > Lepidoptera > Riodinidae > Apodemia > Apodemia mormo. The sequence continues at coordinate 2,939,621 of JAUPFN010000006.1, read as the reverse complement.
AAGCCTGCTGGTTAAATTTTGATTGGTGTGAGTGCGCGTGTTTAATTCAAGTGTTTAGTATTTAGCAAAATCACGCGAAGACAGCCGTTGATTAGTGCGAGTGATTAGTAAACAGCATCTATTCACTTTTACTACTTTGAACACTCGCACTCGCACTAATCAAAGTGTAACGGGGACCTAAACTTCCTGTGAATTATAAAACGATACAAGATTCAACATTTAAAATTAACGTTAAATATTTATATTATACTAGCTGCAGCGTGCAGCCCGCTGCATTATAAGAGTTTTTGGCGAATCCCGCGGGATCACCTAATTTTTCCGGGATAAAAAGTAGCCTATGTGCAGGTCATTATCTACCTGTGTGCCAAATTTCATTCAAATCCATTCAGTAGTTTTTGCGTGATTGAGTAACAAACATCCATCCAAACATCCAAACTTTCGCATTTATAATATTAATATAGATATAGATTTGCTAAGTAATAAATGGCTGGCTATTAAACTAATGGCTATTAGCCATCCATATTAATATTACAAATACGAAAGTCTGTTTCTAATGTCTGTTTATCTGTTAAGCTTTCCTGGCTAAACGGCTGGTCGGTTATGATGAAATTTGGCATGAATATAGTTGAATATCCGGAGTCAAACATAGGCAATTTTTTCATAATTTTTTTTCGATGACCCCTTAGAGGATGAAATTGGGGAAGAAACTTCGACGACGTGTTAAGCTACCCGTGAGCGAAGCTTCGGGGTAAGCTATATATCTATTTGCTTTCAATTTGTTAACTTAATAAATACGATTTGCCGTTTCAATATTAATCCTGAGTAGAAAATTACCAACAGGCGTTCCATAGTGTTCGAGCCCGCATAGATGAGATATTTCCTAGTTTTTTAGAATTGCTATCGTGGAAATATCAAGAATCCCGAGATAATTAAAATATATTGCATTCTTCATAGAACAGGAACGTTGGAAGACAGACGTGTCACCTTACGTGGTTTTTTCCGCCACTATTATTGAATTGAATCCTGAATGTTCTATAGTAAAATCAGCCATATTTATTTATACAGGCTGACTAGTAAAAGATAGTACATATTACGCTTAGTTCGGAGTAACACTCCCAGCATTAGATTTCTTTTTATTTTAGATCAACTCATTATTGAAATATTTTCATTCATTTGTGTAACCCAATAGAAAAAAGCATAAAAACAGATGGTTTTTCTGATACCTGAAAAAAGACACAAACATGGCCTACAAATAACAACACAGACCACAAAAATACTAATAAATACGTTGTTTAGGCGGAAAACGTGTAGCAATATGAGCGATATTGCTTGTAAATGTCAAAGGCCTATAGATAATTTTTTTGTCTGAATCCAAGGCTTAAGTGCTATCCCTGGAGTGATTTTATCGCACCGACAAATACTACAACTCTATAACTACACTGACTCTTATACTATCAAGTGAGCATTACGAGTTGTGCAATTTTAGATTTTTTTTTAAATTCTTTACTTATGACAGTATTATAATTGGTGCTTAAATTCTATACTCTTATGTACTTTCCTTTCCTAGGTAGTGGTAAGTAATATTCTATAAAATTGTAAGTGGCCAGTTCAAAATTAATGTATAAACTTTAATTATTACTTAACAAATTTATTTTAAAAAATGAAATTTATTAAAGAAATGGTATTAATCTATACAAATAAATAAAATTGGAGTGTATGTTTGTAATTTTAAAATAACCGCTTTTTACTAAATGCATATAGATGTATACACGGTACATATACCAAAATAACATTTTTTACAATTTGTTGTCTGTCTGTTTGTCGGTCTGTATAGTATAGCTGTCTGTTGGTTTCGGCTAATCTCGGGAACGGCTGGACCGATTTTGACGGGATTTTTACTGGCATATATCTAATGTGATAAGCAATAACTTAGGCTACTTTTATTTCGAAAATTGTCCACGCGGGCGAAGTCGCGGGCTCAGCTAGTAATGAATAAGATTGAAAATATTATGTTTTTAGATAGGTATGAAATTTATGTATATTTTTGCATGTCAGTTTTGACAAAATGTGAATGGAAACAATGTTTAAATATGTAACATATTATCTACCCATATTCTTGCAAATAAATAAATTATTATTATGATTATTATTACAAAACTGTCAATAATCCACTCGAAATATAACGTTCTCATGAATGGAATAATATAAATAAAAACAGTTTTTAAAGTATTCCCATCTAATCGTTACTCGATGCTGTATTTGAAGAAACTAACGTTCACGGCAACGCATCGCGTTTATTTCTATTTCGGATTTACTCTTCGTTAAAATGTCGTTCATCCTCTCGTGTTTTTCTGTAAAATGTTAGATAAATTCCCTAGTTAGTTTGTAAAATGAAATTGTAAAAAAATATGAATATCATTCTCTTTGTCCGGTTCGTTAAAAATGATGTATAGAGCGTTTTTACATTCTGTTACAATAAACTGATAGTCTATAATACGATGCAAGAATAAAGTATCATCATAATTGTTTGTTCGCGAAGCAGGCAGGCAGAACAGAGTGCTAAGTGTGAGTTTTTCTTTGTGAATTTGTATGTGATTTGTACAGCGCCACCTAGTGGTAAACGTGAGAAACCAGTTTACCACTAGGTGGCGCTGTACAAATCACATACAAACTCCTAGTAAGCTCCAAACGCGCTCACGATCGAATGCGAAAAGAAAAACTCACACTTAGCACTCTGATATACAATGCGAATCTAGAAGGATGTAGGTATCGGGGAAGACGAAGACTGGCGTACCATGATCAGAGTGCTAAGTGTGAGTTTTTCTTTTCGCATTCGATCGTGAGCGCGTTTGGAGTTTACTAGGAATTTGTATGAGATTTGTACAGCGCCACCTAGTGGTAAACGTAAGAAACCAGTTTACCACTAGATGGCGCTGTACAAATCACACACAAATTCCTAGTAAGCTCGAAACGCGCTCACGATCGAATGCGAAAAGAAAAACTCACACTTAGCACTCTGATTGATCGAGTACTGGCTGAAGGTGGTGTCAAGTCTTCGCAACTAGCCTGTGTGTATGAAGAGAGTAGTGACTGTGGACAAGCCTGCAAGGATCGTGATGTATGACACTCGGTTCTTTCTACCTACCCGTAAGAAATCTGGGGTGAAGAGTGAACCGAACGTCCATAGATGTTCCAGTTAACAATTTTATCGCTTGTGGTAAACTGGTTTCTCACGTTTACCACTAGGTGGCGCTGTACAAATCACATACAAATTCCTAGTAAACTCCAAACGCGCTCACGATCGAATGCGAAAAGAAAAACTCACACTTAGCACTCTGATTGATCGAGTACTGGCTGAAGGTGGTGTCAAGTCTTCGCAACTAGCCTGTGTGTATGAAGAGAGTAGTGAATGTGGATAAGCCTGCAAGGATCATGATGTATGACACTCGGTTCTTTCTGCCTCCCCGTAAGAGATCTGGGGTGAAGAGTGAACCGAACGTCCATAGATGTTCCAGTTAACAATTTTATCGCTTGCAACTTGCGATGCAAGCGATATAATAGTTGCGACCGAGACCAACAGCCTTTAAGTAAACTCAAAGCCAACAGCTTTACGCGTTCATTCAAGGCACGTAGATGTCAATAAATCTCGATAAGCTTACCTAGAAAACACGTCAATAATTTTTATTGCGATCTCTAAAACCTGCCTAATATTTAACCACCATCATAAAATTAATACCTAGTGCGTGTTAAGTTTAATTTATTGCGTTTTATGCAAACATTCAAATTAAGAGAACTCGGGGTGTCCATACACACATTATACATAAAACTACTCCTTTAAATTACGAGTTAATTTTACAGTTAATGATTCCTACAAAAACCTGACCTAAGAATTGTCATACAATATTTTATATCGATAACACTTGTACTGTTTCACAATATTTTTTTTGTGAAACAGTACTTTATTGTGAAACAGTACAAGTGTTATCGATATAAAATATTATATGAAAATGGAGTTTCACCAAGTGCCGACGATAAAGAGTGTTGAATATACCTAAGAATTGATATACGACCTTTTTTTAAAACATAAGTTTTCTTTAAAACATTTTCCATTTTTTATACGCGTTTTTCCTACTCCGTGCTACACGTGCTCTCAATGTAGGTATAACTTATGCATGTGGCATTAGACCTCGCTACAAGATAGCAACGCACCATTAACATCTCTGGTGTCTATAGGCGATGGTTGACTCTTTCCATCAGGAGACCCATCTGCTTGTTTGCTATCTTATGATATAAAAAACCACAGTATATGACGTAGTTAATATCGACAATTTTGCGTTTTGTTTGTTTTTCGCAGACAAAAAGAATGTGCGTATTTTTGCGTGATTTGACGATATTTTCTATTGAAAAAAAATATCAAAAAATCTATATTAAATTTTGTGCAGAGTCCACTTAAGCCAAAAAATATTTATAATTAAACAAGCTCTTCACAATTAGCCAAAAAGATTTTAATATAACTGATAATAAAATAATTATTTAATATGTTATTAGCAATATTATTATTTTCTAAAATCGGAATCGTATAATGACATAATATGTCCTTTGCAGTTTAGATCAATATGAAATTATCACAAGATACCTAATACAAAGCACCTACCAAATGTAATCCAAAACACGAAATTTAATTGAATTGCAAAAGCAAAGGCAAACGCCTCTTCCCGTAAAGCCAGACCACAGAGTAAACACACCGAACATTCCTGTCACGTGTGACTCGCTCTCGCACACCGAACGGCAATATTGAATCTGCTTTACACGTCGGCCCGATACACCGCCGCATTTATAACACCTGTATTCAGCTTAATAATATCAAGATCGATCACATTAGCCATAATCGTAAAGGAAAATCATCTTTCTGTGCTTATATTTTCTAAAAACTATTTTAAACAAAGAAAAAATTTGACACGACTAAATTTGAACCTTGGTTAAATGGTTTGCTATTAATCCGGGCATGCTTTTGTAATGTGTAAGTTGTTAGTACCATACCATCGTGTGAGATTTTCATGAACTCTACCACCTAGTAGTGTAGTGCACCGATATCATGTGGCGCAACAAAAGTAAAAATTATATTCTTACTATGGTTTTGGATGGCTCGTTACGACACCAGTAGCAGGAGTAACACCATCACGCCGCGTCCGCGTCTGCGACTGTTCCCCCCTACCCGTGCACCCGAGACAACCATGTTGTTACCACAGATTAAACAACAAACACTACAGTCATGATAATAGTGACTCGTATATACAATCGTTTGCCTGCTACAAATTGCCTGGCAGAATGGCATATGTTCTATTCTTCAATAGGGGCCCAGATCCAGAACAAAAGCGATTCTAGTCGTAACAGATAAAACATAGTAGCTACTAGATTACCTAGTTGTATATCGCAAATCACAATTTCAATCGATTTTTATGGATACACTTAACTTACTCTACATACTAATCAACAAAACAGGTGTGATATGTCCTACGAAGATAATTGAAGTAATTCTATGTATGCGCATTAGTTAATAACTTTATATATTACACTAATTGCTTGCTTATGCCAATAATAACATTCTATCAGCTGCTGTGCTCGCAAGATTGTTCAATCTAATCAAAACTTGAAGAAAGTTGTGAGTTGTGACACAAACTTATACCGCAAACATACTTTACTTTTTCATAAGTTAGAAAACAGTCAGAAATAGATAGCCTTCTGTATGTACTCGTATATATCATTGGATAGCAGTCAATCGTCGCCTATAGACACCTAAGACGCGTCTCTTCCCTTCTACGTATGTTTTAGGTATGACGGGCTTTAACACGCTATTGTTGCGAAGAAATGTAACACTATTACTTTATATTTGGCGTATATTGTCAGACAATATTAGCTTGCTATCAATCCTGGAACGTATATTTTTAACGTGTGTAATAAGGTATTCAATTTAGGTATCTAGGTCTGTTCTGTTTGCCTTTGGCCAGAACAAGCATTGAGTATAATAATCCAGTTTCGCGTGCTTTACGAATGATCAACGATATTGCTCGCTCAGTTGAAAGCGAAGTGGATATTTTTCACTCCAAAGAGCAGATAGTTAAGAAATGTGCCATAAAACACTTGGAACGGTCGTCATAAACCAATTGATTAAGTACTTCACACATGTATGGCTTGGAATTTATATTTCCTGTAATGTGAATGATGTGTTTTTATAAATAAATAAAATAAATAATATGTTAATGGTGCGTTGATGGCGGTGTAGCCGGATGGCAATGCCACATGCAAAGTCTACCGGCTACTTTACAAATCTAACCAACTGCAGTTCTATCAGGCAGGACGTAAAAGACAATCGATTGGCTATATGTGTACTACCAATGAGAATAAGTGCTAGAGTTTTGCAACGTCTCGCCCGGGTGTAAAGAGATATATTGATAGATTAGACGAGCCTTACGCGCATATATAAGCGAAAATGTCTCGTTGGTAGAATGGATCACCTGCCATTACATCAGGCAATTCGTAAGATGTGAACGATTGACTATACTTTACACTACCATTTTGACTTCAACGTCTCGCCGGGGTTTTGGCAACACTGCCTTTACTATTCCTGCCGCAATAGCGTCAATGCTTTTCATTGGCGTGATCCGATTATGAAAATAAGGTAGCGGGTAACCTTATGTAATAGGTATTAACATCTGTTGTCTATAAGCGATGGTTGTATCATTCCATAATATAGCAAACAACAATCTATACATATAATAAAATCGTAGGAAAGTCAAGTCAATGCAAGTCCGGAGTAAACTCAAAAAGTACTGCATGGATTTACTTCAAATTTTGCATGAATATTACTAACAGGTCGGATCGACATATAGGCTACATATTATCACGCTATCACCTACGGGGGAGGAGCTGTGCGGAGTAAACGAGGTCCACGCGAACGAAGTCGCGGGCAACAGCTAGTCTTTTAATATAAATAAATTGGTAAAGAGCGTGTTGAGCCACGTGCAATATAGGGTTTCGATGTTGCTACAAAATAATGTTGAACCATGAAATCTTTTATTATTTCATACTATGACCATTTAACCTATTTAACGTCAATGACGGATATATCCGCACCACAGGCCTACCGCCTATAAAAACTTCAACGATTACATTTTATAAATTGGTCGACTATAACTCGAAAACTTATAAAGCTTTCTAAGCCGTGATAGTTTTCCTTTTAATTTCATTATATTTACAACTACCGTGAATTTTTCCACACCCTCGACACCGTTTAGCTGGAGGAAGGGGGGGGGGGGGCTTGACACTAACAAAAATTAGTACCTTAAAGCTTAATATTTCAAAAACCTTAAAAACAACAAAGAAAAATATCGACACGCGGGATTTGAACCTGCGACCATTTCCCTAAAGCCGTGACGTTCTTCCACTGAGCTAGTGTCGACAGGCTCGACGCGGCGACATTCTTCTTAGTTATATGATCGATTACGTCGATTGTACTGATCGCTAGCTATACAGGGAATACATATAGGGAAATGGTCGCAGGTGCAAATCCTGCGTGTCGATATTCTTCTTTGTTGTTTTTAAGGTTTTTCCAGTTTCCCAAGCACGTGGTGAGTGCTATAACACAAAAATAATTAGAAACACGAAAGTACTGATCAAAATTTGTTATGACACAACAACAACATTATTAAAAATCCCACATCCCACACTATATGGTAAACGAGAAAAAAAAAACATTTTACATTTAAAGGAGCTACTCTAAAAAAATATTTTTCAAAATTCTATATTAACACTTTGTTGCCTTGACAAATATGTATTTTCATGCTAAATTACAGTTTCAAGTGCTAAGGATCTCCGAACTAGACTGCGGACGGACGGACATAGTGAAACCATAAGTAGGGGCGGATCTACTTAAGGGCTTTTTGGGCTGCAGCCCAGCGCCCCGAAGTAAAAAGGCCCCGGAATTCCACTAAAAAAGGTAGATGTAGTGAAAAAGAAAATACAATCCGACCATTGACTTGACGATGAATTGAATTTGGTGGCGGGCTACAAATAACTCCGTGTGAGCGACTGTTGCATATAAATAAAAAAATAATGTCTTACTTTTTTATAATTTATTTTTAACATTACTTTATTTTTAATAGAAAGCAATGTGTTGACTTCATGGTAATAAGTAAAGAAATCAGGAAGGCCCCTAAGTAGAATTAGCCCAGGGCCCCACAATTTAAGACTGACTATAAGGGTTTCTAATTTACTTCCAAACCCTTAAAAAAGGAAAGAACATACGTTTAGTACACATGTTTCTTCTTAATAACGCATACGCTTTAGGTGATCTTATATAATTGTTTTTTTCTGGAATCGGAGCGCGATCGCGAAGCGTAGGTATGAAAAATCAAATACATATTTCAGTTTGACTTCTGTCCCTATTTATTTTGTGTCTTTATACTTATTAGAGCGTAATTTTTATTTTATTGTTCGTTTACGTATTTCAAGTTTCAACTGCAATTGACAAAATAATATTAAATTAATAGTTTATATTCTTGTATTAAAAAAAGTATTGCATGCCAATTAGTAGTTACAACGTAACTACACCTGTAAATATTCTACTGTATTTAAATTTTATATCATTTTAAGAGAACCTCTGCTTGGTACTTTTTCTACAATAATTTACTTTGTTAGGATTTTGGATTAAAAATTGTTTGCATTTATATGGGTCTCCTAATGGAAAATGTCAACCACCGCATATAGACACCAAAAATTTTAATTTTCTGGCGAGGTCTAATGCCATTTGCATAAGTTTACCGGCTACATTACCCTCTAAACCGGAACACGACAGAGACAAGCACTGACGCTATTGCGGCAGGAATAGGCAAGGCGGTGGTACCAGACCCGGGCGAGACAATGCAGAACTCTACCACTTAGTCATAAATAAACGATAAAAATATAATAAAAAGAGAATATTTTTTACTACATAGTAAACCTCAACAAAATTAGTTTAGTAATCACAGAAATCATCTAATCCGTGTTAGTAATATTCAAAAAAATATTGTCACCGCACGTTGTACTACGAGTCTAGACGCGAGCTTAGTAAATTGTTGCTGTTGTAAGCAATGAACTTCTATGCGCTGTGCTGGGAGTCCGTACTAAACATTTTTATTGAATACCTAGCTGCAGCGTAACGCTCACTGCATTATAAAAGTTTTGGCGAATCCCTCGGGATCACCTATTTTTTCCGGGATAAAAAGTAGCCTATGTGCCATTCCAAGTCATCGTCTATCTGTATGCCAAATTTCATTCAAATCCATTCAGTAGTTTATGCGTGATTGAGTAACAAACATCCAAACATCCATCCAAACATCCAAACTTATAATTAAATATAACTAGCTGCAGCGTGCAGCCCGCTGCATTATAAAAGTTTTTGCCGAATCCCGCGGGATCACCAAAATTTTCCGGGATGAAAAGTAGCCAATGTGCTGTTCCATTTCATAATCTGTGCCAAATTTCGTTCAAATCCGTTCAATAGTTTTGGCGTGATTGATTAACAAACATCCATCCATCCATCCATCCATCCAAACACCCAAACTTTCGCATTTATAATATTATAATTAGTATAGATATAATATAGATTACCATTACCTTATCTATATTATATAATATAATATAGATAAGGTCAATATTTAAGTACCTATTTTTTACATATTCGTTATCAGAATCAAATATGACTCTCCTTCAGTATAAACAATCTTTCATCAGTCAACCTCTAGATGACTATTCCATTCATTGAATGAACATCCTGTTGACTGTACTTTGCTTCTTCACATCCAATCAAAGGCGTTTCTTCACTCGATCGACTGCAATCAGACTCTTCGCTTGACTGATTCCCATTACAAACTTTTGTTACTAACTGCAAGCAGCGTCGCCAACAATGCCAACAGTCTTAAACATTTCGGAATTTTGCGAGTTTGTCTCGCTGTTGTAATAGGGCAGTTTATTCTGCGATTTCATATTCTTTTTTGAATGTAATTTTCGTTCGTCGGCGTTTGATTAAACTCTATTTTAATGTAATATCCATATTAATTTTATTAATTTTCCCGTGATGGTACGGGCTCCTTTGAAAAATAGGTCAACTGCCGTTCTGCCAGGCAGGTCATAAAACGCGACCGATTCGCTATGTGAGTCACTATCATCGTGGCTAGTAGGTGGTAGGGTTCTGAATTGTCTCGCCCGGGTCTGGTACAACCGCCTCACGTATTCCTGCCACAATACCTTCAATGCTTCTTCAATAATTTTAACGCAATTAAATACTTTATTTAATACTTTATTGTACACAATTAAAAGAGAAGTAGTACATAGAGACTTATTAAAAACAAACTGTACAATGGGCGAGCTTATCCCTAATAAAAGAGATTTCTTCCAGCTGACCCGAATAAAAGTAAACACAAAAATTATTGAAATGTTAAAATAGTGTACAATAATCATAAAACTAGATACATATGAATATAACAATCTTGACACATTAAATTTATCCACATAATATTTAAAAGTGAACAACAATCGATGGAAATGAAAGAAAAAATAAAAAATACTATGTAGACCCAGCAAGAAAGTGTTCTCTTAGACTCTTTTTGAAAATTGGAAGAGATTGACTCATACGAATCTTGGGCGGTAGTGAGTTCCATAACCTGACAGCTTGGACATGGAAAGAATTTGATAAAAAATTTGAACCGTGTGGGGGACATTTTAAAAGGGCAGTAACACTTAATCTACAAGGTGATCCAGGTGGATGCAAGAAAGAAAACCCATCACGCAGATAGCTTGGTGCATTAGGATTAAACAGAATATTAAAAAGAAGACAAAGAATATGAGTGTTCCTACGCAGCCGTATTGGAAGCCATTTAAGTTGAACTCTAAAGTTAGAGACATGGTCATACTTCCGTAAACCAAAAATAAACCTGATACAGAGATTCTGCAGCCTCTCTAATTTGTTCACCAGTTCTTCAGTAGCATCAATAAAACAAACATCCGCATAATCGATGATAGGTAGTATGAGGCTCTGCATTAGTAATATCTTTGTTTTAAAAGGCAAATAATTTTGTAAGTGTTTTAGAGAGTGCAGAGCAAAGTGAACTTTTTTACTTATGCTGTTAATGTGCAAATCCCATGATAAATCGTTTGAAATTGTTACACCCAAGTAACTGACCGAGTTTGATCTTGGAATAACTGTGTTATCATAAACAACCTGAGGAAGGTTTATGTTACCAAGGATTTTGCACATATACCTACTGCCTACAATTAAAACCTTGGACTTCGATGGATTGACAGTAAGCCCAAAAGCTTTTGCCCAAGCGTGAATCCTTTCAAGATCTAAATTTATCGAGTCAATAGCCTTGGCCACATCCATGACACTGAAGTGACGATAGATTTGCAAATCGTCTGCATATAAATGAAAGCTAGAAGAGATAACTCAGTTAGAGGTTTCAAAATCGGTTCATAAATGACCGAGTTATGAAGTAACAAACTTAAAAATCGAACAAATAAGAGCACACGGGCAGTATACCCTCAATAAACAGAAAAAGAATTTTCAAAATCGGTTCATAAATGACAGAGTTATGAAGTAACAAACTTAAAAATCGAACAAATAAGAGCACACAGGCAGTATAACCTCAACAAACAAAAAAAGAATTTTCAAAATCGGTTCGTAAATGACCGAGTTATGAAGTAACAAACTTAAAAATCGAACAAATAAGAGCACACGGGCAGTATACCCTCAACAAACAGAAAAAGAATTTTCAAAATCGGTTCATAAATGACCGAGTTATGAAGTAACAAACTTAAAAAAACGAACAAATGAGAGTACACGGGCAGTATACCCTCAACAAACAGAAAAAGAATTTTCAAAATCGGTTCATAAATGACCGAGTTATGAAGTAACAAACTTAAAAAAACGAACAAATGAGAGTACACGGGCAGTATACCCTCAACAAACAGAAAAAGAATTTTCAAAATCGGTTCGTAAATGACCGAGTTATGAAGTAACAAACTTAAAAATCGAACAAATAAGAGCACACGGGCAGTATACCCTCAACAAACAGAAAAAGAATTTTCAAAATCGGTTCATAAATGACCGAGTTATGAAGTAACAAACTTAAAAAAACGAACAAATGAGAGCACACGGGCAGTATACCCTCAATAAACAGAAAAAGAATTTTCAAAATCGGTTCATAAATGACCGAGTTATGAAGTAACAAACTTAAAAAAACGAACAAATGAGAGTACACGGGCAGTATACCCTCAACAAACAGAAAAAGAATTTTCAAAATCGGTTCGTAAATGACCGAGTTATGAAGTAACAAACTTAAAAATCGAACAAATAAGAGCACACGGGCAGTATACCCTCAACAAACAGAAAAAGAATTTTCAAAATCGGTTCATAAATGACCGAGTTATGAAGTAACAAACTTAAAAAAACGAACAAATGAGAGTACACGGGCAGTATACCCTCAACAAACAGAAAAAGAATTTTCAAAATCGGTTCATAAATGACCGAGTTATGAAGTAACAAACTTAAAAAAACGAACAAATGAGAGTACACGGGCAGTATACCCTCAACAAACAGAAAAAGAATTTTCAAAATCGGTTCATAAATGACCGAGTTATGAAGTAACAAACTTAAAAATCGAACAAATAAGAGCACACGGGCAGTATACCCTCAACAAACAGAAAAAGAATTTTCAAAATCGGTTCATAAATGACCGAGTTATGAAGTAACAAACTTAAAAAAACGAACAAATGAGAGCACACGGGCAGTATACCCTCAATAAACAGAAAAAGAATTTTCAAAATCGGTTCATAAATGACCGAGTTATGAAGTAACAAACTTAAAAAACGAACAGTCGAACTGATAGTAGTAATAGTATCTTCACGCCCATATCCCCGAAGTAGTAGACAGAGGTACAACAAGAGCACCCACAATTAGTCGAAGATACTTAGTCCCACAATATGATAGGTGAATAGGATAGCCTATCGTCAATCGAGCACTTTTTCCAAATCTCGAGCAACGTTGTTTTTGTTTGTCAGAAAATTGAAGAAACACATTTCCGAATGGCCCGACCAGGGAATCGAACCCAGAACATCATATGATCAACTCCAACACGAGACCACTAGACCACAAAGGCCGAACTGATAATCTCTTCCTGTTGGGAAGTCTAGCCTAACACGGGGAAATTTCTAAATCGATTGTTTTTGTTGAATCTGAAAAATTCAATCGCAAACAGCATGAAAGCGGTTGCTGATATGTGTACTTTAGTTCGGTGTCCTAATTCAATACGGCTTAGTTTCAATCGGTCGTCGACGGTGCAACGACGTGACGGGAATAGTGCGGCGACTTACCAACCGTAACGAACTTGTGACACGGTTTTTGTTTTATTTAGGTTAAAAAGTATCTTTACGAACGTATCCCGAAGAAGTAGACAGAGGTATAACAAATGCACCCATGATTAGTCATAGATACGTCTTAGTCTCATAATGTGATAGGTGGAAAGCCAACCGGACACATCTATCTATACATATAATAAAATCGTAGGAAAGTCAAAACTGTACATTGAATATTTTTTTAAAAGAATACTTGGGGCGTGATCTACAATCGATACCGAAGCCAAAAATATAGTTTTTAGATTTTTTATCTGTTTGTTTGTTTATCTGTTTCTCTGTTTGTCTGTATGTATGTCCGAGGTAAACTCAAAAAGTACTGCATGGATTTACTTCAAATTTTGCATGAATATTACTAACAGGTCGGGTCAACATATAGGCTACATATTATCACGCTATCCTCTACGGGGTAGGAGCTGTGCGGAGTAAAAGAAGTCCGCGCGGATGAAGTCGCAGGCAACAGCTAGTGTCCTATAAAATACGAAAGTTTGGTTAAATTCATCATAACATAGCAAACAAACAGATAGCTGTCATGACGGAAAGAGTAAACCATCGCCTGTAGACACCGAAGATGTTAATAATGCGTTTATATCCTTGCCACTCGCATAAGTTTACCGTTACCTTACCCTCCAAACCGGAACACGACAGTGACAAGCACTGCCGCTATTGCGGATGGAATAGGTAAGGTGGTGGTATCAGACCTGGGTGAGACAATGCAGATTTTTACTGAAGACAGTAATGACTCGCATAGCCAATCGTTCGCCTCTTACTAAAACTAAACTAAACTACTAAACTGCCTACCCCAACGACAGACAGCCTTTTTGCAAAGGGAGCCCGGACCGACACAGGTTGATAATTTATTTTGTTCAATATCTTCAAAACTATCTTTCAGAAAATTATTTTAAAAATTGTCTTTAATGACATTGTTTATATCAATAGATAGCAAACCATCGTCTATAGACACCAAAGATGTTAATGATATGTTTATATTGGTTGTGGCGAGGTGGAGACACAATGTTAAAATTATTTTATTTACGTCACTTATTTGTTTTAAGTAATTGTGGTTAATATAACGCATAGATGTACTCTATATATACTCCAGGTACGCTATATATGTTATACGCTATATATACTCAAGGAAAATAGTATACGCTGCGTACGCTATTTAGATTCGCATTCGGCGCTATAACGCCGCGCTATATACCTAGCGGCTAGCGTAGGTCGTAATTATAACTTTATACAAAATTACGAACTACGCGATGTAACGATTAGCGTGCTAGATTATAAACGCTGGACGTTATAACGCGGGCTATCTGAACCGACTCACACGGTCCAGTTATACGTTATAATATAGTCTATAACGTAGCGCACTAAAAAATATAGTTTATAGTTTATAACGCGTTATAATAAAATCGTTTATTTGAATAATATTAGTTTTAGGACCACACACAACAATACAGCGTCCTAGCTAGTCTTATAGACGAAGAATTCGTTGTTGCCCCGCGCTAAATGCGCAATGCCTCGTCTCGTTCCATAGATAGTCCATATTAATGATGGTTAATATAAACTGTAGCGCCATATTACTGCGCGCTACGTATACTCAACGTAAAGAGTGTGCTATATAGATTCCCATCGGCGCTATAACATTACGCCATGCTTTATACCTAGCAGCTAGCGTAGGCAGTAGTTATAACTTTGTAACATCCAAGACGCGTAAGTCGGCCGGGATAGCGCGCGATATATTATAACGTCATACAGCGAATGCTAGCGCGCGGTGACTAAGCGTATAAACTATAAGCTGTTATAAGTTATAACGTCTAGCGTCAACGGTCTAGACTCACGAACGTTGCGATAACTTCATATCATAGTCTTCCAGCCACAATTTATAATATAGTCTATAACATAGAGCGCTAAAAAATATAGTTTATAGTTACGCTATTATAAAATAGTTTATTTGAATAATATGGGATTAGGAAAGCCATGCGCCATAATACACCGAGGTCCAGTCTCGCGGGAGACAGCCCTTAGCGCGGCAGGTTATAGCTTATCTTTTAACTATGATTTAGCACTCTGCTCGCCCTAAAAGTTTGGTTCGAAAAATGTTAAGGCGATAGGTAATGCCAAACTACGAAATAGACACCTCTTTGAAAGCCTACTACTGCTAACCGGTTGGTCCAATAATTTAAAAAAAATGCATTATACGTATAATATAATTAAGTTTAAATTTTAAGTTCGTTTTTTCAATTTTTTTTTTATTTTTGAAAAAAATCGAATATCTTTCTTATTTTTACGCAAAAATTTGCTTATAACTTCCAAACTACTGTAACGATTTTGATGATTTTTTCTTTTTATTAAAGACAATTTATTGCTTTATAAAATTTAAGTTCAACATTTTACAAAATCATTATAGTGTGCTATTTATCGATTGTAGATCACGCCTCAAGTATTCTTTTAAAAAACTATTCAACGTACAGTTTTGATATTCCTACGATTTTATTATATGTATAGATTATTCCCCAAGCTTAAGAAATATATATTACATACAAATAAGTTAAGAAATTTATATCTAAACTTACGGAATATATTAAACTTTAAGGTGATATTAAAGCAAACAATACATGTGGTCTCGCTGGTATTTTTTAAGATGCCGTAGTATAGTTACAAATTAAGTTAATTATAACATAGTTAACATCAAATTGAGTTCCAACTACGCAAAGTTATCACATAAAGGATTGTGAATTGTGATGATACGACTATACTTATATTATGAACTAGCCAGCGACTTCGTCCGCACGGACTTCGTTTACTCTGCACAGCCTCACTCCCGTAAGTGATAGCGTGATAATATGTAGCCTATATGTTGACCCGACCTGTAAGTAATATTCATGCACAATTTGAAGTAAATCCATGCAGTACTTTTTGAGTTTACCCCGGACATACATATAGACAAACAGACAAAAATTCTAAAAACTATATTTTTGGCTTCGATATCGAATGTAGATCACGCCCCAAGTATTCTTTTAAAAAAATATTCAATGTACAGTTTTGACTTTCCTACTATTTTATTATATGTATATAGATAATAACATTTTAACTGTGCTTTGTTTGCGTTTCTTGTTTTTATAGTAAAAATTATATGTACGTAAAATATATGTATTGTCTTTTGTATATAAATATATTAGTAATAATTAAATTTATTGAAACAATTTGATTATTATTTTGCTTTGATTGCTAAGCATGTGTTATCATATCGCCCAGGCATTTAATAGCACTGCCTTCCCTATTTCTGCCGTGATAACGTCAGTGCTTGTCAATATCGTGATCCAGTTTGAAAGGTAAGGTAGCCAGTAAACTTATGCAAGTGGCATTAACATCCCACCACACAAGTCTATAGGTGATAGTTTCTCTTATGATGAAAAAAATGTATTTTTGTTTATTGTATAATTTTACATTTTTCAGATTATATTTGTTTGTTTTACTAAATATTCATATGTAATATAATCTGTATAACCTTGTGTAGGTAATTATTTTCTGTATTTGAATAAACAAACCTTCCGCATTAATTTAATTATCGCAAATATAAATAGCCTTTGATCGTTCAGCGTAAAAAGTACTTCATGCAAACACGATTTAATAGGAACGAGCACTTCAGTTGGAATTTGACAAAATTGAGTCCCATTTCACTTTTGGATAATTAATGGAAAACTGACCGCTCGTCGGCACATGTTTAATAATTTTTAATTTTAAAAATAATAATAATTTAATCACCTCATATTTTTATTTAAGCTTATCAAAAAAACAAGTGAATTTCCAAGTTATCCCCACAATCCTCCCTTAATCTTCTAAGAATAAATTATAGAAAAACACTTTTTTCAAAAACAAGCTTTTATTAATTTTTATTTATAAAGAACCAAAAGGTAAAAATAATTTCATTTCAACTGAAAATAAGCCGTTTACATTTTTAACTTTTGGTTGTAATACGGCTTCTCCGTCTGTCTGAAAATCATCGGTTATCATAATTATATATTTTCAAACCCTAAAACTTCATACCATGTAAGTATTAAATATTTGTGTACTGTACTGTGTAATAAACGGCTGGACTGATGTTGACGGGATTTTCACTGGCAGATAGCTGATGTAACAAAGAGTAACTTAGGCTACTTTTATTTTAGCTACCTACTATACATATATACAAATAAACTAAATTGAAGTGTCTGTTTGTAATATTAAAATAACCGCTTTTCACTGCATATGGATGTATGCACGGTACATATACCAAAATATATTTTTTAAAATTTTTGTCTCTCTGTCTGTCTATCTATTTGTTCCAGCTAATCTCGAGAACGGCTGGACCGAATTTGACAGGACTTTCACTGGCAGATAGCTGATGTGATGAGTAACTTAGGCTACTTTTATTTTCGAAATTTTTTCACGCGGACGAAGTCGCCGGTTCAGCAAGTTATAAATGTACATATAACCTAATTTTTTTTAAATTATTCGATATAACAAAATGGCACATTAATACAACAACAAACTAAATAGAAAATAATAATTTGACATAAAACAACAACATAGACTGCCTCGTGGTCCAGGGGTTAGCCTATTCGGCTCAGATCATGAGGTACCGGGTTCGATCCCCGAGTCAAGCAAAAGTATTAGACTTTCTTCGAGGTTTTTCTCTCAGTAACAGTTCGGAGTCTAGTAGGTCCCTTGCCTTGGATGAGCACGTTAATCTTTTGGTCCAGGTTATCACTAGAAATAGTCGATAACATTGTTAACATGTCGATAATACGGCGATAAGGATCACCACTTATCTCGCCAACCGACAAACTGGTGAATCGCGGTGAACCGGAAAGCGTATAAAAGTTCGGTTTACTCTTTCCACCCTGCAAGATAATACTTTATAAATCAAGTTTTCATAATTTTTATTCATTCAAACATATTTATCAAAAATCTTTTATAAATGGTAGCACAACCAAATAGTGCATTAAATTTACTAACATTCAGATTCAAGCCTGAAATAAAATAAAGTACTATTTAGTCATATAAAGCATAAAAATATTTTTCTTTAATGAATATAATATATTTGAAAAAACAAAATTTTAAAAATATTGTAATAATAACATACAAACATACAGTAAAACATTTCTTTATAACTAAAACAAAGACTAGTTAGAATGTGCAAAGTAATTAGTATAATGAGCTTCCGCATTCGTGCTTTACGAGGTAATATGAAAAAAGCAAACACACGGACGCTTCCTAGTGAGCCTTAAAAATATAAACCGAACGATTTTTCGGTTTCGGTTTTATCTTTTTTGTCCAATCATTTCGGTTCAATCGCAAACAATGTTTCTGTTTAAATGCAATAATGTTATGTGTTTCAAAAACGCTTACCGAATTTACCTTAAGTTGTTTGTAATAGATTACATCATTAAAATGTCATGAGTCCAAAAATGCCATTTATTTACATATTTTTTATTATTTCTATTTAATCTACAATCCACTACACTCTGCTTCAACTGTAGATGCTTGGTGAAATTCTTTGTCTTCTCAAACAATAATATACAGTTAAAAATAAAGTTGAAACAATTATAATCCAACCGGTTTTACTTACATACCTTAGCATCATCAAGATATCTATACCTATTGAATAAAAACATTGAAACTGTTTGTTTTATAGGTTATATTTATTGACCAAATAAAACTATTAAACATAAACTATAAAATAAAATAATATAATATCAATAAATTACGCCAATGAAACGAAATAGTTTTATTTGATTTATACTGTATAATTTTACTTCATACAAAAGTGCTTGAATTTATGAAATACATTCAAAACTTTGGAACTGTAAACTGTATTGAATTTTAAGTTTTAGCGATAAAATTATAAAACACAAAAATGGTGCTTGTAATTTATTAAAACATTATTGTAGAGATATTTTAAAATATATTCAAATCTTTCATCGCGTTTGCAAATCTGTACATATAAAAGGATAATTACTTGACTGACTGATATATCGCCGCACAATCGCTGGACCGAGAAGGCTAAATTTTTTTACAGGGGTTGTTCTTATTATGTAGACAAGGAATAAGAAAGGAAATTCATCCCTCAAGATGGAGAAAAGGGGGAGAAATTTTGTATGAAACTCTGTCATTTTTGAGTTTTAATGAATGAAATTTGGTATAAGCCTTTGAAAAAAAAATAATGAAACACGTATTTAACATTTTTTTGAATTCTATCCTTACGGAATAGAATCAGGATTAAAATGGGGCTTTAAAATTTGTATCAAAAATTAACGATTACTGTATTTCTACGAATTCTGAATTATTTAAATTTAATATTTATGTTTTTAATATAATTAAAGAAATATTTATTTTAAATTTTTTTAATTTTCATCCCTTAAAGGGGTAAAAGAACTATTAAATTGTTAGTTATCAAAATTCTTTGAAATTTAATACTTGTCCTCTTCAATCCAGTTAAAGAAACACATATGAAAGGATGTTTTAAGTTTCATCACTTAAAGGGGTAAAAAGGGTGTTAAAATGTGTATCAAGAATTAGTTGTCAATTATTAAAATAACTTGAAATTTTGTGTTTATGCTCTTTAACACAATTTAAGAAATATGGATTTTTGTCTTCTAGATTTGTCTTCAACCTGACTGACTGACATATCAACGCACAGCTTAAACCGCTAGTCCGAGAAGGCAGATTTTTTACAATGGTGGTTTTTATGATGTATACAAGGAATACAAAAGGATTTTTTGAAATCCATCCTCTAAGATGGTAAAATAGGCGGTGAAAGTTTGTGTGAAACTTTCACCCCCTATTTCACCTTACCTATGAAATTTGGTAATTAGCCTTTTCTATGCTTTAAATTGTTGACTTGACTTTAATTGTAATAGAATAGTAAGTTGGTATCTAACAACAAATACATAACAATATAAATAACGATCAATATATCCGTATATGTACATAAAAAGGTTTGATTTCGGTTATGACCGAAACTAAACTAGACCTAGATTCTCTAACAGTTTCGGTTTCGATTCAAAATCTTATTTTTGTCAAACACTAATCAAAACACACTAATAGTTTAAGACATTGATATGTAATTTTAAAGTATTTGTTTTATACGTATTTTTCTCTGCATTGATCCGAGCTCCCTTTAAAGAATACATAATCTTATTCTGTCAGGTAGTTCGTAAAAAGCAAATGATTTGCTATACATGTAGTTACCATCGCCATTTTGTCAACTTAATCCAATTATATACTAGCTATGATACCCAGCTTCGCTCGGGAGTTGATATGAGATTATGCGGTAATTTAAATACATGGGGCATACTAAAAGTTTTGCTATTCTAGCTAATCGGAACTATTTGAATTTCGAATGTTATATTTTTAAAACGTTGCAACCTTCTTAGTAATAAAAAAAACAATTGGGGGAAATTATTTGTCAATTGTTTTTTTATCACACATCAAAGTTCTACGTACGCAACGAAAATGAAATTAAGTCGAAAAGATTTTAGAGCGATGATTTTTTATGATTTTAAAAATTCTCTTTCTCCACTAGACTGTGCCGCTCGTCTTCAAAATGCTTTTGGGAGAGAAGCACCTTGTTTGAGCACCGTAAGGTGATGGTTTGCTGAATTTGAGAGAGGTCGAGTTTCTTTACATGACGAATTACGTGAAGGGCGGCCTTCAACCGCCGTCAACGAAAATAATGTGGCTACTGTTAAGCGGTTAATTGAAGAAAATTCCCGGATTACCTATGAGACAATTCGAGGACTATTGGGGATTGGTATGAGCCAAATTCAGAAAATTTTACACGAAGAATTGAAAGTTTGGAAACTTTGTTATCGTTGGATCCCTCATGACGAAACGTGAATTTATTGTTTTGAACCCGAAAAAAAACTGCAATCCTGTGAATGGGTGTTTGAAAATGAGAACAGGCCAACAAAAGTGAGACAGGCGAGAAACGTTGGTAAAAAAATGATCGCGTTTTTTTTTCTCAGCTACGGGTCCACTTGAAGATCAAAAGAGTGTTAATGCCGAGTGGTATTCTACCATTTGTTTACCCAGGGTGTTATAAAAAGTTCGCGAAAGACGACCCAAAAGCCGCATTCTCCTACATCATGATAACGCTTTTTCACACACGGCCAACAAAACAAAGTCATTTTTAGCTTCCGAAAATGTACGTTTCATCACTCATCCTGCGCATAGCCCCGACCTTGCACTCTGTGATTTCTGTATTTTTCCCAAAATCAAAGATTTGATTAGAGGTTTTACTTTTATCAACTCCAAAGAGGCAGTGATAACGTTCAATCAGCACGTAAAAAACATGCCTTCAGATCTGAGGTCCTCCTGTCTTAAAAAATGGTTCGATCGCATGAAAAAATGTTTAAAATGTAAAGGAGATTATTTTGAAAAGCAATAAACATAATATTTTGGTTATAATATGTTGTTTTTTTAAGTTACGCAAAACTTATAGTGTGACCTATGTATAACAAATGTAGTTTAAGACTATTGAAATTGGAATTTTAAATTTCGCGCCATTACTACACATGCTGCAACTGCTCGCAGCACCTTTCGAAATGTAACCCAAATAATCGTTGTTCTGAATGAAGTTCAAATACTCGCAAACAAATGGCGCCACTACACTTAATTTCCAAATTAAAGAGTTGGGAAAGCCCTTATATCTTTAAAAACACAGTCTTTAGGGTAAAACAGGAACCCTCTTGTTCGAGGGGGGATAAAGAACTATCATATTATATAAGTTCCTTTATCGTGCCGGGACTCCTTTTTAAGTTTTATCGGCACGCACATTTTATCAACTTAGTTTTATTATATGATAATAATGATAATGGCAATGGCAATGGTAATGGCAATGGCAATGGCAATGGCAATGATAATAATTATATATGTGTGTGTGAGTGTATTTTTTACTCTATGTGTAGATTTAATGCCATATAGTCCACGAACTGACTTAAATAGATACCATTTAATGCTGAAATGTATTTGTAGGAAGTGGGTCAGATATGATAAATAAAATGCGGATGTGGTGATATAACAGCTCTTTATATTTTGTTCAACTTGTATCAAAAATATAACATAAGATCACTATTAAAGCTTTCCATTATTAATGACTAGTTCTCGTTTAACAATTCCAAGTAACTTAATTAATCCTTACTACAAATAAGTCATAATTTGAGCAATAGATAATCAATTATAAATTGTACTGCGACTAATTTATAGTTGACAATAATAATTAACTTGTTTGCACAAATTAATTATCCAAGAGTCAAGGATAAGCTACTAGCAAGATACAACAAGTGTACCGAGCCACGCCAGAGCCAAGACTGCCTTATCGGCGGGCGCTCAGAGCCTTTTATACAGGTAGCAAAACAAGTTGAGTAGTAGGGATATCGAACGATGCGCTTGCCGGCCCAGGCCGTGCATTTGTTGTTTACACTTTACAATATTCTTGCATTTGACGACGCGGACGCCGTCACGGCCGTACTGACATGCACACGTCCTCGTGTGCGCATCTTTATACATCTGAGGACAAGGAACGCCTCGTTCATCCTGACATATCTTTTAGAAAACTAAACATAATCTTATTTATTATTTTTTTTACAACTCTATAATTAGCGTAATCTTTTAGCGAAATGTTACAATAGTGTGCTGGTCCGGTAACCCCTTCAGCAACTACAACTATTAAACCTTTCTCGTCAGTTTTGAAACCGGAGACTGGATCCTACTAAGCTAGGAATCCTTCATCAATTAAAAAAACCGGAGACTGGATTGTACTAAGCTCCCTCTCATCAGTTAAAAACCGGAGACTGGAGTGTATTAAGCTCCCTCTTATCAGTTAAAAACCGGAGACTGGAGTGCACGAAGCTCCCTCTCATCAGTTAAAACCGGAGACTAGAGTATACTTAGCTCCCTCTCATCAGTTTAAAACCGGAGACTGGAGTGTGCTAGGCCGGAAATCCCTTTAGCTACAGTGCTAGACCGGAAATCCCTTTAGCTGAGAGTGCTAGACCTGAATCCCTTTAGCTGAGAGTGCTAGACCGGAAATCCCTTTAGCTGACAGTGTTAGACCGGAAATCCCTTTAGCTGACAGTGCTAGACCGGAAATCCCTGTAGCTATAACTAGACCGGGTTGCAATCCCTATAGCCAAAAGGCTAGACCGGAATGAACCCCTTAGCTGAGTCATTGGACCGGACACTCCCTTCAATGACTCTAATCTTCCTACAATTTTTTCCTTTTTGTCAATCCTACATCTTTTGTTACATTACTTTTACTTTTGTTTATTTTACATTGATTTCTTTTCATAGTTTTATAAGACTCCCATTTCCATTATTTTTTTTTTTGCTTTTCTTTACTTACATTTTTAATGATATTTTTTTTATCATCATTTTACTACATTTTTTTTTCGTTTACTTTATATCGTATTTTTTTGCTGATGATGCAGCCTCATGAACAGTGGCATTAGTTATTACAAGATTAGAGAATTTCCTTTGCAGGTAGTTCGAAGATATTAAAAACTCTGACTGATAAATTCTAATAATTCGAGAAATAATAATTGTTGGATTAACAAAAAAGTTCTAGAGGCCTGTAAGTTTAGGGATAATTTATTTATGCAATGGACAAAGGATACTAACAACATGATATTAAAGCAGAATTACAACAAAGCAAGAAACTACACTAATTCTTTAATCCAAAAAATTAAAAATAGGAATACAACATTGGATATTATTTCTAATAAAAGCAACCCCAAAAAATTATGGAATATTTTAAACAGGCTAACTGGTAAAATAAAATCTTCTGTTGATGAGGTCTTAGAACGTTCTTTCGGTAACAATAATAACAACCAAAGAGATACAGCAAACAAATTTGCTTACACGTTTAATAATAATATTAAACAAATAATTACAAACTGTTGCAAGCCATTGCTTGACAAAAAATTGTACGCAGCTACTGCAAATGTGAGTATACGCTTTAGACCTGCTGATCATTCATCAATAAAAAAAATTATTATGTCACTTAGTGATAATAAATCCCCAGGCATAGATAAAATAAGAGTTGTTGACATAAAAATGCTATGTGAAAAAATAACAACGGTTATTACTAAGTTAATAAATATGAGTGTAGCTACTGGCAAATACCCTTCTTTACTAAAAACAGGCATCGTTAGGCCTATTCACAAAAAAGGTAGTAGAGTAGATTATGAAAATTACAGACCAATAACTATTTTGCCAACTATCGATAAAATAGTTGAAAAATATATTAGTTCTCAGATACACCAATTTTATGACAGTAATAACATATTGACACGTAATCAATACGGATTTCAACCACATAAAAACACTTCGCAGCTGCTGTCTAGGTTCACTGACAGTATTTACGACCACATAGATAAGAAAAAACACATATTAGTTGTCTTTATAGACTACAGTCGAGCGTTCGATACACTGAGACATGACCAGTTATTGCAAAGTTTAAACGACTGTGGTGTTAGAGGAAAGATATTAAAATGGTGCGAAAACTACTTAAAAGACAGGTCGTATCGGGTTAGAGTCAACAATGCGGATAGTTTCACTATTTTTGCAACGGAAGGCACCGCGCAAGGTTCGGTACTAGGGCCTCTCCATTACCTTACCTATGTAAATAACCTTTCTAATGCCATTAAGCAGTGTGAGATATACCAGTTTGCGGATGACACCTGCTTAGTTGCTACAGGGCAGAATGTAGAGGAAGCCCGTACTCGACTCCAAAATGATTTTGACATACTGGCAAAGTGGTCACATGACGTCGGATTGGTACTCAATGCTAAAAAAACCAAACTAATGTATATCAGCACAAGTCAAAACAGAAGCGCCGTTAAACCTAAGATCATAGCTCATAACCACCAGTGCTTTCATTTAGGCCTCAGTAATAATCCGATGTCCTGTGCATGTGACACTATTGATCTGGTTAGAAAACACACATATCTCGGACTAGTAATCGATGATCGACTAAATTGGAAAGAACACATTAATTATGTATGTGAGAAATTAAGAGTTATTTTAGCTAAATTTTCTTTAATTAAAGGCAAAATACCCTATAAAACATTAATAATGCTATACCGATCTTTAGCTGAATCTATTATATCCTATGGATTGACAAGCTATGGTAGAACATTTCGAACGCATCTAGACAAAATTTTTCCCTACAGTTACGAATCTTAAAAGAACTAGTCCCCTACAAAATAAAAATACAATATAAACAAGACTACCGTAATCTCTTTGCCTTCTGTGAAATAATACCCATTCATGAAAAAATTGAATTAGGTTTATTATTAGAACACTATTTTGATAAACAGTTACTAGAACCTCATACCACGTATTCCGCCAGAAGATCTGGAAATCAAAGATTTGCTTTACCTATATACAACAACCTATATGGAAAAAGACGTTTAAGTTACGTGATACCAAACTTAATTAATAAAATACCCAAAACACTAAAAGATGAAATAACAGAAAAAAATATTAAATTTAAATTAAAACGACATTATATTGAATTAACAATAATGAACTACACGTCATTATAATAAGCTCATTAATCAAATCAAGCACACACACACGCACATGCACGCACGCACGAACGCACGCACACTCGCACATATATATATGTATATATATATATATGTGTGTATATGTGTATATATATATATATATATATATATATATATATATATATATATATATATATATATATATATATATATATATATATATGTATATATATATATATATGTATGTGTGTATATACGAACATACAGCTAAAACGACTTTTTTTTTAATACTATGTAAAAATAATAATCTTAAATTTTACTCGTAACATGCTGTATAAGCAAACAAAATAGCCGCCAATCTGGTCCGGCAACATTTTATTGTAAGATTTCTTTTACTAGGTACCCTTTTATACTCATGATATTTTATATTGTGTTCAGTTGTAAAAACAACACTCGATGATTTGCTATTTTTAATAATATCTTTTTGTATTAGCTGTGCGTTATCGATAACATTATGTCTTAACTATGGTCGATGATGTAGGGTGTACGGTAAAATTCGTAAGAATTTATGTTTACACTCTTGTATGCATGTTTTATTGTATTTGTTTTTGTGTGGAAATAAATAAATAAATAAATAAATAAAATAACTATTTACAATATACACTGCAGTTCTATTAATACTGTTTGGACGAGTTTTATGAATAAGATCATTATCATGAGTATACGCCGTCACGTCATCCTTGTTATAATTTTCATATAGGTACCTCAAGAAACCCTACAGGAATATGGGGAACTTCGCAGAGGCTATCATGGGCGCACTTATATGTCCTATTAAATCTATTGATATGTCTTAATTCGTACTTATTGTTTTCTAAAATTGCGGTAACTTTTAAGGAGCCCTTATATTTTGAATCAAGTTTCGTTTAATGTCGTTCTTCAAACAAAACGTTCCTAATAAAGACAAAGTCACCTACACTAAAAGGTTTAACATTTTTTTACCTCTACTTAACCGTAAAATATCCGATTAGACTGATTTTTCGATTCTATTGGATACACTGGATCTTCAAAGCTTGAAGATACTTTTGCGAGTTTTAGTTAGTTGCCTTGAATACCGAATATCAAATCTATGAGGGTAAATCCAAATACCCTACACCTAATATTGTTGAGCGCGTGTTGAATATTACCTAACCGCTCTTGCCATGATTTGTCAGAGTTATACTCCGCTATCATTATTCAACCCTACAAGATTCGCATCACACGTTTGGACTGACGTTAGCTCTATAATATGTGCCTGTCGTAACAAGATGTAAATCTGTATTGTTTTTTTTAAAATATTAATTTGAGTTCAGTTGGTAATAAACTTTAAGATCGTTATTAGCGGTCTTCAAACGGTCAAATAAATCAATTAAAGCTCGCCGGAATTAATTCAATTGGTTGTCAATTGTTTTTTTAAAATATCTATCAAGCGATCTCTAGCTTTACCTAGAAGATCAGTGTTTACCTCACCCTTGCTAACAGATTTTGAAATTGAGCAGGATTAAGTGTTTAAGTATTGCTAAGCATTAATCTGTTGTTGCTTAGTTCCTATTCTATCTTGCTCCAAAATTTTGCGACCTAACGAAAAAATTTTTTATTAAGACTCATCAGCTCAAACGTGAAATATAACCTCCAAATTTAAATTTTGCCCTGTGGTTAAACATTTGATCTGTTAAGTGGAAACTACATTAGGACAAGCGACTACTTAGATTCTTGTTCATAAAACCGTTTTCTTACAAAGGAATCACAAGATATTTGTTAGATATGGCCTTCTGAACCAGAGTAAAATATAAAAGATAATTAAATTTCACTTAGTGTAATACACCATGTGACGCTCTGGAACAGATGTTGACTGGTTTTCTGTTTTCGGAACTCGAAGTGGCAACTTCCTTCTTCTTGCAGCGCATCGGATAAATGAAAGCTATGTGACTGGGCCGGGGTCACAACATACATAGCAGACCACTGGTGGTCGGCCACTGGACACGCCACCAGAGATAGTGGTAGATGACCTGCGTTCGCTGCAAGCAAAAATTATTTGAGATAAGTTTCTGTTTATCAGGGCAATCGCTGTCACGATGTTCCAATCTATCACAAAAATTGACTTGCAATTTTTGTGATAACTTGACTTCGAAATGTAGTGGTGCTCTTAAATCGGTTCATATCTACGTATAAAAGGAAGAGATCTTCAAATTATATAAATATGGCTTGCCAAGACAGCAGCTTGTGAAGTAGGTGACGGCATGACTCTTAAGTGAGTGAGTAGGTACAACGATTTGATCAACCCCGTCTAATTGTTTCTTTTCTATAATAATTTTACCTAAGGCACACCATCTAGTAAGGTACACCACAAAAATGCTATGAGACAGATGAAGTGTCTTTGGAACGACAGAAGCATCTCATTAAAAACAAATCAGAGGCTGGGTCGCACGCTGGTGTTCTCCATATTTACGTGCGACGCAGAGTCATGGACACTGAGAGCTGCAGACAGACGTCGCATTGATGCGTTTGAAATGTCGTGCTGGAGAAAAATGTTACGTATCCCTTGGACAGCACACAGGACCAACGCCTTCATACTAAAACAACTTGGAGTAAAGACCAGGCTGTCTGGTACGTGCCTTCAAAGAATTCTACAATACTTCGGCCACATCTCTAGAAAGCAAGGAGACAATCTCGAAAAGCTAATCGTGACCGGAAAAGTAGAAGACAAAAGACCACGTGGTCGTACGCCTATGTGGTCAGACCAGGTTTGCACCAATCTCATGTCTAAAAAGTTTTGTGATTCTCTGCACGCCGCTGAAGATAGAGTCCAATGGCGTAATATTTGCTATCAAAAACGATCTAATGAGGAGGTTACGACCCTCAGTAATGAAGAATACGAAGCAAGGAAGAGGATACCAGTTAGTCATATCGTCTGCTTCATCAGAATCAAAGTGTATCAATTTAATGGGAGTTATAGAACATGAATTAATATTTTCTACTATTTTTCAAAGAATAGTTTCCACACCACAAGCGAAAAGAGACATTTTACTGTTCTACATAATTAACCGAAATAGTTTGATGCTGAAGTGGGAGTGAATCCGATCCCACTTCTGATGTAGGAAGTGGGTCAGATATGATAAATAAAATGCGGATGTGGTGATATAACAGCTCTTTATATATTGTTCAACTTGTATCTAAAATATAACATAAGATCACTATTAAAGCTTTCCATTATTAATGACTCGTTCTCGTTTAACAATTCCAAGTAACTTAATTAATCCTTACTACAAATAAGTCATAATTTGAGCAATAGATAATCAATTATAAATTGTACTGCGACTAATTTATAGTTGACAATAATAATTAACTTGTTTGCACAAATTAATTATCCAAGAGTCAAGGATAAGCTACTATCAAGATACAACAAGTGTACCGAGCCACGCCAGAGCCAAGACTGCCTTATCGGCGGGCGCTCAGAGCCTTTTATACAGGTAGCAAAACAAGTTGAGTAGTAGGGATATCGAACGATGCGCTTGCCGGCCCAGGCCGTGCATTTGTTGTTTACACTTTACAATATTCTTGCATTTGACGACGCGGACGCCGTCATATTCTTTTTCTGTATTAAAAGACCATAGACTTTTCACGTAAAATTCACAAAAAAAATAGTCGAAAAGCCGTAATAATTTTTTTCGTTCGTAATTGTCAATAATTCGTTTATTTTAACATAATTTCTATAAAACTTTATCACTTATTCAATGATTAAAAGTAATGCGTACATCATTTCAGAACAGCATCCTAAACTATAACTGAGATGAATCTGTTTTAAACAAAACATACATTTATAAAAAGCTTAAACTCTATAGCACACTGAAAATAAAACGGTGAAACATAAAACATTTCAATGTTTTTTAGATCATTAAGCTTTAGTTCTTTTTTCGATTTGTAAATAAGATAACTTTATGAGCATTTGAAAAAGAAACAAAAAATATGATAAAAAACGATATCAAAAACATTTTCAACTACTGAGAATTTACTTCTCGAGGTTTCACAGATTTTGATCTTTTATCCCGTTTTCAAGATAATGTTAGCTTTTAACTAAAATTTTTGAAGATACCAAGGAAAATGTGTGATTTATGTTTGTTCCGTCTGTCGCTTCAAATTTTTGATATAAATCAACATCTATACATGAAACATATGTTCGTTTACAAAGTACAAATTTCCTCTTTTAAAGACAATTTCGCATATGTTGGAGTGTGAAATTACAGATAAACTGGAAGTTTACATTGATTGCTTTAGAATAAATAATAATAAATAAATAAATAAATAATAAATATAAATAAATATTCACGGGACAAATTACACTTACTGATCTAACCCCACAGTAAGCAAATTATTTGCTTGTGTTATGGGTGTTAGTCAACGATACTAATACATAGAAATACATATATGAATACTAGAATGTATGTAATAAACACCCAAACCCGGAAATATAAACATTTATGCTCATTATTACTAGACACTTTTACTTTTCCACTTGTACATCAATTTCACTTTACACAATTTTTATTATATTACTCTATATATTATATTACTCTATATATTATATTACTCTATGACCGGTTTCACTTTTAAAAAGTGAAACCGGTCATAGAGTAATATAATAAAAATTGTGTAAAGTGAAATTGATGTACAAGTGGAAAAGTAAAAGTGTCTAGTAACAATGGAATTTCACCAAGTGCCGACGATGGAAAGTATAGAATATATTTATGCTCATCACACAAGTGCTTGTCCCCGTCGGGGATCGAACCCGAGCCCCGTCGATTGTGTAGTCACGGTCGCTAACCACTCGACCAACGAGGCGGTCAATATTCAAAAATATTAGAAACCTAATATTTTTGAATAATGTGCATTAAAATTCCATTAAATTAATAAAAAAATACTGCGTTATACACGTAAAAACCTGTAACTGACTTCTTTATTTTCTTAATCTGTTAAATATAGCAGATGGTTTGCCATACTAAAATAAAATCATTAAAAAAAATTAACCTTACACACCATATTCACGTGACATATGTATATTATTTCCTTTACGGCTAAAGTATGTTGTCAAAATTAAAAAAATATTGTTCATTCTATGGTCGAATTTCGACCACACAGGGCGATCCCTAGTTTATTAAAATTGGCCTAAAAATTCATGTCATAGAACGACAAGGTAGCTGTACCCACTCGTTCACTTCATTATAGACACACTAAGTTTTGGATCCCAATCCCAATCAGGCAATTTGTTTTAAAAATATTGTAGCGGTCACATGTCAACTAATATTCAATGCTAAAAAATACTAAAAATACACAAGCAAATCCTAAATCGCGCTATAATAATTCTTAAATAGACTTTGACCTTGACTGGTTGGGAAGACCTTCCCTTTTCCATTCTTGAGTGACGTCATCAATCTGCACAACGATGACGTCAACTAGAAAATCAGCCCTCTAGAAGAAAGACATAACTTGCTTGATACATGAGTTGTGCCCGATAATTAATTTGTCGATAGATTGGCACCAGCTTTCACATCATGGAGCTTATTACATTTGCTAATAGTGGTTGTACTAATCGTATCTCTGCTTACCTTTTCGTAGATATAGGCGTTGTGGTGTTTATTTAATCCTTTTCAACCGACTTCCGCAAAAGGAGTGAATTATGAATTCAGCTTTATTTTTTTCTTAGGTATGTTACTAAAAAAGTCGGTCATTTATGAACTGATTTTAAAAAATATTTTTTTGTTTCGGAAAGTATACTCTCCGTGTGGTCCTTTTCATTCATTCATTTCCATTTTAATTTGGTGTAAATCTGATGCAGGGTTCCGGAAATATAGGAAATAAGTAGTCGGCTACTGAAATTTTACTGCGTTAAAGAAATATTATTATCATATTATACCATAATATTTATTTTTGTTTTCCCCGTGTTGGTTCCGGGCTCTTTTGAAGAATAGACCAACTGCCGTTCTGCCAGGCAGGTCGTAAAAGGCAACCGATTGGCTGTGCGAGTCACTACCACCGTGGCTGCTAGGTGGTAGAGTTCTGCATCGTCTCGCCCGGGTTAGGTACCACCGCCTTACCTATTCCTGCTGCAATAGCGTCAATGCTTGTCGCAGTCGTGTTCCGCTTTGGACAGTAAGGTAGCCGGTAAATTTATGCATGTGGCATTAGACCTCGCCACAAAATAGCAACGCACCATTAACACCTTTGGTGTCTATAGGCGATGGTTGACTCTTTCCATCAGGAGATCCATCTGCTTGTTTGCTATCTTATGATATAAAAAAAATACAATTAAAATATTATTTTTGTGTTATAGCACTCACCCCGTGCTTGGGAAAACTGGAAAAACTTTAAAAACAACAAAGAAAAATATCGACACGCAGGGATTGAACCTGCGACCATTTCCCTAAAGCCGGGGCTTTTTTCCAATTAATATATAGCCTTTATAATTCGAAAAAGAGAACGATTAAAAAATTAAAAAAATTATAATGACAAAATTGGGAAATAAATTAATTTTTATCATCGAAATTATGATATTTAGCTGAAAGAATTATCTGAAACACGCTGAATATGATTAACATTATATTCAACATGTTTACAAAACATTCAACGGTTTTTGCGTGATGCGAATTCAAAAAAAAACCTACTATATTTTTTTTATTATTATATTAGAATTTAGCAGTTATTTGTGTTATATGAAAAAGACAAGATGCTCAGAAAAGCCAGCACATTAATGGAAAATCTATCTGTATATAAGTTCCGAGGAATTGTTCGGATTTATTTCTGCCATTTAAATATATTGTTATCGTACACAGCGACGAAATTAAAAGTTCTAATCTCATCACCTTAATTAATAGAATTTTACAACCGTACGTTTCTCTAGGCTTCATTTTGTCTCACACTACTTCTTTATGGAATCAATGACCAGTGAGGGTTGTTTCCGAACGAATACATCTTAGGCTACAATCTAAATACGTATATAATAATCTTAAATTACTATACACTATTATATACTAATACACTATTATATGGGAGAAAAAATAGTTAATTATTGTTATAATATTTTGTATTTATTTTACAAATAAAAATAATCATTCATTGATTCATTCATCGGTTATTAATATGGCGGTCACATGCAAGGCGGTTATACATATGGCGGATTTAAAATAATAGAGTATTCGCTAGGATCTATGATGTTGATTTTGTTGCTACTAACATTTTAATAAATGATGTTCCATGATAACAGAACACAGCCTAAACTGAACAGTATGACGCCAAATAAAAAAAGAAAATAAACAGATTATGTCACATTTAGTTAGTTCTCTTTCGGTACGCGTTCTAAAGCGAACGTCGATAGACCTATAGTTTCACCAAGATTCACCGGTTTCTCAGCTGTTAAATAACATTTTTAACTTCTTCGTAAGGTTAATCGTTTTATCTTACTTTTCAATATATCATAAGATAGGAAACCAACAGATTACTCTCCTGTTGGAAAGAAATAACTACCGCCTATAAACATCAAAGATATTAAGGGTGCGTTGCTTTTTATGCGGCGAGATAGTAATACCACATTCATAAGTACACTGGCTACCTTACCCTCCAAACCGGATATCCTGTCAAATAGGAAACACAACCACGCAAAGCTTTTATCGCCAAGGAGCAATTTGCGACGGGAGTCAAACCTAATGCTTCCCCTAAAACAATACATATAATCAATTACTCGTATTGTTTTTTGTGTTCTAAATGTTTTTTATATATCATAAGATAGCAAACAAGCAAATGTCTCTGGTGATGGAAGGATGCAAAGATACAACCATAGTCTATATACATCAAAGATGTTAATGGTGCGTTGCTATCCTTATGACGGGGTCTTAATGCCACCATATATAACAACCGGGTCTGGTACCACCGCCTTACCTATTCCTGCCGCAATAGCGTTACTGCTTGTCATTGTCATGTTCTGTGTGCCACTTATGCATGTGGCATTAGACCTCGCCACAAGATAGCAACGCACCATTAACATCTTTGGTGTCTATAGGCGATGGTTGACTCTTTCCATCAGGAGACCCATCTGCTTGTTTGCTATCTTATGGTATAAAAAAAACCATAAGTTTACCGCCTATTGTACCCTCATAAACAGAACACGACATTGATTAAAATTGACGCTATTGCGATAGGAATAAGGAAAGTGGTGGTACGAGACCCGGGCGAGACACTAGAGAGCCTACCACCTATAGCCACGATAGAAGTGACTTGCATAGTCATTCGTTTGTCTTTTACAAAGGGCCTGGCAAAAAATCAGATGGTCTATTCTTCAAAGGGAACCCTTAACCATCACGGGGGAAAACTAGTTCAACTGACTAGTTTAACTGATACATCTACACTGTGACTTGAATGTCGCAGATAGAATTTTACCCGCAGGCGTCGTAAATAAGGGATGTAACGTTAGAGGTAAAAAAATAGAGTATCCCGCACCCTCGGGGGCTATTAATGAATTGGGCCTAGGAGCTGGCCCAGTGATAAATTGTGTGCGAGAAAACATGGCATCCACCCTCGCTGACGAGATGCGGGCTACAGCTGAAGTTGTTACGTTAAACCTCCTACATTTAATTAAAAATTTAATCAACGCTCTGCTCTTTGTTCAACAATAATTTTATAAGCGTTAGTTTCTTTGGAATAGAGTGGCTGTTATTATATACGAAAAGAAACTCTAGGTTTCACCAACAAATTTAAGGGAAATGCTTTATATACATATCACTATGTGCAAAGACTTACATTTTGTAGGTCTTGATTATGTGAGTCAAAAAATTTGTAGCCCTTTTTATGGATTGTCATACTACATACAATTTAGCATAGTTTAAGTTTACATGGTGAATAAATGCAAAAACATAATATTTTATATGTCATATGCATTTAAAAATATAAAAAATAATAAAAATAAATATTACACACACTATGCACATACTTCATTCATTTTACACACATCATGTGCATGGAAAATCTATCTGTATATAAGTTCCGAGGAATTGTTCGGATTTATTTCTGCCGTTAAAATATGTTATCGTACACAGCGACGAAATTAAAAGTTCTAATCTCAACAAGACAAAAAGTATAAAATACAACGTATACTTTTATGGTCATGGCTAAACTCTGTTTTCAAACCTAAAGGAGATTTAATTATTTAGTCTATGGTAGAATTTAGACCAAAGGGCGATAGTGAGTTTATTTTAGATGATTTTTAAGGGTGAAAATATGGTACTGATGGAAAAATACCTCAATTTTTGTTGACGTGTATAAGCACGTCATCGCTACGGAGGTAAAGCGAGTAGATGTAACAGCAGGTTATATAGTGGGCAAGGCATATAGTGGTGGGTATTAGACGTTACTTCTTGAAGAAAGAAAAATTTTCGACTTAGTTAATATGCTTAGGATACCCACGCAGTCATAGTTTAAAGTAGCAGTTGTGGCTAGTTGAAATTTTTTTAGGAACTGGTAAACGGCCCCGAGTGGAATGTCCAGTAGCAAGTTATGAGTTAAGTTATTAAAAATAGGTACTAGTTTATTTCAACTGATAAGAGTGTATGGTAATGTAAAATTTTATGTTGTGTAATGTAGCTTCGCTAAAACATCAACAATACTTCTGTGAAGTGTGCAACATCCACACAAACCTACAACGAGGTTTAAGGATGTTGAAAATATTTGTAAGTTTATGTCTACATAAAAACTTTATGTCTACATAAAATTTTTTTTTGATGAAATAAAATAAAAAAAATTAAAAGACTATCAATCCTGAAGCGGCTGCGGCTTACATGGTATTTTGCTAGCCAAGATAACTCATTACGTAAAATAAATATTTTTAAGAGACGTGAAAGAAAGGTTTTTATATAACAGTTTTTATATATTTTTATATTTTATATAACAATGCAGCAGATGGGTCTCCTGACGGAAAAGAAACCATCGTCTATAGATATCAAAGATTTTAATAGGACGTTGCTACGGTGGCGGAATGGTAATGCCTCATGCATAAGTTTACCGGCTACTTTACCCTCCAAACTAAAATACAATAACAAGCACTGACGCTATTGCAGAAAAATAGGTAAGGAGGTAGTACCAGACCTGAGCGAGACGTTGCAAAACTCTACCACCTAGTAGTCACAGACATTATTGTTCCCTCTTTACCGACTTCCTGGAAGAATGGCTTACTTACTTACTTTTGGTTAGATCAATTCGTGTAATTTGTCTAGTTATATTATTATTATAATTATTATTATTTTCCGAGATCTTAACCCGATGTTGGTTGCGTAAACCTTTTTTTATGCAAGAGGGGGCAAACGAGCAGGAGGTGGACCTGAGTGCTAAGTGTGAGTTTTTCTTTTCGCATTCGATCGTGAGCGCGTTTCGAGTGGTAAACGTGAGAAACCAGTTTACCACTAGGTGGCGCTGTACAAATCACATACAAATTCCTAGTAAACTCGTTCCTCGTTCCTAGTAAACCCATGAGAACAACTTATAAAATATTAGCTGCAGCGTGCAGCCCGCTGCGTTATAAAAGTTTTTAGTGAATCCCGCGGGATCACCTAACTTTTCCGGGATAAAAAAATTCCAAAAATTCTAAAAACTATATTTTTGGCTTCGATATCGATTGTAGATCACGCCCTAAGTACTCTTTGAAAAAAATATTCAATGTACAGTTTTGACTTTCCTACGATTTTTTTATATGTATAGATGTATAAATTACGTGTCATATTATTTGTCCGTGAATGACTCCGAATCTACTTGTACGGTGGTTTGGTTCCGTACAGAGTAAAATACAAGTTAAGTTCAATATTATGTTTATTGAAAGCTTAACTTATACTAAAATGGTTTAATGGTAAAAATGGTTGAATGGTATGGTTAGGTGAGCACGCGAACCGATTGGCGGCTTGACGCGAACTGGTTAAAGTATGTAAATTATAATAACGCGTGGCGACATATACGCTGACAATGCCAAACGTGATGTACGGCACTGTCGACAAGCTGTTGCCCGTACATGCTGCCACCGCGAGAGAAGAAGAATGATGGTGAAAATGGTACAAAAAATAAATGGTTGAATATTTGGTGAGTGACGTGAGACAAGGTGATAAACAATATTTGCTTATTCTAATGGCACTCTAGCGTCTCTATCACAATAATCACTAAAATTTTGCTTATGCACTACGGGAGAAGTGGACTGGTCTTTCACTTTACCACTACACTTAACACTAGATTGCCCATGGTCAACTACACTTACACACTGGTCACTAACACTGTACACAAACGCTGCGTTCGCCAGACCCCGCGGCTCAGGGCGCGGTGGGTCCGACCTGTCAGGCGCTGACGCTGCGCCAGCTGCTGCCGGCGCGTTGGAGTCTCGGCGGCGGCTGAGGCGCGGGCACCACCGCCGCGTGGTGTACGCGGCTGCCCCGGCCACCAGCACACCCGCCACCACGTATATCGCGACGTAATGGTGAACGTCGTGATAAGATATACCACTCTTTAGACCACTCTCTGAACGCATTTGTTTTATCTTAACGCCTATATCGTCTAGATCGTGATCGTAACCACCCGCTACTGACGCTGGCTCCGAATTCAGCGACACGGACGTTCTGTTCTGGTTAAAAATGTGGTTGATGGGTAGAATGTCTATTGCTGGTATATCTGTCTTGATGGTTAAAGTATTATTATGCTGTCTCTGAGCATAAATGGTTATGTCGTTTCCTTTCAGTATACAGTCTGGACCCAGCTTCGTGATACCGCTACTATTTAGATTTTTGGAAAATATTTGTTCATCACAGATGACGCGCACTGGACAAGAGTCGCAGCAAAAGAAAAAGTAAGTGTTCACATCATTTAACTGAGACCACCAGTCTTGACACCTTGCAGTTTTGGTTCTGCACCGCTTCGTCTCCTGGTCTTTGGAGCACAATATGTCATCATGACTCATATGTGAGATTGGTTCCTGTAGTAGACAAAGTTGTATTTCTAAATCTAACTGAATACACTTATGTAATTCTAATTGCGATATGGTCATGAATGAGTCTCTTCGTAAGTTGATCGCTATGTAATCTGAAACTGGAACTAGGGTGACCATGGTTTTGTCAATCCGTCTTGGGATAGGATAAATTCTATATACTTGGAAATTATCTCTACTCACTAGTGGTATTCTAATTTCAAAAATAAAATAATCTTTCATCATCTTGGCTCTAACCTTAAGCAAATGGTAAATTTTGGTAAATTCTGTGTGAGGATTTTCAATTGGTAACCTTAATTCATTAGACAATTTCCCTGAAATAAGATTTAACTCCTCTAAAAGCTGGTCCGGTTTCAAAAGATGTATGTTGAATTTCCCAAAATACACTTCCGAAACTGTATCTAGTAAAACATCCTGCATATTCTTCAAATTAGACTGCAAGCTGTTAGCTGCCATGGAGCATAACAAAAACTCATTGGTCGCTTCCACGTCTTTCAGTTGACTTTTAACATCGTAGGTGGTATTTTCTAATTGGTTAATGTAGTGTGTAAATATCTTATGTTGTTTATCAATAGAGCCTTGCATCCTCTTCAATACATTATATTCTGCCTCTACTACAGATGTCTGGTTTTTCCATAGAGCAGCAAGATGGTTTTGGTTTTCTCTAATTAAACCAATGTCCTTAATATACTGTTCAGCGAATTGGTCATCGAGTACACCGAATAGAGAGTGTGCAACATTACCCACAACATTGATAAGGCCGCGTCTGCGCCGCGCGTGCCCGTGTGGGAACTGCTGCGTCGACAAAATGCTATTATAATGCATTAACTCTGTATAGCTGTGCCGTAATTGTATTAAAATGGATTCGCAATGGATTTTAACTGGTGATTGTTTGCAGAGATATTCCATATGATCTATATATTTGGATAATAGTTTACTGCCCTGCCAATATGGTCGTAAATCATAATATACTACTAGCTTCCACTCGTCTTGTACTAATCGCATGGTAGATATTTTATCAAAATATAAACTTTGACTATCGTTAAAGTTTATTGCGTTGTATGCACACGTGGCTGGTGAGAATAAAAACGTAAACAACATAAGTGTCATGGTGAATAAATGAAAAATGCCTTTTTTAGCTCGCCGTTTTGGTTTTGGTAAATTATTGTCATTAGACTGGTTAATCGGCTGGTTATGCTTAGCATTTTGAAGTATTTGGTTACTGTCTCCTTCTTCACTGGTATTTTTAATTGGTAAAAGGGATAACTTAACTATTGGTCGTTTCATAACGCCATTCTTAGTTTTTACAGAGACTACTCTAGTTAGCCCATCTTGCCCCGGATGTAGCTGCACGACTCGACCGAGAGCCCACTTACCCGGTGGCAGATTAGCGTCGTGTATAATAACAATATCTCCTTCATTTAAATTTGGTTGTGAACGTTGCCATTTAGACCTAGTGTTCAGCTGTGTAAGGTACTCAGTTCTCCATCTCTTCCACACGTCTTGGTAAATTTTCTGTACTAACTGCCATCTGGTTCTCAGATCGTGTTCAGACTCAACAATGGTCAATGTTGGTCCACTGCCTAGAAAATGGAATGGAGTAAGGAAATCCAGATCTTCTACGTCTTCGCTTAGTGGGCACAGAGGTCTTGAGTTAAGGCAGCCTTCTAGTTGAGCTAACAGAGTGGAGAACTCCTCGTACGTGAGTTTTTGTTCTCCTATGACTCGCTTCAGATGGTATTTCAAACTCTTTACTGCCGCCTCCCACAGACCACCTGCACTAGGCCAAGATGGTGCGTTGAAATGCCACTCTATCGACATGTCAGCTATTTCCGAATAAAACTGGTCATTTAGAATAGATTTTAAATTAACGAACTCTTCCTGCAAAACTCTATTTGCCTTTATGAAATTTGTCCCGTTGTCGCTGTAAATGTGACTAGGCGATCCTCTCCTGGCAGAAAGTCTTTTAAGGGCTGCTAAAAATGCTGATGCGGTGAGATCGGAGACCAACTCCAAGTGTACGGCCTTGGTCACCATACACACGAAGACGGCGATGTATCCTTTGGTACATCTCACCCCTCTACCCTTTGCCGCCTTAACATCAACAAAACCTGTGAAATCAACCCCTGTGTGGTAGAATGGGCGACTCCTGTTGACTCTGGCTGGTGGTAAATCTCCCATCAACTGGTCGTGTTTCAGGGGGGCGTGCCTTCTACACAGCACACATCTTCGAAGTCTCTTCTTGACAGCGCTATTTCCTCCTATAATCCAATATTCTTGACGCAACCACGCTAGGGTTAATCGTGCACCCCCATGGAAGGTCATTTTATGTGCCTGGTCAATAATCATACTGGTAAGTAGATGGTCATGTGGTATTATACACGGATGCTTCATACTATCTTTTATTTTGGCGTTGGTCAATCGCCCACCAACCCTTAAAAGTCCTTGGTCATCAATAAATGGTTTTAATTTTAATAAATTACTCTTAGGGTTAGGTTGGTTATGATTTTTAATACATTGTATATCTTCTAAAAATTCAATTTGCTGTACATATTTTATGATTAAGTTTTTAGCTTTTCTTATTTCTAATATACTTAAGTATTTTTGTTTATTATTTTTAGACTTAGATGTAAATCGCAACACCCACGCAAGCACTCTTGAAGCTCGCGTAAAATCGCTGTATTTGCTAATTATATTTTCAATAACTTTGTTTTCATATGTAATTGCAACATTTATATTTAATAATGTTTTTTTCAACTCTTCGTTGGTTGTATAAAATGAACTGGTTAATTTTGACTCCTCGAAAGATTTTAGCCAGTGTGGTCCCGTCCACCACATGGAATGGTTAATCAGCTGTTCCGTGGTGATGCCTCTACTTGCGCAGTCAGCTGGGTTGTCCTTGGTTGAGACATAATGCCAGCTGCTTGGTGGCATGATGTTCGTCACCTGCTTCACCCTATTCGCCACGAACGGTTTCCATTTACTTGGGTCGCCGTTGAGCCAACCTAACACCGCCGTCGAGTCGGACCAACCGTAGATTTTGATGTTGTAATCCGATAGGCAATTACAGGTGATCTTTATGACCTTGGTAAGTAGAACAGCTGCACATAATTCTAATCTTGGTAATGATACAATTTTCTTTACAGGTACGAGACGAGACTTCGCTGCCACTAGTATTACAGAAGAGTGGTTGTTAGTGATATTGTTCACTCTGCAATATACAACACAAGCGTAGGCATTTTGTGACGAATCACAAAACCCATGTAATTCGATAGTATCGTTCTTTGAAGACTGTAACCACCTTGGTATGGAAATTTGGTTAATTTTGGTGATGTCAGCTTCTATGTTTTTCCATCTTGTGTTGATGTCAGCTGGCAACTCATCGTCCCAATGAAGGTTTAGGAGCCAAACTTCTTGGAAAAGTAATTTCAACTTGGTGGTCACTGGTGAAAGCCATCCAAGCGGATCGAATATTTTTGATATATTCGAGAGTAAACTTCTTTTGGTAAGCTTAAGGACTGGTTCAGATTTCAATTGAAATGTAAAATAATCTTGGTTTGAATGCCACTTAAGTCCTAATGCCTTGGTTGATTCCTGGTATTTAAAAACATATGCTTGGTCTTCACATGGTGACTGATTATCCGGTAATACTTCCGGTTTGTTAGATGACCACTTCCTTAAATTAAATCCACCTGACTTTAGAAGATTAATGAGATCAGAAATTAGCTTTTTTGCAGATTCCAGGTCATGCTGTCCATGGAGAAGGTCATCCATATAGAACCTGGTAGCTAGAACTTCTGCTGCTTCCGGATAGTGGTGACCTTCATCCTTAGCCAGACGTTTCAATGTCATCATGGCTAGGAATGGTGCGGCCTTGGTGCCGTATGTGACAGTGGTAAGTTGATATTCTTCCAATGGTTGCTGTTCTGAATCCCTCCACATGATCTTCTGGAGCTGCTGGTCATCTTCATGGATATTTATAAAACGAAACATTTTCTCTATATCTGCTGTAAAAGCTATTTTGTATTGCCTCCACTTAAGGATGAGAGTAAATAAATCTTCTTGCAAATTTGGTCCAGAGTACATAAGGTCATTTAACGAAAATCCTGTTGATGTTTTCGCAGAGGCATTAAAAACAACTCGTGTGGCCGTTGTCGTGGAATCCGTTCGGATTACACAATGGTGCGGCAAGTAGCATTGGAGTATCGTATTTCTATTGCATTTCTTCATATGTTTTAAATTAATATATTCATGTATAAATTGTTTGTAGTTCTGTTCGATAAATTTATTTTTTGAAAATCTTTTT
The DNA here is from genome assembly GCA_036924255.1 of Apodemia mormo. Lineage (NCBI taxonomy): Eukaryota > Metazoa > Arthropoda > Insecta > Lepidoptera > Riodinidae > Apodemia > Apodemia mormo. The sequence goes on along the minus strand of JAUPFN010000006.1, from coordinate 2,897,275 downwards.
TCCAACTGCCGAAATTGAGCCACAGCTTTGGTTTTTGAGTCACCCAATTTTTCAGCAATCTCTGGTTTCAGTGGTAATCTAACTATGTAACGTCCATTTGGTTGACGCGTCGTATGCTGCTGATAATGATGAAGGCAATGGTTATCTTCATCAGAAATATTAACAGCGTTATCTGAGATGTCCTCAATCTCCCAAAAGCGCTGAATGTCTTGCAAGTTGACCATGACGACGTTGCAATATTTTTGGTATGGTTTTATGGTACCACTTAAAATCCAGCCGAGTTTGGTATTTTGAGCAATTGGTAGTGATGTGCCATTACGAATTAAACCTGGTAAAATAATTAACTCGTACACATCGACACTTAAAATTAAATCTATAGGTTTACTTTTATAAAATTCCGGATCGGCAAGTGGTAATTTATCCAAGCACGGCCATGATGGTTTTTCAAGGGATTCGTTTGGTAAATTTCCGACGACATGCTTCATGACGTAGGCTTCGGTTTTAAAAGTAAAATTATTGTGAAGAGAAGATACGTTTATTTGTACCACTCCCCTACTGTTGTTGGTTTTCGCGCCAACTCCGACCACCACACAGTGGCGCTTAATTCTTGGTAGGCCTAAAAGCTGAGCAGCATTTTCCGTAATAAGAGACGACTCTGCACACGGGTCTATAAGGGCTCGCATGGTATGGTGACAGCCATCCACAGACCTAATATTAATTTTAGCTGTCGCTAATAATTTGGGCATAGTTTCTTGTGGTGCATTCGTAACACATATATTCGATTTTCCGGTAGGCTGCTCGATGTTGGTGTTGCTAGAAGTTGAGGGAGCAAAAGTAACGAGGGCATTGTGCAATAAAGTGTTATGTGGCTGGTTACAAAAACGGCATGTTTTTTCCGAAAAACATTGATTGTCGTAATGGTTAATTAAGCAATTTTTACATAACTTATTTGTTTCAATAATTTTTAGTCTATTCAGCGGCGACGATTCTAGAAATTGTTTGCATTTAAACAATTCATGGCAACAGTTTTTACAGAGCATGCATTTCCGTTGTGTTGCAATATGCATTGGTTTCGTATTAATATGATTTATTACAGCTGGCCTTGGTGTGAAGTTTCTGTTCATAAAATTATGCAAATGGTTATTTGAATGCTTTTCAACCCATGGTTTCTGGTATTGGTTTTGGTGAACCGGAGATGAACCTGGCTTATTAAAATCTTGCTTACGACGAGAGCTTTCTAACGATATAAATTTAATTTCTAAAAACTTCAAAAATTCGGACAAATTGGGCAATTCTTTTGGGTTCTTAAGCGACTCTATGTAATCGTGATGAGTTTCGGTATCTAACTTTTGGCACAAAATGTACACAATTAATGGGTCCCAGTTGGAAATATCGATACCCATTGCTTTTATAGAGTTAAGACACTCGTTGGTGGTGTCATGTAATCTTTTGATGACTGCTGCCGATTGTTGCTGAATGGTAGGCATAGCTAATAATAACTGTATGTGGGAATTAAATATTAACCTGGTATTATTGTAACGTTGGTTTAAGATATCCCAACATACTTCGTAATTTTCGGAATTAATACGTAAATGGTGAACTAATTTTTCAGCCTCTCCACGGAGCTTGCTTTTCAAAAACTGCATTTTTTGTGCATTTGGTAGAGATTTATTATGATGTATGGTTTCGGAGAACAAATCTTTAAAACATATCCAATCCTGGTAATTTCCGCTGAACGTGGGTATTTCCATTTGTGGTGTTGAACGTTCCCTATATGATGATGACCACATCTTTCTGTTCACTGCCTTCTTCATGGTATTGTACTTCTTCTCCATCTCAGCGAAGGCTGTCTCATATTCCTCATTGTCTATCAGCCCTTCGCTGTCGATGTCCCAGTGAAGAGAATCGATGACCGACCATCTGGATTGGATAGTCTTTAAAATATCTTCAAACTCCCAGCGTTCGGAGCAGCTCTCAAGGTCGACGGCCTCTATGGTTCGAGAAAGCGCCTTGAAGTTGCTCTTCTGTTTACGGAGCATTTCTTCTACCCTACTAGAGTTACTTTGGTTTTGGGTGGTTAATTTAGCCTCCATGGTTGCGGGCATTTTAATGATTACTAGAGTGGTAAAAAGTGGTAAAAAGGAAAGATCTTACTTGAAGACTGGCACGTGGTGACCTGGTTTGTCCTCAGAAGTCGTCCCCGATGGTAGTCGCTGGTAGCGTCGCTGGTCTGGTGAACAGGTTATACTCCACACACAAACACTTTGGTCAAAATTAGAACTCTGGTTCGGTTCTGGTCAATTGATTACACGACACACGCGACTTAATTGGTTAAAGTGGTTAAAACGCAACTAACACGTGTACGGTTTCACAGCGCGCCGGTCTCTCCTTACGTCAAGGAACGAAAGACCACGTTGCTCACACGTGGGACTATACTGGTTAGGTAATTGGTTTAGAAATCCTAAGGATCTCAATGGTTTTATATCTTATATATATTTGGTCACTGGTTTGAAAAGGTTGAAGATCACAATGGTTAAGAATCTTTTAAATGGTTAAATTTATTGGTCACTGGTTTGAAAAGGCTGAAGGACCACAATGTACGGTGGTTTGGTTCCGTACAGAGTAAAATACAAGTTAAGTTCAATATTATGTTTATTGAAAGCTTAACTTATACTAAAATGGTTTAATGGTAAAAATGGTTGAATGGTATGGTTAGGTGAGCACGCGAACCGATTGGCGGCTTGACGCGAACTGGTTAAAGTATGTAAATTATAATAACGCGTGGCGACATATACGCTGACAATGCCAAACGTGATGTACGGCACTGTCGACAAGCTGTTGCCCGTACACTACTAAACCAATTTCAATAAAATTTTGTGATTATCTACTGATTAGTCCAACTTAAAAGTTGGCGGATTTTATCTCAATTCCCTAGTACCCTACCAAAATATTCAATACAAGTAATTTTTATGGCAAAAGAACGTTTCCTGGCTCAGTTAGTAACAAATATATATTTAAATACGTTATATGTTTTCTTGTGTACTACTTTCGTTGTGTTTTTCTAAAAAGCTTATTAAAATATTTTTTACTTTTTTGCTTACGACTATAAGCAGCTTACACCACAAATATTATTCATAAAAAAAGATTTTACTCAGCAAAAGATACTTCGATTGCATGGTATACAATTCTATAATCCTCCTTAATTAGGTTGTTATTGATATTTTAACTCGCAGTTGAAGCGCAGAATTTATTTTCTCAGCGAAATACTAATATAAATTCCCGAGGTATTCCCTAGATAATAATGAGTGCACTCGTTACGCGGATTATTAGCCGTTTTATTTTTCCCAGATAAGGATCAGATCGGAAAGAACACGACTTGGCGCTGTGCCGAATTAGTCTTTGATAAAGAATCTTTAACAATAAATGTGGTTGATTTTAGTGATGAAATTTTAAGCCCTATCTATAATATATTTTAAGACTGAAGCATCAGCCCGGTGTATGACTTACACACTAAAGATTTCGTTTTACCGGTTAAATTCAAGCTCCGAATGATTTACAGAATTACTCTTGAACGATATAACTCTACATAGAAATCACCGTTCATCGATATAAATTTTTAAATGTTGCTTAGTATATTTTTGCGGTTGTTCGAACCGCTTTATATGCCGATAGTAGTATCGGAGAAGATTTTTTTATTTTTAACATTATTTCGGCGAACCGAGCTGTCGGTAAGAAAAGGTATCGATTTCAAAATTTCTTATTGCATCGATGAACGGTGAACAGTAATTTCTATGTACAATTATATCGTTCAAAAGTAATTCTGTAAATCATTCAGAGCTCGTTAAATTCACACATACATATGTATTACCATTATCACGATCGGCCAAATGCAGAAAGAAACTTGTTCCTAGTCTCAGGAATCACTTTATTTTTATTAACTTCAAGTTCAGAAAATAGAAAATTTTCAAAAATCAGGAAGTTGTTAGTTTTACCCCGATTTTCGAAAATTAACTTTTCATCAAACTTCGATTTATTGCGCTCTTAGAAAGTTATTCCTTTGTTATGATGACGTCAGGATGTCTGCATCAAGGAACTTATATACGATAAGTGGAATTATTACGAAGCAATATTAGAAAAACAAAAATGTACTTTATTTCGTTACTAATAAAGTTGACATTTGTTTCTTACTTAATAGAGGGGAAAAAACGTTCTGAGCAAGACAACGACAAGAGTGGATGTTGTCCCTTTCTTGCAATTGCCAGTGTATATAAAAGTATCTGATGGTAGATTTTTATATATTCGGTAATCGTTAAATCCCTTTTATTCATACACGTCGATAAATACATTAGAATAAAATGTATTGTAATTAACACAGTGAGTTTATTACGTATTTTTATTTATTACATAATTACTTATGCAATGCAAAAACTGTTTCTCAAATTAGTAGAATTACTTTGTAGTAATTTGCAAACTACGCATGGCCGCACTTATATATGGCGATTGGCGCGTTATTTAGTAGAAAGAGACACACTCCACCCATGTCGTGGTCCTCTTCGGAACGATTTCGAAGCGAGTGTGAACATTCCGGATAGAATGTAACTTCCTTGGTCTGCATACATATGCATGTATTCCACTAAATTCTAACTATTTTTATTTTTTTTTATTTTTTTATTTTATTTATGACATAGTATATTTTGAAAAACATAACAATTTAAAAAGAATGCCAAAAAAACATTTTAGCTCTTCTTCTTTAAATTTATTATTTTAGTAAGTAATTAAATTAATTCAAAATTTTAAATGACAATGTAATTAAAATTTCAATTTTATTTTATAACTATCTGTACGCCAAAACGGCAGGTCGTAGCGTCCTTATTAACATTATGTATATTCACATTTAACTCCTTCACCTACTACCACAGAATAAAAGAGTTTGAGTTTGAAACTGCGTCGAATGCAACAAAGGCTTCAAAATTGATTTAAAACTATAAAACTGCATTAAATTATGTTTGAATGATTAAAATCGAATATCGCATTCTAAAGTATTAAGCTTATCAATTAATATTGTAGTGTAATTTTTACCATGCTAACAGAACATTTATACTCTCTACAAAAAGCGAAATCAGTCGACATCTACAAAAGAGGAACGTGAACACCATGCTTAAAAAAAGAAAACAACTACTTAGGTAAACATTGGGTACATTCGAATTAGTGTTGCCAGTGACACATAGTCAAATGCAACATGAGACAGCTCAAAAGTAACATTTTCACAAAAAAGTAACATTTCCTTACTTTATGTTGAAAACGACACTAATACTATAAATAACACTTTATTACACGAAAACTAAAAAATAACTCAATTTCTCTCGTTAAGTCAGAGTCTCATTCGTTAAGCTTCGAAATAATCGTAATAAATTTTTGATCAAATAATTGACTGATAATCATAAAAAAGAAAAAAAAAAAATTAATAAAATGTAAGTTATACATATACTAACTACTTTAGAAATGTATTTCAATAGCTACAACTTACCATGTCTCTAACTAACGATAACTAATCATCTTATATATAAATGATAATTAATACAAAAATGAACATAAGTAGGTATTTAGCTGCAAACAGACTTTGTGAGTGAATTATTGATTCCCTAAATACTTATTTATTGAATTAAAACTACATATATAAATACAACTTAACTACTAAGTATTGTTAGCAAACACATATCGATAAAACAAAAGTCTTAAAAGTAACGTAAAAGTAACATTTTGAGTCGTGTAACATGGAAGAAACATGAGAGGGTCAAAAGTAACGTAAAATGTTACAAAATGTTGTCTGGCAACGCTGATTCGAATACTACTAGCGCCGCGCGGAAAATTCAAACGTACCCGTACTACTGCTGCGCCGATTAAATAATAAGGAATTATTCAAAAATTCGATTTATATTTGTATTCTACATGTTGCGGTTTATTACCCCACATGACATGCTTACACAAACATAAATCGAATTTTCTAATACTTATAAAAATACAATCTGACCAGTTTAGAAGTTTATTTTATATTTTCATACATTCTCCTGAAGCTATGTAACATAAACAATCAGCTATTGATTATATTTTCGTATTAATTATTGATTTTATAAATTAGAAATATCTTTTTAATAACATTAATATGGAACATAAATAAACACCAAGTCTCCATACACTGCGACTGAAATTCTAAACAGTACTGCTCTAGTTACATCAGAATCTCGATGAGATAAAAGAAAACTGATGTCCTAATTAAATCATCCGTAAATTCCCCCAGATTCTGAATCTCCGGAGAAAGTAAACAAAGTCACTGTATAAACAAGTCCAATATTTCAACTAGGCCACTATCTCACAAATAACAAGGAGTCCAATTTCTCATTAAAAACACAATTAAGAATAATACGTAGTCCGATTTCTCAATAAAAGCACGAAACTGCTAGAGTCCAATTTCTCAATATAAATACAATACCACTAAGGAGTCCATTTTCTCGATAAAATTAGCACTATTGCGATGATAGTCCTACAGGCAAACATAAATGATATCCAAAACAATTCACTTGAAAAATATGAAAAATCAAAATAGTAAAATTCTGATTTTAGCACTTCCAGAAGAAAACCTTTAAAAAGTAATATATTATAGATATTTTTAAACAGGCGTTTTTCCTCGTTTTAGTTTAATAGGGCTATGACATAATATCATAACGCCTTGTAAATTTTAGTCCCAAAAAATAGTTTAAGCTAATTTTTTTGGTCGCAAAAAATAGTTTTTCTTAGTTTGATATGCTAATCATACTATCGCAAGCATGAAAAAGTAAATTATTTAATCGTAACTGAATTAAATCCAATTATTTTTTAATTTACGCAAATGTGACCAATTTTTTCGTGTCTGGCAACTTTTCAATTTTTTTTTATCGTTTTACCTTATAGCTTCATCTCGTTTTGATTATCTCAGCCCACACACACACATACAAACACACATACACACACACACACACACACACACACACAATCAATATCAATGTGTGAAGTTTCTATACGGCCAAATAGAGTCGAAACAGCCTGACCATGACACATGCATAATTTTACACACGGCTAGCATCTTTGCATATCTTTATCCACTATAGGAGAGTTACCTTGTTTATTTGCTATCCGGTGATATAAAAAAACTTTCATTTTTAGCGCTTGTAACATTTAGACATTTTTGGGTAAAATTGGGACCCCCAAAAATAAAATTAGTAAAAATGATGGTCGCCGCTACATAAAAAAAACAATATTTTCGAGAATAAAATATAATACAAGCTTGATATTTCTTTAATGTACTTCTTGCAAACTATTTTCACATTATAACTATAGACACACAGAACACTTATACTCTCTACGAGAGGTATAGACTTAGGTGTAGACATGTTTTCGAGTCATCGAGTATGTAACCAGAAGAGTGGCTATGTTGTTTGTTTTGTTATAAAATAAATTCCGCCAAAACACTACGCCAGTTGTAATTCTGTGATTGGCCGACTCAAGGTTAATGTGATAATGACGCAGCAATAGTAAACGCGTATTGAATAAAATGAGATTGTTGTGTATAGGTTGCACCTAGGCAAGAGCAAGACGCATAAACAAGTGTCCACGTGTTTCGTGTTATCTGTCCAGTTTAACTTGAGCCATATTACATAAAAGTAAATTAAAATAAAATAATAATAATAATTACGGGACAAATTACACTTACTGATCTAACCCCAAAGTAAGCTAATTATTTGCTTGTATTATGGGTGTTAGTCAACGATACTAATATAATATATAATAGAAATACATGTATAAATACTAGAATATATTTAATAAACACCCAAACCCGGAAATACAAAAATTTATGCTCATCACACAAATGCTTTTCCCCGTTGGGGATCGAACCCGAGCCCCGTCAATTGTGTAGTCAGGGTCGCTAACCACTCAACCAATGGGGCGGTCTAAAATCAATGTTTATTGATGTCGATGAAACGTAATTCCGTCTGTTTTATAATTCGACGTTTTGTTGCTATTTTCACATCATCTAATAGAACAACACGACATTATGCGGTATAATATACCAAACTTTAAATATTTTCGAGAGTATCGGGGACGTACACACAGGTCACTTGTTGGTGCGGTGCTGCTTTATTGCGAGCGTGAATTGCTATTTATCGGTGGCAAAACACTGATCAGTTTCAGCATTAGATGGCTCATATTACTACTCTATTAGGTTACATGCTCGATGTTTCGAGTCAATGGCTCTAAACCGTCTCCAAAAATGAGGTACCTCATATCTCATGCCTAATTTAATCTTTTTTTTTAACAAATTATTAAATTAATTAGCTGGAAGAAATCTCTGTCGTTAGGGATAAGTTCACCTTTTGTGCATTATTTTAAGTATCGTTTAATTTTTTTATCATTATATAAGTGTACAATAAAGTATTAAATAAATAAATAAATAAATACAAATCTTAATGTAATATTACATAATTGAGACATTCTTGTAATGGAGTGATTCTTTCAAAAATGTGTTCTCCGTGTAATTTCCATGGTATTTTTGAAATCCCTTAATTAAAGTTTACACAAACATTTTAAAAGTTAATGCAAATTTAAAGAACATATGAAAATTCGACACGTAGTGGATCTATAGTTTTCCTAAAAAAAATTATTGAACATTTGCGGGCCATGGAAATTACATTAGAGACCACGGAAATGACCCAGCAAGTAAAATTTTGCTTAATAACGTATCAGATATGAAAATAAGATTAGATAAAAGTGATTTGGGGAACTATGAACGGCTGTAATATATGTTAAAACGATATTAGGCAAATTTTTTTCAGCAACTCTTTTTTTTCTGAATTTCTCCTTAAACTTAGATACAGCAAAACAAATTAGTGATAAAGTGCGTGTGCTACACATTTCTTATTACCTTTTGCTTTCCTAATAGTAAGTAGTCGAGTAACGAAGAATTGCAGGATTTGCGAAAAATATGAATGTATGCTCAACCAAGTAGTTACCTAGCCTAGCTTATACGTAGTACTACACTTTACATTGAATACTTTCCTTAACATCAAAACATTAACAGTAGACTCATTTTTGGGCACTTTGAGCATGATAATTAGACGCTTTAAATGATAATGAGCTTCGGTTTAACAAATTTAAATAAAAAAGGCAGATGAAACTGAACGTCTATAGACTTTCTAGTTCACCGTGATTCACCGGTTTGTCGGTTGGCGAGGTAAGTGGTGATCCTAATCACCGCATTTACCGACATGTTAACGATTATTTACTATTCCTAGTGATAACCGGGACCGAGAGTTTTACGTGCTCATCCGAGGCACGGGAGTGGTAATGAACCACTCCGCCAGACTCTGAGCAGCTACTGAAGTTTAAGATTTTTGAGGAAACCTCGAAAAAATTTGAATAACACCTTTGTCTGACCCGGGGATCGAACCTAGGACTATGAGGCAGTCTAAATTATAAGCTTTGGATTAACAGATTTAATTTTTAAAAAAAATAACTGACTAACAATATTTATCACTTAATCTGATAATTGCATGAATTACAGTATAAGCATTGAATATTTCATTTTAATTATTGTAAACAAAATGAAATAGAGTAATTTCCATGAGTTTTATGTAACTTCCATGGTGTTTTATACATGGAAATTACTCCATGGAAATCACAAAAAAGCATATATTTTGAAATTTCTCGCCATTGGAAAGATATAGGCTACTAGTTTGTTATTGGCTATCTACATTTGGGACTTAGGTATAAGACGGTAATACCCGTTTACTAAAAATAGTACGATTATGTTCCAAAAATGTGACATGGACATTCGTAAAAATTGAGAACCAAAAATTGAAAAATTGAAGAACTTACTCTTGCACCGAAATGAAGGGATTTAGGGCTACCAATACTTGACCCTTAAGCTGCAGCATAAAGGCAGAATCAGAAAAACAAATCCCGATACCTCTAGACCTCACCAGTTCAGAATAGTACCCGTCGCAATAAGCGAAGCTAAAATTTTGCCAAGTGTGTGACATACTTATTTACACTCATAAAATAAAAACTTTTAGTGCAATTGGATTAAAAATTTGGATAGGATATAAAATGATTTGTATTTTTGAATTTTGTGTATAAATCTGATTAAAAGCGTTTGTGAATTAAAAAAAACAGAAGCAGTCGTGGGACTGCCGATAGAAGTGAAAACGGAACTATTAAGTTGAGAGTAATTAAAACTATATGCAAAACATAGCTATAGATATACTATTATCATTAGCATGTCGGCGACGCGAACCGAGGATTTTACACTCTACCAAAACGCTCAACGCGCCTAAAGAAGTTTTCACTTCAAAAATATCTGCGATTGGTCAGAAGACGGCGCACGTGTTACGCGTGTATAACGTGCAAAATTAACCGCGCGGACTTCGTTTACTCCGCACAGCTCCTCCCCCGTAGGTGATAGCGTGGTAATATGTAGCCTATATGTTCACCGTACCTATAAGTAATATTCATGCAAAATTTGAAGTAAATCTATGCAGTACTTTTTGAGTTTACCCCGGACATACATAGAGACAAACAGACAAAAATTCTAAAAACTATATTTTTGGCTTTGATATCGATTGTAGATCACGCCCCAAGTATTCTTTTGAAAAAATATTCAATTTACAGTTTTGACTTTCCTACGATTTTATTACATGTATAGATAAGTACAACTACTCAACAAGCTAAATATTTTTGCAAATTAGTGTCATTATGAAGATTTATTTTGTCTCTTCTTAAAAAAGAATGATGAGTGTCGATACAAAATTTGCCTAGAATTTAACGCATGTTAATTGATGATTATCACTTCACGATAAATTAGTATTTTTTTCTGAAGTATAAATTGCAACACGGACACATTTTTAAATGCTATAATTCACGAAAAATTAATAAGGATTGTAGTAACATTAATTTTGGCAAATGGTCATTTATTACATTCCATTTTGACCACCCCATTGGCCGAGTGTTTAGTGAACCTGACTACGCATCAATGGAGCTCGGGTTCGATTCCCGACAGGGACAAACATTTATGCAATGAGCATAGTTATTTGTCAGAGTATTTATATATGTATCTCTATGTATTAGTATCTTCGATTGACTCCCATACTACAAGCAAATAAATTGCTTACTTTGGGGTTGGATAAATTCGCGTAATTTGCCCAGTGATATTTATTTATTATTTATTTATTTATGTATTTTTAACTATTTACAAATCACATCGTAATATATTGGCAACAGAGATTTAATGCGTTTTTGTACCTTCATCATAAAATGATTTAATTTTAAAATTTCATTTATGAAAATAATAAACGAAGGAAAATATTTTTTTGTCATTCACATTAGATGTCACTTGTTTTTTTTATACAGCCTTGCATTTATAATAAAGCTGCGATCGCCCTAGTTCCATGGTGGCTGCAATTCGACCATAGACTAAACAACAAAATCTTTTTAAGTTTAGCCTTAAACAAAAAAGTATACCTATGTGTTTTGTACCTTATTTTGTGCCCTTATTAAGAAACTTTGATCATGTCAGCCGTCATTCTGTCTCATTAATTATTACGTACAAAAAGGTAGTGAGTGTATAACTTTTTGATAACGTATTGCTCGTCGTAGTCGATGCGATAGAATGATAGGTAATTTACACGCATGCTTAAAGAGGTTTATCAATAACAGTAATTATTTTTAAATATCGTATCGATTGTTACCCCACAGCTAGATATATCGGCTAACGGCGAAGGTTCGCGCTAGCACGATGTTGTCGCGAACTACATCGCGACAACTGCTTACGTCATAATGACGTCGTATTGTATACGCCCAACGACTATGAACTTGTATAAAATATAATAAAATCGTAGGAAAGTCAAAACTGTACATTAAATACTTTGTTAAAAGAATACTTGGGGCGTGATCTACAATTGATTTCGAAGCCAAAAATATAGCTTTTAGAATTTTTGTCTGTTTGTCTGCATGTATGTCTGGGGTAAACCCAAAAAGTACTGCATGGATTTACTTCAAATTTTGCATGAATATTACTAATAGGTCGGGTCAACATATAAGCTACATATTATTACGCTATCACCTACGGGGGAGGAGCTGTGCGGAGTCAACGAAGTCCGCGCGGACGAAGTTGCGGGCAACAGCTAGTGAACTTATAATACAGCTTCATAAACATGAAGGTCATATCGTGGTATGTAATTTTTATTCTACCATGGAACAAAATAAAATAGCACGACTTATAAAAGAAATTATCTAAATATATGTATGCCGATAAATTATAATTTGTTATTATTATTATTATTGTTTATAATAATTATATCATAATTTCTTTGTCGTGAGTCGCACAAATATCACATGCGGACCGGAGTTTGACGTCTACTGCAGTGACGCTTCAAGGCCCTTCGCGAAGTAATTTGGAATAGCCAGAACACATCGCGATAGCACGAATCTTCGCCGTAGTCCGATATATGTAGCCGCGCCATTAACAAAACGATTATATTTTATATCTACATCTCGGAATATGTTTATTTTTTATCTACATCTCGGAACATATTTGAAGCATTTGCCAATCTAAATTCAAGCGGACGTTTTTATTGGACACCGACTAAACATGTGCCAAGAATCGGCCGCGATGGCCCGCCATTCTAACACTGAATTTGGCTTCACCAAATCACATGGGGGCTCGTTTGAGCCGTTGCCAACGAACACCAAATCGGATTTTGATATTTGAAGCCAATTTTAAATAAATAGGGAGTTCAGAGAGCACCGTAATACATCTTTCGTGACATCTCCCAAGCATCTTTATTATGGGAATGTTTTTAATTTAAAAAAAATGATGTTAATTATTGTAATGAGTTTGTCGTGTAAGAGTATATTAGTTTAAGAAAATTAAATCTATATACATATACAAATAAATAAAATTGGAGTGTCTGTTTGTAATATTAAAATAACCGGTTTTAATTAAATGTATATGGATGTATACTCGGTACACATACCAAAATCACACTTTTTACGATTTTTGTCTGTCTGTTTGTCTGTCCGTCCGTCTGTCTGTCTATCTGTTTGTTCCAGCAAATCTCTGGAACAGCTGGACCGATTTTGACGGGACTTTCAATGGTAGATAGCTGATGTAATAAGGAATAAATTAGGCTACTCTTTTTAAAAAAAAATCCACGCGGACGAAGTCGCGGGCACAGCTAGTAAGTAATATATGTGTGTGTGTGTGTGTTTATGTATGCACGTAAGTTTTGGCGTAACAAGTTAAAAATCTTTCTAAATATTTTATATCCTTCGCATTATGTTAGATGAATGTAGAGAAAACTGATAATAGAAAAAAGGTATTTAATACATTGAAAAAAAGTTATATTATAACGCATTATCTAGTTAAATAAATTTTATTTAAATGTCATAAAAAATAATTTGTACATAATTAATAAAAAGAAAAAACTTCTTTGAAAAACTTAAATGTTGCATAATTTTTTAACCTAATTTAATGATTTCGGTTTTTCGTGACGGTGTGCGCGCGCATCGTAAAATTTTACTCTCATTATTTTTCCCTACCGCACCAAAAGAAGTATAACTTCAATTATCTACATACATAAGATACATATCTGCACAGCATATCTTTGTAGAATATATTGGTAACTTTTAATTAATTATAATGACTTATAAAACCCATATCCTTGCAACTAAATATTTTCATTTCATTTCACGCCAGATTTCCTTGCGAGGTAGGAAGAGAAAACCGAATGCAATATGTCAAGATGCTTACAGATTTATCGTGATATTCCACATCCATATTATCAACTCTCTCTTCATATTATCAACATGTCAGTTGCGAAGACTCTTGACACCACCTTCTTTTTAGGGTTCCGTACCTAAAAGGTAAAACAGGACCCTATTACTACGCCTCCGCTGTCTGTCTGTCCGTCTCCGTCCATGGTGGTCCGTCTGTCACCAGGCTGTATCTCATAAATCGTGATAGCTAAAAAGCCGAAATTTTCACAAATTGTGTATTTCCGTTGTCGCTATAACAACCGCTATTGCATAGCTTCTATCGCGGGCCTTGAGCGTGGAGACCGAATCCAGAAATTCCGTAACGAAAAACCTAACATCCACCACTCCGACCAGCACAGCGGTGATACTTTTTAGTTTTTCCATCTATCGATAAATACCAGAACTTTTAATGACTTTTTGAAATATCACGCTTGACTCTTTAGTTCAGCAACCCGCCTTTAGATGGCATTGGTTGTATTGAAAAACTACCGTAATCAGCTGTTTGTGAGAAAATATATAGGTGTATAGGTATTTATCATCTACGTACAACAGTAAATATCTGTACTCGTATAATTTGTGTACAAAGTGTTTTAAATATGAATAAACAAAGTGCATTTATTAAATATTCCTGAAGAACCGACATGTATTGAAAGATAATAAAAATATTTTGAACAATATTAACATCTCATTTATTTAATAAAAGAAAAAAATTTGTTTTTTATCGGTCACCACGCTTAAAGTGTAACTTGAATTAATATCAAAGAAAAAAAAACAAAGAAAAAAAATACTGCATAAATAAAATAAATATATAATTGTAATTGCATAAGTTGATAAAAAATGCTATGTAATAGCTTTACCGCGGCAGTCTCCGAGTGCCACACGTCTTTTTTTAAAGATGCTGGTACGGAACCCTTGCCTGGTACGGAATGCCTATGGTCATTGGCAAACCCAAAAGTTAGTTGCCAATGTGATGCCGGCTTCTAACAATTTAATTGACCCTCCTCTTAAAAATTGCAATATCAAAGCTATTCGGAAAAACCAACTGTTCCAAAGTTTGACTGTTCGTAATACGAGCAAATTGAACAGTCGTGAATGGTCAATCGTCGATATGGTATGGATAGAATCTCTCACTACAGCGTTTAATGCGATAACGGAACGTGGATGCCGGCACTTAATTAAATAACTCATCACTCAATCATTCTGATGATGCTATATCAATCTTGGTATTCCCCGGTATTTATATCTATCCACATTCGCATTGTACATCTGTTTTGTTAACCTTTCATCTATCGTTCTTTCTAGATGTCTGAACTCTGAACTATCGGAGCATGCCTTTTCTAATTTTTACAACGACAATTTCTTTCAGGCCTATAGGTAAGGCTCTCTTCAATATTACAATCCCGGTTCGTGAGTGTCACGCCAATTAATTAATTTGAACTGAACAAATACCTAACTCAAATTTATCTAACTCTAAGTAAGCAAATAATAATTGTTTGTGATATTGATGTACAATACGAATAGATAAAAACACATCTATATTAATTATATAAATGAAAAAGTTTGGATGTATGGATGTGATCGAGTAACAAACATCCGTCAATCCATCCATACGGATAGATTGACGGATTGACTCGATCAAACCAAAACTACCAAACGGATTCGGATGAAATTTGGTACACATGTAGACGATGACCTGGGTCAGCACATAGACTACTTCAATTGAATTAATTGTTGAAGTCCAGGGGAGGTTTAAAAGGTGAGAAAATATAGAAAAAAATAAGAGTAATTAAAAAGGCATACTAGCTGATCCGGAACCAACGTGTTCCGGATCAGCTAGTATGTAATAAAAAGCCAAATCCAGAAACAAACATTTATGCTCATCACACAAATTCTTCTTTATTGTTTTAGATAGCAAACAAGTAGATAGATGGCTGAACTCTACTACCTAGTAGTCACGATGGTAGTAACACGTTTAGCCAATCGTTAGCCTTTTACAAACTGCCTGGCAAAATGGCTGATGATCTATTCTTCAAAGGGTCCTGGACCATCAGGCAATTTTTGAAAAGGAGAATAATGAGGGTCCATACAAAGTTGGCGTAAAGAGCTACACATGTTGATGGATGCTTACCGTATTGTAATACATTATTAATGTAATTAAATTATATTTCATTAATTTTTAAATTGCCGCGCTTCGCGCGTTTCTAGGTTGTCTGTGAAGGTCGGTAGAAGACGCATCGGTTCAAGTAACGTGGGATTCAATGGCGGATGAGGTTTAGATTATTTTGTGCAATTTATTTTTTGAAAACTTGTGATTCGTACCTATATCTTTATTATAATATTATAAATGCGAAAGTTTCGATGTTTGGATGGATAGATGGATGTTTGTTAATCATGCAAAAACTATTGAAAAGATTTGAATTTGGCACACAGGTAAATGATGACCTGGAATAGCACATAGGCTACTTTTTACCCCGGAAAAATTATGTCATCCCGCGGGATTCTCCAAAAACTGTTAAAACGCAGCGGGCTGCCTACTGCAGCTGGTAGAGATATAAATAAAAGGATATAATTGAGGAACCGATATTAGCAAACGTGAATTGTCGTTTCATTGTACTGTCAAAGAAACAAATTGTTGTTTACTTTTGAAAATCCTTAATAATAATATATCTTATATTAAGGTAAGGCATCGCGACAAACGGGAAAACACTGGTTTGTTAAATCACGTTTTTTGTGTTGATTGTTAAATAAAAATTTTACAAAAATTACACGATATACCTGAAGATATTATCTAAAGAATGTGCTAACTCATTACATGATAGAATGTACTTTATTCGATCATATAAAGTTCCGAAAACTGGCTAAAAAATCTCTAAAACAATTTGTTAATAATATTTCTAATCTTTCACATGATTTTTATATGTTGATATTTAGTTGTAAATACAAAAAAGAACGTGCTTAATTTTAGTTTGCAGCTGATGTCCTATATTTATTTATCCGAAAATTAACACGTTTCCAGCGGTTTCAGAACATACCGCGCCACCCATTTTCTATAGAATTGACGCGCGTCGAAATACCTCGCCTTAATATAAAATAAACGGTCATATCTATTGTTATTTATTATTATTAGTTTTTTATGATATAACTAAAAATGTACGGTGTTCGGATTTGTCCCTTCGCATGTGCTATAAGTCATTGCTTCTTGCCAATTTTCACAATTCTCGGTCACCGGGAAGGAAGCTATAGGTTTTGATCCGTTTTGAGATCACAAAACATCACAAAACGCAACATATGTGGTCATATCTTTTGGTCGCGTTCATTTAAGCGTTTAATTTTGCGAAAGTAACTCTATCTGTCTGTTAGTCTCTTCACGCCTAAACCACTGAACCGAATTGGATGAAATTTAATACAAATATAGTTTGAGACCTGAGAAAGGACATAGGATAGTGTTTATTCCGAAAATCCCACGGGAACGGGAACTATGCGCGTAAAACTCCGGTACTTTGTTAGAAAATTTTCCACGCGGACGCGGATAGTTTAAAATAAATTTCAACTTGATATCTCTACGCGTACCTGAGAAAAAGGGTCTTTTTTATAACATAAGATAGCAAACAAGCAGATGGGTCTCCTAATGGAAAGAGTCACCCATCGCCTACAGATACCAAAGATGTTAATGGTGCGTTGCTATCTTGTGGCGAGGTCTAATGCCACATGCATAAGTTTACCGGCTACCTTACCCTCCAAACCGGAACACGACAGCGACAAACACTGACGCTATTGCGGCAGGAATAGGTAAGACGGTGGTACCAGACCCGGGCGAGACAATGCAGAACTCTACCACCTAGTAGCCACGATGGTAGTGACTCGATAGCCAATCGGTCGCCTTTTACGACCTGCCTGGCAGAACGGCAGTTGGTCTATTCTTCAAAGGAGGCCGGGACTAACACGGCGGAAAAACAGACGAAAAATGAAGTCCTGTCCTGTTTTTCCTTTTAAGATACGGAACCCTAAAAACCTATTTTGGTAACCTACTTAAAATACCTTGGCACTGTTAACTCAGTGAAAACGTAAAAAGTTCGTTTTGAAATAACTTTCAGAATGACGAGAAATTTTTGGGTTGTCGTGAATATGTAAATATTGCCGATAACAGAAAACCAAAGCGGTCTGAGGGCTGGCGCTTACCATCGAATTTCGAGGGCCCTTTTCGTACCAACTTTCCAACTTAATCGCATTTGTTTATATTTAGGACTAGCTATTACTCGCAACTTCGTTCGCGTGATCCAAAATCATTACATCACCGACCACACAGCCCATAGACACCTAATAATAGGCGAATGACTTGTGTCAATACATCTGACTTATAGTTCCGATGTAAATGTCCACGCGCCAATGAGCAGTGATTGGATAATCAGTGTCGACCAATCAGATGCTCTGTACATTACTATCTTTCACTGTGGCCTTGAGTTAGCCAATTACGGCGTTGCAACCCCACTTCGTTTTACCTCAGCTAGTTGCCAGAATGCATTCAATACGGAAAATCAAACATTAGCCGTCTATAGGCTGTGTGGTCGGTGCATTACATCCTTTTGCTCACCTAAAAAGTAATCTATATCCTGCCCTATGATTCATCTATATTTTAGTGAAATTGTCATCAAAATTGGTCTAGCCGTTCCAAAGATTACCTCGTACAAGTAAAATGATAGACAGAAATTTTAAAGATGGTTAAGTTTGTCGAGAAGAATTTGATTTAGATCAGAGAAACAAACAGCGTAATCAATTATCGGCAGTACCAATTCCTGAATTAATGTGATTTTTGTAGATATAGGCAAAAAAAAATTGAGTCTATACAAAGTTCTCAATGCGTTCTGCCCTAGTGTGTGGGACCCACGTCAGTGCACTATCTATAATTAAGCCCTCGAATTGCGAGCTGACAGGTATAATTATGCTATTAAAAATTATAGGTGGTAATACATTAAGATCAACTTGCGTGATCCGGCGAGCGCTACCTATTAAAATAGCCTGACATTTGGACGTATTGACGGTTATCCCAAAATTACGAGACCAAGTTAAAATATGCTTTAAGTCCTCATTTATTCTATTTACCGCGTCAGTAAGATGTATAGATTCACAATGGCTTAGTGATGAGACTAATACCTACTTTAGTTCCTAGGAAGTATTTTTAGAAATCATTACTCTAAACTTACTCTAAAGGTGCCACCAAAACCCTATTACTTCGCTGTTTATCCATTCTTCCGCTTGCTTGTGCATATCTTTTGACTAATAATCGGCAGACTTCAGTTTTACAAAGTGTTTATGTAGGTACTACAATGACAGTTTAGCAACCGCAGACAACTCTGAGAATATCTGAGGTAGTCACGGAATTATGTTCTGTAGAGGTAGTCATTGAATTAAATGTAACGTAATAGTAGAAGCTCCTAGTAGGAAACGACCTTTACCCGCCTTTTTTTATATTATAAGATAGCAAATAAGCAGATGGGTCTCCTGATGGAAAGAGTCAAAGATTGCCTATAAATAAATAATAAATAAATAAATATTCGCGGGACAAACTACACTTACCGATCTAACCCCAAAGTAAGCAAATTATTTGCTTGTGTTATGGGTGTTAGTCAATGATAATAATACGTAGAGATACATATATAAATACTTTTACATACATAATAAACACCTAAACCCGGAAATACAAACATTTATGCTCATCACACAAATGCTTGTCCCCGGATCGAACCCGAGCCCCGTCGATTGCGTAGTCAGGGTCACTAAGCACTCGACCAACGGGGCGGTCACCAATTACCAATTACCAAAGATGTTAATGGTGCGTTGCTATCTTGTAGCGAGGTCTAATGTCACATGCATAAGTTTACCGGCTACCTTACCCTCCAAACTGGAGCACGACAGCGACAAGCACTGACGCTATTGCGGCAGGAATAGGTAAGGTGGTGGTACCTAACCCCGGCGAGACAATGCAGCACTCTACCACCTCATAAACCCGTCTATTTAATAGACATAAAGTAGGTACAATGTACTATTTCACATCAAATTTAAAGCAGGGTACTAACCTGGCCGTGTAACATGTAACGTTTTTGATGTGAATGAATGAATGGACGGATGTATGAATGAACGAATAAATGAGTGAATGAATGAATACTGTATCGCTGCTAATTAAATATGCTTAACTCGTCAGAGGTGCAAACTACTACTCACTTGATACAGTATCAGATACTTGCTACGCGGCTAGGTGAATACCCTGCCAAATATGTTAAATATTTCGCGAAAATGTTGCATTAAAAATTTTAGTGCAGGGTATAATAATTTGAAAATGAAGCTTACTGAGTGCTAAGTGTGAGTTTTTCTTTTCGCATTCGATCGTGAGCGCGTTTGGAGTTTACTAGGAATTTGTATGTGATTTGTACAGCGCCACCTAGTGGTAAACGTGAGAAACCAGTTTACCACTAGGTGGCGCTGTACAAATCACATACAAATTCCTAGTAAACTCCAAACGCGCTCACGATCGAATGCGAAAAGAAAAACTCACACTTACCACTCAGATGATGCAGACTTTACGTTCGCTATTTTCGCTGTCATTACTATTAAGTGGGCAGGCATAAACAAGTACGAAGTCTTTATAAATTGCACTCGTCTACTTGACGAATAAAACTTAGTTACGTCAAAATAAGGATAATTTAATTACGAACTCTTCGTTCTACACGCCGGTCGTTTGAGATTTCACGGACAAAAGGAATAACAAGTATTACTTTATGAATCTACTTTGAATATACTCGTAGTTATGAGTTTTTACGGAAACTTGAAAGACATATCAGCTAACTTTATAGTTTCGCTTTTGGGCTATCAGTACGCGCGCGCATCGTAATAATTTACACCTAAATGTACCAAAAGAAGTAAGTATTCTATACTTTTTATCGTCGACACTTGGTGAAATTGCATTGTTTCCGTGGAGAGTTGATATAGATGATGCTTAAAAAAAGGGAAACATATCATAAGATAGCAAACAAGCAGATGGGTCGCCTGATGGAAAGAGTCAACCATTGCCTATAGACACTAAAGATGTTAATGGTGCGTTGCTATCTCATGGCGAGGTCTAATGCCACATGCATAAGTTTACTGGCTACCTTACCCTCCAAACCGGAACACGACAGCGACAAGCACTAACGCTATTGCGGCAGGAATAGGTAAGGCGGTGGTACCAGACCCGGGCGAGACAATGCAGAACTCTACCACCTAGTAGCCACGATGGTAGTGACACGATAGCCAATCGGTCGCCTTTTACAACCTACCTGGCAGAACGGCAGTTGGCCTATTCTTCAAAGGAAGCCGGGACCAACACGGCAAAAATAAAGTCACAAAGTGAAATTAATGTACAAGTGATAATTTAATCGTATAATAGAAGAAGTACGTATAACTTCGAAAATAAATTTAGATTTATCGACTGACTTACTTTTATTAACGCGCCAAAAGAAATACAACTTAAGAATATAAATATTCATATAAATATTTCAACATACTAAAACTAAATCCGGCCAATATAGAAGAGAATTTTTTGATTTCAAATAAACGTAGCCTTATCTCCGGTACTGTCCATCGGCTATCCGGACAACTGGTTGCCGATAAAACAATGTCGGGAAAGATATATTACTGGTATAGTTTAACTTTTTCCAGTTAAAAATACTGCGGCTAACTTATGTTTTTTATTTTGTTCGAATGAATTCACGTGGCTACTAGCAATCAAAAAAATAAATATCTTCCCGCAGATTATTTGGGTTGATAGACGACGTCAACCACTCCAGTTTATTATAATCAATCTATTTGTCAGCCTTTAGCTGAGCACTCTAGGACGGGCTGTAGTCGCTTCACAAAAGTACGCCAAGATCACTTTCATACATTTTATATGAACTATCTCATACTATGCAGGGACACAACGGAACGGTTTTGCGCGGTGGATTTCAGTGAATGCGATGCGACTCACCCCGCTCGCTGTGCCCCGTCAGCAGTGTGCTATGATGAGCGAGATTAAACGCACGAGTTCTACTGTGTTTTGCGTATTAATTTATAAAATTACGTATTTATTTTATGGACTAAGAACGAGTTATATAAAATTATAATATTTTATTTTATATTATATATAATTATAAGTTATCATTATACATATTATATATTTTCTGCACAAAAATGTTCACTATCGCGTGTCCAAGAGGGTGGCATTCGCGCTTGCACTGTTTCCAACTATTCTGAGATATCGAGTCTGTGGGAGTTGTCTATGTGTGCGTTGCTCAACCGCCCTTTGTATGTAGATTGACTTATGTACCTATTTGTTTTGTGGCTATATCATTTTCAAGATCCACATTATGATGAGCAACAAAGGAGAGATAACATGTGGAAAGAAATACGAAAATGTGCTACGTTGCGTCGCCCCGCTGCGCCCCGTCTTAATTTGCTAAGTTAAAATTTCATCAGCTAACATTTTTCGTTGCGATGCGATCCGCACCGGCTCATTGCGGTCCGTCCCAGTTTATTTGATCCTTAAGTACTAAGTGATCTTTATCTCTAAAAATCACTTATTATAACTTATTAAAACGTGCTACCCAAAGAGCTATAGCTTTAATATCTATACATATAATAAAATCATAGGAAAGTCAAAACTGTACATTGAATATTTTTTTAAAAGAATACTTGGGGCGTGATCTACAATCGATATCGAAGCCAAAAATATAATTTTTAGAATTTTTGTCTGTTTGCCTGTTTTTCTGTATGTATGTTCGGGGTAAACTCAAAAAGTACTGCATGAATTTACTTCAAATTTTGCATGAATATTACTTATAGGTCGTGTCAACATATAGGCTACATATTATCACGCTATCACCTACGGGGAGGAGATGTGCGGAGTAAACGAAGTCCGCGCGGACGAAGTCGTAGGCAACAGCTAGTAGCATATATTTTAATATAGCTATAGGTACTTAGCTTTAATATAGGACGTGACATGTAATTTAATAAAGTATATAAATTATGTGTCACGTTCGCGGTGGGCTCCGAAACTACTCAACCTATTTCAATGACATTTTGTAATTATCTACTGTTTAATTCTTCTTTAAAAATAGGATAGTTTTTATCTCCATTAACATACCCAACACGTAGAAAATCGGTCGCCTTCTACGTCCTGCCTGACAGAAAAGCAGTTGGCCTATTCTTCAAAGGAGCCCGGGACCGACACGGGGAAACGGCTTGTGGGATTAGGCAGATTATTTTTTTTAGTTACTTATACATCATTTCCTTCAAGATAAAAGAATCACAAGACAGCCGTTTTTTTACTATTCTTACATAATTTCTTTCAAAATAAAAGAAAATTTAACCGCACCCAAGAATGTCAAGACATAGAGAGAGTAGATTAGAGTATCTTCACGCCCATATCCCCGAAGGGGTAGGCAGAGGTACAACAAGTGCACCCACGATTAGCCGAAGATACTTGGTCCCACAAATGTGATAGGTGGCAAGCCTATCCAACCGGCACTTTCCAATCCCGGGCAACTTTGTGTTTATCAGAAAACTGAAAAAACACTTTTTTTATGTGCCTGACCCAGGAATCAAACCCGGGACCTCATGTGGTCAACGCCAACGCTGGACTACTAGACTACAGAGGACTACTACTACCCTTCTTTTTACTATTCTTACATCATTTCACCGCCCCGTTGGTCGAGTGTTTAGCGACCCTGACTGCGCAATCGACGGAGCTTCATTTCCCCGATCCCCGACGGGGACAATCATTTGCGCGATGAGCATAAATGTTTGTATCTCCGGGTTGGGTGTTTATTAAATATATTCTAGTATTTATATATGTATTTCTATGTACTAATAACGTTGACTAACACAAGCAAATAATTTGCTTAATTTGGGGTTAGATCAGTACCTAAGTGTAAATTGTCCCGTGAATATTTATTATATTTATTATTATTTATTTTTTTCAAAATAAAAGATAGGTAATTTAACTGCGCCCGATAATATCTAGATATTCGTTTTTTTTTTGCATTTTTGTGAAGCTGCAATTTCATAATTACACTCAAATCGACACATTCTCTAAATTCACCTACACTTTTTAACTAGCAATTACCTCACAATACCTTAAACTAATGCGCTTTAGTATTTGCATGTCACTATTTTATTACTATAAAAAGCTTTCCCGACCGTTTCAAATTCAAACAAAAATTATTTTTTTTCACATAAATCTTCAGAGGCACTTAACGAATTTTTATAATAACTAACGGAAATTAAAAAAATATGAAACCTTTTATTTTTCCAATCATCGAATTTACTAGATCTAATAGATATATAGAATACTACGACGCTCGAATAAATCCCCATTAAGCATCTTGGGTCTTCCTCCTATCTATTAAGTAAAGTAAAAACTTTGTATCCCCTTTACGAGAATTACACGAACGACTGCAGGACTGCAGAAACCTAATATTTTTAACAATATGCATAGAAATACATTCATTTAAATAAAATAAACATTACACACACTACACGTAGAATAAATACGCAAGTAGAATAATAAGTCAAAAATATATTTTCTCATAAAGACTAAGCTCCTATTTTAGCCCTTTAGATTTTTGAAAAAAGTCGCTAGTTGACTCTGTGGTTTAAATGGTCCGGTATCGGTGTTGACTATATGTTGTGCCCAAGGAAGTCAAATTCAAATTCAAATTCAAAATATATTTATTTCGTAGGTAAAAATTACACTTGAAATACGTCATTAGTTCATTATACTTACATACGTCCTGTTACACGTATAATAT
Organism: Apodemia mormo; assembly: GCA_036924255.1. Taxonomy (NCBI): domain Eukaryota; kingdom Metazoa; phylum Arthropoda; class Insecta; order Lepidoptera; family Riodinidae; genus Apodemia; species Apodemia mormo. Next base: position 2,872,610 of record JAUPFN010000006.1, on the reverse strand, counting down.
TTATAATAAAAAATCATTTAATTTTTGTGGTACACAAAGATTAGATTTTACATTTGAAATATTTATAAACATCATTAATAATTTTACATATTGTATAAAAGTGGGTACGCAAAAAGTACCGACGTTTAAGAGTGTTTCCCCGTTCATGGGGAAAATAAAAAAATACACGTATATTTATATTGAATGCAATACAATGTTGTAATAATTTAAAATAAACGTCAACAATCAAGAGACCATGTCATACCTTAAAATAATAATAATTAAAAAATATATATATGTCAATACTACTTATATTACATTAATATAATATGTCAATCCTACTCTGCAAGTCAAAATTTAAAAATAGTCAATTTAAAATAAATTAATTACATCAGTGTAAAAAAAAGCAATAATGAATTAAATAGTAAACAAGAAAAAATAAATATATAAGTCATATTATATCATTATAATTATGTAACTAATCCCAAGGTTTTTTTTTTCATCTAAATACTGGGAGATGCTGTAGTAACCCTTTTTATATAATTTCTGTTTCAATATTGATTTGAATTTTTCAATAGGGAGGGACTGAATTGATTCGGGAACTTTATTATAAAAACGTATGGATAGGCCTTTGAAAGAATTGCTAATTTTGTGGAGTCTACTGTAATAATTAGTCATTTTGTATTTATTGCGTGTGTTGATACTATGAAAATCACTATTTTTCTTGTAAAGTTTCAAATTTTTCTTCACATGTACCAAATTTTCATATATATATTGTGAAGCTAGCGTTAATATATTTATTTTCTTAAATTTGTCTTCAAAGAAACTTTAGGCCCAAGATTATATATGGCACGGATTGCCCTTTTTTGTAATGTAAAAATAGAGTTTACATCTGCAGCATTACCCCAAAGTACGATACCGTAAGACATTATGCTGTGGAAATAACTGAAATAGACTAGCCTGGCTGTCTCAACATCTGATATTTGACGAATCTTCTTAATGGCATATACCGCAGAAGCAAGCTTGTTTGCTAATTTTGTTATATGTGGTCCCCATTGCAGTTTAGAGTCTAACGTAATACCAAGGAATGTTGTAGTATCATCGATAGTTAACGTCGCGCCCTTGATTATTATATTTGTATTAATTTGCTTGACATTGGCAAAGTAAATTTAATACATTTGGTTTTATTTTCATTCAAAAGCATATTATTAGCAGTGAACCATTCTACTACCTTAGATATATGGTAGTTAACCTCATCATAACATGCATTTTGCCTATTCACATTAAACAACAGTGAAGTATCATCTGCAAATAACACGATTCCATGCCTATTATTTACAAGTTTGGGTAGGTCATTTACGTACACCAAAAACAAAAACGGTCCGAGAATCGATCCCTGGGGCACACCTATTGTTAACAAGGACCCAGAGAATAGTTGGCCATTAATATCAACTTTTTGAACTCTATTTTGCAAGTAAGACTTAAGAAGGCTTAAAGCCGGGCCTCTGATACCGTAATGGTACAATTTTTGAACTAAGATATCATGCCGCACACAATCGAAAGCTTTAGATAAATCACAAAACACTCCTATAATGTCCTGTGATTTCTCCCAAGACTCAAATATGTGTTCGATTAAATCAATACCGGCATCAGTTGTTGAACGACCTTTAGTGAAGCCAAATTGTTTTATGTGCATTAAATTGTTATTATAAAAATGGGATGTCAATTGATTTAAAATGATTTTTTCATATATTTTACTTAACACAGGTAGTATAGAGATTGGCCTATAATTAGAAGGATCCGTTTTGCAACCAGCTTTAAATAAAGGGATAATTTTACTATTTTTCATTAAATCAGGAAAAATTCCATTTTTAATACAACTATTAAAATTATATGCTAAATGAGGAGCTATACAGTCTATAATAGCGTCAATAGTTTTTATAGAGAAATCAAATACGTCAAAACTCTTTTTAACTTTTAATAATTTAAATGCTCTAATGATGTCTTCCGAATTAATTGGCATAAAATTAAAATCAATATTACACTTATCAACATTTTGGGTTAACAGATACTTAGCTAAAGAGGGAGACGAGTTTAACGACCTGGTGGTTTTAAAAGGAATTTCATCAAAAAATTTTTCAAAAGCTGTAGCAATTTCTACGTCTGTTGAAAATAAGGTATCATTGATTTTTAATGTTAAGTTTGGTTTCAATGTTTCCAAGTTATTAGTTTCATTTTTAATAATTTGCCAAGTTGTTTTCACTACATTTGTACTATTTTTTATTTTATTTTTTACAAATTTTGACTTAGCTATTAAGCACACTTTCTTAAACAATTTTGAAAACTCCTTAACATACTTACAAAAAGAAATGCTTCTGTTATATTTTCTTTCTTCATAAAGTTCAAAAAGTCTAATACGGCTTTTGTGAATTCCGATTGTAGCCCAGTCACTAAATTTGAGATTTTTATTGATAATAATCAACTTATTTTTAAAAATAAGGTCATACTGGCTTTTGGTTATATTTATTAATGAATTAAACATCTCATTAGGATCTGTTTGATAAGAAAAAGAAGGTAATTTAGCCAAAAGATTATTCCTGAATTGTAAAAGTTTCGTTTTTGTTATTGGTTTACATTTTATTGATTGCTTAGTCGTTTTCGACATATTAATGCTTAAAGTTATGAGCTGTCCATAATGATCTGAGTCCAACTTGCTAATGATAGATTTACTGTTGGGCTCAATATTCGAAAATATATTGTCAATACAAGTTGCTGTTGAGGCTGTAACTCTTGTTGGTTCATAAAACAAATGTAATAAGTTATATGACAGGAACAATGCTTTAAGTCTATTAGTCAAATTATTACATTCCATAAGATTTATATTAAAATCTCCACAAATTAAAATATTTTTATTACAATTATTAACTTTAAATAAGGTATCGTCCATTGTTTTTTCAAATAAATCAAAATTTGATAAAGGAGGTCCATGACATGGGTGGAGTGTGTCTGTCTCTTTCTACTAAATAAAGCGCCAATCGCCATATATAAGTGCGATCATGCGTAGTTTGCAAATTACTACTAAGTAATTCTACTTATTTGAGAAGCAGTTTTTGTATTGCATAAGTAATTACGTAATAATTAAAATAAGCACATTTTAGAACTCACTGTGTTAATTACAATACATTTTATGCTAATGTATTTATCGACGTGTATGAATAAAAGGGGTTTAACAATAACCGAATATATAAAAATCTACCATTAGATAGTTTTATTTACACCGGCCATTGCAAGAAAGGGACAACATCCACTCTTTTCGTTGTCTTGCTCAGAACGTTTTTTCCCTCTGTTAAGTAAGAAACAAATGTCAACTTTATTGGTAACGAAATAAAGTACATTTTTATTTTTCAAATGTTGCTTCGTAATAATTCCACTTATCCTATATAAGTTCCTTGGTTGTGCCAGGCTTTATTCCCGGGTCGGGCAATTTTTTATTTTTTTATTTTATTACACTTAAGTTTATCCTATTTACTATGCCATTAAAATAAACAAGTTTGTCTTGGCATTCATGCACTCGTCGTTCTTATAATTTATAACATACTTTATTATGTATTTAAATGACACGCATACAAAAATCAAATGTGATTTTCTGGTTTCTGATAAAAACAACGTTGCCCGGGATTGGATAAGTACCAGTCAGCAATAGACTTGCCACCTATCGGCTATCACAATGTAAGACTAACGGCCGGTTTCCGATACGCAAATTAGTTTTAACAAGCAATTAATCTGTGTAATGGATCATTTGCGTAAAAATTATGTTAAATACAGAGTAATTGCTTGTTAAAATTAATTTGCATTTCGGAAACCGGCCGTTATTATCTTCTGCTCATCGTTGGTGCACCTCTGTCTTCTTATTCGGGGATACGGGCGTGAAGATACTCATTTTTGAAAAAGAAATAATTATGTTCAGCAATGGGACTTTAATTATCTTCTTGCCAAGTTACGTCAAAATCGATTTTTTATACCTACCACAAGATGGCAAACAGGCTTATTGGTCTCCTGATGATAAGAGTCAACCATCGCCTATAGATACCAAAGGTGTTAATGTTCTCGTGGCGAGGTCTAATGCCATATGCATAAGTTTACCGGCTAGCTTACCCTCTAATCCCGAACACGACAGTGCCGCTATTGTGGCAGAAATAGATAATGCGATGGTACACGACCCGGGCGAGACAATGCAGAACTCTACCACTTAGTAGCCACGATGATAGTGACTCGCATAGCAAATCGGTCGCCTTTTATGACCTGCCTGGCAGAGCGGCAATGGGCCTATTCTTCAATGAAGCCCGTGTCCAACATGGAGTCCATTTTCCCCGCGATTATGCATTTTGCCCGTGAAATTTGTAATTTATTAATACAGATTTCTGTTTAAGTTCTGTACATGGTTTGACTCGCAAAACAATTATCGTACAGTCTGTAGGGTCCATATACGTTTTTTTTATACGTTTAATTAGTGATCCCCATAACTTAATGGTAAAAAAACGGTCGTTTGTTGTCGTGTTTAATGTTGTTTTAATTACATCCTCGCCGACGACCGCAGCGCACCTGCACACTCTAATGCGCCATATTTTTAATTAGTCCCGAGAAAGCTCATTGTACTATCACAATAAACGTTACTCTGTAGTGTTCCTTATTAACTATTATATTATAATTAATATTTATTTGTTTTTATTCTATTTCAAATCACACTTTATTTAATTTATATCACCCACTGGTTTCGCCTTTTACGGCATTTTCAGGGCTATGAGGCTTTTATAATAGCGCATTTACGTAGGTATCTAAACTAACTAGCTACCACCTGTGGCCAAAATTCGACCATAGACTAAACAATAAAATCTCATTGAAGTTTGACAACTGACTTTAGCCGTAAAGTACGTAATTATTAGGTACTTTACGGCTAAAGCCAGTTAACTATAATGATAATATTCACACATGTATGCTATTGCTATATGCAATTGTGTGTATATTTTTTATTTATTTATTCATTTATTCACATTTACAACTATTTTTACAGGTTGCCCTAATGCAATAGTGTAGTCCTCACAATATCCCAAAATCATATATCATTGAAAAAATAAATAAAAAAGGTGTTCTGAAAAATCGGTATTGATACAAAAATCATAATTTTACTACAATTAATTTGATTTAGGTACTAATAAAAAAAAAGAAAAAAAAAGAAAATTTACTAACATTAAAGGAATATTATGAAAAATTGTCAAAAGAATACGTAAAAATTATCATTAGAAAAATATAATTTGAAATCAATTATATAAATTACCATATAAATTATATATTATTGAAAAATGTCAAAATAATAATAATTTAAGAAAAATAATCACATTACGTACTTTACGGCTAAAGTCAGTTGACAATAATGATAATATTCACACATGTATGCTATTGCATACATGTGTGTATATTTATTTATTTATTTATTCACATTTACAACCATTTTTACAGGTTGCCCTAATGCAGTAGTGTAGTCCTCACAATATCCCAAAAATCATATCATATCATTAAAAAAATAAAATAAAAAATGTGTTCTGAAAAATCGTCATTGATACAAAAATCAGAATTTTACTACAATTGATTTACTAATAAAAATAGAAAATAAATAAAATTTATATACATTAAACGAATATAATAAAAAATTGTTAAAAGAATAATAATACATATTATTACAAAAAAAAAATTAGGTCAAACAATAAGGAAATTAAAAAAAAAAAACTAAAATTAAAAACTAAAAACTGTTTGGTAAGTCAACGCTACGACAACCTAGTCGTATTAATATATTAATTATCTAATTTATTATCCTGACCCGAGGATCAAACCCGCGACCTCATAATTTGAGACGAAACCAACCGCAAGACCACAAACCTTTTAAAGTAAACTAGTTATTAAAACGTAACGTCCAGAAGGACACAAAAACGCTGATGAGTTTTTAACTTGGCGTTCGCAGAGGAAACTTTTAATATTATTCTGCACTTCACTTCTTAGAGATAATTGAATCAGAAAACGCAAACTCCATTACTGGCAACGAAAATTCATCTATTTATTAGCCATAGACCAACTTTAGGTCTGGAAACATAGAAATAGACGTGATCGAACACAAGCGGCCATTTTGTTTATATGTTACTTTGGTTCATAATTATTCCGCTCCTCCAATAATTTTTTCGCTTCCAACTTGCTTACTCGCGGCATCAACATGACGTAGTCTATGTTACTTTTAAATAGTGTAGCTTTCTGATGATAAATTTTCTCCTTTGTTGGTCCGGGCTCCTTTTAAGAATAGAGCAACCGTCAGGTAGGTCGTAAAATGCGACCGTGTCAATAACAACGTGACTACTAGGTGGTGGTGGTGGCAAGCCTAAGGCACTTATCTAATCTCATCAATCAGTAAACCGATGAATCGAAAAGTCTATTGATCGGTGGACAAATTACACTTACTGATCTAACCCCAAAGTAAGCAAATTATTTGCTTGTGTTATGGGTGTTAGTCAACGATACTAATACATAGAAATACATATTACATAAATCATCATCATCATCCTCAGCTTTTATCACCCCACTGCAGGGCGTAATTTTTTTATCATCGACCCATCTTGCCATTGGTCTTCCCACACTTCTCTTTCCCACTCTCGGGTACCATTCTATTAGGGATCCACTCCACTTACCTACGTCTAGCCAAGTATTCTGTCCATCGCCACTTGAGTTTGTTAATGTGATAACCGATATCGACTACTTTGGTCCTTCTTCGGATGTCAACGTTTCTGACTCGGTCTTTTAGTGTAATACCTAACATGGCGCGCTCCATGGCTCGTTATGCGACTCTCATTTTGTACATCGTTTCCTTTGTGAGCGTCCATGTTTCGGCACCATACGTGATTGTAGGCACTGGTTAAAGAGACCAGTTTCAAGCATTGTGGCATTTTTCGATCCCTAAACACGTATTCCAGTTTGCCAAAAGCTACCCGTCCTAGCTGAATTCGTCTATCGATCTCCTTGTGATGCCGACTCTGAGGCTGACTCTTTCAATGGTCTCTCCACCTACCGTAACAATTTGTGAAGAACTCGACCTGTCAGTCATCACTTTCGTCTTGGACATGTTCATCTTAAGGCCTACTGTTAAAGAAGCATGATAAAGATCTTGTAACATCCCTTGTAGATCGGTTGCTGATTCACTAATGAGAATTAAGTCATCTGCAAAATGGAGGTGCGACAGGTATGCTCCATTGATAGAGACACCCTTATTATCCCAGTTAAGCAGTTTACGGATATCCTCCAAAACTGCTGTAAACAGCTTGGGCGATATAGTGTCCCCTTGTCTCACCCCCCGTTTGAATGGTATGTAATCAGTAAGTGTGTGTAAACGCACCTGCATCGTCGCTTCCTCATACAGGTTCCGAAGTAAATTCACATACCTTGCGTCAAATCCGCAGCGATGAAGAGAATTAAATACGGCCTAATGCGCTACGTTATCAAAAGCCTTTTCGTAATCTACAAATCGAAAACACACGGGCCGATTGTATTCCTCGCATTTCTGCATCAACTGCTTCACAGTGTGAATATGGTCGACAGTTGAGTAACCGCTTCGAAAGCCCGCTTGTTCAGTCGGTTGGTATTCATCAAGTTGATGCGTTATTCTATGGCACAAAACTTTGGCAAATACTTTGTATGTTATGGGGAGAAGACTTATTGGACGATAATTGGCCAGGTTGGAAGTGTCTCCTTTTTTTGGTTAGAATTGTGACAACAGCGTTTTTCCACGATTTTGGTGTGTGCCCGCTTACTAATACCTGATTGAAAAGCTTTACAAGGATCTTCACTACTTCTTCACCACCAGCTTTCAAAAACTCAATTGATACTCCATCCTCACCTGGTGACTTGTCAGATTTTATTTGTTGGAGTGCCCGTTCTACTTCTTCTGGTAGAATTTTTGGCAACTCATCATTTGATCGGCATTCAATGGGTATTGCTCTAGAGTCGTCTTTCGTTTCTGTTCTATTGGTATTAGATGCGTAAAGATCACCATAAAACTCTTCGAAAATCTTAATCATCTCATCACGGTTGCTAATTTTGGTGCCATTCTTATTTCTAAGAGCTGTTATTTGTAGAATTCCTGAGCTTATCACTTTTCTGAACACTTTAGGGCCTCGGCTTCCTTTATTGTTTGCATTATTATTTCCCTATTGTAGTTTCTAAGGTCTTTTTTAAAGCTTTGTTTATTTTCTTGTTTATAGTTTCTAGCTCTCTTTGGTCTTCGGCTGTTTTATGAGGTAAGGTGCTATTATATAAATACTAGAATATAATTAATAAACACCAAAACCCGGAAATTCAAACATTTATGCTCATCACACAAATGTCTGTCCACGTCGGGGATCGAACCCGAGCCCCGTCGATTGCGTAGTCAGGATCACTTACCAGTCGACCAACGCGGGGCGGTCATCTAGTTTCAGTGGCATTTTAATATTGCATAAAAATGCACGGAAAGGTGCAAATTTAATTATATATTACTTCTTTTGACATTTTTTTACTTTGTACCTAACATCAATTTGGTGAGCCAGATGGAGTTGTTTTTTAAAAACAAATATTCTGTAAGATCCATGATAAAAGAACTGTTAAAAAGCTTAAAATCCAAAAAACTGTTTGAATATTTTTACAGATGACTCTCTTGATTAAAAGAGATATATTTCAGTCATAGATATATTACACGTCTTTACTCAAAGATTTCAGTATTGTATGTCTATGTATTAATTTCGTTGACTAACATCTATAACACAAGCAAATAATCTGCTTACTATGGGGTTAGATTAATTTGTGCAATTTGTCAGTATTCATGTGGCCTGTGAATTTGTCCTTTATATTATTATGAAAAGAGATAGATGTCTATTTTTTAAAGGAACACAGGCTTACACGAAAAAAAATACATAGCTATCAGAAAAAAAGCAGTTATTTTATAATCCCAGTGGACAACAAGTATAAACCCAATGAACGTTTTATTAGCTGGTCGCAAACTGAATTTTAATGCAGCCCGACTATTCTATGTGGAACAAGGTTCGAAGTTTGGCCAAGTTTTTTCAACTCCCCGCTGCTTCCTGGCAATCAGAGCGGGGTAAAGTTGTGAGTTTATTATGGAACCTCGCAGCTACTAAAACTTGTAATAGTTTGTAACTACAGAATGTGCCGTGCTACCTTTTAAATTTGTTGCGCATTTTCTAGACACCATATTATGTTATTTGCTTTGAGCAAGTTTAGCGAAACTTAAATGTTTCTTACTGAAAATTTCTTATATTAAAATAGATTATGTTATGAATTTAAAAAAAATAAAATTTAAGTAATTTGAATAAAAGTGCAACATCAGCTTTTTCTTGCCACATTGCTTTCTTATTAACATGAAAGAGTTTGAAAGGTTGATATTAATGTATTTTATCTTCTGGTACTGCAATATTGTCATGCATCACACAGGGCTCTATTCTTAGTAAGTTTTTGTGTCTCATATACATCCATAACCTTACTTTAATATTTCATATTATTTAAAATGCAAATACAAGTTGATACGTATAACAAAATAAATTATGCTACTTCAGAGGTTATATACACTGTTTCCATACAATATAATATTAAATGGAAATAAAACTAAATATTTTTATTCAAGTGTTGGTCCGGGCTCCTTTGAAGAATAGACCGATTAGCTTAACGCGCAGCTTGCCCGCGAGCAGATTACTTGTCGTGGATATAGTTTTTCATACAAATTTTCATCCCCTATTTCAACCCCTTACGGGCAGATTTTTGAAAAAAATTTAGCTTAATTCCACCCCGGATCTTCAAATATCTGTGCCAAATTTCATCAAAATCAGTTCAGTGGTTAACGGTGAAATCGTAACAAACAGAATTTCACATATATGACCGCCCCGTTGGTCGAGTGGTTAGCGAATCTAATTACGAATCGATCGGGTTTGGATCCGATTCCCGACATGGGCAAACATTTGTGTGATGAGCATAAATGTTTGTAATTCTGGGTTTGGGTGTTTATTATGTATGTAACAGTATTTATACATGTATTTCAATATATTAGTATCATTCACTAGCACTCATAACACAAGCAAATAATTTGCTTACTTTGGGGTTAGATCGATTTGTGTAATTTGTCCAGTGATATCAATATTAGTATATATTATTATATTAATATTAAGTATGGAAAGTATGGATTTTTCTAAGCTTAATATAAACTGTTTGGTTAAACGAAAATAAATGCTATTTGTACAAACAGTCCGACTATGCCAGGTTTCCTTTAGTCAATGGTCCGTCATTCGTAGCAGTCCTATATTCCGGGTTCCTGAAGTCAACGATCCGTCATTCATAGCAGTAACCATTAGCAAGCAACAACCAATTTACTAATTATGTAGCGTTCCACCAGTTATTAGTAATATATTATTTATAGAAATAGTCTTAGCTTACGCCTCGTAGAAAATATTGTTACTGGCAACCAAAACGAGTCATTTTACAGATAACGAGGATTAGTCGAAACTATAACGGGTCTAAGAATTCTCTTTAACAAATTTTAAAATCAACTACTTGTCACAGAAGTTAATTTAAGCGTACTTTCAACACAAAACTCTTCATTACGGCGTAAAATCCTCTTCGCATTCGTAATTAACAAATATTTAAAACACAAAACTGACCTGAAATCCTCAGTTTAATACGACATAAATGTTCCCTCAGGGCCTGAACGCGAAATCCGCTTTGATGAGTAACCGTGTATATTTTAGCCGGTGATCAAAGCTCTATAGCGGTGGTTTAAATATTTGATCAGCCCGTCCATACATTATGTGTCTTATTCAAGAAATGAAAAAGCCATTAAACACAACATTTATATAAAGATTACAAATAATTTAAATTGCGAGTACAAATGGAGGTTAAAAAGTGTGCCTGTATGTGTGTGAGTGTGTGTGCGTGTGTACTTACGTATGCACATGAGAATTTATACTCCTTTGTTGTTACAAAAAATACAAAAATTTTTAGGATTCCCCACCCAAATGGAATGAACGGAACCCCATTAATATATCTCCGCTATCTGTAATCTGTATATCTACAGATCTCTCTTGAACGGAATTAGGTAGTTATCTGAAATTTACATACAAGTTAGTTCGCGTGATATGTGGCGTGAGAAGCGTCGCCGACGATGATGTACACAGTGCGATTCGCGTACACAAGTCCACATTCAAATAATGTGTGTGCACATTCAAGTTATGGGTGTAACATTCCAATAATTGTATAAATCACATACACCCGATCATATCCAACTACGCGCGGTGTGTGGCGGCCCGTAGGGCAATATTTCACCGGGACACCAAGACAGCGTATCCAATCACGCGTAAGCTACCGAACTCGACACAATACAGACACCAGACTCGACACACTATACTAAGATAGTATCAAAAAGAACCTCAAAAAGATAGCACTACTGTTGTATGTACATAGGAAAAGAGAGTTCAGAAAAAAACAGCAGAGAAAAAGAAAGTACAATTCAGTAATATATACGACGATCTAAGAAGATATTTGGAAAGTTTTTAGCTATGTGAAGAAGTCCGTAAGCTCCTTTGATGAGTTACTGACGTTGTGTGAAAATTATTAATGAAACAAGACACAATATTAAGAAAATCAGTCAGTCCTGAAGAAAAGTTGTTTGTAACATTAAGGTAAGCTGGCTGCCAGTGGTGGCCGAGTGAGTAAAACACCATACAACGCTATAGTAATTAGTGGTGGCGCAACCAGCGTGGCGGCGGGACCAGTAACATTCTGTGCATAAATCCGAGCTGGTCGCGCCGCCAAATTGGTTGCGCCATAGAATAATAACGCACGCATTGGGTTGAGCTACTTAACGGACATTAGGTGAGTAAAGCCCCGTTTTCACTTTGATTAGTACGAGTGTGAGTGTTTAATGCAGATGCTTAGTATTAAGCCAAAAATACGTGAAGACAGCCGTTGATCAGTGCGAGTGATAAATAATCAGCATCTATTCACTTTTACTACGCTGATTACGAATCACTCGCTCACACCACGGCTATCTTCACGTATTTTTGGCTTCGTACTAAGCACTTGCATTAAACACTCACTCTCGTACTAATCAAAGTGAAGACGGGGCTTAAGTCTCTAAAGAGCTGTATACCTTTTGTTGATAGCGGCGACTGGTTACTGGTCCCAGTGAATTATAGCCCGTAGATCGAGACGACACGCGATTAATTTATATAAATTGATAACGCAGAGTTATAAATAAATCTGTGCGTACCTGGGCCGATTCCAAAGAGTATACAATCACTACGTTTTTAAGTAAAAGCAATTAATTAAATGAAGGTTTCTCAAAAGGAAAAAAAAATCAAACCTCAATGCACCCCCTTTAAGTTTTCAAGGCAACGGCTTCCACTTAAAAACAAGTTGTAGATAGAACGGAAAATGTTTTTAAATGAAAAATAAATATAGATGCAGAAGAAAAATTATATAGTATTATTATTCAATTTATAACTAAATATCATATATTGCGGATTAGGTGGAGTTTACCAAAACTTAATAGAAGTTCCCATTTTTGCACATTCTACCCGCGTAACACTTATCGCTTATTTCGCTTATTTCTTGCGATAACCAAGACCAATAGGCTAACGTGTTCATTCAGAGTATAGGGGTGTTGACTTACCATCGCCAAACCCCAAACTGCTACCGAGATATCGGTTTTCAAGGATAACCTCGGAAATGTTTCAATAACTTTTTACCTGTGTTGCCGTAAAGTTCCTTTTGAAGAACAGATGTTTCATCTCTTCTTCAAAAGCAACTTGCACGGCACTTCTGATGAATAATAATGCGAGAAATGGTTAATACATATCACTAACATAATAACTACTAAATGGTATATTTCTGCGATGTCTCGACCGGCCTTACCATCACCGGCGGTGACTCCCAAATACCTACACTTGCCGCCACGAAATTATTAGAAATTGTTAGCGACCCTAACTGCGCAATCAATGGGGCTCGAGTTCGGTTCCCGACAGGGGCAGACATTTATGTGCTGAGCATAGATGTTTGTATTTCTGGGTTTGGGTGTTTATTAAATATATTTGAGCATTTCTATGTATTTATATCGTTGATTAACACCCATATCACAAGCAAATAATTTGCTTACTCTGGGATTAGATCGATTTGTGAAAATTGTCCAGAGATATTTATTTATTGGTGCTTTTCGCTATCATGATCCGGTTTGGAGCTTAAGATAGCCTGTAAAATTATACATGTGGCATTCTAGCCCCATGACACGGACCACAACGCACCGTTAACATATTTGGTACTCATAGGCGCTGGTCTTATATAACAATATATTCGATTAACAATAAAAAAATCATTGCAGGTTTGTGAAAACGATTTTTCAATTAAGTAATCCGTTTGTGAGTTTGTGAAAATTTTGTTTTAATTTTTGTGTCCCCCATGCCAGGTAAATACTTGTTCCTGTACGTGTAAAAAATATAATAGTAGTTATATATAACGAAATTAAAAGGAGAACTGTCGCAGCTAAATAGGCTGTGCGAATTAGTAATAATAAAGTCGATAAACTTCCATAATGAACTTGAAGAAGTAAAATATATTCGCCATAGGCGTTGAAAAAGTTAAATCTAAAACAATATTCAATCATTAATACACGATACCAAACTGTTTCACACAATAATTATAACTAATATTTAACGGTTCCGCTAACACAAGCATCATCAGGGTATTTACATCCTTAACAACTAACTATAATATGTAACATTAAATTTTATGCATAAAGCGATGAAAAAACCCTCATCTTAGACCGCATTATTGTGATGGGCAACTATGGAATCCTACATTGCGCGTATTTCAACACTTACTTGGGTAACTTATTAGGATTCTCAGTGTATAAACTGCTTTTAGGATCCGTGAGTAACTTAAAAAAAGACCATAAGAGGATCTCTAGATATTCTTAAATTTATTTACTAAAAAGCTGTCAGACACAGTCGCAAAAAACAAATGATAGTCGTTAAGATTGGCCAATGAAATAACGGGGATCGACCATTTTGGCAGCTGACTAGCCCGTGAATATTATTAATTTCTCGTTCATCGTTAGTTATGTAAAGCTGAGCGAAACAGTTCTGCCCAGAAATACCCCTAACTACGGCTCGTATGTCACCACTCCAACCATACTCAATCTTATATCGGGTTACTTGTTAGCAGAAATGTCGATTTTACGTACGCCTCTCATAAATTTCCCATATCATCTTGTATCTCGTTCGGTTGCAGATGTCGAAGTTAACAAGCTATAAACTTTTTGTTACATTAAATGAAGAAATCAATTTCAAAAAGTTCACATATCGCCTATTTTGGCAAAAACGTTTCTTCACATCACTGTGTTCTAAATGTTTCTCTGTACCTATGATAATCGAGAACGGAACATGTCTGGTATTTGTTCTAATATCAACGCCATGGCGTTACGACTCGTGTACAGATGTAATTTTGAAAAATTATAACTCTAAGAGGTGTGTGGTTTTCAAACGCTTTATGGTCTAAGGGAGAACCTTGTTATCTCGAAAATCAAAGTTTTAGTTGTGGCTCGTAGTCTAATGATGATGTATTACCACCTCCATGCCTCGAATGAGCATATAAAGCTGCTAGTCCTGGTTATCGCTAGAAATATGCGATAATCGTTGTCAGGTCGGTAAAATAGAACGAAGGGGATGACTACTTATCTCGCCAACCGAAAAACATATATTATCACGCCAGTTCCCTTGCGGAATAGAAAGGATGAACCAGATGTCTACGGACATTCAAATTCACCCCGATTCACTGATTCGTTAGATGGCGGATGATCCCCACCTCTGCATTTTCAGCGATAATCGGGAAATTTAAGCACTTATCTAATCCCGTACAGTGTTGTTTTAATCAAAAAATTGAAAAAAATATTTTTGAATTGCCCGGCATCGGAATCGAACCCAGGACCTCATCATTATTTTTAATATGTTTCTAATGCATATTTTATAAAAATATTAGGTTTCAGCATACATCCATAACATTTTGACCGCCCCGTTGGTCGAGTGGTTAGCGGCCCTGACTACGCAATCGACGGGGCTCAGGTTCGATCCCCGACGGGGACAAGCATTTGCGTGATGAGCATAAATGTTTGTATTTCCGGGTTTGGGTGTTTATTAAATATATTCCATGTATTTATATATGTATTTCTATGTATTAGTATCGTTGACTAACACCCATTACACAAGCAAATAATTTGCTTACTTTGGGGTTAGATCAGTAAGTGTAATTTGTCCCGTGAATATTATATTATATTATTATATTATTTTGGGGTAAGATTTTTTTGTGTAATTTGCCCAGCCCATATTATTATTGTATTATTATTGTCTAAGACTAGCCCAGCCAAAAAACAGAAAAGTTAATTTGTATTAACTTTTCTGTTTGTTGGTTGTAACAATTATAACCGTTCTCCAATGCTACGACAATGTAGACGATACTCGCTACGCCGCTGCGTAGCGGATAAAGTCTACATTGCCGTAGCCTTCTATATCCCCAGAGTAACTAACAGCAGAATAGCAGCTAGAGTTTTCAATCTGGGAAAACGAATCTGAAACTCTGGCGGGTATCAATAAACGTCTAACGGATCCGATCCGATACAAAATTATTGGATTTGAACATCGGATCCGGCACAACATAAGCGGCACTACTTTTATTTATTCAAAATATCGCCTCTGTGATCAAGTAACCCGGAGTCAGTGTCAACCACATGAGGGCCTGGGTTCGATTCATGGGTCGAGCAATAAAAAAAGGCGTTTTTTCAGTTTTCTGATAAAAACAACGTTGCCCGGGATTTGATAAGTGCCTGGTTGGCGATAGGCTTGCCGCCTATCACATAATGTGACTTAAGTATCTTCATACGTGCACATGTTGTACCTCTTCAGGGCTACGTTCCTGAAAATATTTTTTGTTAGATTTGGTTGCTACAGCAACCTATATGTATCTGTGAGTATGCATCAGAGCCAGTGCGTAGGTACTTACGTCATATAAATACTGATATGGCGCAAGGTTATTTACCTTACTACTTACTCTTGCGTAAAAAGAGGATTGTTTTATGCAGAAAGGAGTCAA
The DNA here is from genome assembly GCA_036924255.1 of Apodemia mormo. Classification (NCBI taxonomy): domain Eukaryota; kingdom Metazoa; phylum Arthropoda; class Insecta; order Lepidoptera; family Riodinidae; genus Apodemia; species Apodemia mormo. Next base: position 2,856,416 of record JAUPFN010000006.1, on the reverse strand, counting down.
GCGTTATGAAACAAAAATTTTTTATTCGCAAAGATCAAAATGTTTCAGTCTCATGAATCACTTTTTTTATTAGCTGGATATCTTTGGGTAGACGTACCGAACGCTGTGTTAAAATATGATCGCCTATTTTGGAAGGACCCTAAAAATCAACTTAATGAAAAATGTTGTTCACTTTAATATACCTACACATACCGAGTGTTAAAGAAATTGCGTGCCGTAGCTTCAAGATGAGTTCAGTATCGATAAAGGAACCCGTAAAAAATGAAAAATAAATACCTTTAAGAAAATTTAAAATAGAGAATGTGTAACATACCATCATAAGATTAGGGGCGCTGATCTTAATCAATTTGTAGCATATGTAATTCTAAACGATTGTTATTCTAAGTTAGTAAGTACTAAATTGGGTTGATCTTTCAATATTTTTTTGTGTTTTTATTTTGTTTTTTTGTTCTTTGTATTTTTTCTGGGTTTCTTTATCGATACCAAACTCACTCTGAAGCTATGACACGCAATTTCTTTAACAACCTGTACATTGTCCAATTAAAAAGAGAGACCATTTCTTCTTACAAAATCACATTTTTTTAACGATTTCATTACATCTTTTCAATTTTCCAATGACTGTTCATTTTTTATTAATTTGCAAAATATAAAACATGTAGCTACTTATTATACCAACTATGCACCGGGATGTGTCACAGTATATTGTTTACTGTATAGGTGAATGTAATGTCAAATGTTATCTGTCTGTAACAGGAAATAATTTAGTAACCACTTCCTGCGAAACAGGATTACACCTGCTTCCAACATCTAACACAAGCATTTCTCAAACCGCAAACATCTAATAGTACGTCCGAGATGCATGAGTATATAATTGAAGCAAATATAACGTAGACAATGTTGCTGAAATATATTTTACTAGCTGCAGCGTGCAGCCCGCTGCATTATAAAAGTTTTTTCCGAATCCCGCGGCATGACTTGGATTTTTCTAGTCTATATGCTATTCCTGGTTATTATCTATCTGTGTGCCAAATTTCATTCAAATCCATTCAGTAGTTTTTGCGTGATTGAGTAACAAACATCCATCTAAGCATCCAAACTTTCGCATTTATAATATAAATATAGATTTCAAAATACACTGACTGATCTAAGCCCAAAGCAAAGAGTAGGTGGCCAAAGTAAACAAATTATTTGCTATATATATATATATATATATATATATATATATATATATATATATATATATATATATATATATATATATATATATATATATATATATATATGTGTGTGTGTGTATATAATATACGCCCAAACCCGGAAATACAAACATTTAGGCTCATCGCACAAATGCTTGTCCCCGTCGAAACCGAGACCCGTAGATTGCGTAGTCAGGGTCGTTTACCATTCGACCAACGGGGCGGTCAAAATAACAGCACAAAATATAAAGCTATTTTGAATAACACGTTTAAACAACTTTGTTGAATATGTAGCAGTTTTTCAACTGAATTTCAATAAAGAAGAGAGATACAAACACATATACATATATGTGTATATTTGTATATGCCTATGTATACATATATACATAGGCATGTATATATGTTTGCATGTATACATATATACATATATGTAAACATGTATATATGTATAAGTATACGCCTAAATAAATAATCATACTCAAATATTCCAACAATGTTACGTACATACATGTCAAACTGATAATAGTCCAAGAGGAACCGGCGCATGAGTACCGAAAACTATTCCACCTCAATTTTTTTATGCGATCCTCTTCTAATTGCCCTACTGATGATATAAATGCATGTTGCCATGGGGCAACCGGCGGGGTGATCACGTAACTCGCAATGCAAAATTATCGTGATTGTTTAGTTATTGCAAGACACATAACAGCCTTGTACATTATTGGTAGTCGTTGCCGCTTGATTAGTTTTGATGCTGTGACATTGCAAAAAGTGCATCTAGTGACCAGCAAGCAATTGGCGACGTTTTTGATGAATTTTTCATTACATTTAAGAGTCATCGCTAATCGCTGGCGAATTGCAAACGTTAGATGATACGCCTACCGGTGTCATATTGTTTAAACCGAAATTGTTTAAGCAATTGCAAGCAATTGTTATTTTTCAATCGCACAATTTTTTTATATAACACACACATATATATATATATATATATATATATATATATATATATATATATATATATATATATATATATATATATATATATATATATATATATATATATATATATATATATATATATATATTTAAAAAAACATAATGTTTAAGTAATATTTTTTTAAATTCTTTATACAATAATTAATAATATTGTTAATAGAGATTGTTTATATCTTTTTTAATTGTTAATTTCGCGCGCTCACAAGTATGCGTCCTTACCTTTAAGTATCGCTGTCTCTCTCTCTGACTCATGCGTTGCGTCGGCCTCTTATCTTATCTTCTATAGATGATCTATATCTTATATAGATGAAAATTATATAAATTAACAAAAATCATATTTTGCAAATTGAAAAATGGAATAATTTTATCAAATTAGTGTATTGTCATCGGTCCTCGATAAATCTACCAAGTTTGAACGAAATCTGGCTGTTTAAAGTGGGTCAAAAGCGCGCCCAAAGAAGTCGGTTACAAACATACAAACATACATACAAGTGAAACTAATAAAAAGCGTGTAAAAAATATACGATTTTTCGTTAAATTAAAATTAATTGGTGAAATCGATAAATTATAACATTTTTTTAATTGATTGATTGTTAAAGTTGATGTTTTAAGAAATGCAAAAAATAATTCCGAATTTTTTTCAATTTTTCAAAAATAAATACTAATTAATTTTCTTTATTTCCAGAAAATAGAAAAATCGATTATTATTTCAAATCTCCAAGGAAACAAATTGATTAAATCATTTTGATTATTAATTTTTACTAAAAAAGTGCCAAAATTATAATTCATAAATAATGAATGAATTGAATTTCTTGAATTATCAATTAAACAAAAAATTATAAATTAATAGAATTAATTAATTATATTGGGAAATCTCGATAAGGCTAAAAAAAATGGTTATCACTTTCAAAATTTTGCCGCCCTAAAACATTTGCCGCCCTGGGCACTTGCTCCGACTGCCCCTAGCATAAATCCATCGCTGTTGTGAGTTCAAAGCTAAACTGAGCTTTTTTCCCAGGGGAACTCAGAGTTTATCAGAGGTTTACAGAAGTTACAGTAGTGGAAACGAGAAGTCCATTGCCATTTTTATACCGTTAATAGTTATGTTAAAATGCGCTTATATTTTTTTTAAAAACACTTTTTATTTTGTTTATGTCGCCAACTACTTTTTACGGCATTTTCGGGGCTACGAAGCAGACAACAAAAAGTATAAAATAATATATACCGCTAATACTTAATGTAACGGAATTATTATAGATCTATGGTCATGGGCGTACCCAGGTTCTGAGCCAGGGGGGGGGGGAACTGTTGTAGAAATTAATTTATTAATTTCTACAACAATTTCTACAACAGTTTCTACAACAGCTTAATATCTACAACAGTAGATAGTAGAGAGTACACAAATTCCAGGGGGGGGGGGGGCAGCTGCCCCTCCCTGCCCTCCCCTCGGTACGCCTATGTCCATGGTTGTGTGGTTAACGTTAAGACATACTATGCGATAACCTTTACTGATATCAGAAATTAAGAAATTATATATAATATATACCAGCGACCCCCCCCCCCCGTCTTTGCGCGGGTAGTTTAATACCTACATACTTAACTTTTAACTTCCCGCTACATATGTAGATAAGGAAGTTACTGATTTTGCCCCAAATTTCGGAAATCGAGTTTTCACCAGATCTCTACGTTTTGAGGTCCGGAATCATTTCGATAATTTTCACGATGACGTCAGTATGTCTTTATAAAAAATATATGTATGTATATGTGTATGTAAGTATGTGTGTCAATAGGAAAAAATACATCTACATACTAATTTTCATGAAAATTGGTTAAACGATACGGAAGTAGATACATTGCAGCGCAACCTGGTGGCGATTTGCGTCTATTGGAATAGCGTAATCGTTTTCTCTATAAAAAAATACATCTGCATACTAATTTCCATGACAATCGGTTGAACAATACGGTAGTTGGTGCACTGTAGCGCCACCTGGTGGCAGTTTGCATCAATTGAAATAGCATAATCGTTTTCTCTGTAAAAAATACATCTACATACTCTATATAAAAATACATCTAATTGGTTGTATTGGAAAACTACAGTGAATAACTGTACTCGTATAATTTGTGTACAAAGTGTTTTAAATATGAATAAACAAAGAAAAAAATACTGCATAATATATATATATATATATATATATATATATATATATATATATATATATATATATATATATATATATATATATATATATATATATATAATTGTAATTGCATAAGTTGATAAAAAATGCTAATTACATTTCTACTGTTTCACAAAACATAATAAATTTACTTAAATCGCCAGCCGGTTTCGCTTTTTATGGCATCTTTAGGGCTACGAGATTTATTTTTTCTCTCAGTTTGCTTCAAATATCATAACCAAATTATTTAAGAAAAAATAAAGATAACTGACTAACCAACCACAAACAAACTGAACAAAGACTGACCAACAAAAAACTTGTTGATCTGGATATAGTTACAAACTTTCACCACAAGATCAAGCTTAAAACTCATATTTAATCGATCGTGCTTTTTAGAATGGAACCAAATTAAACGTACTTTGTCAACTTCAATATTATTTAACAAAAATACTAGTAAACACAACAAATACATGTATATGTAAAAACTATTTTAAAGTCCATTAATAAACTATCAGAACTGATAAGAAAAACACTTAAATGACAAAGTATCTCCAATACATCCATCCTACATTTCTTGCCTTTGTCTATACAGTGCAAAATACAGAAACCCAATCAGGAATCTGTCGAAATGTCCGTGCAACAGACGAGGCGCTGCGTACGGCATGCTTTTCTTTTTCCACCCTCAATTGGGCTTGTACAACCGACATCTGTATCAATACTTCTACCACAAAGCGACTTTAACTTCAATCAGCTTTGGATCTCAACATTCGGAAGCTTTTCATTGCGTTATGTTCAAGATATGCAATTCAGTAAATTAGTTCAGTAAACGCAATCTAAATTAATCATAGCGATTAGTTTCTGAAGTGCAATAGCTTGCATGGTTATAATGACAATTGGTGGATTTGCACTGAATGCAAATTAATCTGAATCGACTCAGCCTTTGGAAGGCTTTAAATCAGCTCAGCAGAATCGAAATGCCAGTTCGTAAGACTCATTTGGTAAGCTTGAAATTTATGTATAACCAAATTTTAATTGCTTTTTCGTGAAAAATCCGAATGTACGTGCTATGATTAAAATATGCTTTAAATATTTTCGTATTCAAATTTAAACTTTTGAAGAATAGACCATCTATCTGCCTTTTTGCCAGGCGATTCGTAAAAACGAACGTCGAATTACCATCTTGGTAAAGTTTTGCAACGTCTTGCCCGGGTTTGGTACCACATTTTACCCCGTATTGGTCCGGGCTATCTTTTAAAAATCTTCTGCCGTTCTGCCAGGTAGTTATTAAGAGACGATTGTCTGTACGAGTGACTATCATCGTGGCTATGGGGTGGTAGAGTTCTGCATTGTCTCGCCCGGGTCTGGAACCACCGCTTTACCTGTTCCTGCCGTAATAGCGTCAGTGCTTGACACTGTCGTGTTCCGATTTGGAGGGTAAGATAAGCCGGTAAACTTATGGATGTGGCATAAAGATACCGCCACAGGATAGCAACGCACCATTAGCGTCTTTAAAGGCGATAGTTGTCTCTTTCTGTCAGGTGAGCCATCCGCTTGTTTCCTATCTTATGATATAAAAAATATGTAAAAACATACACACCGCCTTACTCTTTTATGCTTATGGTTGAAACATTGACAAACCACACTAGACTAATAATGTTTGAGTTCTTGCACCAAATTAATCTTGGCAATAATAAGAGGCGCGGAGAAAAGGAACACAGAATTCCGATTGACTAATTCAAAATCGGTATTTAGTTGCACGTGTTTACAGCCCACTGGATTGGTCGGTATTCGAATTATTATAAGATCTATAAGTCTTATGACAGAACAATGCGTCTGCGATAAGGTCTCTAGTCTGTTTACTCAATGGGTTGAAACCATGGAACACAGAAAACAAGCGGAAGTGGGAAGTACAAACATTGTATCAGGACCGCGATCGCCAAACTCACACATGCATTATTGCATATAAACTACTAATGCAAACATTGTTTCATTTGTCGTTTTCATTTTAAACAACAATAATCTGAAACACACAAACAGAACATTTAAAAATATACCAAACTGCGTTACAATAAGTTTTATTTTGCTACAAAAAAAAGAGTATTTACGTCCTTTTGTAGTCTATTCAAAATAGACTCATCTATTTGTACAATAGTGAAACTATAATCTTAATAGTTTCGCTATTCTACAATGATGGCAGTATAGATTTTTACATATTTTTCAGTTGGTCATATTTGAGTAGAGAACTTTCCAGAACGATATACGTAATGACTATTATTACGTATATCGTTCTAGAAAAATAAGGTTAACCTAAAATAAACTTTATATGTAAGATGTACGGCTAATTTTAGCTTGACTTTCTATTATATCATTAGAGATTATATTAAATCAGAAATTTTATTAAAATAAAATGAAAATTGTACTTACGGATGATATGAAATATCTCCATTTATAATCATCTGTATTCTACTATTATTTCTGCATTCAAGGATGGCACAATACGGCATAATTCAATGTATAATAGATTTTCGCACGACGACTATCTCCTAAAGATATGTTAGGTATTGTTACAACCCTTATTACAAGGTAGTTAGGTCTTAATCAGCAATCCCTCTATGTAGACTGTATTTTTTCATGCATTCAGCATTTTTCCTACATTGATAATTTTAATTAATTATTTTATACCATCAGTAAGTCAGTTAGATTCTGGAAGCCGCCGCGATCGGTACTTTGCACAATTAATATTTGGGAAGTCCAATTAAAACCGTGTAATTGTACAATAAAGGTAGTAAGTGTCACCGGTAGTTTTTTTTAAAAAAAGACAGACAGGGTCGGCCGCGTAACAAATTGGTGTCAGAAGTGGGATATCAGAGAAGTCTGACGACGTGGAGTCATAGAGCAGACGCTGGTATCCTGAACCTAAGCCACCTGCTGTCTTCTGATCGACAGTAAGACTTGACCCAAGGTTAAGCCTGCATCAGACACTTGGACGACGGTAAGCCTCCGCTCCGCAGCGTGAGGACATACCAGGACGACGGTCAGTCTCAGTATACTATCTGAGCCCGCTCCAGCTACTTCATACCAGGACGACGGTCAGTCTCAGGTCATCATCTGAGCCCGCTCCAGACGGTCGGATCACCAGGTCTAACTCACCACAAAAATCAAACGGAAAATACCATCCGCTCTAGTTACAAGAAATATCGCCGCAACGCGACACCGGTTCCCACGTCTCGACATGCAAGTGTGTATTGGCGTTCTATTGTAAGTGTTTTGTGCTATTTATAAAATATTAAAACGTAAAGTTTTACTTCTAAAAAGTGATCAAAAAGTGCAATTTTCTAAATCATACTAACTCTGAATCTTACAAACTCTAAATCTAAGTTAATTTTATATTTACACTATTTCTATTTTAATATTGCCGCTGTTTACTATAACACATTTTACTTGTTTTTGATATATATTTTTGTCGCGTATTAAGTTCAGCATATCATAATAATGTCTTTAAAGGCGGAATCATCTAAGAAAAACGAAATGGCTGAAAAAATAACACTATCATTCTTAACCAAATTTATCAAAACCTATAGTGGGGACAGGGAATCACTTCCTGCATTTCTCACAAATTGCGAGAATGCAATGTCCTTAGCTAGTTCAGATCAACAAAGTATTTTGTGTAAATTTATTATATCACAATTAGAAGGCAAGGCACAGGTAGCATGCAGTTTAAAAACTTTTTCAAATTGGGCAGATTTGAAAACGTTTCTCAGGTGTACTTTCGGGGAGAAAAAACACGCTACACATTTATTGTCCGATTTACAGCACTCTAAACAGTTACCAAATGAAGACGTTATAAAATATTCTCTCAGAGTCGAACTAATTCTCACACGTATACAATCAGATATACACTATAGTTGCAAAGACGAGAAGGAACTTCCTGGCCGAATAGCAGCCATGGAAGACCTTGCATTACATTCATTTTTATTAGGGTTGAACCCCTCAATTTCTAATATAGTCCGGTGTAAAATTCCCCTTACTCTCAGTGATGCGATACAATACGCAACTGACGAGGAAAAATTATATAATTTATACAAAATCAATTCTAGGTCACAAAAACAGTGTTCTATCTGTAATAAAGTAGGGCATAGCTCCTCTGAATGCTATAAAAATAAGGAGCCAAAATATTCTCGAAAACTATTTCACATAAATCCGCAAAATAATTTAAATACTAACTCTAACCATTTTTACGAGAAAACGTGTAATTATTGTAAACGCATTGGTCACACGATTATAGAATGTCGCAAGCGTCAATTTAATATGAAACGCCGTGAAAACGCTGGCAATGCGCAACCTGCTACGTCTACTGCTAATTCTAATAATGCCGGTGTACATGTGTGTGACAACGAATCAAATTACTATGGGAATGAAATTCATGATGATTTAAACTAAAAAGGATTTTGGTTTCGTGTCTGCCAAAATCCAATCAATATCACAAGGACACGCCACACTCCAACTTTCATACTAACTCTACTAAATCCAAATCTCAACCAAAAGCGTTGAGTCTTGCTAACTCTACTAAATCTATATCTCAACCAAAAGTGTTGAGTCTTGCTAACTCTACCAAATTTATATCTCAACCAAAAGAGTTGAGTCATACAAACTCTACTAAATCTATATCTCAACCAAAGGCGGTGTTGAGTCTTATTAAATCTACTAAATCTATATCTTAACCAAAGGCAGTGTTGAGTCATACAAACTCTACCAAATCTATATCTCAACCAAAAGTGTTGAGTCATACAAACTCTACTAAATCGATATCTCAACCAAAGGCGGTGTTGAGTCTTACTAACTCTACTAAATCTCAACCAAAAAAGTTGAGTCACATTAATTCTACTATATCTACATCTCAACCACAAGTGTTGAGTCATACTAACTCTGCTACATTTATATCTCAGCCAAAAGAGCCGAGTCTTACTATTTTTAATGGCAGAACTAATTGCCAAAAATTTAAATCTATACCTCAGCCAAAAGAGCCGAGTCTTACTATTTTAAAAGGCAAAAACAATTGCCAAAAGTGTCATAACACTAAATCTAAGGATATTTTATCTAAATCTAACTTAAATTATTCTAATTCTACGTCTCAATTAAACGAACCTAATTTTCCTATTTCTAATGGCAAAATAAATTGCCAAAAAGGTTTTCAAAATAATAAATCTAATATTGAGGATGTATTATACCTATCTAACTTAAATAACAGTCACAATTCCAAATTAATATACGAAGTTAACGATTATAGCAAAAAGGTGTCTTTACCCCATACTTACTTATATTCTAAACACGCGTCGCGAAAACTATTTATGTTTCCTTATCGATACGGGATCGACTATCAGTATTATAAAAGGGTCTTGTCTATTACAAATTCCAAATCTTTCAAACGAGATTGTCAAGCTAAAAGGTATCAATAGCTCTGAAAATCCTGTTGAAACATTAGGTACCTTTCAAATGGAATTTAACGTATCTAACGAAATATTTAAATATAAATTTCACGTCACAAAAAATAATATTAATTTAAATAATTATGATGGTATCATCGGTAGCGATTTTTGCAATTATTTTAAATCAAATATAAATTATTCTTCTAAATCCATGACAATAAAGAATCATTCTATTCCTATTGTTTATACACAGCCAACTTATATCATTCCGGCCCGTGCCGAAGGCGTTATCGAATGCACTGTATCAAATTACTCGACTGAGTTATATTATAACGATGAAGTTCTCAACAGCAACACGCGTTCGATTTCTTTAAAGAAAAATTAATTACCGCTCCTCTTCTCCAATACCCAGATTTCTCACAACCCTTCAATGTCACAACCGATGCTAGTAATTATGCCGTAGGCGCAATCTTATCTCAAGGTCCTATTGGAAAGGACAAACCGATAGCGTATGCATCGCGAACTTTAAACAAACCCGAGGGAAATTACTCGACAACGGAAAAAGAGCTATTAGCCATTTTATTTGCGGTAAAAACTTTTAGACCATATTTATATGGCAATAAGTTCAAAATTATAACGGATCATAGACCACTCGTATGGTTGTTTAATGTCAAAGATCCGGGTAGCAGACTCATCAGGTGGCGCTTAAAACTCGAAGAGTACGACTACGAGATTGTTTATAAGCAAGGCCGCCTTAACTCTAATGCAGATGCGTTATCTCGATGCCCGGTTAACGCGATCAATGTTAGCAATTTAAATAATTCCTCTTATGAAAAATATTTTAAAGATCAATTCACCAATCAGCTTCCTATCTCAAACACCAAGATCGAAGAGTCTATTCAAGGTTTACACCTCTCTAATTTAAATACTATCGCATGTCCGATTTCTTTAGATTTTGACAATTCTATTCCACACTGCGAAGAGATACTATCTCAGCTTGATGACGCTAATAATTTACTTAATGCCGAACGCGAGCCTTTTACAATCAAACATGTTCAAATAAAAACAAAAATTACTATTTCTTGTTTACCAAAGTGCATCATTACGAGGAGACACGTTTTAAAGACGTTTATAAATTATTAATTCAACTTAGGAATATCCTAATCGATTGCGAAAATATTACAGACCTTGCTATATCAGATTTCTCCGATCACGATACATATATATAAAAATCAATTAATCTATCCTACTCCAGTAGAAGTGCCTAAAATACTGAAAGAAAACCACGACTCGCCTATCGCTGGTCACCCAGGTTCACAGCGCATGTATAAACGTATTAAAGCAAGTTATTATTGGAAAGGGATGCGCTCTGACATTGAAGATTATGTAAAAAAATGCAAACTTTGCCAAATCAACAAACCCCTAAGAAAATCAAACAAAGCTCCGATGGAGATCACATCCACCTCTACTAGGCCGTTCGAGAGACTAGCTCTTGACATCGTAGGTCCCCTGCCCGACGCGGGTTTTCAACAATTTAAATTCATCTTAACGTTACAAGACGATCTTACCAAATTTACATGTGCTTATCCGATGGTCACGGCAACTAGTGACGAAATCGCCCGAAATCTTGTACATTTTATGTCTCTATTTGGTTTCCCTAAAACTATTTTGACGGACTTAGGCACATCATTCACGTCCGATTTATTTAAACAGCTAACAGAAATTCTAAAAATTAAAGCGTTATTCACGACTCCTTACCATCCTCAAACAAACGGAGCCTTAGAGCGCTCACATGCTACTTTAAAGGAGTACCTAAAATCTTTTGTTAATGATAATCAAAACGATTGGCATAGTTATTTATTTACAGCTATACTAGCTTATAACACTACTCCACACTGTACGACAAATTATACGCCACATGAATTATTATTCGGCTACAAGCCCTCAATTCCGAGTTCTTTGTATGAGAGTACTAGTAACACTACTTATAACGAATACATACGTGCTCTACAGTATAGAATGCGTTTTAGCCGCGAAAAAGCTATTCAAAACCTTATAAATAGTAAAGAAAGATCAAAACAATATTATGATAGTAATTCGCGTGAAATAACATATAAAGCAGGCGACATGGTGTATTTAAAACAACACCACAGACTTCGCAAAGCGTTATCGCCCATATGGAAAGGGCCTTATAAGATATTAAAGGTACATAATAAACATAACGTCACTTTACGAATAGGTCGCAAGAATGTTAAACATCATACTAACGAGATAAAGCCTGCCAAATCTTAACTTATTTCATATATCTCTTTTCAGGGTATTATGCTGTTATGGCACAAGCCACAGCCACGCGGAATCGAAAATTATACCTACATATATCTCATAGCCCTGGTATCTATTTTGAACCTATAACATACATAAATTTTTATAATGATTACTGGAAAATTGTAACGCACATTGATTTAGTCTCGCTAGAACCTTATCTTAATAAAATATCAAATCTATTACAAGATACTCTTAATCTTTGTAACAAAATCCAATCGCAAGATTTAAACTCGTGTAAAGACATATCTAGCCCTATCGAGGTTCTAATTCTATCTAATTATAATAAATTACAATCTTTATCTCACATTATTTCGGATCGCCAAACGAACAAGGTAAAACGATCTTTGGAATTCGGAGGCGAAATCTTAAAGTTTTCTTTGGCACCTTAGACGCAGATGATGCTAGAAAATACGATGCCGCAATTGAGTCTTGTAAAAAGAGTGAGGCAGAAATATTTCACTTAATGAGAGATAATATACATGTTATTAAATCTACTATAAATAATTTTAATACGACAATTTATAAACTAAATCAAAACGAGATTAATCTCAATACCCAAATAAATAATATGAATAATAATCTCAAATTACTAATACTGATAACCTATTACTGCATATTTCTAAGTTAAATAATTTAATTAATATTATTGAAGGTTCTTTACTCACTATTTCTAATTTACTAGATACTACGTTAAACTCTATTTTATTATCTAAGGTCAATATACTACATCCTAGTGTAATTAGTCCCTTAAGTCTTTATAACGAATTATTTAAGCATAGCAACCAAATAAGCAAAATACTAGACTTCCCAGTCGCATTAAATATCGACACAATTCATTCCTTAATTGATATTTCTAAACTTAGTTCTTATTATTATAACAATAAGGTAATATTTGTATTGCAAATTCCTTTAATCACACCTGACAAGTTCACGGTTTATAAGAATACATTACCCTTACCGACACCTCACGATGACTCACACAGTACCTTCGCCTTGATTCAACCTACTAATTTATTCATCGGATTAAGTGATGATAGATTACATTATGCTATGCTAGACACTTTAGATAAATGTAAGATAATAGATAGTAACCATTCTATATGTGAACTAACAAATGTTTACTCTTGTATATACAGCCCAAATTGTGAGTCGAAAATTATAACCGAGGTCACACTCTCGCTGCCCTCTGAATGTAACGCCAAAATTTTGTATGGTGATATCGACATTTGGCAAAAGTTACAAAGTAACAGGTGGATTTTTGTGCAGTCAAAAACAAATAAGTTAACTATTCGTTGTGATGATCAGATTAACGATTATTCTATTGAAGGTACAGGAATTGTAAAATTAACAGCTAATTGTATCGGCTACTCTAAAACTTTCCAATTATTGCCGACAAACTATCACTCTATTATGATTAAATCTCCTTTAGACATAAGTTTTGATATTACAGCTGATGACTGTTGTAAGAAGGACATATTTAATAAAAGTTCGCCACATTTATCGCCGATATCCTTAAGTAAAATTAATCTTGATTCATTAAAGTATGCTACGCATCAATTAGATAGTTTAGAACACGAATTAAACAATTTAGAAAACGAGTCTCATTTTATTAAATATGGCCAATATTATTCAACATTTACGTATATTTTAATTGTGTGTCTATTTTTATATTTTTTGTATAAGGTTTACAGATGTATTACGAATAAGAAATCGACTAGTTCTGGATGTTGTGTTCAAATATTCAATCAATGTCATAACAAAAAGTCTGTTAGAAATAAGTCTAAAATCCTAAACTCTTTAGAGATGACAAACATCTCATCGTCAGATGACGAAAAAATGTCTATACAATCATTGCCAATTCGGCAACAAGACTATAATAAATCTAACGTCAAATTTGCATCAAGTCGAAATCTCAATTTCTAATATTGTATTTATGAATGTTTAATTGTAACGACTTAAGTTAATAATTTTAATTTCATATTTCCTAAATGTTTATATCGCTATGAATGCTTTTTAAAGGTTATAAATGTTAATTTCTATTTTTGAATTTAATTCGAAAATGTTTTATGTTTATATTGTTTACAAATGTTAACTTCCATTTTTCAATCTAATTCAAAAACGTTTTATGTCCATTTACTGTTTACAAATGTTAATTTCTATTTTTCAATTTAATTCGTAAATATATTTTACGTCTATATGGTCTATAAATGTTAATTTCTACCTTTCAATTTAATTAGTAAATGTATTTTACGCCTATATTGTTTACAAATGTCAATTTCTATTTTTCAATTTATTTCGTAAATGTTTTATGTCTATATTATCTACAAATATTAATTTATAAATATATAGACAATTACTATATCATATAATAATTAAATACCAAATAATAAGAAGCTATTTATAGTCCTATATCTAAAATCAAATGTAAAAACTTCCTAAATATTAACATAATCGATTAATTCTTATTCACTTCGCTTCATCTTAAAGAGATAAAGCTTCGTCCAAAAGGGGGAGCTGTTACAACCCTTATTACAAGGTAGTTAGGTCTTAATCAGCAATCCCTCTATGTAGACTGTATTTTTCCATGCATTCAGCATTTTTCCTACATTGATAATTTTAATTAATTATTTTATACCATCAGTAAGTCAGTTAGATTCTGGAAGCCGCCGCGATCGGTACTTTGCACAATTAATATTTGGGAAGTCCAATTAAAACCGTGTAATTGTACAATAAAGTACCTTTATTGTACAATTACGTAAGTAAGTGTCACCGGTAGTTTTTTTTTTAAAAAGACAGACAGGGTCGGCCGCGTAACAGTATCACTAAGGCAATTTAGAGTAACAGCGCATAATAGTGGTGCACACGGCACGCCCACTTTTCACTTCCACAAAGTGGTTGAAACAATGCGTCTCAATTAAAGTTTAACAGAGAATATAACTTAACTTCATAGTAAACTTCAACGAAATTCGTTGGTCCCGGCCTCCTTTGAAGAATAGGCCAACTGCCGTTCTGCCAGGCAGGTCGTAAAAGGCGACCGATTGGCTATCGAGTCACTACCATCGTGGCAACTAGGTGGTAGAGTTCTGCATTGTCTCGCCCGGGTCTGGTACCACCGCCTTACCTATTCCTGCCGCAATAGCGTCAGTGCTTGTCGCTGTCGTGTTCCGGTTTGGAGGGTAAGGTAGCCGGTAAACTTATGCATGTGGCATTAGACCTCGCCACGAGATAGCAACGCACCATTAACATCTTTGGTGTCTATAGGCGATGGTTGACTCTTTCCATCAGGAGCCCCATCTGCTTGTTTGCTATCTTATGATATAAAAAAAAAATACTGTGATAATCAAAAAATATGCTTACCTTACGGACAACGGGCACGCGCCTTGACGTACACGAGCCGCGTCAACAAATCGCTGTTTGTAAACAATTAACTGTGATATCTATGCACGGGTTATAATATTATAATATTGCAACGCATTATTGTACATAAAAAATTAGTACACAAAAAGTCAAGCCCGCTGAGTTTCTTCCGCCGGATCTTCTCAGTGTGTGGTCGCGTTCCAATCCGGTAATAATTTTTAAAATGTCTGCTCGTTGACAGTACCGGTAAATGTTTATTTGAATTAAACATTATTTTGATTTCGGGATTGGAAAATTAGACCAAAATTTAAGTGCCAATGTTTTTTAAATATTCGAGAATCGAGTACTAAATACCCCCCCTTCAGTATGTACAGTCACCTGTATACGCCACACATTATAATGGTGCATTACCATCATCTGTGTAATGAGTATCTTCACGCCCGTATCCCCGGAGAGGTAGGCAGAGGTACAACAAGTACACCCACGATTAGCCGAAGATGCTTGGTCCCACAATGTGATAAGTGGCAAGCCTATCGCCAACCGGACACTTTCCAATCCCGGGCAACGTTATTTTTATCAGAAAACTGTAAAAACACATTTTTGAATTAACCGACCCAGGAATCGAACCGGGTACATCATCGAAACGGGATCACATGAGGTGATCAACTCCGACACCGTACCAATAGACCACAAAGGCATCCGTGTGATCTATATTATTATTACATATAATAAAATCGTAGGAAAGTCAATATATGTCCGGGGTAAACTCAAAAAGTACTGCATGGATTTACTTCAAATTTTGCATGAATATTACTAACAGGTCGGGTCAACATATAGGCTACATATTATTACGCTATCACCTACGAGGGAGGAGCTGTGCGGAGTAAACGAAGTCCGCGCGGACGAAGTCGCGAGCAACAACTAGTAAGTTAATAAAATCACATTCAAAATGTCCCCCCAAAGCAAAACACGACAATCACCTGCACTGACACTATTGCCTAGGAATACATAAGGCGGTGGTACTAAGCTCGAAAAAGATGTCGCAAAACTCTACTACCTAGTAAGAAGCCCGTGTTGGTTCCGGGCTCCTTTGAAGAATAGACCAACTGCCGTTCTGCCAGGCAGGTCGTAAAAGGCGACCGATTAGCTCTGCAAGTCACTACCATTGTGACTACTAGGTGGTAGAGTTCTGCATTGTCTCGCCCGGATCTGGTACCACCGTCTTACATATTCCTGCCGCAATAGCGTCAGTGCTTGTCACTGTCGTGTTCCGGTTTGGAGGGTAAGGTAGCCGGTAAACTTATGCATGTGGCATTAGACCTCGCCACGAGATAGCAACGCACCATTAACACCTTTGGTGTCTATAAGCGATGGTTGACTCTTACCATCAGGAGACCCATTTGCTTGTTTGCTATCTTATAAAATAAAAAAAGAAGCACCAAATTCTCTGAAAGTATTGAATGTCCCTAAAATCAAGTCTTCATTTGTCAAAGAAAAGGGCAGTCCATAATTATTAATTAATTATTGAGACGCGCCATTAACAGGAGGGTGACAATGGGAACGTCATTTATACAAGTCCTCTGAATTGTTCAAAAGATTCCCTTGGGTGCGATTAATCTTTGGACAGTCTAAATGACCGCTACACACTTGATAAAAGATAAAGGCGATTAGGCGTAATCTGTCTTAAATTTCCTCAGGGTTTTACACTTTGTATTAGATTTTCTCACATATTTTCCCTATTGAAGAATAGCCATCTGCGATTCTGATTCTACCAAGCATAAAAGTAAAAGGCGAACTATTGGCTACACAAGTCATTACCATCGTGACTATTAGGTGGTAAAGTCCGCAACATCTCGCCCGGGTATATAATAATACTAGCTGCAGCGTGCAGCCCGCTACATTATAAGTTTTTTGTGAATTCCGCGGGATCATCTAATTTTTCCGGGATAAAAATTAGCCTATGTGCTATTCCAGATCATCATCTACCTGTGTGCTAAATTTCATTAAAATCCGTTCAGTATTATTTGCGTGATTGAGTAACAAACATCCATCCAAACATCCAAATTTTCGTATTTATATTTATATAGAAATTAATAATATAGATAATACCACCGCGGTGCCTATTCTTGACGCAATAGCACGGTAGTGTATGCAGTGGTCATGTTATTTACCAGTGCTTTGACTCGGCCCTGTCCTTGAAATAAATACCTGCAGCCGGCCGAGCCATGCTGAACGTAAAATGCAATAGGGTTGCCCGCCTTGTATATTTTAACTACATTTGCCTGTGCAGTCACATCGGCCGTTCGTCACTGCGGCGCAACCTTGAGTCTGTTGTGTATCAAGTGCATGCCGAACTCCGAGCGCGTAGATAGATATTGCACTGCTTGCATGAATATTACTGACAGGTCGGGTCAACATAATAAAGGCTACATATTATCACGCTATCGCCTACGGGGGCTGTGCTGTGCGGAGTAAACGAAGTCCACGCGAACGAAGTCGCAGGCAACAGGTAGTTGTTATTATTATTATCAAGAGAGCCATCTGATTAGCCATATATAATACAAAAAATACTTTGGAAATCTCGTTCGCCCAGATACTGCCTACGAGTATATTATACAATATACATATGTATGCATTAATTTAAATGGGAAAGCGTGACGTAAGCGAGATTGCCCCCACACCTGTCTGGGTGCGTTGGGTTTGACAGGTTTTTATTAGATTCTCGTTTCCCATTCAGGAAGTTTTGGGTACGCATTACTTGGCTTACCGAAGCGTGAAATGCTTTGCCAGGCCGAGGTGTATAAAATGTGTCAAAATCGTTTAGAGGTTCACTTGTTTTGTTGACTTGTCCCCGCTTTTATAATATGGGTTTCGCATTTAAAGTAACAAAACTAATAAAAATGCTGTTTAATTATACATACATACAGGTATACATAGGTATTATTTACATATTTTTTTTGTAGTAGAGGGGGCAAACGAGCAAATGGTGCACCTGATGGTAAGTGATCACCGCCGCCCATGGACATCCGCAATACCGGGGGTATTGCAGCTGCGTTGCCGGCCTTTTAAGAATGAATAAGCTCGTTTCTTGAAGGTCCTTAAGTCGTATCCATTCGGAAACACCCCCGAGGGTAATTGATTCCACAAAGGAGTAGTGCGAGACAAAAAGTGTCGACAAAAGCGCACGGTTGTAGATTTCCAGACATCGAGGTGGTGATGATGGAACTTTAAATTTTGACGCGATGTCCGATGGTGGAATTTAGCGGCAGGCATTAGTCCGAACAATTCATCGGAACAGTCCCCATGATAAATACGGTAAAAGATGCAGAGCGAGCCTACATCTCTGCGTAACGCCAAAGAGTCAAGCCGAATAGAAATAGCCTGGTCGTCGACGATTCCAACCGCTCTACGTTGAATGCGATCAAGAAGAAAAAGCTGGTACTGAGGAGCTCCGGCCCAGAGGTGAGAACAGTACTCCATGTGAGGTTGAACTTGGGCCTTGTAAAGTTGGAGGCGATGAGCTGGCATGAAGTACTGCTTTGCTCTACTGAGTACACCAAGCTTTTTGGAGGCTAGTTTAGCCTTCCCTTCCAAATGACCGCGGAACTGAACGTTGTTCGATATGTCGACTCCCAGAATTCCAATACTGGCTGAGGCTATCAGGAGAGTGTTTTCGAACCGAGGTGATACGACAAAGGGTGTTTTTTTTACGGTGAACGCACAAAGCTGCGTCTTTTTGGGGTTAAATGTAATAAGGTTTTGACGACCCCATTCTGAGACATCAGTTAGTTGATTCTCGAGTTCAGACAGTTATTATACATTATAGGTACAGGTTTCCCCCCGTGTTGGTCCCGGGCTCCTTTGAAGAATAGGCCAACTGCCGTTCTGGGATCGGATCGGATAGGGATCACCATTCATCTCGCCAACCGACAAACCGGTGAAACATGCTAAACCAAAAAGTCTTAATCAAATCAAATCAAAAAATGTTTTATGAAGTAACCTTTACAGGCACTTTTGAGGAGTCGACATTTTATAAAATCACTGCCTACCGGATCGGAACGCGACCGAACACTGAGAAGATCCGGCGGGATTGTCTTTTTTGTCTATTATTTTTTATATATATTGATATATTATTATTTACTCAAAGTAAATGCATTACAATGTTGCAAGGATCATTTCATATTATCTACACATATCAAAAAATGGAAAAATAATTTATATTCATGAAAGATTTTTGAAAAATAATAATTGAGTCGGTTAATATATCGATTATTATATTATTAGCAAAAGCAAAAAAACTAATTATTAGAATTTTTGTCTTTCTGTCTCTCTGTCTGTTCATTTGTGCATCAATCACGTAAAAACTATGAGACAGAAAATAATGAAGTTTGGAATGGTGATAGCTGAGAGCCTGTAGCTACATATAGGATACTTTTTATTCCAAAATTCAGCACCGTTCCCGCGGGATAGAGGATGATAGTAAAAACACATATTTAGCTTTGATTCATTAACCTGTAGTCCGAAATCCTTTTCCGCACTAGGACTGTTGATGAATGATTCAATGTAAAACTAATGGTTTTGAACCACCATAATTTTCTACAGCCTTTGACACAAGTGCGACCACTCCTTTATTTTTACCACACATATTTTTGCCTCCATTGGTGGTGATACATTTCAAGTTTTTCCATCGAATGTTCTTTTTATTAATGGCATTTTTAACTCCCTTAAAAATATCTGCCCCAGTTATGCCGTGAATACTATCAATATCAAGAAGTTCTTCATGCACTTCATAACTTTTATCTACTCCACGAATAAAAATCAACACCTGTGTAGTATCTGACACATCCGTTGACTCATCCAAGGCTAGAGAAAACCACTCAAGATATCCATTTTTGTCAGACAGTTGAGATTATACATTTTTTGCGATGTCTTGCACCCTCCAAACCACGGCGTTTGCTGATAAACCAACACCTTTAAATAAATTTACCTTTTCGGGGCATATTTCTTCAGCTACTACAATCAAGTATTCTTTTATCATTTCTCCATCGGTGAATGGATTTCCACGTTTTGTGATTTCAAGTTCAAAAGTCACACGAAAGCTGGTGCGAGTTGCAGACTCTTGCTCAGTTTTTTCTTTGGTAAACAAAGATTGCTGCGACTTCAGTCCGCGCTTCAAAGCTTCAAATTTTTTCCTCCGCAAACTTCCTGTTTATTTAGAGTAATTTTGAAGATGTTTCAATTCATAGTGACTTTTAATGTTATATTCTTTGAAAACAACTAAGGTTTCATTACAAATTAGACATAGTGCCTTATTACTTCACTCAATCACAAAATACTGAAAGTTCCATTTATCTTAGAACGTTCTGCATTTACTGTCTATTTTCGCTTCTTTTCCATACAAACAAGTCTAATCAAAATACTCTTATGCACGGGTGTTGACTTTATTTCACAATAGGCAGTTTCGTTTCCTTAGCCTTCCTCGCGCAAACCAAAGAGTATACAATACTAGCTGCGCAAACTGACTCGCTATTGACTCGCAATGGCGCCCCGTTAAGCTTTTTATACCTACCTACAGTGGCGGATTTACAAATTTGCCGCCTATAGGCTATTCAAATTAAGGCTGGGTGAGGTATAGTTTGATTATTGTCCTATACACAATGTAGTATGTCATTTACAATATTAAGTTATATTACATTCGATATATCTTTCGTTTTACTTACTTACAGAGTATCCAAGTGATGATGACAATAATTTTTATTATGTACTTGTGAAAATTATAAAATATCTTTATACCCGATTTTCTACTTTCAAAATTATCAATGAAATTGTCATACAAAAATAGTTGGGCTAAACATTTTGATAAGTCTGTGTTCTCCAGAGTGAAGATGGTAGTTCCAATAAAGCAAAACTTAATTTTAACAATTTTTCTTAGAAGAAAGGTAGCATTGAAAATGAAATGTATATTCTTAAAATAAATTTTAAAAGCATTTTTTAAAACGCAAAGAATTTTTTGGCTAACCCTTCGAATTTTGCCACCCCTAAAAATTTGCCACTCCGGACACTAGTCCCGAATGCCCTAAGTGTAAATCCAGGCCTGTCAATGTACCTGGGCATAGCATAATACACTGAGTGCAAAAAGTGTAAAATGTTTACACTGTGCAATATGATACTGTAAATATCGGCAAAAATTTTAAATTGAATATGGGGTGAGTTGGATCTGATATCAATATTTGTAGAACTAAGTTGATGTCTATTTTTTTTATTGTTCGTGAGTGTAAGAACTTCTTACTTAGATATATTCTTCTGTTTAAAATGTCTGTTGTTAGTTCATGCTTGCAAGTACTTGTAACCATTCTTAAGTGAATCTAGATTGTAAATGCTGTGCGAAATATTTGCATGGGTCAGGTAGTCTATATAGAAGTCTATATAGACTAAAATATATATTTTCTATAGGACATCTCAAAATTTGCCGCCCCCCAAAATCTGCTGCCCTAGGCTTCAGCCTACTCAGCCTATTGGTAAATCCGCCACTGCCTACCTATGCAATTACTGCCATCTAGAAGTGATCGGAAAACTAGCCATAACTAGAACTTTCTCGAATCAATGCAGAAATTCCCAAATATGCCACCTATTAGTGGGTAGCTGAAATAGATAGTACATAGTATTACGACTCGCCGCTAGATGTCGTTCACACCCACAATACACAATCAATAGTAATTGAAATGCAAAAAAAAACTACCTATCTTTGCTTAGATGGGTAGAAAAATTAAAAATGTTTTGGCCCTTCGATCATACCGAAAAAAATTTATGGCCCTAAGGCCCCCAAGTTTGGAGACCCCTGCGTTAAACAAAGACGCCATTAGTTTATTATTTCGTCTTGTAAACTATGAAATATCTAAGTATCTATATGGCATTGTAACATTTCCGTCCTTATGCAGAGGCTTTTCCATACAAATTACAGCTAATTTTTTGTGTCGATTTGGTTCTCGGCTCTCGGGATCTAATCTTGACGTATGCTGCATATAACCGTCATAGTAGTTTGAATATTATGAAGCAGTTGCGCATTTTATTTAATTTAAGGGTATTTTACTGAATTTTGAAGTTTATATTTTGTGTATACTGGAGTTTTGAGACATAAGAAAATGCGTATATTGCAAATTTCACTACATAAAGTGGAATAAAACGTCGTTTCACAGGTACGTGCCTTCGACCAAAGTAAAATTTTCGAAAAGTTTACAAACTTTAAACCTGCAGTGCAAAAAATTGCGCTGCGCACAAAATCTCTGTTGAAAAAATGTATGTAAATAAATATTTTGTAAATTAGAGCATATTAGGTATGTTGTTTTATTTTTTCACGTGTATATATGTTACTAGCAATATACTAAAAATAAAATAGAATAGGTCATCGATTTAGTTTAGAATTAAAAATCCTCAACTAGGAAGTAGTCGTATTTTTTTACGTTTAATATTTGACCTGATTTATTTCCTAATAAGGACAGCCTAAGTAAATAATTCTCACGCCAGTCGATAGAATTACTTAAAATCTATACAAAAATATTCGCTTTGCAGTATCGGATTCAATCTAAACAACTCATAAATATTTTTTTATGACCGCGGTCCAGCGGAACAGACTGCGGAACTACAAGTTAATTTAATTTTTTTTCCTGCATGCATTTTATCGATCCACCAGCAAATCTTATATGTATATAGTTATATCGTATCGATAATTATAATCGAAAATCAAATGCCATTGTATCGATCCAATTAAGTATCAATACGCGTAGGTAGAGCATCCCTACAGCACAAAGAAAGTTTTTTTTCTTTTTATGGCATGATCACATAAGGCGCCCCATAGACCTACAATAATATTGTGCAATATTATTGTAGGTCTATGGAGCACCTAAGTTAGTACAGTGTTGGCAAATTGTACTGTATTATATTGTGTTCAAGGAAGTTACATTCTACCCGGAATGCTTACACACGCTTCAAAATCGTTCCGAAGAGTACCACGACATGGGTGGAGTGTGTCTCTTTCTACTAAATGAAGCGCCAATCGCCATATATAAGTGTGGCCATACGTAGGTTGCAAATTACTACTAAGTAATTCTACTAATTTGAGAAACAGTTTTTACATTGCATAAGTAATTACGTAATAATTAAAATAAGCACATTTTAGAACTCACTATGTTAATTACAATACATTTTATGCTAATGTATCTATCGACGTGTATGAATAAAAGGGATTTAACAATTAACGAATATATAAAAATCTACCACCCGAAAGTTTTATTTACACTGGCAATTGCAAGAAAGGGACAACATCCACTCATGTCGTTGTCTTGCTCAGAACGTTTTTCCCCTCTGTTATGTAAGAAACAAATGTCAACTTTATTTGTTACGAAATAAAGTACATTTTTATTTTTCAAATATTGCTTCGTAGTAATTCCAGTTATCGTATATAAGTTCCTTGATTGTGTTATAATTATTGCAAGTCGGTATACCTTAATTTCATTATCTTTTCAATCGTCATTAGTAAGCGTAGAATCCTTAAAAATACAATTAATAGTTAAAACTTCATTGTTTACAAGTTTTGACAATTTTCTAAATGGAAAATTTTAAATATGATCATATTCAAACTACATTTTCAATAATGTCTTAAAATAGACATTAAATATAATTTAATAATGTACAATAATTACGCCAAAAGTATAATAATTTCACGGCCCCGATTCAATAATATTTTTTCACAGGATTGCCAACAGTTAACACTGAATAGTGAATTAGCAAGGAAGTTATATTCTACCCGGAATGCTTACACGTACTTCAAAATCGTTCCGAAGAGTACCACGACATGAGTGGAGTGTCTCTTTCTACTAAATAAAGCGCCAATCGCCATATATAAGTGTGGCCATGCGTAGTTTGCAAATTACTACTAAGGAATTCTACTAATTTGAGAAACAGTTTTTACATTGCATAAGTAATTACGTAATAATTAAAATAAGCACATTTTAGAACTCACTATGTTAATTACAATACATTTAATGCTAATTTATTTATCGACGTGTATAAATAAAAAGGAATTAACGATTACCGAATATATAAAAATCTACCATTTAGATAGTTTTATTTACACTGGCAATTGCAAGAAAGGGACAACATCCATTCTTGTCGTTGTCTTGCTCAGAACGTTTTTCCCCTCTGTTATGTAAGAAATAAATGTCAACTTTATTTGTTACGAAATAAAGTACATTTTTATTTTTTCAAATATTGCTTCGTAGCAGTTCCAGTTATCGTATATAAGTTCCTTGTGAATTAGTAAATTTGACAATTGACAATTGACATGTGGTTACTGGTTCCTCAAAATAGGTAGTGAATGCTAGTAAAACTCAGTGAAACTTGTATTTTAATATATCGGTATAATAAATTGTAAATTAAGTGTGAATAAATTAGGCACTAAAATATTATTAAACGATAAACCCTTAAAAGTGGCATTGCAAGAATGATTAAAACGCATTAAATCAAAATGGAACACATACGACAATTTGACTGGTGCGGTTTTAATAAATTATTTCAATTAAATAATATTCCCTTATTATTATTTATTGAATTTCATATATTTATTAATTTTGCAGGTGTTACTCCCAACCTGATGTTTATTTTTTGAAAGAAAGTGACTTCACACATAGTGTTACAGAAAAGATTCTTCGCAATAAGTTCCGTGATCCTTTAATTTCAAGTGATTCTGATGAAGAAACGCCTGAAATCGATTGGGAGGAAGTTTTCAGCAAAGCGTCAAATGTATGTTATTGTGAATTATTTAAACTTTAGATTCAACTATAGCTGCAAAACTTTTTTTAATCATTAGCTGGTTTAGATGTAGACCATGAGGTCTTAAGACTTTATTCTTTCGTCGGGCAAAATATGATACTGGTTGTAATGGTTTCTTTTTTTAAAATTTTTATTTTGTTGAAGTTTTATATATATGTGTCAACCTCGTCTTACAGATTCTTATCTATTTTAACATGAAAACTTTAATCTAACACCATTTTT
Organism: Apodemia mormo; assembly: GCA_036924255.1. Lineage (NCBI taxonomy): Eukaryota > Metazoa > Arthropoda > Insecta > Lepidoptera > Riodinidae > Apodemia > Apodemia mormo. Next base: position 2,830,889 of record JAUPFN010000006.1, on the reverse strand, counting down.
CCATTTCCTGAGAGAAGCAGAAATGAAAGAACACAATACTTGTGATTCAGTTTATCCAGGGTTTTTTTATATCATAAGATAGCAAACAAGCATATGGGTCTCCTGATGGAAAGAGTCAACCATCGCCTATAGACACCAAAGGTGTTAATGGTGCGTTGCTATCTTGTGGCGAGGTCTAATGCCACATGCATAAGTTTACCGGCTACCTTACCCTCCAAACCGGAACACGACAGCGACAAGCACTGACATTATTGCGGCAAGAATAGGTAAGGTGGTGGTACCAGACCCAGGCGAGACAATGCAGAACTCTACCACCTAGTAGCCATGATGGTAGTGACTCGCATAGCCAATCGGTCACCTTTTACAACCTGCCTGGCAGAACGGCAGTTGGTCTATTCTTCAAAGGAGCCCAGAACCAACACGGGGACAACACAGTTTGAAAATTGCCCACAATGTATTTTGCAAGATTTCGTTTTACATTGCTCTCCTCTTTTGCCTCTCCCAGTTTTATTGCTGGTACATTCCGCTAAAAAGTATAGGATAATTTCACATCTATCACAAACTTTTCTATTCAGAGGTGATATTTAATAGTTTCTTTTAGCTGGTTCTACAGTAGAAAAAAAATAATTTACACTACTGTTCAAGAAGTATTTAGCCATAATAGAGCAATGATGAAGATAGGAGCTCTTTCAGAAAGATCTAAGGCTTATTGATTTGTAATAGTAAGCTCTCATTTCCATAGTGTATATTTTTAGCGGATCAAGCAAAAGAATTAGGTTGAAAATGACCTTGGTGCTGTAACAGCACCAAAATATTGGGAAAATCTTTAAACAAATAAATCCTATAGAAGAGTTTCTGTTGTAAAAATATTACAATAATAAAATATTACTTTCAGAATAACAGAAAAAACAGAGTATTTGTACCTGGATTGCATCCATTGCCTCAGTATCCTAAAGTGTCATCTATCACCCGGCAACAACACATTCAAGCTTTAAAAGTGTTATGTTCACAAAATCCTCATATTCTTGAATCAGAGTTTATGCCACGGCCAACGAAAAATGATTATAAAGTTTTTGAGGTAAGAATAAAATATGCTGTATTATAGTATAGTAATAGTATAACAATACTAAAATCAAACCAAGACCAAAAAACTAATTATTAAACTACCAATGGTAGAATAAAGAAAAATTTGTAGTCTGATAACTGGGCATTACCAAATGAATAAACACATGCATTTATAACATAATATTTTAAAATATTTGAGGATTCATAGGGTATTTAAGTCAATTTTATGTAATTCATTGAATTTTGTTTTTTGTTCTGCCATAATTTATATACTTAAAATTAATATAATATGTAATTTCAATGACATATTAAGTTCTTAACTATTATTAGGGTTCATAATTTTTTATTTACCTTGTGAGTTTGAACATTTTAGGAAATTAAAGATATATATGAAAAGGAACAAAAAGAATTTATTGAGTGGGCTAAAAGTCAATGGATTACTAGTCATTGCATTAGAGCTCTACGACCGAAGCCTCCAGTAGAAACTGCTTATGAAGCGAGGTATAAAATGCAAATAGCCGAAATGAAGTCCTACCCAACAAAATATGCACTAGCCGCCCAAATACCTTTGGAAACACAAAACATTTGTGATATGGTTTATGTTAAGGATTTAGTAAATGTGAGTATTAAATTGTAATATTTTTATCACTGGGATTAATTTCTGTTTACAATTAGTCAAAAATGTATGTTGAGCCTATTTCATAGTTGTCCTTAAATTTTGACATCTCAGGGACAACTTGATGTGTTAGCACTCTTATTTATTTATTTAACTCTTTATGTACAAAAACAAAATATTATCTAACAATAAATTGATAAAATAATATACAAAGGTGTGCTTATCTCTAACCTCTTGTGTGCTTTAGATGAGCTTGTAAAGCTATCAGGTTGATATGAAATATCTTGGTATGATATATTATGTTTCTTCGTTTTTAAATGTATAAAACAAATAAATTCATTTCCAGGTTGATATTAAGGAATTACCTAAAATAAGTTATAATTTCCCAAACCACTTCACCATAATGAAGCACTGTTCTGTGCCAGAGCCCTGTGACAAGCATAGCTGTAAATTTATACTACCCAGTAAGTAATATTAAGTATGTTTTAATGTATAAGCAGCTTATACCTGCCCACTTCGCTGGGCGTATTGTATTTTGTATTGTATTCACAATATCAAATGTATGTAGCCTTATAACTTAAACTATATTTGTCTGTTACTAATGTAAATGATAAGTCGAATATTTATCATGAAATTTGCCAAAAAAGAAATTTACAGACAGACAATACATATCTATATAATAGTGTAGATTTAATAAATCAGCAGATATTTAGAATTAGAGAGTACTTGCAACCTGACTCATCATCTGGAACACAACAGTGACATGCTCATTTGCAGCAGGGATAACTAAGGTCATAATACTTAACATAGACAATACTTCGCCTGTCCCTATTAACAGTATCGGATCTGCTAATCAGCAGTTTTACAGGAGAGTGTGCCAAAGTTTAAATTGTTTATATTTTTTTAATTATAAGAGTTAGGTTTCCAATAAAATACTATGTATTAATAGGCAATCAAGAGATTAAGTACATTTTATTTATACTTATAATTAAAAAAATATAAACAATTTAAACTTTGCCACGCTCTCATGTAAAACTGCTGATTTGCAGATCCGACACTGTTAATAGGGACAGGCGACTTGTAGAATTCTACCACCTAATAGTTACGATGGGAATGACAATTGGTTTTTGCTTGCTTTTTACAAATTGCCTGTCATTAAAGAATGCCCAGACCAATACAATAATTTTTTATTGTCTCTTCTTACATACCACTTGCTGTTCTAATTAATATCAACTAACTTGTATATTTTTTATTTATTGTAATTCTTAAAACTTTGCAATTTGCAACATTGTATCTAAATAAATTAAAAACAATACAATCACACTCTTATCTTCAACGGGGTAGGCAAAGATGTTAGTGCTGCATATCCATCATTAGCTTATACTGTTAAACCTCAGATGTATTAAGTTGCTAACCTCTTTACACATTGGGCATGGGTCATTCCATGTCAAATCGACCAATAGTTGGAATCGACCCCTTTCGATTTGGACGAATTTTGGTCAGAAGTTTTCTTTCATCATATAACGAAGTTCTGCCAAGAGAAAAAAAATAAAAAAAAATTTTCAAAAGTTATGCAATTTTGAAAATTTCACTAATTTTCCTTATTCTTCAAAGATCTCGAAAACTATTACAATTACTCTAATGATCTGAGCTAGGTTTTAGAGAGGATACTTGAAGGTACCATAAAATTTTTTTGAAAAAAAATTTCAAAAAATCGCTTTTTGGGAAAATTTTGAAATTTCAAAAATTGCAAAAGTCGATGACCACCATCAAATTTTTTGCACAATTTTTTTTCTAGAGTACCTCTAATTGATTTCAAAAGATCCTGAAATTTTTGAGTAGGGTTTTTTTTGTTCAAAAGATATAAATTTTAGAATTTTAGGAAAAAAAATTTTGTTTTTTTTGGCATTGACTGAATAAAACAATGATAAATTCACTTGTAATTTTTAATTTTAAGGCTCAAAAATTTATTTTAAGGCAAAAGAGTCAATCAAAAGATAGTAAAATTGTCGTTTAAATTTATTTGGTAGTCAATGTACATTTATATCAGTTAAGACGTGACACACTGCCATCTACATGTTTGCTACCAAAATTTTTCCACTAGATAATTACTATAAAATTTTCAAGAGGTCTCTATTATCTATATAGTGGCTATATTTCTAGGATTCACGAAGTTCGTTTATATTGTATAAAGAAAGAAATAGTGTACTGTGTATTTTTGTGATTAAAATTCTTCTTTTCAAAAATTTTTTTCAAAAAAATTTGTTTTGGTACCTTCAAGTATCCTCTCTAAAACCTAGCTCAGATCATTCGAAAAATTATAATAGTTTTCGAGATCTTTGAAGAATAAGTTTAAGAAACAGGAAAATTAGTGAAATTTTTAAAATTGCATAACTTTTGAAAAAAAAAAAATTTATTTTTTTTCTCTTGGCAGAACTTCGTTACATGATGAAACAAAACTTCTGACCAAAATTCGTCCAAATCGAAAGGGGTCGATTCCAACTATTGGTCGATTTGACATGGAATGACCCACATATAATTATATGTGGTATATAATTTGGTGCAAGCCCAGAAAACTTTTTATGTTAGTTTGAGAAGAATAGAGAATCTGCCTTCAAGCTTGCTACTTCATAGTAGGGGATTGAGTGACTAAACCTGACCACTATCGCCATTACTACTAGATGTTGGTAGGTTGCAGACAACATCCCACGTGGTACACCATCTTACCTATTCTTGTTGCAATAGCATTAGTACTTGTAACTGATGTGTTATTGATTTACAAGTTATAGAAAACATATTTACTGTTAACATCTTTAGTATATAGGCGAAGATTTTCTCTTTCTATCAGGTCTGCCTATTTTTTATATCCTTGTCCAGTATCTAATTAATCAATTAAATGAACCAATTTCTAAATGCCACATTTATTTTGGCAGTGGAGAAATCAGTTACGGAACTGCCACTTACAGAAGTTCAGAGAGAACTAGCCCAGTATGCAGCCGAGAATGATGCTCAGTACATTGCCAGTGAGAGTGCCCTCCGATGTCTAGTTGAGCTGGATAAGCTCTGGCATATCACCGTCACTGTTTGTTCAGCATTTGGACCAGGTAATAAATAGTCCAGCCATAATTTTGTAACAAATGAAAAACATTGACATTTTTGTGAAGTATATAGTTGAACCTTGCATTCTCACCCATGAGTAGATTAACTCTCAACTCCGTAACAGGTTGTCAATACAAAAAATTTCATACAATCTTTCATCCCCTTTTGCAAGTTCTTAAAGACTGATTTTTGAAAAAGAAAGTAGCTTGTATTTGATCTCTCTAGATGAACGCTTAAACGAAAAGCTACGTAAACAGTTTTCCATAAAAGCATAGTGTGCTTAAAACTCAAAGCAGTTGTCGTTTATACCTAAAACGTACGCATTTTTTAGTGTGAATGAAAAGTGACCTTATTTTGACTGCCCCGTTGGTCGAGTGGTTAGTGACCCTGACTATGCGATCGACAAGGCTCGGGTTCAATCCCCGACGGGGACAAGCATTTGTGTGATGAGTATAAATACTTGTATTTCCGGGTTTGGGTGTTTATTAAATATATTCTTGTATTTATATATGTATTTCTATTTATTGGTATTGTTGGCTAACACCCATAACACAAACAAATAATTTGCTACCTTTGGGGTTAAGTCAGTAAGTGTAATTTGTCCTGTGAATATTTATTTATTTATTTACTAGCTGTTGCCAGCAATTTCGTCCGCGCGGACTTCGTTTACTCCGCACAGCACCTCCCCCGTAGGTGATAGCGTGATAATATGTAGCCTATATGTTGACTCGACCTGTTAGTAATATTAATGCAAAATTTGAAATAAATCCATGCAGTACTTTTTGAGTTTACCCCGGACATACATACATACAGACAAACAGACAAAAATTCTAAAAACTATATTTTTGGCTTCGATATCGATTGTAGATCATGCCCCAAGTTTTTTTTTTTTTATATCATCAGATAACAAACAAGCAGATGGGTCTCCTGGTGAAAAGAGTCAACCATCGCCTAAAGACACCAAAGATGTTAATGGTGCGTTGCTATCTTGTGGCGAGGTCTAATGCCACATGCATAAGTTTACCGGCTACCTTACCCTCCAAACCGGAACACGACAGCGACAAGCACTGACGCTATTGCGGCAGGAATAGGTAAGGCGGTGGTACCAGACCCGGGTGAGACAATGCAGAACTCTACCACCTAGTAGCCACGATGGTAGTGACTCGATAGCCAATCGGTCGCCTTTTACGACTTGCCTGGCGGAACGGCAGTTGGCCTATTCTGCAAAGGAGGCCGGGACCAACATGGCGGGAAGTATTCTTTTAAAAAAATATTCAATGTACAGTTTTGACTTTCCTACAATTTTATTATATGTATAGATTTTCATATAAGTAAAGCACAATATGATATTGATAAAAGCCACTTAATTTAATATTATTATATGCTAGCTAGCTAAAGCTATTATAAGTGCAAGCCGTATAGACTGCTAAATTTGCTGTGTTAACCAGAGTATAAAAATAATAATTATAAAGGGTTAACTTTCATTTCATAAGCAACAAGCAATAGCCTTTTTTAGTTTGTGTTTCATTGTCTTTGGCACAGTGTGTGATTCGTTTTTGCCTACTCGTATGGTTCATTACAAACATTTTTTTATAAAAAGTGTTTTAAGTAAACAGCCGTGTACTAAACATGCTTCTGAAAATAAGTTCATTGTTTAAGTAAGTTGTCAAAAATAGCCGTTTATTACATCTCTAATCTCGAATCTTCAACCATGTCCTTATATCTTAAGGTCTAGGTACCGAGGTAAGGTAAAGTATTTGGTCAAAATTTAAGTACCTTCTTTTACATGTTCAATATCAGAATCGAGTACTGAAAAGCCGCTTTCAGTACGTAGTCTTTTTTCTTCTCTGTCTGTCTATCTGTCTGTCTTTACCTGTCAATCTGTATATAAAAAAATATATTTTATTACAGATGGCGAAACAAGAAACATAGTGGTCCTAGGAAGAGAGTTTTCAATTCAAAAGGAATCTGTTCTCATTAGGACATACAAAGCATTTAAACATCTGTTAGAAAACGCACTTGTAACGTAAGTTTCTTCTATTTTTTTTATCCAATTGTAGCACTATCAAAGAGAACTCTACCACATCAGGGTGATAGTGACATGTATAGCCAATCGGTCGCCTTTTACAAACTGCCTGGCAGAACTGCAATTGGTCTATTCTTTAAATGGAGTCTGGACCAACACGGGGCGAACACAGCTTATATCATTAAAAACTCAAATGAGATATGTAATGCTCTTCTAATTTGTATGACAATTTTCAGACCTTCAGAAAAGAAAAAGTTATTGAATAAAAATACAGAAAAGAATGCTCTAGAAGTGACGAAGCAGAAAAATTTCATGGACGATATGGTTGCCTCCAGCGATGACGAGGATTGTAATCTCCTAATTGATGGTATGACTTTTTAAAGTTTAATTTTGCATATAATGTGACTACTCTTTGACCGTTTTTAAATTTGTTTTACCATGGGCGGCCATTCATAAAATCCTAATGATAGAAAGAAAAAAATCATTTATTTGCAAGAAAATGGATTAGGGTGGGTCGAAGAAATCTGGTCGATGACGTCAGTATGTGTGTGTGTGTGTGTTTTTTTTTAATATCAATAGGGAAACGCTTGACCATGATCTCCCCTGATGGTATGCTTCTAAAACATGCTTCCTGAGTCTGTGTTCCCCGACGAGTACAATCCGGGATCTTCAAAAGAAGCTTTTATAATGGAGCGGGCTGCACGGTGCAGCTAGTAATTTATGTAGGTTTGTCAGTCAGCTAATATTGATATACTAGCTGTTGCCAGCGACTTCGTCTGCGCGAACTTCGTTTACTCCGCACAGCACCTCCCCCGTAGGTGATAGCATGATAATATGTAGCCTATATATTGACCGGACCTGTTAGTAATATTCATGCAAAATTTGAAGTAAATCCATGCAGTACTTTTTGAGTTTACCCCGGATATACATACAGACAAACAGATAAACAGACAAACAAACAAAAATTCTGAAAACTATATTTTTGGCTTCGATATCAATCGTAGATCACGCCCCAAATATTCTTTTAAAAAAATATTCATTGTACAGTTTTGACTTTCCTACGATTTTATTATATGTATTGATATATGATATTGTGTTATTTAATATTTCATTCTACTTACTTTCACTCAGTTCTTTTTTTTGTAGAAGATCAATGTAAAGACAACTCTGAAAATGAAGACGACGATACTTCTAAACATTCAGACGATGTCAAAATAAAAAGAAAGACTGAAGAAACTATTGAGAAAGGGACAGAAATGCCTAAGACGAAAGAATTATATACTTGCACTTGTAAAGGTATGTATTTACAAATGACTTCCCAAGAGGAGTTTATTACCTCAGAACTCGCTTTTTTTAAGTATAAAATAGCAAACAAGTAGATGGCTGTCATGATTAGTATTGTTCAAACTATTTTTTGATAGCGTGCTATGGACTATAAACTATATTTTTAGCGTGCTATTTTATAGACTATATTATAACGTAAACTGGAAGACTATGCTGGCGCCTAGCAGCAAGCACGATACACTTCATATACGTGATATAGTTAGAAAAAATTTTGCATAGCGATATTTTTGTTTTAGATGAGTTTTTAAATTTGTTATCTTACTTTTATAACAGTTCTCGGCGACAATAATTGCGTATTGCAGTTTTGTTGCCACCGACAGATTTTTCAAAACAGTTCCATATTCCAGTTCCAGTGACAAATTATCGCGGCGGTTAACCATTTTTGTTTGTTTAGAAGGAATTTCATTAGAAACGGGCCGCACCAATTTGAATTTAGAATACCTAACTAATTTACACCTAATATAAAAACACAAAATACAATCACAATTTTATTTGTCTTTCCATTTGAACAGTTTTTATTGGACCAAATTTTATGATGCAAAAGTTTTACACTGTACAAAAGTATTAAGGTTTGTCATATTTACATATGTATACTAATAGTCACTTAACTTCTATTTTATTTACGCTAACTAAATTTACACCAACTATAAAAACATTAACAGCTCTAAATACGCAGGTAACTTGCGTGAGGCACGGATAGCGCGTAACACTTTTTTTTTACACTCTACATTGATAATATGATCGATAGCATCGGTCAGTATTAGAATAAAGTTGACTATTTGTATAAACTATCGATAGTAGCGAATATATCGATACTCAATGCAATGTTATCTAACAATACTACTGATAGAATCGATACTTTATCACCAATGATTGATACTATCGACTAAAGTTGACTATAGATAGTTTTGATAGTATTGACAGTATCGGCAGTAATTGTGATTAATGCAATATTAAATAGCAATACTATCAATAGTATCGATACTTGTGATAGCTTATTTTTTAATCATGAATATTCTCGATGCTATCGGTTATATTGCTGTTTATTGATAATATTGTACTTATTGAGGTAGTGAAACCCTATCAATAATGGACTATCAAGCGGCAACATTATAAATCAAATGGTTCGAGTTTCGACACTCAATCCAAAAATTTGTCTCTATATAGTACGTATTTGTCATACTTCTTGTGTAATTCACCGTCTACACTTATACCCCGATTTTTACTTAAATCATGTACTACATATTCTCTTCCAAACAGTAAGTGTTGAAGTACAAAACTACTGCCCTCCAAGCAATATCGAGATAAAGTTGAAAAAGTCATCTTGCTCTCGAACTATACTGGTCACAGCGGAGGACGCAAGTTCCCGTGGCCTGAAAATCCACGTGTGCGAATTTTCGCCTCGCCCGCCGCGCTGCCGTCGCCGCCGTTGGTTCGCGTGGCCAGGCGGTAACATGTTTCGAGCGTTACACGTTAGTTAGCATACTTTGTAACTACGTATGTTATAAAGTTATAACTACGGCCTACGCTAGCCGCTAGGTATATAGCGTAGCGTTATAACGCGAAATAGGAATCTATTTAGCGTAAACTATACGTCGAGTATACATAGCGCGCTGTAATATCGCGCTATGCGTTATATTAACCACCTTTACTTCTGATGGAAAGAGACAATCATCGCCTATAGACACCATAGATGTTAATAGTACGTTGCTATCCGTGTGGCGAGATGTTAGTATAACTTGCACAAGTTTACCAGTTACCTTACCCTCCAAATCGCAACATGACAATGATAACCATTAATGCTATTTCGGCAGAAACAGGTAAAGCGGTGGTACCAAATAACCGGGCGGGATTTTGCAGAACTGTACCACCTAATAGTCACAATCGTTCGCCTGTAACGAACTGCCTGGCAGAATGACAGATGGTCTATTCTTGAAACGGGCTCGGCCTAACATGGGGTTAGTATTTACTTTGATAACAATGACTAATATAAGTGACATTTCACAGACACGATATTCGAAAGGCCACCTCCCAGATCTTTCAAGAAGTGGGTAATAAAGAACAAAGGTCAAATGAGTTTGGATGTCATCGTGCACTGTTCTCATAAAGTGCGGGTGAGTTATTGTTATTCATTTTTTACTGAACAACCCGTTTATGTTAAACAGTCTGTGATATGTCACGCGTAAAAGAACTGAGATTGTCTATGGCAAGCGATCACCACTGTTCATGAACATTTGTAACACAAAAGGTTAGTTACTAATGTGATGTTGGCTTCTAAGAATTTTATTGACCCTCTTAAAAATTCCTATGTCAAAGCTACTCGGAAAAACCGTGTAAGGTAAACTGTTCCAGAGTTTGACTGTTCGTGTAAGGAAGGTACGGGCAAATAAAACAGTTGTGGATGACCAATATGGTGTGGATGGGATCTCTCACCATGGCGTGTAGTGCAATGGCAGAACGTGGATGCCGGCGAAATTAATTAAATAAAACACTCCTAATTATGCAGATGGTAGAACACAGAGATCCAATGTCTCTCCCAATACTAAGTGATTCAAGACCGCCGGTAAGAGTGAGATTGTCAACAAGCAGTACCGCTCTATGTTAAATTTGATCAAATTGAAGTGAATGGTACTGGGGTGCTCCGGCTCAAAGGTATAATAAACTGACAAACTAAAACAAATGAAAAATACTACACGTGTGGCCGAATTTACGCTTTATAAATCATTAGTGATGATGATGACCATAGACTAAACAACAAAATCTCTTAAGTTAGACAACTAACTTTAGCCGTTAAAAAAATAGTACACATGTGTGTATATTTATCACATATGTCACATGAATGTAGTGCGTGTAATGTTATTTTTTATTAATTTAAAGTATTTCTCATGCATGTTATATAAAAATATGAGGTTTCTGCAGTTCTTCGCAATGTGTACTTTTCATGCAGCACAAATTTCATGCTCCACCTTTCGCGCCAATTTTCTTAAAAAGGGGTCCAAAGTTTTTTCTTCATGTATTATTATATAGATAAACAATAAACATGTACAGTCCGCGCGCGAGCTCCAATCAATTTTGTGGGATGTTGACGTGCAGTGAATTAGTCGAAATTACACACCATTACACACCAGCCCCTACCTCAGTCCTCGATTCCTCGGAGTTCGCGCGCGGACAGTAGCCAGACGTGAAGTGTCGTCTTGCACGATTTAGCACCCCTAGTTTCTTTGAAGCTAACTTAGCTTTACCCTCCAAATGATTGCGGATCTGGATAATACTTGCAATTTAGACACCTAAAATGTTTATGCTGAGTGATGGGTGAGGGGATGTTCCAGAATAGAGGAGCATTTTTTTAGTTCCCGGTTCCTATTTTAACGGTATCGTTATCGCTAACCCGTTCCAATTTTTATAGTATCTTCAGGGCAATCATTTTAGTAATAGTATTGTTACGAATATTTAAAAAAAGTGAAGAGTAAGAATACTGAAAAAATCTAGAAGCGCTTTCGATATCGCTAAACAATAGCCGTTACACAAACGGCTATGCCATCACGAACCATCTCGCATAGATCATAAGGTTAAAATTAGCGTGTACTATGACTTGTTTACGTTTAAGTTGTTTACAACTAATTAATTGCGACTTTTTACATCTTTCGAAAACACATTCAAATCTTATCTTGTGTATATATAAGGAAGTGTTGACGAAAAACAAGTTTAGTTTTGTAAAGCAATCGAAAGCGAACGGATTAATGCGATAAATGCATATGGAGTAATTTAACCTCAATACTGATAGTGTTTTGGTTTAGGTGGTAAGTTCTTGTGTGAATATAGTGCCGGTTTTGTGTTATTGGTGTTAGTTAGTGCGCATATACGTGTTGTATTGTGGCGTATCGTACATTTGTGTGGTAAATAAACATGGTTTTAATATAAGTAGTATTTTATTGCACAATAACGAACCATAAGCTCGTAACCGTGTCATAAGCTTGAAGCTGCCATAAAAAACGCAACAAATTTAAAGTGTAGGAAATTTAAAGTGTTTTGCGCATTCATACTGATATAAATGCGAAGGTGTGTTTTAAGTGAGCGAAACCGTGGGCAAAAGCTAGTTTTAACATAATTTCGTTTGTTATCTTCGGGGACAGTACTAGTGGTGGGTAATCTTTATTCCTTGGGGTCAATTTATTCACTCATTCCGGCTCCAGGCATGGATATGATTCACATTATTTATTCCTTTGGCTCACTTCGTCCTTTTTTTATTACAGCGTATCATATTCTGTGATCGTATCTTTAAATCAACGTTTCCCTTTATATTTTTCTCGCTCCAACCAATTCAACAGTACTGTGTAATTTAAATAGGTTGATTATCGCTTGTCGCGGCTCACTTTCTCTCATACTAATTGCAGTACGCTCTGTCGCTCACCATTCTGGTCGGAATAAATAATTCCGCGGAGACGATAAGCATTTGAAGGAATAAATAAACTTATCGCATCCGGCCTCAGAATCAGAACGTTTGATTCAGTACCTCCGGAGTTACACACCTCTAGACAGTACCCTATAATGATATAATAATGCGTGTGTGTATGTGTGTGGTAGGACGAGGAGGGCGAGGTAGTGCTAGAGCCAGTGGCGGAGTACCAGCTGGACCTGGGCGCGGCCGCGCTGCCCGAGCCCCGGCGGCGCGCGCTCGCGCTCGCGCTGCGGCTGCGGCGCCGCGCCCACCTGCTCACCGGTGAACACACATCATACGCTCCAAATATACATACGCACAGGGTTACTTTTAAAAGTCCGGCTAAATTTTCAGAGGCTGTTTGTTCTGAATCGACAATATGTTCGATTTATGTAATAAAAAAAATTAATTAAAAAATTTAAAATTTCATTTTTATCCAACACAAAAACAAAACGCATGGATATAATTTCAATTACGCAAAATTCGTACAAAAATATTTTGGTGCCTTCAACTAAATTAAAATTGATCGGGAAAATGTACTTAGAGCAACAGATTACGTAATTATAGGTAAATGTAAAGTGATACACTGCCAGCTATACAGACCTCATTCACATGACTCAGTGCATCGAATTCATGAATTTAGTAGGAACATTTTTATATTGTAATAATTTTACAGTAATAATTAAAACGCACTTTTAAATCAATATAGTTCTTATTTAAATTTGGCCAGACCTTAAAAAGTAGCCCTGTATACACATACAAACATTTTTATTTTAATCACCTCGTTGGTTGAGTGGTTAGCGACCCTGACTACGCAATCAACGGTGCTCGAGTTCGATTCCCGACGGGAACAAGTATTTGTGTGATTAACATAAATATTTGTAATTCTGGGTTTGGGTATTTATTAAATACTAGCTGTTGCCCGCAACTTCGTCCGCGCGGACTTCGTTTACTCCGCACAGCTCCTCCCCCGTAGGTGATAGCATGATAATATGTAGCCTATATGTTGACCCGAACTGTTAGAAATATTAATGCAAAATTTGCAGTAAATCCATGCAGCACTTTTTGAGTTTACCCTGGACATACAAATAGACAAAAATTCTAAAAACTATATTTTTGGCTTCGATGTCAATTGTAGATCACGCCCCAAGTATTCTTTAAAAAAATATTCAATGTACAGTTTTGACTTTCCTACGATTTTATTATATGTATAGATAATATTTATATATGCATTTCTTCGATTAATATCGTTGACTAACACCCATAACACAGACAAATAATTTGCTTACTTTGGGCTTAAATCAGTAAGTGTAATTTATCCCGTGAATATTTATTAAAAAAAGATTCTGAAATTGCCGTTAATATAAGGTCCTTCCAAAATAAGTGAACATATTTTAACACAACGTTCAGTATGTCTAACCAAAGATATTCAGGCAAAAAGGATGTGATTCAAGCGGCTTAAACTTTTTGATTTTTACAAAATATTTTTTCTTACATCGATTTACGTCTTTTTGCATTAAGTAATCCACTTTTAACGCAAAAATGAATAATGAATAGTAAATAACCACAAAGTGGATTATTTTATGCAAAAATGCGTAAAACGTTATGAGAAAACATAATTTTGTTCGTAAAAATCAAAAAGTTTTAGTTCCCTGAATGACGTTTTAATGTAAACCGCTTTTAATGTATTCAACACATGAAAATTTGGTAAAAAAAAAACTTAAAAACAACAGAAAAATTTCAATATGACTGGATTTGAACCTGTGACCTTCCCTTTTCCCGGGACACTAACCAACTGAGCCAAAGTCGATGGTTCAAATCATGTCGTATCAAAATTTTTCTTTGTTTTTTTCAAGTACGAGATAAGTGATAGGACACGTATGTTTTTATTTTATCATAAGATAGCAAACAAGTAGATGGGTCTCCTGATAGAAAGAGTCAACCAATGCCTATAGACCAACCAAAGATGTTAATGGTGCGTTGCTATCTTGAGACGAGGTTTAATGCCACATGCATAAATTTACCAGCGATCTTACCCTTCAAACTGGAACACATCAGTCACTAACACTGACGCTATTGCGACAGAAATAGGCATGGGCTTTTTTGTTTTGAACGCAAACTGATATAAATTTGATTTCAGATTTCAAAATCTGATTTTACATATTCGATTTCAATAATGAAATCTATAAACGTAAGCGAACTGACGAGTGACGATGGTCAGGCATCGCCAATTCGCATACGTTTGACGTTTGAAGATTTCGTTTGTTTTATCAAGCAATGGATAGATTACACAAATTTTAACTAAACGAAAATAATAATAAATACGAGTGATCCAAGCTTAAAAAGGGCAATGGGCCCACCTCTCGTTCCTACCACTGTAACTTCTGTAAACCAGAATCAGCAGCGGCAACCGTCCTGATAACCTCTGAGTTGCGAGCTCAGGGTGCCCTGGGGAAAAGCTAAGCTGTTCTGGATCCCGCAACGAAATTAATCAGACGTATATAGGAGGAGTAAGAAAATACATCCTGTTTCCCTCCCTTTTTAGCAGAAGATAGCAAAATGTTAAAGGTATAAAAATGCTACGAAATGAGACTCACAATCAAGTTAAGCCTGATTGCTATTGCACCACGGAAGTTTGAAAGTTAGGGACCTACCAGAATGGCCTATTTAATTTTGCTTCCAGTAGTAAGTGTGACAAAATCGCTTGAAGGCACGGAAGTTCCCACATGTACGGTGTACCCACAAGGTCGGAGTAATAAATTACACCGGATATACATAGGATACTATCAAGCATTTTGCGACGTTCGTTTTGCCAAAGATTACACTCCCAAAGAATGTGGTGTGCAGTTTGTTCATATTTACAGTTTCATATAGAGCACTCGCAAAAAGGAGAAGGAACTAATTTAAACAAGAATAATTTAGCTTTAAAATTACAATGGCTAGTGAGAAACTGTGCAACACAATGACCTATTTCTATCCAAGTTTTACTTAAGCGATCCCGGACGCATGGGAAAAAGTTATATAAATGCCGTCCTTTAGTTGAACAAGACCAACGCGACTGCCATTCATTAATTAATTCATTAGTTACGTCGATTACGGGATTAAAAAGGCGATGTATTTTTGTTTGAGCTTGGGAGTTGATAAATTCTGGGTAGGTAAAATTCCTAGAATTGTAATACATTGAAGCCCGACGCTAAATTTCTAAATTTAATGGTAAGACGCCTGATAAAATGGGTAAAGCTTCGGAGCTTATAGTGCAATATGCTTTGCATAGAAATATTAGTGCTTGATGCTGATTTTGAAGTAGTTTGCGCCGGATCGCAACACTCGTAACTTTATTATCGGTTATATTATATGTTGAACGAGCATAACAAATACAACTTAAATACGTTGCGTTATAAATTATCTTTAAAGTGTTAAACGTTAAAATCCAAGCTTAGGAACATCAACATATAACGTTTAATCTAGCTAAATTATTCCTTAGTAATAATGCATTAAGGGTGACATTCAGATTGCCCAGCCACCGATACAAACCGATATCCGATTAGTGAAATTCGCGTCATCCTTTTTACTCCGCTATGTTACGGTCGGTTAGAATATGATATAGCGAATTTTTAAGAATTATTAGTTTTCGTTATGATAGTTGGATACGCAAATCGATACTTTTAGTGTGGCCAATAAATCGTTCATGTTTGTCGAAATCGGATTTTTTAGTTTGAGAAATCGATACGTATCGATTTAAGTTTGAAATCGGATTTTGATATATCGGACGTATACCTAATCAAGAATAGGTAAGGCGGTGATACTAGACCCGGGTGAGACAATACAGAACTCTACCATCTAGTAGATTATGTATTTGATAAAAAATAAGCTTTTTAATAGGAGGTGAAAACACATTGTGAAATATTTCCTTTTAATTGGTAGTGAGGATAGACAGCGCGAGTGGTGAGGTGGTGACATTGGAGCGGGGCGGGCGGGAGGAGGCACATGGCGAGGAGGTGGCGGGGCGGCTGCACGCCGCGCTGCACCCGCTGCGGCAGCTGCTGCCCGGACACTACGTGCTGCGGCACCAGGTCACTACCAAACGACTACTTTTTAATATCGATAGGGAAGCGCTTGACCTCGATCTCGCCTGATGGTAAGCCAATATGAGGTCTAAGATGGAACGCGCTTCCCTAGAAGGTACCCGTTCACTCTTCTCTTGAAGATCCCCAGATTGTACTTATCGGTTGGGATCTCATGATCAAAAGGCAAATAAGCTAACTCTTACACGAAC
Source organism: Apodemia mormo (assembly GCA_036924255.1). Lineage (NCBI taxonomy): Eukaryota > Metazoa > Arthropoda > Insecta > Lepidoptera > Riodinidae > Apodemia > Apodemia mormo. The sequence goes on along the minus strand of JAUPFN010000006.1, from coordinate 2,814,025 downwards.
GAGATAATCAATAGTTTTCTTTGTACCCTGCATCACTCTATCTTTTAAGTGGTTTATCAAATAATCTTCATGGTAATACAAAAACATATTATATCTATGTTGACGATATATTGCGACGTGAATAGCTTGAAATAGTATGTAATAATTGTGAATTTAAGTAATCACAATCCTTCTAATTTTGTTTTTAACCATTTAAAAGATAGAGAAATGCCATTTTTTAGGTGATTAAAATCAAATAATCTTCATGATGAAAAATACAAAAACTTATTATATCTATGTTGACGATATGTTGCGACATGAATGGCTTGAAATAGTATGTAATAATTGTGAATTCAAGTAATGACAATCTTTTTTTCATAAATTGTAGCATTAAAAAAGTCCGTGATACAATTTACATTTCAGAAGGAATTAATAATATATTACAATATACAATAAGCATCTATCAACATGCGATGGTTTCTAGACGAACTTTGTATAGACCCTCATCATTTTTATTTAAAAAATGTGTTACAACAAAACTGTAAAACAGGGTATTACGTAAGCCACACTATAAGTTTTGCATAACTTAAAAAACATGTTATAACCAAAATATTATGTTTATTGCTTTTCAAAATAATCTCCTTTACATTTTAAACATTTTTTCATGCGATCGAACCATTTTTTGAAACAGGAGAACCACAGATCTGAAAGCATGTTTTCTACGTACTGATTGAACGCTATCACTGCCTCTTCGTAGTTGGTAAAAGTAAAACCTCTCATCAAACCTTTGATTTTGGGGAAAATACAGAAATCACAGCGTGCTGGTGGCTATGCGGGGGGCTATGCGCAGGATGAGTGACGAGATGTACTTTTTCGGAAGTTAAAAATGACTTTGTTTTGTTGGCCGTGTGTGAAGAAGCGCTATCATGGTGTAGGAGAATGCGGCTTTTGGGTCATCTTTCGCGAACTTTTTCTAACACCCTGGGTAAACAAATGGTAAAATACCACTCGGCATTAACACTCTTTTGATCTTCAAGTGGAATTGTACAGATGGGACCCGTAGCTGAGAAAAAAACGCGATAATTTTTTTACCAACGTTTCTCGCCTGTCTCACTTTTGTTGGCCTGTTCTCATCTTCAAACACCCATTCATAAGATTGCTGTTTTTTTTTTCGGATTCAAAACAATAAATCCACGTTTCGTCTCCTTTGACAATGTCATAAACAGCATTAGAATGTCCGTGGTCGTACTTCAGTAGCATCTGTGAGCACCATTCCACGCGAGCCCGCTTCTGCTCCGCTGTCAGTTCATGAGGGATCAAACGACAACAAAGTTTCCGAACTTTTAATTCTTCGTGTAAATTTTTTTGAATTTGGCTCATACCAATCTCCAATAGTCCTCGAATTGTCTCATAGGTAATCCGGGGGTTTTCTTCAATTAACCGCTTAACAGTAGCCACATTATTTTCGTTGACGGCAGTTGAAGGCCGACCTTCACGAAATTCGTCATGTAAAGAAACTCAACCTCTCTCAAATTCAGCAAACTATCGCCTCACGGTGCTCAAACAAGGTGCTTCTCTCCCAAAAGCATTTTGAAGACGAGCGGCACAGTCTTGCGGAGAAAGAGAACTTTTAAAATCATAAAAAGTCATCGCTCTAAAATCTTTTCGACTTAATTCCATTTTCGTTGCGTACGTAGAACTTTGATGTGTGATAAAAAAACAATTGACAAATCATTTCCCGCCAATTGTTTTTTTTATTACTAAGAAGGTTGCAACGTTTTAAAAATATAACATTCGAAATTCAAATAGTTCCGAGTAGCTAGAAGTGCAAAACTTTTAGTGTGCATGTATAAAATCTCAGATTATTTAAAAGACGAAAAAGCCTAGCATTAAATTCTCCTCATACCAATATCTTATATTTTTTGTAATATAAAATAATTCTTGTTATATTGTAATTGCAACGCATTTAATTAGGTGTATTAAAAACTAATAGCCAAGCCAAATTTATTTTACAGCCAAGTCACGGTCCCAACGCCATGTTGTACGTCGCGAAGAGTTCAGCGACGGATTTAATTTTAAACTTCAACGAGTCGATACTGGAGAAGGACGACGCCAAGGATCTGAAAATCGCACCGACACTCGCGCCGATACTTCTACCGATGCACAAGTGAGTACTTTGTTACACACATTGATATCATAAAGACGAAAGATCACATTAAAAACTGTGATTTAATATAATAATTTGACGCGATTTTCAAATGGCAATTAGCTACCGAATAAATTAGTTGCAGAATACCTAATAATACTACCGTACAGAAGGCTCACTTCCTTACAAAAATCAGATATAGGTATACAAAAATGCCTATACTCGCCAGAGCTACCCTCCTGCAGGCAAAGTTGAAACTTATAGCCGTGCGCGTACTATGAATTTTCTTTGCGCGCCCCATTTTATTACTGATTTGCGAACGTCGGCACGAGGTTGTTACTTGAGTCATATTTATACCTAGTTAATATAGAATAATTGTATTATTGTATGACATTATTTTTATTAATTTATTATCAGATAACATTTTTTTTTCTTTTAATATAATTGTATTATTACATGACATTGTTAAATCTTTTTTTTATCTGACAATGTTTATATTTTTCACTTTTAACATAATTTCATGTAACTTAATTATACTTTGAACTTTAAGCTTACTGTATAAGCTGTGGTTGCCTATAATTGGGAAGGCCCTGCCATCTCTCATCATGTAATATATAAAAATTTTGTTTGTGTACTTTCTGTTGGCAATCCAAATAAAATAAAATAAAAAATAAAAAACAATGTGCGAGCGCGACGTGGCCACGACTGCCATGCGAGCCGAGTGACACCCACTGCCATACGCCGCCCGGGCGGCTCGCTTGACGAATAAACCTAAACTGCCGAGTGACACACGCTAAATAAATTAAAACACTTTTTTTTCAAAAAATTTAATCATTAAAATTCCCAAAGAATCTAGCGATTTTGATCAAATTAACGGTATTTAGTAAAAGGAGCAATCAGTTATTTCATCTACGAGCATACATACCGAATTATCTAAAAAAGTTTAAATGTCATACATACCCCATTATGTAAAACAGTTAAATGTGTCAACAACATAGCAACATAAAATCAAGGTAATTACCCGCCTATGTCGCCCGGACTCGCGCCAGTTTATTTAATGGAGCAGCTAATAATACTAAACTAATTATCTGTTTATCTCTTTATAAAGACAACTAGTCCGTATACTGATATTGATTTTTTGCGTTTTGTGTCTTGTGTATATTTCTTTATATCTATAGTACTATTAACACTGATTTAAATCGCGCAGTTATATGTGTGTGACCAGTCTATTACAAAAATATAGTCTCAACTATCATGCGTATATATTTCTTGTGCTAAGTTATTAATTATATTTTACTTATAATACTAATAGTTATAATTATATTACAATAACTTATTATATTATAAAACACACAATTTATTTTGTTTAAAATTTCTTTGTTAGGTGTTTAAGTATTCTGTAACACGATATCTGTGCTAAAACACATAATAGATGGATACAAACACGAAAATTTTGGTTTATACAACGAATAACTCAATTAAGTAAGATATACGTATTTATACAACGATTACCTCAATTAAGTAAAATATACGTATTTATACAACGATTACCTCAATTAAGTAAAATATACGTATTTATACAACGATTAACTCAATTAACTAAGATATACGTATTTATACAACGATTACCTCAATTAAGTAAGATATACGTATTTATACAACGATTAACTCAATTAACTAAGATATACGTATTTATACAACGATTAACTCAATTAACTAAGATATACGTATTTATACAACGATTAACTCAATTAAATAAGATATACGTATTTATACAACGATTAACTCAATTAACTAAGATATACGTATTTATACAACGATTAACTCAATTAACTAAGATATACGTATTTATACAACGATTAACTCAATTAACTAAGATATACGTATTTATACAACGATTAACTCAATTAACTACGATATACGTATTTATACAACGATTAACTCAATTAACTAAGATATACGTATTTATACAACGATTAACTCAATTAACTAAGATATACGTATTTATACAACGATTACCTCAATTAAGTAAGATATACGTATTTATACAACGATTATTATTTATTCATTTATTTAAATTTTATGCACAACATGTACAGAGGTGGACTTAATGCTACATGACATTCTCTACCAGTCAACCTTAAACAAATATAAACAGTGTTTACGATGGGGTGCACAGAGAAACTTATTACAATCGTTTACTACTGACATACCTTCTTGATTATTATTAAGATAAATTAAAATTAAAGAAAACAATAAGATAATACGATATTACAATATACTTAGATACAAGTAATATATTACATATATAATACATTATACATATACCTACATAAATACCTATATATATACGAGTACATATTTATATATAGTTATATAAATACATATATACATACATATTATACTACCATAGCGCGTAACACCATTACGTATTTACCATTACGTATTACGTATTTATAAAACGATTACCTCAATTAAGTAAAATATACGTATTTATACAACGATTACCTCAATTAAGTAAAATATACGTATTTATACAACGATTACCTCAATTAAGTAAGATATACGTATTTATAAAACGATTACCTCAATTAAGTAAGATATACGTATTTATACAACCATTAACTCAATTAACTAAGATATACGTATTTATACAACGATTAACTCAATTAACTAAGATATTCGTATTTATACAACGATTAACTCAATTAACTAAGATATACGTATTTATACAACGATTAACTCAATTAACTAAGATATACGTATTTATACAACGATTAACTCAATTAACTAAGATATACGTATTTATACAACGATTAACTCAATTAACTAAGATATACGTATTTATACAACGATTACCTCAATTAACTAAGATATACGTATTTATACAACGATTAACTCAATTAACTAAGATATACGTATTTATACAACGATTAACTCAATTAACTAAAATATACGTATTTATACAACGATTAACTCAATTAACTAAAATATACGTATTTATACAACGATTAACTCAATTAACTAAGATATACGTATTTATACAACGATTAACTCAATTAACTAAGATATACGTATTTATATCTAGCGATCATTGATATAAAAAACCCAGATGCTTATTCAGTGTCTCAAGAACGTCCTCTATAAATGAGCGCACAATTTAAAATTGTGCACTCATTTCAAATAGAATCGCGACGGTCGCGACACTGTCAATTTTATTACTTTTTGTACATTGCTGTGTAAAAACAACTACAAGTCTTGCGCTAAAGATTGGATATGCAAAGACATAGATTTGTGCCATATCTATAACCACTTAAATGAAATGAGCGATCCGTTTTAGTATCTGTTTTGTTCGGGACAGTGCATCTTGAGTATTTTATATCAATGCTAGCGATCAGTATAATCGAGGGGATCGATAACAAAGAGACAGACAGTAAGACAATTTCGCCACATTGAACCACCACCACCACAAACCAGGGAACGATTTACCACATGTGGCTCAGTGATCAGAGCGATGCCTGGTTTTAAGGTATTTCGCTGATTCAAATACAGTTGTGCCAAAATGTTTGTTAGTGAAGTTTCTATGTTTAATCTGGTGTGTGTCAGGTACCGCAAGATCCTGCCGTGCGCGTTCAGCACACTGCCGGTGCAGACGCGGCCCGCGCGGACACACCCCGCCAGGCACCGCACACCGCCGCAGGCCATCAAGGTAACATACACACACACACACATACACACTAACACAGTCATACAAAACACACTTAAACGCACACACTACACTCACACTTAAACGCATACACGCACACTCACACAAAACACACACTTAAACGCACGCGATAGACGATACCTACGGTCTTATACAAAGTGTTATAAACATAATATGTTAATCCTCATACATCCCGTACACACTGAAATTGCGCATCTGTGCGTGTTAATGGAAATGACAACAAACTTATCTATACATACAATAAAACTGTAAGAGGTCGAATTCTGTACATTGAGAATATTTTGAATTTTATTTTTGGGAAACACTTTTTTTTTCATTTTTGTCATTTGTATCAAGACCAAGTATCAGGCAGAATCTACTGAATGGACTAAAATGAAATTTAGCATGATTTGAGTTCATACTCTGAAGAAGGTTATATGGTACTTTTTATACCAAAATTCAGTACGTTTCAATTCAACAATTTTTTAATTCAGAAGTTACAAACATTATTACAAGTTTAAAAGGTTTCCAGGTGGCAAATCCAGTTAAACGTGACAACCGAAATATATAGAACCTTTGAACGTACGGCTCACTATAAATTAGCGTGCTCATTTCATAGTGTTTGTGTAATGAATATGACCTGGAAGAATTAGTTCTAGAAAATTAGTTTTTAGTTAATGTAACTGCAATTTTACAATCCTAAAAATTAGTAAAATATGTGTACAACGTAAACCTAAACATTTATTTAACTCTTCATGTACAAAAAACATATCTATACTCAAATATTACATAAATTAAACTATATACGTAGGTGTGCTTATCTCTTTAAGAGATCTCTTCCAGCAAAACCTGTACAATGACAGATGTTGGAGCTTAAGAAGAGCTTAACGCATGCAACATATAGGTTCATGCAATTAAAAATTAAACCAATAATTATATTATTTAAATTAAGAAAAATTATATTAAAAAAAGTATTATACAAAACAGGAAAAACAAAAAAAACTTATTTCTCAAATCGACACATCATCGTCAAATAAATTAAACTGTTACACTAAAAAATAAGACTAAAAAAATCCAAACAAAAATTATAAATAATAACAAGTGTAACGAGAAGAAAAAGACCAATGGGATTACCCGTTGGAGAAATAATATTGTTTAATATTCTGTTTGAAAGAACCAACAGTCTCACACTCTTGTATATGGTTAGGTAGCTCAATCCATAGTTTAGCCGCCAATATTGTGAAAGAGTTACCAAAGAAACAAGTATTAAATATTTATAGGAAAATAAAACAGGCTACTTTTCAGTTTTTTGCCATTAAGTATCTCAGAAAATATGCGTCTAATCGACATTCAGTATGCTAATAGAACTTGTTCTTTACAAAATTTCACGTAAGAATAGCTATTGCAAAAATTCACAATTTTATTTTTATATTGCAAAATTAGCGTAGAACGTAAAAAAGAGTAAAAAATATATACACGCCCGTATTCCCGAAGAGGTTCAGAGGTACAGCAAATACACTGTTGTGAAGTGGTGCAAGTTTTATTTATATACGACTATTTGACCCGGCAAACGTTGTTCTGCCTTTTTTAACTATTCTTATTTTTTTCTATATTTTCTCACCTTTTAAACCTGGACTTCAACAATTAATTCAAAACCAAAATTACCCAAATCGGTTCAGCCGTTCTCGAGTTTTAGCGAGACTAACGAACAGCAATTGAGTTAAGTTTAGCGAAATATTATCGAGTTAAGTTTAACGAAATGTTACCTCAAAAATTAATCAATAATATTTTAATTGTTAGCGCTTGCAGGCACCTTATGAAAAATGAATTCCCTTTCTGAAAATACTTAAAAACTTGATTTTCATTTTCTACATAGTTCATGTAGCAATTTCGCTGCCGTATTGGGATCCGACAGTGAAATTGTTAGTAAAAATATAGTACGGGTACTAAATTGAATTTACACTTAGGAGTGATATTTTTCTTTCAATTTCCCTTAATTTTTTCAGTATGTATTAAACAGGCTGTAAACGCTCAAACATGTTTGTCAAACTTTACGTTTTGTTTGTACGTTTTTATCAAACATCAGCGCACACGTGCCAACAAGTTTGTCAAACAAGACTTCACTTTCAAAGCCGTGAAGTGACGCTCCTACGCTCAGATGAGTAACAACTAAACATAATATCCTAACAACATAATATCTCAGCGGCGGTCGCGCCAAAATGGCGAGTTTCTTTGACAAACATGACTGTACACCTTCAAACACGCCGTCAATCAAACATCTTTCAAACATACAGCCTAACACGTAGTTTGCTCATCGTCAATCGGCCATGCATGAAACATGACCGCAGACTATCACATAATTCGCCAAACACGTAAAATTTGACAAATTGTTTGAGCGTTTACAGCCTGCTTTACTTTTGCTATAATATTTTTTACAATAGTATGAATGAACTTAAGGGCGCGTATTCGATTCGCAACGAAAACTTGATGTTTTCAAGTTTTTTTCCAGAGCAATATCGTAATAATGTGAGCAGATTATTTGAAGAATATTACATTTGCAAGATTAGTTCTCGATTATTCGATTTACAGCAAGTTCAAAATTTGACCGGCAAACGCTTGCGCGTGAGGATTTATATTGTTTTCAAAATAATTCTTCTAAATAAATGGGTTCATATAACGGATTGAAAAAGAAATCAGTATATTGAGCATTACCTTAATTCTCATACAATAAATATTTTAGGTTTCTATTGAAATACTTACTGGTGAAAAAAAAATATTAAAGTGAGCTGATTTTGTAAATTTTTAATATTATTTTTAATATCTAACAATAATATTTTCGTCATTTTGGCTCTGTGTTGCACTTTAGGACCATATATCCTGTTGGAAAAATGCATAAAATAAAATATTATAGCACATTACAATGGTTGTATTCGTCCTGAAAAATAACACTGACGCCTATTTTCGTAAATCGCTATGCAGGGATTGTTTTCGTTTTAAAAAACTGTTATCAAAAATTATGTTCTTGCAAAAACTGTAATATCCTTTGAATAATCTGCTCATAGTATTGCGATATTGCTCTTGAAAAAACTTGAAAACATGAAGTTTTCGTTGCAAATCGAATACGCGCTCTTAAGCATTTTTAATAACACGCCACAATATAACATGATTTGTGACTTTATTGCTATTTCTATTCCTTGTCTTTTTCACGGATCGATCATAAACGGGGTACACGATAGGTTTTGCTGCACACAGACTGCATCGTAAGGCAAAACATACACAAATCATTTAATAGAACTAAGTAGTAAGAAAGTGTTTGAACAACAGAAGGCAGAGGCATATATTCTGAGGCTTAATAACTTTCCTCTATGGGTCCTTGGCAGCTCAAACTAGCAAGATTATATCGTACCGAGCATGCGCAAAATAGTTTATTATATGTAACAGAAATAAATGACGTCAATGCTCTTGTAGATTTAACTGAATACAGAAGAATTGTGATTTATCTAAGGTATTTGAATGTGTAGATTTATAACAACTATATCGGGAACTAACATCGTTATATGGAAGAGGAAACGAGGCTTTTGACTTTTTGATTTCTTATTTAAATTGAATCCAGAAATTCTTCTATTTCAATAAGAAATTACTGGTGCTTCTGTAACCGTAGGTGTCCCACAGAGTTCCATTCTTGGCCCACTTTTGTTTTTCATATTCATCATTGACTTCCTTTATCACAAAGAGGATAAGCATAAAATAGTTATTTTTGCTGATAAAATGGCACTTCACATTTATTCACAGTGGAAAGGTAAGTTAGTAAGTATGACGCGATTTCCAAAATAAAATGTCAACAATCTGCTACTACCTGATAACTAAATTGTGTTAAATTTCAACACCTAATATAAAGCATATTGAACTAATTCGAAACGATCTGAACCTATTGGACTCCACAGTATCTTTGGAACAACACTAAATAAGGAAATTACCACGGGAATCGCATATTGATAATTTCAGCGGAATATGCAATAAAACTATGAGTCAGCTATCTAACGTCGACACTTCAAGAAATTTGTATTTCAGTTACATTGTGTTTTGTGTAAATAACGAAAATATAGAAAAACTAAATTTGAGTTATAAGAAAGACTGTACTGTCAATTAACGATATTAGCCCAACAGTTTCTCTGGGAGAAAAATCTAAAAAAATGATTTTTTTACAGTAATATTGCAGTCGATGTATATATTTTGTGAACCTAATGTGTGTCTGTAATTATATTAAAACGTTTAACAAAAATTACGATATACATTCGCTAAATACAATTAACGAAAATTATTTTGTTTTATAGGCATCATCCTTCGATACAATATTTAGGCAATTTAGGAGTAAAAAAAATCGCCAAAACTAAAAAATTTACCAGTAAACAATTAATATAGATAAATTCAGATCATTTGAAAAACAAAATAGCTAGGGATTAATTGTCCCTCATGCAAATCTCTAGTAAATGTAAATGTGTATAAAATGTACATAAATATTACATGTTATTAATAAAAAATCATGTAAAATAAGGCAAAGACGCTGAGTTTCTTTCGACAGACATTTTCAGTGTATAGCCGCGTTACAGAAACTATGATTGCTTACCTGTCAAAAGTGTCGATAAAAGTTTTTTTATATCAAATAGAAAACAAGAAGATGGCTCCCCCAATGAAAAAATTGGAAAATGAAAAAACAGTCGTCTATAGACAGAACATTTTTAATGGTGCGTTGCTATCCGTATGGCGTGAGGTATGCCACATGCATAAGTCTACCGGCTACCCTCCAAACCGGAACACGACAAAGACAAGCATTGACGCTATTGCGGCAGAAATAGGTAAACCGGTGGTACCAAATACTCGGGCGAAACGTTACGAAATTCTACCTCCTAGTAGTCAATGGTAGTGACACGTATAGCCAATCGGTCGCCTTTTAGGTTGCTTGACAGAACGGCAGTTGGTCTATTTTCAAGGACTAACACGAGGAAAAAATAAAACATTTTTGTATTTAACGTGTCACTGAAGCGAAACAAATAATTGAAAAATGGTTGAGAACGCTATCATACGATGATACGGAGGTCATTTTTAAAAATAAAAAATATATTTAATCTATATATGATTTCTGTGGATTTAATAAATATTTTGAGACTAGCCCTAGAGTGATAATTAGCTGTAAAATATGCACCCTTTTGGATTCGTGTAAATATATATTAAACACTAACTACAATTATTTAAAAAGAAATCTTACAGTTGAGGTAAATTCCAATATTGTAAAAGGGAGTAAAGGTTGCCTCGATACAGGCTTGCCTAGTGAGATAACCAACAATAACAAGGTGTTTACTAACGTTAATAAGAAATAAAGATATATTTCATTTTCATTTTGATCTGGTCTCGTCGTGTTCAAGCACTTGGTAAATATTTTAAAAATATTTAAATGAGTCGAAGGAGTAGCTGATGTTCAACAAAAAAGACACATTCAATTATGTGTCACTTGTCTACCGCAATTACTACGATTCGCATCATCATTTGATATTCCTGTTAGACGGCTTTAAACCCTGCTCTAAATCTAAACCAAAAGAAAACTCAGCTGCTCCCAAAATACAGCAATTCTAAAAGCCAGTAAAATGTTGAAAATCGCATACCCGAAAGATTTTACTTCAACTTTTTGAGTTTTCAAATTCGTCGAGTCGTTAATAATTACCTTCTAAAGGGAATATGTACGGTAGTGGCGCCCCCTACAATGTGAAATTGGAGATTGTCAAAATAAATAATGACAGATGTTTTATTAAATAAAGTAAATAGAAGATACACGGAAAGAAAATCAATAGTTTATTTAGAGGAATTTATTATGGATTTATAACCGGATTTGACAACATAAAACATTATGTAAGTTTTGAACCTCAAACTGTGTTGAAAATAATTAATTTAGTTTTAGCACAACATGTAAGAAATATTAAAAAGCTACGGAACAACAACAATAGTTACTTGATACTAGTCCACGTCGTTATTCAAATTTCAGTAACTATTAGATCCATATAACACTTGTTTAAACGTAAGTAATCTCATAACTTCAACATACACAACAATGTTCTAATAATTCCATTTTACTGTAGATATAGTAGGTACTTTAAATAACATTATTATTTATTAATTATTGATGTAATGGATGTGTTAGGTGCCCCATAGGCCTACAATAATATTGAGCAATACTTTTATTGCGCAATAATATGGAATACCCCCTTGATCCCAAACGTTCAATAAATTCACTTAATAAAATTGACAAACCAGTCTCATTAATATTTTCGTGCGAGCAACATGGCTGACAACGAAGTTTTGGCGGCAACCATGCTGGTGATTTTGTTAAATAAATCTCAATATAATTCTATACATTCAAGGAAAAAACGCTCGTTCTCTGTCTTTTATAGCATTCTTGTTCGCCATTTTGCTTAAATTTACGACACGACCATATATTAAACACGGTAACTGACCAAACGCGACCGCTCCAAACTCTGGAGTGAAAAATATTGTGCAATATTAAGCCTACACAGTGCAAGAATAAAATATTGCGCAATAAAAATTAATCCCCCTTAAACTTTCGTTCAATCATTGTGCAATCATCAATATTAACCCTAAACGGTCAATAATATTGCACAATACGTAATATTGTGCAATATTATTGTACATCTATGGAGCGCCCTAATAATGTCGTAATTTAATATTATGTAGCTTACTTTCTCCTTTAATCCCATTGCTTTGATCTATTTCTCTCTATCTGGTAAATGCTTTGATCTAAATTTCCAAGCCTTTGTAGGAAAAGCATAGAATTTACATCGATGTGTGCCGTTATAATGCTTCGCACAACACAATAATAATTTGACCCGTTCCAAAATACAAAAAATTGTAAAAGATCTCAACGTAAATTTTAATTCTAGTTTGATATGTCCCGAATACATGCGATTTTCTGACACGGCATGCGCTGCGATCGCATCGCTATACCCTCACCATGCACTTCGCACATAGCGAATAATCTGGAGTATCAAAAATAATTATAAAATTTTAATACTCAATAGTGTAAACATACCAAAACTTTCACCAGTTTAATACTTTCTACATAATATAGTAGAACACAACGTCCGCAAAGAATGTGACGTAATTATCAAACTAGTCTAATTTGACTTGGTTGTACGGTGTACACAAACGGCTGGGAACATTTGTGTATAGTGTATACTCTGCAATATGGAGAATTAACGATATTCTTTTCACATATACTAAGTATAAACTTTTGATTTATTTTTCATTATTCAATGTTGACTTAATCTAGACTTAACCAGTTTGATTAACTTAACATATACCATATGACAAAACTTGATCTATTTTAGACTTCCTTATCATGCAAACCATATGACAAAACTTGATTTGTTTCAGACTTCCTTATCATCTATCACATCCTAATTTTTATTATAAAATACAACATTTTTCTTGTTTAGATCAAGATTAATAGGGAGAAGTTAGTGTCATTTATCACGATCAAGATAAACTTGATAGGCTTCCACCACATTTGTAAGTCTTTTCATACAAACTCGCTGGTTTCAGACACTTTTGTCACAGCATTGGATAGAACTCCAACCAATTCTATCTTGGTACCTCAGTTTTAATCTCCCCTACATCTATCCACAGTCGCATTGTATTGTTCATCTGCCATTCTTTTAACATGTCCGCATCATCGGATCATTATCTTCCTCATTTTCGATTTCTCCCCTCCCTCCCAATTCAATCTTCGAAACCCAATTCGCCCTCTCACTCAGTATTACAAATGCGTCAATTTTCGAATTTTATACTTCGTTACGCGTACGCTCTTATTTCAAATACGTTAGTTATATTTTCATGCCCATTCTAATTAGCTATCGCTTACATTCCATGGTGTTGGGATAAATACAGTATTACAAGGGCAATACGGACAAGCCGACTTAAAATAATGCTTTGAACTAGTTTCCTTTATACGAACGCTTCGTTCATTCATTCTCTGCAAACTCCCCTGCAAAGCTTTAATTAACTGAAAATAATATCTTATTGCTACTTAAATTACAAAGAAATTCATATGTTTATTGAACAGTAACCTTGCATTAATGTGATATAATATATAGTGGATATTTTACTGTGGTCTACAAATCCTTAGGAATTCCAGTTTAATTAGTAGAATATATAACCATTGGTATAGTTAAAGTAGTCCTATATTCTCACTATTTCATAAATTTCTTTCATAAAAATATTTTTTCATTTATTAGAAATGATAATTCCCACCCGCTGCATAAACAAAGAACATAAACAATTTGGTGCACTCAAGTCGTTTTCACAGAGACATAATTTTGTTAGGCATATGCTTTTATAAAGAGTTCCTATGCTGCAAGAAGTTTGCAGTTAACAAATTTAAAAAATGCGTTGTAACAAAACTATCTGAAAGAGGATACTACATTTCACATCATTTAGAAGACAAAAAACCTTGAAATTAATTGCTTTTCATACCGTCTTATAAATGTTGCATCATGTTACAAATCTTTATTACATTACGTATCTTCTTTTGTATAATATAGATAAAAAATACAAGCCCGCTGAGTTTCTTCCGCCGAATTTTCTCAGTGTGTGGCCCCGTTTCCATCTGGTAGTAAATAAAGAATGTTGATATTTAGAAAGTGCCTGTGAACAATTATTCGCGTAAAATAAATGATTTTTGGTGTATCGATCTTAAACTTCATTTTACTAAATCTCGGTATATGTGTGTATTTTTATATATTTATATAAATAAACAAATCAAATTTATTTGTTTTAATTATTAAGATTTTTATATTTTCATAATTTCATTAAATTTTTCTTACTTTGAAGTAGGATTAAAATAGTAAGAATATTCGTTTTTCTTACTATAAGAAGAAATAATAGTACGAGAGGCAGTGCTACATTTTTTTTGGAATGTTATACCCAAGAAATTAATTTATATCAGTTGATTGATGTTCAACAATACTCAGCTAAATAACAGACCCCGGTGAACCTGTAGATTGTGAAAAGTGAAAGGAAAGATGTAGGCTTGTGAAGGTTGGTAAAAATAAATGTGTTTTTGAATATTGAACTAATGTGCAAAATTCATGAGATAATTTGTTACAATATTTTTAACTCAATAGTAATAATAAGTTATATTGAAGAGGGGATTGTACGCTAGATACATGTAAGAACAATATCAAACAATTTTAAGTGTAAAATCATTTTATAAATTAACGGCAGCTTTTTATATTTAAAAAAAAAATAAAGAACAGTCGTTAAAAATAACGGTAGTCGGCACCACAAACTCGGTTCGCGTTTAGTGTCTCTAAGTATTCCAGTCACTTTGACACTTAAGAATTTTAACAAAGTATGATTATTCATACCGTACTAAAATTCTTGAGTGTCATGTGTAAAGGTGTAGTATATACTCAACGCAGATTTTTTTACCTTCTTTCATATGCTGTTAGAAGCAGCTTACGTTTAAAAAAAAGTATTAAGGGAAAACTATCATTGATATGATTTTGAGCCAGTATCAAATGTCCTGATCAAATGTAGCACTAGCTCTTATACTTTAAGGAAATTAACGTGATGATATAATAGGGAAATATGGAATTTAAAAGTGATTGGAATAGTAAAATAAGGAAATGTAGACATTAGAAATGGTTGGAATAGTAAAATAAGGAAATATAGATATCAGAAATGGTTGAAATAGTAAAATAAGGAAATACAGACATTACAAGTGGTTGGATTAGTAAAATAAGGTAATATAGACATTAGAATGGTTGGAATAGTAAAATAAGGAAATAGAAACCGTAGAAGTGTTTGGAATCGTAAAATAAGGAAATGTAGACATTTTACATGGTTGCAATAGTAAAATAAGGAAATATAGTCATTAGAAATGTTTGGAATAGCAAAATAAGGAATAAAGGCATTAAAAATGAGGTAGTAGTAGTAGTAAGAAAATATAAATGTAAAGAGATAATAAATTAAAAAATGTATTATTTTTACTGAACAGTAAAACAAATTGTTTATTTTGAAACTAGACAGGAGGCTTTGTCTTAAAAGATCTTTGAATGAAAGAATATTCGTTAAATTGTGAGAGCTGTTCCTTAAATATGCGCACCAAAATTCTTACTAATTTAACCATAATCGTTACAATTGCATAAATTTATTGGACACTGAAACGATGAAATTATGCAATGGATGTATAACATTTCCATATGACAATGTTGCGGACAAAATTTATTATATGTATATTTTGTCTGGAACATTATTTATCATAGGGTAGCAAACAAGCAGATTTTCTGATGGCAAGGGACAACCATCGTTTATACACATTAGATGTTAATATTTCGTTACTATGCGTGTGGTGCGGATGTAATGCCACATGCTTAAATTTACCGGCTATCTTACCCTCTATACTGGAATACGACAGTGACAAGCAGCAACGTTATGGTGCTTAATACATTTTAAATGCATAAATTCAGTAATACTTATTGTTTACCCCCTACCCCGTGTGCATATTTTATGAACAGCCCTTAACACTGTTACTTTTTTGTTTGTTGTAAAAAAAAAAAAAAAACAAATAATCCACACAGTCCCCTTATTTAGTTAAGATAGGAAAACTGTTTTTAAGATATTGTCAAAAAGCAATTTTCGAGTAAAATAATCTTAAGTATTTAATAAAAAAGTATTAATTTGAACTGTTATCGTTTTTGACCTGTCTTAACAATATAAGGGTACTTGTAAATTTTGATTATATACAATTCGTGATGTCGATTTAATTGGCATATTTAAAAATGATCATTCTTCTCAATTAAGTGGCAACACAAGTGTTACCACATGTCCTTTGAATGTGCCCTGATGTTTGTTTGTTAGTTGGACACGGGCGCAGCGAAAGGCGGCGCGCGTAGCAAGGTCTGCAAACGAGCGAAACATCATAATTTTTAGTTCTACGAAGCTTGGCAGCTTGAGTAGCTCTTGGCGATCCCTTGGCGTAATGTATTGAAGATAAGGACTCCACTTGCAAAATCCTAGCGAACTGGCAATGGTGGAATAAGCTAGTATCGTGATATTTTAAAAAATGCGAAAATATAACCCGCTAAGATGCAAGATTGGAGTCCTGTCAGAATCCTGTCACATACTCAACAAGTGTGAAAATAAGAAGGCGAACGAGCTCGCCAAAGAGGACAAAGTTTAAGTCTTATATGTCGAAGTAAAACATTCAGTCTTGGCCAAATAAAATCACATGGTTTTAAAAAATAATGTTTCCAATTTAATTAGTTCTCACTAAAAATCAACTGTGAAGTTATTACAATTCCAAATAGTATAAATAGCGAAAGTTAAACTTCACCTTTAAATTTACGTTTATACATTAACAATTATTATTTGTACGTTTAATTTCGTCTTGATAATCTCACGTGTAATTATTTTTGGTCGAGACTGAGCTTACTGATAATAATACCTAAATATTTTTATGTCATAGGACAGCAAACAAGAAGATGGTTTTTTGATGGAAAGAGATAGCCTTCGCCTATACCCAAGATGTTAATGATACTTTGCTATCTGTATGCACGGGAAGACATGCATGAATGTGTAAAATAATTCTGAATATTTTAACTCGTATTATTTGCATACAGTAGCTTAGTATAATCGGACCTGATGGAAAGCAAAGAAGTCTAGTATGAAAACACACAATCAAAAGATACATATTCATTCTGGCCTTAGACATATCCAGATTATACTCATTTGAACTTAGAAAATTCAAATCATTATTAATTCAAGATCTGATCTTGGGATCTCGCAATAAACAAGATTAAAGAATTTATGGAGGACAAATTTGTTTTTAAAGCAAGATAAATGAGCACAAATGAATAAGTCAAATTGATGTGATTGGGCAATCCAATATTTGAGATTTTAGTCAGGCTGTTATACTATTATAGTAAAATAACAGTAAAATGGCTATGACTTAGCACACATATTTCGTACTAATCTAACTGTAGTAACATTAAATTATTTTTAGTGACGATAGGGAAGCGCTTGACCACGATCTCGCCTGATGGTAAGCTAACATGCGGCCTAAGATGGAATTTGATTTTGACAGTATCCGAACTTCAGTAGTTCATATAAAGCCAATTATATGCCAATCTGATATCGCGACGCCGTGTATTCTAGCAGCACGGTGCCATCATTTAGCGATAATAAAGAAATTGTTGTGGTCATATGTAATTTTTGTTTGTTTGTTTGTCGATGTCTTTGAAATTGAATATTTATTTACATCACCTCGATCAGTAATACCTACGCTGCCTCTAGAAGAAATAGAGTGCTAAGTAGGTATATACTTAACATATTTCTTGAGTAGAAAGGCCTATGCCCAGCGTCAGATGATAGATTATATTGTGTCAATTTATTTGATTTAATGACGAACTCCGTTCCAACCAGGACAATATGAATTAGAAGATTCTTCGTCTTCCAATGTTTGAATAATTGAAACATAAAATTTCGTTTTTGGAGAAATGGATCAAACCTCCTTAGTGATAGTAACGGTGTCAGTACGATATCCTAAGTTCTATTCCCAGGACGTATATTGGTTCCATAATTTTTAACTCCTTGACAATTTGCTCGAACTGTCTGTAGATGAGACACATCAAGAATGACGTAATATAGTAGATGTTTTATAATTACGGATTAAAGTGTGCACGATTATTACTGCCTATCTCACAGTGGAAACGGCGTGATAATATTTAGTTTTAAAATAATGTGTTCTGGTTAGAACGGAGTACCTGAATGTAAATGTGTATTATTTTTTACATTTAAAAAAAACTGAATTGAGTTAAAAAAAATATTATTGAATTCACATAGCTCCAAGTAGAATTTGAAGAATAACAGCATAATGGGGACATTGGCTCAAAAAAATATAACCGCTACCTTCAGTATTATCAATTGTAAGATAATGCTTAATCTCAAAATTAATTTCTATAACTTTCGTAAGTGAACTACGAATCAGTAACACAGTAGTGACTAAGAAAAATGTAGTAGATCTTAAGACAATACAAATATTGTCTTAAAATCTACTACATTTTTCTTAGTCACTTCTCAAAAGAAGAACTCTATGTCAAGCCGTGGGATATTGGTATTTGAAAGTAATGTTATTACAGTTGTTAAAAGTTTTAAACTCATTGATATATTGGCATACATTAATTATAGGATTTTAGAATATATATATCTAAAATAAGGCCGGTTCGATTCCTGCCAAGGCATTTTTGTTGTTCATTTTGGATATTCAACATAAAAGACAGCGTTCACAGAAATATTATCATAAATCAGCGGTTTCAAAATCAGGGTTTTCTTAGTCCAATAATTAACATTCTTAGAATGAAATAATCCGCTATCTCACTTAGATATTTGTTACAGTGGCCGAAGAAGAACAAAAAAGGCAAAAAGAAAAACTAAGGAAGATTGACAATTTATATGTATATAATAGTTGACTTTATATTAAAAAAATAAATTATTGAAAATTTATGGAGTTTTATTTACAAATTGCCTAAAGCTTGAAATTTCGATATAATATTATTCGACTCTTCTGAAGCTGCTTCGGTTGCGAAGTGAAGCGTGCGTTTCACTACTGTTTACTTAAACTGTGTTTCTGTTTGTGCTACTGTCGTAGGGAAAAATTTGGTAAACGTGGGTATATTATTGTGCCTCCAGCAATTTCCAGTTCTTTGGTGAATTTTTCCCGGTTCTTAACACACATTTTTGCTTCAATGGTATTGCAGTGGTCACATTTAAGATTTCGGCTATTTTTTTTTATAGAAGAGGGGCAAACGAGCAAGAGGTGCACCTGATGGTAGGTGATCACCGCCGCCCATGGACATCTGCAATACCAGAGGTCTTGCAGTTGCGTTGCCGGCCTTTTAAGAATGAGTAAGCTCTAAATTTGCAAAGTGATTGCCTTATTTTTTTATAAAGGGGCAAACTAGTAGGGGGCTCACCTGAGGGTGATTACCACCGCCCCGTGGTTAGCCACACCATAGCTCTTGCAGCTGCGTTGCTGGCCTTTTAAGTAGGAGTATGCTCTTTTCTTGAAGGTCCCTAAGTCGTACCCGTTCGGAAACACCCCCGGAATCACCAGTACTGTCATCTGCATAGCAATGAATATTACTAATTCGCAACATGTCATTGATGTGCAAAATAAACAGTGCAGGCGATAGCACGCAGCCTTGCGGAACACCAGCATTGACAAATTCAATTTTCGTATTTTGATTAATATTTTCGATCAATAATAATAAAATCTACATAAGATTGTACGGTCCAGCAGTTCGAAGAAATAACACGAAATATATTAACAATGGTAGCATCGTAGGTAAGGCTTGTGTGTAAGTGTATAATATATTAAACATTTATAAAGAGACCTCTTGATCAAAATATTTTAAATCTTACTACAATGCATTTTTCAGCATAAAACAAATACTACTTTGTTTCAAAACTAAAAATCTGCATACTATATTTATTACGCTGTTGATCGAACAGAAAACATTAACAAAATCCCGTATTTTACAAAAGCGGAACTTTTTCTTACTAGTTCGTGCTTCTAAAATTAAAATTACGCTTTAACTGTTAAAAAACTGAAACTATAATAATTGTAGTGATTTGCTTTTATTAGTGCATTAATTGTAGATTTCTTAGAATGTTATTTGATTGTGAAGTTTGTATTAAAAATGTGTGTGTATTAAAAATTAAAAATAACAAGTTCTCACAATTGTCATTCAGTGAAGCCTAAGCCTACCCCCCCCCCCCCCCCACGTACACTATGAATGCGCAATTAAAACAGAATCTACCCCAGGGGGGTACCACTTGCACCAGCAGTGGAGAATCCCCCTCTGGGCATCCGTGCTCTGGATTTCAGCTAGATCACGGATGCTCAGGCTGCCCTGCGTATTCTGGGGGGGCAAAATTGCGCTCACAAACAATCCTGTCCGGGGCAGACAAAGCAAGAAGGCCATGACACCCCCTACCACGCTTACTGTGGATTTCTGCAATATTAGGGGGCTTCATTCCAACTTGAACGCCGTCCACTACCATCTCGAGACGGCGAAGCCAGCTTTGCTCTTCTTGACCGAGACACAGATATCTTCTCCGGCTGATACTTCCTACCTCTCCTACCCGGGGTACAAACTGGAACATTCCTTTGTACCGCGGGCTGGTGTGTGCGCATACGTCAGAGAAGATATCTGTTACCGGCGCCTCGGCAGACTTGAAGGTCAGGACCTATCCATCCTCTGGTTACGCGTAGCTTGCGACGACCATCCACGCAGCTACGCGTGCCTATACAGGTCCCATAGCGGGAATACTGAAGTTGACCGGCTCGTTGAGCATTTACAAACGGCTGTAGACTCCGTGTTAGAGCAGACCCCCTCCGCAGAGATCGTGATCTTGGGCGATTTTAATGCCCACCACGCCGAATGGCTTTGTTCGCGCACCACCGATCATGCGGGGAGGTCTGTTCACGATTTTGCCTTGGCGTATGGTCTTACACAACTGGTAACTTCGCCCACGCGAGTTCCCGATGTGGATGACCATACGCCTTCACTGTTGGACCTTCTGCTGACCTCTCATCCGGACCATTATCAGGTATCTGTGGACGTCCCACTTGGTTCGTCAGACCACTGCCTGATCCGGAGTAAAGTGCCGGTTTCGCGCCTATCACGGCCTCCTTTAGCAGGCTGTCGTCGCGTTTGGCACTATAGGTCAGCAGATTGGGACGGGATGCGGTCTTTTTTTGCGTCCTACCCATGGGGGCGGTTGTGCTTCCCGCTGGATGATCCGAGTGTAGTCGCTGACTCTATTGCCGATGTGGTGCTGCAGGGCATGGAACTTTTCATTCCATTTTCTGCGGTACCAATTGGTGGTAAGTCTCAGCCTTGGTTTGGTCGCTCTTATAAAACGGCTTCACGCCGAAAGCAGGAGTGTTACCGGGCTTGGGCTGCTGCGTCCGCATCTTGTGATGAAAAAACCAGCATATTACGTAAGGAGTACAATTCCGCCTCGAGGTACTTCAAAAGAGCTATCGCCAAGGCAAAATCTGAACACATAGGCAGAATTAGCGAGAAATTAGTTCGCCTTCCTTCAGGGACCCGTGCGTTCTGGTCTCTCGCCAAGGCTGTCTTAGGGAGTTTCTCACAGCCCTCTCTTCCATCTTTGCACGGAGACGATGACTCTTTAGCCCATACCGCAAAGGAGAAGGCCGATCTCCTGGGCTCCTTCTTTGCGGCCAACTCGACTCTGGATGACCAAGGGAACGCACCGCCTACCATCCCGCAGTGTGATAGTTCCATGCCAGAACTACAATTTCGGCTGTCATCTGTGCGTAAAGCACTACTTTCCTTGGACATCCACAAGTCGAGTGGGCCGGATAGCATCCCTCCGATCGTGCATAAAGTATGTGCTCCAGAGTTGGCGCCAGTATTAACACGCCTATTCCGGCTCTCCTACTCACTTGGCGTGGTACCGAATTCATGGAAGACAGCTTTGGTTCATCCCATCCCTAAAAAAAGAGATCGCTCTAACCCGTCTAACTATCGGCCCATAGCCATAACCTCCTTGTTCTCCAAAATTATGGAGACGATCATCAACTCTCAGCTCCTCAAGTATTTAGAAGAGCACCAGCTGATTAGCGACCGTCAGTACGGTTTCCGTCGCGGCCGTTCAGCTGGTGACCTTCTAGTATACCTAACTCATCGGTGGGCGGAAGCAGTTGAGTCCAAGGGGGAGGCGTTGGCAGTTAGTTTGGACATAGCGAAGGCCTTTGATCGGGTATGGCACAAAGCGCTTCTCGCGAAGCTGCCTTTCTATGGGCTTCCCGAGAAATTATGCAAGTGGATCACCAGTTTTTTGGCTGATCGGAGCATCAAGGTCGTTGTCGACGGTGCGTGCTCCGACCTTAAATCTGTCAATGCTGGTGTTCCCCAAGGCTGCGTGCTATCACCGACTCTGTTTCTTCTGCATATCAATGACATGATGCGAATTCGCAACATACATTGCTATGCGGATGACAGTACTGGTGATGCTACATACTCCGGCCGAAGCGGTATTTCTCGGGAACACGTCGAAGAGTGCCGAAACAAGCTTGTGTCTGAAGTCGAGACTCGACTTACCGATGTCTCTGAATGGGGTCGTCAAAACCTGGTCACTTTTAACCCCAAGAAGACACAGCTTTGCGTGTTCACCGCAAAAAAGACACCCTTTGTCGTATCACCTCGATTTGGGGATACTCTCCTGACAGCCTCAGCTAGTGTCGGAATCCTGGGAGTCGACATATCGAATTACGTTCAGTTTCGCGGTCATTTGGAAGGCAAGGCTAAATTAGCCTCTAAAAAGCTCGGTGTGCTCAGCAGAGCGAGACAGTACTTTTTGCCGGCCCATCGCCTTCAACTTTATAAGGCACAGATTCGGCCTCACATGGAGTACTGTTCTCATCTCTGGGCCGGAGCTCCCCAATACCAGCTTCTTCCTCTTGATCGCATACAGCGTAGAGCGGTTCGAATCGTTGACGAGCAGGCTATTTCGGAACAGCTCGACTCTTTGGCATTACGCAGAGATGTAGGTTCACTCTGCGTCTTCTATCGTCTTTATCATGGGGAGAGCTCCGACGAGTTGTTTGGAATAATTCCTGTCGCCGAATTCCACCATCGGACATCGCGTCAAAATTCAAAGTTCCATCCTCAACATCTCGATGTCTGGAAATCCACAACTGTGCGTTTCTCCCGACACTTTTTACCTCGCACTACTCTGTTGTGGAACCAATTACCGGCAGGGGTATTTCCGAACGGATACGACATAGGGACCTTCAAGAAAAGAGCTTACTCATTCTTAAAAGGCCGGCAACGCAACTGCAAGACCTCTGGTATTGCAGATGTCCATGGGCGGCGGTGATCACTTACCATCAGGTGCACCTCTTGCTCGTTTGCCCCCTCTTCTATAAAAAAAAAAAAAAAAAAGATTCAAATTGTGTCTAAAGGTAGGTATGCAGGTATGCACCCGAGTTACAATTAATAGCCGAGCCACATTGTTGGAAACAAGCTTCCAACACGCGTGACCTTGGTGGGACGCCAGTGGAGTTTATATGAATTTTTGTTGCAAACAAGTGTTTAGACTGTTGTAAACCGCCGGTGTGGAGGACTTGTTTCTAACTGTGTGGCTCGCGTTTAAACCAGCAAAAAGTAAACGTAACTCGTAAGTTTCATGTTAAAAGTTATGAAACGTATAACGGGCTCTGTGATTCGGGATATTGTTGCCGTAGAAGATGTACATGAATAGTAGTACATTTAAGACTTGTTTTGTTGTCATGGTTTCCGACTTAGAGATCCGTAGCGTGGCTGTGGCTATGCTAAAAATCTGTAAAAGAAAGTTTTTGTGACCGAATACCCCTCCGCATAGTGCTTACCCTGTGTCATAACCATGTGCACGCCGCTGGTAATATCAATCACCACCGTCGTGACTATTTGAGAAAAAATGTATGTTTTATATATGCAATGGATGACGAATTTAATAAAACCAACATATTTATTAAATAATTGTAATTTGCTAATAAAAAATATAGTAGTGTATAAATAATAATTAGCACCTATTTACTAATTGCATTAATTAATAACTGTTCGTATAGTTCTAAGCAGCTTCATCGAAATAGCCGTCCAGTTGTAAGCCAATCTGCAAATTACAATTTTCGATTAATATTTAACGTGTTCCTATTTCTTATTGCCCTTGAATACAACGTAATAAGTACTTTGCGGTAAACGATAAGTTTTTTCGCAGTAGCGTCAATGCTTGTCATTGCCGTGTTTCGGTTTGGAGGTGAAGGTAGCCGGTAGACTCATGTATGTGGCATTGCCATCCGGCAACATGGATTGCAACGCACTATTAACACCTTTTTCTGTTTCTAGGCGATTATTTCTCTTTCCATCTGAGAGGATCTTTCCATAGGAGAGCTATCTGCTTGCTTCTAATAATATAAAAAAACGAATTGTGTGGTTTTATGAAACCACGGTAAAAGTGAAACTTTTATTCACATTATAGATATTTGCGCGCCTTTCACTTTATCCCTACTCCGCGGCCGACCGTCATGCGACATGCGACACACAGACCAAAAAATTTGAGATGATGTAATAAAAGTTTCACTTTAAAAAAATTAAACGAGATAATTTAAGTGCAGTATAAAAATGTTTAAATTTCCTGCTTCATATCCAACATTAGAAGAGCAATACATGTAAAGAGCTAATAATATCTGAAAAAGGAATCTTGCAGCATCGGGTCAATGTTACCATGTTATTGCAATATCATTAAAGCATCAGTATACCAAATTTCGTATTGATCAGGTCTGTATGATTTCCTTAATAAAGGAATCAAGTAGAAAAACGCACAGAAACATGAATCGGCTCGTAGCGGTTCAAGTAATATACAAACGCTACAAGAAAAAAAAATAGAAAATAATGAAATTCAAAAATAAAATCCTGAATCGCGATATCACAATTATTTATCTTGTACACATTATATACAAGTCTCAACGCTTCTCAAATGGATCTCGGTCCCCAGACAATTCACCTTGCCTGCTGGGAAGATCTTCCTTGTCCTTGTATTACGTCATTAACCCCACAGTTATGACGCCCTGACAATAGTTAGCCCGCTGGTTCTGCCACTACGACTTCAGTGTTGCGACCTGCGACGCCACGACTGAACAGATTTCGACATACACGGCTCTCGATTAAAAAAAACACATCACTCAAATCGGTTCATCCGTTTGGCAGATATGACGTCATACACGTATAAAATATCCCTCGTTTTTGCGTCAGGAGTTAAGTTAACCCCGGTTGTTATAAAAGAGTTTCCTAGATTCCTTCAGAATCCACCTAAAAGCTATCCTTTAAATATTCTTTTGTTTGAAAGATAGCTTTTAGTTGGATTCTATTTTTATAAACTTGTCCAGCCGGTTTCGTAAATAGGGAAAATATCACAGTTTCATAAAATTTGAATCACCATTTGCACTATTAGTTTAAGTTCATTAAACGTAGCGACGTCGCTCATGATACCATTTCATTGAATGTGTCGGCGTAGCACTAAAGTCAATGAATTGTAATAGCGTAACACCTATAACTCCTATAAGTCATCACCCCTAGCAACATCTGCCGGAGAATGTATTTATATTTAATTGGTACAGTCGTCTTGGAAGTTTTTTGTTTGACCGTACACAAGCTTAGACGCAGGATAATTTTGTCGATTTCATAATTTCTATACAACCTGTTTACTAAACGTTGTCATTTCGTTGTAATTCTTTCAAATCAATCTAGTATTACCTATGCTCGTGATCAATGAAATTGTATTTTTTTTGCTTATAATCTAG
This sequence comes from Apodemia mormo, assembly GCA_036924255.1. Taxonomy (NCBI): domain Eukaryota; kingdom Metazoa; phylum Arthropoda; class Insecta; order Lepidoptera; family Riodinidae; genus Apodemia; species Apodemia mormo. The sequence goes on along the minus strand of JAUPFN010000006.1, from coordinate 2,787,751 downwards.
TACTACGCCGGCCGAATAATTTTTATCGTAAATGATCACAATCGTGAGTGACGTCATAAGAAGTAGTAAACAAGTATTGAAAAGGTGTTTCAAATTTTATATAACAACAAAATTAGTTTGTTTGAAATTCTTTTTTTATTTCAAGTATAAATAATAATTTCTATAAAGTACTTATATTGACTAATGAAGGGCATGTATAAAATGTATTATGTGTTCTAACTGAGAATAGGGCCGCGTTTGTTATCAACTTCGTAAGTGTGAAATTAGTAATGTCAACCAAAATTGGGCTGATGAACAAATAACATTCAAATAATTCTATAATAATAATATTAGTGTTCCATATCATGTCGCAGTGAAATTGTCAATAGCTGTTAGATTATAATCTACCTAGGGATTTTATAATTTGGTTAGGTTAGGTTAGCAGGTAAATTATAATATCACTTAGGTAGATTATAATCTAACGGTATTGACAATTTCACTGCGACATATGTACCTACCAAAGTGTATCTATTTAAATAATGTCGTTATACATATAATTTGAAATACGTAATTAAGTTTAGATTTATGTTATATTAAGTGCAACAAAAAATATTCGTTCATCAATGATGACGGCAACAAAGTCATTATAAGTGGTGTATAGGATTTAAAATCCGAGACACATTTGATAAAATATTTTATTTATAAAAATAAATCTATTTGTATTTACAGTACCCGGCGATAAATATTGCACATCGACCTTTGGAAAGAGACAATCGGCTAATTTCGGCTTCGTAGAGCGTTATCTCTGTCGCACAAAATACAAACAGTCCGGTACCTATTAGGAGCTGTTAAAACAAGTGATTTGCTTCTTTTGATATTTTTATTCTTTGTATAAAATTCACTAATTTTTCTATAAGTGATGGCTTTAGGTTGGGGTAAAATAAAATAAAAAAACATTTTTACATTATGTTTACGTATTTAATTATTTTGGAACATTACAGCTTTAGTGTACATAATAAACACCATTATACCTATTGCTAAAATGAGACATTGCAATAAAAATAATAATAATTCTAATTCTCAATTACTTCCATTTCACTATCTGTGCTCTCAAAGAGGTCAATATCACTGTCACTATCAGCCGTATTTATTACTAATCTATCAGTGTAATTGTCTAAACTGTGTTGAATGCTTCTATATTCATTCTCACATTTGATTGCATGATCGCAAACCTTTTTCCACTCTTCAGCGCCGATCATGTTTACTTTTTCAGTCAATAATGTTTTTACTGTAGTTAAGTTCATACCCACATTTCTAGAGGCTACATAGCCTTTCAGTTGAGACCATATATTTTCAATTGGATTAAAATCCGGATGATATGGTGGCAATCGCAACACAGTGTGCCCATGTTCGGCAAGTATTTTGTCCACAGAAAACTCTGTATACCTCTCCTTGTGCTGACATATAATAGCGTAAATCTGGGTTTTTGTTAATTTTGGATCAACTGGAATTTCATGTCTGTTTAACCAGTTGATCATTTCCCGTTTAATGGTGTTTGAGTTGGGGGGTCTCTCAACATACTTGTTGTGATAGGGTGCGTTGTCGATAACTAGAACAGAATCACTGGGTATATTTGGGATTAATTGGTTAACCAGCCATTTCTCATAGTTATCGTTATTCATTTCATTGTGATAGTCACCTGTAGTGTCCGTGGATTTATACGTTAAAAAAGCACCGGGTACAAAGCCTTTTTCATTTCCCGCATGAACTATTATCAAACGTTGACCTTTTGAAATTGGCTTTTTTACTCCTTTTTTCTTATCGTCACTCCAAGATTTCCCTTTAGTGTGGGATGCATGTATATATGACTCATCCATGTAGACGATATTTTTTCCTGTTTCGCGAAATTTGCGTATTTTATCAAGGTATTCCATTCGTTTGAGACTAACGTCGTGCTTTTCCATTAGAATTTTTCGATTATCTTCCATTTTAGTGAACTGAAATCCCATGTCATGAAGTATTTTTCTCAATGTTTTTTCAGACCCATTGTAATTAATAGCTTCAGATAACTTAGCTTTTAATGATTTTATTGTTGGCAGTTCATTAAATCGTAAGTGAAAATCATACACCATTCTTCGAACAACATCGTAATCAAAATCGTCCATATCCAAACGAAATTGCTTTTTTGGTCTCCCTTTTTTTGGAGTGCTGAACTTAATTTCAGTCGAATGTGTTTCAGTACTGACTTCGTTTAATATATTGTTCAAAGTTCTTCTTGAAATTCCAGTGGCATTTGCAACTCGCTCTTGAATCTTCTTAAAATAACAACTTACATTTTCATCTACTTTTTTTTTAAATCTATCAGCTTCGCTTACAAAGTATTTATAAACATTGTAGATAATTTCACGTGACTGACCTCGTAAAGGTTTCCCTCTTTTTCCGAAAGAATTTGTACAGTACAGTACAGTGTAATTTTTTTTGTACAGTACCCGGCGATGGTCTCAACTGAAAGGCTATGTAGCCTCTAGAAATGTGGGTATGAACTTAACTACAGTAAAAACATTATTGACTGAAAAAGTAAACATGATCGGCGCTGAAGAGTGGAAAAAGGTTTGCGATCATGCAATCAAATGTGAGAATGAATATAGAAGCATTCAACACAGTTTAGACAATTACACTGATAGATTAGTAATAAATACGGCTGATAGTGACAGTGATATTGACCTCTTTGAGAGCACAGATAGTGAAATGGAAGTAATTGAGAATTAGAATTATTATTATTTTTATTGCAATGTCTCATTTTAGCAATAGGTATAATGGTGTTTATTATGTACACTAAAGCTGTAATGTTCCAAAATAATTAAATACGTAAACATAATGTAAAAATGTTTTTTTATTTTATTTTATTTTACCCCAACCTAAAGCCATCACTTATAGAAAAATTAGTGTATTTTATACAAAGAATAAAAATATCAAAAGAAGCAAATCACTTGTTTTAACAGCTCCTAATAGGTACCGGACTGTTTGTATTTTGTGCGACAGAGATAACGCTCTACGAAGCCGAAATTAGCCGATTGTCTCTTTCCAAAGGTCGATGTGCAATATTTATCGCCGGGTACTGTATATATTTTGTTGTCTTTTCTACATCATGTTTTAATACTAGTGGCATGGGCCAATGGGAACTTGAATAAAAAATATATCAATTAGAACGCAATTTTTTTTTTGATGAATTAAAAATTAATTTCTTTGTTAGTATTTGTTTGCTCACCATATTCATCCCTAATGAAGTTTTGCAAAATGCGGAACATATGGCGTCTTAACAGTTCTATTCTCAGTCGTAACGTGTAGTAAGCGATGGCAGTAGTGCGTAGTACCTGCAGGGGCGTGTACTTGAGGTACTTGTCGGGGTTCTTGGAGAAGGGCAGCGCGGCGACGGTGTCGTGGAAGGCGGTGTATCGCGGCAGTAGGGCCTGCTTGTTGTCCCGCTTCAGCGCCTCGCGCAGCTCCGCGTCGGGCACGGCGTACCCGCGCTGCCGGCCGCAAATCTCCTCCCACTCGCGGTTGAACGCCTGACAACGCGCGCTACCACCTCACCACATACACGCACACAAGGAGCGATGCGAGACGTGTTTTTACTCTTTAACGTATATTCACCTCCATTTCCATTACGTAACGTACAAACTTGCGTTACTGACGCGTATTCGATTCGCAACGAAAGCTTCATGTTTTCAAATTTTTTTCAAATCAATATCGTAATAGTATTAGCAGATTATTCGAAGGATATTGCAGTTTTTGCAAGATTAGGTCTCGATTATTCGATTTACAGCAGGTTCAAATTTTGACCGGCAAACGATTGCGCGCGAGGATTTATAGTGTTTTTAAAATAATTCGTCTAAATAAATTACTTCATATAAGGGACTAAAAAAATCAGAATCGAAAAAAGCATTACCTTAATTCACATATACCTAATAAATATTCTAAGTTTCTATTGAACTGGTGAAAAAAATGTTAAAGTGAACTGTTTTTTAATACTAAATTTTAATATCTAACAACAATATTTTCGTCAATTTGGCTCTGTGTTGAACTTTAGGACCATATATGTTGTTAAAAAAATGCATAAAATAAAACGTTATAGCACATTACAATGGTTGTATTCATGCTGAAAGATAACACTGACGCCTATTTGCATAAAACGCTATGCAAAGATTGTCTTCGTTTCGAAAAACAGTTGTCAAAAATTATATTCTTACTCTATAGTGCACTAAATCAAAACTTAGTCTTACAAAAACTGTAATATCCTTCGAATAATCTACTCACATTATTACGATATTGCTCTGGAAAAAACTTGAAAACAAGAAATTTTCATTGCAAATCAAATACACGCTCTTAATAAATAAGAAGACTCACGACGCCGCGCATCGACAAGCGAACTAGTGCTTCGACGCTTTGTTACTGCGTGTATTACATAATAGATATAAAGATGAATATATTTTAACGTTTAAAACTGACCCTTAAACTACTCTTTTATTTTGGAAACAATTACAGATACACCCTTCTACTTATTTTTATTTGTTTGAAAATGTAAGTAAATCAAAATTTACCACTTCATAAAAAGCCATTCATTAACATATACAACTATTTAGAAGCGGGGAGAAAGCAACCCCCTCCTAATGAAGGAGGAGGCGACCATGTCTATTTTTTGTCTTACAATTGGGTAGGAGGGAATCTCGATAATTCTTATGTGAAATCACAAAAAAATGTACAAAATTGATGAATGATTGAAACCAATGTTTATTACTTACCTACCGGAAAAATAGAAAGTGATAATCCTTTTGTAGATAAAAAAAAAAACTAAATAATAAATATTAAACGGGGAAAAGAGAATCAGCTTATTCTTATTTTTTCTTATTAAGGAAAGATTGGGTCAAAAACACATCGATCGGAAGTAGCGATCATCAAGGCAATAGGCAAAGCTGGCTTCGAAATACTTGACCACCCACCATATTGTCCGGACTTAGCTCCTAGTGATTTTTACTTATCTAAAACTAGAAAACGTACATTCGTGAAACTAGATTTGACAATGCTTTAACTAAAATAAACAAGTAATGCAGCCGCAATGGAATTTTCGAAAGTCGAAGAAGTTAAAGATTGAAGCGTTATTCTAAATATATTGGAGGCCGTTCAAGTATTACGTAAGCAGATTTTTTACAATTATAGACTCCCCCTCCCCCATGTCAGCAAAAGTAAGCAAATCACTTACCACTCCCCCCTTGCTTACGTAAACATTTGTAAATTTATTTAAAAATCCTTAGTTTTGTGATTGACTCATGAGCAGCAGTTTTTAAGTTTAAATGTAAGGAATACGGTTAGGTAGGTAAGATAAAGAGTTTAACGCAAACATTTAATGTAGCAAACAGTAAATATGTAGAAAACTCGAGAAGTAAAACAAAATTGTCACTATATAAAGACTCTCCCACCCCCCTTGTTATCAAAAATGTGCAAAATGAAGACCTTGAGGGTTCCTGAATGGTATCTTTTTGTAAACGGCCCGTCTATAAACGCTACATAAAGGTAATGTAAGGAATAAAAGTGATTCAGCTCAACAAAAAATGCCAAAAACCGATAAAAATCTTACTTTGATATAATTAAATAAACAAAAACTTCGACACTTTTTTAACTATGAGCACACCACATCATGATAGAATATGCTGGTAACTTTTATTAATGTTAGCAGCTCGTAACACACATATTCTTGAAAATCAATATTTTCATTTCATTTCAACTCATTATTTCTTTTTATGTATAAAAATACAATCATTATTAAATACTGCACAATGCTCTTAACAAGAAATATTAAAGTTTTAAGTTGATATCAAGTATTATTACTTACCGACAACTTGTCCTTCAACATCTGCCTGTCTTTGTCCCGTAGCTTAGCTGGCAATGGTTCATCTAGTACCAAGTGAGATAACAGCTTGTTCCAGCTGTAACCAAATAATAATGGCTACTAAAAATGTAATGAGTATGGCACATCACTACTGTCATGATACATCCCTAGCCGGAGACCAAGCGCGCGTCACTTACGATAGCTAAATGTATCTCGTTATAATACCTGTTATAAATATATCAGTAATAAAGTTTTGAAGTTCAACATTGTTATTATTCATACGATGCACCGACCAATACAAAAAACTTGAGAGGTGTCAAGGGACACCCGGATGGAACGAACTTTCTTTTATTATTATTTACAAAAAACCTGTATACACTCAACAAAAATAATCGTCGCGACACCACATTGTTCAATGCGAAATAGAAATGAAAATATCTGGCTTGCTTTCTATAAGAGAGAGAGAGAGAGATAGAGAGAGAGAGAGAGACAGACAGACAGAGAAACATCCGCACGCCGCACAGCTTACAATACTTTACTATAGCAAAAAGTGTCGTGACAACTTTTCGTAAGAATTTTTTCCGTCTAGCCCCCTTTCACAACGGGCGATAAGGAACTTCGTAGAATTTCGACCCACGGTCGAATTTCGGCACCCGATCGAATTTCGGCACACGGTCGAATTTCGGAACCCGTTCGAATTTCGACCGATCGGTTGCCGAGTTTCGACCGCCGGTCGAAACTCGGCAACCGATCGTTATTCGACACTCGGTCGAATTTCGACACTCGTTCGAAATTCGACTGTCCGTCGAAATTCAACTTTTGTAAACTCAATCAAATAGTAGATAGACTCTTTCACTTTGAATGCACGAGGTAAAGGGAAGAAGTGGCTGGATATTTCTGTGCTTACAATACCTTACTATAGCAAAAAGTGTCGTGACAACTTTTCGTAAGAATTTTTTCCGTCTAGCCCCCTTTCACAACGCGCGATAAGGAACTTCGTAGAATTTCGACCCACGGTCGAATTTCGGCACCCGATCGAATTTCGGCACACGGTCGAATTTCGGAACCCGTTCGAATTTCGACCGATCGGTTGCCGAGTTTCGACCGCCGGTCGAAACTCGGCAACCGATCGTTATTCGACACTCGGTCGAATTTCGACACTCGTTCGAAATTCGACTGTCCGTCGAAATTCAACTTTTGTAAACTCAATCAAATAGTAGATAGACTCTTTCACTTTCAATGCACGAGGTAAAGGGAAGAAGTGGCTGGATATTTCTGTGCTTACAATACCTTACTATAGCAAAAAGTGTCGTGACAACTTTTCGTAAGAATTTTTTCCGTCTAGCCCCCTTTCACAACGCGCGATAAGGAACTTCGTTCCAAAAATATTTCCAACACTTAAAAACTGTTTTTTCAACATTGTTCACCGTCAGTCTATCTGGCTGGTTTATTTTTTGAACCAAACTAAAAAGATGCATGTGTCCATTGAAGGTTTGTTCGGATATAACGATTGCAAAGTAAAAAGTGCCAACTGGAAGTATTTATAAGTGCCTTCTTTAAAATTACCCTCTAGCTACGCTGAGACCACCCTTTAGAATTATTGTTTTAAATTTTGCACTTGTACTGTTTCACAATTCAATTCACAAATAAGTGCAAAATTTAAAACAATAATTATGTCGGAGTTTCACCAAGTGCCGACGATGGAAAGCATAAATTCTACCACCCTTTAGACTTTCTGAAAAACACTGCGACATACAAAGTTAGTCTTCCTTACCTCACCATCCACACACATGACTGAGATGAACAAATATTTCTATATAGGATATATTAGTTAAAAATATCAACAAGGGTTTGCTGCCTATAAACATCGAGGTTGTTAATGATCTATTATAACACTCGTGGTTGCATTGTGAAACTTTAAATATAACTGAATTTACCCTCAAGAGTAAATTATACACAGTTTATTTGATTTTTTCCTTTTTACTTAAATAATCGGTTACTTTGGTTACTGTACTTCTGCAAATTTAGTTATTTTATATGTTTGCTTTTGTTACCGCATTTTTTGCTTCAGTTATTCCATTTGTTCAATTTTGTTACTGCCTTCTTTGCTTCAGCGATTTCATTTGTTTGTTATTGTTACTGTACTTTTTACTTTAGTTTTCATTTAAGAGGCTAGTCCCCGACCGTGGGAACTTAAAATTGAACACACACATCCATATATTTTACTAATCATATACGTTAACCATGCGTCCACACTAGGGCCCGCACTAGGCCTAGAAAATGTGTATTCATTGCGTGTTTTCTTCTGCGACATACGTAATGACACTTACAAAAACCGCAGTGTTTCTATTTTTCATTGATTTGGCAAAAGTCAATGTGGAGCCATAGTGAACGCGTTCTACGTGTAGTAATAGATTATGTTATCCACAACTGATTGACAATGTATAATTTTGATTAAACTGCGATTAAGTACTAATACTAAATTACTTAAATAATTCATTCTTCAGAATATAATACAGGGCCATGGTACGTAAATTAAATGTACCTATATTAAAAGCGGCTAAAAGTATTCAATTTTTTAATGTATCACAAAATTAATCAAATCGGAACCGTTCTTCTCAGGGGATCATAGTAATTTACGTATCTATATATGTACATATATTCAGTAACATAAAAGTACACAGTCTTACAACACGACTTAATTGTGGTTAAATTTTTGTTATTATTTAATGTGAATGAAGCCATTGGTGGCCGCTCTGTTATTCAAATAGTTAACAACCCTGACTACGCAATCATTGGGGCTCGGGTTTGATTACCTACAGGGTCAGGCATTCGTATATTGAGCATAAGGTTTATATTTCTGGGTTTGGGTGTTTAATAAACATATTTGAGTGTTTATATGTGTATTTCTATGTATTCATATGTATGTAACACTCACATAATTAGCAAATAAATTGCTTACTTTGGGATTAGGCCAATTTGTGTAATTTATATACAGATATTATTTTTATTATTCTGATATAATCCACCTAATAATCCATCCAAGCGGCACCTATGCTTATAAGTATTTCATAATTAAAATAAAATAAAATTTACCTCGGAATGTTGATCGATTCTTATGTTTACTAGGACTCACCAGTCATTCAGTAAAACGGGTGGTGTCTCTGATCGCCCCGTTTGCCAACTTTAATAGATCTATCATTGAAAATTTGACTTAATCAAACTAGGGAGGGAGCCCATGCTCTGAGTTGAGCAGTGTAACTAGTAAATTAATGCGGAACTCATGCTTTCTTTATTTACCCCATTTCAAATTCAACAATAGTCTTCACAAAATTGCTGTGGGTTTGCAAATTTATTAAATCTCGATTAACATTGCAATTTTTTCTAAGTATTGGCGGATAAATTTTGAAGCATCATTATTATTATATATTATGCTACTGTTACGCTTGTACGAATATGTAGGGGAAAATTGGATGAAGTCATATAAATAATAGTGACTGCATATTTTTAAAATTTCTCTTTTATATACAAGGGTATATGAAGAAAATAAAAAAAATACTTTGCTAATACAGTGACATAGTAGAAAATCTAAAAAATATTTTAAATTCCCACGACGTATGTAGATAGAATTTACTCATTTTGCTTCGATTTTCAAAAATCGAGTTTTCATTAGATCTTCATGGTTTAAGATGACGTCAGTATGTCTTTGTATGTATGTGTGTGCAAACATCGCACCACTTTTGAACGGCTTGACCTATCGAAACGAAGTAAATGGCATTCAATTGAACTCCAACCAACTTAGACAGTCTTAAGATTTGAACCAATTTGGTTTAGGAAATTTTTAAAAAATTTGGAATAAATCGCCGTGTTGGTCCCGGCCTCCTTTGAAGAATAGGCCAACTGCCGTTCTGCCAGGCAGGTCGTAAAAGGCGACCGATTGGCTATCGAGTCACTAACATCGTGGCTACTAGGTGGTAGAGTTCTTCATTGTCTCGCCCGGGTCTGGTACCACCGCCTTACCTAATCCTGCCGCAATAACGTCAGTGCTTGTCGCTGTCGTGTTCCGGTTTGGAGGGTAAGGTAGCCGGTAAACTTATGCGTGTGGCATTAGGCCTCGCTACAAGATAGCAACGCACCATTAATATATTTAATGTCTATAGGCGATGGTTGACTCTTTCCATCAGGAGACCCATCTGCTTGTTTGCTATCTTATGATATAAAAAAAATCAAAAAATTTTTGGACGAAATAGCATTTTTTTAAAATAACTTCTAGGTTAATGTACCGACTGAATACAAAATCTAATCGGCTCTTTTCCTCAAAAAACTGCGTCCCTTCCATAAATTGAACGAATAATTTTTGGACCTTTTACAATAATTTAGTACGTAAAAAACTACATGAAATACCATTTCAAATATCGAACCAAGTTTCCAAAGTTACAATTTTACAAATATTAATATTTTGTTGTTTACAAGAACATCATTTCATATTTGTAAAATAAATTTCAGACAATACACCCATTGATTTCTAGACCTAAACAGCTCTTTTACTCAAAACACTCTGTCTAAAACTGAAACTTGGATAAAATCGACTAATTCGTTCGGGATTCATCAATAGCAATTTTTTTTGTATTTTTTGTCCTTTTTCAACCAAGCCAGTTAGTAAAACATTTTAGGTTCTGAATTACATTCAATGGCATTCACAAGATAAAATCGACCATTATTTTTAAATTAACCAGCATTTAAAAAATTGAAATACTGTCAATTTTATAAACTGTTATTTTTTTTAACTCTTCGAGCTTAAAACCTCAATTTAGCAGGAAGTTTCAGGGATGGCTTGCAGAGTTAACCAATTTACAAATTTTTATGAATATAGGAATTTGAATATTACATATGACTCTAAAATACTATAAACATTTTGAATGCCTCATAACTCAAAGCGTTTGAAGTAGTGTTTCGTCAAAATCAAGCACTTTGGTAAATTTAAAATGCTTCTATGATCACAAATTTTCATTTATACTGTTACGCGCATCGGGCTTGTAATTGTGAGAAAACGCCACCTATATTAAACCGTGTATTTACAACACTAAGGTACAATACACTACGATGAAATACGTAAATACACTGATAAGCTAACGTAAATACACTATACACACTGGTCACACTCGCTGTACTAACACCAAACTTAACCGCCTACGCTGTATCACTAAAACACTTCTCTTATTCAATGTATTACACACTGTTCACTTCGCTTCACACTGGTCGCAAGATTATTCGCAACAATACTATGACATGAGTCGACCTAAATTAAGAAAACACTAATTAATTTATTTATATTCATTAAAAATTATTTTATGTAGTTATTTCCACAGAACAAATTTTGAAACAAAAAGTTTGAAAAAATATTTACATAAACGTATTTATTTATTGTATAGGGATCACGATAACTACCAAAAATGCGGACGGTCTCGAGACCGGGTTTTTCATTATTTCTAGAATTTCATACTCTTTCACTTGTTTCGTATTTTATGTCAATTCAATACCGTGTTTGTTTCTTTTTATAAAACAATAAATATTTAAAAAAAAATCTCTATTTCTTATTCGTAAGATAGCAACAAGCTGATGGCTCTCCTGATAGAAAAAGAAACTATCGCCTATAGACACCAAAGATGTTAATGGTCAGTGGCGTCAGTGCTTGTCACTGTCGTGTTCCGGTTTGGAGGGTAAGGTAGCCGATAAACTTATGCATGTGGCATTAGACCTAACCACAAGGAAGCAACGCACCATTAACACCTTTGGTGTCTATAGGCGATGGTTGACTCCATCAAGGACCCATCTGCTTGTTTGCTATCTTATGATATATAAAAAAAAGTAAATTGTTGCTTCTTACAGGCTTAATTTTTTAAATTTTTTAAATTTTCGTGAAAAAATTTTTCATAACAAAAATATTTTCATAATAATACTATTATGAGAGTTCAAGTAAGCACAAGCGATTGATTACACTCGCAACCCAGGGTGGGTTGCGAGTGTAATCAATCGCTTGTGCTTGATGGAATATTTACGTCAAAAATGAATTTAAAACTGACGTGCGTGCCTTTGATTCTGGGGGGATACTGAAATGTTTGATGGACGTTTTTAAAAATTCATGTTGACATTTTACAGATTAAATTCTTCATATAAAATTGTATGGAAGATGGTGGACACAAATATTAAGCATATTTGTATTAAAATTAATTTTTATAAGGTCGTTTCATAAAAAACGAAGACGGTGAAAGTGTAATATAGTTCTTTATTAAAAAATAATTTAAAAAATTTTTAAAATTGTTTAACAAGAAATACTGTAATTTTTGCAAACGGCAAAGGTCGATTTTAAGGTTTTGGGTGAAGTTTACGATTTTTTTTCTACAAAATTAAGAAATATTTTGAAAATATCTCTCGGTGAAACTGTTAACAGTTTCATTAAGATTACCACCGAATTTTTCTAGAAATCAATTCTATGTATTCATTGAGGAATTTTGAAAACCGCAACACTCGTCTTAGCTGTTTTTAGGGAATGGGGCCTTAACTTTTATTACTACTGCACTTCTTTGCTGTAGTTATTTCTTTTGTTTACTTTTGTTACTACTGCACTTCTTTACTATAGTTACTTCCTTTGTTTACTTTTGTTACTGCACTTCATTGCTGTATTTACTGCACTTGTTTGCTTTACTTTTTGCTCTTGTTTTCTTTGTTTGCTTGTTTTATGCTAGTTTTTTTAGATTTTATTATTATTTGCTTTTATTACTAAGATTGTTTGGTTTTGTTACAACACTTATTAATGGGTATATCGTTAAACAATCTCACCTTTGCAGATATTGCTTCTTGTAGTCCTGTATCATATCACGGAGGCTGCTCTCGCATTCTGGTTCAGACAGAGTCAAAATTTCTAGGAGATCACTACGCTGAAGACCCTACAACATTTAAAATAAAAATAAAAAAGAGTAAATAAATAATACACCGCCGTCGCCGTATTTCCGTATTTGAGACTAAATTATACGACTTTCGCTCATTTCTTGATAATATACTATATAATATTACCTATTGTCCGAGGTGAACATATTTCGACAAAAATATCAAGTAGTTGTACGTATTTGTGGCCATGTAGTTAGTCACTATACTCAAGTCAGGACGAAGTGAAGAACTTTAATACGCGACGAGACGCGACGCGATGAAGACGTGCAATGTGATTTTTAGGCAAATAGGCGTGTTCTAGTTAAAAACAATAATGTAGATCAACTTATAATTCAGCATATGTTTAAAAAAATATTATAGAAAATAATACCCCATTGTAGTTGTAGAACATGAATATTCAGGATGAGGAAGATATGTACTATAATCAATATACATTACAATTAATACTTATACAATAACATAAATCTATTCGCGAGAAAATGAAAACTAAAAACTTAATCTTGTGGTGCAATGCTTTATCAGTGATTACTAACAAATACACATAAATTGTATACGTACCTGTAATAAGTATAGCGTGTTGTTCAACAGAAATATAGCTTTCAATGCATCCGGATATTGTTCACTTTTATTTCGCAGCGACAGATTTAACTGCGCCAAAATCTTACCTGAAACGCGATTTTTCAATATTTTAAATTATATCTTAGTAATCTTTTTTTTGTGTCAGACTATGTTCTATACTACCATATGTTTAGCCTTTATTAAGTTTATCTATACATATAATAAAATCGTAGAAAGTCAAAACTGTACATTGAATATTTTTTTAAAAGAATACTTGGGGCGTGATCTACAATCGCTATCGAAGCCAAAAATATAGTTTTTAGAATTTTTGTCTGTTTGTCTGTATGTATGTTCGGGGTAAATTCAAAAAGTACTGCATGGGTTTACTTCAAATTTTGTATGAATATTACTAATAGGTCGGGTTAACATATAGGCTACATATTATCACGCTATCACCTACGGGGGAGGGACTGTGCGGAGTAAACGAACTTCACGCGGACGAAGTCGCTGGCAACAGCTAGTGATACAATAAATATAATATTTTCTTATGTTATGGGTCAACGATATCAATACACGGAAATTACCATATGACACACTAAAAAATATATACATATATAATAATTACATAAAAAATTTACAAAAAAAACTTGTGTATAAAAAATTAATGAATACGGTTGTGTAAAAATTTGTAACTTTCAGTCCTGGTATGATGAAAAACAGTATATGCGCCACGGGAAGATAGCAGAACATTTCAACCCACGCTTTTGTCAACCTCGCCTTCGGCTTGGGTGACAATATCGCGCGAATTAAAATGTCCTACTTTCCTCCCTTGGCACGTAATATACTATTTTTATTTAGGAAATCACATCATATAAATTCTACTATGTCTGTAAAAATCAATTTTATTATTATGACTCTTCCAAGTGTCTCATGGCACATTTGTTTAGGATCTACTCTTTAAGAGTGAAAAATATTGACTTCGCTTTCAACTGAGCGACTATTTGGTTGATCATTCGTAAAACACGCGAAGCTGGCTAATAGCTATCGCATTTAATAAATATTTGTTCTGGCTAAAGGCAAATTAATCCTGCGATTTATACTCATGTCAATACAATTAGGCACGATAAACTCCTATTAGGCACGTTAACCCCCTATTAGGCACGTTAAACCCCTATTAGGCACGTTAAGCCCCTATTAGGCACGTTAAGCCCTTATTAGGCACGTTAAACCCCTATTAGGCACGTTAAACCCCCTATTAGGCACGTTAAACCCCTATTAGGCACGTTAAACCCCTATTAGGCACGTTAAACCCCTATTAGGCACGTTAAACCCCTATTAGGCACGTTAAACCACTATTAGGCACGTTCATTTTTTTATGTTTTTACAGATTCAGAAGGAATCATTACTTTGCGTAAGTCTATAATTCAAAGATGAAATTATTAATGGGATAAAAAAACTTCAAACAAATTAATTGTTATATCGCATAAAATTTAAAATACCATTTGTATTATTTGTTTATTCACCTTGAGTGCCATTACGTCGCTCACGACACGTTATCAGTAATGACCACGTTGTATTGGCCAGTATTATGGTACAAGATTGTAAGCGGAAGAACTACAATCTCATTGATGAAGGTACTGGATTGTTATTGAAAAAATTATAACGATATGGAAACGTTTAGCAAATAGAAAATAGATTGTGTAGTAATTATAAAATCGACAAAAAAATCATGTGTCTAAATGATTGAGTTTCTTCAGTCTTCTATACTAAAGAAACTCAATGGAAAACAGTCTTATATTAAAAGGTCTTTCAATGAAGACAGATTAGTACATGAGAATAGATTTTTAACTTTTTTTCGCGTTTTACGTTGTTGCTATCGATTGGTATCACACACCGGCTGACATAAGGGCTTACTACGCATGCGTTACAGATGATAGTAAATGAGATAGAATGCTATTCTCTCTTCGTACAGCACACTCATTTCACGTCACGCCTCTTGCGGCAATAAATAGAAAATCAAAGTGCAACCATTAAGCCGATGTACCGCTACTACTGTTGATACAAAACCTGTGTATAGAACTGTGGGTTTTTTGGATCAGTTTATATGAAAATGGTCTAAAAATATTATTCTCAAGAAGTGATCAATTAAGTGGATAACATCTCCGGCACTCCGAGGTTGTTCATTAATCACATGATGTTTTTTAGCAACTATTTATCTTTATATTATTAGTATTATCTTTAAATAAGTACGTATGGTCTAATTTAAATCTGGAAAATTGTTTTGTTGTCTATCACAGCGAGCGGGAAAATCGTGGACGGTGAGTCAATCACGCGGAGCTTTTTGTTTGGAATCGTGTATTTAATGAAAAAATAAATACAAATGATATTTCACTACACCCCCTTTCCCCTTTGTGATGTTTCGTGATATTTTTCCGAACCCCTTCTCCCCTCCTCTCTTTCGAGCCTCACGTGATTAATGGAGTATTCCTCTGTAGGTAGCGTGTGCGGTTAGAATGTGACTCACGCATGTATATGGAGAGCATGAGCGCGTTCCTGTCGTGCGTCCCCACGGAGTACTGCGCGGCCGCGCGCGCGTACGTACTGTTAGAATGTGACTCACGCATGTATATGGAGAGCATGAGCGCGTTCCTGTCGTGCGTCCCCACGGAGTACTGCGCGGCCGCGCGCGCGTACGTACTGTTAGAATGTGACTCACGCATGTATATGGAGAGCATGAGCGCGTTCCTGTCGTGCGTCCCCACGGAGTACTGCGCGGCCGCGCGCGCGTACGTACTGTTAGAATGTGACTCACGCATGTATATGGAGAGCATGAGCGCGTTCCTGTCGTGCGTCCCCACGGAGTACTGCGCGGCCGCGCGCGCGTACGTACTGTTAGAATGTGACTCACGCATGTATATGGAGAGCATGAGCGCGTTCCTGTCGTGCGTCCCCACGGAGTACTGCGCGGCCGCGCGCGCGTACGTACTGTTAGAATGTGACTCACGCATGTATATGGAGAGCATGAGCGCGTTCCTGTCGTGCGTCCCCACGGAGTACTGCGCGGCCGCGCGCGCGTACGTACTGTTAGAATGTGACTCACGCATGTATATGGAGAGCATGAGCGCGTTCCTGTCGTGCGTCCCCACGGAGTACTGCGCGGCCGCGCGCGCGTACGCCGCCTCCGCCGCCAGCGCGGGGCCTGCGGACAACACGCCTCCCTTGTAACCTTCATCTTTTTTATGTAATGAAACTTCCGTAGAATCGTAATTTAAAAACTCGATAAAATAAAAATGTGACACCGATAAGCAAAAGACAAACATAGGATATCCGCTGCTTACATTGTATAAGTAGCGGAACATACGCATGGGATTAAGCGTTATTGGCTTTCAGCTACATACTGTAGTGTATGTGCGTATCTCACCCACGACCGCGGCGTGCGCGGCCAGACCGTGGCAGTAGGCGAGTGTGTGGTGTCAGCTACATACTGTAGTGTGTGTGCGTGTCTCACCCACGACCGCGGCGTGCGCGGCCAGTCCGTGGCAGTAGGCGAGTGTGTGGTGTCAGCTACATACTGTAGTGTGTGTGCGTGTCTCACCCACGACCGCGGCGTGCGCGGCCAGTCCGTGGCAGTAGGCGAGTGTGTGGTGTCAGCTACATACTGTAGTGTGTGTGCGTGTCTCACCCACGACCGCGGCGTGCGCGGCCAGTCCGTGGCAGTAGGCGAGTGTGTGGTGTCAGCTACATACTGTAGTGTGTGTGCGTGTCTCACCCACGACCGCGGCGTGCGCGGCCAGTCCGTGGCAGTAGGCGAGTGTGTGGTGTCAGCTACATACTGTAGTGTGTGTGCGTGTCTCACCCACGACCGCGGCGTGCGCGGCCAGTCCGTGGCAGTAGGCGAGTGTGTGGTGTCAGCTACATACTGTAGTGTGTGTGCGTGTCTCACCCACGACCGCGGCGTGCGCGGCCAGTCCGTGGCAGTAGGCGAGTGTGTGGTGTCAGCTACATACTGTAGTGTGTGTGCGTGTCTCACCCACGACCGCGGCGTGCGCGGCCAGTCCGTGGCAGTAGGCGAGTGTGTGGTGTCAGCTACATACTGTAGTGTGTGTGCGTGTCTCACCCACGACCGCGGCGTGCGCGGCCAGTCCGTGGCAGTAGGCGAGTGTGTGGTGTCAGCTACATACTGTAGTGTGTGTGCGTGTCTCACCCACGACCGCGGCGTGCGCGGCCAGTCCGTGGCAGTAGGCGAGTGTGTGGTGTCAGCTACATACTGTAGTGTGTGTGCGTGTCTCACCCACGACCGCGGCGTGCGCGGCCAGTCCGTGGCAGTAGGCGAGCGCGGCGGCCGTCAGCTGATGCACGGTGCCGTCCACGGCGCCGGGGGCGGAGTCCCCGCGGATGCCCTCCAGCCACTCCTCCAGCGAACGTACGCACTGACGAATGAGATCATGTTTGTTTAAATAATTCTATACAGCTTCTTTTAATGGATGATCAACAATCAAGAGCCCTATAAATATCCCAGGGTGGTCCTGGGATATTCTTAGCTTTTGATTGGTCGACAATTCGTAGAATGGCAGCTTTGAAATGAGGTGCTCGATTTTTAATAGTTGACAATGGCATCAAAAAAACTTTAATGCTAGCGTTCCACGAGACTTTATTGACATTATTACTTCTGCATACATGGGGCACACTAAAAGTTTTGCACTTCTAGGTAATCGGAACTATTTGAATTTCAAATGTTATATTATTCAAACATTGCAACCTTCTTAGTAATAAAAAAAAAACAATTGGCGGGAAATGATTTGCCATTGTTTTTTATCACACATCAAAGTTCTACGTACGCAACGAAAATGGAATTAAGTCGAAAAAGATTTTAGAGCGATGTTTTTTTATGGTTTTAAAAGTTCTCTTTCTCCGCAAGACTGTGCCGCTCGTCTTCAATATGCTTTTGGGAGAGAAACACTTTGAGCACCGTGAGGCGATAGTTTGCTGAATTTGAGAGAGGTCGAGTTTCTTTACATGACGAATTTCGTGAGGGCGGCCTTCAACCGCCGTCAACGAAAATAATGTGGCTACTGTTAAGTGGTTAATTGAAGAAAACCCCCGGATTACCTATGAGACAACTCGAGGACTATTGGAGATTGGTACAAGCCAAATTCAGAAAATTTTACACGAAGAATTGAAAGTTCGGAAACTTTGTTGTCGTTGGATCCCTCATGAACTGACAGCGGAGCAGAAGCGGGCTCGCGTGGAATGGTGCTCATAGATGCTACTGAAGTACGACCACGGACATTCTAATGCTGTTTATGACATTGTCACAGGAGACGAAACGTGGATGAATTTTTTTGAACCCGAAAAAAAACAGCAATCTTGTGAATGGGTGTTTGAAAATGAGAACAGGCCAACAAAAGTGAGACAGGCGAGAAACGTTGGTAAAAAATGATCGCGTTTTTGGAACGAAGTTCCTTATCGCGCGTTGTGAAAGGGGGCTAGACGGAAAAAATTCTTACGAAAAGTTGTCACGACACTTTTTGCTATAGCAACGTATTGTAAGCACAGAAATATCCAGCCACTTCCCTTAACTTGTGCATTGAAAGTGAAAGAGTCTATCTACCATTTAATTGAGTTTCCTTTTTCTAGTGCCAAATGTTCGACATTATACAGAATTTCGGCCGAATGTCGAATTTCGACCAAAAGTTGAATTTCGAACGAGTGTCGAAATTCGACCGAGTGTCGAATTTCGATCGGTTGCAGAGTTTCGACCGCCAGTCGAATCTCGACCGGGTGCCGAAATTCGACCCGGTGCCGAAATTCGACCGGGTGCCAAATTCTATTTCGCATTGAACAGTGTGGTGTCGCGACGATTATTTTTGTTGAGTGTATACAGGTTTTTTGTAAATAATAATAAAAGGAACTTCGTTCCATCCGGGTGTCCCTTGACACCTCTCAAGTATTTTTTCTCAGCTACGGGTCCCATCTGTACAATCCACTTGAACATCAAAAGAGTGTTAATGCCGAGTGGTATTCTACCATTTGTTTACCCAGGGTGTTAGAAAAAGTTCGCGAAAGACGACCCAAAAGCCGCATTCTCCTACACCATGATAACGCTTCTTCACACACGGCCAATAAAACAAAGTCATTTTTAGCTTCCGAAAAAGTACATCTCGTCACTCATCCTGCGCATAGCCCCGACCTAGCACCCTGTGATTTCTGTATTTTCCCCAAAATCAAAGATTTGATGAGAGGTTTTATTTTTACCAACTCCGAAGGGGCAATCAGCACGTAGAAAACATGCCTTCAAATCTGTGGTTCTCCTGTTTCAAAAAATGGTTCGATCGCATGAAAAAATGTTTAAAATGTAAAATATATTATTTTGAAAAGCAATTTAAACATAATATTTTGGTTATAACATGTTGTTTTTTTTAGTTACGCAAAACTTCTAGTGTAACCTACGTATAAATGCGAAAGTTGGGATGTTTGGATGGATGAGATGGATGTTGGTTACTCAATCTACTAACTACTGAACGGATTTGAATGTAATTAGAAATGCACGTCGGGCTGCAGGCAGTGTGTGTGAGGCGCTGACCTGTCTCTGCGCGGCGTGCAGCAGCGCGGCGTAGGGGTGGGGCGGGGCGGGGTGCAGCGCGCGCGTCACGTCGGGCTGCAGGCGCTGCAGACGCGCCAGCAGCGCCCAGCACGCGGCCGCGCCCGCGCCGCACCGCGCCGCCGCCTTGCGGCTGCGGGACACCGCCTTCTCCACGTCGCTCGCTGCACAACACACACCCCACACATACACCGTACTCAGTGATGAATACGCACATTTTAAATCATATTCTAGCATGGACATAGGATACACTGTGGATAATCATGTTGCCTCAGATT